>CM042685.1:304596254-306081369 GCA_023614405.1 Avena insularis
CCACTAGTCGCCCGCCAGTTCGCGCCTGCGTGCCGGCTGTCGCGCCTTCGGTCCAGGCGATATACAAAAATAAAATAGTGGGCGTGGAGCACGATTTTGTTAGGCTGGTGGACCGCTTTTATCCTATTTTCGGTCCGTTTTTATACAAGCTTTTGAACTATGTTTTACTATAGTTATTAATCACCGCATGTTTTTAATACTTTGTATCTCATAGATAGCTTGCACCGTTTTTAAATTAAATTTTGGAACGCCGTCATATTTGAATTATTGTATCGATTATCGCATTTATGCAACCGATTACCTGTAATCTTACACTTTGCATAAATTGCGATGACCGAATCATCACCGCGAGTTCTTGGAGTTGACCGTGATGGGCTTAACTACTACGACTTGGGCCTCGGACGTTGAGATCGTCCTTGCGGCGATGCATCAAGGATGCGTTGATTGAGGGGACCCCGGACGACCCCAAGAAACCATCCCGGCGGATAACGCCAAAGCCCACTTCCTCCGCCATCACATGTGAGACTCTCAAGAATGAGTACATGGCGAGCGGAGTGCCGCCTTTGGACCGCCCTCAACAAGGTTCTTTAGGGCTGAAGTACACCATTCAGCCACAAAGTGAGGCCAATTGGATACGCCCGAGGTTTGCGCACTTCAAGACGGTGGGAGAGTACAACTCAGTGTTGCACCGGATTTGTACTATTCTTCAAATGTGGGACCAGACCACCGATCAATGTAAGATAGACAAAACCTCTCCACATTCCATCCGGACAATATCCAGTCCTCGCGAAACTTTCGCCAGGAAGGATTCACGGAATATGCAGCGCTTATTAATGCTCTCCAGGTGGCCGAGGCGCAGGATAATGTTCTGAAAAAGAACTTCTCCTCGCAACCCTTCGCCGGGGGCCCAAGTCATGAGGCCAATGTCGGTGCCTACAAGGTGCGCAAGCCCATCCACAAGAAGAGAGGCAAGAAGGGCAAGAAGGGCCCCAACTCCTCCAACCCGGCCAAGCAACGCAAGGCGGGCAAGGGGGAGGCAAGGCCCCAGGACTGCTTCCGCTGTGGCTCCAAGACTCACTTCTCTAGGCAGTGTTTGGCCCCTAAACACGCCGTTGACGCGTTCAAGGCCAACAAGAAGGCGCGCGAGGCGCACCTTGTCCAGGTTGAGGCACCACCGCGCCGGAGCGGCGCGTGCAGTAACGCCACGCATAGTGGCGCAGACGTAGCACAAGTGGCGAGATCTCGGCGGTCCCCACGGACGCCACAGTTGTGCCCATGGAGGTTGAGCACGTTGTGCCCCGCCACCTCGGCCAGGCCCCTTGTCCATGATGATGGCCAACGCAGAGCCATCACCTTGAGATATCGGCTGAGCTTGGTGATTTCCTCGAATCCACAGCTCCTTTTGTTGTGATGATTCCTTTTCCGCAATAATCAGATACAATTACTCGATATGGTTGTAAGCTCTATGAGAGCATAACATTTATTTGTTTCCGGCGATTGGATGACATTTATTCATTTATTCCATTATTTGATTATGTGATGTTCTGAAATGTTTATGTGTTTTACTTACTTGATGTAGCATCTTCCTCGCTCCATTATATTAATTAGGCACTATATTTTAGAATGCGTGTGGCGCCCAAATGGAGGAAACGTGTCTTGCTTATAGCGGCACCACCAATACCATCTTGAGAGAAACAAAGTATTTTGAGTCAATTACCAAAAACCCTGGTAACATAATGACGATCGCTTACGGTCCGAATATAGTTGGCTCCTAAGAGCAACTATCATACTCCCAAATGGAACAACTCGATCATTGAAGAGGCATTGTTGTATCCGAGTCATTCGACTCTCTTAAGTTTTAGAGACATCCGCGCAAATGGTTTCCATGTCGAAACCGATGATGATGAGAATGGAAAGGAGTTCCACTCATTACCAAGCGCGACGAAAATGGTAAACATGTTGTCGAAAGACTCCCTTCATTAGCTACTGGGCTGTACTACACTAAGATAGTAGCACCACCTATTTACACTACCCTTAAGATAGTCTTTAGAAGCTCCGAACTATTCTGCCTTTGGCATGATAGGTTAGGCCACCCCGGTCTTAGGATGATGAGAAATATAATTAACAACTCGAACGGTCATAATGTTAATGTGAAAAATTTCCCGAATCCCGATGATTTCGTGCTCCGCATGCCACGGGAAATTGATCATTAGACCGCCCCTCCTAAAGGTGAAGGATGAACTCCCGTTCTTGGACGCATTCAAGGATATATGTGGTCCAATTCAGCCCCTCTCGTAAGGCCGTTTCGGTACTTCATGTTGCTCATCGATGCTTCCTCTAAATGGTCCAATGTTTGCCTGCTGTCAACAAGGAACCATGCTTTTGCAAAGTTGATCTCCCAGATCATACAAATAAGGAATAAATTCCCTGATTATCGTTTAAAGTCTATTCGAATGGACAATGCCGGAGAATTTACTTCAAAGGCATTCGATGATTATTGCATGGCAACTGGAATCAAACTTGAGCACTCCGTACCGCATGTCCACACTCAAAATGAACTCGCGGAGACATTGATTAAAAGGGTTAAATTCATTGCCAGACCACTCCTTCAGGGTTGTAATTTACCAACTACATGTTGGGGACACGCGGTGTTGCACGCCGCTAATCTCATCAACTTTCGACCATCGGCCTACAACATCCACTCTCCCATCCAACTTGCGCAAGGGTCGGCACCGAAAATTTTCCACCTACGTAGGTTCGGCTGCCAGGTATATGTACCTATACCACCACCCCAGCGATCAGCAATGGGACCGCTCCGTAAGTCGGGGATATACGTTGGTTATGAGACTGTGTCCATAATCAGGTTCTTGGACCCCTTGACAGGTGACTATCACACGGCCCGTTTCTTGTTGCATTTTTGAGGATCTTTTCCGACTTTGGGGAGGTAATCAACCCCTGGATGACAAAAGTCGAGAAATCACGTGGAAAGCCACGGGGATCCACGCTCATGACCCACGCACTGTTGAGACTAATAGAGAAGTCCAAAAGATACTAGATTTGCACTCCCTAGCGAATCAACTGCCCGATCATTTTAGTGATTTAAAGACTGTGACAAAGTCGCATGTGCATGCACGCAATGCAAGGGTTGAAATACCAAAGAAAAATGATGGTATACCCGCTCCTACTCCAAGGCCTAAGAGGACACGGATTCCGGTTTCTCAAATCCCAAGTACCCGGGGACGCCCGAAGAAAAAGGATAAGAGAGATTTATTACGCCTTTGTTGAGGAGCCGTTGAGACTGCACGATACGGATATTTCAGTGCACGAAATTCCGGACTTGAACTTTCCTATATCGGAAATACCCAGCGAAGTTGTGTGCGCACACATCGGAGCGGAAAAGCTAAAGGACCTAGCTCCTGGATTGGGAAATCCGGTGGAGCAAGAGGATGTGCCAGATGCACTCCATGATGAAATGGCCATTGACTATGTTAATTCGGGCGAGTCATACAACCGAGCCATGGCAAATGTCGACGTTAATTTTGCCAAAAAATTGCCTCAATCATAGATCTTGACCCTGAGCCTAACACGCTCGCTGATTGCAAGAAAAGGTCGGATTGGAAAGATTGGCAGAAGGCAATTACTACTGAATTATTATCGTTAAACAAAAGAGAGGTATTTGGACCTGTTTGTCTAACTCCTCCCCACATTCGCCCCGTTGGCCATAAGTGGGTTTTTGTTAGAAAGAGAAACGAGAATAATGAAGTAGTAAGGTACAAAACAAGGTTCGTTGCTCAAGGTTTCACTCAGCGACCAGGTGACGACTTTGAGAAAACTTACTCCCCGGTCATGGATGGAATTACCTTTAGATACTTGATCTCAATGGCAGTAAACATGGACTTAAAAATGAAACTAATGGATGTTGTCACCGCTTACCTATATGGTAACTTGGATTCGGACATATACATGAAAGTACCAGAAGGTATCCCTGTCCCGAACCAGGATAGAGCAAACAGGAGTTTATACAGTGTTCAGCTTAAGAAGTCACTGTATGGACTAAAACAGTCAGGTAGGATGTGGTATAATCGTTTAAGCGATTTCCTTCATCAGAAGGGCTACGCGAGCAATGAAGATTGCCCATGTGTTTTTATACGGAGATCCCAGGATGGTTTCTGTATTATCTCGGTGTACGTGGACGATTTAAATATAATCGGTACACCTGACGATATTGAGGAAGCGAGTTCCTACCTGATGTCGGAATTCGAGATGAAAGACTTAGGCAAAACCAAGTTACGCCTCGATGCGCAACTTGAGCATTCCCCCTGGGATTCTAGTTCACCAGTCGGCCTACACCCAGAAGGTGTTGGAACGATTTGGGTTTGATAAGGCATATCCTTCTAAGACCCCGATGGTCGGAAGATCTTTGCAGCAAGACAAGGACCCGTTCAGGCCTAAAGAAGAGGGGGAGAAAATTCTGGGACCAGAATTCCCCTACTTAAGTGCAGTTGGCGCATTTATGTACCTCGCAAATTGTACACGGCCGGATATTGCATTCGCCGTCAATTTGCTTGCAAGGTACAGTTCTGAGCCTACCAAGAGGCATTGGAAAGGCGTTAAGGACATCTTTAGGTACATACAAGGGATAAAGGACCTTGGCTTGTTTTACCAAAAGAACCAAGACCTATCTGTTGTAGGCTATGCAGATGTTGGGTACCTTTCGGACCCGCATACATCCAAGTCACAGACTGGATATGTTTTCCTTTATGGTGGAACAGCTATTTCCTAGAAATCGTCTAAGCAAACTCTTGTATCGACTTCGACGAACCACTCGAAAATCATAGCATTATATGAAGCATCACGAGAATGTGTATGGCTTCGACGAGTAGTCAGTCACATCCAGATGTCATGTGGACTGAACACCGTACAAACCCCAACAATTATCTATGAAGATAATGCCGCTTGTGTTGCATAAGTCCAGACGGGTTACGTAAAGAGCAATCTCACAAAGCATATAAACCCCAAGTTCTTCTATGCACATGAGTTGCAAAAGATGAACGAAGTGAAAGTCTTGCATACTAAGTCGTGTGAAAATCTCGCTGATTTGTTCACTAAATCATTGCCAGCGTCTTCTTTCGAGAGATGTGTCTGAGGGATCGGCATGATGAGACTTAGGGAGATGCAAGGTTCAGGGGGAGAATCTTCACAAACTCATCGCTGAAATCTTGATTCCGATGATTGAGTACTTAACTTTATAGTTAAGTGAATTGTACTCTTTTTCCCTTAGTGAGTTTTATGAAGTTTCTCACATGAGGTTTTTAATGAGGCAATTCATGCAACATAGCAAGAAGTATACCGTGTGCATTTCTCCATATTTTTTCCACTGGGTTTTTCGAAGTTTTAAGCCATGGTTATACAGATAAGATACCCAGGGAGAGTGTTGGAAAACTGGGCTGGTAGAGGCCCACTCGGTGTGGCCTCTACCAGGCTAGGGTTAGCCCATGTGGGTATTGTATCCCCTTTAGCCTATAAATAGAGGAACAACCTTTGTACGTGAGTTTACCGAGAGAGTTATCAATAAAGTTCCCTGTTTCATCTACTTTGTACTGTGTGAGTCTTTCTCTAGTCTTCTTCTCCGATGTAGAACAGCCTCGGAACCAGCCAGTCGGCATGGGGTGTTCCAACAAATAGATCCAGGGATGCATAAGCTAGGTGGTTCTTAATGATTTTTTTAGAGCGTCGTGGGTGGCCCATGCGGCGGTGCAGCTCATCGCTCAACCACTTAAATGTCGATCGTGTCACTGCACTGTTCAGTGTCCTTCATGCCCAACTAACTTTAACTGCTGCGTTATCATGATGACACACACACATGCACCTGTCCTCCTGGGTATAGAGTTTACTTAGTAGTATTCTCCTAGCGAAAACTGATGATCCATTGATCCACGCTCCGAAACTCCTGGTCAAAAATTGTACTAGTACGAGTAGTGCTGTACATTTGTTCCTGCTGTATGTTAACGTAATAATGTACCCTAATTAAGGTCTTAGTCCCCCCTGGTACGCTGTTTTCGTTGCATGCATTCGTGCAGAGTATACCATTCTTCCAAGTCCAAATAGGACTAGCGTCTGAGTTTGCCTCGGCCAATGGCCAGCACCACACATGGACACGAAGCAGAGTACTGGAGTAGACTCTACAGTCTCCATCCTGACGTGTGGAAACAGAGCATATATTCTTCTTCACTACCTACCAATACATGGGAATGGGAATGGGAATGAGGATGAGATGGTTACCTCCACTCCCACCTACACAGATTCTGTACCGTGTTCACTTTCCTCTTCCCAATATACAGATAACTCCAATCTCCAATAACAGAAAAGAAACAATGGAGAAAAACAATCTGTTGTATTTCGCAATCCTATACAAATTTCCACTGTAATTCTATGAAAAAAATGAGTGCATGGAGGAAAACGGACAGGAGGGAACAGCACTTTCCAAAAACCTGTACACAGTACCACAACTGTAGGGACAAGTGCTGTACAATGCTACATGAAAAATGTAACAGGACAGACGATGGCTTCATCGACGAAGGATTATTCCAGGGGCAGGATAGAGTAGTATGCTAAAAAGTGTGAGAATTATCCCTCTGGGGAAATGTTCCTTTGGGGGAAAATCTATGCTTGATTTGCTGAAAGATTTTTGCTCAACATATAGAGATCTACTATACAGCTCCCAGGCAGAGGAGTTGAGGAGGGAAACACCGACAGTGAACAAGCTATTAACTCAACCGAAAAGAATCAACTGATTGCAGCCAATAATAGTACCTGCCCTGCACTGCACTGCAGAAATGGATCGAGCTCGTCGTGGGAGAGGGGGGATCATTGGGCCACGGCGGCGGCCCGGGACTGCAAGGTGATGCTCCTCTGGCTGGGCATGGCGAGCATGGCGGTGTGGTCCAGAAAGTCCTTGAGCTCCACCACGTTCTGCAGTATCCTCCTGAGGTCCTCCGCGCGCACGAAGCCCGCCGCGCCCAGCCGGCGCACGGCGTAGACGTAGATGGTGAGGCAGCCTTTCCTGAACTTGAACCGGGCCATCTCGCTGCCCGTGAGGCCCCGGATGAGCTTCTTGTTGACGTCCCCCAGCGGGATCATGGCCGGCCACAGCTGGTCCACGGCGCACTTCATGGCCTCCGACTCGAAGACGAAGAGCACCACCTTGGACTTCTTGGTGCCCAGCCCCAGCGTGAGCGTGTGCCACGCCTGGTGCGCCAGGATGGTGAAGCTGGTGGGCATGTAGGCGGTGGTGGACGGGAAGGGGAGGCTCGACAGCTCGCTCAGGTACGACGGCGGGATGTCCAGCAGCCGCAGCAGCTCCAGCGGCGACGCGCGCCGCACCGTGAAGGACTTGACGATGAACTGACCGCCGAAGCGGATGCCCTTCACGTCCACGCAAGGCTTGAAGCTCGCCGACTCCCCCGTCGCCGTGCCGGCCTGCTTGTCCTTCTTCTCCTTCTCCTTGTGCTTGCTGTGCTTGTGCTTCTTCTTCTCCTCTGCCATGGCGTCGATGGCGTGCTGCTCCTTCTCTTTCCCCTGCTGCTACTCCCGCTGCTTCTACTGCTGGACCGAGCTGTGCTGCTAGGGAAAAGGCCGTAATGACGAGCCCCACCACCACCGCCTCCTGCTGGTACCATACCGCAAAGTTTCTAGTGAGTCAGAGCAGCCAAGGACCATCCACTTCACCACTTGGACATTATTAAGGACGAGCAGCTTAATTATCGATTTCTCTAGTCCTTCCAGTTAGGCAGAGAACGCGGAGGCGCTGTCGGTCGACGATCGATGCCATGCCCCCACCTCGTCATATAAAACCATCTTTCAGCTTTGAACGAGTTCATTAGTAGGATTCTTTAAGTACGCGCACGCATACTTTGGTCCATGTGTGTGTACTACCGTTAATTACTAGTAGTAGTGTATCCTTCCCTCCCTGATGCTCTTTAGTGCAGCCACCCAGCACTACATCATAGCGACGAAACTAAAAGATGATACCCACTTAAAAGGTGGCACATGATCATAGGCTCTGCTAAAGGACACCGAGTAGTTTCAGACCAAATAATGAGATCCTGTTGGTGCCCAAATCTGGTTCCACTTTTGGAATATTTAATCTGTGCTGGATGTTCATGATGATTGATTAGTTTCTTGCAGAGATATAAAAGTAGTAATAGGAATAATTAGAGGAGAAGATCTATGTAGAGCAACATACAGGAGAATCTGATCCTAGATATATAACTCACAAACATGTTACGTACCGGTCGACAGTTGATCCTGAAACTGAAAGAAACCAGTGAAGATCCCTGCGAGGCGCCTCGATCGTGGAAAAGCAGCAACAATATGTCCTCCGAAGATCAGGTTACTTGAAACTTCTTCCTTTGCGCTTTTCTAGTCACGGCGATCGACAAAAGCGAGTGCTCTTCAAGGTCCGTGACCTGTCGGAGACTGATCAGGTGAGGATCTTGACAAATAAAAGGCTATCGCCCACAGATGGCACTTCCTACACTTAGAAGTATGGTAAGCTTAAAGGCGAATCCATCAAAGAATTATGGCAACAGCGACGACGCAGCAGCTAGGATCGCTGTCAGTAGAGGTCACCGAAAATTGATAACGGACAGGGGAGCTCCTAAATGCCCAACCAATTCGTTCTGTTTTGTATTTGTGTCTCTTCTTGACATGCTATCCTATATATGTTATACGTACTTCTTTTCATTAGTGGATTGGCATATAGATTTTGCATTTAAGGTAGAACGGCTGCCCTTCATTTCTTTAAAACAGGCCAGATTGACATATAGATCCAAACAAAGGTCTTCCAAATTTAAGCGGTTAAGAGACTAAAACAGCATAACTTCTTGATACCGAGTTGCAGACAGCAAAAGTTTAACTTATTGATATTTCCATCTTTAATCTTACTGATGATGCGTGGATGGCACCCCTTTCAGTTATTCAGTCGGCTTAGATCACAGAGTGGAGTACTGGAGTGAGAAGACCTAGCTCCCATCTGGTGTTTGATATTAAGCCAAGTGTACATCTCAAAAGTACAGCTGGACAATAATTTTCCCAGTGCAACAACCAGTCGTAACATATAAATGCACTAGTCTAAATCAATCCTCTCACTGATGTGTAGTACTGTAGTTCTGCATCAATATGCTTGGAAGTTCATGATTTGAAAGCCCAACAGCTATGCTGAGATCAACTATATGGATACCAGAGTAGATATAAAAAACAGAGCTGCCATGTTTAGTAGTAGTAGAATGCAAGAAAGTTGTCGGAGTTAAGCTTGAGAGAATTGTGTTACCAACTAAAAGATGAGAGTTAAGATATTCTGACCTTCTGATTTAGGTACGACTGGACACTATAAAGCACCTCCTGGGAGAGACTGCATAGAAGAAGTTGAAAAAACATGAAAACCTGTATAAAATGTACAGAAAGTTTTTACACAAAGTAAACTCTTAAAAGTGTATTAATGTCCCTAGAAGATACTTGAAGTGCTAAACGTGTTTAGATGAAATTCAGAGTTATTATAGAACAACTGAGATAACCATGTAAACACTTTGGTGAGCACATACAGGACAGTTGTACACACAAGTAAAGCAAAAATAAGCCCAAGAAGCAAGTCACTAACACAGGTCACATTGTAGTACAGTAAAATTGAGACATTTAAGCAGACACAGAAGATAAACATGTATCTGGCCCTTTCGGAAGGTGGACTATGTGATCAATGTTTTCAGACCGTGACCTCATAATGCGCAGTCTAGTTCTTGAGTGTTTCACATGAGGTTGTCAGATAGTTAATACTCATGAGTTATGAAGCCAGTTTTCAAATATCAACATATCAATCTTTTTTAAGGAAAAACTGTAGAGAAAACACAGGCACCTGCTTATTATTTTTGCAGCAACAACACAATGCTAGGCAAGGCAACTGAGAAATAATATAATCAAATTTGAGTTTACAAGGCATAGTAGCTGTCTCTTTCGCCACAAAAGGACATACTTGGCTAAATTCAGGCGGGCATGCCGCAGTACTAACATGCCAGCTCAAATCAAGCCATGAATCTATGCGCTGTCCCCCGGACTCGGTTCTGATAGCAACACTCCATCCACTGAAGGACGCAGAACCCAATGATGCTTATCCAAAAAATTGACCTCGAAATGGTGCAGGAAAGCAAAAGCATCCACGAGCGTCATCTATACTGGGTGAACATGTTATGATTGCACATGCCAAGCAGAGGCAAATTCTAAGAGGCCATGGAAAGCAAGCAGCCGCACAGCTACAGAAGTCAACCAACGAACAGGAAGAAGCGTCAACCACAAGCAAGCAGGAGAGACAATGATTCAGCACTGTTGCATCCGATTCAGACAATAATTAACCAAGAGAGACAATACCTCGAGTGTTCGTATCAGACGTAGAAGGAGGGAATCGCGGGGGAATTCTCAAAGCAGGCAGCGACCCCGATCACCCGTTCTGCCGGGACATGTGTGCTACCGCTTGCCGTTCTGCGGGGGACAGATTGGAGATCCCGAAAGGAAAGTTGGTGCGACGAGGGTAGACGAAGCGAGGGAAGCTTTCCGCTCGGCGCGAGCCCGCCTCCGGTTGGCTGACGCGCGAAGCGAAGCGTGGCGCCACCGGACCGAGCAAGCACAACAGGTCAAACCCGGGAGAATGCGACGGGGCAGAGGAGACCTGCGGATTTCAGCGGGTGACTAGGACGCGAAGCCCGCCGCATTGGTTGCGGTGGGCGCGTGGCGAGACGCGACGCAGCGATCGGGTATCGGTGGTGCGATCCCTCGCGCGGCGGCGACACCGCACCGGCGCCGCTCCATCCGTCCGTGGACGCAGAGCCACGGAGGCATGCCGAATGCGTTTTGGGCCGCCCGGTGGGGTTGGTGGTCCTCGGGCCGCGAAGGACAGGGCCACGGGCTTGCAGTTGCGTGTGGGCCTGTCCAACAAAGAGCAGCGTTGACGTTCACCCTAGTTTTTTCAGAGAGACCACCTTGTCATTTTCAGAGACCACACATTGGTTAATTTCCATTTGTAGCCGGTTGCGAGTTGCAACGGACTGGCATAGGTGAGACGATGCACAAATTGGTAGCATCATGAACAGGTTGCAGCCTGGGTGGCCTCGCTTGAGACGGCAGGAGGACCTACATAACCTAACCGAACAAAAAAGTGTACAGCCAACTACTGCCATTTTATACGCCTAGCCTAGCTAATAGCTAACTGAACATGAACAAACAAACAAACAAACAAACAAACAAGAATATTTTGCAACGGCCGAGTGAACCAAAGCCGGTCGGTGTTATTCTAGCCCCATTATTAATTGTAAAGCAGATTAATACAATAATTTTTTATCTGCCAACAAATCATTATGATCACATCATCACTAAGACTCGTGAGAATTTGATGGGCTTGGACTCATGGGTGATAAGCTTATGACCACTTGGACCGGCGCTTCTTACGCCAGGTGCTTAATAAGAGAGGATTCGACGACCTCACGATTACTTGGATCCTGCAATTTGTCATGAGCATAGCAACACTAACAACATTAACACAGAGGTGAACACTCTTTTAGACCGTCAGAGGTAGGGGATCTCATACCCCCTACTCTTTAACTCTGCAGTAGATGTCCTTGCGGAGATCCTAGAGAAAGTTAAGATCATCGGCCATATCTCTGGTGTGATAGGGCATCTTAGCGCTGGAGGAGGGGTTACCCACCTCCAATATGCGGACGGTATGATGGTCATGGTGGGAGGACCAGATCTAGACATTGCCAACCTCAAGTTCCTTCTAATATGCTTCTAGAAAATGTCCGGTCTTAGGATAAATTTTGTTAAGAGCGAGGTTGTCATATTGGGGTTCTTCCTTAAGGACTAGTAAAGGATAGCCAACAACCTCAATTGTCGGCTGACCTCATTCCCCATTACTTACCTTGGGATGTTGATTCGGGACACCAGGATTCTTATCAAGGACTTGGATCCCCTTGGTAGGACGAGTTAGATCGAAAACAGAACCATGGTGTGTGGCAGGTTCACTTTGAAAGGCAACAAGATTATCCTTATAGATTCCCGTACGTCCAGCTTTCCCATGTACGTGATGGGACTTTACCTCTAGCGGGAGGGAATGCACGATGCCTTTGATAAGAAGTCACACTTCTTCTAGCAAGATCCCAAGGGCCATCAAAAAATACCACATGGTGAAATGAGCAGATATATGTGCCCCTAAGGAGTTTGGGGCACAGGCATTCTAACATCGCGCCACTTCAATAAGGAGTTGATAATAAAATGTATGAATGGTCTTGAGAGTTGAGAATATCTAAGGAGATGCCCGCTCTTGGATTGTGACCGCAAGGAGGGCTCTCAAATTTGAGGGTCTATCCATAAGATCAAACATGGCATCCGTCTAGGGATTACCTTCTCCATTTGGAAATGGAGAGGGTACCCTGTTTTAGATGGATATGTGTTTGAGGGAGCGCCCCCTACAGGAGGACTACCCGGCTCTTTGCTATTTGCTTAGAACCATCACTTAGTGGTCTAGGAGGGGACATGGAACATTTCGTTCTGTAGAACCTTTATCCAGGAGGAGGCTGAGAAGTGGGATGAGCTTAGATTCAGCCTACCGAGTTCTCTCTCAGACGTGGGTCATAGTGTTTCTTGGAGGTTACCCCCTCGAGGGCCTTCATGGTTGGCTCCATGTAAGGACCATCTCTATCTTGGATCAAACAATTGTGGAAAGCGCACCTATCCCTAAAGACGAAAATTTTCTTGTGCCAACTGCTACAGGATCGCCCTTCCTTCGGGGTGGAAGTTGCGAAATGGCATGAGTGGAGGGATGGGCTATGTCCATACTGCAGGGTCCCTTAATCGGAAACCCACATAATGTTCACCTATCCCGTGGCTCGGTTCCTCTAGAATTTCATCTGAGAAGCCTTGGATCCTAACTGGCAGGCCCTAGACCTCGATGAATTCCTAGAGCCCGGGCGAACCGGGCTACCTCTTTTGGCTAGTGTTCGCTACGTTGTCCTGGACTCTTTGGACCGTTAGCAATAAAGTGATTGAGAACATTGATGACCCACAAGTATAGGGGGTGTATCGTAGTACTTTTGATAAATAGGAGTGTCGATCCCAACGAGGAGCAGAAGGTGCTGGACAGTGGTATGGAGCAGGAAATCCCTGTGAATACTTAGCAAACAGATTTTTAGTGGTTTTCTGACAAAGCAACAAAACAAAGGGCAAGTAACAGAAGTAACGAACAAACGGAGCAAGTGGCCCAATCATTTCTTAGCAAAGGACAAGCCGGTGGAAATACTTATAAGAACCAAACGTTCTTGAGGACACATGGGAATTCTGCCAAGTGCTTTCTCTACAAATAGCCGAGTACTCTCCTTTGGTGTTTGTAATTTTTGTGTCGGTGAACCTGTGCTAACATACTGCCCCTCCTAGGACTAATATATACTTGTGATTAAACCCTCTGCAAACATCCGTAACTACAGGAAAGTAATTAAGATATAAATCTAACCACAACCTTAAACTCTAAGATCCTACACTTCCTTGTGCAAAGGTGTCCTAACGGGGGTTCAGGTTTCTGTCACTCCGGCAACCCCACAATTAGTAGCCAAATACACAATGCATTCCCCTAGGCCCATAAATGGTGAAGTATCATGTAGTCGACGTTCACATGACACCACTAGAAGAATAGCACCACAACTTAAATACTAAACCATTGAATAATAACTCATCACAGATTCACTACTAACAACATGACTTCTCCCATGTCCTCAAGAACTAAACGAACTACTCACGAGACATCATATGGATCAAGATCAAAGATGATATGATAATGGATAACAATCTGAACATAAATAATAATCCAATGGTTCCACTCACAAGCATCAACTATAATAGTAATTAACACCGGGAAAGTTTCCCCAAATGAACTAAGCAATATCCAACACAGTTGTTACAGCGGGACAGAGTGGTGATGATGGTGCTGGTGGAGATGATGGTGTGGATGATGATGATGATGATCCCGATGAAGCCTAGCTTGATGACGGTGTTGATGGCGACGGTCTCCCCTCTCCGGGAAGGAATTCCCCTAGTAGAAATCTGTCTGCCGGAGAGATCTTTCTCTCTCGGTGTTTTCCGCCTCCTAGAGGCGGCGGAAATCTATCTGTGGTCGCTCCCTGTGTATTAGGGTTCCGAAGGGAGGTTATAGGAGAAGGGAGAGAGTCGAGAGCCGGGCAGGTGGGCCAGACCCACCCCAGGCGCGGCCTCGGGTGGGCCCGTTCCTAGGGGGTTTGGGCCCCCTGTAGCTCCCCTTCGCTCCTCCTTCTGGCTCCAGTTATCCTCTGGTGAAATAATATGTTTCCATATTTTTCTGGTATTTTTCTGATCTTCGCGAAATTGCACCGAAATGCCTTCTTTTCCATCAGAATCCATACTTCGGCAGTCCATCCTCCAGGAATCATCCAACATGCATAAACAGATGAAAAGCCATAAGTAATACCTCATAATAAGACAAATATCAATGAATAGAGGTAAATTATGATATAGAATGGTGATGCAAATTAGGCATATCAACTCCCCCAAGCTTAGACTTTGCTTGTCCCCAAGCGAATACGGAGCTCAGTAAACATGTCCACAGGTTTATGGAGTGAAGTGTTGATAAAAGAATACGAACAAGAAGCATCACACTTACCATTGCACAACTCATAGAAGAAAACAACTCACCATTATATAACTTAGACAATAGAGATGCATAAAGATAAATCATAATTGGAATTGGCAAACTTGTTCTTGGTCAAAGAACACCTGGCAAACAGTTTCACAACAAGCTTTCCGTAGGAGTTTCAAAACAGGAGCACTCTTTGCTCAAAAAGGTTTTTCACAAGTGAAGGCTTTCAAAGTAATACTCAATAAATAATAGTTTTGTGCAAACAAGGAAGATAAAGAACATGATTGAATAAATCACCATATGAATGCTTGAAACACAACAACTTAAAATCTTGCTGGAGATAGAGAGTAAGTAGGTTTATTGACTCAACAGGTAGCTGGGAGAAAGGTCCCTTCTTAGAGGGTAGCAGGGATTACAAGTCATAAAGAGATTCCAAAAGATTATGGTACTTACTAGCTTTGAGCCCTCATTGCCCCTATCATAAGCATCTTGAGATGGTTAAGGTTAAAGTGAACAAAGATGGAGTATATGCTTGACGAAATATAAGTTGGCCATCTCATGTCCCTTGAATATGAGGGCCACTCCTCATGGATACTCAACTTAGGGCCCATGCAAGTTCTTGTCACTGTAAGTATTTGCATATCATTGAGAACCGCCAACGGGGTACCCCTTGCACATGGTACAGGAACTTTCCCATAACCAAAATGACAAGGCAAGCAGACAATGAGCACCTCAGCAATCTTTTTATTTACTATGTGTATAGTTTTTTATTGAGGATGCTTCACAGATAGCTCACTATGGTGATGCTACAAGTTTCCACCATGATTAGGCATGGCTTACGCTAGCGGCCCAGGCATTTCTCTAACACAGAATACAAACTCCATGGACTTACAAGTTCCCACTTCATTTCACACCGGTAACATCCATAGACAAAAGAGCACGATATCAACTATGTACAACAAGGTACAAGTGCAATGTTGAAAACGTTCCCCGTGACAGCACGGTTTTGCTAATCCCAACGTATAGATGCAAGAATATGCAACTTCGATGTCCACAATGGTTCAAGTTTATTAGGGGAAAGAAAATAAAGTGTGCCATCAAGTTCGTGAGAGCTTTACTAACTAGTTTTCACATAACAAAATACTTTTTAATTCGGAAGGTAGATGAAGCTTGAGAATTTGCTAGGAATAGCAAAAGCTACTAGGTAGATATGGTGGACAAAAGTCGCAAAAGTTTTTGGTTCAAAGGGTTTTGGAAACATGACAAGTATGCCTTCTCAAAACAGGTTTTTGGCTAGCAAGGTTGGGTAGCAAGCAAGAGAGTTGAAAGAAACAAGCAAACATACAAGTAATAAAGCCAAACATGCAATCTTCCTTGAAGACGCAAAAGATCTTAAACAAAAAATACTAAGCTTATGAGCCAACAAGAAAGAAAACAAATGATACCAAATACCTGTAAGCCTTTTTCTTTCTCTTTTTCTTTCAAACCTCAAAATTTGTTGCTACTGACCAGAACTCGGTTTGCCAAAACCAATTTAGATCCACTTGATGATCCCAAAGTGGTGCCAATACTGAACAACAAGATCCATCATATAATAGAGATTGCAAACTAAAATAAGAAGTGCAAGAAGTAAAAGATGAGACTTCTCATTAATATTCAATAAAGGCACTCACACCAAGGGATACAGAGGTAATCAACTAAAGGAGAGATACTTCCACATGCAAACCAAACTATAAGATAACTTCTCTACCACAGATATGAATCCACTAAAAAGGTAAAATATGAAAGATAATGGTGGTGATACCGCGACACTCCCCCAAGCTTTGGAACAAGCCAAGGGGATGCCAAACATGATGACGATTCACTCTTTTTGTGGTGGTGTTCTTCCAACTCTATCTCCACGGCCTTCTTGCCTTTGTCGTTGGTGGAGGCCATGGTGCTCTAAACTTGAGAAGATTTCCTGACAGAAACAGATTGAAACAAAAACATGATGAGTGTTGGAGATATGCCCTAGAGGCAATAATAAAAGTGGTTATTATTATATCTTTGTGTTTATGATAAATGTTTAAATTCATGCTATACTACTTATTAACCGGAAACATTAATACTTGTGTGATTTGTAAACTAAATTAGAGTCCCTAGTAAAGCCTCTTTGTAATACTAGCTTGTTGGTTAATAGATGATCGTGGTTTCCCGATCATGAGCATTGAGATGTTGTTGACAACAAGACCATATCATTAGGAGAATGGTATGATGGATATACTCCTATAGATAAGCGTAGCATTAAGATCAAGTCATTTCAATAGTTCGTTTGCTATAAGCTTTCTGATACATAGTAACCTAATTCCTTCGACCATGAGATCATGCTAATCACCATCATCGGAAGAATGCTTTGATGACATCAAAAACCACACCATAACTGGGTGGCTATAAAGGTGGCATTGAGTGTTCAGAAAATATGGGTTGAGGCACATGGATCAAGAGTGGGATTTGTCTATCCATATGACGGATAGATATACTCTGGGCCCTCTCGGTGGAATTTCATCCAATTAGCTTGCAAGCATGTGACTGGCTCACAAGGGATCACATATCACGGGAACGAGAAAAGAGTACTTATCAGTAACGAGGTTGAACTAGGTATGCAGAGATACCGACGATCAAAACCTCGGATAAGTAAACTATCGCGAGACAAGGGGAAATTGGTATCGTATGTAAGTGGTTCATTCGATCACAAAGTAATCGTATAAATATGTGGGAGCCATATGAATTTCCAGATTCCTCTATTGGTTATTGATCGG
The DNA here is from genome assembly GCA_023614405.1 of Avena insularis. Classification (NCBI taxonomy): domain Eukaryota; kingdom Viridiplantae; phylum Streptophyta; class Magnoliopsida; order Poales; family Poaceae; genus Avena; species Avena insularis. The sequence goes on from CM042685.1 coordinate 304,613,757, forward strand.
AGAAGTGTCTCGGTCATGTCCGCATAATTCACGAACCGTAGGGAGACACACTTAAGGATTCGATGTTGTTTAGTAGATATGGAATGTTAGTAGGGATACCGAATGTTGTTCGGAGTATCAGATGGGATCCGGGATATCACGAGGAGATCCGGAATGGTCCAGAGAATAAGATTCATATAAGGAAAGTCTGATTCCGGAGTTCGGGAAAGATTTCGATGTTTTCACCGCAGAGGTTCTAGAAGGTTCACCGAACCGAAAGGGGAATGGACCATGAATGTGTCATGGGTAAGTGGAATGATTGGATCATATCCTAGGTCACTTGGTGTGGCCATTTGCAAGAGAGAATTAAAGCTCTAAATTGAAAGTCCAACGGGAAGTTTGAAAAGTCAAACTGGAACAATGGTTTCCTAGTGGGAGAAGAAACAAGTCCTTCTCTCAATCCAACTTAGGTTTGTGTTTGGATTCAAACCCACCCCTCCCAAGGCTGCCCCCCTCTCATAAATAGAGGAGGAGGGCTGCCCCAAAGCACACAAGAGCCAAGCCCTCCCCACCTGCCACGGCCTTGCCGCCGCTTCTAGCCTTGCCGACACCTCCTCCTCCTTCCGGACTTCTAAAACCTAGATCTCCGGGAAACCCTAATCCACCATAACTCGCACCGGCTTAGGAGAAGCCCTGCGGGATCTTCCCTCTACTTCCGACACCACGCCGTCGTGCTGTCGGAATCGCGAGGGGAGAACTACAACCTCCGCTGCCTGCTGGAACAAGGAAGAGGAAGGTCTTCATCGAAAATCAACGCAGTGACCGATTGACGAAGCTGCCAGGAAGGCAGCCGAAGGATCGTCTACGCGATCTTGAGACAAGTGTACGACTACATCACCCACGAGAATCTGCTCTCGTTGACCGCTTTGGAATCTTCGAGGGTGAGTGCTTTTATCGACTCGTTGCTACAATCTAGTAGATAGATCTTGGCTTGTTTGTGTGCATGCGGTAGAATTTTTTTGTTTTCCATGCTACGAACCCGTACAACGAGAACATGATGCACGAACCTCGGGGGATCCGGGGGGTTATATATTACGAAGAATCAATACATAAGGAAGGTTTTGACACGGAAACAAAGCGAAGACGGAGTCTGGGGGTGGAACACCCCCCTCAAGCGCGGCCAGGCTGAGCCCGCGCCTGGGGTGGGTTTGTCCACCCTGGGCTCCGTTTCCTCTTTAGTTTTGTCTCGTAACTTCCCTTATGTATTAAAAACATCAAAAATATAAAAAGATTAGGATTTCACGAACCTTCTGTTTTCACCACTTTTACCTATTCAAAGACGAACTCTGCTGATTCCTTCTCTCTTTCTCATGTGAATTTCCTTCATACAAAACTTTTGCACAAACTCAATGACAACATTAGTGTCAGCAAAAACAACAAGCCTTTGGTAAACATTTCAACTGAAAACCCATCAAAACAAGAGCTTCTATAAGAGGCAAATGCAAATGAAGGAAGAAATCTGTCAAAATAGACTAGCAGGTAAAGATTGATTTTTTCGGAGACCTTCTGTTGCTCAAATCAAAAAGTGCAGAACTAATGAAAGTTGGGTAACAACCTATAGAAAACGCTCAGAAAAACACAGCTCAATACGAAGTGCTGAGCTCCCTCACGATTTTTTATAATACATCACAAAAATCTGTCCCAGGACAACCACTTTTCAGAACTCCTCTACTTCACAAAAGTAGTTGAACTTGACACAAAAATCAAAACAAAAAGGATAAGGAGAGGTTATTACTGAGGTAATAACTTCCAAGACTCGACAAAACTCTTGGGTTATCTCCCAACAAGTACTTTTCTTTAATGCCTTTAAGTTAGGCTTGAAACTCTCAAAGATGCTCACATAGGATATATATATTTGAAGTGAAAGAGAGCATCAAGAAGAAAATAACCAACACACTTGAGTCTAACCCTCTTCCTATGCATGGGAGTATCATGAGAAAATGAATTGTTGAAACAAAAAGCCACAAGCATAGGAAGACAAAATATATGCAACTTTAAAGCTCTCAACATAAAACGGGGAAACTTAACATCATTGAGATGCATAAAACCATGTTTCCCTCTCTCAAAATAACCTTCAGTAGCACTTTGAATAAAATTGACAATATAACTATCGCTGGAAACAACTTTATCATTAGAATAAGCATACTTATAGTCATCAAAAAGAGGTCCAAGGTCATAGACTGGATCAATATAAGCAAGTTGTTTCATCCTGAAATCTTTATTAGGCAAGCTATTTTCACAAGGAGCTTTAGCAAATTTGGAAAAGTTAAACTCATAAGAATCTCCATCAAACTTAGTTAAAACTTTTTCCTTATCACAATCAATAATAGCTCCACAAGTATTCAAGAAAGGTCTACCAAATATGATAGGACAAGTTTTGCTAGCTGCTGAGTTAAGCACTAGAAAATCAGCAGGATACTTAATCTTATCACAAAGAACCTCCACATCTCTTACAATGCCAATGGGGCAAATGGTTTCCTTATTAGCAAGGTGAATAACCACATCAATATCCTCAAGCTCACAAGGACCAATATCATGCATAATTTCCCTATAAAGCTCATAAGGAATAGCACTAGAACTAGCACCAATATCACATAAACCATAGTAGCAATGATCACCTATTTTAACAGAAAGCACCGGAACACTAGCTTTTCTAGCTTTACTAGGATGAGAGATAATATTGGAAGCGTCTTCACAGAAGACAATATGCTCATCCTCTCTATTTCTAGTGACAGTGTATTTCACAATAGCTACCACAGGTTCATCACTCAAATGCTTACCAGGCTCCATAATTTTCATTGTACCTAAGTTATTTGCACTAATAATCATAGAATACTCCTTTACCTTAGCTGGGAAAGGCATTTTCTCAACATGAGGTTCAGGAACAATATGATTAGTAGTACAAATTTGAGTACTTCTAACAGGAACAAGACTAACAACATCTTTATACGGAGCATGGTACTTATTCCACTTCTTAGGAATTTCAATGTAAGAGGCAAAGGCCTTAAAATAGTTGGCAATACTTTGGGAGTCAAGACCAAACTTATTGCTAATATCACGGAAGCTATCAGTACCCATAAAATATTTAATGCACTCATAATCATAGTTTATACCTGACTTTCTTCCTTTGTCATTCTCCCAAGCCTTGGTATTATCTTGAATACGGTCTAAAAGATCCCATTTAGCTTCTTCCTTCATACTTGTGAATGATCCAGCACACGAAGCATCTAGTAAACCTTTATCCTGAAGAGAAAGCCTAGAATAAAAGTTATTGAGAATAATATTGTTAGGGAGTTCATGAATAGGACATTTAAGCATTAGCAGCTTCAATCTCCCCCAAGCTTGAGCTGTACTTTCTCCATCAAGAGGCCAAAAATTATATATAAAACTTCTATCCTTTTGGATTTCACTGGGAGGATAAAATTTAGAGTAAAAGAGAGATGCCATTTCCTCCCATTCCATGGATTGTCCATTCTTTAGCAGCTTATAACTTGCCTCAGCTCTCCCTTTCAAGGATATGGAGAGTAACTTATTCTTTACCTGTTCAGTTGTGATACCTGCACACTTAAACAACCCGCATAATTCATGTATATAAAGCAAGTGATCACCAGGATGGACAGTTCCATCCCCAAAATAATAATTATCCATGACACGATTAACAATACTCACAAGTATCTTAAAAGGATCTATCTCAACAGGTGGTGATTCATCTACTACCATATAAGTGGTAGTAGTTTTCCCAAATAGAAAACCAAGTGGGTTATTCATATTGGAAACAAAGTAATAAGCAATAACAAAAGCAATACCCACAGTAAAAGTTTCCCTTACCAGTTCCACTCTTCAATAGTGCTTCACTCCCCGGCAACGGCGCCAGAAAATAGTCTTGATGACCCATAAGTATAGGGGGTGTATCGTAGTGCTTTCGATAAATAGGAGTGTCGATCCCAACGAGGCGTAAAGGTCTTTGAGCGAAGGTATGGAGCAGGAAATCCCTGTGAATACTTAGCAAACAGATTTTTAGTGGTTTTCTAACAAAGCAACAAAACAAAGGGCAAGTAACAGAAGTAACGAACAAACGGAGCAAGTGGCCCAATCCTTTCTTAGCAAAGGACAAGCCGGTGGGAATACTTATAAGGACCAAACGTTCTTGAGGACACATGGGAATTCTGCCAAGTGCTTTCGCTGCAAATAGCTGAGTACTCTCTTTGGTGTTTGTAAGTATTGTGTGGGTGAACCTGTGCTAACATACTGCCCCTCCTTGGACTAATACATACTTGTGATTAACCCCCCCTACAAACATCCGTAACTACAGAAAAGTAATTAAGATATAAATCTAACCACAACCTTAAACTCTAAGATCCTACACTCCCTTGTGCAAAGGTGTGCTAACGGGGGTTCAGGTTTCTGTCACTCTGGCAACCCCACAATTAGTAGCCAAATACACAATGCATTCCCCTAGGCCCATAAATGGTGAAGTATCATGTAGTCGACGTTCACATGACACCACTAGAAGAATAGCACCACAACTTAAATACTAAACCATTGAATAATAACTCATCACAGATTCACTACTAACAACATGGCTTCTCCCATGTCCTCAAGAACTAAACGAACTACTCACGAGACATCATATGTATCAAGATCAAAGATGATATGATAATGGATAACAATCTGAACATAAACAATAATCCAATGGTTCCACTCACAAACATCAACTACAATAGTAATTAACACCGGGAAAGTTTCCCCTAATGAACTAAGCAATATCCAACACAGTTGTTACAGCGGGACGGAGTGGTGATGATGGTGCTGGTGGAGATGATGGTGTGGATGATGATGATGATGATCCCGATGAAGCCTAGCTTGATGACGGTGTTGATGGCGATGGTCTCGCCTCTCCGGGAAGGAATTCTCCCAGCAGAAATCTGTCTGCCAGAGAGATCTTTCTCTCTCGGTGTTTTCCGCCTCCCAGAGGCGGCGGAAATCTATATGTGGTCGCTCCCTATGTATTAGGGTTCTGAAGGGAAGTTATAGGCGAAGGGAGAGAGTCGAGAGCCGGGCAGGTGGTCCAGACCCACCCCAGGCGCGGCCTCAGGTGGGCCCGCGCCTAGGGGGTTTGGGCCCCCTGCATCCCCCTTTGCTCCTCCTTCTGGCTCCAGTTATCCTCCGGTGAAATAATATGTTTCCATATTTTTCTGATATTTTTCTGATCTTCGCGAAATTGCACCAAAACGCCTTCTTTTCCATCAGAATCCAGACTCCAGCAGTCCATCCTCCAGGAATCATCCAACATGCATAAACAGATGAAAAGCCATAAGTAATACCTCATAATAAGACAAATATCAATGAATAGAGGTAAATTATGATATAGAATGGTGATGCAAATTGTGCGTATCAAACATCTTCCCTCAATGGGCTTTTGACTCACCTTTCGGATTCCTTTCATTTTTGTGACTTCCGTACCCACTACGTAGGAAGTGGTACAAGGATAGATGGATGTTCTTCTTCCTCAACTACTAGAGGCGGCTCGCCGGATCCCCATCTTGCCAGCCATTGAGCTCTCCTTTTGTTTTCACTTTTGATAGCCTACTAGGTGCTCTCTCTCTCTCAAAATTTGGTCTTATCTGTGTTGTTACCATTTTCTTATTTTTTTGGACTTGTGAACTCTATATAGATGGTTTTTTATTTATGAAACAGGACGAAATCTTGTTCGAGGAACACTCGTTGCGGAGGGTATAAGAGCTGAGTAATGTCAGAGAAGACATGATAAATCAGGATTTGGTTGGAATTGGATTCCTACTCGCGCCATAACAGAGGAGTTGCGGGCACAGAAGAGGAAGATGGGAGCGGTGTGGCAGAGCACAAGATTTTGTTCCACATAATCGCAGAGTATGAAAGTTACATCCAGTAGAAAGATGCATCGCTGGGGTGATACTTCAGTTGTCCCCTGTGATGGAAAAACTAAATGTTGTACTCACTCTGTCTCAAAATAAGTGACTTGTCCTCTTTTTCTAAAAAAAGGAGAGAGATACACGTCCCCCGGGGGATAACTCCCCCCGATCCCCCGGGTCATCTGCGTGACACGTGTCTTTTTTATCCAGATTCCCGCTTTTGCTACAAATTATCCTGATTTGCTATAAAATGTCCCGCTTTTTCTACTGATGACCCACAAGTGTAGGGGATCGCAGCAGTCTTCGCGGGTAGTATTACCCAATTTATTGATTCGACACAAGGGGAGCCAAATAATACTTGCAAGCCTTAACAACTGAGTTATCAATTCAGCTGCACCTAGAAATAGTTCTTGCTCACAGAAGTTTATCAGTAGAAATAGTTTGGTAGTAGCAACAGCAAAGCAACAACAACAGTAGAATAAGAGCAATAATGTGATGAGCGATGGCATTCGAAAAGGCCATAGGGATGGATGGACGGGCGTTACATGGATGAGTCTAAACATATAACTTCAATATCTAGGGCATTGCATATAAATAAGAAAAAGCATCCAAGTACTAAACAATCATAGGCATGTGCTCCGTATATAGTCATACGTGCTCGCAATGAGAACTTGCACAACATCTTCTGTCCAGTCAGCCCGTGGCAGTGGGGCCTCAAGGGAACTACTGACAATTAAGGTGCTCCTTTTAATAGAGTACCGGAGCAAACCATTAACACTCCATGAACACATGTGATCCTCATAGCACAACCATCCCCTCCGGTTGTCCCAATTATTGTCACTTCGGGGCCTTTGGATCCGGACAATGATATGTGTACACAACTTGCAGATAAGATCACAAACAATACTATCATAATGATTCAATAATAAGTTCAGATCTGAGATCATGGCACTCAGTCCGTAGTGACAGGCATTAAGCTCAACAAGTTGCAACAAAGTCAAATAGCACTAATAGAGATACTAGGCACTATGCCCTAACAATCTTATTCGGTTACATGATAGAACTCATCCAATCCCTACCATCCCCATAGCCTACTGCGGGGGATTACTCACTCGTGGATGAGGGAAACATGGATGGTTGATGGAGAGGCGTTGGTGATGAAGATGGCGATGATCCTCTCCAAATTCCCCGTCCCGGCAGGGTGCCAGAACAGAGTTTCTAGATCTAAATCGCGGCTTCTGGTGGTGGCGGCGCAGCGAAACTCTTTTTGGAAAAACGTCGAACCCCCCTGTTTTTAGGCCAAGAGGCAACTTATAGGCGCAAAGGGAGGCCGAGGGGGTGCCTAGGATGGATGCACCCCCCTAGGCGCGACCAGGGCTAGGCCCGCGCCTGGCAGAGGTGTGGGCCCCCCAGGAATCCACTCTGTCTCGTACTCTGGCTCCGTGGATCTTTTGTTGAAATAGGATTTTTGGCATATTTTCCGGGATTTTTTCTGATAGTTGATTTTCTGCACAAAAATCAGACACCAAGGCAATTCTGCTGAAAACAATGTCAGTTTGTGTTAGTTGTATCCAAATCACATAAGTTTAGAGGAGAAACAATAGCAAAAGTGTTGGAGAAAGTGGATACATTTTGGACATATCAACTCCCCCAAGCTTAGCTTATTGCCACTACTGCAGAATAGTCTATCAGTGACAGGCTCAAAATACACATTAATGACAGACAAAGCGTCTGTCACTAATAACTAGTCACTGGTACAAGGTTACTAGTGACAGACACTTGCCCGTCACTAATATGTGTACCAGTGACGGTCATTTGCACGTGCATGTCACTTGTATTTGTATACTAGTGACTAACAAAATAGATGCATGTCACTAATTAGGATCAAAGGCCGCAACCCTATGGGGTTTTGTAGTGACAGACCATTATATTGCCCGTCGCTGGATTGAATTTAAGTAATAAAAAAAATTAAATGTGTTTCCCACGAATATTCCAGATATAGCATAATAAGATGTTAAAAATATTAAATCCATTTACCAATGATGACATAATATTTGCACAGGCGAGAACCCAACAAGATAGAGGAGACCCCCTCTGATCTACCGCAAAGCACCCTTTTATACTGTAAATTATTTGGCAAGACTCATCGATTCATCACAGGATGTTGCAGCTTTTCACTTCAGAGAACATATACGGCAACCATATAGCAACACTGTTGTATCATGAAACCAATAACATAGGTTCATAAAGAACAGCGGGTAAAGTAGGGATGTCACACGACAGTGCCCAAAGTTTTTGCAGAAGTTGATAAACAAGATAGGTGAACACAAATATTGATCTTCCTTAAACACCAGCCAACCATTGAAGTAATCCACCATTGCCTGAAAGGAGCAGCCAGAACCAGAGTATGAGACTGTTAGTTAACCAAATCAATAAACTGAAACTTAACGTTAAATTTATATCATGGAATCTTAGATCAACGCAAAGGTAAGTATAAACCAAGGCATCAACTCCACAAGAGCAACTGAACAAAGGCTAACAGAAAATATTATAGCAGACATCATGTTTTATAAATCTTTGACTGAAAGGAGATGCACGCACACTTATCTTTGCTTTATCACTTCCCCAAACAGAAATTACTATCGTACGGTGAATCGAATACTTTGCATTCAACTTCATCCAATTAGTGAATTAGCAATGCCATTGGGTCTCCAAAGTCCAGCTTATCGTGCCCTCACAGCTTAGTTGCACCAAACAGAAATGCTTGAAAAAGAAGTTAGTCCTGACAGAATGGCATTGCTAAGTAGTGTAGTCAGCTAAGAGAAGCACCAAATCTGAAAATTCTAAGAAACCACCAAGAGATCTGATCAGAATTTCTCCCAATCTGAAAATTATAAGAAACCACCAAGAGATCTGATCAGAATTTCTCCCATTGTGAAATTAGTCTGCTTCCCAACATGAAAAAATACATAATGTTACACTACAGAATGTCTAGGCATGATATACCTACCAATGAAAAATTACATAGCCATGACATATACCATAACTAACATGAGTTTTGGCAATTTATAAAGAAGAACATAAAACACCTGAATTCAGTAGATTCTAAGCATCAATTATCCTTTGGCTAACATGGGTCGGCAAGAAAAATCATATGCGGTGCTTCGGTAGCACCCAGCTTGGTCTTCTCCGATGCCTACAAGGAAAGAATCTATAAAGAGCAGTGCTCAGGGAAATAGATGCAGAAAACTGATTCAAAATTTTTTAACAATCCAGATAAGACAAATTTATTGGGTTTTTTGCTGAATATTCAACGATCTCGAGAATTTAGCAGGAAATTTAGTAATAATTGATTATTTACTGAAGTTTTAGCAGGAGTAACAGCCTACAATCATAAAAATTGTCAGGGCATGAACCGCTGCTACACCAATGCCCTCTATTGTTCCTCTACTTAAGGCCTCATTGCCCGATATATTAGAAAATATTGTTGATAGACCTCATACTCTGGTGCAATAAACTCGTGAGATTGACTGGATCAGGGAAAGTGAGGGGAATCAAATCAAAGGTTGTAGTATTGGAGAGGGAGAGGATCAGGGAGAGGCTGGATTGTATCATGACATTTTTTTACCTTAATTTCAGAAGATACTATGACTGGAAACAAAAAAGAGGACAGGTCCTTTGACGATGCACCATCGGCCGGACAACGCTGAAAGAAAAAGTGAAGAAGAAACATGTGTGCTGGGATGATGCCGTCTGAATCTAGAAGGAGGTGATGACGGCGGTGGCCTTAGCTCCAGCAAGAGTGTTGGAGGTGCAAATGAATAACGAAACAAAAGCCTGTAATTAGGTGTGTATTTATACAGTCAATATCTGCAGACGCATGAAGATGATATTTTTACAGGAAATATCTAAATGATGCTCACCACCCAAATAGCTAAGCAGTCCTTGGAGAGCAGCGGGAGGGCGAGCTCCTGCTCCTCGGGGTGGAGCTCCTGGTCCAGCTCCTCGTGCCGGTCGTCGCACTCGATCTCGCGCCTCCTCTTGCTAGAGCTCCTTCGGGGGCCGATCGTCCGCCTCAAGCTGCTGTGGACAGGGGCAGGGGCAGCCGGCGGGAATGGGTTGGGGACGGATGCGGCCGGAGGGAATGAACGGGAGCGGCCAGCGGGGATGGGGCGGGACGGGAGAGGCCGACGTGGGCAGTCCGCCGGGGAGCTCGCCCTCGACCAGTGAGGCGGTCAAGGACAAGCTCCGGCGGGGCGGCTCGATCTTCCGGTAGGGGTTGGAGGAAGGAGGCGGAGCAGAGGGGTGCGCGTAGATAGGTACGGCGGAGGACGAGCTCTGGCGGTGGAAACGAGTGGCGCCGGCGGAGCTGGGTGGGCCGGAAACCCTAACGCGCGGGGAAGAAAAGGATGTGATCCTGATATGTTTTTTATTGAAATATTGGTATGGGTTTGCCGAGTCCCGAGTGTCCGCCACATTATACTCAACAATGATTTTTTTTCTCTTTTTCCTTGTTTTTTTCCACATTCATAAAGGGGAAAGGAAAATACGTGCAGGAAAAAAAGGCACGCAAAAACTCGAAAGTATTCTGAGTGTCCGTTATATTTTGTACTTCAAACAGGGAAGGAGGAACAAACGGAATTAAATTTGGACACACCTAGCCATAAATACACGAGTTTGAATCAATGTTGGTTAAGAAACAAAACCTTGACGACGATTACTCAAACTCGGTTTCTGATCTCGACTCAGCATCGACCTCAACTCGGCATCGATCTCTGGATCGACCAAGCACTAGAGAAACCAAGTGGGTCAATCCAGCGAAGGTGTGTGAGGAATGCGTGACCGGATGGGTCGGCGCAGTGGAGAAGACGTGCGGGTGGTCCATCCTAGAGGCGTGCGGGTGGCACTCGGTCTAGTTGGCATAGGCTTTTATATTTTTGGTTATTTTCAGCTTGACAAAACGTGTCCCTATTATTGGTGACGGGTCTTTAGAAAAGCCCGTTACTAAATAATTTGCTCGTCACCACGAAAAATACTAATGACATGCACATTTTGTGTCTGTCACTAATCATAGCATTACGAGTGACGGACATTTATACATGCATGTCACTAAATATTTTTTTTCATTCAGCCGATCTCTAAAAAAATACTAGTGACGATCACTTTTATCTGTCTGTCACTTGTGTTGACAGGCTTACCCTTGCCTGTCGCTAGTAATACTTACTAGTGACAAGCATAGTTTTGTCTGTCACTAATCAACTGGAGGCTATAAGACTTTCTGCAGTAGTGTGCTTGTTCTCAAGCAATTCAGTTGAAAATTGAGTGCGATAAAAGAACTTTCATAAACACATTTGCTTCATATGATGTATATATTCTCATCACAGAAGTAGATGCTTAAACCATTCATAATAAAGAGTATGCAACTAAGTCTACTCAATAGTCATTGCAATCTATGAAGAGAAACCAACTCAAGAATAATAAGTAGCAAGAAACATAAACATAAGCAACATTGCAATGCTCATAATAAGGTATGATAGAGTGGTATCTCGCTTGCCTTTGCTTGTAGAGCACAATATAAATGCCAAGGCACCTCTGAAGTTCAAGTGAATATTAGAGATAAAGATATCAGAGATACAAGCATCAAAGTCATGACATAATTAACCAAGTTTTGGAAAAAACACAAGAATGACAACTATGCTCTCAAGAAGGTGCTCATAGAATAAGTGGTGAGTCAAAAAGGTTGTGAAAAGGTTTTGAAAAGTTTGAAAGGCTTTCAAATGCTGAAAGAAAGGTACTCATTAGCTTTGCGCTCTCATTGCCCCTGTCATAGGCATCTTTATATGGTTTAGGTGAAGGTGAGGTCCACTCCGAATCATATGCTTGACAGACCATAAACTGGAAATCCTAAGTCCCTTGAGTACGAGGGCCGCACTGCATGCTACTCAACTTTGGTTACCTATAAGTTCCTGTCATTGTAAATACATGCATATCATAGAGAACCGCCAACGGGGTACCCCTTGCACATGATACAGGAGCTATCCCGTGATCAAAATGACAAGGCAAGCAGACAATGATCATCTCAGCAATTTTTTATTTACTATGTGCATAGATTTTTATTGAGGATGCTTCATAAATGCTCATTATGGTGATGCTGCAAGTTTCCACCATGATTAGGCATGGCTTAGGCTAGCGGCCCAGGCGTTCCTCTAACACAATGTATAGACTCCAGGAACTCACAAGCTCCCCTTTTATTTCACACCGACGACATCCGCAAACAAAAGAGCAAGGTATCAACTGGATAAAATATCCAAAAAGTGTTGAAAGCGTTCCCCGTGACAGCAGAGTTCTGCTAACTCCCAGCATATAATTTGCAAGCATATAACTTTTATGGACAGGTCACAATGGTTCAGGATTATTAAGTGCAAGGGATAAAGTGTGCCATCAAGTTCGTGAGAGCTTTACTAACTAACTTTCTCAAAACAGACAAACATTTTATTTGTAAGAAAACAAGGCATAATGAATATGCACTGAAATAGCAAATGATGTTAATAGATAGGTATGGTGGACACTGTTGGCAATATTGGTTTTGGGAGTTGGAAGCACAGGTAGAGCTCATACTCATTGCAAGTAAAGGCTATCAATAGGGAGGGAGCGACAAATGAGAGAGCAATAACTGTCATAATCATGCTTGCAACAAAACAGGACTAATTATGGCATGAAAGTGATACAAGAACTCTGAGAATAAATCATCGAGGCTTACTGACTATCGTTTAGTCATATGCATACGTGAGCATGTGCCAAGTCGATTCACATGAACAGTCAGAGGAGGATACCGCAATATCATACCAAGTTATGAATAGAATAATGCAAGCAAACATTTATATGACATGCTACAAACTATTAGCAAGCTGGAGCTAATCACAAGAAATTAAGAACTACCAAGCATCCATAATAACATACCCCTTACATGAACAAGCTAAGCATGCTCACAATGATGAGTATATGTACAAAAATGAAAACAGATAGAGTTCGTTACCAGCCTCTTACCACTCCTCAAGTTGTCTTAATCTTCATTATTTCCCTTCACTTGTGTGACTTGAATAATAACATGAATACCAAACTTCACTGAAGGCGGTCAAACCCTGCAAAGAACTCACAAAACCAAAGAAGAACAACAAATATTTTTTGGTGTTTTCAATATTTTAAAAACAAGCAAACAAAGAAAAAGCAAACCAAGCAAGAAGCAAACAAAGCAAAGCAAAGCAAAATCTTTTTGGATTTTTCTTTAAGGCAAACCAAATCTCAAAAGGAAAATTAAAAAACCAAGAGAAACAACGAAAATATTTTTGGTATTTTTGTGTTTTTGAGAAAGCAGCAACAAGAACCAAAAAGAAAGCAAAAACAATAGATATACAAAGAACTGACGAAACATGATATATTGATGAGTGTGATGTTGGTATACCTTCCCCAAGCTTAGCCTTTTGGCCTAAGTGAGGCTCAATAGCGCGGGTAGTAACCCCAAGCTGGTGGGTCATCATAGGAATGATCGTAGTCAGGCGCTTGCGATGAAGAAGAAGACGCGCCCCAATCATAAGAAGGCTGCTGGTACAGAGAATCTCCCAAGTTGGAGGGCTGAACCGAATCATCTTTGGCATCCACTCCATCATTATCCTCATGCTGGAAGAGCTCCTCCACGTATGTGTTAAACTCCTCCTCCGTGATAACTTCCAAAAGAAGATAACTTCCTAGCAATCTTTCTAGCAAGAACACACTTGGTAATGAAATAGGCAAAATATCTAATGGTTGGGAACTGAATGTTCCGAATTTTACCACTTTCCTTTGAGAAGTTAAAACATTGGCAAATCTCAGCATATAAATCCATAAGCGACTTGGGTCTCTCCTTGATCTTCTCACAAGATCCCCACTGAGGTACTCCAATTGCTGCATAGAAATCAGCAAAAGGCAGATCGACAGGTATGTTGTATATTTTGTAATGGACCATGAGATTAGATGTAGACCAAGTAAACCGGAAGTCCTGCACAAAATCCATGGTTAGCTTAACAAATTGAAATGGTTCACCTTCTACAAAGTGTTCCAATCCCGCATTGGTAATCATAGTTTGGAAATCCTAGAGGATTCCCGCGGTTCTCATAAATTTCTGGCATGGATATATGGAAGGGAAGACTCCTTCCTAACGATGAACTTTCATTGGCTCAAGTACCATCAAGTCATATTGATTCAGTGGATATGCACTCATCTTCCTTGCTAAAATTTATAGACAAACATCAAAAGAAGTTATTTCCAAGTTGATAAATGATGAGCAACTACTATAGCAACTTGCTAGAAGGCAACACATGCATAAAAATGAAATTTCTAAGCATAGAACAAGCATGAAAGCTCACACAACCTGACATCTATAGCAACAAAATACTCAAGATACAATCTACCAATCACAAATCTAATTGGACAAGTGGAGGAGGCACATACCAAGGAGCAATCCCTCCAAAAATCAGCAGCAAAGATGGGCTGAGCAAGGAGATCGAAAATCCCGAGCAAGAACAGCAAGAACTCGAGCTTGAGAAAGTTTTCCGGTGTTTTTCGGGAGAGAGAAAGAAGATGGCTTTGAGGAGGCACCTGGGAGGGGCCCAGGTGGGCCATACCCCACCCAGGCGCCACCTCTGGGTAGGCCACGCCTACCAGGGGTGTGGGTGCCTGGGGTGGCCCCTGGGTCACTCCAGGTGTCCCTCACCCCCTATTTCAAGGAAAGATTTATTTTGAATTTTCTGAAATTTTTCGGGAAACTTTATTTTTGGCCAATTTTCAGGGTATGAAAATTGATTTTCTCGCAGAAACAGTTTTTTTCAGAAGAAGCAAAAGCAAACAAAAACCAAACTACAAAAGTTCTAAGACACTCTAAAAGGCAAGCAACTAGCTAACAAGAGCAAAAGCAAAGACTAGGAAGGAGAAAAGTAAAAAAAAGCAAGTATAACCACAGTGAAAACATTATTTTGTTCATTAAAATCCTTTTGTTAACAAGGTTGATCAAGTCTTGTTACCAAAACAATCTTATCTAAGACAAAACTTTGTATTACACCAAGTGATTATGTTACCTCAAGCTTGATAGCAATGGTCCCAATCATAATAGTTTCAAAATTTTCTTGTGGAATGGGACAATATATTTCTCCAACGTTGATGCTCTCAATATTTTCATTGGAATTCAGGCAATAGCTCTTAGCAACCTTCTTGGGGAAATATTTAGTGTGCTCTTTGTAATTAATATTAAAAGTTACTTTTCCTTGATTACAATTGATAACAGCACCTACAATATTACGAAAAGGTCTCCCAAGAATAATAGACATATTATCATCTTCAGGCATTTCAAGCACAACAAAATCAGTTAAAACCAAGCAATTATGAGCAACTTGAACATGAACATCCTCACATATACCAACAAGAATAGTAGTTGACTTATCAGCCATTTGCAAAGATATATCAGTTGGTATCAGATTTTCTAGCTGGAGTCTCTTGTAGAGAGAAAAAGGCATAACACTAACTCCAGCTCCCAAATCACATAAAGCAGTTCTAACATAATTATTCTTAATAGAGCAAGGAATAGTTGGTATACCTGGATCACCAAGTTTCTTTGGAACCTTACCATTGAAGGAGTAATTAGCAAGCAGAGTAGAGATTTCCTCATTAGGAACCTTCCTTTTATTAGAGATAATATCCTTCATATACTTTGAATAAGGAGGCAACTTAATAGCATCAGTCAAAGGAATTTGCAAAAATAAAGGTTTCATCCACTCACAAAACTTGTGTAACATCCCAGGATTAGCACCTAGAAATAGAGAGGACACGGGTTTGTGCATTGCATTCATGCATAAGAAAATCCGGGGAATTTTCGCGCAAAACTAAAAGAGCTATGGAGGGATCGGGATCTCTCTTGTACTGAAGGAAACTTTGGAGCAAGTGCGATAGATTTCTACATGACCTTTGTAGAATTCTTTGTTTCGGGGGAGATTCGTTCAAACATGTATTTGAATTTCAAATATGAAATTCAAATGAAGTTATAAAATACACAAATGGAAATTAGAAACATTTCATAACTTGAATTGAAATGATTACAAAAAATGATATAAAAAGATTTTTTTTATTAATGTATATATTATACATATAGTATTATATTGAACTTTTACAACAGATAAATAAAAGTAAAGTATTAGGAGATAAATAAGTAGGAAAAAGAATTACATAATTGAAATAAAAAAACAGAATTCTTTATTACAACTAAATATATATGACATTGTCTTTACAAATGAATTGTAAAAGAAAAATGTAATAAGTAAACTCTATAGAATTGAATATAATAATACAATGTTTCTACAATGTTTAAAACAGAAAAATAAACTACAATTTTTATTACAAAGAAAAATCCTAAACTATTGTTCCTAAGCCACTTCTTCATCTGGTGTCTTTTATCCTAATTGGTTCCTGCAAAAACAAACAACCAAAAATAAAACACAAGGGTTAGTGTTAGTATTGGTGCTCTCAGAATTACAGTGTAATGCACTGTTTGTCCCATCATTGAGCTCAAATTAGAAGGGTCAAATTTCACCAAATAAATAGGATCTGTTCTTATCAAATTCAAGCTTCAGCCTTGTGCATCATTAGCATAGAGTCAAGCTTCCACTTGGCAACATCCAAAAATGTAGCTCAACTTCAGATAATACCAAATCAGCTGAACACATTTAGAGCAAAAGATCTCACAGATGAAACCTAGACAAGGGGGAGGTTCCTGGACCATACCAGGCACACTCACAGGCAGCACTATCACCACATGCAACTATGAGCTGTCAACACCACAGCAAACCAGGAAACCAGATAAGAAGGAAACAGCCGTAGCCAACAAGTACCTGCCCACAATCCACAACACATCCGCACAACATTACCATCACCAGCAACTGGTTGCTCCCAGGAGCAATCCAAGAGCTAGGAGGGGAGAAATTCACAGGGAAGGCAACACACCAGGAGGAACTGGTTAGCAGCTCACTGCAAAGCACAAGCAAGATCATCAAGATCCACATCAGGAGGAGCAGGCAACAACTACATCACAAGAACAAAGTAGGCTAACTGATCAAGTGCTAGTACTAGCATAGAAACCTCAAGACCAGCATTAGGTTACTACCCAACACAAGATCATGCTTAAGTATCTGTTCTTACCATTGCATCTTAGAAAAATGGATGGGGGCAATAGAAAATCCTCAGATCTGTACTCAAGTGGAGTATTAGATCATCACTGGATGTTTTTTTATAAGCAAGCAGTAATTGTTGTATCCAAATATCATCAGGGCCTCAGGCTGTGCATCACTGTCCATATCCCCACATCATCCATTACTATGCAGACATAATTGCAACCAAACCTTGAGCAGCCAGATATGCTAGCTCAGTCACCTACTGGGCACGCTCCAGGAATTGGAGGTACCACAGTGGCAGCTTAACTAACAATCTAAAAATAAAATTAAACCAACCCAAAGAATATCATATTCCTAGCTAAATATTAGCTAGAAATCATCCAAGGATGTACTGTGTCATAGTAACAGTACTTATGATAGAATTCAAATTTTTAATTCAAAATGAATTTACCAAAGCTTCATACCAGCATCATAAGCATTAACTCTCTATGGATTTTATCTAGCTGTGCAAGTAAACATTCATCTACCTAAAATACTATTGTGCTCACTCCCATAGGGAGGCACCACAATAGTCACCAAGGCAAGAGCAGCCACCAAAACACATTTACAAGCCAAAGAAGACCACCATCACTTTTTAATTCATCTACTAGCAGTTCATCCAAGCACCAACAAAAGCTTGCATAGGTAAATAACATCATTTGATTACAAAGATCATCAGAATTATCAACTTTACTCAAATCATCTTTCTAGTCAACAAACTAGGAGATCATTTCATTCTTATAAATCATGCAAAGGTCCACCAAAATTTCATTAATGTTATTTGTCCTGCAG
The DNA here is from genome assembly GCA_023614405.1 of Avena insularis. Lineage (NCBI taxonomy): Eukaryota > Viridiplantae > Streptophyta > Magnoliopsida > Poales > Poaceae > Avena > Avena insularis. Next base: position 304,631,710 of record CM042685.1, read on the forward strand.
TATATGAAGCACATTTAGAAGCTAGATATCTCAAGCCCAGTAACAAGCATCACAACTTTAGTTCAGTTTTCCCACATCATTGGCAATGCAATAATCCACCTTATTTTTCATCATGGAATCATACACTGTATGGCCTTATCAAATAAAGCCACAATCTCACTTATAAATTCATATCATCTTCCTAGAGTATACTAGGAATCAACTCAAAAGTTATTCTATATCATTTTGACCACACATAAATGTTTCACAACAATTGGTTTCTAATCTGGGGGGGTTGTCCCAAAGAAATTATATCCAAGCATGTCAATTGAGCATCAAGCCAGAGCTAAGATACCTCCACAAGTCACAAATATTCATCATATGTGAACCAAGAAGTCAATTACCACAAAATTATCCACAGATCAAACAATGGTAATACAATGATCAATCAACATTTAACCACATTATCACTAACCAAAACAGTACCACCTGGGCATTTATTCATCCATATAAAGGAACCTCAACTAACAATAGATCAGCAGCACACAACCATAGCATAGCTGTGAACCAGAACCATCACACCAAAGGAGGATCATGGGAAAATTGAAACTTACTAAGGGTGCCGAGCACCTGGAGCGTAGGCGTGATGAAGCCAAGGCACAACACACCAGCGAGGTTGCGAAGATGAAATCACCACCGTCCCATCAGATGCAACACTAACACAGCACCATCACTTCCATACCACACCATCAACCACCCACCCCAATAAACAGTCCAATAGGAACAGATCAAGGTCGCTGGGGTTGCAGATACACTGCCGTCCCACCAACACCTAGGTCAAAGATTTGACAACAAAAAAAGACCAAGCATCAACAAATATTACTAGGGTTTTAAGGTTCCCAGTAGGAAGGAGTAGAGAGGGAAGAAGGGATGCATACCCGAGTCGAACTTAAGCTCGCCAAAGAGGGGATAAAGTCGGCGTGGGTAGCAACACGGCGGAACGGTGGTCACCGAAGCTGTCACATCCCAAAATTTTCCAGATTTTGAAATGTGAAAAATAAATAAACAAAATAAAACTTTGTTGAAATTTAGGGTGCGAAGAAACTTTTTGATTCCACTTGGAAATATCAAAACCTATTTTTGATCAAATAAGATCCTAAAGGGATTTAAAAAGATAAATAAACAATAAAGTTAAAATAATTGGAATCACTATTTTTGGATCTTTTAATAAAAAGATTTGGTTTTCAAAAGAAAAGGTAGAATTGAAGGGAATATGCCCTGAGAGGCAATAATAAAGTGTTTATTATGTGTATTCCAAGTATATGATAGATGTTTATTTTGCATGCTATAATTGTATTAATACGGAAACATTAATACATGTGTGTTTAATAAACAAACAGAAAGTTCCTAGTTATGCCTCTCTCATAAACTAGCTCGTTGATTAACAAGATGATCAAGGTTTCCTGATCATGGACATTGGATGTTGTTAATAACGAGATCACAACATTAGTGTAATGGTGTGATACACATTCATCCGAAGTATAGCATTACGATCAAATTCATTGAGTTTATATTGCTATAACAATTTACGAAGTGATCCTAATCCTTAGACCATGAGATCATGTCAATCACTAACACCGGAAGAGTTTCTTGATAACATCAAACGTCACATCGTAACAGGGTGATTATAAATATGGATTCAGAACTAATAAAGTGTTATGTTGAGGCTCATGGATCGAGAGTGGAATTTGTTCATCCCGATGACGGATAGATATACTCTGGGCCCTCTCGGTGATATCACATTGATTAGCTTGCAAGCAAGTGATTTGATCACTAGAATGTTATATCACGGGAACGAGAAAAGAGTGCATGTCGGTAACGAGATCAAACTAGGTATGGAGATACCGATGATCGAATCTCGGACATGTAATATATCGTGAAACAAAGGGATTAAAATACTAGCATAAAAGGTTCCGACGATCACAAGAAAGTCATTGTTGAATGTGTGGGAGTTAGTATGGGTCTCCAGATCCCGCTTCTGATTATTGATCCGAGAGGGGTCTCGATCATGTCCGCATTATTCACGAACCGTAGGGTGACACACTTAAGAGACACCGACATCCAATTGGAGCAAAAGTTTCATGCCGAAAGAATGAACAAGCGCAGGAATTTATTTCACTAGATACCGAAACAGGTTTTCGGGTGAAATTTCATAAATTGGTTATGCATGTGAAATGGAATTCTAGCAAGGGGTTATTTGTGAATGTTTGTCATTAAAGTAATTGACAAAATTCTGAATAAAATAAAAGAGTTTTATTTAATGAGAGTTTGCATTAAATTTGGTGGAAATCTAATGGGAATTTGAGTGGATTTTTGAGTGGAGGGAATTTAAAGGACTTTTGTGAGTGGAGTGTCCACCCACATGAATATGGAAGGGCAAGGGGGCAGCCCCATGCGCCGGCCACCCCCTTGGGGTTCCCCCCTCCTCCTATAAAAGGAGCCCCCTCCTCACTTGTCTCTCACACCTCCTCGTGAAGGATCTCTCTCCCCCTCTAGAATTTATCCCCCATGGTCTCGGACTAGCGAGATACATGTTCCCGATGGCTATTCGGCAAGAAAGAGTTGTGCTTCTGCTGCATCGCTGGAGCGAGGAGACGGAGGTTGCTCGGTGCCTCGAACGTGTGTGCGAGAACGGATGCGCTGCCGATTTGCGGCGCTAGGACTTCCTCTCGATCTTGAGATCGGCAAGAGATCGTCTACATCAACCACGAGTTGAACTCGTTAACCTTTGTCGGTATTCAAGGGTATGTTCTCTACGGATATACATCCGCCCGTTGTTTGTATCTGGTAGATAGATCTTGGTACATAGTTCCCATCGTAGGAAATTTTTTGTTTTCTATGCTGCGAACCCTACAGTGGTATCAGAGCCGGATCTATGCGTAGATACTTTACACGGGTAGTACACATATGAGTATGTGGGCAATGATGATCATGTTGTTGCTCGTTTGTTGTAATTTTGGATATTGGTGGCATAGTGGGATGAAGCAGCCCGGACAAACTTTACATGTCCCCGCACATGAGACATGTTCCACGCTTGACGTGCAACTAGTTTGCATAAGTGGCTAGCGGGTGTCTGTCTCTCCTACTATAGTCAATATCTATTTTGCAAACGAGTTGTCAACAATTTGGTTATCCTCGTTGTGGTTCATGTTCGTAGGTAAGAACGGTTCTATCTCAAAAGTCCTAAGCCACGTAAAACTTGCAATGGATAAATTAGAGGCGTCTAGTTTAGATTGTTGTTGGGCTAGTGTTATGATATGGTAGTGTTGTAAGTAGAAGTATGAGATGATACTCTTACAACACACATAGCGTGTAAACTCCATAGACCTTGGATTTACACATATAGGTATGATAGTGATCATACCACGATGCACATGATAGAGATCATCTGCGGGAACCATATCATTTCACTAATAAACATGTGATGTTTGATAGCATCTTATATTGCTTGTTTAGCGATTTGTTAGCATAATAAGATGATCCCTCATTTAAATATCAAGATAAGAATGTGTTCTTCCTTTAGTATGCACCGATTATGTTTCGTCGCTCCAAGACATCACGTGATGATCGGGTGTTCTTGGATCCACGACCATATTTTGGGTGTAAAACAGTTACACACGCGAATACTAAGGTTCTAACTTGGCGAGCCTAGCATGTACAGACATGGCCTCGGAACACGGACCGAAAGGTTAAGCATGAGTCATATAGTTGATATGATGCCCATTTGATGCTCGCCTTTGAAGCTATACCGACTCACGTGATGATCGGACTTGGTATAGTGGATTTGGTTCATGTAATCACCAAAAAGGCACGAGGGATGTCGTTTTTGAGTGGGAGTTCATTCGTAATATGGATTAGTTGAACTCAATCTATCATACACTTAGTCTAAACTTTACAAATTCTGTTGTATATGGCACCACCTGTTTTAATTTCAATGTGTTCATGGAGAAAGAGAAACTAACAACAAACGGTAGCAACTTTACCGAATGGGCCATGAATTTGAGGATTCTCCTCTCTGCTGCACAAAAGCAATATGTGCTAGAAGCGCCGTTAGGCCCCCCACCTTTAGATGATGCCCCTGATGAGGAAAAGAATGTCTATCAGACTCGTCAGAAGGACCACAACTTAGTTCATTGCGGCATATTGTATGGGCTAGAGCCGGAACTTCGAAAGCGTTTCGAAAACGGCAGTGCATTTGATACAATGGGTGAGTTGAAAATGATTTTCGACACACATGCTATTGTAGAGAGCTACAACGCTTCAGAAAAGTTCTTTAGCTGCATGATGGAAGAGCACAGCTCCGTTAGTGAGCATGTACTCAAGATGTCGGGTTATGCCGATAAGATTGTGTCCTTGGGAATAACAATTCCCATTGACTTAGGCATCCATCGTGTTCTGCAGTCTCTGCCACCTAGCTATAAGAGCTTTGTGATGAACTATAATATGCAAGGCATGAAGAAGTCTCTCCCCGAGCTTCTGTCAATGCTTAAAACTGCAGAAGTGGAGATCAAAAAGGAACATCAAGTGTTGATGATCAATAGGAACACTGGTTTCAAGAAAGACAAGAAGGGAAAACGGAAGGGTAGTAAGGCGGCAAGCCTGTTGCCGTGCTGAAAAAGAAACCCCGAGTTGGACCTAAGTCTGATACCAGTGCTACTATTGTAAGGGGATCGCCATCGGGCATAATCGCCCCAAGTATCTGGCGTATAAGAAGGCCGGCAAGGCAAACAAAGGTATATATGATATACATGTTATTGATGTGTACTTGAATAGTGCTCGCGAGCACCGGGTATTTGATACCGGTTATTGCCATAATATTTGTAACTCGAATCGGGGCTGCGGAACAAGCGACCGCTAGCAAGGGGTGAGGTCAAGATGCGGTTTAATGGATCAAGCGTTGATGTGATCGCCGTCGAACGCTGCCTCTCCACTTGCCGTCGGGATTAGTTATAAACTTGAATAATTGTCATCTGGTGCACCGAGCATGAATATTGTATCGGATCGTGTTTGATGCGAAGTGGTTATTCATTTAAATCGAGAACAATGGTTGTTCCATTTATATGAATGAAATCTTTTATGGTCATGCACCGATGATGAATGGTTTATTTCTATTAGATCTCGATGATAATGTTACACATATTCATAATGTTGATGCTAAAAGGATTAAACTTAATGATGATATATCCGCATATATGTGGAACTGCCGTCTAGGTCATATTGGCGTTAAACGCATGAAGAAGCTCCATTCGGATGGACTTTTGGAATCACTTGATTTTGAATCATTTGATACATGTGAGCCATGCCTTATGGGCAAGATGACTAGAACGTCGTTTTCCGGTTCAATGGAACGGGCGACAGATTTATTGGAAATCATACATTCGATGTATGTGGTCCAATGAGTGTGTCGGCATGAGGTGTATATCGTTATTTTGTTACTTTCACGGATGATTTGAGTAGATACGGTTATATCTACTTGATGAAACACAAGTCTGATACCTTTGAAAAGTTCAAGTAATTTCAGAATGAAGTTGAAATTCATTGTAATAGAAAGATCAAATTTCTGATGCGACCGTGGAGGTGAGTATCTAAGTTACGAGTTTAGCACTCACATGAAAGAGTGTGGAATTGTTTCACAACTCACGCCTTCCTAACACCACAAATAAATGGTGTGTCGGACGTCATCGTATTTTTATTAGATATGGTTCGATCTATGATGTCTCTGACGGACTTGCCGTTGTCATTTTGCGGTTATGCACTAGAAACTGCTGCATTCACTTTAAATCGGGCACCATCTAAATCCGTTGAAAAGATACCGTATGAATTGTGGTTTGGAAACAAACCTAAGCTGTCATTTCTTAAAGTTTGTGGATGCGATGTTTATGTGAAGAAACTTCAACCGGATAAACTCGAACCCAAAGCGGAAAAATGCGTCTTCATAGGATACCCTAAGGAAACTATTGGGTATTCCTTCTATCACAGATCCGAGGGCAAGGTTTTTGTTGCCAAGAATGGATCCTTTCTAGAGAAAGAGTTTCTCGCGAAAGGTGTGAGTAGTCGGAAGGTAGAAATCGAAGAGGTTATGGAACCTTCTCTTCAAAGTATGGCGAGTAGCGCAGCGCCGGAAGTTGTTCCGGAGTTGGCTCCACCTGTTGAAGAGGGAACTAATGATAATGATCATGAAACTCCGAAAGAGAGTACTACCGAACCTCGCGTGTCAAACAGAAGCGTGCAGCTCCGAGCAGCGGAAATCTTGTCATGAATTTCATGGTTAATGAAAATGATGACCCTGCGACGTATGAAGAAGCGATGATGAGCCCGGATTCCAACAAATGGTTAGAAGCCATGAAATTCGAGATGGAATCCATGTATGAAAATCAAGTTTGGAACTTGGTGGAATTACCTCACGACCGAAAGGCCGTGGAGAACAAATGGATTTTCAAAAGGAAAACTGATGCTGATGGTAATGTGACCGTCTATAAAGCTCGACTTGTCGCAAAGGGGTTTCGAAAAATTCAAGGAGTTGACTATGATGAGACATTCTCTCCCGTAGCGATGCTAAAATCAGTTAGGATTATGTTAGCAATTGCTGCATATTTCGATTATGAGATATGGCAGATGGATGTCAAAACCGCGTTTCTCAATGGTAATATTGAAGAAGAGTTGTATATGATACAACCAAAGGGTTTTGTCGATCCTAAGGATGCTAACAAGGTGTGCAAGCTTCAGCGATCCATCTATGGATTGAAGCAAGCATCACGAAGTTGGAATCTCCGCTTTGATGAGGTGATCAAAGAGTTTGGATTTGTCCAAACTTATGGAGAAGCTTGTATTTACAAGAAAGTGAGTGGGAGCAATGTGGAATTTCTGATATTATATGTGGATGACATATTATTGATCGGAAATGATATAGATCTTTTAAACAGTGTTAAAAGGTATCTAAACAGCAAATTTTCATTGAAGGACCTACGTGAAGCGTCATACATATTAGGCATAAAGATCTATAGAGATAGATCTAGGCGCCTAATAGGGCTATCGCAAAGTACATACCTTGATAAGATTTTAAAGAAGTTTAAAATGGACGGAAGTAAGAAGGGGTTCTTACCTATGTTGCAAGGCAAGACATTGAGTAAGTCTCAAAGTCCGGCTTCGGCGGAAGAAAGAGAGATAATGGACAAAGTCCCCTATGCTTCAGCCATAGGCTCTATAATGTACGCCATGCTATGTACAAGACCGGATGTGGCACATGCTATTAGTTTGACTAGTAGGTACCAATCGGATCTAGGTTCGGAACACTGGATAGCGGTCAAGAATATCCTTAAGTACTTACGAAGAACTAAGGATATGTTTCTTGTATACGAAGGTGAAGAAGAGCTCGTTGCTAAGTGTTATGTTGATGCTAGCTTTGACACCGATCCGGATGACTCTAAGTCTCAATCCGGATACGTATTTCTCATGAATGGCGGAGCGGTTAGTTGGAGGAGCTCCAAACAACCTGTGGTAGCAGGATCAACAACGGAGGCCGAATATGTTGTCGCTTGAGCGGCTTAGGAAGCAGTTTGGATGAAGGAGTTCATATCCGAACTAGGAGTGGTTGCAAACGCGTTGGACCCAATGGTGATCTATTGTGACAACAATGGTGCCATTGCCAATGCCAAAGAACCAAGGTCTCACAAGCATTCCAAGCATATTAAGCGTCGGTTTCACTCCATCCGCGAGCATGTCAAGGATGGAGATATAAAGATTTGTAAAGTACATACAGATCTCAATGTATCAGATCTGTTGACTAAAACTCTCCCTAGAGCAAAACATGATCAACACCAGAACTCAATGGGTGTTAGATTTATCACTATGTAACTAGATTATTTTCTCTAGTGCAAGTGGGAGACTGAAGGGAATATTCCCTGAGAGGCAATAATAAAGTGTTTATTAATTGTATTCCAAGTATATGATAGATGTTTATTTTGAATGCTATAATTGTATTAATACGGAAACATTAATACATGTGTGTTTAATAAACAAACAGAAAGTTCCTAGTTATGCCTCTCTCATAAACTAGCTCGTTGATTAACAAGATGATCAAGGTTTCCTGATCATGGACATTGGATGTTGTTAATAACGGGATCACAACATTAGTGTAATGGTGTGATGAACATTCATCTGAAGTATAGCATTATGATCAAAGTCATTGAGTTTATATTGCTATAACAACTTACGAAGTGATCCTAATCCTTAGACCATGAGATCATGTCAATCACTAACACCGGAAGAGTTTCTTGATAACATCAAACGTCACACCGTAACAGGGTGATTATAAAGATGGATTCAGAACTAATAAAGTGCTATGTTGAGGCTCATGGACCGAGACTGGAATTTGTTCATCCTGATGACGGATAGATATACTCTGGGCCCTCTCGGTGATATCACATTGATTAGCTTGCAAGCAAGTGATTTGATCACTAGAATGTTATATCACGGGAACGAGAAAAGAGTGAATGTCGGTAACGAGATCAAACTAGGTATGGAGATACCGATGATCGAATCTCGGACATGTAATATATCGTGAAACAAAGGGATTAAGATACTAGCGTAAAAGGTTCCGACGATCACAAGAAAGTCATCGTTGAATGTGTGGGAGTCAGTATGGGTCTCCAGATCCCGCTTCTGATTATTGATCCGAGAGGGGTCTCGATCATGTCCGCATTATTCACGAACCGTAGGGTGACACACTTAAGAGACACCAACATCCAATTGGAGCAAAAGTTTCATGCCGAAAGAATGAACAAGCGCAGGGATTTATTTCACTAGATATCGAAACAGGTTTTCGGGTGAAATTGCATAAAGTGGTTATGCATGTGAAATGGAATTCTAGCAAGGGGTTATTTGTGAATGTTTGTCATTAAATTAATTGACAAATTCTGAATAAAATAAAAGAGTTTTATTTAATGAGAGTTTGCATTAAATTTGGTGGAAATTTAATGGGAATTTGAGTGGAGGGAATTTAAAGGATATTTTGTGAGTGGAGTGTCCACCCACATGAATGAAGGAGGGGAGGGGGCAGCCCCCATGGATGGCGGCCACCCCCTTGGGTGCCCCCTCCTCCTATAAAAGGAGCCCCCCTCCTCACTTGTCTCTCACACCTCCTCGTGAAGGATCTCTCTCCCCCTCTAGAATTTATCCCCCATGGTCTCGGACTAGCGAGATACATGTTCCCAGTGGCTATTTGGCAAGAAAGAGTTGTGCTTCCGCTCCATCGCTGGAGCGAGGAGGCGGAGGTTGCTCGGTGCCTCGAACGTGTGTGCGAGCACGGATGCCCTACTGATTTGCGGCGCTAGGACTTCCTCTTGATCTTGAGATCGGCAAGAGATCGTCTACATCAACCACGAGTTGAACTCGTTAAGCTTTGTCGGTCTTCAAGGGTATGTTCTCTATGGATATACATCCGCCCGTTGTTTGTATCTAGTAGATAGATCTTGGTACATAGTTCCCATCGTAGGAAATTTTTTGTTTTCTATGCTGCGAACCTACATATACAGTGCAAGAATCACTGGCGACATTGGTTGTTAAGTCCTAGATGATATGTTCCTTTACCACCGGAACTTCCATAGAAGGTTATTACCTCATGGTAAATAACCTATAATCATATTATTATGAAAATAGTGTTTTCTTACCTTTTTGAAATGCAGGTGGTGACAACACTGGATTTGCAAAATACTTTACAGAAAATAATCAAAGGACATGAGCAAGTGTGAACTTGCCTTTTGTGATTGCAAGGTTATGCACTCACGGTCTTTGAGATAATAGAAGATCCAATATCTGAAATCATCATCATTGGTCCGGTAAGGACTAATGTTTAAAGAAGCAAGATGCCATTATGCATAAATAATGCTATGCAATTTTAGAATTCCCAAAGTGAAACCCTTAGTATTTTAAATAAGTTTATCTTAGGTATATTATTTAAGTTTGGGTTTATCTTTAAGTTTATTTCATAAGCAATGACATTTATAAGGAACTTAAGTGTTAATAATCCAAAATATACCAGTACGGATAGAGTTATGTGATTATGATTAATTGTTATCCGGTGACTGGGATAAAAAGTCCTTGGGTTGAGTTCTTAAGAACTGAAGGAACTATTATAGACTTGTTTGTGTGAAGTGGAAAAAAGAATAACATTTGAAGGAACTAGTATTTAGTTAATGTTAATCAGTCTTAAGGGTTATTAGGTTTTACATTAGTGTTGGTGATGGTTATGAATGATATTAAGTTATCATATTTTAATTGATGGTACGAGTGACCAAAGTTAACTTTAAAAACATGAATAAACTTCAAATGAAATGTTTATAATTGTTTAGGCCAAAGTTAATTATAAAAATAGAAGTGAATTTTAAGATATAATGAGTTTTAGAATATCATCTAGCTTGAGGGTTTTGACAAATATGATTACGAATGATCCTCTTTAATGGAAGTCAAAGATGAGTTTAATAACATGCAATTATTAATGGGAACAAAATTAAATGATCTTATAAATTTATTAGAGTTTAGAGTCATTTTTAAGAGTGGTTAAGAGATTGAGATTATTCACCATCTTATACATAAGTGATATGTAATATTTATTTAAAAGGAGTTTAATTTGAATTTGAGATTTTAAAACATTTAAAGGCTAAAAGTTATATTTAAGTTTTATTTTGATTATGGATTTAGACTTAGTAATTAAACTTTAAAGGTTTTAGTGTCTTATAAGAAAATGTGATTATTTCTTACTTAAGAAATAATTTTAAGAATTAACAAAGTGGTTATTTTATTTGAGTAAAATAAGTAATGAATTTTATTTATCTTAAAATGTTTTTGAATAATATACATAGTATTTTTCTAGTGAAATATACTTATTAAAGATCTTAAAAATGAATTTTATTTATTTTTAAGTATTACCTTTATTCTTATAAAATTCTTTAAAGAATTAAGTGTCTTTAAGCATTTGATTTATATTTTATTTGTAAAACTCTAAGTTAGTATTTTTATAAAATAGTAGAGTTATATTTATACACAAAAATGTTTTTTATTTATTTTTAGGGGTTTTTCTTGTTTTATGAAATTTTACTCAGGATTTAATGATGTTAATATTTATGTTCTTTATATTTATTTTAAATAAATAAGTTATATTCTTATTAGATAGATCTTATTTTTATGATAATTTTAACATATTAAATCTATTTTTATGATTTCTCTATAAATTTCTATAGCTGAAAAAGTTTAAAGGTTATTTTGGTAATTTATTTGTTTCACTTTTATTTTATTTCTCATTCTAATTAATTTGGGTCGTTTGTTTGGGTATATGGGCTGGCCTATTTGAGTTGGGCACATGGGTCGACTCGGCCCAACTAAACTGGGCTTGGGGTCATCTTGACCCCCGACCCACACTCTCTCCCTCACCCAACACACGCCACACATGATCTCATCCTCTCAACCCCACTTTGCGTCGATGTAAATACTTCGTGCCTCCGCGCCACTGGCCGTCTCCCACCATCGCTGTCACTGGCTGTTTATGCCACCTCTTCCCTTTCTCTTCCCGTTAATTTGGCTTGCTACCGATGCGCATCGTCGAAACTCTAAGCCATAAATGTTTACATACCATGCTATAATTGTATTAACCGGAAACATTAATACTTGTGTGATTTGTAAACATAAAAGAGTCCCTAGTAAAGCCTCTTGTTAAACTAGCTTGTTGGTTAATATATGATCATGGTTTCCTGATCATGAACATAGAGATGTTATTAACAATAGGGTCATATCATTAGGAGAATGATGTGATGGACATACTCCTATAGTTAAGCGTAGCATAAAGATCAAGTCATTTAATATAGTTCATTTGCTATAAGCTTTCTGATACATAGTAATCTAATTCCTTCACCATGAGATCATGCATATCACCTTTAGGAAGGATGCTTTGATGACATCAAACGCCACACCGTAATGTGGTGGCTATAAAGGTGGCATTGAGTGTTGGAAAGTATGGGTTGAGACACATGGATCAAGAGTGGGATTTGTCCATCCATATGATGGATAGATATACTCTAGGCCCTCTCGGTGGAATGTCATCCAATTAGCTTGCAAGCATGGTAGCTCACAAGGGATCACATACCACGGAACGAGAAAAGAGTACTTATCGGGTGAGGTTGAACTAGGTATGCGGAGATATCGACGATCATAACCTCGGATAAGTAAACTATCATGAGACAAAGGGAAATTGGTATCGTATGTAAGTGGTTCATTCGATCGCAGTAATCGTAGAAATATGTGGGAGCCATATGAATTTCCAGTTCCTCTATTGGTTATTGATCGGAGAAGTGTCTCGATCATGTCGCATAATTCACGAACCGTAGGGAGACACACTTAAGGATTCGATGTTGTTGAGTAGTTATGGAATGATGAGTAAGAGACCGAATGTTGTTCGAGTCTCGGATGGGATCCGGATATCACGAGGAGATCCGGAATGGTCCGAGAATAAGATTCATATAAGGAAAGTCCTGTTTGGGGTTGGAGAATGGTTTCGTATTTTCATCGGAATGTTCTAGAAGGTTCCGAATGTCCCACACTTGGAGGAAGGGTACATGAATGTGTCATGGCAAGTTGGAATGATTGCATCATGTACTAGGTGTCATCGCTGTACAAAATAAAGGGTTTAATCAAATCCTAGTTTGAAAAGTCAAACGCCAATTTGAAAAGTCAAACGGATATTTTGGAAAGTGGAGAAGAAGTGGAAACGAGTTGGGGAGTTCCTCCTCCACCGCCCACTAGGGATCCGAGTTGGGGAGGACTCCTCCCCTTGGCCGCCTCCCTCCACCTATAAAAGGAGGCAGGGCTCCTCCTAGACACACAAGTTGCCTCCTCTAAACCTAAACCCTAGCCACAGCCTAGGGATTTCTCCCAAGCCGCCGAGTTAGAGCTTCTAATTGCCCTAGCCGCTGGTTTAGCCCCTTCTAATTGGTGTGTCTAAACCCTAGATCACCAAGGCTCTCTCATAGTCCACCATAATCGCTCGGCAAGGCGAAGCCTGAGATCTCCCTCTACTTCCGATACCCATCGTCGTCTTTTGGGAATCATGAGGAGAGTGCTACAACCTCCAGCTGCTAGAACAAGGAGAGGAAGGTCTTCGTCGAAAATTTAACGTGTGACCGATTGCCGAGCGCTTTAGGAGCAGCGGAAGGATCGTCTCTGCGATCTTGAGATCGTCAAGAATCGACTACATCACCCACGAGAATCTGCTCTCGTTAAACGCTTTGGAATCTTCGAGGGTGAGTTCCCCTATCGACTCGTTGCTACAATCTAGTAGATAGATCTTGGCTTGTTTGTTTGCATGCGGTAGAATTTTTTTGTTTTCCATGCTACGAACCCTACAGTGGTATCAGAGCCGTGTCTATATGTAGATCTGTTGCACGAGTAGAACACAATGGTCATTGTGGGCGTTGATGCTTTTGTTGTCGATTGCTTCTTGTGTACTTTGCATCTTGCGGGATGGTGGGATGAAAGCGGCTAACCTTACATGACATCGCTCATGAGACTTGCTCCACGCTTGACATGCAACTTGTATTGCATTAGTGGCTTATGGTGCCTGTTTCTCCCAACATAGTTAAGATTCAATTTACAACGGGTGATTGACAATACTAGTATCAATGTTGTGGTTCTTGTTCGTAAGTTAGAACGACACATTGAAAGCCCCAAACCACGTAAAATATGCAAAGAAAATTAGAGGCGTCTAACTTTGTTTTGCGGGGTGTCGTGATGTGATATGGCCATGATTATGATTATATATGATGTATGCAATGTTCCTTATTGTAAGTTGGCAATGGCAGGAGCCATATGGTTGTCTTTAAATTCTTAAGACCGCTTATGCTCAAAGTAGTTGTAATAGTTGAAGCTGGTGGACGACAACCATGGAGCGCGTCATCGACCTTGATGCAATGCGGTGATGATGGAGATCATGTTCGTGCTTGAAGATGGAGATCAGAAGCACAAGAAGAAAGGCCATGTCATATCACATATTATGAATTGCATGTGATGTTAATCCTTTTATGCATCTTGTATTGCTTAGTTAACGATGGTAGCATTATAAGATGATCCCTCAAGCACACAATTTCAAGTTTTAAAGTGTTCATCCTTAGTAAGCGTTGCTAAAGCTCGTTGTTTCAAGCACCACGTGATGATCGGGTGTGTTAGATTCTGCGAGTGTATACAACGTGAGCAAGCCAGATTTGCTCATGCGGAAGCTAAGGTTGATCTTGACGAGCCTAGCATGTATGCATATGGTCTCGGAACACGGATCACCGAAAGGTAAAGCATGAGTCATATAGTAGATATGATGAACATGTTGATTGTTCGCCATTGAAGCTACATCAACTCTCGTGATGATCGGTTTTGATGTGGTGGATTTGGTTCGTGTGATCACTAAAACAATGTGAGGGATATTGTTTTGAGTGGGAGTTCAACGGCAATATGATTAAAAGTTGAACACTATTTATCATAAATTAAATCAAAGTGAATTTGCATAGTTGTTGTAGTCATTGGCATCCGCTTTAACTTGGCGCTTAGTTTTAATTGAGATGATAGAACTATAGAATTCTGGTTAGTTACTTTCTTAACTGGTATCGTATTGTTTTGAAGTGTTAATCTAAAGTTTAAAAGTCTTATTGCAAACTTTCAGTAAGTTCCGGTTACTCCATGAAGTTTAATAATTAGTATTAAATCAAGAGTGACAATTCCAAGTGTTAGTGTATGAGTATCATGTTTGTCTCCATGATTCTTGATATTCAAAGGATTGTCTTAATATCAAGGTTATCTAGGATCTGAAAGAGTTGTTTCAGAAACCATGATGTGTGGAAGATATTGTGATATCTGAAACAAAGTTTTGGTTGCAACATGATAGAGTATAATATGGCAAAAGTCATGTTCTCGTATTTGATGAGAATTTGCAAAAGGTTGAAGACACTAGTTGTCCTAATCCTCCAAAATGTTTTGGAGAGCAACATTATACTCAGTTCACCGTTATAAGCTAAAAGTAGCTTGATCATGGATAATTCCATGATAAGGGTGAATATTTGATGTAGGTAAAGTGTTTACTACACCAATAGATTACTAACGAAAGGAATTTGAAAGAACACCAAACATTTGATGATGGTGATCTACTTCAAAGTGCAAATCCAAAGACATTGGTATTTAATCATACACGCTTTGGACTATGTGTCATATGTATGACTCCACTGTTGATGTTGATAGATTCTTTCAAACAGAAAATAAATAATGAAGAGAATCTCATAAATATATGGCAGAAAAGAAAAGACTAGAATTGTTCAGTTTAAGTATATAGATGATATACATGTTATGGCTATATTCTTTGCTTATTAAACAATGTGGTTCTTAAGTATTTGATACTGAATTTGTTGGTGTGAATCGTCATACGAAACAACACAATTCATGAACTACAATGGCCTAAGTAACTAGCAAAAGAATATGTGATGATGTTCATCGAGAACAAATAAAGGGTTATTGTGTTGCTCGTTAAACATCAAAGCTTGCCTTCAAGATTTTTTTTATCAGGTATTATGAGAATAAAAAGGGTTGTTCAAATAATTGCCGTAATCCATAAAAGATGGATGATTCACAAATCTCGTTGGAGAAATCACATCCATAAAACTAGTGCTAAAAATGTCGAAAGACAAATTGATTGAAAGATCACTTAGGAAGTGACATCGCCGTTTAAATTATATTTGAAAGAAAACATGAAGAAACTCCATTTGGATGGAATTTTGGAGTCTTTTGATTTTTGATCACATGACGCTTGTGAAACTTTCCTAGAGATAATTAAAACTTCGTTCATAGGCCAAAAGGGAACGAATGACTAGCTTATTGGAACTTGTACATATTGTTGTATGAAATCCATTATATGTAGTCAAGAGCGATGGATTTCAACTTCATATGCTTTCTCCGAAAATTTGAGTGAATATATGAATATTTACTTAATAAGGATGAAGTATGAAACATTTGAAAAAGTTCAAAGTCTTTCAAGATGAAGTGCAAAATCATTGTAATAAGAATATAAATAGTTTATGATAAAGATCATAAAGGAAGATATTTGAGTTACAAGTTTAGCATAATACCTAAGATTTAAGGAATCGTTCTGTGGATTTGCATTTCTTGAAACACCATAAGAGTATGGAGCGTTCGAGATATGTAATTAAAACCTTGTTTGACATGGTAAGATCAAAGGTGTAATTCATAAAACTGCCATTATATTTTAAAGATTAAAAGCTTTAGAGACTACCATTTTCCACTGAAAAGAGCTCCATCATAATCCGCTGAAATGACACCATATAAAGTTATGGTTTGGGATAAAACCCAAGTAGTCCTTTCTTAAACATTTGTATGCTATGCATAAGAAAGATGTTTGCAACCAAAGTCGGATGAAACTGTCTTTGTATTACTGTTAAGTATTCCTCCATAAACACCGGAGACAAAAGTATTTGTCGCTTAGAACGTCAAGTTTCTTTGAGAAGGAATTTTTCGTGAAAAGATAAGTGGGAGGACAATAGAACTTTGATAAGGTTAAAGGAACCTTAGCTATATGTGCAAAGTTGCGCAGCGCCGAAAAGTGTTCCGGAGGCAGCAACAATGCTCATGGCTCACGTACCTCAAAGGTTGCGGTCACGGAGGTCTAAGTTTCTATTGAACCAAGTAGGTCGAGTAAACAATCAAATACCAAGATTTGAGGGTTGAATCATTATTTGAGAATAATGAATGGACTACATGCAAAGAAGCGACGATGGGCCCTGACTCCGTCAAATGGCTTGAAGCCATAAAATCTGTGATAGTTCCATACACGAGAAATCAAGTTTTGAACTTGAAGGACCCTCGAGAAAGGTGTAAGACCTTACAGTAGTGTTTGGATCTATAAAGAAGTAGACATGGATGTTTCACATCTATGAAATAGTCGACATGTTGGGAAAGAGTTCACAAAATGTTCAAAGGTTGACTATGACAAGATTTGATCTTTCATAGCGATATTTAGTCTAGACGGATTAATGTAGCAACCACTACATATAATTTTGTTATGTGGTAGTTGAATAAACAAAACAAGTTCTTCTAATAGAAGGGTTACCTAGGACGTGTGCATGACACGGTCCAAAGGGTTTTGTTAATTCAAAGGATGCTAAATGCATATGCAAACTTCAATGGTTGAAGTAAGCATAGCGGAGTTGGATTCTTCACTATGATGAAACTGTTAAAAGAGTTTAATTTTATCAGAGACAATGAAGATGCTTGCATTTGCAAGAAATTAAGTGGGAGCGCTAAGACATATTTCTAATACATTATGTGGAGGACATATTGTTGATTAGAAATGATGTATCTTTTATTAACACATATTAAGAATTTCATCCTGATGAAAGACTTAGGCAAAACCCAAATATTTGGTATCAATAGACGCTAATATGGTTGTGCCGAAAGTACATAGATGATGTATTGAATGAGTTCAATATAGAAACTACAAGAAAGGTTCTTGTCACACAGAAAGGATTGAATGAGTTCAATATTGATGATATATTCAAGTGTATTGACACTTGGTAAGTGAAACAAAGATTCAAGTATAGATTGATACTTGATGTATGAAATCACAAAGAGTATTTATATCAATCATACTGTGATATGTACAAATCCAGATATGTCCTATGCTCTAAATGTTATGAGCATATACCAGAATGATTCATAAGATGATCATTGGACGATAGTAAGGATATTCTTATGATCTTTTGGAAGAACTAAGAGTATATTATTTGTAGAAGTGACAAATAGATGGTTAGTTCATTGTAAAAGTACTACATTGATACTAGTTTTGTCACAGAGTACAAATTAAGTTTTATCTCAATCTAAACTAAGGGTGGCACAATATAATGGAAAGTAAGTTCCATAATGGATTTGGATGAGTTCCAAAGTTAAGACATTGTGACAGATACTACAACAAAAGGCTAAGTATATGACTGCTATAATAGCAGCTAAAGAGGGCATTTGTGTCAAGTAGTTTGTTGTCAAACTAGGTGTAGTTCACAGCGGGATAATACTATGAAGATATATATTGTACGACAATATTATCAACATGTTTTAACCCCAAAGAACTAAAGGTCTCACCGAAGGACCAAAATTATACAAAGCCATCTCATTAGAGAATGAGTGATGCGTAGAGACGCAAAGACATGCAATTACAAACGGACCTGGAAGTGTCAGATCCGGAGATCAGTTGACCACTAGCAATCGTGTACATACAACACCAGAAAGCCATAGGTGTTGAATACACAAAGGTTTGAAACTAGATTATTGACTCTAGTGCAAGTGGGAGACTGTTGGAGATATTCCCAAGAGGCAATAATAAAGTGGTTATTATCATATCTTCATACTTATGATAAATGTTTACATACCATGCTATAATTGTATTAACCGGAAACATTAATACTTGTGTGATTTGTAAACATAAAAGAGTCCCTAGTAAAGCCTCTTGTTAAACTAGCTTGTTGGTTAATATATGATCATGGTTTCCTGATCATGAACATAGAGATGTTATTAACAACAGGGTCATATCATTAGGAGAATGATGTGATGGACATACTCCTATAGTTAAGCGTAGCATAAAGATCAAGTCATTTAATATAGTTCATTTGCTATAAGCTTTCTGATACATAGTAACCTAATTCCTTCGACCATGAGATCATGCATATCACCTTTACCGGAAGGATGCTTTGATGACATCAAACGCCACACCGTAACAGGGTGGCTATAAAGGTGGCATTGAGTGTTCGGAAAGTATGGGTTGAGACACATGGATCAAGAGTGGGATTTGTCCATCCATATGACGGATAGATATACTCTGGGCCATATCGGTGGAATGTCATACAATTAGCTTGCAATCTTGTGACTAGCTCACAAGGGATCTCATTCAACTTGAACGTGAAAAGAGTACTTATCGGTAACGAGGTTGAACTAGGTATGCAGAGATACCGACGATCATAACCTCGGATAAGTAAACTATCGTGAGACAAAGGGAAATTGGTATCGTATGTAAGTGGTTCATTCGATCGCAAAGTAATCGTAGAAATATGTGGGAGCCATATGAATTTCCAGATTCCTCTATTGGTTATTGATCGGAGAAGTGTCTCGATCATGTCCGCATAATTCACGAACCGTAGGGAGACACACTTAAGGATTCGATGTTGTTGAGTAGTTATGGAATGATGAGTAAGAGACCGAATGTTGTTCGGAGTCTCGGATGGGATCCGGGATATCACGAGGAGATCCGGAATGGTCCGGAGAATAATATTCATATAAGGAAAGTCCTGTTTCGGGGTTGGAGAATGGTTCCGGTATTTTCATCGGGAATGTTCTAGAAGGTTCCGGAATGTCCGGCACTCCAGAGGGGAAGGGTACATGAATGTGTCATTGCAAGTTGGAATGATTGCATCATGTACTAGGTGTCATCGCTGTACAAAATAAAGGGTTTAATCAAATCCTAGTTTGAAAAGTCAAACGCCAATTTGAAAAGTCAAACAGCTATTTTGGAAAGTGGAGAAGAAGTGGGAAACCGAGTTGGGGAGGAGTTCCTCCTCCACCGCCAGCCCACTAGGGATCCGAGTTGGGGAGGGACTCCCTCCCCTTGGCCGGCGCCTCCCTCCACCTATAAAAGGAGGGGCAGGGCTCCCCTCCTAGACACACAAGTTGCCTCCCTCTAAACCTAAACCCTAGCCACAGCCTAGGGATTTCTCCCAAGCCACCGAGTTAGAGCTTCTAATTGCCCTAGTCGCTGGTTTAGCCCCTTCTAATTGGTGTGTCTAAACCCTAGATCACCAAGGCTCTCTCATAGTCCACCATAATCGCTCCGGCTTAAGGCGAAGCTCATGAGATCTCCCTCTACTCGATACCACGCCGTCAGGTCACGAATCGCGAGGAGAGTGCTACAACCTCTGCCGCCTCTTGGAACAAGGAGAGGAAGGTCTTCGTACCGAACGTGTGACCGATCATGAAGCGCTGCGGAACGCATGGGAAGGATCGTCTACGCGATCTTGAGATCGGCAAGAGTACGACTACATCACCCACGAGAATCTGCTCTCGTTAACCGCTTTGGAATCTTCGAGGGTGAGTCCCCCTATCGACTCGTTGCTACAATCTAGTAGATAGATCTTGGCTTGTTTGTTTGCATGCGGTAGAATTTTTTTGTTTTCCATGCTACGAACCCCTACAATGGTATGGTGGCTGTTGATTCTGGCGGTGCTATTGCTTGGCCGCGAGCTACTGCCGCGGTTGAGACGACTTGGCGCGGTGTAGGCGCTTCTGTAAGGTTCCCAACCTTTAATAAGGTAGAGATCCCTGTGTTTACAATGCTAGTCCCTGGATCAATAGCTAGCATCCACAGTTAAGATGTAATATCAAGAAACAAAGGTCATAATACAACTTTATAACCAGGAATAAAATAATTCATTACATCTTACATAGCTCATTTGGCTATCACATTACATTGCAAATGTAATATCTATAAGCATGGGGTCCTTCATCTTCAAAGTGCCACAGGCAAACATATTGGTTGTAGACTTGTAATCCTAATCAATACACTTCACTAACATCAAACAACCTGCAACATAATAAGTTGCAGCCACAAGGGTCAATACATTTGAATTGTATTGGCAAGTTTCACTACTATGTAGAAATAAGTGGATCCTATCATTACATGCATATTTTGCTAAGTAGGGTTTAGGCTCATTTGCAGAAAGCAATATAGTTTTGTCCTATCTTTTCAAAATAGTTTTGATCTTTTGTCAAAATCTTTCTAAACTTCTTGGAGAACTCCAAGTGCTTCAAAATCCCTTGTTGTCACCCTCAAGTTTTAACTTTGAGAAATTGGAATGTCGAGATCTTCCATAGCTTCAGGCCTTAGTTGCTCAGTGTTGTCCATAACCGGGGACACGGCTAAGTACTTAGAATTTTGATCTTCTGCAGAAGTTGTACACTTTACCCACATGACACAATATCATCTTGATGCCACTAGTGGCCGCTGGATAAGTACTCACCAAGATGGAGTACTGGCAGATTGAGAATGTGAGAAAGTCTTTCCATAGGAGTCCTCCCAATACACAATGCTAGCTTGTCATCCAGGCACCAATGTAGGGTTTCAAGTTCCCTAGCACAAATCTAGTTAACCTGAAGATGCCAATGCATGGGTCTTCCACTATGTAGTTGACTAAGCCAGAGCCCATTTAGCATGTGGCTGTACACGGAAGCCACTATACGAGAAACATGTTCAATCTCTATGTCCCTGGGTGGTTTTCTTCTAGTGCACATACAAAAAGAGATAGCCATATAAACATGGTTCCTTTTGTTGCCACCTTGTCCAACCTTGAGTTTCCTTGTCCACCCAGGTGGTTCATTGAGTACTTGTTTTATTATATAAAACATAAGTCTTTTCAACTCTTCATATAATCATAACATGTATCCCATCCCAAATATACAGCAGGGCTAAGCATACTACAACTACATTGTTTCCACTAAGGAATATATAAGGGTATCCTATTAGGATTTAGCATAGCATAAAATTTAGTAAACCTTTCCATGCATGTTACAAAAATCCACTAAGTGCAATGAAAATAGTAGGACTTGGATGATAGTGTCACTTGCCTTTTTAGTAGAGAATGTTGGTTCACTTCTTGATCTTGCAAATATCACAATCTTCTAACTTCACTACAATTCAATCAAGCAAACACATATTCAACACAACATTCAAACAATTTGTCACACATAAAATAACAAAAACAAGGTCATGCATGCAAGCATGCAACAGGTAGTTTTATTTGCAAAGGTGGTTTCTACTAGGCTATAAACATTGTAAGGTTCAAAAATGATCATTTACTAAAGTGGTAAAACCATTTGCAAAAGGGTTTATCTATAAGCCATTTTTAAATCAAATCATTATTTTATGTGGTTGAAAATGCTTTTATCAAAGCAATAATTTTATATTGTTCATCAAATAAGTTGTTAATTCACAAAACTTGGTGTTTAGGGTCAGAAGGTTTGAATCAAATCATTTCCCAAAGGTTTTACTCAAAAATCATTTCTAAAACAAAATCAATATTTTTATTTGACTAGAAATGAGCTAATTCAATTATTTGTTCCCTAACTTCACAAAATACATTTTTAAATCCATAGGTTGGTTCCTAGGGTCAGTAGGTTCACAACAAACCATTTTGCAAAGATTTCATATTAAAATTATATCTAGAATAATTTTTATATTCAAAATAAGCCTACACATGTTTCTGCAATTTCAACAAATTTTACAGAAGCAAAACATTAAACAAATTGCATGGTTGCAAAGTACTTGTTCTAATGATTCCATTGATATAAAATTTGCAAAATTTGGACGTGTAGAATTAAAGTTATGATTTTTACAAGTTTGCATATCAATCAGATTCAAAATTCTGTTTTAAACATAACTAGTGCCACGCGGCGCAATTCTATTGGCCGGTACCGTTTCGTGCGGATCGGCATCTCCGGGTCGTTGGATCTAAGTGAGATCGTGTGGCGTAGATGCACACATACCCCTTCGTCTAAGTTCTATTCTCATCCACTTGATTAACATCTAACGGTGTAAAACCACTCGACCTAATTCGAGCGGCGCTGACGGCGGCGCTCTGGAGGCAGCGCTCAGACGTGGTCGTCGCTGGTGATACAGGACGCAAGAGAGGTAGCGGGGGTGCTCACCGTGCTCGCAGAGAGGTGCTGAAGCTCAACGTGTTCACGATGGGGCAGGGGGCGCACTGGAATGGAGGGAATCTCTCGCCGGAGTTTGCAACGGCTGGGCGCTGCTGATTGACGAGCGTCAGATTCACTCCAAGGCAAATGGATGATCTGGGGAAGATAGGTGCATCATCAGGAGGTGCTGGGGCGAACGGAGGTTACCTGGGGAGGTCGCCGGAGAAAGAACAGACGCGGCGGCGCACGATTTGGAGAAGTTGCCGACGTTCTGGAACAAGCGCGGCCGAATTAGAGGTACTGGTGGACGCGTCTGGTGCTGGCGAGTACCCTAGTGGCAACCAGGGGCAGTGGAGGTGGGTGTTCTCGCCGGAATCGACGTTAGAAGCTCGCCGGAGACAGTTGAATGCGAGCTCGAATTAGAGCAGCCTAGGGACAGAGGGGAGGCGCTGTTTGGGGGAAAAGAGAGAGGAGGGCGAGGCGATTTAACGAGCATGGTCACTGCGAGGAATTACTCAGGCATCAACGCGTATTCATCGCCGCATTCAATCGGCAGCAACGGCAGGGGTGTGGTCGTGGGGTTGAAGACAATGACACGCTGGCGTGGGGCCATGCTGTCAGTGAGGGAGAGAGAGGGGGAGCGGGGTCCACTCGTCAGTGTCTCTGTGGGTGTGTCTGCCAGAGGAAAACGCTTTCACGTGGGGAAGAAGTTGGGCTGCGTTGCTGGGCTGCTAGGCCAGATGGGTTGGGCTGCTGTTTCATTTTTTATACAGAATCTTTTTCCTTTTCCTTTTTGAATTTATGATTTGATTTTATTCAAGCAATTAAAACACCCAAATTAATTCAAAACCTTGCCAAACTTTGTGTAAGATTTAATTCTGTTTAACAACACAAACCAAAGTCAAACAAAATAATTTTTATTCTTTTTAGGATCCATTTAATAATTAAATAAATAGTCCTTAGTTATTAATTCAAATAGGATTTGATTTATTTTAAAATTCTAATTGAAATCTAAATTAATACCAAAATCAATTCAGTAGGTTTTATTTGAAAATATAAAACACTTGGAAATCTTATTTAAAATAAATTAACAAGTTTTAGTGTTTACTTAAAATAGAAAAACCTTTACTTTAATAAAATTGGATAATAATAAATCCTCATTATTTAATTTAATTAAACCTTTACTCTTTTTATCAAATAGTAATATTTCATTTCTAAAGGTTGGCCAAGATTTAATTTGGCTCAATAAAATAATCTTTATTTATAATTCTACCTTTTCTTTTGAAAACCAAATCTTTTTGTTAAAAGATCCAAAAATAGTGATTCCGATTATTTTAA
This sequence comes from Avena insularis, assembly GCA_023614405.1. NCBI lineage: Eukaryota > Viridiplantae > Streptophyta > Magnoliopsida > Poales > Poaceae > Avena > Avena insularis. The sequence goes on from CM042685.1 coordinate 304,655,857, forward strand.
CTTTATTGTTTATTTATATTTTTAAATCCCTTTAGGATCTTATTTGATCAAAAATAGGTTTTGATATTTCCAAGTGGAATCAAAAAGTTTCTTCTCACCCTAAATTTCAACAAAGGTTTATTTTGTTTATTTATTTTTCACATTTCAAAATTTGGAAAATTTTGGGATGTGACAGGCTACCACCCTTAAAATAAATCTCGTCCCGAGATTTGGGAAGGCTAAAGGTTACAAGTTGGCTTCAAGGAAACTAGGGTACTACCACCCTTAAAATAAAGTCTCATAGGGTTACATTGATGGTTCACTTGACTATGGGTTCAACACTTGATATCCAGACAAGGAATCCTTATTTGACTCTTCTGAGTTAACTAATTCCTGACATCCATTTCTTCTATCTCTTCAAAGTTTCCATCCATGTCAATGTGGTGCACATGTCCTTTCTGGGTCACATTGGAGTCATTTCCATTGGCTCTTCTAGTATCCTTTTTCTTTTTCTTATCAGGATAGTCTAATGCATAGTGCCCAAGTTCCTTACAATTATAGCATTGTAACTGGCTAATGTCTTTCTTCCTGAAAGTGTCATGTTGGTTCTGACCAAGTTCATCTCCATTGTCAGTATCATTTCCATTATTTTCACTTCCATTGTTGTTGTGGTGATGTGGTTCAGAATCTTCATTGCTCTTTTTGAATGAATGCTTACTTTTTGATGATCCTGAATGATTCTTGAGTTTATGCTTCCTCTTTCTGTTCTCAACTTGATTCATCTTGTTTTCCAATATTGTGGCTTTGTCACAGAGTGATTGATAAGTTGGGACATAGGCAACAGCTAGCTGCAAGTTCAGCTCATGATTAAGTCCTTCAAGAAATTTTTCTTTTCTCTTAGTATTTGTATCAACTTCATCCGGTGCATAGCGTGCCAGATTGTTGAATTCTTCAATATATTCAGACACACTGAGGTGACGTTGTTTCAGATTGTGAAACTCCTTTTTCTTCAAGTACATCACTCCAGGTGAGATGTGAGAGGTTCTGAATCCATCCTCAAAAATAGCCCAAGTTACATCTTCAAGGGGAGTAGTGATTTGAAAGTTGTCCCACCATGTTGCTGCTGGTCCTTCAAGCAGAAATGCTGCAAACCTTACTTTTTCTTCATTGGTGCAGCCAACAGTCACTAGGTCTTTGTTCACTGAACGTAACCAATCATCAGCTTCCATTGGATCAGTTGTTCCAGAGAACCTTGCAGGCCTAAGTTTCAGAAACTTGGTGAGCATGTCAAGTGCTAGAGGATTATTCTGATTGTTGTTGTTGTTGTTGTTGTTGTTGTTGTTGTTGTTGTTGTTCTGATTCTGTACGAGTGTGGTCATCTCCTGCATCAACTGTGTCTGAACTGCCAACATCTGCTGTATCTCAGGGGGAATGTTGTTGTTTTGGTTGGGGTTGGCACGACGAGGAGGCATCTGTTGGTTTGATAGGGATAAGTATTGGTGGATAGGTTTTTAAGAAGTTTTAACACACAACTCAAAAACAACCAAGTTCAATCAAACAATCAAACAATCAACAAGCAACTATCCACTTAACAACTTATGAGCTTCACTCATGAGTTGAAGGAAACAACAAGTTTTCTTGAAAATAATAACTTAGTACAATCATACCTCATAGGTCAATATGATCCATACTCTAACTTGGTATCAATGTCTTTGGTAGGCAATTCTAATGTCTCTTGGTTTTTCACTTGTAGTCCTTAGTGATGTCTAAGTTGAAGTCCTTGGTGAAACTAACGTTGAAATCACTTGAAGATGTTGAAGTCATTAGAGTTGATGAAATCTTTTGCACATGGTGAAGTCTTTGGCCATGGGGTAGGCTTTGTCCATCAAGTTTGAAATATAAGAGATGTAGAATCAAAACCAAAAAGGTTGAGGTAAGAGTTTACAAGATTGTTTGTAAATAAGTTTTTGGAACAAATACAACTCTTATTTTTCTAAGGGGTTTTGTCCAATCCTAGGGTTACAATCCTACAGGCAACACAGTGCTCTGATGCCATCTGTAAGGTTCCCAACCTTTAATAAGGTAGAGATCCTTGTGTTTACAATGCTAGTCCCTGGATCAATAGCTAGCATCCACAGTTAAGATGTAATATCAAGAAACAAAGGTCATAATACAACTTTATAACCAGGAATAAAATAATTCATTACATCTTACATAGCTCATTTGGCTATCACATTACATTGCAACAGAATATCTATAAGCATGGGGTCCTTCATCTTCAAAGTGCCACAGGCAAACATATTGGTTGTAGACTTGTAATCCTAATCAATACACTTCACTAACATCAAACAACCTGCAACATAATAAGTTGCAGCCACAAGGGTCAATACATTTGAATTGTATTGGCAAGTTTCACTACTATGTAGAAATAAGTGGATCCTATCATTACATGCATATTTGGCTAAGTAGGGTTTAGGCTCATTTGCAGAAAGCAATATAGTTTTGTCCTATCTTTTCAAAACAGTTTTGATCTTTTGTCAAAATCTTTCTAAACTTCTTGGAGAACTCCAAGTGCTTCAAAATCCCTTGTTGTCACCCTCAAGTTTTAACTTTGAGAAATTGGAATGTCGAGATCTTCCATAGCTTCAGGCCTTAGTTGCTCAGTGTTGTCCATAACCGGGGACACGGCTAAGTACTTAGAATTTTGATCTTCTGCAGAAGTTTTACACTTTACCCACATGACACAATCTCATCTTGATGCCACTAGTGGCCGCTGGATAAGTACTCACCAAGATGGAGTACTGGCAGATTGAGAATGTGACAAAGTCTTTCCATAGGATTCCTCCCAATACACAATGCTAGCTTGTCATCCAGGCACCAATGTAGGGTTTCAAGTTCCCTAGCACAAATCCAGTTAACCTGAAGATGCCAATGCATGGGTCTTCCACTATGTAGTTGACTAAGCCAGAGCCCATTTAGCATGTGGCTGTACACGGAAGCCACTATACGAGAAACATGTTCAATCTCTATGTCCCTGGGTGGTTTTCTTCTAGTGCACATACAAAAAGAGATAGCCATATAAACATGGTTCCTTTTGTTGCCACCTTGTCCAACCTTGAGTATCCTTGTCCACCCAGGTGGTTCATTGAGTACTTGTTTTATTATATAAAACATAAGTCTTTTCAACTCTTCATATAATCATAACATGTATCCCATCCCAAATATACAGCAGGGCTAAGCATACTACAACTACATTGTTTTCACTAAGGAATATATAAGGGTATCCTATTAGGATTTAGCATAGCATAAAATTTGGTAAACCTTTCCATGCATGTTACACAAATCCACTAAGTGCAATGAAAATAGTAGGACTTGGATGATAGTATCACTTGCCTTTTTAGTAGAGAATGTTGGTTCACTTCTTGATCTTGCAAATATCACACTCTTCTAACTTCACTACAATTCAATCAAGCAAACACATATTCAACACAACATTCAAACAATTTGTCACACATAAAATAACAAAAACAAGGTCATGCATGCAAGCATGCAAAAGGTAGTTTTATTTGCAAAGGTGGTTTCTACTATGCTCTAAACATTGTAAGGTTCAAAAGTGATCATTTACTAAAGTGGTAAAACCATTTGCAAAAGGTTTTATCTATAAACCATTTTTAAATCAAATCATTATTTTATGTGGTTGAAAATGCTTTTATCAAAGCAATAATTTTATATTGTTCATCAAATAAGTTGTTAATTCAAAAAACTTGGTGTTTAGGGTCAGAAGGTTTGAATCAAATCATTTCCCAAAGGTTTTACTCAAAAATCATTTCTAAAACAAAATCAATATTTTTATTTGACTAGAAATGAGCTAATTCAATTATTTGTTCCCTAACTTCACAAAATACATTTTTAATCCATATGTTGGTTCCTAGGGTCAGTAGGTTCACAACAAACCATTTTGCAAAGATTTCATATTAAAATTATATCTAGAATAATTTTTATATTCAAAATAAGCCTACACATGTTTCTGCAATTTCAACAAATTTTACAGAAGCAAAATATTAAACAAATTTCATCGTTGCACAGTACTTGTTCTACTGATTCCATTAAAAGTCGCCGGTGATACAGGATGCAAGAGAGGTAGCGGGGGTGCTCACCGTGCTCGCAGAGAGGTGCTGAAGCTCAACGTGTTCACGATGGGGCAGGGGGCGCACTGGAATGGAGGGAAACTCTCGCCGGAGTTTGCAACGGTGTCTGGCGGCTCTGGTTGACGATGGGGCGATGCTGCAGTTCACTCCAAGGCAAATGGATGGTACGGTTAGACGCGGGATGATCTGGGGAAGATAGGTGCATCATCAGGAGGTGCTGGGGCGAACGGAGGTTACCTGGGGAGGTCGCCAGAGAAAGAATAGACGCGGCGGCGCACGATTTGGAGAAGTTGCCGACGTTCTGGAACAAGCGCGGCCGAACTGGAGGTACTGGTGGACGCGTCTGGTGCTGGCGAGTACCCTAGTGGCAACCAGGGGCAGTGGAGGTGGGTGTTCTCGCCGGAATCGCCGTTAGAAGCTCGCCGGAGACAGTGGAATGCGAGCTCGAATTAGAGCAGCCTAGGGACAGAGGGGAGGCGCTGTTTGGGGGAAAAGAGAGAGGAGGGCGAGGCGATTTAACGAGCGTGGTCACTGCGAGGAATTACTCAGGCATCAACGTGTATTCATCGCCGCATTCAATCGGCAGCAACGACAGGGGCGTGGTCGTGGGGTTGAAGACGATGACACGCTGGCGTGGGGCCGTGCTGTCAGTGAGGGAGAGAGAGAGGGAGCGGGGTCCACTCGTCAGTGTCTCTGTGGGTGTGTCTGCGCGTAGGAAAACGTTTCGCCGTGGGGAAGAAGTTGGGATGCGTTGCTGGGCTGCTGGGCCAGATGGGTTGGGCTGCTGTTTCATTTTTTTATACAGAATCTTTTTCCTTTTCCTTTTTGAATTTCTGATTTGATTTTATTCAAGCAATTCAAACACCCAAATTAATTCAAAACCTTGCCAAACTTTGTGTAAGTTTTAATTCTGTTTAACAACACAAACCAAAGTCAAACAAAATAATTTTTATTCTTTTTAGGGTCCATTTAATAATTACATAAATAGTCCTTAGTTATTAATTCAAATAGGATTTGATTTATTTTAAAATTCTAATTGAAATATAAAATAATACCAAAATCAATTCAGTACATTTTATTTGAAAATATAAAACACTTGGAAATCTTATTTAAAATAAATTAACAAGTTTTAGTGTTTATTTAAAATAGAAAAACCTTTACTTTAATAAAATTGGATAATAATAAATCCTCATTATTTTATTTTATTAAACCTTTACTCTTTTTATCAAATAGTAATATTTCATTTCAAAAGCTTGGCCAAGATTTAATTTGGCTCAATAAAATAATCTTTATTTATAATTCTTGTAGGGTTCGCAGCATAGAAAACAAAAAATTTCCTACGATGGAAACTATGTACCAAGATCTATCTACCAGATATAAACAACGGGCGGAAGTATATCCGTATAGAACATACCCTTGAAGACCGACAAAGCTTAATGAGTTCAACTCGTGGTTGATGTAGACGATCTCTTGCCGATCTCAAGATCGAGAGGAAGTCCTAGCGCCACAAATTAGCAGCGCATCCGTGCTCGCACACACGTTCGAGGCACCGAGGAACCTCCGCCTCCTCACTCCAGCGATGCAGCAGAAGCACAACTCTTTCTTGCCGAATAGCCACCGGGAACATGTATCTCGCTAGTCCGAGACCATGGGGGATAAATTCTAGAGGGGGAGAGAGATCCTTCACGAGGAGGTGTGAGAGACAAGTGAGGAGGGGGGCTCCTTTTATAGGAGGAGGGGGGAACCCCAAGGGGGTGGCCGGCGCATGGGGCTGCCCCCTTTCCCTCCCATATTCATGTGGGTGGACACTCCACTCACAAAAGTCCTTTAAATTCCCTCCACTCAAAAGTCCACTCAAATTCCCATTAGATTTCCACCAAATTTAATGCAAACTCTCATTAAATAAAACTCTTTTATTTTATTCAGAATTTTGTCAATTACTTCAATGACAAACATTCACAAATAATCCCTTGCTAGAATTCCATTTCACATGCATAACCACTTTATGCAATTTCACTCGAAAAACTGTTTCGGTATCTAGTGAAATAAATTCCTGCGCTTGTTCATTCTTTCAGCATGAAACTTTTGCTCCAATTGGATGTCGGTGTCTCTTAAGTGTGTCACCCTACGGTTCGTGAATAATGCGGACATGATCGAGACCCCTCTCGGATCAATAATCAGAAGCGGGATCTGGAGACCCATACTGACTCCCACACATTCAACGATGACTTTCTTGTGATCGTCGGAACCTTTTACGCTAGTATTTTAATCCCTTTGTTTCACGATATATTACATGTCCGAGATTCGATCATCGGTATCTCCATACCTAGTTTGATCTCGTTACCGACATGCACTCTTTTCTCGTTCCCGTGATATAACATTCTAGTGATCAAATCACTTGCTTGCAAGCTAATCAATGTGATATCACCGAGAGGGCCCAGAGTATATCTATCCGTCATCGGGATGAACAAATTCCACTCTCGATCCATGATCCTCAACATAACACTTTATTAGTTCTAAATCCATCTTTATAATCACCCTATTACGGTGTGACGTTTCATGTTATCAAGAAACTCTTCCGGTGTTAGTGATTGACATGATCTCATGGTCTAAGGATTAGGATCACTTCGTAAGTTGTTATAGCAATATAAACTCAATGACTTTGATCGTAATGCTATACTTCGGATGAATGTTCATCACACCATTACACTAATGTTGTGATCCCGTTATTAACAACATCCAATGTCCATGATCAGGAAACCTTGATCATCTTGTTAATCAACGAGCTAGTTTATGAGAGAGGCATAACTAGGAACTTTCTGTTTGTTTATTAAACACACATGTATTAATGTTTACGTATTAATACAATTATAGCATTCAAAATAAACATCTATCATATACTTGGAATACACATAATAAACACTTTATTATTGCCTCTCAGGGCATATTCCCTTCAGTCTCCCACTTGCACTAGAGACAATAATCTAGTTACATAGTGATAAATCTAACACCCATTGAGTTCTGGTGTTGATCATGTTTTGCTCTAGGGAGAGTTTTAGTCAACGGATCTGCTACATTGAGATCCGTATGTACTTTACAAATCTTTATATCTCCATCCTTGACATGCTCGCGGATGGAGTGAAACGGGTGCTTAATATGCTTGGAATGCTTGTGAGACCTTGGTTCTTTGGCATTGGCAATGGCACCATTGTTGTCACAATAGATCACCATTGGGTCCAACGCATTTGCAAACGCTCCTAGTTCGGATATGAACTCCTTCATCCAAACTGCTTCCTGAGCCGCTTCTAAAGCAGCAACATATTCGGCCTCCATTGTTGATCCCGCTACCACAGGTTGTTTGGAGCTCCTCCAACTAACTGCTCCGCCATTCATGAGAAATACGTATCCGGATTGAGTCTTAGAGTCATCCGGATCGGTGTCAAAGCTAGTGTCAACATAACACTTAGCAACGAGCTCTTCTTCACCTCCGTATACAAGAAACATATCCTTAGTTCTTCATAAGTACTTAAGGATATTCTTGACCGCTATCCAGTGTTCCGAACCTGGATCCGATTGGTACCTACTAGTCAAACTAATAGCATGTGACACATCCGGTCTTGTACATAGCATGGCGTACATTATAGAGCCTGTGGCTGAAGCATAGGGGACTTTGTCCGTTATCTCTCTTTCTTCCGCCGAAGCCGGACTTTGAGTCTTACTCAATGTCTTGCCTTGCAACATAGGTAAGAACCCCTTCTTACTTCCGTCCATTTTAAACTTATTTAAAATCTTATCAAGGTATGTACTTTGCGATAGCCCTATTAGGCGCCTAGATCTATCTCTATAGATCTTTATGCCTAATATGTATGACGCTTCACCTAGGTCCTTCATTGAAAATTTGCTGTTTAGATAACTTTTAACACTGTTTAAAAGATCTATATCATTTCCGATCAATAATATGTCATCCACATATAATATCAGAAATTCCACATTGCTCCCACTCACTTTCTTGTAAATACAAGCTTCTCCATAAGTTTGGACAAATCCAAACTCTTTGATCACCTCATCAAAGCGGAGATTCCAACTTCGTGATGCTTGCTTCAATCCATAGATGGATCGCTGAAGCTTGCACACCTTGTTAGCATCCTTAGGATCAACAAAACCCTTTGGTTGTATCATATAAAACTCTTCTTCAATATTACCATTGAGAAACGCGGTTTTGACATCCATCTGGCATATCTCATAATCGAAATATGCAGCAATTGCTAACATAATCCTAACTGACTTTAGCATCGCTACGGGAGAGAATGTCTCATCGTAGTCAACTCCTTGAATTTGTCGAAACCCCTTTGCGACAAGTCGAGCTTTATAGACGGTCACATTACCATCAAGATCAGTTTTCCCTGTGAAAATCCATTTGTTCTCCACGGCCTTTCGGTCGTGAGGTAATTCCACCAAGTTCCAAACTTGATTTTCATACATGGATTCCATCTCGGATTTCATGGCTTCTAACCATTTGTTGGAATCCGGGCTCATCATCGTTTCTTCATACGTCGCAGGGTCATCATTTTCATCAACCATGAAATTCATGACAGATTTCCGTCTGACAGAGCCGCACGCTTCTGTTTGACCGCGAGGTTTGGTAGTAATGTATTTCAGAGTTTCATGATCATTATCATTAGTTCCCTCTTCAACAGTGGAGCCAACGAACAACTTCCGCAACAAGCGCTACTCGCCATACTTTGAAGAGAAGGTTCCATAACCTCTTCGAGTTCTACCTTCCGACTACTCACACCTTTCGCGAAACTCTTTCTCTAGAAAGGATCCATTCTGGCAACAAAAACCTTGCCCTCGGATCTGTGATAGAAGGAATACCCAATAGTTTCCTTAGGGTATCCTATGAAGACGCATTTTCCGCTTTGGGTTCGAAGTTTATCCGGTTGAAGTTTCTTCACATAAACATCGCATCCCCAAACTTTAAGAAATGACTTAGGTTTGTTTCAAACCACAATTCATACGGTGTCTTTTCAACGGATTTAGATGGTGCCCGATTTAAAGTGAATGCAGCAGTTTCTAGTGCATAACCCCAAAATGACAACGGCAAGTCCGTCAGAGACATCATAGATCAAAACATATCTAATAAAGTACGATTACGACGTTCCGACACACCATTTCCCTGTGGTGTCCCGGAAGGCGTGAGTTGTGAAACAATTCCACACTCTTTCATGTGAGTGCTAAACTCGTAACTTAGATACTCACCTCCACGGTCGGACCGTAGAAATTTGATCTTTCTATTACGATGATTTTCTACTTCATTCTGAAATTCCTTGAACTTTTCAAAGGTTTCAGACTTGTGTTTCATCAAGTAGATATAACCGTATCTACTCAAATCATCCGTGAAAGTAACAAAATAACGATATCCACCTCGCGCCGACACACTCATTGGACCACATACATCAGAATGTATGATTTCCAATAATCGTCAGCCGCTCCATTGAACCGAAAACGCCGTTCTAGTCATCTTGCCCATAAGGCATGGCTCACATGTATCAAATGATTCAAAATCAAGTGATTCCAAAAGTCCATCCGAATGGAGCTTCTTCATGCGTTAACGCCAAGATGACCTAGACAAAGATTGCCACATATATGCAGATATATCATCATTAAGTTTAATCCTTTTAGCATCAACATTATGAATATGTGTAACATTATCATCGAGATCTAATAGAAATAAACCATTCATCATCGGTGCATGACCATAAAAGATTTCATTCATATAAATGGAACAACCATTGTTCTCGGATTTAAATGAATAACCACTTTGCATCAAACACGATCCAGATACAATGTTCATGCTCAGTGCACCGGATAACAATTATTCAAGTTTATAACTAATCCCGACGGCAAGTGGAGAGGCAGCGTTCCGACGGCGATCACATCAACGCTTGATCCATTACCGACACGCATCTTGACCTCACCCCTTGCTAGCGGTCGCTTGTTCCGTAGCCCCTGATTCGAGTTACAAATATTAGCAACTGAACCGGTATCAAATACCCAGGTGCTACTGCGAGCACTATTCAAGTACACATCAATAACATGTATATCATATATACCTTTGTTTGCCTTGCCGGCCTTCTTGTCTTCCAGATACTTGGGGCGATAAGCTTCCAAAGGGCGATCCCCTTACAATAGTAGCACTTTTCGGTACTGCACTTAGGTCCAACTCGGTTTCTTTTCAGTACAAGAACAGCTTGCCGCCCTTACTACCCTTCCGTTTTCCCTTCTTGTCTTTCTTGAAACCAGTGTTCCTATTGATCATCAACACTTGATGTTCCTTTTTGATCTCCACTTCTGCAGTTTTAAGCATTGACAGAAGCTCGGGGAGAGACTTCTTCATGCCTTGCATATTATAGTTCATCACAAAGCTCTTATAGCTAGGTGGTAGAGACTGCAGAACACGATGGATGCCTAAGTCAATGGGAATCGTTATTCCCAAGGACACAATCTTATCGGCGTAACCCGACATCTTGAGTACATGCTCACTAACGGAGCTGTGCTCTTCCATCATGCAGCTAAAGAACTTTTCTGAAGCGTTGTAGCTCTCTAGAACAACATGTGTGTCGAAAATAATTTTCAACTCACCCATTGTATCAAATGCATTGCCGTTTTCGAAATGCTTTCGAAGTTCCGGCTCTAGCCCATACAATATGCCGCAATGAACTAAGTTGTGGTCCTCCTGACGAGTCTGATAGACATTCTTTTCCTCGTCAGGGGCATCATCTAAAGGTGGGGGGCCTAACGGCGCTTCTAGCACATATTGCTTTTGTGCAGCAGAGTGGAGAATCCTCAAATTCATGGCCCATTCGGTAAAGTTGCTACCGTTTGTTGCTAGTTTCTCTTTCTCCATGAACACATTGAAATTAAAAGCAGGTGGTGCCATCTACAACAGAATTTGTAAAGTTTAGACTAAGTGTATGATAGATTGAGTTCAACTAATCCATATTACGAATGAACTCCCACTCAAAAACGACATCCCTCGTGCCTTTTTGGTGATTACATGAACCAAATCCACTATACCAAGTCCGATCATCACGTGAGTCGGTATAGCTTCAAAGGCGAGCATCAAATGGGCATCATATCAACTATATGACTCATGCTTAACCTTTCGGTCCGTGTTCCGAGGCCATGTCTGTACATGCTAGGCTCGCCAAGTTAGAACCTTAGTATTCGCGTGTGTAATCGCTTTTACACCCGAAATATGGTCGTGGATCCAAGAACACCCGATCATCACGTGATGTCTTGGAGCGACGAAGACATAATCGGTGCATACTAAAGGAAGAACACATTCTTATCTTGATATTTAAAAGAGGGATCATCTTATTATGCTAACAAAGCGCTAAACAAGCAATATAAGATGCTATCAAACATCACATGTTTATTAGTGAAATGATATGGTTCCCGCAGATGATCTCTATCATGTGCATCGTGGTATGATCACTATCATACCTATATGTGTAAATCCAAGGTCTATGGAGTTTACACACAATGTGTGTTGTAAGAGTATCATCTCATACTTCTACTTACAACACTACCATATCATAACACTAGCCCAGCAACAATCTAAACTAGACGCCTCTAATTTATCCATTGCAAGTTTTACGTGGCTTAGAGCTTTCGAGATAGAACCGTTCTTACCTAGGAACATGAACCACAACGAGGATAACCAAATTGTTGACAACTCGTTTGCAAAATAGATATTGACTATAGTAGGAGAGACAGACACCCGCTAGCCACTTATGCAAACTAGTTGCATGTCAAGCGTGGAACAGGTCTCATGTGCGAGGACATGTAAAGTTTGTCCGGGCCGCTTCATCCCACTATGCCACCAATATCCAAAATTACAACAAAGGAGAAACAACATGATCATCATCGCCCACATACTCATATGTGTACTACCCGTGTAAAGTATCTACGCATAGATCCGGCTCTGATACCACTATAGGGTTCGCAGCATAGAAAACAAAAAATTTCCTACGATGGGAACTATGTACCAAGATCTATCTACTAGATACAAACAACAGGCGGATGTATATCCGTAGAGAACATACCCTTGAAGACCGACAAAGCTTAACGAGTTCAACTCGTGGTTGATGTAGACGATCTCTTGCCGATCTCAAGATCGAGAGGAAGTCCTAGCGCCGCAAATCAGCAGCGCATCCGTGCTCGCACACACGTTTGAGGAACCGAGCAACCTCTGCCTCCTCGCTCCAGCGATGCAGCGGAAGCACAACTCTTTCTTGCCAAATAGCCACCGGGAACATGTATCTTGCTAGTCCGAGACCATGGGGGATAAATTCTAGAGGGGGAGAGAGATCCTTCACGAGGAGGTGTGAGAGACAAGTGAGGAGGGGGGCTCCTTTTATAGGAGGAGGGGGCACCCAAGGGGGTGGCCGCCGGCCATGGGGGCTGCCCCCTCCCCTGCTTCATTCATGTGGGTGGACACTCCACTCACAAAATGTCCTTTAAATTCCCTCTACTCAAAAGTCCACTCAAATTCCCATTAAATTTCCACCAAATTTAATGCAAACTCTCATTAAATAAAACTCTTTTATTTTATTCAGAATTTTCTCAATTACTTTAGTGACAAACATTCACAAATAACCCCTTGCTAGAATTCCATTTCACATGCATAACCACTTTATGCAATTTCACCCGAAAACCTGTTTCGGTATCTAGTGAAATAAATTCCTGCGCTTGTTCATTCTTTCGGCATGAAAATTTTGCTCCAATTAGATGTCGGTGTCTCTTAAGTGTGTCACCCTACGGTTCGTGAATAATGCGGACATGATCGAGACCCCTCTCGGATCAATAATCAGAAGCGGGATCTGGAGACCCATACTGACTCCCACACATTCAACGATGACTTTCTTGTGATCGTCGGAACCTTTTACGCTAGTATCTTAATCCCTTTGTTTCACGATATATTACATGTCCGAGATTCGATCATCGGTATCTCCATACCTAGTTTGATCTCGTTACCTACATGCACTCTTTTCTCGTTCCCGTGATATAACATTCTAGTGATCAAATCACTTGCTTGCAAGCTAATCAATGTGATATCACCGAGAGGGACCAGAGTATATCTATCCGTCGTCGGGATGAACAAATTCCACTCTCGATCCATGAGCCTCAACATAACACTTTATTAGTTTTGAATCCATCTTTATAATCACCCTGTTACGGTGTGACGTTTGATGTTATCAAGAAACTCTTCCGGTGTTAGTGATTGACATGATCTCATGGTCTAAGGATTAGGATCACTTCGTAAGTTGTTATAGCAATATAAACTCAATGACTTTGATCATAATGCTATACTTCGAATGAATGTTCATCACACCATTACACTAATGTTGTGATCCCGTTATTAACAACATCCAATGTCCATGATCAGGAAACCTTGATCATCTTGTTAATCAACGAGCTAGTTTATGAGAGAGGCATAACTAGGAACTTTCTGTTTGTTTATTAAACACACATGTATTAATGTTTCCATATTAATACAATTATAGCATGTAAAATAAACATCTATCATATACTTGGAATACACATAATAAACACTTTATTATTGCCTCTCAGGGCATATTCCCTTCAGTATATCACGCGTTAACCATGAGATTTGGAATGGTACGGAGAAGTCAGCTGGATCGGCTCTCTCTCGCATGCCAACGGATGACCAGGCCATTGTTGCAACTCCTCTTGTAGAGGGTTAGCAGGTTATGGGTGGGATCCCTCAATGTCCCACGGCTTCGGGTATCTACGAGGGTTGTACACCTTAGGCTGATAATGGAAACAAGTTTTATCCTTGGCCTAATGTGCAATCCATAGGGTATGCAGGGTCGCAGAGAAGGACAGTGATTGGCTTGGATCTTAGTCTGGGCTTCACACCAAGGAAGTGTGGACGAGCCTATAACTCGGATGTGCAACAAAGCTAAGATCTCTCATGGGTAAAGTGACGCACCTCTGCAGAGTGTAAGAACTATAACTTGTTACTCCCTGTTCCGGGAAGGAGCTGCGAACGCTGCGGGAAAGGAACTCCATGAAAGTTCTGGTAAACCCGTGAAGGCTGATGGACATAGTTTTTCAGAATAAAAGCAATCTTTGAAGAAATGTTTACGAAAACTTGCATGGCCTACAACCTATGGTCTGTGGCTGTAGATATTGCATCAAACACTTCTCTTTAGTGAACTTGCTGAGTACGCTCGTACTCAACGTATCTTCTTAACCCTTTCTAGATCTCAGAGAAACCAATGGCGTTCCCAGGAAATAAGTTACTTGAAGAGTTGAAGATATCTGAGGGAGATCAACGGAGTCGAAGACCTTACCTGAAGCTATCGAAGACAAGCTGAAGCGTAGAATATCAATAAAACTCCTATAATCTAAAACCTACTTCTATAGAACAGGACTATAGTAGCACTTTCAAGCCTTATATATATACTTATAAGTAGTACTCTTGAGGTAAACTCCGAATGGATCTTTCTGGTTCTTTCTGGTTCTTTCTGTATAATATTCCTCATTGGTCGAGGAAGATTCTCTGGATGTTTTGTAATATGTTATATGTAATCTAAAGTGTTGTCTTGGACCCGCGATGTTTCTGTTGTACCACTCTGAGGGATATAATGCGGATGGAACGGTGTTCCATTGGTGTTATGTCAACGACTATAGTGTACTACATCATGCAGTGGTATGCTGGGTCACCGCAACTTGTTGTAGTGTTCTTCCTCCTTTGACTTGTGTTTCTTACCTGGAAAAGGCATAGGTTTCTGCACCCAAGGTTCTCTCTCTTTACCATGTTTATTAGCAATAAAATCTTCCTTAGTGTACCTAGTGTTCTTAGTGTGCTTCTCAGGTTCTTCCTCAACTTCCTCCTTATCAGGAGCATCATTTCTATCATTACCACTCTCAATTTCAGCATCAGAGACAGATATACTATTAGGATCTACAGCAGGTTCAAGTGATTCCTCAACTATTCTATGTTTCTTTTTTCTTTCTATTACGAGGACTACCACTACTCTCACCTCGTTGAGAATCCAGCTCAATTCTTTTAGGGTGTCCTTCAGGGTATAAAGGATCTTGAGTAGCTATACCACTCCTAGTTCTAATTCCATAAGCATGTTTATCTCCTGAGGCATTAACTAGCATATCCTTTTGTACCTTAGCAAGTTGATCAAGTTGGTTTGAACCATTTGAAAGTGTTTACAAAGCATTTTAATATCATTTGAAGTTCTTTCCACAATATCTTTCAACTCTTTGATAGCTCTAGAGTTTTCTAATAAATGATTCTAAACTTTTTTATTAAAATTACCTTGCTTAACAATAAAAATGTCAAATTCCTCTAAACATTGATCAGGAGGCTTACCATAAGGAATATCACCTTCATCAAAGTGTTGGAGAGAGTGTACCTCAATAGTAGATGAGTGAGGAATTGGCTTGCATAATTCTTCTATAGGAGGTAGATTCTTCACATCTTCAGCTCTAATACCTTTTTCCTTTAGACATTTCTTAGCTTCCTTCATCACTTCATCATTTAAATTAATAACTCTCGTTTTTTGGTGTTGGTATTGGAACTGGTTCAGGCACAACTGGTTCAGGAGTAATAGGCTCAGGTGTATTTAGCTCGGTTGAATTCCAATCATCATAATTCTTGCTTATTTTAGACATTAATTCTTCAGCATCTGTAGGAGTTCTTTTCCTGAAAACACAATCAGCAAAGCTATCTAGGTATGTCCTAGAATCATCAGTTAGTCCATTATAATAAATATCAAGAAGCTCATTCTTAGGTAATGAACATCCAGGATGTGCATGAATCAAGGCATAGAACATTGTACATGACTCGGACAATTTCTCTTCTTCTCCCTGTTTAGAATCAAAAAGTATGTGCAAAGCAGTATGTCTAGCACTGGGAGGAAAATATTTCTGAAAGAAAGAAGCAATGAAACAATCAGGACTATCAATGGAACCAGGAGGCAATCTATTAAACCAAGCCCTAGCTTCTCCTTTCAGTGAAAAAGGAAAGATCTTAGTAACAAAGTACTTGCGCATCTTAAAATCACCAGATAATAAGGCACTCATAGTAGAAAGCTCATTCATATGAGCCACAACACTCTCATTTTCAATCCCACAAAAAGGTTCTTTCTCAACAATGTCCAAATAGGATAAATCAAGAGAGAAATCATAATCTTTATCTTTAATATCTATGGGAGAAGTGGCAAACTTAGGATCAGAGGACAACTTAGGAATAATGGTGCGTCTAGCAAGGAGACTCTTAATAGCACTAGTACCATGTGTGTTTTGGCACTCTTCAACAAATTCATCAGTGAACTCAATGTAACCATCATTAATATCATAACTCTCTCTAGACTCAGGTGAGCTAACAGGTGTAACAGTGTCTTAACTAGGAGTTTCGGTATTTCCTAGACTATCCATAGTAGCATCTAGGAAAGGACCTAATGAACCACTCGCATCAAGCACAGTAGAAGTAACATCATGACTATCAAAAGCAGTTTCAGATTCAGCAGTAGTAGAAGTATGTGTAGCATGAGTATGTGGTGGTGTAACAAGCTTACTTATAACAGACGGTGAATCAAGAGCAGCAGAGGTGTTTAGGACTGTACCTCTTCTTGTAGTAGATGGTAAAATAGGGAACTTTCCATCACGAGACTTCCCCATGATGAAAGGAGTAGCAGCGAACGATAATAGATCCAAGTGAACTTAAAAATAAAGCTATGCTCCCCAGCAACGGCGCCAGAAAATAGTATTGATGACCCACAAGTGTAGAGGATCGCAACAGTCTTCGCGAGTAGTATTACCCAATTTATTGATTCGACACAAGGGGAGCCAAAGAATACTTGCAAGCTTTAACAACTGAGTTGTCAATTCAGCTGCACCTGGAAATAGTTCTTGCTCACAGAAGTTTATCAGTAGCAACAGTTTGGTAGTAGCAACAGCAAAGCAACAACAACATTAGAACAAGAGCAATAGTAACAGTAGCAGTAAATAGTAGGATTCGAGTGCGGTAGGCATAGGGATGGATGGACGTGCGTTGTATGGACGAGTCTAAACATGTAACTTCAAGATCTAGGGCATTGTGGATAAATAAGAACAAACATCCAAGTACTAAACAATCAGGCATGTGCATATATATTCATACGTGCTCGCAATGAGAACTTGCACAACATCTTATGTCCAGCCAGCCCGTGGCAATGGGGCCTCAAGGGAACTACTGACAATTAAGGTGCTCCTTTTAATAGAGCACCGGAGCAAAGCATTAACACTCCATGAACACATATGATCCTCGCACCACAGCCATCCCCTCCGGTTGTCCCAATTATTATCACTTCGGGGCCTTTGGATCCGGACAATGATATGTATACACAACTTGCAGATAAGATCACAAACAATACTATCATAATGATTTAATAATAAGTTCAGATCTGAGATCATGACACTCAGGCCCTAGTGACAAGCATTAAGCACAACAAGTTGCAACAAAGTCAAATAGCACTAATAGAGATACTAGGCACTATGCCTTAACAATCTTATTCGATTACATGATATAACTCATCCAATCCCTATCATCCCCATAGCCTACTGCGGGGGATTACTCACTCATGGATGAGGGAAACATAGATGGTTGATTGAGAGGCGTTGGTGATGAAGATGGCGATGATCCTCTCCAAATTCCCCGTCCCGGTAGGTTGCTAGAATGGAGTTTCTGGATCCGAATCGCGGCTTCTGGTGGTGTCGGCGCAGCGGAACTCTTTCTGGAAAAACGTCGAACCCCCCCTGTTTTTAGGTTGAGAGGCAACTTATAAGCGCAGAGGGAGGCCGAGGGGGTGCCTGGGGTGGCTACACCCCCTAGGCGCGACCAGGGCTGGGCCCGCGCCTGGCAGGGGTGTGGGCCCCAGGCATCCACTCTGTCTCGTACTCTGGCTCCGTGGATCTTCTGGCGAAATAGGATTTTTGGCATATTTTCCTGAATTTTTCCTGATAGTTGATTTTCTGCACAAAAACTAGAGACCAAGGTAATTCTGCTGAAAACAGCGTTAGTCTGTATTAGTTGTATCTAAATCACATAAGTTTAGAGGAAAAACAATAACAAAAATGTTCGAAAAAGTGGATACGTTTTGGACGTATCAGCTACATATAGCAAGATCGGCGACCGTGTAGCAAAAAAAGTACTAATGTAGCAAAACCGACTTCGCCGGAAAATATCACCAGAGACTCGCCGGGAAAAACCTCGTCGGAGACCTCATAGCAAAAAAATGCGCTATTGTAGCAAAACTACAAAATAGTGGTAGCAAACAAATTATGCTAATGTAGCAAAAAATAGATTTCGCTAGAGACATCGCCGGAGAACTTGTAACAAAAAAGTTGCTATGTACCAAAACGATTTCTCCGGAGACTATTGTCGGTCATCTTGTAGCAAAAGTTTTATAATATTATAGCAAAAGCATATAAAAGTTGGAGCAAAAAATATATATGTATGTAGAAAATCCCGTGGCCGTAGCAAAAAATCTTTAACATGAAAATCTGTTGCTCTATCCGTAGCAAATCCGCCGGCCGTCGATAGCAACGACGATGACCGTCGGTAGCTAAAATGTCGATCGTTTGTAGCAAATCCTTTCGGAATAGGTAGCATGCACGGACGCCACATCGAACCAGTGTTCCTCGCCGGAGGTCGGAGCAGCAGGCTACCATCCGAGGACGCCCTTGCTGGAGACGAGCCCATGCAAGGTACCAGTGTTGTTGTTCTGTTCTCATGTCTGGTGCTCGCCATCTCACTGGGCCGGTGCTCCACCTGTACGGCGGCGAGCTCTGGCCGCAAGATTGGAAGGCAGCGAGCTCCGGTGGCGCGACTATGCGGGCAAGGAGAGGTGCGGCGAGCTCCGGCAGCACGTGGCAAGCTGCGGCCGGCGCGCTGCGAGCTCCGACGGCGCGCGACGACGCAGGAAAAGAGAAGCCACGACCAGCCGGGGACGGTGCACGGCGAGCTCCGGCGGCAAAGCGTGCGGCAGAGCAGAGGCGGCGGAGTGCGCGACAATCACCGACGACGGAGGCTAGGAGCCTAGGAGACGCGAAGCGGAGATGGGGAATCGCGGAATGGAACGGTCGAACGTGGCCCCACCCACGAAAATGTACGCCCGAACCAGAGGATAGAAAGTCTCGTATACCCCAAGGGAGGCCAATCATTTTAAAAAAAAAACGAAAATTCTATTCTCAGACCGGTTGCTGATTTGCAAAACCCAGAAGGAGGTGTGAACGCGTGTTATCAGCCAGCTTAAAATTGTATCGAAAATTTAAAATGTCTTATAGATTAAACCGTTTATCCGATTTAAGATCCGTTTTTACCGTTAAACTAGTCATGACGAGATCTTCAAAACTAGATCCCTTGATGATATGTTTCGAGAATAAAAATTTGAAGCAAAAAGTTATTCATC
This sequence comes from Avena insularis, assembly GCA_023614405.1. Classification (NCBI taxonomy): domain Eukaryota; kingdom Viridiplantae; phylum Streptophyta; class Magnoliopsida; order Poales; family Poaceae; genus Avena; species Avena insularis. The sequence continues at coordinate 304,675,481 of CM042685.1, forward strand.
CTAAACACATGAGTTATTTATATCATAATATATAAGTTATCAACCCACTAACACATAAATTATCCACCATATAAACATGTTGGTAGAGGTTTTCTCGTATACGTATTGAGCAAGTTTAATTGAAATATCGTAACCTAGTTATTAGGATACTGAGACTTTATTGTCATTAATGCTTTAGCGTCGATATAATTAAGGCTCGATAACCTAACACCCTTAGAGGCTTTGTCACCCGTATTCCACGATAGCGGTGAGCATAAGACCACATTTATTTATATCGTATGCAAAAGAATGTTAGATTTAGTTCCTTTAAAAAAATTATGTTAATGTTTGACATGAGAGCCTTTCGAGGTTGAGTACTGCGTATGCTGTGAGAGCAGCGACAGGCGACGAGGCTAAGCCGTTAGAATAAATTTTTATATTTTATCTGTGGATAAAAATTTATAGTGATAAATAACTTACATGTTATTTAATGGATAACTTAAAGCTTAGATAACGTGTTACCTGATGGATAACTAATGGGTAAATAAAAAAGTTACCTATCCTGAGTATGTGATCTATGGGTAAATTTATAGCGGTGGATAACTTACATGTTATTTGGTGGATAACTTACATACTGAAGCTCGGATAACTTGCATGTTACGGGTGGATAACTTTTGGCAAAAAAAGTTGTCAGAACATACCAATATGAGATCTAGTTTTGAAGATCTCGTCACGACTAGCCTAACAGTGAAAACGAATTTTAATTCAGACAAACGGTTTGACCTAAAAAACATTTTGAATTTTCGTATTTAAATTGAATTGACTAATTAAAAATCTTGTCATTTAGTGTTTAACAAGACATGGTGCATGCAATTGCTAGGCTAGAACATCCGTCAGATTTTAACTTTTTTAGAACAGTTGCTATATAGCAACGTCCGAAAAAAAAGTAAAATGATTGGACTCCCGTGAGGGATCCCGTCGCTCCCATCCTCCATCCTCCCCGTGCACCACGCTTCCTCCCGAAACAACGCAACAATGATGGGCCCACCTGGAAAACCATATCCCCTCACGCGGACTACTCCTTCTCTGTTTCGCTCACATGGAGATGGATCGATGGGCGCCGCCTCCACCAGTTGCTGCACCGCCGCCGCGTTCGTCCCCCGGTGTGCTGCTCCCGCCGCGCGCCTCCACAAGTTACTGCGCCACCGCCGTGTTCGTCCCCGCTATGCTGCCATCGCCGTGTTCGTCCATGACCCGAGGGCTCCCGCGGTCACGCGCCCCGCAGCGTCTGCCGGTGCTCCCGCTGTCGCCCTCCCCTGCAACCAACTCCAACGCCGCTGCCCTCTCCTGCAACCAGTGCACCGCCGGTGCCCTCTAGCCCGCGCGCCGTCGTCCTCCCTGCAACCAGCGCGCCGTCGGCGCCCTGCAGCCCGCACGCCGCGGCACGAGCCCATGGGGCTGCAGGACGTTGATGCTACAAGCGGTGACGATGGTTTCTGCTACCGGTGATGGCGGTTGCTACGACGACGGGCGACAGCGGATGTTACCATGGGCTACGGTGGTTGCTAAGACTAGCGATGGCGGTTGCTACTTTTAGATATTTTCTTGCTACATACTTGAGTATTTGGTTTGCTACTTTTTTGTCATGGAAGTGCTACATTATTTTTGTATGTTTCCCATGGAGCATCGCCGGAGTTGTACAAGGACGCATTTTTTTTGCTACAACCGTTGTACGGTCTTGCTACAATAGCGTAGCTTTTTTGCGACATGTATGACAAGTTCTTCGGCGACATCCCTAGCAAAAGTCTCCGGCGAGGTCGGTTTTTTGCTATATTAGCATATTTCTGCTACCAACGTTCTCTTGTTTTGCTACAGTAGCACTTTTTTTTGCTACCATCGTTTTACGGTTTTGCTACAATAGCGTAACGTTTTTGCTACACAATCTTCGGCAAGGTCTCCGGCGAAAGTTTCTGGCGAGGTCTCCTAGAGAAAGTCTCCGCCGAGTCTCCGATAAGGTTGGTTTTGCTACATTAGGAATTTTCTTTTTGCTACATGATCGCCGGCAAGGTCTTCGGCGAAATCTCCGGCGAGATTCAGTCTGTTTTTCTATTATTAGACCGAACTGTTTTCTGCTACATGTAGCAAAAAGAAATTATTTACAACAAAAGCGGCTATATTTATAGCAAAAGTAGAATTTAACGACCTTTAAGGGACACGTGTCACCAGAAGGATCCGGAGATTTTGGGGAATTATCCCTGAAGAACACGTAGTACGGCAAAAAAAAAGCTGCAACGTCACACGCACATCTCTCATCTTAGTGTTTGCAAGCGTTAGCTCGACCGTGACGAACGTACCATAGGTGTGTCGATCGTATCGTACGTGATGAACCTGGTCGTGTCAAAACAACAAGACGGGAACTACAGCAAGCCGTCAAGAAAACTGACCGAGGTAGCGAATAGGACGCAGCATCCGACGGCGCCAAAACGACCCGCGAAGGATCGGACGGGCCAGGGGCCGCGCGGTCTCGCGCCGCACACGAGGGGGAGCCGTTAGGGGTTCAAACCTGGTCCGTGCCCGCAACGGTAACCTCTACCCGCCCCAACCGCAGCCGCGTCGGTCGGTACCCGTCATCGCCGCCCACCAACCGAACCCGCGGGCAGCTGGCTAGCTGGCTGGCTCGGACCCGAGCCGTAAAATTCCTTTTCCACGTCGCTTTCGGTTTGTTCGTTCGCGTCGATCCGTTTCCGGATCATGTGTCGCGTCTCTCGTGCTTTGTTAGATACTGTACTTCTCATTCCGGTCCCTGGCGTTTCTCCTAATTGCTAACTTTTTGGGTGTCCTCTGAGTTGTTGTTTTTTGAGAGCGGTGTCCTCTGAGTCGAGTTAACGCGTGAGTGACCATGCATGATGTATGCCACTTTTGGTGCGATGAGCTAGGTGCTTTTCTTTGCTGCAATCTGCTGATCTATTACGTCTCGTGCTGATCATATATGTATGTCCCTTCATGATGCATGTATCTATTTCCTTTGAAAAAAAATACGTGCACCAAGTTTGTAGGTCAAATTGACATTTCCTAGTTTACAAAGACAATTAGGTCTTAAATGAAAGCCTAGTACCGGTTTCGGTTGGGGAGATTGTCTGGGTCAATGGATAAACATTAGTTACTTAACATAATTCGTAAAAATAAAGTAAAATAAGAACTAAGAACCCTACAAAGAGGTAAACATATATTGCCAAATTCATGTGTACATGTCTTCCTCCAAAACGGAGGTCGGAGGGAAGTTCACTCTTTGCTTCCTTTTGCTCCATTTGCTCGGACCAAATGGACAAGCGGTGCCACGAGAGCGGTTGCTTTTCCTCTACACACAATGCAATAACACCAAAGCTACGCATTAATGATATGTATATCACATACTGCTAATAACTGTTATGGATCCTAAGCACACTATCGTCGCTATCTTCCAACTTTTTTTTGAACAAGCTATCTTCCAACTGAAACTGGCTCACGTGAGCACATACCAGACGACCAAGAAATTCACCAAAAGTCCAGGGACGAATACGAAAGAACACCGAACCCGGGAGTAAATTATTCCCGTCTCCTGTTCGTCGCCACTTTTCCTTCAACGGGCGAGGTTTTTTGAAAGACGCCTCCTTCCTTCCTTCCTCCCCCTTCGTCTCCCCGAGCACACAAACCCCAACCCAACCCCGCGACGCCACAGATACCCCTCACCCACACCAAAGCTCGCTCCTTTGCCCCCATATCCGCCTAGGGTTTCGGCCCGCCCCTCGTTCGCGCCATCTCCGCCCGCCCGCGCTCCCGGCCCGATCCTCCCGATCCCCCCACCGATCTGGGGGGTTACACCCGGTCCGTCAGCGGCGGCGGCGGTCCTCGCCGACCCTTCGGTTTTTCTGCTTTCTCGACACGTTTCCGTGGGGGGTTTCTCTGATGCGGATGTTACTGTGGTGGTTTCAGGCGGCGGCGGCGTGGATGACGTGGCGGCGGTGAGTGATGGTGATGGGCGCGATGGCGGCGGTGAAGGTGGAGGAGCGGGACGGGTGCGCGGAGAACCGCCAGCCTCTGGCGTCGCCGAGCCCGTCTGCGTACGAGGGAGGGGGCTATCGCGCGCTCGTGGGGATGTCGCCCTTCGGTTCCAGCCCGGCCGAATCCATGTCCGGTCGTAGGTACTGCTCCTCCTCCTCTGCCAACTGCCTGAGACTCTGTTGTTCGGTGTACTGGATAGTGGTTGCTTGCCTGAATCGGATGCTCTCCTCTGCTTGGGTTGGGCTGTGGCTAGGATAGGAAAGGTGAGATTCTCCTGGGGTATTTTTAGTTAGTAGATGCAATTGGGTTGGATTGTGAAATGGTGGGGCAGGCCACTGGGCTCCTGATAATTTTTTTCCATCCTCCCTGATAGAAAACATGGTCCTTGTGCAGCTCTACTTTGCACTGAATTGTGAAAATGAGTCCATTTTATCTTAGTGTTGAGATAAGCTGAACTGAAACATGAATTGGGTGTGGCTTAGAAGCTCTGTTAGCTCAGAAACCAGTGCGCCTTCTTGTTTGAGGCCTGGTGAAGCTTGCTTCTCAGTGATCCCCAAAATGAGTGAAAGTGGTGATTTATGTTGATTCTAATGTTCCGTGTGTTGGTATTTTTAGGAATGAACTCGCTGTTTTGATTGCTTACTGCATCTAGCTTGCTCTGTGGTGTGCTAATTCACCATGCTCTCATAAAACGAGATATTCTTTCGGGATGGTTATCATATTCGGTCTGTGGATAAATTGTTCCTCTCTTAGAAGATAATGGTTCTGGATAAGAAAGAGTTCTCTATTGTTTGCTATGCTCCCGATGTCTTAATTGTTACTTATCCGTAAGTTTGGTGTCATGGAAATATGCATTTGTAGATAAATAGTTTTCAATAAGGTTTTTTAGTGGTGCATCCTGCTAGAAGTTAAAATTGGAATGCTGAAACATAATAGTATCAAACTAATGAAATTAATGATGTATTTTTGGGAGCATTGGGACATGCCATTTTGGCTTGTCATGATGGCTATTTGGGAGACAACATTTCACCAAAGAGAAACCCCTTTTGAGTTAATTTGTGGTTATTTAAAACATGTGCTAGCAATGAAGGTGGAATAGACTGATAGGGGCTTTACAGAAAGCAGGCTGAGGCTTATGGCAGAGTTAAAACTGGCCAAATTTGTTGGCTGTTCTTGGTTCATCAGTTGCATGCCTAATTTTAGAAAACAAATATATTTTTGAAACTTAGCATGTTTATGACGGTAATTTCCTTGAAGAAGATTCACACTAATATATTTAGTTTAACTAGTTATAGGTTTTCTCATGGCTCTGTAGCTCTGATCACCGATCAGTCATTCCTTGTCCATGTGTTGTGTTTAATGAGAGAAAAACAGCTGTCACTTTTGAGATTTGAGAAATTCATGTCATGGAAACTTGGTTACTTGCCCATCTTTTAACTAGATAATTTGTACTGGAGTATTATTTATGTCGATGATCAAATCCTACATATATCAGGAGAACAAGTGGCCCTGTAAGAAGAGCTAAGGGTGGCTGGACACAACAAGAGGTTAGAATTTACTATTTACTTTTAAATAACTCACTTCTACTCCATTCCAATCTATTCAGTGTATCTGTATTCTGTAATACAACCGTCAATTGTTAAACTGTTTGGTGTCTTTCATCTGATATTCCTTTTGGTTTATTTCCTATTTTTACCTAGTTTTTCATATTTTGGCTGCAGGATGAGACGTTGAGAAATGCAGTTAATGCTTTCAAGGGGAAAAAATGGAAGAAGATAGGTTGGCTTCTTATTTGTGCTCTCCATCCCTTTCTCAATGTTCATCTAGCATTCCCAAAAACTATGGGTCAATAACCATTAATTTACCTTCACTCTGGTTTAATTTTATATGTAATATGTATTGAAGTATGTACCTGTGAATTCTGTAGTTGATGGAACAGAGCCTTGTGTACCTTCTGATTGGAGATGGGAAGGAGAGACTACAAAGCTTTTGATTAATCTTTGATTTTGAAAATAGATGGCAATGCCATGCTTGTGTAGTTGAGCACCTGAACCTAGCATGAATATATGCATAGAACTAATTAGGCACCTTGTCTCTAACTTACTAATTTATATTATCTCCTAACTAACTTAACTTGCTGATGGACCTTTTCCATTTTTAGCCACATGCCATACGAGAGAGTCCTCATTGTTTTATGTGGAAGATATGGAAAGTTGATAGCTAGGAATCTAGAAGTAGGCATGAAGCAGGAAATACTTGCACTAAGGTCTCTCTTGGAAGTTAGCTGAGGAATAGGTTCCTTGACTGTGAATCTAGTAAAGTATTAATATACATTAAAAATGTGTGGCATCATACTTTTTTCGTAGCCTCCTTTTCACGTGGAAGAAAAACCTGGCATAAATCAGAATAATTTTGAAGTTGCACAAGGATATTTGTAAGTCCAAATTATGCTGCATAAAATTTTGAGGACTAGAATGGTGTAGCATCGTAGATTGACACTTATCTTGTTGCATATAATCAAAAGGGGGCAACTTGATGAAGATTTTAATAGATATATCTCTTTTTAGATTTATTATACTGTATTTGCTTTTAATGGGGTAGAGAGTGAGAGGCATGTTAGAATCATTTAAAAATTCTAGTCCTTATATTTTGAATGTTCAAGGTAAAAACTCATGTTGCCCTCATATAGGAATCATAACAATAAAAGTTAGCACGGTTATATTTCTTGCTTACATCTGGAAACTGTACAATGTTTGTTTTAAAGTACCATAACCTCATAGAAGAATTTGTGTGTTATGCATGCAGCGGAATCTTTCCCTGATAGGACAGAAGTACAATGTCTACACAGATGGCAAAAAGTTCTTGACCCTGAACTTATAAAAGGACCTTGGACCGAAGAGGTTCGTCAAATGTTGTTGTTTGTTCTCCCACCAAATCAAAGTCTGCATATTATACGTTCTAATATGTGCATTCATTGAGTTCTTTTACAGGAAGATGATGCCATTATCCAGAAGGTGAAGGAGCTTGGGCCAAGAAAATGGTCTGTTATAGCAAGGTCACTACATGGTCGCATTGGTAAACAATGCCGAGAGAGGTATTCACATAATGATGTACCATGTATGATTGTGTAAATTGTAATCAACAAACTATTTATGCAATGCACTCTCATAAGTCATATTCATAGACCTCATAAGTAGTTACTTTTTTTTATTTCCTTATCTAAGATAAAATGTGTAAAATATTCAAGAAATGTTTCTTCATACACTTCTGACGGATTGAAACTGGATGTCACTTACATTGAGCTGCATTTGGAAACCTTATACATGTGTACATTTTCTCATTTGGTCCCAGAAATAATGGAAACTCATTTCTCGGCATCAAGGGTTTGGATTTTCATTTATATGCAGGACTAGGGTGTCAAGTGGGATCCCACCGAAATCACACTTCTAGTTCATTTGTCAAAATCTAGTGTAAATTTTTGCTCAGAATTTAAACTAGATTTTGGCAAATGAACTAAAGGTGGGACTTTGGTGGGATCCCACTTGACACCCTATGCAGGACCCTATAACTAAAGAGTGAACAAGTCATTTAGCAGTTCATGAGATCTTGCCATTTCCCTGACAACAATTTTTTAAAATAGTCAGTGTCTATAAAATGACCCACAGAAACATAAAGCTCAGCTCCTCCTGCTCACAATAGAATAGCTAACCCGACCTATCTTCTGATCCTCAAAATTCACTAGTGTAGCTGTGCAGCACTCCTGTGCAACTGCATTCTTGGAGCACAGCGAATCTCTTGGCTGACATCCTCTTTTCTGGTTGTTTTAAGTTGTTTAACTTAACATTTCATTTTTTATTCAAGTAGTGTATGTTGGACTTATCTTGTGGTGTCTTTGACCCTGTGTACCCTGATTTAGCCATGATTTTTTGTTGAACGATTGAAATAATAAGGGAAGTTGTTATTTGCTGATGTCCTCCTTAAAGTCGGACTTACTCAACTTGTAGCATCCTTGAAATGTGAATGATGTTTGTTAGATCCAAATTTTTCTATTTTTAGGTTTAAGTACAGAATCAGAAATAGCAATGTTTTGTACATGAGTAGATTTAATTAGAACATTGTTAGTTTGTTACAGTACTTATTTCTAACAAACAACTCTTAGCCATTGGGCTAATTTCAGCCATCAGTTGAATATTAATTACATGTCTAATATTTGTAAGTGCAGTGAAGTTTCTTGCATACTTGATTTGTCTTATTTATAAATTTGCCAGAATAAACTACATAAGTAACATAACATATAGCTAACATCACTATTTATGCTGCTCATGTAATTTAGATGGCATAATCATCTGGATCCACAAATAAAGAAGGAAGCTTGGACTGTTGAGGAGGAGCATGTGCTTGTGAAGGCTCATCGTTTGCATGGTAATAAATGGGCAGAGATTGCAAAACTTCTTCCTGGAAGGTACTAAGTCACAGCATCCTTCATTCTTTCCTCTTGCAATATATGTTGGCCACACTATAATTCATACCTAATCTTTTTGCTTGTCAATTGATGGTATGTGTATCATGTCTAGTATGTATGTGAGTCACTCGTAAGAGAAATGTAGCAAGTTTTGTGAATCAACTTGCCGGAACAATAAACGTAGTGTGTTTGCATGTTTTTTAGCTGCAGCTTGTTCCTCTATTGTTGTTAGGATTTCTCTTCTGCCTTGCCTCAGTACCTCACCAATTACAATTTTAGTCAAAGTTTAGCTTGACACTTGGACAGTTTTGAGTGCTTTTGAAGTTTCGGGCTTCTTAAGAATGCAGGAATTTGAAAACCACAGGATTTGGATATCATGTACACTATGGATTCTTACAGAATCTCAAATGCAGGAATATTTGCAAAAGTCCTCTATATGAACATTAATTGTCTTCTTTATTTGATTGATGCATACCTGTTGTGCTTATATTGTTATACCAATTATACTGGTCCTAGCATTTCCACCTGATACAGTGATAGACGGTTGGTGGTTCTGCCACTTGCTATTCTTGGCAAATATTGTGGGTTGGGCTTTTTGTGGTTAGATTATTAAGGAGTGAAATTTCCAATATAAGTATGGGAAAACGGAAATACATGCCATTTCCTCTAGTATTTGAAATTGACATACGCTTGATTTCCCTTGATTTCCCTGTAGTATACCTTGTGAATCTATTACCATACTTGTCATCAACTGATGGTCTTAGGCACCAAGTTTAATTGCTCAACTGCTTATATTTCACCTTGTACTGATTTAAGTTTGTTTATTCCTCCAGGACAGATAACTCAATAAAAAACCATTGGAACAGTTCAGTGAGAAAAAGGCTAGATGACTATAATAGTGGCGCTGACCTTCCAGTTCCAGTACATGTCATTCACAATGATTTGCAACAGGTAGCAAGGCTGCCACCTGCTGAGAACCACATTGACTTGAATAAAGAGCCAAATATCAGTTTGAGAGACTGTTCGGTAATAGTTGGTCACTCTGATCCTACCCATAGTCTGCAGATATGCACTTTGAAAAATATTAATGGCTGTTCAGATTTTCTCTCTCTTTCCCTGCCAACTGCTCAACCAGTAACTTCATGTGAGGTATCAGTAGCTGATCATTCTGCTGTCGCGTTGGCAACAATGGGGCTGAAAAAGGATTCTGGTCATGACAGGGTACTAAAATTTGTTGGTGAGAAGGGTCTGGAACTAAACTTACTAAATGAGAAGGGCCTGGCAATTGATCTCGTAACAAATAAAATGAGGCATGCAAGGCCAGCTAGGTCAGAAGGTGAAAGAGCCTCCTTACAAAATGAGGCTCGGTCCTTTGGTTCTCTTTGTTATCAGATACCTAAGCTAGAAGATACATATCTTGTTCACTCCCCAGTTTTTTCAATGTGTCATGGACCAGAACACCATGGGGATGGATTTCAGTCACCCACTTCTTATACTACTCCCTCTCCCAGGGATGGAGTAAAATCAGATCAGCTAAGTGTTGAATCAATATTGAAAAGTGCAGCTGAAAACTTCCCAGACACTCCTTCAATACTAAGGAGAAGAAAACGAGAGAAACCGACACCTGCGCAAGATAATTACTTTAAGATTGATACAAACAGTGATAGTTTTGACACCCCCATAGGAAACTGCACTACAGATAGCCCACATTCATTTAAAACTGCAGCATTCTTGTCCTTGGGCCATCTGGATGAGCAAAGGCTGGCTGCTGCTGTGGGGAAAGTTGATGTTTCCCCTGCATATCGACTAAGGTCAAAAAGAATGGCTGTCTTGAAAACTGTCGAGAAGCATCTAGACTTCTCGTCTGATGCAATGGATATTTGTGATACTGCTGGGATTCTGAAATCTGCTTGCTGGAATTCTGAAAGCATCAATCCCAGCACAGGTACTTCAAGCGTGCAAGATAAGAAAATGTATGGACATATTATTGGCTTGGAGTCTTTAACCAGTGAGTTTGCACACACAACAAAGTTAGATGCAACATAATTCTTTTGTACTCAGGTACGACAGCATTGCATGTCTTTCAGTCGTGCACTTTTGCAATTTACTGCAGACCTGACAGAGAATAACCAGTTAACTTCATATTTCGTGTGCTGTGGAAGTACTTGAACTGATTTGATCATGGACCTAATATGTAATTTCCTTTCCCTACCTTGCAGAAACTGTTGGTGATCATCCGAAGAGGGCAAGCATGCCCTACGCGCTCATAGACAGCATTGACCTGAGAGACACAATCTTGCAGTTTTGTTGATCTACTGGCTACAGAAAAATCATTTACCCCGTCAACTCTCCTTGGTGGGGTGTATATTCTAGTGATGCCTTTTTCGATAGGAAAAATATTGCTACTTAAGTTTTGCGAGCTCATAACTGTAATTCAGCCTTAGAAGGAGCTCAACTGTACAAAACAAACCATAGCTTTATAGACTAGTTCAGTAAGATTTCTTATAGTGCTTTATTTCCATTCAACATTCCTTAGACTCTAGTGGTGGGGTCTACAAGACTACAATGACTAGGAATAATTTCTTCGTACTGTAACTTTCTCTTATGGCTTGCAGTTGGAATTTATAGTAGAAATGGCATGTGCATTTTAACTCTTCTTTTTGCAATGAATGTGCGTTCCTACTCTTCTTTTGTGTGTTTGATAAGTGTGCAGTCTTAATCGAAAGCAATGAAATGTGAAATGCTACAGGGTCGATATTGGCTGGCATATCGTATAATTTTGTTACCAATGCAGTTCGTGTCCACTGTCCTAGCACCAATTGTAACAATTTGAGGAAATGTCATACACAACTGAAATGTGCTTGTATCTCGTATGTTAAAATGCCACTCAAAGTTTCTCCGCTTCAAATATGCTGTTGAAAGTTTTCACCAGGTATAGATTTGCCACTTTTAGTTGACCGGACGTTGACGGTGTAGCACATGTAACAGTAACACATTACTAAGGCCCACTTCTCTCCACCATACCTCTCGGCTCTCACCATACCCTAATTATATACAAATATGATATGGAATTATATATAGTTTTCTATTTTTCATGCTAAAATTCTATAATTTGTACTACTATTTGCATGCTCAAATTTACCGAGGCATATTCAAGCGGGAAATCATGATAAACTTTACTTAAAAATTCTGGAGTAAAAAAATATTATGAAATTCGGGTCCAGGTATGGCTAAGGGCAATGGGCAAAGCCCTTCTTTCACAAGCCACTTGATGGTCAACTCAAGGCCGACCAAAGGAATTGCCAAATCTATAACTGCAAAATGTCAGTATTTTTTTGAAATTGAAAAAATGTTCAGTGTCATTTAAGCACATAGACAAATTCTCGGTCCGCAAACTAGCTTTGGAGTAGTTTGTTTGCATCTTTGCTCAAACTATTAAATTAGCTCGATTTGGCAATCAAATAGCTCTGACCCGCTTCACATGCATCAAATAAGAAATGACAAAATCATGTGTTTTCTTGTAAAAGATAAATGTTTATGTGGAAGTGAAAAGGGAAGGCACCTAAGCGGAAATTCATAAGGTAATTTAGAAAATCTAAAATTTTAGACATTAAACAACATATATGTTCTTCTGCTTTCACTTCAAAATTAAATTCATAAGGTAATTTAGAAAATCTAAAAATTAGCAAGAACTTGAAATTTATAAGCTATTCGCGTGTTTGTAATTTTTCCCTATGTGATTAAATAAATGTAGTCTTATTTTTATTGCTTCTTCAAAGAGAAAGTAATTTTTTTCTCTCTATATCCACGTGAACATGTTATTTTGTTGATTAAATTTAACAAGCATATAGAAGACATGAACAATCGCATGAATTAAGAACACAATTGACACTTTAGTTTTAAAATGAATTTAATAGGGCTCTCCTGACCTAAGAAATGAGTAACGAATATGTGGTTCGATGTTCTTCGTTGTATTTCTGAGATTCTTACCAAAAAAATTTAAACTATTTCTTAATTATTAAACTATTTTTCAAATAGGAATACCACATTTTAATACAAGTAGTATTTCCACTAGTATTAGCATTCCTTTAGTTATTTTTGTGATGAGAACATTCCCTTTTTGCAACTAAAAGAAGGAAGAATTGAGTAAATAATAATTGTGAAGTCAGAGCATGGGCAAGTGGAAAAGTAGATATTTTTTTAACCTGACGGTTAGGCCACCAAACTTATGGATTCTCTTCACTACCACAGACTTTATCAAACCAGGCTACATAATTTCAAGAACATTCAAGAAGAACCCATGATGCAAATCAACAGCTTACCTTCCATAATTTCCACATAAGTTCTTTTCTGATGCCATTGATGCAATGCAGCCTAAGGAGGAAGGGTCACAACTACAAAATAGGGATGCCACTCTAGAATTGACATTTGCATAAGTAATACCCCCGATCCATATTATACATCCATTTCAGCGATAATTAATATGGATCGGAGGGAGTACCACTTTTCAAGGACAGGTCAACATAGAAACCAAATAGCAAGTTCATCCCACCCACATAAACAGTTCTGTACACAAAACTACAAGCGTGCACATTGGCCAATATACCTACACACAGATGTTATTATGTGCACATCAGCATTACATCTAGGGATAGGATGTAAGAAGTAGAAGTTTCTACTCTCGACAACGCAACACATTTAAAAGAGTACAATATAACCATTAATACTGAGTTTGTTACCATGTAACATGTGTAGCTCAAAAGGTGTTGACATATAATCAATCTAAAAAGCATAGATTAGAAGAACCATTTGAACATACCAGATAAAGGAATTTGAAAAACAGTACGACATCTACCATGATTCCACAGTTCAATAGGCCACAAGATTCTAGTGGCAGCTGCTAAATTACAAAACTAGATGATATGGAACATTACAACATCTATCATGGGCTACCAAATGGTATAGAATTGTTTTCTAAAGCAGTGTTAAAATCAGGGATCATGACTTCATCTTTAACACTCCTGGCACTGGATATACATATGCCTAATCCTGAAACACGCAATACCTTCTATTGGATAAAATCACTGTCATGCTCGAATCCTTCAAATTTGATCGTACCCTCATATGCCTTAACAACATCTGGCACATCATCAGCATGCATCAATACATATTTGGTCGAGAAAACCCTGGAATTGCCGAGGAATGCCTGAAGCAACTTGATATCTCTGTTGATCTTCCCCTCCCTCATCAATACACTCAGCACGCGGCACCTTGGGAGGATGCACTTTTTTACATGGTAATATTTGTCTCATTTATATCATAAAGGTCATAGAACAATCCACGTAAACACCGACCTAACAAATCTGAAAATACATAAGAACACAAGCCTTTGCACAAAGGACTACCAGTCCGAACAATCCTCTTAGCTTGACGCCAAGGCCTGGCTCTGGCACCACAACAAAAGCAACCAAAGGAAAAAAATACGTATCACCTCCTCACCCGAGCTCGATGCGGCCCCATCGCTGATATGTAGCTTTGCGGATCTCCAAGGTGGCTCACCCAAGGTGAGACCATTGTCGTTGAACGAATCAGACCGAAGCAGCACCCCGGACACACCTTCAAACTTCAGATCTAGCACCCCCGCACTACTAAGACATCGGAAGGAGGAAACCATACCTACCATCCACGAACTACGGACCAAGCACATGATCCACCATCTTCTAGATGCCATCGATGCAGACCACAATCTGCATCCGCTTCTTGACTACCTCCCAGGTTCCGAGTCAGCACTGGAGAAAACGCCGCCTCAGAGGTGGAGCCTGAGGACACACATATACACCATGAGGATGCCACCACCGTCACACCATCCTTTCTTGAATAGCCTGGTATTCAAATCCATCGGGAAGGATCTTGAAGAAATATTATTCAGCGTTGCCGTCACTGCCCCTGAAACCAAGACGATGAACAACCTAAAAACGAAGCTCCTTTGGTATAAAACTATCCACACGCGTGGATCCGCTTACTCCCCTCACCACCGATGACCTAGGTCATCAGCGAGGGGAGCCGTCGAAAGACGGCGTCGGAAGGTTGGTGTACTAGGGCCAAGACCATTTTTTCCCTCCTTGGCGGCGCGTGGGGAAAAGAAGATGTTGGTTCCAAATGGGAGGATGCACTTCTCCAAGCTATAAGATAGAATCACAGGTCGTGCAATTGTATCGCGTATCCCAAGCTTGAGCTCGTCCAGCAAGAACCAAACCTTATTTTTTATGTTCTCATCGGCGTAATTAATTATCACAGGCTGTGTCTTGAAGGCCTTGAGAACCTCGCCCTTCGATAGACCAAAACTCTGATATAGTGCCAGCTTCCGTCACCATGTGCCCATCGTACTGCATCACATCGCAAGGAAGCAGTACGGAAAGCGCAAGTCCGAGATGCACATACCGATCGCCTTTAGATTCTCAAAGATTCCACTGATGCGATTTGGTGATGTCCAGAGCACACCCATCTGGATGACTAAGAGTTTTGAAATGGCCGCTTCAGTCAAATCGTAACGGCGGAGGGCTTTCATGGCGGGGCGCATGCTTTTCTCGTGGTCCAGCCTGAAGGCCTCGAGGCCACGGGGGAAGCCGAGGCGGAGGTGGTCATCGCTGCCGATGATGTCACAGACAAACTAGATGGAAGGGACGAGGTTCTTGTCGAGGCTGCATACGAGGAGGACAGACGCGGTAGCCAGCTTTCGGGGATCAAAGTCGAGGGAAGCAAAGAAATCGAGTTTGGGGCGGAGGATCCGTTTGGGATGGACAACGAGGATCATCGGGGCGCTGCCAAGGCCATCCCATAGGGCGGGTAAGAGGGGCGCTCGCCCATGTCCCCCATGATGTAGGGGCCCCGATCGAAGAATTTTTGTGTTCATGTACTAGTTTACTTTTGAGCCCTAATAGTGTAGAATTATTTTAGAAAATATAAGTGATCCAAGCTATAGCCTATCATGGCTCTACTTTGACTCATATGTCATGAAAAAATACTTAACTTTCTTATGTTTTTCTTGATGTCATGCAACTTGAGATGGACGGCCCCGGGACCGAAGGGGCCCACTAGGAACCATCATGGTCGTGCATGAAGACTCGGGCCTCAGGAGGGGCCCGAATTGAGACGCCTTAACGGCAAAGCCAGAGCATACCGCCGAAAGGATTCTTTGGGATATCGTGATTACATCATCAATATTGGATCTAGATATTCATGTTAGGGTTTTATATAGGCCCTGTCATTTTAAACTTATCTCGGCATCATGTAACCCTAGCACCAAGAGTGTATATAAGGGGGGCAGGGATGCCGAATGGGAGGGATGAAAGACACGACAAGAAGACATCATCCCTAGACCGAGAGCTACCTAGATCGCCTCTCGGAGCATCTTCTACCACCATCCACTGTAGGTGACATTTTTTGTTTTGAGCTTATTAACTAGTAAAGCAAAATAATATGTTTACTTAATTATATAACTTTAAAATGAGCTATTCTGCATAGTTCTTAGAAATATATCAAGAGTCATTTAAAAAGAGTAAATATAACACAAAAATAACAAACACACATCATGTTCTAAAAAATCACCATCTGTATGGTATTTTTTGAAATAAAATGTACTGAGTCTTTCTTTATCATAGTTGGTGCGAAACCCTAGAGTAATATCCATCTCCACTGCAATTACTTAGCATATTCATTGTAGTTTATGCTTGGTGTGGAACCTTGTCTTTTCTTCTTCTTTTCATAACTAGATTAACACTTAATTTTTATCATGATTCTTCATGTTTCACATATGAATAAATTAACAAAAAAAAATGGTTCTAGACTTGATTTGAGAGAGAGGAAGACACATGAAGAGGAACATATCAAAAGAAGAGGCATCGCCATTTTTCTTGTTTCTGGCTTCTTCATTTATCACGCTATTCTTCATCATCCGCAACACTGGCTAGCAAGCAATTTAGATTGGTTGAATTGCTAACTGAAAGTACAAGCGCGTTCCAACTATTAGGCATGGAACCCAGGAACAAGACTGCTTGCACCTCATCCTCAAAGTTGATCTTCATGGCTGAAACTTGATTTATATGGCACTAGAAGACATGTAAGTCTTTTGATTGGTGAGGGATTGTTCATAGTTGTATTTGTCTCATACATTGACTCTAATTTCTTACACATCCCATCACATGTGTGTCATTTTCATCATGGTAGAATATAATGTGGTTGATGTGCACTCAACTCATACCAATTACCTTTCGGTTTAGCACTCCTCATTTTTCTTCGGTAACACCGGTGAAAGTGCAAAGGACGTCGCCTAGAGGGGGAGGGTGAATAGGATTTTAAAAATATTATGGTTTAGGCTCAAGTAAATGCGGAATAAAACTAAAGGCGGACACTCGCTCCACTATGGGACGCTTGAGGGCGGTCACCGAACCCGTACAAGATTGAGGCAATCTTCACAACTCAATTGGAGGCTCCCAAAAACAAAGCCACAAAAGGATACAACACCACAAAAGGCCAACAAATCCACAAAAGGTCAACAAGACCACAAAAGGTCAACAAACCCACAAAAGGCTACAAGACCACAAAAGGTCAACAAGACCACAAAAGGTCAATAATCCAACCACACAACCGTCTAGGGTTCCAAGAACCCAAGAGTAACAAGCCCACAAGCTTGTACTCACCGAATCTCCGAGGAGAACTCAAACCTATGCAACAAATGCAAGAGGCAAGTCATTCTCTCTCAAATTCCACCAAAGCTGCAAAAGCTATTGGGGGAATAAGAGAGGAAGAACACAAGAGGAGAACACAAAAATCTCCAAGATCTAGATCTCAATGATTCCTTCACAAAGAAGGGATTTAGCTTGGGGGGTTGTAGATCTATATCTCCTCTCTCAAATCCCTCAAAAAGATGCAAGAATCATAGGAAGGGAAAGGGGAGAGGGAAAGCTCTTCAAGGTCAACAATGGAGGAGAGAGAGAAAGCCAAGAACCAAGAAAATAGCTAGTGCCCACGAAGGGGAAGAGGAGCCCCTTTTAAAGGGCTCCCAGATCTGCCTGTTATGGGCATTCACGACCCTGACCGGACCTTCCGGTGGGAGGCCGGAAATTCTGGTGGCACTCAGCCAACGGTCAGAAAACTGCGATGCGAACGACTTAAAACACGAGCCTGGCCGGTGTTGAAGATATGCCCTAGAGGCAATAATAAAAGTAGTTATTATATCTTTGTGTTTATGATAAATGTTTACATTCATGCTATAATAGTATTAACCGGAAACATTAATACTTGTGTGATTTGTAAACTAAATTAGAGTCCCTGGTAAAGCCTCTTTATAATACTAGCTTGTTGATTAATAGATGATCGTGGTTTCTCGATCATGAACATTGAGATGTTATTAATAACAAGATCATATCATTAGGAGAATGGTATGATGGACATACTCCTATAGATAAGCGTAGCATTAAGATCAAGTCATTTCAATAGTTCGTTTGCTATAAGCTTTCTGATACATAGTAACCTAATTCCTTCGACCATGAGATCATGTTAATCACCATCACCGGAAGGATGCTTTGATGACATCAAACACCACACCGTGAATCGGGTGGCTATAAAGGTGGCATTGAGTGTTCGGAAAGTATGGGTTGAGGCACATGGATCAAGAGTGGGATTTGTCCATCCATATGACGAATAGATATACTCTGGGCCCTCTCGGTGGAATGTCATCCAATTAGCTTGCAAGCATGTGACTGGCTCACAAGGGATCACATATCACGGGAACGAGAAAAGAGTACTTATTGGTAACGAGGTTGAACTAGGTATGCAGAGATACGGACGATCAAAACCTCAGATAAGTAAACTATCATGAGACAAAGGGAAATTGGTAGCGTATGTAAGTGGTTCATTCGATCGCAAAGTAATCGTAGAAATATGTGGTAGCCATATGAATTTCCAGATTCCTCTATTGGTTATTGATCGAAGAAGTGTCTTGGTCATGTCCGCATAATTCACGAACCGTAGGGAGACACACTTAAGGATTCGATGTTGTTTAGTAGATATGGAATGTTAGTAGGGATACCGAATGTTGTTCGGAGTCTCGGATGGGATCCGGGATATCACGAGGAGATCCGGAATGGTCCGGAGAATAAGATTCATATAAGGAAAGTCCTATTTCGGAGTTCGGGAAAGTTTCCGATGATTTCATCGGAGAGGTTCTAGAAGGGTCTAGAAGGTTCACTGGTCTGGAAGGGGAATGGTCCATGAATGTGTCATGGATATGTGGAATGATTGGATCATATACTAGGTCACTTGGTGTTGACATTTGCAAGAGAGAAATAAAGCTCTAAATTGAAAGTCAAATGGGAAGTTTGAAAAGTCAAACTGGAACAATGGTTTCCTAGTGGGAGAAGAAACAAGTCCTTCTCCCAATCCAACTTGGGTTTGGGTTTGGATTCAAACCCACCCCTCCCAAGGCTGCCCCTTCCTCTCATAAATAGAGGGGGAGGGCTGCCCCAACACCACAAGAGCCAAGCCCTCCCCACACACTCGCACCGCCGCCGCCTCACGCCGCCGCCGGTTCGTTGCCGCCGCCCTAGCCGCCGCCGACACCTCCTCCTCCCGGTCATCTAAACCCTAGATCTCCGGGAAACCCTAATCCACCATAACTCGCATCCGGCTTAGGCGAAGCCCTACGGGATCTTCCCTCTACTTCCGACACCACGCCGTCGTCTTTGCCGAATCGCGAGAGAACTACAACCTCCGCACTCTTTGGAACAAGAGAGAGGAAGGTCTTCATCGAGTATCGAACGTGAACGATCATGCGAAGCGCTCTTGGCAACGCGGAAGGATCGTCTACACGATCTTGAGATCGGCAAGTGTACGACTACATCACCCACGAGAATCTGCTCTCGTTAACCGCTTTGGAATCTTCGAGGGTGAGTGCTTCTATCGACTCGTTGCTACAATCTAGTAGATAGATCTTGGCTTGTTTGTGTGCATGCGGTAGAAATTTTTTGTTTTCCATGCTACGAACCCCTACAGCCGGAACTTCCGCCGGTCCACCGGAACTTCCGGTGGGAGCGGAACTACCGGTGCAAATTCCGACTAAAGTTCCATCAAATATGACACTTCCAAAACAGAAGTTTACTGATCGTGAGCGTAACGAGAACCGGATTTTCAACCGGAACTTCCAGCGGCAACTAGGCCCGAGCGGAACTTCCGGTCCTTGGCAGGAACTTCCGGCGGGGGCGGTATTACCGCCGAAACTTCCGACCCAAATTCCATCAAATACAGCAAACTAGATAGAGAGGATACCGTACGTGAGAGGAAGAAGAACTGGAACTTCCACCGGAACTTCCGGCGGCAAAATGCCCTAGCGGAACTTCCGATGGGTAGCAGGAACTTCCAGTCAGGGAAAATCCAGAAACCAAAACTACAATAACTTTCGCATCCGAACTCCAAACGAGATGAAACCAATGTTGTTGGAAAGATAACGAAGAATAGAATCCAACGGATATTGGGTATCACCTAGGGAGAAAATACCATGAATATATATGTGATATATCTCCCAAGGTGTGGGTCCGGAAAACTCGCAAGATCAAAAACCGCAATAAGATATGCAAGGGAAATCCTTAGATGATGAACTAGAGCTTGTTATGATGATGACCACAAGCTTTAGATCCTCTCATGGACAAGAACCAAATAAAAAATAAGATATGCAAGGGAAAACTCGCAAGATAAAAAACCGCAATAAGATATGCATGCAAAGGTTTAAGCTCTCTTTGAACGAGGCGAATGAGACACCCGCTTGAGATCCCCTCTTGATAGTATGGCTATCTATCCTAAACCCGGTCTCCCAACTAACAAAACGAGACCGGCAAAATAGAAGCCCTATCAAGAACATACCTTTGCCTTGAGCATTCCACTTGAACTTGATATAGACCGTCTTGTTCTTCTAGAGTGGGAACACCTTTCTTGATTTCTCTTGCTTGCTCTTGCTTGATGAAGATGAAGACCTGCAAATTGCTCCCCCATACTCCATGGGGAAACCTCTTCTTTAAACTTGTCTTCATCACTCCATGATCACGAGGATGGCAAGCTTCAAGCATGAGATCTTCTAGAGATGCCGCATCTTGACCTTGCCCTTCTTCATCCCTTCTTGAGGTTGATCCATCTTGATGCAACTCTTTGCACTTGTCTTGATCAACCTTCAAGCTCCTTCTTTCTTCATGATTCCAATGGGCACAAATCCCTTGGACATTTCTTCATCTTTCAACCTTGAGACCAACACATGGCCCAAGCGATGCCAATGGACAAACCTACAAGTGAAACTCAATTTACATATTAGTCTCTAGAGATTGTCATTAATTACCAAAACTACACATGGGGGCATACATGCCCTTTCAACTGGTCAATATCTCTTCTTTCATAATGGCTCATACAAATCCCTACAATAAAGGATGTCTCCTATCATGGGCTTACAAAAGAGTAATTATAAGAATCAAGTTTTAGCATGCCTCTTGTGGTTGTGCCTTCTTCCAAAGACATTGTGAGCATCAAATCTAGCAGTAATCAAGAAACTGGGGTAAGCAACCTTGTGAGATACCTTGAGATCTAATACCACTGTGTTGGAAATTAGTACACTTATTTGTGAACTGAAATGCGCAGTGGAATCAAATTATAACTTCAGGACCATTATGTACTAACTCACTGATTGTTGGTCATGTCACAAAGCAACATGTGCATCCAACATATATGGAGAAAACAAATCATGCCCCAAGTTGTAGGTTCAAAACATAGGCAGGACAAGTGCTAGCTGATTCTAGTAAGCAGTCAGGACAGGTCCTATATGTTTTCAGCCTGAAAGTGCAGCAGCAAGAATCAACTCGGAGACACCAAATTTTACTTGAAAGCTCGTCAACTTGAGAGAAAAAATCACAGGACAAAGCCACCCAAAGTCCTTTTCCACTATTATAAAGTCTAGGAAAAATCATGGGACAAAGCTTCCTGAATATATAATGATCTGTGGGTTGAAGATGAAATGTCGGTGATGAACTTCTCTCTCCTCTCCCTTGGAGTGCTTCTTCCCCTTCAAATCAACACGAACATGCTTCGTTTCAAAAGAAGCTCTACATAAAAAAAAAAGGACGTCAAAGATTGGGTTTTGTTCCGACCATCGGCACCGAGTTTCGTGGTCGATATCTTCTTAGATCCGTGCTCATGTTTAGAGGTTGTTTACACCTCCAAATAGACTGTTTAGATGTGTGTTCATAACACCCATAGCAACTGCAGGGAACCAACAATTTGCTTCCGTTTTCATTCTCATGCAAAAAGAGAACCGTAGGCTATCAAACAAATTGCAAAAGTCAGCCCAAAGCTCGTATGATCATGACAGTGCTAGCCTCGACACCGCCCATGGGTGACGGGAAAGAGCTGCAGGCTACCAAACGCCTCCTCGGCTGCCCAGGACACCGACCTGTCGGTCTCCGGAACGACCCATAACCGGCATGGGGTCTCTCAACTCACGACACGCACATCGTCTCGTTCAGACTTCACACGCTCCAAAAGGAGCCACAACTTTGCGAGGGATGTCTCTTTCTCCTTCTCAACTTGTCCCGACCAACCATCGGTACGGTCGAGTTAGCATCCATCCTTATCCTTGGACGGCAAGCGTGGTCAGGGACCAAGAAACGGATACATATGTGTGAACAATCGATCGACTTATTAGAGCAGAGTGAACTGTCCATGTCGATCGATCGAGCACGGAGATTAAAGCAGGCCAGTCTTTTCTTATCCGGGAATTCTGTGCGTGAGTTCCAGACGCGCGCGTGCATGCGCATGTAGATGCTCTCTGGTAGCTTGGTTGCCTGTGTGCCAAGTCAAGGTGACCTTCCTTTTCCTCCTCCCAAAGTCCCAAGCATGAAACATCTGACGACGAAAAGGATGCTTCAGCCGATCATGCATGCATGTATGGCCAGCGTACGTACGTTTTTATTCCAACAAGGCCAAATCCATATACTCGTCCATAAATAACATCCTAACAAAAATAGAAAATGAAACATAGCTTTCTCGGTAAATTTTCGTCGTCCTGCTCCTACAGTCGTAGGCAATGCGTCATTGAGCAAAGCTCGATCGATGTTGCCTCTGAAGCCCTCGAAATTAGGATAACATTGTCAACACTTTTCAAGGTCTCCATTGTCTAGCAACAACAGTCTGTCCACCCTAGCAACAGGTGGCAGGGAACCCGGTTCTTCCCGTTCTTCTGACAGGAGTAAATACATCTACTAATCATTCATCGATGTACAATGGAATCAAGAGAGATTAGCACATTAATTAAAAATTCTTATATTTGATACTCCCTCCGTCCTGAAAAAGATGTCTTAGTTGTATCTAAATTTGAATGTATCGACACACTATTTAGTATTTAGATCCATTTAAATTTTGACAAACTCGTGACATCCTTTTTAGGACGGAGGGAGTACGAAGTTTTTTCTAATTCGCTCCCGGTTTCATCGCTACATCAATGAATGATCACGAAGATGTATTTTCTCATGTCTGAAGAACCGCTAGACCAAGTTATAACGAGAGCCTATGCCCTAAGTGATTGTACATATTTTAGGGGTCCTATAGAAGAAAAGTGTAGTTCTAGACTTGTTTGGAGAAGAATAGTACTCCCTTCATTTTAAAAATATATTAAGATGTTTTAGGTTTGTGAAGAAAATGTATTTAGATTTTTTTTATGTATAGATTCACACCAAATATGAGTGAACCTACAGACTAAAAGTAGTCTAGATACATTTGTTTTACAAAGCTAAAACATCTTATATTTTAAAACGGAGGGAGTATAACGCGCGCACGTAGGAATCGAACATAAAGACATGCCCAAAGAACTTACACCCATTCAATAAATAAATTACATTTGAATCCATATGATTTCCTGCAATGGCCATATAGCCTCTGCGGTTTTAGTTTCCTTCCATCTCTGGGTAGCGGATGATGTGGGTAGGTGGCCGATTAATTTCCTACGGTGTACAAGGGCTCCCTACTTATCAAATAGTTGCAATTTTATTAAATCTCATGTTGAAGGGTAGAGGGAGAGAGATTGCGGAATATGATGGTTGTATTATTGAGCCTCTCGGGCGAGTATATATAGGCGTACAGGGACCGACTTGGAGTACAAGACAAGTAACCTACTTAGTACAAGACAAGTAACCTACTCTATCCCTAACAGATACGTATACTCTAACATCCCCCCGCAGTCGTAGCGGTAGCATCGTGAACAACTGGAACGTCGCGAACGGTCAGACTGGAGAGCCGAAGTAGACCAGTGTGCTGACATACCCCCGCAGTGGTAGCGGGAACGTTGTAGACGGTGTCACGTCGCAGAAGCTTGGACCGTAGAGGATGCTGGTGAGGAGCTCAGGCGAGGTGGTAGCCCTTATGCCGGTGTCGAGTGAGCCGAGAGCGGTGGGTGCTGCAACCTTGGTCGAGGTAGCCGCGCAAGGGGTCGCCATGGTCGATGTCATGGTCGGGGTTGCCGGTGTCGAGGTAGCCGCATATTAAGCCGCGTGCGCGTAGTGCAGCCAGTAGAAGGACGGAGACGCGTCAGGGCAGTCGTCGGAGAGAGCGATGCCGAAGCCGATGCAGTCCGAGCCGTCGAGGACGAGGTGCGGCCATGGCTTTGCCAGAACCAGGCGCACGTCGGGAACGAAGGCATACTCTGGTTGTGCCAAAACCGAGTACGCGAAGACGAAGTCGGTGTGACGTAGTCGAGGCAGACGTAGAGGAGGTAGTCGATGCTGATGAAGACCTTGTCGAAGCCGATGAAGACGAGGCGCTACAACCGAGCTTGCCAGACTCAGAAACGCGTCGGGGACGAAGGCACGCACCGGTGTTGCCAGTATCGGGCATGCGAAGAACGGGACCAGTAGAAACAGCTTCATGCCATGTCGGAGAGGAGACTAGCAGAGGAGGACTCTACGACGGTTGCGTTGCGCAGATCGGCGAAGTGCCGATGCAGGCCGCGGTTATCGGAGTAGACAAGTAGGTGTGGTCGAGGACGAGACGAGGACGATAGCGACGAAGTCGTGCTGGACGAAGACGTAGAAGGCGGCGAACCAGCGACGACCAGGAGTGGTCATACTGGATGCCTAGACGGAGGGGTAGTCGGCGGGACCTACGATAGCCAGGAGTGGCCATGCAGGGTACCTATGGAGATGCGGCGGCGGTGCTCGAAGTAGGCGAGGAAGAACCCGACGACGTGATGAAGACCATGCGCGGACGGCGGCGACCCGCGCCGAGGGAGGTGGCGCGGTGGAGGCCTGCGACGTCCTTGCGGGGTGATGACGATGACCGCGTGCAGCGACGCTACTGGCCGATGGGGTGGCGTAGTTGCGAAGCGCGGTCGGTATGGCGTGAGAACCACCAGCGACGGACACGCCTGAGAAGGCGCGTTGGTAGCCGGCGGCGGGGACCAAAGGCGGCGACGCTACGGCCCGAAGGGGCGACGCAGCGGCAGCCCGATGCTCGATCGGTGGTAGGCGCGTGCTCGGGGACGTACTCGGCGGAGACGAGCGCCAGATCGGTTGATCAAACCGACGGCGGCGCTGTACACGCCAAGTCCGTGACGACAGCAGATCGGAATCTGCGGCGTCGTTGTCGGTGCAATCCCGGGCGACGACGGCGAAGACAATCCGAAGGGGGGTCGGCCGCGGCAGCCTCCCGAGGAAGCCGCAGCAGCCGGGCCAGTGTAGATCGTCGATGCCGATGGTCAGAGTAGAGGCACGGCGATGACGACGGCGATGGGCGACGCAATCCGATCTAAGATCGGTAAACCAAAAAAAAACCGATCAAGAGATCGAAAAAAAAGACTTGCAGGGCAGCCGATCACGGATCGGCGGACGAACCCTGCGTACGGGTTGCGCGGCCCTCGACGGAGATCATGGAGATCGACCTCCCCGGGGGCGGCGCGGCGGAAGCGGAGGCGGCGGCTAGGTCAAGGACCGTGCCGCTCTGATACCATGTTGAAGGGTAGAGGGAGAGAGATTGCGGAATATGATGGTTGTATTATTGAGCCTCTCGGACGAGTATATATAGGCGTACAGGAACCGACTTGAAGTACAAGACAAGTAACCTACTTGGAGTATAAGACAAGTAACCTAGTCTATTCATAACAGATACGTATACTCTCGGAGCTTCCCAGGTGTCAAAGGGGCCATGGCCCCCTACTCTAGAGAATTTCTTAAGAATATCATTGTTTGTTAGGATTGAAGTTCAAAGTTACTTAAAGTTTAAGCATAATATGTCTTGGCCTCATCAACTTTGGTTGGTCCCATCAACAACAAGCTTGGTCAAGCTCCGCCACTTCTTATCTCAAATCACTCCATATAATACAAACTCACATCTTGTGTTGGATATTTTAAAATGGTCTCTCCAAAGTACACATTGGACCATTACCTTTTTTTGTATATGTTAGATAGGAAAACTTTGGAAAGTAATGATAGATCAAAATATCGCCTTAACTATTTGAATAGTTTTAACGTTTCAATTGTCAAAGTTACACAATATTTTAAACTGAGCACCTGTAAAGAGTGTAATTTTTAACCTTCGTAATGTGGCCCTAAAATGATTCAAATGCAAAAATTCTCCTAACAAAGTTAAGTGTTCAATCATCTACTGTCACTCTTTGTTTCTCAAAAACAAAATACAACCAAAAGTTATCCTGGCAATATTTGACAGAGATAAGACATCTACACTTTATTATGCAATACATTGCGGGTACAAAAAAAAAGCACACACGAGCTTTCAGTTACAAAAAGCCCAGTCGATTAAAAAAATTCCTCACAACACCGAGGTAATGAATAAATTGCATACAGACACAGCTGGCTAGCTGACAAACACGGCCAATCGCCTGAAAAATGAATTAACATAAAGAAAAAGCACAACGATATATGAGAAGTAATCACGACGAACTCGCTGGATACGTGAGAACAAAGGTCGATCTTGAATTTTCACGGTCGATCTTGATTTTCACGGCTAGCATTTGGGGAGATCTGCCGGCGGCGGCGGGAGCTTCTGGTCCGGACGGCTGCCGTCCTGCACCAGCCACGCCATCTTCAGTCCCCAGCTCATGTGCACCTCCAAGTGGCAATGCATGAACCATACACCTGCAGAATGAGAGAGATTGGGTCATATCGTCAGAATGTCGCCATGTGATGCATGCATGTATATGTGTGTGGAATCATGCATGGCAGGGGAAGCAAGCAACGGACCTGGGTTGTCGGCGCGGAAGCGGATGGCGACCCAGCCGCCGGCGGGGACGCCGACGGTGTTGCGCTCGACGGGGTCGACGAGGTTGTAGCTGGCCGGGTCGCTGGCCGGGTCGTAGTTCCCGAACCCTTGGCCGACGACGAAGAAGTTGAATCCGTGCAGGTGCAGCGGGTGGCTCTCGGCGCCGATGATGCTGGTGTCCTGCATCACGAGCTCCACGGCGGCGCCGAACGGCAGCACCAGGGCCTTGGTCCCGTTCATGACGTTGGTGTTGTTGGGCGGCGTGCCGGTGTAGTTGAACGGGTGCGCCGGGGCGAAGGGGAAGTCGGTTGCGTAGACGCCGCCGGACATGCCGGTGTAGTGCGACTGCAGGAGCGCCGTGGTCGGGAGCACGAAGGAGACGTTGTTGATGGAGGCCGCGAACCGGGCCGTCCCGTTGGGGCCCTGGCAGGTGGTCCCGTTGACGGGGACGCCGGCGGCGCAGGGGTGGGTGCCGAGGCCGACGGTGAAGAAGAACTCCCGGTCCACGGCCTGCGGCACGGACACCGGGTACGCGGCGCTGGCCAGGCTGCGCAGCTTCGCGGTGTAGTTGGAGACCGCGCTGGTGTCGTTGATCTGCGGGAGCGTCGGCGCGAAGATGGGCAGCTGGGTCGTCTTGCTGCCGGCGGTGGTGGGGTCGTCGTACTCGAGGACGCCGGCGACGGTGGTGTTGTCGAAGGTGCCCGGGCGCGTGGTGGTGTATGGCCGGGCCAGCATGTAGTACTTCGCGCCGGGGAACGTGGGCTTGGCCGTGAGGAGCACGTTGCTGGTCTGCCCGGGCGCGATGAGGAGGCTGTCGACGGCGAAGGGCTTGACGTAGAGCGCGTCGACGTCGACGACGGTGAGCGTGTGGTTGGCGACGGCGAAGAAGAGCTCGTCGTTGAGCGCGGCGTTGATGAGCCGGAGCATGTAGGTCTTGCCGGGCGTCACCTTGAGCCGGAACGTGTCGTCCTCCCCGGAGCAGCTGGTGTAGAGCGGGCCGGGGAGGCCGTTGATGGTGAAGGCGTCGGACACGTTGGGCCCGCCGCCGGTGAAGAGCGCCTGCGCGATGACCGCCTCGGTGTCGTTCCGCCACCACTCGCCGAAGATGACGGGGAGCTCGTGGTCGGGCGTTGGGAACGGGTAGGGCACGCCGGCGGGGGGCAGGATGACGATGGGGCCGTGCACGGTGGAGCGCAGCCAGGAGACGTGCGCGTGCCACCACAGCGTGCCGCGCTGGCCGGAGATCTGGAACCTGTAGACGTAGCTCTGGCCGGGCTGGATCGGGCACTGCGTGATGTAGGCCGGCCCGTCGTACCACCCGCTCCGCAGCTGCCGCACGCCGTGCCTGCACATTCGATCGGTCGTGAGGTTTAATTTTCGCGCCGGAGAAACTGAAATTTCGTGGTGGTCGATCAAGACATGCCGTACGTACCAGTGGATGCTCATGTTGTAGGGGGAGTTGTTGACCACGTTGACCTCCACGTGGTCGCCCTCTCGCGCGAACAGGGTGGGCCCCGGGTACTGCCCGTTCACCGTGACGATGCTCTTGGTGGTGCACAGCTTCGTCACGCTCGTCATTTGCACCTGCATGGATATGTCGTGTTAAACAACTTAAATTCAACTATTTCTCGGCAAACTGATGCAAGTGTTGCGTGTTGTGGTAAGAAAAAAAATGCAAGTGTTGCATGTATTTTAAAATAGACTAGATTCAAACTAAAATAGATGAACTTAACAACAATAAAATATATCTAGATATATACATTTCTAAAAAAAAGAAGGTCTTACATTAGTGAACGGATTGAATAACTAGTTGACTACTACCTCCTCAGTAATTGTTGTCGTGGTTTCGGTTCAAATTTACACACACTAGAATCACAACAGTAACTATGGAACGGGAGGATTACCTACTACTATGCACGAGCACTTACATCGAAATGGTACTTCCTTGTGACGGCATCGGCTCCCGGCATCGCCGTCGCGCATAGCGCCACCACCGCCGCAAGGAGGAGAAGAGACGAGGAAGACACGGCCATTGCTCCCTTGCTTTCCTTTGTGATCTCTCTGTGTTTGGTGATTGCAATGGATGCGGGCTCGAGTCCTCTATATATACCAGTGGAAAACTGGAAATCCATCCGTCGATAAGAGACGAGTAGGGCCAACGCAACTTTTCACGACCGATCGAATTGGTAGCTTTCGCCTTCAGTTCTGTTTGGTTACTTTCGACTGGTTTGGTGTCTGGCCAGGCATGCCAGGTCGCCGGTGTGTGTTGGATATACAACTTGCGTGGTCGATGCATGATCATCGACGAGCGAGCATGCATGCGCGCGCGCACGCGGCTAGCTCGATCGACGTCGCGTCTCGCTGCCGCTGCGCCGGCTGGCCCACACACACACTACACATACATGGATCGGTCGATCAACTTTTTTTCTTTTCTTTTGGGGGCAGTTAGACGGACTTGTAGCTTTGGAGTGTGGCGAAATTAAAGTAGTAGTATGGGGGGGCTCTACTGTTCCATATATATTGTCCCTGTAGTTTAAGACCTACTCTTCGTCGTCCCGGCCCTTCTTCCTTAATTATCACGCACTATTCTTTTCCCTCAACAAAAAAAATTCATTCACGCACGATTGTTTCTGGCATATACTAGGTAGAATACACTATTTTGTCCGGAAGATCTAACACGCTCTGGTATGGTAGGTCGTTGCTCGAGAAAATTACAAATAACCACCACATTACAGGCTAGGGTTTCAAAAAGCAACCACTTTACGTTAGGGTTTCAAAAAGCAACCACTTTACGTTAGGGTTTCAAAAACCCACCGTTCGTAGTTCGCCGCTGCGTAAAGCAATCGATACCGGTTTAACGCTGGTCTAATGACAAAACTGACAAGACGGCCCCACCTGTAAGGATGACGTGGCTCGGGCAGACGGCCGTTAACGGCGCTGTCGGAACCCTAACCTCCCGTTTCGGACACGGGTCAAACAAACCAGACCACACGCTCGCACACTTCCTCTCTCGCGCGCGTACTGAAGCCATGGCGGCGGCGATTTCTCCTGGCTCTAGATCTCCGGCCGGCGCCGGAGGCGCTGGAGCGTCTGAGGAGAAGATGGCGGTGGAGACGGCGGCGGTGGGCACGAAGTCGAGGTGCCGGGCTTCCTTGCGGCGGAAGGGGATTGGTGCGGTAGCTCGAACCCATCGACGACGACGTTTGCATCGCCGGAGAAGCGGGCCGCCTCCTCCTTGGCAAATCGTTTGAAGGAGGACGTTACCCAGAGCAGCCGTTGGACCAGTGCATTCGGAGGCGGCATTGAGTAAGTCATTCGCATCCATCTAATCTGCCACTGCCATTTTGTACTGAAAAATAGACAATTAAATTCTCCTATTCTGAATATATGCAGTTTGGATGATGATATATGGGATATAAGGATCAATTTAGATGGCAAGGACAATTTAGAGCGCACTTTGTCTGAATCAGATGTAACATTCCTCAATTTGCTAGATCTAATAGAGACAAAGGGCTATGGGATTAGTGACAACATATATTATGTGAAAGAGAAGGGTATAGGGATAGCTGGGATGGACTTACTAGATGGGCATAGTAAGGTGCAGCAGATGGTTGAACTTTATGAGGATAAGAGATCTGTCAGCTTGACTGTAATTAAAAGAGGAAGCACACTTCCATCAAACATCAACATCTGCGAGTTGAAGAGCAAATCCTAATTTCAGAAATTGGAAACCCCATTGTTTACACTTGATGATGATGGGGTTGTTTTACCAAGTCAAGAATGTACGATTAATCGAAGATCCTGAGTGCATGTACTTGCTGACACAACAGAGCAACAATGTTGAGAATGATCATGAAAATGATCATGAGAATGACATGCAAATCTTAGAAGTGGGTGATGGTGATGGAGGGTACTTATTCAATGAACAGGGAACAGAGCACATTGTTGATGAAGAACAAGAAGATATGGAAGAGGATGAACAAGAAGATATGGAAGAGGATGAAGATTCGTAAATGGAAGATGATGAAAATTACACTCCAGAGCATATAAATGAAACTGAATCAGATGAGGATGAGCCAAACCATGATTTGAATAAGAGAAAGAGGGGTGCCTTAGAGCATGAGTCTTATTTTGCAGAAGAGCCTGAAGATTTATTTAATGCATCTGATTGCTCAGATGTTGACAAGGATGAGCCAGTTACTGTGAATAATAAGAAAGAACCAGTAAGGAAGGGGCCTACTAGCAGATCACATTGCAGTCAGCAGAGTACAACAACACCAGACTGGCTTCCTTCTGATGATGAAGGGCCAGATGGTGATTTGGATCCAGAGGATGATGATGGATTTGAGAAATTGTCATGGGCTCTGCCAAAAGGAAGGAAAAGCAGGGCCAAAAAGAAACAGCCAAGGGTGTGGTATGATGAGAGCAGACTACAACCTGAAGAAGGATTGTGTCTTAGGATGTGCTTCCTAGATGTGTACCAGTTCAGGAGAGCAGTGCAAACACTTCATATTGCACAACTTAGGAACTTCAGGTACCATAGAAATTGCAAGGACAGAGTGATAGTAAAGTGTGCTCAAGAGAAGTGTCCTTTTTTTATGGTTGGTTCTCAGATAAAGAATGAGAAATCATTCTGCCTGAGAAAGGTGCACTTTGAGCACACTTGTGGCACAGTAGGTGAGCACTGCAAGGTCACAGGCAAATGGGTTGCAAAGATTTGTGAGCCCAGCATTAGAATTGATCCAAGGACAGGCATTGAGGCTGTGATGGAGACAACCAAGGAGAAATTTGGTGTAGATGTTCCTAAAATGATGGCATACAGGGCAAAGAGGAAAGCTTTACAGGTTGTGCTTGGTGATCAGGTGGAGCAATACAAGAGGCTAAGGGATTACTTGCAGACAGTGCTTGACACAAATCCAGGCTCCAGATGCATTGTGACCACAAAAATTCTGGTAGAGCATCCAAGTACCAACCCTAGATTTCATGGATTGTTCTACTGTCTAGGTGCATCTGTACAAGGATTCCTTAATGGTTGCAGACCATTTATAGGTAATTTACATGATATATTTTCCCTTTGCTAATTAATGAGACATATACACATTATGACATGGCATACATCTATTCATTTGTAGGTCTAGATGGCTGCTTCATTAAGTCGACCACGTGCCGCCAGATTCTACGCCCTTTGGAAGGGATGGGAACAACAATATCTTCCCTATTGCTTTTGGCCTGGTTGACAAGGAGGAGACAGCTACATGGTCTTGGTTTCTCACCCAACTAAAGTATGCTATTGGTGGTGAGGCAGGCAAGTTTGGGTACTATACCATAATTTCAGACAGGCAGAAGGTAATTGCATAGTTATTTACATAGTATACATTTCTTATTTTATTGTTAGTTGCATAGTTATTTACATAGTTAGAAATCTTTGTGTAGGGTCTACTTAATGCAATAAACCAAATATTCCCCAACTGCCCACAAAGATACCGCTTAAGACACATTTATGCAAACTTTCAAACTGTTGGGTTTAGAGGTGAGGAGCTCAAGAAATACATGGATGCAGCCTCCTATTCTTACACAAAGCATGGTTTTGATGTTGCCATGGCTAACATGAAGGAGGAGAGTGTGGAAGCTTGGGAGTGGTTAATGAAAATACCGATTAAGACATGGGCCAGATATGCCATGGACTATAATTGCAAAACAGACTTAATGGTTAACAATTTAAGTGAGGTTTTCAATAGGTGGATTCTTGACATTAGAGGGAAACAAGTGAGAACAATGTTTGATGGCATAAGGAAAAAAATGATGGTCAGGAATGAAGGCAAGAGAACAGGAGCTGCCAAGGCAAGATGGGAAATCACACCTACTTATGTAGAAATGCTAGAAGAAAATAAGAAATGGTCAAGAATGTATAGATCAAGAAAGGCTGCTGAAGGTTTGTGGGAAGTTAGCCATGGGGAAAAATGTTATGTTGTTAACTTGACAACTATGACATGTGGATGTAACAAATGGGACATGACTGGTATCCCTTGCAATCATGCTATATCAGCCATCTACAAGTCATTCCAACACCCTGAAGATTTTGTTTCTGATTTCTTCAAGAAGCCTTTGTATGTTGAGGCATACAAGCCTGTGATTTACCCTGTGCCAGGTGAAGATAGCTGGACAAGGACTGATACACCTGATATTGATCCACCAGTCTTCAAGATCTCATTGGGCAGGAATCAGACCAAGAGGAGAAAAGGAAAGTATGAAGTTCCAGAACCAAAGCAATCATCAAGGATGGCCACTATAACCTGTAGCAATTGTGGAACTCTTGGGCATAGATACACTAGTTGTGGTGCCCCTCTAAAGCCATCTCTGGTGATGAGGAAAAACAAACATAAGGTTTGTTTTCTATTTTAACCATTCTCTGCAATTTCTATGTTTTAACCATTCTATGCATTTTCTGTGTAATAAACACTGTCTTGCTTGGATGCGTGGAGAACAGTGAGCACTCTGAGTCTTCTACAGCAGCTGCTGCTACTAGGAGGACAACACCTGGTGCTACTTTAGCTCAAACAACACCTGCTGCAAGGAGGGCAACACCAGCTCAAACAGCACCTGCTGCAAGGAGGACAACACCAGCTCAAACAGCACCTTTCAAAGCTCCAAGGCCAGGTCCTGCTCAAAATGAAGCAAGTGGTACTTCCAGTAGGCCTGTAAGAGCAAGAAAGCAATCATCAAGGATGTCAGGTTACCTCACAGCAAGCAATATTGACAACCTTACCTTGAGTGATATCAAGAAAGGGCTGTTGTGAACAATGCAACTTGTGGTTGTGAACTATGTTGGTACTATGTGTGGTTGTGAACTATGTTGGTACTATGTGTGGTTCTGAACTATGTTACTTGTGGTTGTGAACTATGTGTGGTTGTGAACTATGTTGTGGTTTTGAACTATGTTGGTACTATGTGTGGTTGTGAACAATGCTATGAAATGCTTGTGTAGATGTTGTCATGCTAGTATATTAAATTATTGATCATGGTAGATGTTAAATTATTGATCATAGTATAATATAACATTGTATCCAGTACCACAAAGCATATTCACACAAACTGAATGGTTCAACACATGGAGGGTTCAACTAAACAAATACAGGGTTCAACACATGGATAGTTCAACTCAACAAATACAGGGTTCAACACAAGGACAGTTCAACTCAACAAATACAGGGTTCAACTCAACAGACTCATACATCTACCTAAACATAAATATGCCAACTGAACACACCATTACACAAATATGCCAACTAAACAGACCATCACTCCTCCTCCTCACAAATTGCCTTGATTCTCTTGACCTTGTCCTTGTTAACAGCATTGGCACAGAAAAGGTCATGCATGGAGTACTCTAACCTTTTCTTTTCATCCTTGATTAGCTCTTTCCTCATCCTACTTCTTGTTTCACCTTGAATACTTGTGTGATTTGAGCACATTCTTCAGTTCCTCCTTGGCATTCTTCAGCACCTCTACTTCATTCTTCAATGCAGCTATGTGCTTATCCATCCGTCAAAGATCATATTGCCACTCATTATCTTAGCATAGTTTTCTACTATGACTTTTTCTCAGTCCGAGCTATCCACTTCCTCTCGATCTATCCACCTATTACCTTCCTCTAATAGGGTTGCATGCTTCTTCTCCAATTTCTCCTTCTCTTCAGATAGAGCCTTCATCATCTTACTACTCTCATACCTCTCTTCAATTCTTGAGCTGTGGCTGTCATTGTACATTCCCCACAACTTAGACAATGCATGCTGCAAACTATCATCCCACTCTGGATCTATCCACCTTTGAAAGCCACAATTCATGACCTGCTGCACATGTATATGTTTAGAATATAATCAGTACTCACAATGTATCTAAATAATCTAGGATCTATCTAAAACACCATTAGGTTCTGTACATGATTGTTCTAACAGGTTCAGGCCATTACAAATGGAGTGAACAAGTAATCATTATTTATCTAAATACAGAGAGATAAATACAGAGAGATTCAATGCACATGATTTAATATAGAGAGATTGCACATGATCCAGCAACATATATGTTGAGAACAAATAATCATTATTTATCTAAATACAGAGAGATTCAGTGCACATGATTTAGTATAGAGAGCACTTGATCCAGGAACATATATGTTGACAACAACTACTCATTATTTTTCTAAGTATAAGAGAGATTTAGTGCACATGATTTAAAACAAGTACTCATGATTTATCTAAATGTATGAATCAAGAACAAGTACTCATTATTCAAACATATCAGTTAATCAAATTATCGAGCCATGATAAAAGTATTGAGGGAAAGCAAGGACCTGAGTACTCACATTTTCCACTGAGCATAGATAGAACCTCCTCCCTGTATCTTTGCCCTCAAATGCAACACATCGACGCGGTTTCAGATTGTGACCGGAGCAAACGAGTGGGGCATCATCATCAATGACATAATATCCCTCGTCAAAAAGATGATTCGGTGCGTACTCAAGCGGACAGATCTACAAATCGAACAAATCATCCACAAATCAGAGCTCAAATCAAACAATTTCAAAAAAAATCCCAAATCAGTAACCAGAGGAGAAAAGTACTCACATCACCGAGGAGAGATTCACTGGATGTTTCGCTCTCGTTCCAGCTCGGCATGGTCTACGACGGCGGCGGCGGCAGGTGACCAGCGGCGGCGACGGGCGAGCTGATAGGGAGAAGAAGCAGAGGACTGAGGCGGCGGGCGAGCTGATAGGGAGAAGAAGCAGAGGACTGAGGCACGAGCTGACCAACCGTTTTGTCTAGACAGCGCCGTTAACGGCCGTCTGCGCGAGCCACGTCATCCTTACAGGTGGGGCCGTCCTGTCAGTTTTGTCATTAGACCAGCGTCAAACCGGTATCAGTGCTTTCTGCAACGAGCGAACTCTGAACCGGTGGGTTTTTTAAACCCTAACGTAAAGTGGTTGCCTTTTGAAACCCTAGCCTGTAATGTGGTGGTTATTTGTAATTTTCTCGTCGTTGCTCCAAAACAAATACACCCTGGGCCCTTTGTCTTAGACATGTATTAGTCCGTGCAAATAATAGACGAACCGTCCTAATTAAGTGGTTGCCGGAAAACAGCTCTGTCCTTGTAACATTTGTACCGTATGACACGGACAGGAGTCGTGCAGAACTTTCTGCTCATTATTGCATGAATAATCCCTGGCGCACGCGAGACAAAGCGAGCTAGAAATATCTGCGAATTAAATGAGGTACAGTAGTAAATAAATACTGTGCTGAAAAAACTCTAGTGCTGCAACATGTACTACTCCCTCCGTCCCGTTTAAGATTACTCAAAAGTTAAATCCTCCTACTCACTCCGTCAATAATTACCGTGCATTCTAGGTCTAGTCAAAGTCAAACTTTGTAAATTTTGATAGAATATATAGAAAAAACTATAAACATCTATAACACCGAATGTATATAATATGAAAATATATCTTATAACGGTTCTAATGGTACTTATATTGTATTATAGATGTATATAAATTTTTCTATATGTTTAGTCAAATTTTGCAAAATTTGACTTTGACTAAACCCAGAATCCAAGGTATTTTTGGACAGAGGGAGTATTAACTTTGACAAAATATCCAGGAGAAAATATCTGCATCTACGATATTGGTTGGACACATTGAGAAAATATAGTTTATGGTGAATCTAATTAATGTTAATTCAGTATTGTACATGTTCATTTTTCTTTTATCTAAACTTGGTTAAACATAGTACTCCCTCCGTCCGGGTTTATTGGGCTAACACGTAGTTTAAAAAATATGTTTGACTATAAATTTTACCAACAAAATATAAATCATATGTCATAAAAATTATATCATTGGAAAAAATTATATCATTGAAAAGAGCTTTTAAATATCAATCCAATGATATAATTTTTATGACATATGATTTATATTTCGTTGGTCAAATTTATAGTCAAACATATTTCTTAAACTGCGTATTAGCCCAATAAACCCGGACGGAGGGAGTATAAAAAATTGACTTTTGTAAACGTCTTACATTTTAAAACGGAGGGGAGCAGATTGCTCGTGATTGACTTGTAAAAAGAAAAAAAATACTCCTGGTTTGCCTTTTTGTGGCGGTTGAATACTGTGCTGGTTTACGGACCAACGACAGGGAGGTTTTAACAGATCCCTCTTTAGCAAAGGCCCCCACCAAACCCTATAGCGTAGACTTGTACTAGTACTACATTTTGTACCGTAGGACAATGGTCATCACTCATGCAGAACTTTCTGTTCATTAATTGCATAATCCCTGGCGTGCGCGCGAGACAGAAGAAGCCGCCCGCTGTTCCAAAAAGAAAGGAGTTGAAACGAGGCTAAATATTTGCCATTTTCATTAATTAAATGCTAGATATATGACATGTCCTAGGGCTTTACATGAAAGCCTGCTCTGCTGGAATTACATTACTCGAAATGTTGGTCCCGGCCATAACATGATCCAAATTTACCTGTCCGACTGTCACTGATCAAAATCGAGAACTGTTGACATATCCGCAACTGAAGTGCAACAGTATTAGTCAATAAATACTGTGCTAAACAAACTCTAGTGCAACTGTAACTATACATTGCTAGTGATTGACTTGTAAGAAAAAAAACTCGTCCCGGAAGACGAACTGATCTAACACTCTATGGTAGGTGGTTGGTCCTGGGCCCTTTATTTTAGGGACACTACTACGCGTCCTTCGGGGATCGGTGGTTTTCATCCTTCGGGTCCCCAACCAACCATGTGTCCACTCTTCTATACCTAAAAACCCGTTTTTACTACAAAACAATCACATTTGCTACAAATAGTCTCGCTTTTGCTACATGTAGCAAAAAACGGTTTGTTCTAGAAAAATAACAGACAAACTAGATCTCGCCAGAGACCTCGCCGGAGACCATGTAGCAAAAAAATGAACTAGTGTAGCAAAATCGACTTCGCCGGAGAATCGCCGGGAGATCTCGCCGGAGACCTCGCCGGATACCTCGTAGCAAGAAGTTTGCGCTATTGTAGCAAAATCAGAAAACAGATGTAGCAAAATAATTATGCTATTATAGCAAAAGCTGACTTCGCCGGAGACATCGTCAGAGCAAAAACTTGTAAGAAAAAAATGCCATGTAGCAGCGTCGCTCGTCGCAGGTAGCAACACCAGAAGTCGTATGTAGCAGGGTCGGTCGCCATGTGTAGCAGGGCCTCTCGCCGAAGGTAGCAGCGCTGCTCACCGCAGGGTAGCAACAACCGTCGCCATAGGTAGCAACACCAGAAGCTGTATGTAGCATGTTCGGTCACCGTGTGTAGCATTGCCGCCATCCGCACATAGCAATGTTGCCAACGTTGGGGAGGAGCGCAGATTCTTGGGCGAAACCATGGGAGTGTTGGAATTATGCCCTAGAGGCAATAATAAAGATGTTATTATTATAATTCTTGTTCATGATAAAGTTTATATTCCATGCTAGAATTGTATTAAGCGGAAACTTTAATACTTGTGTGGTTTGTGAACAACACCGTGTCCCTAGTACGCCTCTATGGACTAGCTCATTGATTAATGATGGTTAAGGTTTCCTAACCATAGACATGAGTTGTCGATTAATAATAAGATCATATCATTGGGAGAATGATATGATGATGAACCAAACTAAGCGAAGCAATTAGATCGTGTCATCGTGTTCATCTTTGCGAAGCTTTTCTTATGTCAAATATTGTATTCCTTAGACCATGAGATAATACAACTCCCTGGTATCGGAAGAAAGCTTTGAGGTCATCAAACGTCATCCTATGAGAGGGTGATCATAAAGGTGTCTCTCAGGTAATCGGAAAGTATCTGTTGGGTTGTATGTATCGAGATGGGATTTGTCTCTCCCAAGTCGGAGAGATATACTTCGGGCCCACTCGGTAATCGATATCAACACCGTTTGCAAGTATGTGGTTAAGGAGTTAATCACAAAGTGATATCGGATTACGGAACAAGTAAAGTACTTGCTGTGAACGAGATTGAACTAGGTATGACGGTACCGACGATCGAATCTCGGGCAAGTAAAATATCGCGAGACAAAGGGAATATATATATATGGGATTGAATAAATCCTGGCATCTTGGTTCATCCGATATGATCATCAATGAATGTGTGGGAGTCAATATGGGTTTCCAGACCCCGCTGTTGATTATTGATAGAAGATCATGTCCGCGTATTCTCAAACCCGAAGGGTCACACACTTAACGTGTCTCGACGCTAGGATAGATTGGATAATTGGTTTATGAGTTTTTGTTCGGAGTCTCGGATGGGATCCGGGACATCACGAGAGGTTCCGGAATGGTCCAGAGAATAAGATTCATATAAGGCAGTGCAGTTTTTGGAGTTTGGAATTGTTCCGGGTAAATCGGTATTGTACCGGAAGCTTCTAGAACCTTCCATAAGGGGACCAACGTGGTCCCACCTGTCGGGAGGGGGCATGGGCCTATGAGGGAGTGCCCTGGCCGCATTGGGCCAGGGGCACAAGGCCCCATAGGGCCCAACCGGCCAGCAAGGGTAAAACCCTAGTTGGAGCTTCTAGAAGGGGGGGTTCCTTGCCCCCCACTCCTCCCTCCTTTGGCCGCCGGCCTAGGGCTTGGGGGAGGGGTTAGGGCTGGCGCCCACCCCTCTATATATAGAGGGCTGGGGCACACCCACCCCCCACACACACACACACCTTCCCCTCAAGCCAGTCGCCCTGCTGCCCTCCTCTCTCTCTCCCTCCCGACTGCGTGTAGGCGAAGCCCTGCTGCAGAAACTCTCCACCAATTGCACCGCGCCGTCGTGTTGTAGATCCAAACCATCTCTCCACCATACTTGCTGGACCAAGGAAGGAGGAGACATCGAGGTGCCGCACGTGTGCATCTCACGGAGGCATCGCCACTTGTGGTGCTAGATCGGATCGGATCGCGAGGAGGAGAAGCGAGTACGACTACATCACCCATGTTCGGCAGGCGTTCATTGCTGCGAATCTTCAAGGGTATGAAGATCTAATCCAACCTCTCTCGTTGTTTGCATCTCCTAGATTAGATCTTGGCTTCCCTCTATTCGCATCCGTAGAAAATTTTGATTTACTTTGCCGCGAATCCCTTCAGTGGTATCAGAGCTAGATCTATGCGTAGATGTGTTTCACGAGTAGAACGCAACATGGTTGTTCTTGAGCGTTGATGTTCTGTTGCAATCCTCTTGTTTGTGTTCTTCTTATGGCGGGATAGTGAGATTGAAGCGGTCCAGGCCAACCTTACGCGACGTCGTTCGCGAGACCGGCTCCGCACTTGACGTGTGGCTTGTTCCACACATGCGGCTGGTGGATGCCTGTTTCTCTCACTATAGTTGTCATGGGTTTAACACCGGAGTTTGGCAACAATAATATCACCGTTGTGGCTTTCCGTAGGTAAGAATCGTTCTTAGCTTGCTACTCCCATAAGCCACGTAAAACATGCAACAACAAAGTAGAGGCGTCTAACTTGTTTTTGCAGGGAGTGTTTTCTGTGATATGGTATGGCCCAAGATGTGATGTGTATGTTGTATGCAATGATCATGTTTTGTAATGTTTCATGACTTGCATGTCGATGAGTACACAACCGGCAGGAGCCATATGGTTGTCTTCATAATTGTGTATGACCTGCGTGTCAACTTCTCATACGCCATGTAATAGCTTTACTTTATCGCTAAGTAGTTAGCAATAGTTGTAGTTGCTATTCATGGTGGAGGCAATCATGGTGGAGTGATGGAGATCATGCCGGCACGCACAAGATGGAGATCATTGCGCGAAGATTGGCTATACCATGTCACATAAAGTTATATGCATGTGATGTTTATCCTTTTATGTATCTTATTATGCTTAGATCGCGACGGTAGCATTATAAGATGATTCCTCACTTAAAGATCAAGATAAAACTGTGTTCTCCCCATGTATGCACTGTTGCGAAAGTTCGTCGTGTCCAAGCATCACGTGATGATCGGGTGCTATAGACTCTACGTTCACATACAACGGGTGCAAGCCGCTTTACTGCAGCGGAAATACTTGGGTTTGACTTGACGAGCCTAGCATGTACAGACATGGCCTCGGAACACATGAACCGAAAGGTTAAGCATGAGTCATATGAATGATATGATCGACACTTCGTTGTCCACCATTGAAGCCACATCTCTTCTCGTGAAGATCGGATTAGGTGTGGTGAATTTGGATCGTGTTCACTAAACAACTTGAGGGATGTTGAATTTAGTGGGAGTTCATCTAGTATTTTGATTAAAAGTTGAACTAGTTATCATGAACATAGTCTAATTTGTACTTGCAAACATTGTAGATCAAATGGCTAAGTCCAACTTCAACTTCAACGTTTTTGCTGAGAAGGAAAAGCTTAGAAACAATGGGTCTAACTTCACCAACTGGTTCCGCAATCTGAGAATCATTCTCTCTGGCGGTCAAAAGGACTATGTCCTTGAGAAAGCGTTAGGTAACCCTCAAGCAATGCAACTTACCGGTGAGAAAGCTGGCTATCAGTCGCGCAAAGATGATTATGGTGTGATTAAGAGCACCATGTTGTTTGCTATGCAATCGGACCTTAAAAATCGTTTTAAAGACTATCCCGGGCCCTTTGAGATTCTTGAGGAGGTAAAAACCATGTTTCAGACTCAGGCCCGTTCTGAGAGATATGAGATCTCTGAGAAGTTCTTTAACTGCAAGATGGAGGAAGGGAGTTCCGTTAGTGAGCACGCCATAAAGATGTCGGGCTACACTCAACGCCTTGAGCAACTGGACTGCAAGATTCCAGAGGAGCTTAAGATTGACAGTTACAATCACTCCCTCCCAGCTACAAGAGTTTTGTAGTGACTCACAATCAGATTGGTTCCGATCACGATCACCGAGCTCTTCATGAAAGCTGAAGGCTGGAGGTGGACATCAAAAAGGATAATCATGTGTTGATGGTCAACAATACCTCCTTTAATAAATGTAAGGGTTCAAAGAAGCCCTTCAAGAAAGGCGGCGGAACGCTCGTTGCCCCTGCTGAGAAGAAGATCAGGTCTGGTCCTAAGCCGGGACAGGTGCTTCTATTGCAAGGACAAGGGTCCTTTGGGCATATTGTCCAAGTACTTAGCGGACAAGAAGGCTGGCACCATCAAAGGTATATTTGATATACATGTTATTGATGTTTTCCTTACTAGCCCTCGTTGTAGTGCACAGGTATTTGATCTTTGGTTGATTGCTAATATTTGTAACTCGAAGCAGAGCTACGGAATAGATGGCGGCTTGCGAGGATGAGGTGACGATCGCGTTGGCAGCGGATCAAGAGTTGATGTGATGGCCGTGACGCTCTCCTTAGTTTTACCTTGGATTAGTTTTAAACCTCAATAAATGTTATTATGTGTACTGCGTTGAGCATGAACATTATTTCTGGATCTTGTTTATTGCAAGACGGTTATTCATTTAAATCGGAGAATAATGGTTGTTCTATTTATATGAGTAACATTTTTATGGTCATGCACCTGTTGTGAATGGTTTATTTCTTCTAAATCTCGAAAGGGATGAAACACACATCCATAACATTGAGGCTAAAAGATGCAAAGTAGATAGTGATAATACTACTTATTTGTGGCACTATCGTCTAGGTCATATTGGTGTAAAGCGCATGAAGAAACTCCATTCTGATGGACTTTTGGAGTCTCTTGATTTTGAATCATTTGACACATGCGAACCATGCCTCATGGGCAAGATGATCAAAACCCCGTTCTCCGGAATGATGGAGCGAGCAACGGACTTGTTGGAAATCATACATACCGATGTGTGCGGACCGATGAGTGTTTTGACGCGCGGTGGATATCGCTATTTTCTCACTTTTACCGATGACTTAAGTAGATATGGGTATATCTATTTAATGAAACATAAATCTGAAACATTTGAAAAGTTCAAGGAATTTCAGAATGAAGTGGAGAACCATCGTAACAGAAAGATCAAGTTTCTACGATCCGATCGTGGGGGCGAGTATTTGAGTTATGATTTTCTCACGCATCTTAAAGCAAGCGGAATTGTTTCGCAACTCACGCCACCCGGAACACCACAGCGCAATGGTGTGTCTGAACGCCGGAATCGAACTCTATTAGATATGGTCCGATCGATGATGTATCTTACTGATTTGCCATTATCATTTTGGGTTTATGCATTAGAAACCGCTACATTCACTTTAAATAGGGCACCATCTAAATCCGTTGAGACGACACCGTATGAACTGTGGTTTGGTGCTAAACCTAAGTTGTCGTTTCTTAAAGTTTGGGGATGCGAAGCTTACGTCAAGAAGTTGATGCCGGACAAGCTCGAACCCAAAGCGGAGAAATGCGTCTTCATAGGATACCCTAAGGAAACTATTGGGTATACCTTCTATCACAGAACCGAAGGCAAAGTGTTTATGTAAACGGTTCCTTTCTTGAGAAGGAGTTTCTCTCGAAAGAAGTGAGTGGGAGGAAAGTAGAGCTAGACGAGGTTGTAGAACCTTATTTTGAATTGGAGAGTAGCGCAGCACCTGAAATTGTTCCAGTGCCGCCTGCACCAATAATAGAGGAAGCTAATGATAAGGATCATGAAGCTTCGGACGATGCTGCTACTGAACGTCGCAGGTCGACAAGGTCACGTGCCCCTCCTGAGTGGTACGGCAACCCTGTCTTAACTGTCTTGTTAGTAGATGACAGTGAGCCTGCGAACTATGAGGAAGCGATGATGAGCCGGACTACGAGAAATGGCTAGAGGCCATGAAATCCGAATTGGGATCCATGAGCGAAAACCAAGTATGGACTTTGGTGGACCCTCCTAGCGACCGAAAGGCCGTTGAGTGCAAATGGATTTTCAAGAAGAAAACGAACGCGGATGGTAATGTTACCGTCTATAAGGCACGACTTGTCGCGAAAGGTTTTCGACAAGTTCAAGGTGTTGACTACGATGAGACTTTCTCTCCCGTAGCGATGTTTAAGTCTATTCGGATTTTATTAGCAATTGTTGCGTTTCATGATTATGAAATTTGGCAGATGGATGTCAAGACTGCGTTCCTCAATGGCAATATTGATGAAGAGTTGTATATGATGCAACCCGAAGGTTTTGTCGATCCTAAGGATGCTGATAAAGTATGCAAACTTCAGCGTTCTATTTATGGACTGAAGCAAGCATCTCGGAGTTGGAACCTTCATTTTGATCAAGTGATCAAGAGCTTTGGATTTGTTCCAAATTTCTATGAAGCTTGTATCTACAAGAAAGTAAGTGGGAGCTCGGTGACATTTCTGGTACTATATGTGGATGACATATTGATTATTGGAAATGACATTAACATGCTTAACGATGTGAAAAGTTATTTGAACAAGTGTTTTTCAATGAAAGACCTAGGTGAAGCTGCTTATATATTGGGCATCAAAATCTATAGAGATAGACAAAGACGCCTGATAGCTTTAAGCCAGAGTACATACCTAGACAAAGTTCTGAAAAGGTTCAGAATGGATAAGGCAAAGAAAGGTTCAGTGCCTATGTTGTCAGGTAAGATATTGAGCAAGGCTCAGTGTCCAGCTACGGTAAATGATAGGGAAGCTATGAGCAAAGTGCCTTATGCCTCGGCCATAGGTTCTATCATGTATGCCATGCTATGTACTAGACCGGATGTGTCCA
Source organism: Avena insularis (assembly GCA_023614405.1). Taxonomy (NCBI): domain Eukaryota; kingdom Viridiplantae; phylum Streptophyta; class Magnoliopsida; order Poales; family Poaceae; genus Avena; species Avena insularis. The sequence continues at coordinate 304,719,970 of CM042685.1, forward strand.
ATGCTCTTAGTTTGACGAGCAGATATCAAAGTGATCCAGAAGTGGAACACTGGACAGCCGTGAAGAACATCCTAAAGTACCTAAATAGGACTAAAGAAATGTTCTTAGTCTATGGGGGTGATGAACAGCTCGTCGTAAAAGGTTACGTCGATGCTAGTTTCGACACCAACAAGGATGATTCTAAATCTCGAACGGATCGTTTATATTTTGAATGGAGGAGCTGGAGCTGGAGAAGCTGCAAGCAAAGCGTGATCGCGGGATCTACAGTAGAAGCGGAATACATGGCTGCTGCAGAAGCGTCAAGTGAAGGAGTTTGGATCAGAAACTTCATCACTGAGCTTGGCGTGGTTCCAAGTGCATTGGACCCACTGGAGATATTGTGTGACAATGGCGTCATAGCACTCGCTAAGGAACCAAGATATCATCCAAACACCAAGCATATCAACCGCAAGTTTCATATAATCCGAGATTATATAGCAGATGGAGATCTGAAGATTAGAAAAGTACATACAGATCTAAATGTCACAGATCCATTGACTAAACCTCTTCCACGTGTAAAACATGATCAGCACCTCAGTGCCATGGGTGTGAGATTGTTGCCAATTGTAAACTAGATTATTGACTCTAGTGCAAGTGGGAGACTGTTGGAATTATGCCCTAGAGGCAATAATAAAGATGTTATTATTATAATTCTTGTTCATGATAAAGTTTATATTCCATGCTAGAATTGTATTAAGCGGAAACTTTAATACTTGTGTGGTTTGTGAACAACACCGTGTCCCTAAATGCGCCTCTATGGACTAGCTCATTGATTAATGATGGTTAAGGTTTCCTAACCATAGACATGAGTTGTCGATTAATAATGAGATCATATCATTGGGAGAATGATATGATGGACAGACCCAAACTAAGCGAAGCAATTAGATCGTGTCATCGTGTTCATCTTTGCGAAGCTTTTCTTATGTCAAATATTGTATTCCTTAGACCATGAGATAATACAACTCCCTGGTATCGGAAGAAAGCTTTGAGGTCATCAAACGTCATCCTATGAGAGGGTGATCATAAAGGTGTCTCTCAGGTGATCGGAAAGTATCTGTTGGGTTGTATGTATCGAGATGGGATTTGTCCCTCCCAAGTCGGAGAGATATACTTCGGGCCCACTCGGTAATCGATATCAACACCGCTTGCAAGCATGTGGTTAAGGAGTTAATCACAAAGTGATATCGGATTATGGAACGATTAAAGTACTTGCTGTGAACGAGATTGAACTAGGTATGACGGTACCGACGATCGAATCTTGGGCAAGTAAAATATCGCGAGACGAAGGGAATATAATGGGATTGAATGAATCCTGGCATTGTGGTTCATCCGATATGATCATCGATGAATGTGTGGGAGTCATTATGGGTTTCCAGACCCTGCTGTTGATTATTGATAGAAGATCATGTCCGCATATTCTCGAACCCGAAGGGTCACACACTTAACGCGTCTCGACGCTAGGATAGATTGGATAATTGGTTTATGAGTTTTTGTTCGGAGTCTCGGATGGGATCCGGGACATCACGAGAGGTTCCGGAATGGTCCGGAGAATAAGATTCATATAAGGCAGTGCAGTTTTTGGAGTTCGGAATTGTTCCGGGTAAATCGGTATTGTACCGGAAGCTTCTAGAACCTTCCGTAAGGGGACCAACATGGTCCCACCTGTCGGGAGGGGGCATGGGCCTATGAGGGAGTGCCCTGGCCGCATTGGGCCAGGGGCACAAGGCCCCATAGGGCCCAACCGGCCAGCAAGGGTAAAACCCTAGTTGGAGCTTCTAGAAGGGGGGGTTTCCTTGCCCCCCACTCCTCCCTCCTTTGGCCGCCGGCCTAGGGCTTGGGGGAGGGGTTAGGGCTGGCGCCCACCCCTCTATATATAGAGGGCTGGGGCGCACCACCCCCCCACACCTTCCCCTCAAGCTAGTCGCCCTGCTGCCCTCCTCTCTCTCTCCCTCCCGACTGCGTGTAGGCGGCCGTCTTGAAACTCCACCAATTGCACCCGTCGTCGTTGTAGATCCAACCCATCTCCACCATACTTGCTGGACCAAGGAAGGAGGAGGCGTCGAGGTGCACGTGTGCATCTCACGGAGGCATCGCCACTTGTGGTGCTAGATCGGATCGGATCGCGAGGAGGAAGCGAGTACGACTACATCACCCACGTTAGGCCGTTAACGTTCCGCGAATCTTCAAGGGTATGAAGATCTAATCCAACCTCTCTCGTTGTTTGCATCTCCTAGATTAGATCTTGGCTTCCCTCTGTTCGCATCCGTAGAAAATTTTGATTTACTATGCCGCGAATCCCTTCAGGGAGGTGGCGGAGCAGGCGGCCTCTATGGTGCTAGGGTAGTAGCGGCCGGCGGCGCAAGGCAGTGAAGGGCGGCGAGCGCCATGGAGCTCGCATGGGGAGATCACGTGATAGGACCCTCTCATGGCGGGATGGGCACGGGGTCAGTCGGCGCGAGGCGGTACGGGCGTGGGCGGGACGGATGAGTGTGCGGCGGCATCGGGCAGAACGAGATAGGGGACGAACGGGTGCGACAGCTTGATGGCCTGTACGTACGCCGGCAGAGGAGAAGATGGTACGACGCGCAAGAAGCATGGGTGCGGGGCTCGCCGGAGAAAGGAGGGCGGAGGAGGACGCGGGGGCTCCGGCCGGCGGGGCGGAGGAGGACGTGGGGCTCCGGCCGGCGGCGCTACCTCATACGGCCATGGCGTTAGGCGGGAAGGAATAAGAACACAGGAAGAAAGAGAATTGGAGAACGATAAGGTGTGTTGGGCCCACCACTACACGAGCCGCGCTCGACGACGACCCGGGGGATAAAAGTTACGGGATCCCCCGGGGGTATAGTATCCTTTTCCTTATTTTAGGCATGTATTTTCCCGTGCAAATAATAGACGAACCGACCTAATTAAGTGGTTGCCCGAAAACAACTCTATCCTTTTACATTTGTACCATATAAAAATTAGAGATGACAATGTGCACCCATGACCCCATGTAACCGCCGTATAAGAAGTACGGGTATGGAACAAAAATAGGTATGTAAATAAGAAAATTTCATATCCATTGATAGAGCGGGTACAGATATGGGATAAAAATGGGTATGTAAATCGGAAAATTTTATACTTATCTATCCGTCCAAAATTTGGAAAGTGAGGCCTCCATATAATATTTTAATGTATTTAATTTTTTTCTAATCATACGTAGATTAGTTAAGATCGCTTCACCTCCCAGCATGTGACTGTCATGGCTATTGGATGCAGCCGAATGCTAATGGTTGCATAGGATATTTTCTCTCCGCTGACGATAGGCATATTAGTTGACTATAGGATGCTTAGTGGCTATATGCTTTTTATCTTTCGCTAGTTGATCTCGTATCAATTTTGAGTGGCCAATGATTTGTAATAATACTACTCGATACTTTGGTTGCTCCTTTTTAATAAAAGGATGTGTGCATCACTTGATGCATAGACGGTTTTACCCTTCTCGAAAAAGAATGTGGTCGCCGCAGTCCATGTCTTCTTTATATGATTACATCCCGATTCTCAAGCGAGCAATATCGATCTCGTACTTTTCTCCTATCCATCACAACTTCGTGAGTCGCTGTCAGGGTTACCTTCAGACTATCGGTGCCTCTATTCCAGATTTGGTCGTTGTTCATACTGTGTTGATGCTTATAGTGTTCTGTTATTTTTTCTTGATTTGATGTGTTGTAAAGATGGATATTTTTACCCATGGGTACCGTTTACCCTGTTGGGTGACGGGTTTAGAAAAATACATGTAACTCATTGACGGGTACGAGTAAAATCGAAAGGGACGGGCAAAGTTATAGGGTGAGTCCACCCATACTCATAGGTGCCATCCTAAGGACAATGGAAACAAGGCATGCAGAAGTTTCTGTTCATTGCATAATCCCTGGCGCACGCGAGACAGAAGCAAGCTAGAAATATCTGGCAATGAAATGATGCACAGTAGTCAATAAATACTGTGCTGATAAAACTCTAGTGCAACTGTACTACTCACTTCGATCTAAATTAATTGAATTAGATTTGTCTACATATAAATATATTTAGACAAGTTTTAGTGGTAGATACATTCGTATGATAAATTCAATTCAACTAATATGGGTCGAAAGGAGTACTAGATTGTTAGTGATTGACTTGTAAAAAAGTACTCCCTATGTTTTAAAATATAAGATGTTTTAGGTTTGTGAAGCAAATGTGCTTCACAAACCTAAAACATTTTATATTTTGAGAACGGAAGGAGTACAATTCTGCTGGCTCTGTGACTTTTTAGGGGGTGGTCTGCGGTTGGATACTACTTTCCCCGGTTTACTGACCAGCGACAGGGAGGTTTTAACAGATCCCTCGCTCCTCTGTAGCAAAGGCCCCCACCAAACCCCCATAGAGAACACACAAGTTAAATCAACAGTGGTTGAAGAATCCACCACCCCTTTTGATGTTCGCAACACACGCTTTTGGGTGAGGAGGCGAAGTATAGCTGAAAGCTCCCACGATCTAGCCAGTGACCGCGAGTGCACTTCATCATCTCGACATCTCTCTCTATCTTCCAGCAACTTCTCCTCCAGCTAGCTAGCTAGCTGATCTGAGCTCTAACCCCTCCTAAATCCTAGCCCCTACTTGCATGCAAAGCGACCGCACGCTTGCAAATCAAGAGGAACTTGGTGAGAGATATGGACGTGACAAGGCTAGCCAAAGGATCGAGGAGGGTGGCAAGCTTGCTGTCGTCGCTGCCTAGCTTGCAAGCTGGTCCTGTGACTGTGGCTTCGAAACATTCTCGCAACATTCTGAAGCTGTAACCGAGACACGTGAGCTATATCTGGGGTTCTCGAGTGTGCGTGATGGATAGCAGGTACTCACGTCGCTCTTGCGGAGAGTTTGGTCGTGGATCCATCGTGTCGTGTCTTTTTTCCTCTCCTTCCAAGCCTCCAACGCACGCGGGCGCTAGAAGGGGATGGCTGAACCGACTCGGTTTGCTTGCCCTGCTTCAGCCGCTTCCAGAAAGGAAAGGCTTCTCTCACACTCACAGCGTCAACACCGCTTGCTTGCTTGCTGCCTTGTCTTCCCCTTGCCTTTTCAGCGTACGTGCATGGGATGGATGGATGTAGGGTAGGTAGATGCAATCTAATCAGGCTCAGATAGCATGCTATCCTGGCTATCATTACTAGTTAGTCCTTGCATGTCACATAGGCCTCCATGGATCTTCTCTTTCCATGTCTTACTTCCCTCTGTTCAATCTCTTCATTGTCTGGTAGCAAATGTGCTACAGAATGGTTGCAGAGTGGTAGATGCAAATATGCAATCCAATCAGGTTCAGATAGCGTCTATACTATATCTATATTACCACTCTACTATAAAAAGATAGGTACCGTCTAGGTACAACAGAGTAATACATGGACCGGATACTACCACTGATGCTAGGGTTAGGTCCCCCTGATCAAAAGCCTATGATTACTCTCCCTTGATTTCCTCCTAGGTTCTAGGGTTACCAGCTGATGACTACAGTACAACCGACCAAGTGCATGGCTAGATCCCAAACACATCATCACTTCTGAAGAAAAAAAAACACACCCGCTTTGTACTTCCAGCTCAAGACGACAATAACTTCTAGAATGAACAAATTGATGGATCAAGCTCCAACTAAGCTGGAAGACGACAACAACTTCTAGAATGAATAAACTGATGATGGATCCAGCTCGTTTCACTCAAACAAGGTAGCACGTCACACACGACATGACTCAAACTGAACTCTTTTACGCCGTCTCATCAGTGGACGAAAACATTTGATAAAATCATCATCAAGAGAAAATTACAGGATTCGTCAAAAACGTTTTGGTGGACGGGCCACGATACAAAGCTTCTGAGCACGAACCTCGACCAGCGGCTCACAACATGGTCACTCACGCCGGCCACGGAAACGCCTACCGCATTTCCTCCGACACCTACTAAAGCCGGCGTGATGGTGATCGATTCAGACGAGGGCGAGCTGATTTATACAGTTTTCCTTCCTTTATGCTGCTGCAACAACAGAACAAGATATTGCCTATCGGATGAGCGCGTGCCATGTACAGCTGTAGTAGTAGATTTTTTATTTTTCGCCAAAATCACGTCGGCACAACGACGTCGGAAAGCGCGGGCGACCCGTCGTCGTCGGGCACCTCGGCGTCCTTGGCAGGCTCTTCGGGGCTCTTGCCCTCTTCGTCCTGGAACCCTTGCTTGAAGAGGTCGTAGTTCGTCAGCTCAACAGCCTTGAAAGGGCGGTCTCCTAGTACCCTGGTGAGATCGTCCTGGTGGAGGACCTCCTTCTCCAGCAGCAACTCCGCGATTTGAGCTACTTGTTCCTTCTTCTCTGTCAGCAGCTCCACGGTTCTCTTGTAGGCCTTGGCGACCCATTCCCTCACCTCTGTGTCGATGATGGATGCTGTCTGGTTGCTGTAAGGCTTGTTCATTTCGAAGCCATCCTCCCTCTGAGGGAAGGATAGAAGGCCGACCTTGTCGCTGAAACCGTATACAGCGACTTGCGCATATGTCATTTTTGTAACCTTCTCAAGATCATTCTGAGCACCAGTCGAGATCCTTCCAATCAAAACCTGAAAATGGGCAAAAACAGAGCAAAGAGTGATGCATTGGCTTCATACAGGGGATATTGATTTTTGCATAGACATTTCTTTTGTGGTAACTAAGTATAACCTCAGGTTACACATCCAAGCTTAAAAAGAAGTCACGACACTGGTGGCAACTAACTTGACTAAAGCGCAGTTTTGCCTATGCAAGTAGAACATATATCAATTCACTGTGTCAAATGATATCCTCATGATTACAGATGGTAATATGAATGCACACACATAGCAATTCAATTTTCGGCTAACAAAGTTTGCCGCCATATTGTGGAAACATTATTCATATTCCCCAATCTACCATAGCGGTGAATGATTAACCTAACAAATCAAATTACTGTCTTGTGATCGTACCAGATGCAGCACTCAAACTGGTTTTCCTTCTTTCCAAAGGAAAAAATGACACTATCCATTCTAGTCAGAACCCACATATTCACTTAACTTATTCAGTGGAGCTAAATTGTACAAATTCCATAGAGATGTCCATGAATCTTCAATATTTAACATAAATCTCCAGCAGGAAAAAAAATAAGGGTGTACCTCCTCTGCAGCTCGGCCACCTAATGTCATACAGGTCATATCGAAAAGCTGCTCCTTTGTCATTAGAAGATTTTCACTTGGGACATATTGTGCAAAGCCTAAAGCAGCTGTTCCACGAGGAACAATTGTAACTTTCAGAAGAGGATCTGCATGTTCTAAAAACCATCCAGCAACCGCATGCCCAGCTTCATGGTAAGCAACAGTACGGCGCTCCAGTTTGCTAATTACCTGTAATTGAGTGGAACGCAGAGGCCACAATCAACATCTAAGGAACATAAAACATAACTAACATATGTACAAATCAAATTGCACCGTCTAATGATATGCAAGAAAACTGTCAAGTTACTTTTGATAAGGGAGATAGAGAATACATATGGAACAATTATTAGACAAAACTTGAAAGTGAATAAATAACTTTAGCTAGGGCACTCCCATGGGAAGTCTACAACAGACAATCCACCGATTATAATAGTATACGAATTGATAAGAGTAATGCGTGAATTCTCCCCTCGCAATAAAATGTGTAATCAGGCATTTTTTAACTCTCTCAGGTTGCATTTCAGTTTGCAAGACTATTGCGAATAATAAATTGATTTTAACTCTACCATTTGACTTTGCTTTCATTGGTTGGAGCAGATCATAGGCTGTTGCCCCTATGGTCAGAAAAGACTAAATTGACATTCAGACATGTTACCTTGTTTTTCTTCTCCAAACCACCAATAATCCTGTCAATTGCAGACTCGAAATGCTGCATTGTTATCTTAGTTTCATCAGTTCTTGCAGCAATCAAAGCGGCTTCATTACAGACATTAGCAATGTCAGCTCCAGCAAACCCAGGTGTCAAAGCAGCTAGCCTCTGCGAATAAAATGTTGGTTCTTGGTCCAACTTAAGCTTTGTAAGATATATGCGGAATATCTGATCACGGCCCTTTATATCTGGTTTGTCAATTGTTATCTGACGATCAAATCTTCCAGGCCTTAGCAGTGCCTTGTCAAGGATATCAGGTCTATTTGTACCAGCAAGAACAACAACGCCAGCAGTGGTACCAAATCCATCCATCTCTACAAGCAGCTGGTTCAAAGTACTTTCACGCTCATCATTTGAACCAGAAAAACCTCCACGGCCTCTGGCACGACCAATTGCATCGATCTCATCAATAAATACGATACTGGGTGCACACTGCCGAGCTTCTTGGAACAAGTTCCTTACCCTGGATGGTCCAACACCCACAAACATTTCCATGAAGTCGGAACCAGAAATGGACATAAAGGGCACACCAGACTCTCCTGCTGTAGCTTTCGCTAGTAGTGTCTTTCCTGTTCCAGGAGGACCTACAAGCAGAGCACCTTTCGGTATTTTAGCTCCCAACTCTTCATACTTCTTGGGATTTTTAAGAAAATGCACAAACTCCATTATTTCTTGTTTAGCTTCATCACAGCCAGCTACATCCTTGAAATACACCTGGAGCAACAGAAAAGCAGTTGTCAGGGAGATACAGCCAATGACATCTAAACCAACCTAATGCAATCAATGGGAACACTGGAGCTCCAGAATTACTTTCAGTGGGCGTAAATATTTTAATTGCCTGTTTGGGAATTTAGTAGCGAACGGAACAGTAAAGAAATAACCTGGAACAAGAAGGAACTAACCTTATTTTTTGTATTTTTGTCCATCTTTGTCACCGTTGCTTTTCCAATGTTGAAGATACCACGGCTACCCTTCCCAGGACCACCTCCAATATTAAATCCACTCTGCATCCTTTTTCCCATAAAGTATAGCAGTCCAACAAGGAATGCTGTTGGGGCAAATCTCATCACTTCTTGGAACCAGTTTACTTCAGCAACATAAGTTACTGGAACATAATCATGCGAATCTATACCCAGAGTTTCCTGGGCTTCCTCTAACTTCTCTTCAAACGAATCAACACTTCCAATATTGAAGAAATACTTGTATTTGCTAGGAGCCTGTCTGCCTGGAGCATCAGTGGTCGCAATACGTGTATCAGTTTTTTGGCCTTCGCCGTTTGTCTGTGGTGTACTCCTGACATAGACCTTTGCCACTGATTTATTTGTAACAACAATACGCTCAACTAAGCCAGGTTCTAGCAACTTGTTCTTGAACTCTTGGAAGCTTATCTGCGGAAATTACAAGCACAAGATCTTTTCATAACCATTAAAACTAAATAATATGCACCAGCCATACATTCAAGGGGAACAAATATTTAAACCAGACAATAATGCCAAGTTATTGCAATTAATTACGTAGTATGTGCGCAATGCAAGCAAGAATAAATTAGTGGCAAAATAACATATCATCTCTACACCTTTTTGCAAGTGTTTTAGTCTAAGGTGTTACATTTTATCAGTCTGATATCTGCTATCTAGTGTAGGCATAACCTCATCTTAGGCAAGAATTAATTGGGGGCAGTTTTTTCTCTGCCATTAGTTAAATCATCTTGCAGAAAGCAAAAGGTATTTTTTCTGCCATTTGTCAAAAACATGAGAAGACACTCATGGAGAGAAATACAGTCCTGATGTCTGCAGCTTGAATTCTCAAGGCACAGCAATGATTCAGGGATTCAACCAAAGCAAGCAAATATATTTGACAACATACCAACAAAGTTTGCAGAATTCTTTGCGCCAGAGTAAACATATTATATTAGTGAAGAATTAGAAACACTGCCATTGATGGCCAATTTGCAAGGAAGTGAATGAAAACCATTACCTCCTTCTGGTCTGATGAGCCAGAAGACATGGATGAGAGCATGAGGCCTAAAATCAATAGAGGTCCGAGGATATTCTGTATCTGCTTCCAAGTACCATCCTGGAAACTCCATTGATCGTCTGAATTGGATTCCTCTGCACATCACAGAATAACAGATTCATCGCACTTTCAGTAGGCAGCACTTGAACTGAGAGGTTAAACTAGCACCGCACAAGGTTGTGACCAATCCATTATCCAGGTATAAGCCATTATTCCATTGTTACATCAACTGACCAAGCGCAAGTAAATCATGTATATATAGTCATCTATCTCGTTGGCCAAACAAATTGACTAAGCCCACTTGACACTAGCATAGAGAAGTGGCTAATAATCTATTGAACCCGCAACAGGATCGCCGCCCTCTCCGAAACAAAAGAGGAGAAACACGCATGAGACTTACGTTTGGATTCCTTATTACCCCCTTCGCCCTTGGGAGCCTCCTTCTTCCCCTTGGGGTAGTAGTTCTCGTAATCTGAAATCACAAAGAGTCTTTCAGCGCCAGGAACCAACCGAGACTGAACGAAAACACTATGCACGATGACAGCACTTACTCTTCTGGGAGCCGCTGCAGAAGAGCCTGCGGAACTGCGGGCTGGCGAGGAGGTACCTCCAGTCCGAGGTCCTGGCGGCGGCGGCGGCGGGGCTCCCCAGCGACGCCGTCAGGTAGCCGCGCACGAGCCCCAGCGTCGCGGCATCCCCGCCGTGGGCCGGCGGGAGCGGCGGCGCCCGGAGCGCCCCGAGGGAGAAACCCTAACGAACGGCACAGAGAGAGAGAAAAAAAAGTCAGACCTTGTTGGGACTTGGCCCACCGAGAGGCGCGGTGGATTCGGGGAGAGAGGGGGGTGTTGGAGGGGGGCTGGGAGAGGGAGCTTGCCTGGCGCGCGCGGGACGAGCGCGCGGAGCGGCCGACGGCGCGTGCGAGGGAGGAGAGGCTCATGGCTATCGCGGCGGCGCCGTGCGCATGGGACGGAGGGCGGCCGGGATCCGGGCGGGGGAGGCGGAGATGCGCTGTGCTGGGGGGCTGGTGGGGAGGCGTCCTCCTTTCCTTGTTCTGGTCTGGTCTGGTCTGCGCGCGTGAGCGTCCTGTGGAGTCGGGAAGAAAGGGGAGGAGGAGGGGGCGCCGCGGCGGCGAGGAGGGTGAAGAAGGAAGCCGTCGGTTTTTTACCGAGACCGACGGGACGGGAGGAGAAAACGAGATGCGGCTGCGGTTTCGACGCGCTCACGGGATCGCCGGTGGTTAGTGAGGGCTTTTTTCTCCGGATAAGATCGAGTTTACCAGCCCGGCCCGAACTGTTTTCCTCCCCTCGTGGGTGACGTGGAATCGCCGGGTCCGGCACCCGGGCTCGGGCTTGGGCTCGGGCTCGGGCACTCGGGTCAGTTTGCCGGTACAGAAAGGGAACCCTGGTGGTGGAAACGGAATATCAGCTCGGCTGGTTGCGAGTTGCGACTGTGACAATCTTCTTCGAACTTTTTCCCTTTTTCTGCTATACGAGAGGCGGCGTGAGCAAGAGCGTGTCAGGTCATGGTCCAAGGAGGGAGGCCGATTCTCACTACTAGCGAAAACGAGATGCCAGCACCCGAAAGATGATTAAATTAATCAGTGTTCTCCTATGCTGACACGAGACGTCCATCTTGTTTCCCAAGAAAGGACCGCTGCTTATTCATCTCCAACTTGGGTTACAATTCGTACTAAGTATAGCAAAAAACAAAGTCAGCCAAGGCTTGGTTGGTTGGTTGGTTGAATGCCCGGGATTGAACTGAACGGGTGCGTCCGGAAGCCAAGATAGCAAAGCAGTGGCGTCATCAGGGAGTTGCCTGCAGCCATATACATTACAACCACACATGGGGTGCGTGTACGCAGCAGCACCATCCATGATCCATGTCTCTGGCCTCACTTCTCACTTGCCTCCTTGGGGCGAAGAGAGTTGACGTGCGTGCTGTCCCTTCCGTCGATTAGATTAGTGGACCATCTTGCCCGTTTTCGTGATGGACCATGTAAGTCTGGTCATATTAGGGGTAACTTTGTTAAGAATAAGCCAAAATTTAGGGGATATTATAGGTAGATTACATGCGTCATCTGCAATCTTATATGTCTGCAATTAATGATAAAAAAGATTATTAGTATCATGCATATAATACTAATATATCATATCATCTCCATAATGCATAGTATCATATATTAGTATCATAGTCTTGGTGTATTTATTGTTTTGTAAATCTTAATGTAAAATTGTGGACAAGATTTGTTTAAGATTAATTTTTCTAGTTTTATGTGACATGATATCGTATCTACCTATGATACCAACACAATCTCTTTCATCATTAATGTAGTGATTCGTAGCATGAAAAACAAAAAATTTCTACCGCATGAACACACAATCAAGATCTAATCTATGATCAAGCCAAGATCTATCTACTAGATTGTAGCAACGAGTCGATAGAATACTAACCCTCGAAGATCCAAAGCGGTTAACGAGAGCAGATTCTCGTGGATGATGTAGTCGTACACTTCCGATCTCAAGATCGCGTAGACGATCCTTCCGGCGCTGCGTTCCGACAGCGCTTCCGCAGTCGGTCACACGTTCGGTACTCGATGAAGACCTTCCTCTCCCTTGTTCCAGCAGGCGGCGGAGGTTGTAGCACTCTCCTCGTGATTCCGGCAGCACGACGGCGTGGTACCGGAAGTAGAGGGGAGATCTCGCAGGGCTTCGCCTTAAGCCGGAGTGACATGGATATGCCCTACGGGTACCCGATGTTAGCATACTTGGTCCAGCCCGACGGAAGGCCCACTCGACGATCTGCCAGGGTCCAGGACGCCCAAGACGTTTCGGCTGCACGAAGCACATATGGACACGGACTCCAAAGCGCACAAGACAAGGATACCTCAAGACTAGAGTTTGAATACAACTTGTAACCTACTCAGACGTATGACCGAGACCTAGCCTCCCCATATATAAAGGCTAGGAGGGTCCAACGAGGAGGGCACGACTACATACACGATCTAATCTCTCTACCCCCGATAGACTAGACCACAACAGATCTACAAATCTGAACACTCGACTCATACTTTCGCACACGCATCCACGCCAGATCGAATCACTGACCTCAGAACCTTGGTTCGCCAGAATCAAAGAGCGGAATAAGCGAGTAGGATTTTCCTCGGGGCCTGAACAGGTAAATCTCGTGTCCCCTGGTTGCTTGTCCGTTAACCGTACACGATCTCCAGATCCCCATCTTCTCCAAACTCAAGTCCATAACAATGGGCATTGGCGAGATTAAACCTCGTCGATTGGCGCCGTCACCAGGAACTGGGGCTGCTGATTGTCGGTCGTGACAGTTCCGACCCGATCGATCTACAACTCATGGCGACGGAGAATCACCTCCTCTTGGCGCTTTCGACTTCACCGCCCACTCGCCGGATACCATAAAGGATTTCGAGCCCGTGGCGGCGGACTCGAAATCTTGTTCGAGCTTCGCTTCCAGTGGGACAACCGCACCTCCGCCTCGAAGCGTGCCCGTCCGTCAATCAGACCGCTTGCGGCTCCACACCCATGCTATGCGTCACCATCAACAGATGAGTTCTACACACATCTGCTGCAACTCCGTCTGCGCGATCCACCTTCGGATGAAGGGACCTACGATTCCGGATCCGAAAGCTGCGGCAAAGAACAACCAATATGCAGACGCTATCTCATGCGCCGCGATCATCCAAACCGACGAGGAACGCCTAACCCGCCGCCAACCCCAACCCGCAGGATGTAAACGGCGAAAACGGTGGAAACGGCGAAAACGGGACAACAGGGCCACCTCATCCAACTTAGCAAGAAGGATGGGTCAAGCACGCCTTGCGCCGTCAGCGAAATAGTCCTACCTCTGGACTCCCCACGTGATCTGGCGAGGGCATACCACTACCTCCTCATCGAGGAGCACAAGAAGCAAGTCAAGATGCAGGCGCTCGACGCAAGTAAGCGACCTCGAGTCCGGTCTTGCGACGAGCTGCGCTCCGCCATAGGACCCGCTTTAGCACAAACGGAAACCAGGAAACAAGCACCGCTCGGTGGAAAACATGGACCCAAGGAGCGGCGTGGCGTGACCCGAACTCTCCACATCGTTCATGGATATGGACGCCGACGGCAACATCATCCCAAGATGCCACAAGCTGCGATCATGGCAGCCATCACGTATCTCGCGGCTCACTCACCTCCGGAGGGGGATCCGTACTGGGCCATGCATAGGTCCGCACTCTCCGGACTAGGCCTAATCATAGCTGCGCTCCACGAAGACGCTCCTACGGAGCCGAAGACGAAAGCTCCGCCAGCGCGATCGGAGCCCCACTCCTCATCCGAAGATGAAGAAGAACACGATCTTCCTCGAAGGAAGAAGAGCTCGCGACCGCCGTAAACACGACTACGACGCCGGAGACAAGCTTACATACAAGAAGATCGACAAAGCACGCGCCAAACACGCATGCTCGTCTGAATCTGAGATGGATGAAGACGAAGGAGAACTCTGCGGAGCTCGATGCTTCAGCAGATCCGTCCTGCGACCACCGCTCCCACGCAACTACAAGCTGCCTTCGGATACTCCAAAGTTCAACGGCCCTCAAGATCCAAAGTCCTGGCTCATTGACCATCTGTCATATGTTAAGCTTCACGGAGGCAACAAAGAAACCGCCATGCAATGCCTTCACCGCGGTGACGGGCGCGGTCCGGGCTTAGCAGCCTATCATCGGGATCCATCCGAAGCGGGAGGAGCTCGCATAGCTTCATCCGAAATTTCAAAGGCACCAGAAGAGGCCCGCCTCAATTGAAGAATTGCGAGCCCGCACTCGGAGAACGGGTGAATCTATTCGCCAGACATACTACGCTGGTCTACAACCAAGAACTCCGCAGACACATCTCCAAGAGGGCCATCGACGCCTTGAGGACGGCGTCAACGCCTGCACTTCAAGGAGAAACTTGGACGTGTAAAGCCCAAGACACTCGACCAGCTCATGGAAATCGCCAACAGTTGGGCAGACGGCGAAGATTGCATCCAGCGGGCGTGATCAGATGAAGAGGACGACTACGGCCGAAGACGCGAACGCCGCAGAAGAGGAGATCGCGCTCACGAGGACCGCGACGGACCCGACATGGTCGTAGCTGCTACGCCGACCGCCAGAACGACAACAGCCGCAATAAATGAGGATACCGCAGCGGAAACTTCCGCGACAACGGACGACCAACATCGGTGGCAACGCCGCGACGACAATGGACCCTCGGATTCAAAACTTTCGTCCATGCACCATCCACTTCTACATCGACAAACAAGATGGCAAAAGAAAGCTAGCCACATGCTCAAGGACCGCGAGTTCCGAAACTCGGTGAAGGCATGGTGCGATGAGGCAACAAGCTCCAATTCCTGATTCGAACGCACTCGGCCAGTGAAATAGCACACGGAGCTCCTCCACCGCCGCCTATTGAGGCCCAAATCAACCAATCGCACCAGCAAGAAAACAACGCCGGGTCGATACCTCCCACCAAAGGGAGCACTAAATATGATCCGAAGGGACGCCCAACCAACAGGTGCGTAAGAAAATCACCCGACAAATCAATTTGGCGTGGCACTCACCGCAATCCTCGAGTACCTCACGGATCGAGTCCTGCATCACATTCACTCGCGGATCACCCTTGCCAGATCCCTCGCCCAGTCATGCCGCCACGTGCCGAGGCGCAGATCGGAGGCTTGAGATGAGTCGTCTTCATGGACGGCGGCAGCGCATCAACCTAATGTTCGCAAGCACTCTAGCAGCTATGCGGATCCCGCAATGCACTGGAACAATCGACACAACGTTCCACGGCATTGTCCTGTGGAAGGCATCTTCCCCGGGCAAAATAGGGCTCGACGTCATCTTCGAAGCCGGACAACTTTCGCAGAGCGCCTAGAATTGAAGTGGTGGATCGCCGTAATACCACGCCATCCTGGACGTAGCATTCGCAAGGTTCCTGGCCGTCCCACACCACGCATACCTACTACTCAAGATGCCAGACCAAGGGCGTCATCACACCACGGAGCTTCACCCGTCGGACCAATGCGACGAGGATTTCAACAAAATCTCCCTTTTTCGCATGCAAGACGAGCTTGTAAGGCTCGCGAGGTGACGGACAATGGGCTACCCCTACCACAAAGCGTAACGCACCGACATGTCTTTCGACTCCACCATCAACACCAAAAAGTGCAGGTCCATCCAACGGATGCCTCAAGACGGCGCTGATCGCCAACGACCTCAAGATCAAGATAGAAGGCGCGCCGTCGAATTCCTCCGTGAGCGCTGAAATCTTCCGGTGTCCTCGGACATGCCAGAGTTCCTGTGGAATTCGCCGAGCACGCACTCAATGTCTTCCTGCACCAAGCGGTCAAGCGGTCCATCCAAGACCGCCGGAGCCACGAGTCGAAGCTATCGGCAAGGAGATCAACAGATTACTCGCAGCAGACTTCATCCGGGAAATCAAGGAAAGCGAGTGGCTGGCAAACACGGTGATGGTCCCAAAAAGGACACGGACATCCTGCGGATGTGCGTGGACTTCATGTCACTAAATAAACACTGCCCTAAAGACCACTTCCCTCTTCCTCGGATCGACCGGATCATCGATTCGACCGCAGTTGTGAGAAACTCTCCTTCCTCGACGCCTACTCAAAGATAACCAGATTCGACTCAAGGTCGAAGATCAAGAGAAAACGGCGTTCATCACACCGTTCGAGTATATCGCTACAACACAATGCCCTTCGGCTAAAGAACGCGGGTGCCACGCATCAGCGATGCATGCAGCTGCCTCAAGGACCAGATCGTCGAACGTCCAAGTCTATGTCGACGACATAGTCATAAAAACCAAGGAGGCAAGAACACTTATCGGCGATCTCCGCGAGACGTTCGACAACCTTGATCGCTACAGATCAAGCTCAATCTGAAAAGTGCGCTTTGGCCCCTCGGTCACCGCCGAGTACTTCATCTCTCAACGAGGGATCAAAGCGAACCCAAGAAATCAAAGCTATCATGACAATGGAGAAGCCGAAAACCTCAAGGGCGCCAGGCTCGCAGGCGATAGCGGCACTAAGGTGTTCATCACCGCATGGGCGAAGGCCCTACCATTTTACCACGCGCAAGGCGCACAAGTTCGAGTGGACACGAAGCCAACGACGATTCGAAAGCCTCAGCGGCTCCTCTCTACCTCGCCAGCTTTTGGTCACGCCAAAGAGCGCGAGCCCTGCTTGTACATATAGCAGCCACACACCGTGGTCAAGATAAGACTCGTGGTCGAACGACCAAGAAGGCAAGACCCACGGGTACAACGCCCAATTTACTACCTCAGCGAGGTTCTCACTCCAACAAAACACGGTACCCGCACTACTGTGGTTGGCCTCACGGCGTGTTCATGACGGCTCGACGATCGAGCCACTACTTCCGGAGCATCGGTGATGGTCGCCAACGAGGCACCCCTAAACAGATCCTGAATAACCCCAGAGGCCACGGATGCGTGGCCTGTGGGGCATTGAACTATCACCCCGGACATCATCTACGAGAAGCGACACGCATCAAATCTCAAGTCCTTCCGGACTTCCGGTGCATCGGATGGAGCTGCACGCCTCGACACCCTGCATATGTCGCAATCTGGATAATGCATTTTGACGGCTCCAAACGCGGCGGGAGCAGGCAGGAGTCATCTCGACCTCCCGCAAGGTGACAAGATGAAGTACGCCCTTCGGATGAAATTGAGCCTCCAACAACGAGGTCAATACGAAGCCCTCATCCATGGCATGAAGATGGCAAAAATATGCGGCGCAACGCGCCTGGTCATCTACGG
This sequence comes from Avena insularis, assembly GCA_023614405.1. Taxonomy (NCBI): domain Eukaryota; kingdom Viridiplantae; phylum Streptophyta; class Magnoliopsida; order Poales; family Poaceae; genus Avena; species Avena insularis. Next base: position 304,737,786 of record CM042685.1, read on the forward strand.
TGACTCCAACCTTGTCGTACAGCAGACGATGAATGAGTGCGACGCACACGCCGAAAACATGATCACATACCGCGCGCTATACAACGCACTCGAAGGAGAATTCAACGGCTGCGAACTTCGGCACGTTGGAAGAGAGAGCAACGAGGAGGCCGATAGACTCGCCAACATCGGCTCCACTTGTGCAAAGGTACCACCAGGTGTGTTCCTCGAACAGATCTACGTGCCATCCATCAAGCGGAAATTCCCCAAGGGATCACCAAGAAGCGTAACACTCGGGGCTACGCTTCCAAGGTCATGAAGGACCCAAAAGTTGGATACCGAAGTTGCCATGGTCAACCTGATGCAGGTCATGGCGATCAAAGAAACTTGGACACGCCCATACCTCCGCCTCGATAAACGGAGAATTGCCAGACAGCCCGACAGATGCCCGGCGCGTATCTCGTTGGTCAAAAGCCTTCACCATCATCAACGGCGAGCTGTACAAACGCAGCATTACGGGCGTACTACAACGGTGCGTCACCATCAACGACGGCAAAGCCATACTCCAAGATATCCACGAGGGCATCTGCGGCCACCACGCAGTAGCCGCCCTCGTCGCCAAAGCTCGCGGCAGGATTCTCTCGCCAACGGCCATGAGCGACGCGAAAGACATCGTCCGAAGATGCAACGGGTGCCAGCGGTTCGCCGACAAACCGCCGCACTGGTTCGAACTTCGACCCATACCCATAGCTCGCCTTTTGCCCAATGGGGCCTCGACATGATCGGCAACCGCCAAAATCTTCGAAAGGAGGACACGTCTTCCTCCTGGTCGCAGTCGACAAATTCACCAAGTGGATCGAAGCCATGCCAGTCACCAACCAGAAGGGAAAAACCGCCGTCAAGTTCTTCGAATCCATTGTCTACAGGTTTGGCGTACCGCACAGCATCATCCACGACAACTACCCATAAAGCTAAGTTTCCCTCTACTTAGAGCTGATTTCTTTTTTCTTTAACTCGACGAAACACTTTCGGCTGCGCCTCTTCGAGTAACCTAATGTGCCATCGGCTCCATGCACTCGAGTACCTCGAACGCGACACCGAGTAGCTGATTACGCACGATCGTCAATCCTTGAACTCCGAGTGCCTCGGCAAGGTACTGAGACTAAGGGTAATCAGGCTAACGAAAAGGCCTAGCATACAGTGCAAAAGTGTCTGACTCGATCGGCACCAGAATCTTACTATACAAGCCGAAAGGCAAATATTCTTTACAAGATACAAGTACTTCACAATTCGTCATGTTTTTCTGCAGCTTACAAGGATGTCAAATGCGTTGAGCTATTCTATTGGGTCCTCCAACGGAGTCGGCCAGCGCCAGTCACATCAATATACGCCAAGACCCGAGTCGAAGCATTCCTCGGATGACCACATCAATCATCGACAAAAGCGGCGTCGGCGCGCTTTTAAGCAACCGCATCAACTTCATCCGCAACATCGACTCCTTCTGGCTAGAATGCCGCATCACTCCGCTACGTCAACTCTCGGATCCTTATGCGTGAGACGCTTACTCGATGCACTTCCGGGTCAGTGGCTTCTCCTCGCATGAGTCTCCACTCGAGTCTGCGATTCGACTAGACACTCGGGGGCTACTCCTATCAGGAGCGCTGGTCGCGCACCCGATGTACTTCCGGGTCAGCGGTACGCCTGCAAGATTGTCGATTGCGTCTACAAGATACAAGACTCGAGTCTCTGACTGAGTCTACGACTCCCGCACACTCGGGGCTACTCCCCCGGATCGCGGCGCACACAAAAGATTTTCGAGTGGCATGCCAATGAACTACGCCATGGAACAATTCTTCGAGTTCGACGTCGAGTCTGCGACTCCACTACGGACTCGAGGGCTACTCCCATAGGGAGGATTGATTCAAGCATCCGAAAAAAATTGTGTCCTACGGACCTGAAGTAAGCAACAGCTGAACTAAAGTCTCCGCTCGAGTGTACGACTCGAACAGACACTCGGGGGCTACTCCCATAGGGAGCGCTGGTCGCGCACCATATGAATTCTTCGACTGTGATCCTTCGGATCAGCATGCAAAAACTTTTCGGCAACTCTGCCCGATCAGCATCGAAAGCAACGCCCTTGGCCACCCGAAACACCTCCGCGGTGATAAAATTTTGGATGATGTGTCTGCGACGCAAAGATAAGACCTATAGATACCGTCTAATGGCCTGGTAACGCACCTGACTGCGCTCTATAGTAAAGATCCATGCCAACAAAAATAGCTGCACCCGAAAGATTAAAGAGTCCTCACCATTCTGATTCGAACACTACATCGACATGGATATGCCCTCTACGGTGCCGATGTTAGCATACTTGGTCCAGCCCGACGGAAGGCCCACTCGACGATCTGCGGGGTCGGGGCGCTCAAGACGTTTTTGCCAGAAGCACATATGGACACGAACTCCAAAGCGCACAAGACAAGGATACCTCAAGACTAGAGTTTGAATACAACTTGTAACCTACTCGTATCGGTACATGAGACCTAGCCTCCCCATATATAAAGGCTAGGAGGGTCCAACGAGGAGGGCACGACTACATACACGATCTAATCTCTCCACCCCCGATAGACTAGACCACAACAGATCTACAGATCTGAACACTCGACTCATACTTTCGCACACGCATCCACGCCAGATCGAATCTGCGCACCCTGTAACCTTCGGTTCCGCCGTAATAAGAGCAGACAAGCAGGAGTAGGGTTTTCCCTCCGGGGGCCTGAACCTGGGTAAATCTCCTGTCCCCTGGTTGCTTATGCATTACTGCAGGTATCTCCAGCATCCCCATCTTCTCCAAAACCCAAGTCCATAACAATGGGCATTGACGAGATTAAACCTCGTCATGGAGCGAGTATGGTGGAGTATGAGAGAGGCCTTGGTGATATAGGGTTTAGAGGGCACCAGGGGGGCTTAGCCGGCGGCTAGGGTTTGGGGAACCCTAACTCGCCGAGTTAAAGGAGGCCCTAGGCGGCAGCGACTTTGGAGGAGGCCGGCGGCTTGGGGCTAGGGTTTGGTGGAGAGAGATGTAGGGGAGAGGGGAACCCCTGCCCCTCCTTTTATAGGTGGGAGGGAGGCGCGGTTGGGAGGAGGGAGTCCTCCTCCAACTCCTCCTCCTTGGCCGGCGGGTGGAGGGAGTAGGACTTCCTCCCTAAGTAGGTTTCCTACTCTCCCTCCACCAAGCAAACTTGTCGTTTAACTTTTTCAAATTGGCGTTTGACTTTCAAACTAGGATTTGATTTCTCCCTTTATTTTGCCCAGCCAAGTGACCTAGTACATGATGCAACCATTCCACATTGTCATGACACATTCGTGTACCCTTCCCCTCTGGAGTGTCGGACCTTCCGGACCCTTCTAGAACATTCCTGGTGAAAACATCGGAATCATTCCCCAACTCCAAAACAGGACTTTCCTTATATGAATATTATTCTCCGGACCATTCCGGATTTCCTCGTGATATCCCGAATCCCATCCGAGACTCCGAACAACATTCGTTCTCTTACTCATCATTCCATAACTACTCAACAACATCGAATCCTTAAGTGTGTCTCCCTACGGTTCATGAATTATGCGGACATGATCGAGACACTTCTCCGATCAATAACCAATAGAGGAATCTGGAAATTCATATGGCTCCCACATATTTCTACGATTACTTTGCGATCGAATGAACCACTTACATACGATACCAATTTCCCTTTGTCTCATGATAGTTTACTTATCCGAGGTTTTGATCATCGGTATCTCTGCATACCTAGTTCAACCTCGTTACCGATAAGTACTCTTTTCTCGTTCCCGTGGTATGTGATCCCTTGTGAACCAGTCACATGCTTGCAAGCTAATTGGATGACATTCCACCGAGAGGGCCCAGAGTATATCTATCCGTCATATGGATGGACAAATCCCACTCTTGATCCATGTGCCTCAACTCATACTTTCCGAACACTCAATGCCACCTTTATAGCCACCCAGTTACGGTGTGGTGTTTGATGTCATCAAAGCATCCTTCCGGTGATGGTGATTAACATTATCTCATGGTCGAAGGAATTTGGTTACTATGTATCAGAAAGCTTATAGCAAATGAACTATATTAAATGACTTGATCTTTATGCTACGCTTAACTATAGGAGTATGTCCATCACATCATTCTCCTAATGATATGACCCTGTTGTTAATAACATCTCTATGTTCATGATTAGGAAACCATGATCATATATTAACCAACAAGCTAGTTTAACAAGAGGCTTTACTAGGGACTCTTTTATGTTTACAAATCACACAAGTATTAATGTTTCCGGTTAATACAATTTTAGCATGGTATGTAAACATTTATCATAAGTATGAAGATATGATAATAACCACTTTATTATTGCCTCTTGGGCATATCTCCAACAGTCTCCCACTTGCACTAGAGTCAATAATCTAGTTTCAAACCTTTGTGTATTCAACACCTATGGCTTTTTGGTGTCGTATGTACACGATTGCTAGTGGTGAACTGATCTCCGGATCTGACACTTCCAGGTCCGTGTGTAATTGCATGTCTTTGCGTCTCTACGCATCACTCATTCTCTAATGAGATGGCTTCGTACAAATTTGGTCCTTTGGTGTGACCTTTAGTTCTTTTGGGGTTAAAACATGTTGATAATATTGTCGTACAATATATCTTCATAGTATTATCCCTGCCTTGAACTACACCTAGTTTGATAACAAACTACTTGACACAAATGCCCTCTTTTGCTGCTATAACAGCAGTCATATACTTAGCCTTTTGTTGTAGTATCTGTCACAATGTCTTAACTTTGGAACTCATCCAAATTCATTATGGAACTCAATTCCATCATATTGTGCCACCCTTAGTTTAGATTGAGATAAACTTAATTTGTACTCCGTGACAAAACTAGTATCAATGTAATTCATTTACAATGAACTAACCATCTATTTGTCACTTTTACAAAATAATATATTCTTAGTTCTTTTACAAGATCATAAGAATATCTTTACTATCGTCCAATAATCATCTTATAAATCATTCTGGTATATGCTCATAACATTTAGAGCATAGGACATATCTGGATTTGTACACATCACAGCATGATTGATAAAATACTCTTTGTGATTTCATGCATCAAGTATCAATCTATACTTGAATCTTTGTTTCACTTACCAAGTGTCAATACACTTGAATATATCATCATTATTGAACTCCTTCAATCTTTTATGTGCGACAAGAACCTTTCTTATAGCTTCTATATTGAACTCATTCAATACATTATCTATGTACTTTTGGCACAACCATATTAGCGTCTATTGATGCCAAATATTTGGGTTTTGCCTAAGTCTTTCATCGGGATGAAATTCTTAATATGTGTTAATAAAAGATACATCATTTCTAATCAACAATATGTCTTCCACATAATGTATTAGAAACATGTCTTAGCGCTCCCACTTAATTTCTTGCAAATGCAAGCATCTTCATTGTCTCTGATGAAATTAAACTCTTTTAACAGTTTCATCATAGTGAAGATTCCAACTCCGCGATGCTCACTTCAACCATTGAAGTTTGCATATGCTTTTAGCATACTTTGAATTAACAAAACCCTATGGACCGTGTTATGCACATGTCCTAGGTAACAATTCTATTAGAAGAACTTGTTTTGTTTATTCAACTACCACATAACAAAATTATATGTAGTGGTTGCTACATTAATCCGTCTAGACTAAATATCGCTATGAAAGATCAAATCTTGTCATAGTCAATCTTTGAACATTGTTGTGAACTCTTTCCCAACATGTCGACTATTTCATAGATGTGAAACATCCATGTCTATTTTATAGATCCAAACACAACTGTAAGGTCTTACACCTTTCTCGAGGGTCTTTCAAGTTCAAAACTTGATTTCTCGTGTATGGAACTATCACGGATTTTATGGCTTCAAGCCATTTGACGGAGTCAGGGCTCATCATTGCTTCTTTGCATGTAGTCGGATCATTATTGTCAAATAATGATTTAACTCTCAAATCTTGGTATTTGATTGTTTACCTGACCTACTTGTTTCAATAGGAACTTTGACCTCCGTAACCACAACCTTTGAGGCACGTGAGTCATGAGCATTGTTGCGGCCTTCGGAACACTTTTCGGTGTTGCGCAACTTTGCACATATAGCTAAGGTTCTTTTAACCTTATCAAAGTTCTATTGTCCTCCCACTTATCTTTTCTTGAAAAAATCCTTCTCAAAGAAACTTGACGTTCTAAGCGACAAACATTTTTGTCTCTGATGTTATGGAGGAATACTTAACAGTTATTCAAAATAAGATACAAAGACAGGTTCATCCGACTTTGGTTGCAAACATCTTTCTTATGCATAGCATACCAATGTTTAAGAAAGGACAACTTGGGTTTTATCTCAGACCATAACTTTATATGGTGTCATTTCAACGGATTATGATGGAGCTCGATTCAGTGGAAAAACGGTAGTCTCTAAAGCTTTTAATCTTTAAAAATATAATGGCAGTTTTATGAATTACACCTTTGATCTTACCATGTCAAACAAGGTTTAATTACATATCTCGAACACTCCATACTCTTATGGTGTTTCGGTAAATGCAAATTCACGGAACGATTCCTTAAATCTTAGGTATTATGCTAAAATTGTAACTCAAATATTTTCCTTTATGATCTTATCATAAATTATTTATATTCTTGTTACAATGATTTTGCACTTCATTTTAAAAATCTTTGAACTTTTCAAATGTTTCATACTTCATCCTTATTAAGTAAATATTCATATATTCACTCAAATTTTTGGAGAAAGTATATGAAGTTGAAATCCATCGCTCTTGACTACACATAATGGACTTCATACAACAATATGTACAATTTCCAATAAGCTAGTCATTCGTTCCCTTTTGGCCTATGAACGAAGTTTTAATTATCTCTAGGAAAGTTTCACAAGCGTCATTTGATCAAAAATCAAAAGACTCAAAAATTCCATCCACATGGAGTTTCTTCATGTTTTCTTTCCAATATAATTTTAAACGGCGATGTCACTTCCTAAGTGATCTTTCAATCAATTTGTCTTTTGACATTTTTAGCACTAGTTTTATGGATGTGATTTCTCCAACGAGATTTGTGAATCATCCATCTTTTATGGATTACGGCAATTATTTGAACAACCCTTTTGTATCATAATACTTGATAAAACAAATCTTGAAGGCAAGCTTTGATGTTTAACAAGCAGCACAATAACCCTTTATTTGTTCTCGATGAATATCATCACATATTCTTTTGCTAGTTACTTAGGCCATTGTAGTTCATGAATTGTGTTGTTTCGTATGACGATTCACACCAACAAATTCAGTATCAAATACTTAAGAATCACATTGTTTAATAAGCAAAGAATATATCCATAACATGTATATCATCTATATACTTAAGCTGAACAATTCTAGTCTTTTCTTTTCTACCATATATTTATGAGATTCTCTTTTAGTATTTTCTTTTCTGTTTGAAAGAATCCATCAACATCAATAGTGGAGCCATATACATGACACATAGTCCAAAGCATGTATAGTAAAATACCAATGTCTTTGGACTTGCACTTTGAAGTAGATCACCATCATCAAACGTTTGGTGCTCTTTTAAATTCCTTTCTTTAGTAATCTCTTGGTGTAGTAAACATTTTACCTACATCAAATATTCACCCTTATCATGGAATTATCCATTATCAAGCTACTTTTAGCTTATAACGGTGAATTGCGAGTATAATGTTGCTCTCCAAAACCTTTTGGAGGATTAGGACAACTAGTGTCTCCAACCTTTTGCAAATTCTCATCAAATATGAGAACATGAATTTTGCCATATTATACTCTATCATGTTGCAACCAAAACTTCGTTTCAGATATCATAATATCTTCCACACATCATGGTTTCTGAAACAACTCTTTCAGATCCTAGATAACCTTGATGTTAAGACAATCCTTTGAATATCAAGAATCATGGAGACAAACATGATACTCATACACTAACACTTGGAATTTTCACTCTTGATTTAATACCAATTATTAAACTTCATGGAGTAACCGGAACTTACTGAAAGTTTGCAATAGTACTTTTAAACTTTAGATTAACACTTCAAAACAATACGATACCAGTTCGTAAAGTAACTAACCAGAATTCTATAGTTCTATCATCTCAATTATAACTAAGCGCAAGGTGGTAAACGGATGCCAATGACTACAACAATTATGAAAATTCACTTGATTTAATTTATGATAAATAGTGTTCAACTTTTAATTACATTGCCGTTGAACTCCCACTCAAAACAATATCCCTCACATTGTTTTAGTGATCACAGGAACCAAATCCACCACATCAAAACCGATCATCACGAGAGTTGATGTAGCTTCAATGGCGAACAATCATCATGTTCATCATATCTACTATATGACTCATGCTTTACCTTTCGGTGATCCGTGTTTCGAGACCATGTCTGTACATGCTAGGCTCGTCAAGATCAAACCTTAGCTTCTGCATGAGCAAATCTGGCTTGCTCATGTTGTATACACTCGCAGAATCTAACACACCCGATCATCACGTGGTGCTTCGAAACAACGAGCTTTAGCAACGGTGCTTACTAAGGATGAACACTTTAAAACTTGAAATTTGTGTGCTTGAGGGATCATCTTATAATGCTACCATCGTGAACTAAGCAATACAAGATGCATAAAAGGATTAACATCACATGCAAATCATAATATGTGATATGATATGGCCTTTCTTCTTGTGCTTCCGATCTCCATCTTCAAGCACGAACATGATCTCCATCATCACCGGTGTGGCGTCAAGGTCAATGGCGCCGCTACATGGTTGTCTTCCACCAGCATCAACTATTACAACTACTTTGAATAATAGACACGAAGGATTTAATGGAAACAACCATATGGCTCCTGCCGGTTGCCAACTTACAATAAGGAACATTGCATACATCATATATAATCACAATCATGGCCATATAACATCACAGCTGTAAGGTTCCCAACCTTTAATAAGGTAGAGATCCCTTTGTTTACAATGCTAGTCCCTGGATCAATAGCTAGCATCCACAGTTAAGATGTAATATCAAGAAACAAAGGTCATAATACAACTTTATAACCAGGAGTAAAATAATTTATTACATCTTACATGGCTCATTTGGCTATCTCATTACAATGCAGCAGAATATAACAATAGCATGGGGTCCTTCATCTTCAAAGTGCCACAGGCAGACATGTTGGTTGTAGACTTGTAATCCTAATCAATAAACTTCACTAATATCAAACAAACCTGCAACATAACAAGTTACAGCCACAAGGGTCAATACATTTGAATTGTATTGGCAAGTGATACTATGGTAGTATAGTGGAGTCTATCATCTATATGCATTTGGCTAAGTGGAGCTTAGGCTTGCATTGCTCAAAATAGATTTTCCTTATCATTTGTAAACACTAAGTTTTTGCTTGACAAAATCATTCCCAAGGCATCTCCCAATAGAAATCGGTGATCCTTCAACCCTTGTTCAACCACAAACTTTTAACTTAGAAATTGGGATGAGGAGATTCTTGATAGCTTCCATGTCTTGATGCTCAAATTGTCCTGTACCAGGGACATGGCTAAGTACTTAGATTTTTCACTCTGCAGAGGTGGTGCACTTTCCCCACAAAACTTGGTTTCCCAAGACAAGATCTTTCAGAAGCCTCCCCTTAGACCAGAATGGACGCGCTCCAACCTATCAATCTCCTACCACCAACTGTCCATTTGGCTAAGTTATTGCAACCTATATGATCCAGGCAGAGCCCATAATGCCAAGTGGCTGCACTTGAAGCTTCTCAACATTTGACATCTCAAATCTCTTTGTTCCTGGGTGGCCATCCACAAGTGAGATACACAAGAACCACTCAACACAAACCATTCCTTCCATTCCACCCAGGTGATTCATTCACTTAGTTGTTTTATTAAACAAAACACGAGTCCTTGACTTAGAAATATTCCATGGCATAAATTTCTACTAAGGTTTCATCTACTAGGATTTCCCATGGCATAGTTTATACTTAGCAAAAATTCCATGCATATCCTACTTAGAAATATCACTAATGCATAGTGAAAATAATGGGACAAAAGTATGAAGCATCACTTGCCTTTTTGGTAGAGAATATAAGTTCACTCCTTGTATTTGCAATGATCACACTCTCCAAATCACTACAATTCAATCAAGCAAGGCACAACTTCAATCTACCATTCAAGCAAACAACACATAAAATGATAGAAACAAAACAATGCATGCAAGCATGCTAAAGATTGTTTTATTTGGAGAAGTGGTTTCTAATAGGTTATAAACATTTTAAAACACCTAATGATCATTTTATAAAGTGGCAAAATCATTTGCAAAAGATTTCACTTCATAAACCATTTTTAAACCAAGTCATTATTTTATGTGGTTGAAAATGTCTTTAGTAAAGTAATAATTTTTATAGGATTCACCAAATACATTTTCAAATCATAAAACTTGGTGTTTGGGGTCAGAGAGTTTAAATCAAGACATTTCTCAAAGGTTTTCCTCCAAAATCATTTTTAAACCATAATCAATATTTTTACTTGGCTAGAAATGTTTTTAAATCAAAGATTCATTCTTTTGCTTCACCAAATACATTTTTGAAACCACAAATTGATTTCTATGGTCAGTAGGTTCAAAACAATCCATTTGCCAAAGGTTTTATCTCAAAAATCATTTTACAACAATTTTTATATTCTAAACATGCATATACAAGTTTCTACAAAAACAATCAATTTAGCAGAAGCATTTTACTAAACAAAGTGCGTGGTCAGAAAGTAATTGTCTTGCTGAATCCATTGATATAAAATTTGCAAAATTTGGACGTGTGGTTTGAAAGTTATGAATTTTTCAAATTGGAACATCTAATAGACATTTCTGTTTTTATTTCAAACGGACAGGGCCACGTGTCTAGTTCTTATTCGCCTGTACCGCTTCATGCAGATCGTGCAACGAGAGGCGTTGGATCTAAAGGTGATCATGCGGCGCAGATTGATCAAAAACGGTTCGCTAAGTTAATCTAACACAGCCACAGGATTTGCATCTAACGGCTCTCAACGCTCTGGCCATGTTCTGGCAATGCTGCGATGGTGGGCGGCGGCGGAGCGGTCAGACGGTGGCGATGCAGGAAGCGAGAGAGGGTGGGGAGAAGCTCACCTGGTTCGCATGGTGTCGCTGATGCTCTTCGTGCTCGCGAGAAGGCAAGGGGCGCATGGTGGTGGCGTGGATTCCTCACCGGAGTTGAGCTGCACCTCGGGCTCGTCTGTTCGTCGACGGGGGCGATGATATACGGCATGCTAAGGCAAATAAAGGGCACCGTTAGGTTTGTATGGAAGTCGCGATCATGTGAGCATCCAAGAGGGGGAAAGCAGCGGTCTATTCTTACCAGGAGGACTCGCCGGAGTCGAGGCCGACGCAGGATGCCATTGTCGTCGTTTCTTGAGGTGAGGGTCAAGCAACAAGCGATGATCTGATGAGAAGCTAGGGGTGGGAGCATGTTCGTGTGGTTGAGGAGGCGAGGGGCGAAGGAGGCTGGCCGGAATTGCTGGTGGAGCTCGCCGGAGTCAGTGACAGTGTGGTTCCAAATTGAAACATCCCTGGGGCAGAGAGGGCCGGTCGAAAGAGGGGAAAGAGAGAGGGAAGGCAGGCGTTTAAGAGGGCAGTGTCACGGGCGAAAATCATGCGGCCATTAACGCTAATTTACGCGAGGAATTAACGACAGAGAACGTCTGTGAGGGAGAGGAGGAACGGGTCGCGGGGTAGACGACGAGGTGAGCTGGCGGTGGGGGCCTGGCGTCAGCAAGAGAGGAAGAGGGGAGGTGGGGTCCATCTGTCATTCGCTAAGCGGGTCGATTTGTGAGTGGAAACGATTCGCTGCGGGGGCGAGCAGGTGGTCTGCTGATGGGCTTAATGGGATAGCTAGGCTGGGCTGCTTTGTTTCATTTTTTTTGTTCTGAATGTTTTTCCTTTTCCATTTCTTTAATTCTGTTTTGATTTTGAATAAACAATTCAAACACTCATTTGAATTCAAACCTTTGCTAAATTTTGTGAATAATCAAACACTGATTAATAACACATTCTGAAGTCAAATTTAGAATAAATAATTTATTCTTTTTTAGGGTCTTTTAATTATTTAAATTAGGCCTTTGCATTACTTCATATAAGATTTAAAATATTTTTAATCCTTATTTAAATTTCATTCTTCCACAAAGCCTTTTCAGTAAGTTTTATTAAATTATTAGGATGTCAAATAATTCACCTTGAATTATTTGGAAATGCTTTTAATAGGATTTATCAATCATTTAAAATTGGATTTGTCTTTATTCAAATAGAATTTGGTTAATGCCATTTTAATTAATTTGAAAACTCTTTATCCATTAATTTATTTGTATTTGGATCATAATTATTCCATTTGCTTATGGATTAGGTCAAGATATAATTTGGTCTTTAAATATTCCTTACTGAATAATTTCTTTCTTTATCTTATAAAATCCATATCTTTTTATTTATAGATCCAAACTTGGTGATTCCAATTTGTAAAATCTTATTTGATATTTATTTATCCTTTTAAATATCTTTAGGATTATTTTCTCACCATTTGGTATGGATTTTTAGATAGATGCTTTATTAGCTTTGGGAATTAATATCATTATCTTATTAAATTCATAGGATTTTATCTATGGCTCCAAATTAAGTGAAACCAATTTATATGGTTTTATAATATTTCTAATGGTCATTCTTGATCAATTTGAAATGTTTGTTTGACCAATTTTTATATGGATCAAACCCATAGTCTTAGAGATAACTTGAAAATGATTTTCTTCCATTAGGGTTTTAGGGTTTTGGTTTATTTCTTAAGTGTTTAAATTTCAAGATGCATTTTATGAGGAATGCATTCCACTTGATTTGAATTTAGTTAGATTCAAACACTAACCAAAGTTTGTTCAAGATGGGATTTTAAGTTTCCATTTAGAAACACAAGTTTCTTTTCACCCTGAATTTCAACATTTATTTATTTTGTTTATTTATTTTTCACATAACAAGATTTGGAAAATCTTGGGATGTGACAAAAGCATACCCCTGCAAAACAAAGTTAGACGTCTCTAATTTTCTTTGCATGTTTTACGTGGTTTGGGGCTTTCAATAAGTGTCGTTCTAACTTACGAACAAGAACCACAACATTGATACTAGTATTGTCAATCACCCGTTGTAAATTGAATCTTAACTATGTTGGGAGAAACAAACACCCGCAAAGCCACTTATGCAATACAAATTGCATGTCAAGCGTGGAGCAAGTCTCATGAACGATGTCATGTAAGGTTAGCCCGGGCCGCTTCATCCCACCATCCCGCAAGATGCAAAGTACACAAGAAGCAATCGACAACAAAAGCATCAACGCCCATAATAACCATTGTGTTCTACTCGTGCAACATATCTACATATAGACACGGCTCTGATACCACTGTAGTGGTTCGTAGCATGGAAAACAAAAAAATTCTACCGCATGAACACACAATCAAGATCTAATCTATGATCAAGCCAAGATCTATCTACTAGATTGTAGCAACGAGTCGATAGAATACTAACCCTCAAGATCCAGCGGTTAACGAGAGCGATTCTCGTGGATGATGTAGTCGACACTTCCGATCTCAAGATCACATAGACGATCCTTCCGTGCTGCGTTAAGTGCTCCAGCGCAATGGTCACACGTTCGGTGCCACTTGATGAAGACCTTCCTCTCCTTGTTCCAAAGCAGCGGAGGTTGTAGCACTCTCCTCGCAATTCCGGCAGCACGACGGCGTGGTACCGGAAGTAGAGGGGAGATCTCGCAGGGCTTCGCCTTAAGCCGGAGCGAGTATGGTGGAGTATGAGAGAGGCCTTTGTGATCTAGGGTTTAGAGGGCACCAAGGGGAGGGCTTAGCCGGCGGCTAGGGTTTAGGTAACCCTAACTCGCCGAGTTAGAGGAGGCCCTAGGCGGCGGCGACTTTGGAGGAGGCCGGCGGCTTGGGGCTAGGGTTTGGTGGAGAGAGGTGTAGGGGAGAGGGGCACCCCTGCCCCTCCTTTTATAGGTGGGAGGGAGGCGCGGTTGGGAGGAGGGAGTCCTCCTCCAACTCCTCCTCCTTGGACGGCGGGTGGAGGGAGTAGGACTTCCTCCCTAAGTAGGTTTCCTACTCTCCCTCCACCAAGCAAACTTGCCGTTTGACTTTTTCAAATTGGCGTTTGACTTTCAAACTAGGATTTGATTTCTCCCTTTATTTTGCCCAGCCAAGTGACCTAGTACATGATGCAACCATTCCACATTGTCATGAAACATTCATGTACCCTTCCCCTCTGGAGTGCCGGACCTTCCGGACCCTTCTAGAACATTCCTGGTGAAAACACCGGAATCATTCCCCAACTCCGAAACAGGACTTTCCTTATATGAATCTTATTCTCCGTACCATTCCGGATCTCCTCGTGATACCCCGGATCCCATCCGAGACTCCGAACAACATTCGGTCTCTTACTCATCATTCCATGACTACTCAACAACATTGAATCCTTAAGTGTGTCTACCTACGGTTCGTGAATTATGCAGACATGATCGAGACACTTCTCCGATCAATAACCAATAGAGGAATCTGGAAATTCATATGGCTCCCACATATTTCTACGATTACTTTGTGATCGAATAAACCACTTACATACGATACCAATTTCCCTTTGTCTCACGATAGTTTACTTATCCGAGGTTTTGATCGTTGGTATCTCTGCATACCTAGTTCAACCTCATTACCGATAAGTACTCTTTTCTCGTTCCCGTGGTATGTGATCCTTTGTGAACCAGTCACATGCTTGCAAGCTAATTTGATGACATTCCACCGAGAGGCCCAGAGTATATCTATCTGTCATATGGATGGACAAAACCCACTCTTGATCCATGTGCCTCAACCCATACTTTCCGAACACTCAATGCCACCTTTATAGCCACCCAGTTACGGTGTGGTGTTTGATGTCATCAAAGCATCCTTCCGGTGATGGTGATTAACATGATCTCATGGTCGAAGGAATTTGGTTACTATGTATCAGAAAGCTTATAGCAAATGAACTATATTAAATGACTTGATCTTTATGCTACGCTTAACTATAGGAGTATGTCTATCACATCATTCTCCTAATGATATGACCCTGTTGTTAATAACATCTCTATGTTCATGATCAGGAAACCATGATCATATATTAACCAACAAGCTAGTTTAACAAGAGGCTTTACTAGGGATTCTTTTATGTTTACAAATCACACAAGTATTAATGTTTCCGGTT
This sequence comes from Avena insularis, assembly GCA_023614405.1. Lineage (NCBI taxonomy): Eukaryota > Viridiplantae > Streptophyta > Magnoliopsida > Poales > Poaceae > Avena > Avena insularis. Next base: position 304,753,205 of record CM042685.1, read on the forward strand.
AATACAATTTTAGCATGGTATGTAAACATTTATCATAAGTATGAATATATGATAATAACCACTTTATTATTGCCTCTTGGGCATATCGCCAACAATTAATTGCTATTATGACACATAAGCATTTTGCATGCATGTGGTGCATGATACCACCTATGATACTCCCATTGGGGCTAGTCTAAGAGTCCAACTTAGCACTTTTGCTTATGTGACAATGAGTTAATGAGGAAAGAGATAGATAGAGTAACTAGCTATGTTACTGTAACATCACACATATCAAGGCAAAATGAGTCTATAACCTAATTAATGTGACATTGCATGTTATCACACTTAAGTTATTTTGCACTACGGAGATAGTAACTTAGACTAGTAACATATGCACTATGACCAGCCTAAATCATACTCCTCTCCTATCCATTGTTTTCGGTGTGCCGTAGGTTCATCAGAATCTTTTTTGACACGATGAAAGGTTCTATTCCTGTTTTTTTGCATGCAGCAGAAATCATGGCACGCCACCATGACCCGAAAAGGTTTGGTGTAAACAGAGTTTACATATTGTTTGATCTTTAAAAAACGTGGGAAAAAAGATTTGCATAGTCTCATTGATAGAGTGAAGGATAGTACGTATTACATTAAGATTCAATAGAAAGAGAACAGAAATACGACAAGAGCAATCACCAGCCGTCGGTCAGTTCGAGAGCTCTCCCCATCCAGCTGCAGTTGAGAGTCGACTCTCGTTCCCCGAGCTGTCCTCCAGATCGACTCCGACAGCGCTGCCACCCCGAGGGAGAGATGGAAGGAAAGCTCGTCTTGTATAGAGTAGTGGTAGGCGTTTCGGCTTGATATCGGTCTTTGGCGTGATACCAGTTGTTAGGAACGGAGCGATTGGGTTTGGGCCAGATCTAGCACTGCCTTTGGTTCTTTCCTGTCGTGCTAAAGCTCTTTAAAAACGGAGGAAAAATATTTGTATTGTCTCATTGATAGAGAAGGATAGTACTCTCCAGGTGAGACGACACTCAAATGTTTCGCCCTGGCGATAGCCCCTTTTTAGCTTCAAACGTGATTTTTTTGCCATGATGGATAGGGGGCTCTTGAATTCATTTCCGAACACCCTAGCGTTGTGTTACATTTCAAATTGTCAAAGAAGTGAGTATGATGAGGGAGATCATGGCCTTCCTTTCGGTCTTGGCCTTCCTTTCGGTCCCCGGGGAGCCCAAAACGCCACACCACCACTCTTTGACCAAGTTACACGTGCTCCAAGTGCTTGGCGATGTGGAGTGGAGGCCTAGCCATCCCTTGATGAGACCTCGAACTCGAAAAGGGTAGTGGCATCCGAGGAAAAGGTATGTCACCGACTCCGTCTCTTGATTGGAATGCTTACGCGATCCCACAATCTGTCTGTTCCCTCTTTTGTAGCGGATCCACCATCCAAACGTGGTCTTGAATGACGAGTCAAGCGAATAGTTTGGCATACTGGAGATGACTGGGTATAACGTGTAGGGGAAACATGTGTACAACCGATTGTGACTAATGTCCCCGTTACTTGATTATGGGTACCACTTGCAGAAGCTACACTTTGGATATTTGTGATAATATTTTATATAGACTGCTTCGGCGTCGCAATTTCTATCAGTTAACTGAAGAAATTTAGGCTTAACTTGCGATGACCCAACATACCACTGCATGATGTAGTACACTATAGTCGTTGACATAACACCAATGAAACACCGTTCACTAGTATTACATCTATCAGAGTAGTACAACAGAAACATAGCAGGTCCAAGACATGACTATAAGTTACAACTCAACTCTTTACACAAGATCCAGAGAACACTCTAGGTTAAAGAGAGAGAAAGAAACTTCTTACGAAGAAGAATCAGGAATAAATAACTCATAGCTACCATACTTATAAAACTAATAGCTGAACTACTAGGCTTGCATTGTTGCTATTGCAATATTCTACAGAAGTAGGTTCTATGGTTATAAATCATATTCTTATCTAATCAACAACTTCGTATTCACTTGAGTTGATGTATATGCTGACTTCCTTGACTTCATGGAAGAGTTTTAGCTTTTAATGATGATTCCTGGAGCATAACTTGATGTAGACGTCATCTGTAAGGCTTTAGAACCTAGCAAGGGTTAAGAAGATACTTTGAGTACGAGCGTACTCAGCAAGTTCACTAGAAAAGGAGTGTTTGATGCACTATATCTACAGCCACAGACCGTAGGTCGTAGGCAATGCAAGTTTTCGTAAACATTTCTTCAAAGGTTGCTTTTATTCTGAAAAGCTATGTCTGTCAGCCTTCACGGGTTTACCAGAACTTTTATGGAGTTCCTTTCCCGCCGCGTTCGCAGCTCCTTCCCGGAACAAGGAGTAACAAGTTACATTTCTTACACTCTGCAGAGGTGCGTCACTTTACCCATGAGAGATCTTAGCTATGTTGCACATCCGAATTGCAGGTTCGTTCACACTTCCTTGGTGTGAGGCCCAGACTAAGATCCAAGCCAATCACTGCCTTCTCTGTGACCCCGCATGTCTCCTTGGTATACGCCAACCCACCTATTGAATTATGACAATGGCAGTACAGACCGTTCAGATGCCGGAACTATCGTGGGATGTTGAGGGCTCCCACCTATATGCTGCATATCCTCTATGAATTACCATAAATAATATTGCACGCTACGAGTGATAACAGCCACGACCCGCACATCCAGCTCCATGCGAGAGGGAAAAGATACAGCTGACTTTTTCGTCCCATTCCAAATCTCATGGTCAACGCGTAATATACGGCGCAAGAATCACTGGCGACATTGGTTGTTAAGTCCTAGGTAATATGTTCCTTTACCATCGGAACTCTTATAGTAGGTTATTACCTCATGGTAAATAACCTATAATCACTTTATTGTGAAAATAGTGTTTTCTGTCCTTTTTCAAATGCAGGTGATGACAACACTGGATTTGTAAAACACTTTACAGAAAATCATCAAAGGACATGAGCAAGTGTGAACTTGCCTTTTGTGATTGCAAGATTATGCACTCACGGTCTTCAAGACAATATAAGATCCAATAGCGGAAATCTGCATCATTGGTTCGGTAAGGACTAATGTTTAAAGAAGCAAGATGCTTTTATGCATAAGCAATGTAATGCAAGTTGAGAAACACGAATCCCGAGGATACCGTTGATCTAGGGTTTGGATACTGGAAAGGGTTTCCTTGGAATGTGTTATCCTTTTAGATTAAGTTTCATACATGTGCTTCTTATTAAGGCTTGTGAGTGTGTGGAAAACAATAGGTATTTATACAACAACAAAATACACAGTATGGAATGCTACTCAAAGTTGCTTACATCTTAATTGTTTATCTTCAAGTTTTACTTTACAAGTAATGTCACTTATAAAGAATTTTAAGTATTAACAATCTGATTATACAAGTAAAGTATAAAGTAAGGTATTTACTATTAATTGTCATATGTTGATTGAAGTGGCAAAACGAATAACTTTTGAAGAAAATCTTACTCAACTAAGCAGAAGCATTTAAGTTTTTAAGTTAACCTTATGAGGTGTTCTTTCTAGTTATAGTCTTTAAGTAAGAAAGAATTACCTTTACTGGAATAATGATATTAGTAGTATTTGAGACTTATCTATCTTGGTTTTTAACTGGGTTGGTTTGGTATTAAGATGCTTTATAACTTAATTATAACAGACCAAAGTTAACTATAAAACATGTAATAAAGTATTTAGTATCATACTTAAATATTTGCAATTAAAGGTAACTTTAAGGATGTAGATATACTTAGGGTGTATTACTTATGATATTTGTATATTGTTCACTTTATAATGTTCCCTTAGAGTTACTTAAGAATGGTATTACTTTTATTTGGTAGTGGTTTCTTTACATTATAAATGTATTAAGGAATTTATCTCCTAATAAGGGTGTGGTTAATGTTTGTGGATAAGTAAACAATATTATTTATTACTTATGAACACACTTAGTGTTTTGATTTGTTTATAAACTTTTCGTTAATATAAAGAATGGGTTTTAGCCTATTACAAATATTCTTGGAGATTTTATATTATATAAGGGTTCTTTTATAAAATAATTTATTCTTATGGTTGAAAGATAACTTAATAAAATTGTATTTAAATGGTGTTAGATCATTTTAATCTCATAATGTTAGTATTAAAGATTAATACTATTTATTATATTTAATTGGTTAATTTAAGAAATATTAACAAATTTTATTTGTCATTTTATGAATTATTAACTAAAGAAATAGGTTTAAATTCAAGTTATAAAAGTATTTAACTTCTTATTTAATTCAAAAATGGAATATTATATTTTCTTATTTAAAGCTTTCATAATATTCTCATATTTATACTTGGCTATAACAACTATTCTACTATTAATAATCTCTAACCCAACAAGTGGTTACCTCTAACTCCATTCATACCCTTCCTAAATCATCCATCACAAATACTACTCTAGTAGAGGTTTATATCAAGTTCTACTCTCCTCTAGTGTTTAGTATTTCCCAATAGGAAAATACTACTTCTTAAATCCAACGTTGCTCTAACATCATTTTAATCCTACTATCTTGTCTCTACTTGACTCCAATATCTAACATTCCAACCTCACATTATATTAATGTGACTGGTAATGACTAATCTAGAATAATAAATCAATACTATGGTTCAATCATGTTTTATCCACCAATGTCACTTATACATGGTATAAGCATTCAATATTGGTGAATAAGGCATGGTCATTATAATCCTTTGTGGTTTAGGTTTCCAATTGGCTAATCAAGGCTTCATCAATACAACATTGCAGTTGTATTGAAATTATCTTCTATCTAGCTCTATTGGATTAAGAGATATGATTCATTGGCTATACCTACTTGATCCAATATGACTACTCTTGGTAACTATCTTTAGACTTTATCCTTGTAATCTTCTTTGTTACCATATTGATTTGATTTCCTCCAATCACTCTCATCCTATAGATAACATCTAAAACTAGCATAACAATTGACCTCTTCTTACTTCTTTCTTTATAAGCCTTAAGTGAATGCTATAATAAGGACAAGAGTTGATAGGACAAGAATTGATAGGTTAAGAATTGGTGAATCAATAGTTGATTTCTCAATATTGATGAACAAAAAATATAAGGATAGGATTCAATAGAGATGATAAAGATTGATATGGAAAGAAAGATATATGGTGAATGATCTTAACTTTGGTTTCTTTCCTACTCAATCTCACTAGAGAGTTAAAAGTTAAGTACTTCCACGGTACTCATGGTATAAGTAGATGAGATTAAGATATAGTAATTACATTCTTATTATTTGTGTTATATTTATAATTTGGTATTCATGAGTGATTATAATAAATACTATGATATGATCACCTAATGATCAAATATAAATCATTAAGTAATGTATTAGGGTTTAATTTTATTACATTTGATCTACCCTTAGATCAAATCATGTTTACCCAAAATAAAGTTTTAGCAAAGGTCATATTGAAACCTATCACAATCAACTTGATGATCTACTTCAATTCCATCAAGTTAAGAGAAGCTTTAATCACTTTGACAAGTATTTTATTTAAAAATGCGAAAATTATTTAGATTTTCTATGCATGAATGCAATGCACACATCTGTGTTCAGCTTATTTCTAAGCTCTAATGCTGGGATGTTACATAAATCCCCGCGTGAGCGTAGCGTACTGTCATGTTTTTGGATAAAGATAGATTAACCTTTAACGATCACAATACAAGATTACAAAGATCAGAATAGGGCGACAGCCAGCGGTGCTAAGTTTCACAAAATAGATTCTAGATGACCATGTTTTGCAAAGACGATACCGAAGACTACAATTAGATCCAAACAACGACCCTTTGTCCGATGACAGATAAGGCTCGAGCTTGCTACAGTTGCAATATTCAACGGCCTCATGTGTGCTCCATGCTAGATGATGCCCCACATATGACTCTCCCGATGGTCTATCTGGCGTATACACTTGAGGTTTGTGAGCATTGAGCTATAAATATTGAATAGCCTTCACCGGGCTCAAACTTTGTTGGTCCCCATTGTATAAATTTGAGGATCAATTTTTTTTAGAAATAGACACATTTATTAACATAAAATGTTTAGTGTTTACACCCAGCCTCTGCATAACCAAGATGCACACAGCCAAACGAACGACAGAACTAGGAAATAAAAAGTTGACAAGCATTGCAAAAAAGGCACTATTGAAATAATTGTCTTTAACCTAAGGTAGATCAATTCTCAAATCACGCGGCCAATCCATGTCGGGAGAAAATATCCCTCGCCGTGTCCTTCAATCGCGTACATCCTTCCACATATAAGTCGTGAAATTCCATGCGTTGGAGAATTATTAAAAATCTTGTCATTTCTACAAAGCCATAGCGATCATATAATGGCAAGCGCTCCCACCCTAAACAAAGTTCTATACTTATCAACAATTGCATGCAACCAATTACCAAAAACATTGGTTACGTAATGTGGAGGAGATAAACCAGAAGCTATTTGGATGAATGACCATATAGAGCGAGCAAATTTGCAATGGAAGAATAAATGATGAATTGTCTCATTGTGATGACAAAAAACGTATTGTGTACTTCCATGCCAATTCCTCTTTGCAAGATTACATTTTGTTAGAATTGCCCCTTTCTGTAGATACCATGCAAATATCTTCGTCTTAAGGGGTATTATCATTTTCCAGATTTTACTATTATCATCAACCGGGATATCAGGTTGGATCAAAGCTCTATATAGTGAGCCAACAGAAAATTTACCACTTTTTAGTAATTTCCCTTTGAACACGTTAACATCGTCCGACAACCCGAAGGTGTTGTCTTCCACCTCTGGTGACACAACCCGACCAGCAAGGGTATGATATCTTCAGTACAAGTTCCATCAATCAAAGGTGAACTTGTGAAATAATAACAAATGAGATAAGCTTGCTCATTTAGACCTATTGGGCTGCCATTGATTGAAAAAAAATCATGTGAACATAATAATGCTACAGAGATGTCATACTTGTTTGTTCCATTGGTTCACAAAACTCAAATGATTCATGTTGAAGTAGTTTAGGCTTTGGGCATCATGACCAATAGACCAAGAACCAAACTCAAAGATCTCCATATATAGCTGATACAAGGCTAGGCTGGTATACTCACAAATGGAGATCTTGTTTAGCTTGGGGATGTCATCTTGATGATGATGCATATGGTTTTCAATCTCATGATTCCCGAGCACATGACATACCAGCACAGAAAACAAAGATTAGCCTCAAATCGAGTGCCAAAACCCAAAATAGGGGCAGAAGCCCCCTTCTAGATGTACATGAACACAACATGTAGCAAAAAAATCAAATGCAGATTCTAGCATGCCGTCAGTTGCACGAGCTCCACAATGTTGTCCCCATCAACACAAAATTTGCCTTTAACTTGAGCTATCAAGAGAACACCGCCACCTCGGATTGGACTAGGAGAAGGTTGTGTAGTAATCTTGCAATTTTTCTTCTCCAACCAGATATTAAACAAACATATATCCAATATGGTGTTTGGTATCTCAATCAATAAAGCGGTGCAGGACAAAGTCTAAACCTTGGCCTCGGGGAGGAAGTACTTTGCTTGAGACAACACCTGAAACAACTTCTCTCATGACATATCAAGACAATTGATGGAGTCATACGCCTAGAAATAGACTTGATGTAGCACCGCAACAACCATCATCTTCTTGTGGAAAACCTGCTCAAAGTTACATCCAGGTCCGATGGAGGCCAACATGTTCACATATAGAGAGTGGGGGAAAGATCCATGTGGACTTGTGGAGGCGTGCCACAACAAAGCATCACATCGGCAAGATGGGATGCACACTACCCATGGCACGCGACATGCGGGAGCTGCACCACCACAGGATCAAAGGGAGCGACAGATGAGATCCATCCCATGCGGACTTTGGTGTTTCTTGTAATAGATCCAGTTTGATATGATTAGTGTCAGAGAAAACATGCAATAGTTATCCACTGCCCATCATTGTAACCCGGCCATGCTACACAAGACCCGGGGCCTCACTCAGGACAGGCTTCTTCTCCCCAATCTTCCACCATATTGCTTGCTCATGCGAGCACACAATGTAGACACTTCCAGATATACGAGATCAAACAAGCAGGAGTAGGGTGTTTGTCTCCATCGAGAGGGCATTTGCGGTGACCCAGCATACCATTGCATGATGTAGTATACTATAGTCGTTAACATAACACCAATGAAACACCATTCACTAGTATTACATCCCTCAGAGTGGTACAATAGAAACACAGCAGGTCCAAGACATGACTATAGGTTACAACTCGACTCTTTACATAAGATCCATAGAACACTCTAGGTTAAAGAGAGAGAAATAAATAAACTTCTTACTAAGAAGAATCAGAAATAATCAACTCATAACTTTTATGCTAATAAGATTAGCATATAACTATTTGGCTTGTATTGCTGCTATTGCAATACTCTATAGAAATAGGTTCTATGGCTAGAGATTATATTTCTATCTAATCAGCAACTTCGTCTTCACTTTAGTTGATGTATATGTGGACTTCCTGTACTTCATTGAAGAGCTTGAGCTTTTCATGATGATTCCTGGAGCATAACTTAATGTATACGTTGTTGGAATTATGCCCTAGAGGCAATAATAAAGGTGTTATTATTATAATTCTTGTTCATGATAATGTTTATATTCCATGCTAGAATTGAATTAAACGGAAACTTTAATACTTGTGTGGTTTGTGAACAACACCGTGTCCCTAGTACGCCTCTATGGAATAGCTCATTGATTAATGATGGTTAAGGTTTCCTAACCATGGACATGAGTTGTCGATTAATAATGAGATCATATAATTGGGAGAATGATAAGGTGGACAGACCCAAACTAAGCGAAGCAATTAGATCGTGTCATCGTGTTCGTCTTTGCGAAGCTTTTCTTATGTCAAATATTGTATTCCTTAGACCATGAGATAATACAACTCCCTGGTATCGGAAGAAAGCTTTGAGGTCATCAAACGTCATCCTATGAGAGGGTGATCATAAAGGTGTCTCTCAGGTGATCGGAAAGTATCTGTTGGGTTGTATGTATCGAGATGGGATTTGTCCCTCCCAAGTCGGAGAGATATACTTCGGGCCCACTTGGTAATCGATATCAACACCGCTTTCAAGCATGTGGTTAAGGAGTTAATCACAAAGTGATATCGAATTACGGAACGAGTAAAGTACTTGCTGTGAACGAGATTGAACTAGATATGACGGTACCGACGATCAAATCTCGGGCAAGTAAAATATCGCGAGACGAAGGGAATATATATATGGGATTGATTGAATCATGGCATCGTGGTTTATCCGATATGATCATCGATGAATGTGTGGGAGTCAATATGGGTTTCCAGACCCCGCTGTTGATTATTGATAGAAGATCATGTCTGCATATTCTCGAACCCGCAGGGTCACACACTTAACGTGTCTCGGCGCTAGGATAGATTGGATAATTGGTTTATGAGTTTTTATTCGGAGTCTCGGATGGGATCCGGGACATCACGAGAGGTTCCGGAGTGGTCCGGAGAATAAGATTCATAAGGCGGCAGTTTTTGGAGTTCGGAATTGTTCCGGGTTAATCGGTATTGTACCGGAAGCTTCTAGAACCTTCCGGAAGGGGACCAACGTGGCCACACCTTCCGGGAGGGGGCATGGGCCTATGAGGGAGTGCCCTGGACGCATTGGGCCAGGGGCACAAGGCCCCATAGGGCCCAACCGGCCAGCTAGGGTAAAACCCTAGATAGACCTTCTAGAAGGGGGTTTTGCCCCCCACTCCTCCTCCTTGGCCGGCCTTGGCTTGGGGAGGGCTGGGGCTGCCCACCCCTCTATATATATAGGGCTGGTCACCACCCCACACCTTCCCTCCAATCCTAGCTGCCTGTGCCCTCCTCTCTCCCTCCCATTTGTTTGTAGGCGAAGCCTGCAGAAATTCTCCACCATATACACCACGCGTCGTGTTGTAGATCCAATCCGTCTCTCCACCATACTTGCTGGTCCAAGGAAGGAGGAGACATCGAGTCTTTGCGTGTGCATCTCACGGAGGCACCGCCACTTGTGGTGCTAGATCGGATCGGATCGCGAGGAGAAGCAGTACGACTACATCACCCACGTTAAAACGAGCGTTCCATCTTGAATCTTCAAGGGTATGAAGATCTAATCCAATCTCTCTCGTTGTTTGCATCTCCTAGATTAGATCTTGGCTTTCCCTCTGTTCGCATCCGTAGAAAATTTTGATTTACTATGCCACGAAACCCTTCATACGTCGTCTTAATGGCTTCAGAATCTAGCAAGGGTTAAGAATATACGTTGAGTACGAGCGTACTCAGCAAGTTCACTAGAAAAGATTGTTTGATGCACTATATCTACAGCCACATACCATAGGTCGTAGGCAATGCATGTTTTCATAAACACTTCTTCAAAGGTTGCTTTTATTCTCAAAAGCTATGTCCGTCAACCTTCACAGGTTTACCAGAACTTTCATGGAGTTCCTTTCCTGCCGCGTTCGTAGCTCCTTCCCGGAACAGGGAGTAACAAGTTACAGTTCTTACACTCTGCAGAGGTGCGTTACTTTACCCATGAGAGACCTTAGCCTTGTTGCACAACCAAGTCATGAGCTTGTCCACACTTCCTTGGTATGGGGCCTAGTCTAAGATCCAAGCCAATCATTGTCCTTCTCAGCGACCCCGCATACCCGACGGATTGCACATCAGGCCTAGGATAAAACTTGTTTCCAATAGCAGCCTAAGGTGTATAACCCTCATAGATACCAGAAGCCGTGGGGCGTTGAGGGATCCCACACATATCCTGCCAACTCTCTATAAGAGGAGTTACAACAATGGCCTGGTCATCCGTTGGCAAAGGGAGTCGATCCAACCGACTTCTTCGTCCTATTCCAAATCTTATGGTTAACGCGTAATATACAACGCAAGAATCACTGGCGACATTGGTTGTTAAGTCCTAGATATTATGTTCCTTTTTACCACCGGAACTTCCATAGTAGGTTATTACCTCATGGTAAATAACCTATATTCATATTATTATGAAAATAGTGTTTTTGACCTTTTTGAAATGCAGGTGATGACAAAACTGGATTTGCAAATACTTTACAGAAAATAATCAAAGGACATGAGCAAGTGTGAACTTGCCTTTTGTGATTGCAAGATTATGCACTCACGATCTTCGAGACAATATAAGATCCAATATCTGAAACAACATCATTGGTCCGATAAGGACTAATGTTTAAAAAGGCAAGATGATATTATGCATAAGTAATGTAATGCAATTTGATAAACTTGAATCCCTGGAATAAGCGTTGATCTAGGGTTTGGATACTAGAAATGTTTTCTTTGTAATGTGTTGCTCTTTAAGATAAGTTTCACACTTGTGCTTCTTATTAAGGCTTGTGAGTGTGTGTGAAACAACATATAAGTATAATAAATAGTATATAATAATAAAACACTCAAGTGTGGAATGGTATCTAAAGACTCCTTATAAGAAGGTTGTTACTTACGTAAATTTACTTTGGGATGCTAAAGAATTACTTTTAGTGTATCTTAAAATAATAAATTTTGAAGAAAAGTTTACTTAACTAAACAAGCATTTAAACTTTAAATATTAACAATCTAAAATATACAAGTAGTGTATGAAATAATGTGATTATGATTAATTTTCATCTCGTGACTATGATAAAAGTCCTTGAGTTTAGTTGTCTAGAGTTAAGGATATTATTACAAAATTTGTTGTTTGAAGTGGCAAAAAGAATAACCTTCGAAGAAAAGGTTTCTTTTCTAAGGTTTAAACAATCTTTGTGGTTAATAGAATGTGGTCGATGCCTCTTGGTGTTTCCTCGGTTAGTTTGGTCTTGAGATGCACTAGATCTTGATTGAAATATACCAAAGTAAACTATAAAACACATAATAAAGCTTTTAACATGATGTTTACAATCTTGTAGACTAAAGTTTAACTTTAAGGACATAGATGGACTTAAGGTATAATGCTTATGATATTTGTACTTTGTTCACTTCATAATGTTTCCTTAAAGTTACTTAGGAGTGGTACTACTTCTATTTAAGTAGTGGTTTCTTAACATTAGAATGGAATAAAATCATTTATCTCCTTATAAAGGTGTGGTTATGGTTTGTGAATAAGTAAATAAGATTATTTATTACTTATAGATGAATGATAACTCTTCAAAAATTGTAATTCGGATGTTTTGGATTACATGAATTTCATACTATCAATATTTAAGTTAAATACTATTATTAGGCCTTAGATGTATAATTTTTAGAATTATTAGCAAAATTTTATTTATCCTTATATGAATTATCAATTAAGGAAATAGGTTTAAATTCAAGTTATAGGGTGTTTTAATTTTTATTTACCTCAAAGTGTAATATTATATCTTTAACATGTAGGTATTATTTTTTTGATCATTTTGGTATATTACATTTATTTTTGTGATTTATAAATAATAAGATATATTTTTATAAGATTTATTACTTTATAAACACTTAATAAATAATAAATATTTAATTAGGTGAAATAATAATGCATGATTATAGTTTTAAAGTATTGTTCTTATTTTTCTAAGATTTTTGGTGTTTTATTTATATTTTTAACCAATATTAAAATATGAATTTTCAAAGTATTAATACTTATCAAATCTTTATTAAATAATAATTATTTAAATTGTTAGCATAATAATGTTTGATAATAGTTTAATGTTATAGATTTTGTTTTTCTGAATTTTTTCATATATTAAATATATTTTTCTAAATTATAAAACATAAGATATGGAATTTATAAGGTTTATTTATTTTCTAAATTATTTTCTAAATACAGGAATCTGTTTTACACCTGGTCAGAACCTACCCTAAGTCATATACATGTGGGGTACTGGCCACGTTGGATGCCACATGGGCAGTGGATTAGTCAACAGCGGACCCGGTCAAGGATGACGCAGGCATGACATCACGATGACCTCAACACGGACCGGTAATCTTTTTACACCCCTAGCTAACCTAGCCAGAGAGACGACCAGGTGGGCCCGTGGCCACATCAGCTGCCACATGTGCTCGCCAGAGCTTCAACGGAATTGTACCAGGAACGGCGGCAGAGAGGGTTCTGGGAAGTGCGGCTAAAGGGTTACGATGCAGGGGAGTATGCAGAACCCATATGGGGTAGCGTCGCTCTCAATTGGTCATCAGAACAGGTAGTACGACAATGGCTGACGGCGGTGCAGTAAGTCCAACAACACGGACATGCTCAGAGACCACGGGGAAATGAGCTAGAGAGCGCTGGGGGTTCGTGAGCTCACCAGGAATATGAAGAGGTTGATGGTGAGGCTTGTGATGGCCTGTAACGGTGACGAAGTCACGGTGGAGCTTGGTCAGAGTTCGGGAATAAAACGATGTGGCATCGAGTCCTGGCGCCCCTCCTTAATTCCTTTGACTAGGAGGCTCAGGGGAACAAGGCGAAGCCGTGTGCTTAATCAATGGAGCACGGAAGGGCTCAAAGCGGCGGCAATCATCGATAACTCGAAGCTAGGGTTTCAGTGAGAGGGGAAATTCGGGAGGAACAAAGAGAGAGCGAGAGGAATGATCGGGATGAGGATGAGGGCATCGTTTTGGCGTTCTTATTGATACGTTGGAAACGTATCTATAATTTTTGATGCTCCATGCTTGTTTTGTATCTACTTTGCTTTGCTTGTCTACACTTTGAGGTGATTTTTACATGTTTTCTGATACTAACCTATTAACAAGTTGCAACAGTGTCAGATGCCTGTTTTATGTTGTTTTTGGTTTCAGAAAAGTTAGTAAAGAAATATTCCCGGAATTGGACGGGACAAACGTCAAAGTTAATTACTTTCCGTGGGGAACAACAAGTCCAGAGGAGAGCCGGAGGGGCCAGCCAGGGGGTCCAGACCCATCCTAGGCATGGGTGGGCCCAGCCCCGCGCCTAGCTAGGGTTTGGCTACCCTGGCCTCCTCCTCGGCCTCCTCCTTCGCCTATAAGAAGCCCCCGATGCAGAAACCCTAAGTACCCCGATCAAATATCCACGAAACCATCTGTAGCCGCCGCCACCATCGTCCCTATATCGGGGGATCTGAAGTTCTTCCCAGCACCCTGCCGGAGGGGAGATCATCCTAGAGGCCTTCTCTCTAGTATGATGCATGAGTAGTTCCACCTTGTACTATGGGTCCATGTAGTAGCTAGATGGTTATATCTGCTCCTTTGTGCTTTCATGTATAGATCTTGTGAGCTCCGTTCATGATCAAGATCTAATCTATTTGAAATCATGCATGTTGTGTTTGCAGGGATCCGATGGATATTGAGATTATTATGTTTGTTTGATTAATGGTTTTGTCTTTATGATTCTATCATGTCTGTGTTGTTTGTGATCTTGCATGCTCTCCGTTGTTAGTAGCTATCTTGGCCAAGTAGTTGCTAGTGACTCCAAGAGGGGTATTTATGCTCGATAGTGGGTTAATGCCTCTAGTTTCCAAGGGAAGTGACAATAATCTATTCAGTTGTAGATGTGTTGTTTCTACTAGGGAGAAAACAACGGGTCTCTTGTTCATGGAACATGTGGACTGTTTACCTTACACACTTTGCTTAAAGCAGTTGTCTGTTGCTTGCAACTGTTGGAGATATGCCCTAGAGGCAATAATAAATGTAGTTATTATTATATCTTTGTGTTTATGATAAATGTTTACATTCATGCTATAACAGTATTAACCAGGAAACATTAATACTTGTGTGATTTGTAAACTAAATTAGAGTCCCTAGTAAAGCCTCTTCACAATACTAGCTTGTTGGTTAATAGATGATTGTGGTTTCCCTATCATGAACATTGAGATGTTATTAACAACAAGATCATATCATTAGGAGAATGGTATGATGGACATACTCCTATAGATAAGCATAGCACAAAGATCAAGTCATTTTAATAGTTCAATTGCTATAAGCTTTCCGATACATAGTAACCTAATTCCTTCGACCATGAGATCATTCTTATCATCATCACCAGAAGGATGCTTTGATGACATCAAACACCACACCTTAACTGGGTGGCTATAAAGGTGGCATTGAGTGTTCGGAAAGTATGGGTTGAAACACATGGATCAAGAGTGGGATTTGTCCATCCATATGACGGATATATATACTCTGGGCCCTCTC
Source organism: Avena insularis (assembly GCA_023614405.1). Lineage (NCBI taxonomy): Eukaryota > Viridiplantae > Streptophyta > Magnoliopsida > Poales > Poaceae > Avena > Avena insularis. Next base: position 304,768,493 of record CM042685.1, read on the forward strand.
GGTGGAATGTCACCCAATTAGCTTGCAAGCATGTGACTGGCTCACAAGGGATCACATACCATGGGAACGAGAAAAGAGTACTTATCGGTAACGAGGTTGAACTAGGTATGCAGAGATACCGACGATCAAAACCTCGGATAAGTAAACTATCGTGAGACAAAGGGAAATTGGTATCGTATGTAAGTGGTTCATTTGATCACAAAGTAATCGTAGAAATATGTGGGAGCCATATGAATTTCCAGATTCCTCTATTGGTTATTGACCGGAGAAGTGTCTCGATCATGTCCGCATAATTCACGAACCATAGGGAGACACACTTAAGGATTCAATGTTGTTGAGTAGTTATGGAATGATGAGTAAGAGACCGAATGTTGTTAGGAGTCTCGGATGGGATCCGGGATATCATGAGGAGATCCGAAATGGTCCGGAGAATAAGATTCATATAAGGAAAGTCCTGTTTCGGAGTTGGGGAATGATTCCGGTGTTTTCACCGGGAATGTTCTAGAAGGGTCCGGAAGGTCCGACACTCTAGAGGGGAAGGGTACATGAATGTGTCATAACAATATGGAATGGTTGCATCATGTACTAGGTCACTTGGCTGGGCAAAATAACGTGAGAAATCAAATCCTAGTTTGAAAGTCAAACGCCAATTTGAAAATGTCAAACAGTAAGTTTGCTTGGTGGAGGGAGAGTAGGAAACCTAATTGGGGAGGAGTTCCCCTCCCTCCACCCGTCGGCCAAGGAGGCCGAGTTGGGGGAGGACTCCCTCCTCCCAACCGGCCACCCTCAACCTATATAAGGAGGGGTAGGGCGCCCCTACCCCTCAGACCCAAAAACCCTAGCCCCAAGCCGCCGGCGCCACCACCTCCTGCTGCCGCCGCCTAGGGCACCACCAACTCGCCGAGTTGGGGTGTTCCCAAACCCTAGCCACCGGCCAAGCTTTCCCCTCGGTGCTTCGAAACCCTAGATCGCCAAGGCATCTCTCTTGCTCCACCATACTCGCTCCGGCTTAAGGCGAAGCCCTGCGAGATCTCCCCTCTACTTAGGTACCTGCACGTCGTCATTTAGGAATCGCGAGGAGAGTGCTACAACCTCTGCTGCCTGCTAGAATAAGGGAGAGGAAGGTATTCATCGAGTACCGAACGTGTGACGGACTGCGGAAGCGCTGCCGGAACGCAGCGTCGGAAGGATCGTCTACACAATCTTGAGATCGACAAGAGTACGACTACATCACCCACGAGAATATGCTCTCGTTAACCGCTTTGGAATCTTCGAGGGTGAGTTCCTCTATCGACTCGTTGCTACAATCTAGTAGATAGATCTTGGCTTGTTTGTTTGCATGCGGTAGAATTTTTTTGTTTTCCATGCTACGAACCCCAACAGTGGTATCAGATCCGTGTCTATATGTAGATCTGTTGCAAGAGTAGAACACAATGGTCATTGTGGGCGGTGGTGCTTTATTTATCAATTGCTTCTTGTGTACTTTGCATCTTGCGGTATGATGGGATGAAGCGGCCCGGGCTAACCTTACATGACATCGTTCATGAGACTTGCTACACGCTCAACATGCAACTTGTATTGCATAAGTGGCTTTGCGGGTGCCTGTCTCTCCCATCATAGTATAGATCCAATTTACAACGGGCACTTGATAGTTCAAGCATCAACGTTGTGGTTCTTGTTCGTAAGTTAGAGCGACACTTATTGAAAGCCCCAAACCACGTAAAATATGCAAAGAAAATTAGAGGCGTCTAACTTTGTTTTGTAGGGGTGTGCTGTGATGTGATATGACCATGATTGTGATTATATTTGATGTATGCAATGTTCCTTATTGTAAGTTGGCAACCGGCAAGAGCCATATGGTTGTCTTTAAATTCTGTTAAGACCCGCGTGTCTATTTAAAGTATTTGTAATAGTTGGAGCTGGTGGACGACAACTATGAAACGGCGCCATTGACCTTGACACTATACCGGTGATTAGGGGTGGGCATAAAAAACCGAAACCGAACACTGAAATCGAATTAACCGGAACCAAAACCGAATACACCAAACCCGCATTAGCCGAAACTAATTTCGGTTGGTAAATATGATTAACTGAATTTATAAATATTAATTTGGTTTTTACTTTCTGTTAACCGAAATAACCGTACAAACCGAAAAATATACGTGATAGAGCTAAATATATTTGTGATTCTGTCCCAGGCGTCCATTACTATATGTGGATACTAGCTCATGGAACAAAAGACATGCATGCAAAAGCTGTCAGGATAGCCCATGCATGTATGTATGTTTCCAGCCACATGCACGTACATGTTCGTGGTTTAACTGTCAATTGTGTCTATGAATTTTGTTGGAAGTCTTTCAATTATTTTCCTATTTCGGATATAATCATGTATTTTAGCTGAACTCTCAACACGTATAATTTGTTGAATATATACAATTTGAAAGATAGACATCATTTTTTTGAACAAGCAAGATAGACATCATGCTTATTTTGTTCTTTTTCTACACATGCGTTTAAGACATCAGCTAGCCATGTATTGCTTTAGGTCCTCGCCGACCTGGAGGTTACTTCCGGTGCGCCGATGAGTGGTTTAGCTTGTATGGATCTGACATAAATTATGGCACAGTGTTGTTATTTCCAAAAGTTCGGTTAAAAACCGAACACCGAACCGAATTGTCTGCTAACTGAACTATCGATTAATTAGAAAACCGAAATAATTTCGGTGCCTATTTTATAGAAACCGAATTATAGAAAAACCCGAAAAACCGAACCGAATTAAGCGAAAAAACCGAATGCCCACCCCTACCGGTGATGATGGAGATCATGTTCGTGCTTGAAGATGGAGATCGGAAGCACAAGAAGAAAGTCCATATCATATCACATATTATGAATTGCATGTGATGTTAATCCTTTATGCATCTTGTATTGCTTAGTTAACTACGGTAGCATTATAAGATGATCCCTCAAGCACATAAATTTCAAGTTTTAAAGTGTTCATCCTTAGTAAGCACCATTGCTAAAGCTCGTTGTTTCGAAGCACCACGTGATGATCGGGTGTGTTAGATTCTGCGAGTGTATACAACGTGAGCAAGCTAGATTTGCTCATGCGGAAGCTAAGGTTTGATCTTGACGAGCCTAGCATATACAAACATGGTCTCGGAACACGGATCACCGAAAGGTAAAGCATGAGTCATATATTAGATATGATGAACATGTTGATTGTTCGCCATTGAAGCTACATCAACTCTCGTGATGATCGGTTTTGATGTGGTGGATTTGGTTCGTGTGATCACTAAAACAATGTGAGGGATATTGTTTTGAGTGGGAGTTCACCTAGATTAATTTAAGTATTAATTAGAACTCAATTTGTCATAAACTTAGTCTAAACTATTGCAAATATGTTGTAGATCAATGGCGGCCCCCACCATCAATTTTAATGCGTTCCTAGAGAAAGAAAAGTTGAAAAACAATGGAAGCAACTTCGCGGATTGGTTCCGCAATTTGAGGATTGTCCTCAATGCTGGTAATTTGACCTATGTCTTTGGATGCACATTTGGGTGACCGCTGCCATGCTACCGATGAAGTAAAGAGTGTTTACCTCACTCGGAAGAATCAGTACTCCACAGTTCACTGTGCTATCTTGTATGGTTTGGAATTGGTGCTTCAAAAAAGGTTTGAGAACCATGACCCACATGATATTGTCCGTGAACTCAAAATGATATTTGAGGCTCACGCGGCAGTTGAGAGTTATGAGGCTTCTGAAAAGTTCTTTAACTGCAAGATGGAAGAGGGCAGCTCCATCAGTGAGCATGTGATTAAGATGTCTGGGCACGCAAACAAACTCCAAAGTTTGGGTATTGTGATTCCTAATTCTTTGGGGATTCACCGTGTCCTCTAATCACTACCACCAAGTTACAAGAACTTTGTGATGAACTACAATATGCAAAACATGGACAAGACGTTGCCAGAACTCTTCTCCATGTTGAAATCTGCAGAAGTGGAGATCAAGAAAGAGCACCAAGTGTTGTTGGTCAATAAGACCACCAAATTCAAGAAAGGCAATTCTAAGCAAAAGGGAAACTTCAAGAAGGGCGGTAAGAAAGTTGCTTGCCGTGAAGAAGACCAAGGCTGGGCCTAAGCACGATACTTAGTGCTTTTCTTGCAAGGGAGAAGGTCCTTTGGAAGCGTAATTGCCCAAAGTACTTAGCGGATTTGAAGAACGACAACATCAAGAAGAAAGGTATATCCGATATACATGTTATTGATGTGTATCTCACTAGTACTCGTAGTAGTGCTGGGGTATTTGATACTGCTCATATTTGTAACTCGAAACAAGTGATGCAGAATAAACGGAAGCTAGTGAAGAACGAGGTGACAATGCACGTTGGAAATGGATCAAAGGTTGATGTGATCGCGGTCGGCACTCTACCTCTTCATCTACCATCGGGATTAGTTTTATACTTAAATAATTGTTATTTGGTGCCTGCGTTGAGCATGAACATTATATCGGGATCATGTTTATTGCGAGACGGTTACTTGTTTAAGTCCGAGAATAATGGTTTTTCGATTTATATGAGTAATATGTTTTATGCACATGCACCTTTGATAGATGGTCTATTCTTATTGAATCTCGATTGTAGTAATACACACATAAATAACATTGAGGCTAAACATTTGAAATTGTGCGATAACACGACCTATATGTGGCACTGTCGTCTTGGTCACATTGGAGTGAAGCGTATGAAGAAACTCCATTCCGATGGACTTCTTGAATCACTTGATTTCGAATCACTTGAAAGATGCGAAGCATGTCTGATGGGTAAAATGACTAAGACTCCATTTTCTGGTATGATGGAGCGAGCTACGGACTTATTGGAAATTATACATACCGATGTGTGTGGACCAATGAGTGTAGCATCGCGCGGTGGTTATCATTATGTTCTTACCTTCACGGATGACTTGAGTAGATATGGGTATATCTATTTCATGAAACATAAGTCCGAAACTTTCGAGAAGTTTAAGGAATTTCAAAGTGAGGTAGAGAATCAACGTAACAAGAAGATTAAATTTCTATGATCTGATCGTGGAGGTGAATATCTAAGTTACGAGTTTGGCGAGCATTTGAATAAATGCGGAATACTTTCACAATTGACACCGCCGGGAACACCACAGCGTAATGGTGTGTCCGAATGTCGTAATCGAACTCTCTTAGATATGGTTCGTTCTATGATGTCACTTACAGATTTACCGCTATCGTTTTGGGGTTATGCATTAGAAACAGCCGCATTCACTTTAAATAGGGCATGTAAGATCCCTCCTTTGTAAAGGAAAAGGATCCCTGTGATTGCAATGCTAGTCCCTGGATCATTGCTAGCATCCACAGTTTAAGATGAAGTACACAGAAACAAAGGTCATTTATTACATTCATTCCAGAGATAAAACATAGTCTTTTACAACTCAGGGCCACAGGCCTAATACAAGAGTTTTGGAATAAGTAAATAAACATAAGTCTTCATCTTCATGTGCCACAGGCAAGCATGTTGAGTGTAGACTCATGACACCTAATCATCATTGGAGTAACCTGCAACATCACAAGTTACAGCCACAGTGGGTCAATACTTTGGAATAGTATTGGCAAGTGATACCTTAGTAAATTTTTAAGTGGACTATATTACTATATGCATTTTTGGCTAAGTGTAGTTTGGCTTGCTTTGCTCAAAATAGGTTTTTCCTATTAGTTGAAATCACCAAGTTTTTCTTTGTCAAAAAAACTTTCCCAAGAAACCACCAATAGACATTGGGGTCCTTCACCCTTGTTCACCCACAAGTTTTACTTAGAAGTTGGAGTGATGAGATTCTTGATAGCTTCCATGTCTTGATGCTCAAGTTGTCCATTGCCATGGACTTGGCTAAGTACTTAGATTTTCCATCTACAGAGGTTGTGCACTTTCCCCACCAGACTTGGTTTCCCAAGACAGGACCTTTCAGAAGCCTTCCCTTAGCCAAATGGACGCGTTCCAACCTATCATCCCACTATCACCAACTGTCCAAATGACTAAGTTCTAGCAACCTATATGATCAAGGCAGAGCCCATATTGCCAAGTGGCTGCACTATAAGCTTCTCAACACTTGGCCTCCAAATCCCTTTGTGCCTGGGTGGCATACCACAAGTGTGATACACAAGGTAAACCATGTCCATGGGCCTTGTGTAACCACTCAACCAAAAACCACCATTCAAGTCCCATTCCACCCAGGAGGTTCATTGACTTAGTTGTTTTATTAAGAAAAACATAAGTCCAAAAGAGTTATAAATAATTTCTTCATAGCATGTATATACTTTACCAACCCTTGTTTGCTACTAGCTAGGCTAAGCATGGCATAGTAACTTAACTTAGGAAATTCCCTAGCAATTCTAAAATTCTACAACTACTTAGGATTTCCCAACATAGCATTTGGCAAAAAAAAGTAACAACATGCAAGACTTAGCAAAATATTTCTAATGCTTGTACAAAATATAGGGATGGAAATATTCATGAAGTACCACTTGCCTTGGTAATGGGGAGAGTAGCACTCTTCACAATCACAGTCACTAGCAAAATCTACACAAAAATTTGTAGCACAAAATTACACACAATTCAAATACAAACAAAAATATGAATGCATGCATGCAAGAAAATGCTAAGTGATGATTTTTGAAAACTCCACCAAGCAAGTGCATGATACAGAAACATAACCAAGTCAAAAACTTGCTAACTAAACTTAATTAGCACTAAAACAATTTTACTAAACAAATTCTATACTCAAAAAGGTCCTAAACAAGTTTCTGCATAAAAAGTCATTTTAACAGAAACTTTTTGTTAAACACATTGCAGATTCAGAAAGGGCTTGTCTCCCTGATTCCAACGGTATGAAGTTTGCAAAAATCTAACGTGGGAATCAAAAGTTATAGCCATTTGAAATTTGGATCCAAATCTGATTTGAATTCTGTTTTTGATTTAAACTCCAGCCACGCATCATGTTTCTATTGGCGCGTACCGATTCGTTCCGGATCGCGCTTGCTAGCCGTAGGATCTAACTAACGACGCACGGTCCAGATCTAGCATAACGGTTTGATTAGTGATTCTATCGCAAGCGTTGGATCTAGATCCAATGGCTCTCGAGCATGCGACCATGTTCTGGCGGCCTTGGCGTCGTGACGTGAGCGCTCGATCGTGGCGCTGGCGTTCTAGGTCGCGTGCGAGAGGGGGAAGGGTCTTACCAGAACCGCGGTGGCGTGCTGAAGCTCAACGTGGCGTTGGTTTGCGAAGGGGCGCGCGGGCACGGTCTCTGGAGCTCGTCAGAGTTGCGGCGGCGTCGGTCGCTTGCAGGTGAGGTCACTGTCGAGGTTTGGCGTCGCCCTAGCACGAACCAGAGGGGTCAGGGGGTGCACAAGATGCAGGCGAACAATCCCGTATGAAAGAGGGGGCAGGGGCGCTCGGGTTTTACCTTAATTGGTCGCCGGAGTCTAGCGGCGGCGCAGGTGGTCTTGAGCACGAGCGGGGCGATGGCACAGGTCACGAGCGAGCAAAAGAAAGGTGTCGGCAGATCGCCGGATCATCTTGAGCAAGTTAGCTTGAACCAGAGAGAGGCGGTCGAGGCTCACGGAATCGGTCGCCGGAGTCGTCGATGCTGCGGGCTTCGAGAGCAAATCTGCGCAGCCTGGTGGCGGAGTGAGCGAGGAGAGTGGGGAAATGCTCATGGTGCGGAGGGATTAAATAGGCCCAAGCGCGATAGGAAGCGCTGTGGCATCAAGGCTAATTACGCGGCGCCATTACGGCATTGACAATGCGGCGGCGGTCTGAACGCAGTTTGGGGAAGACGAGGCGGCGTGGAGAGGGCCCGCTTCGTCGGTAACAGCAGAAGGAGGTGGGATCAGTTGTCGTGTTGTATGGGTCTTGTTGGTAGCGTGCGAGAAGAAAAGGAATGGCTAGTTGGGCCAGTTACATTCTTTGGGCTAGAATCTGCGCCACGACCCTTTTCCAATTCTTTCTCCTTTTTCTTTTTCTGTTTCAATTTTCTGAATTGATTTTCAAATGAATTCAAGTTCCATTTGAATTCAAATCTTCTTGGGATTTTTGCAGTGAGCAGTAGTCTCAAATATAGGCATAAAATCATGTGGTTGCTTTGCAAAGGCTTGGTCAAGCTTGGAGAACAAAATATCAGAGACTTGGCACTTGGTTTGCAAAATTTGAGAAATGGTTTTTGAAACCATTTCCAATTTGTAAATCTTGGTTTAAATTCTACACTCAACCTTTCCTCATAGAAGGCACCAAACTTGGTTCATAAACAATCAAACTTTCAAATGGGGATGGCCATTTGATTTAAGTTTGTTCACATGAAATCATAGCACTATGTGCTTCTGTTTTTCTGAAATGAGTTTGAAATTGATCTCAAATATATATGCATGCATGAATGATATGCAAACTTTGAAATCATGATTTTAGGGATGTTACAAATCTAACCCCCTTAAGGTGAATCTCGCCCTCGAGATTCGGGTTGGCTAGCAAATAGGTGAGGGTGGTCTTTCCGAAGATCATCTTCTCTTTCCCATGTTGCTTCCTCTTCGGTATGATGATTCCATTGTACTTTGCAAAACTTGATAGTCTTTGTCCTTGTGACTCTTTCTGCAGTCTCAAGAATCTTGATAGGCTTTTCTTCATAAGTGAGATCACTTTCTAGTTGAACTTCTTCCAAAGGTATGGTATCCTTCAAAGAAGTTTCTTCCATTTCTGGGTGACATTTCTTAAGCTGACTCACATGAAATACATTATGGACTGCTGATAGAGATTCTGGCAATTCAATTTCATAAGCAACTTCTCCTTTGCGACTCAGAATCTTGAATGGCCCAACATATCTTGGTGCCAACTTTCCTTTGACTCCGAATCTTTTCACTCCACGGAGTGGTGATACTCTAAGGTAAGCTCTATCACCAACTTCGTAGGTGACTTCTCTACGCTTAGGATCAGCATAGCTTTTCTATCGGGACTGTGCTATCTTCAACCTGTCTTTAACCAATTTGACCTTCTCTTCGGCTTCTTTGATAAGATCTGGCCCAAATAAACTTCTTTCTCCCACACCATTCCATAATAATGGGGTGGTACACTTTCTTCCGTAGAGAAACTCAAATGGTGCCATCTCAATGCTGGCTTGATAGCTGTTGTTATACGAAAATTCTGCGTAAGGCAGACTTTCATCCCAACTTGCTCCGTAGTCTAGGGCACATGCCCTCAACATGTCTTCCAGAATTTGATTAGTCCTTTATGTTTGTCCATCGGTTTGAGGATGAAATGCAGTACTGAATTCCAACCTCGTTCCCAATGACTCATGTAGCTGTCTCCAAAAATGGGAAGTGAATTGGGTTCCCCTATCAGACACAATACTTTTAGGCACACCGTGAAGGCATACAATTCTACTCATGTAGATTTTGGCTAACTTGGCACTTGTATAAGTTGTCTTCACGGGTATGAAATGAGCCACTTTAGTTAGGCGATCCACTACTACCCATATGGAATCATATCCTGATCTGGTCCTTGGTAATCCGGTAATGAAATCCATGCCAATTTTGTCCCATTTCCAATCAGGAATAGGTAGTGGTTGAAGCAAACCTGCTGGTTTCTGATGCTCCGCTTTTACTCTACTACACACATCACACAAAGCAATATGTTCGGCGATGTCTCTCTTGAGATTGTTCCACCAAAATCTTTCTTTCATGTCCATGTACATTTTGGTGTTACCCGGGTGAATAGAATACGGGGAGTTGTGCGCTTCTTGCAAAATCAGTTTCCGCATCTCCGGATCTTGTGGAACACAAATACGTTTCCCATGCCATAAAGTACCTTGTTTGTCTACATGGAAATTTTTAGCTTTCCCTTGGCTAATACTTTCCTTAATCTCTTCAATTTATTTATCAATCTTTTGAGCTTCTCGAATCTTGTCCAACAAGGTGGGTTGGATATCTAAAGACATGAGATGTCCTTCAGGCACAATCTCCAATCTGAGTTCTTTGAATTGAGCACACAATTCATCTGGCAATTCTCCTTTGGTAAGGCCATTCACAAACACCTTACGACTTAGAGCATCTGCTACAACACTTGCTTTACCGGGGTGGTATTGCAAACTTAAGTCATAATCCTTGATAAGCTCTAACCATCTTCTTCGTCTCATATTGATTTCCTTTTGGGTGAAGATATACTTCAAACTTTTGTGATCTGTGAACACTTCACAACGCTTTCCCAAAAGGTAATGTCTCCATGTTTTGAGTGCATGGACGATGGAGGCTAACTCTAAATCATGAGTAGGATAGTTTACTTCATGAGTTTTGAGTTTTCTCGAGGCATAGGCCACAACTTTACCGTCTTGCATAAGTACGGCTCCCAAACCTTGATGAGACGCATCACAATACACTTGGAAATCTTTTTCCAAGTCAGGCAGACATAGAACTGGTGCTGTCACTAGTCTCTTCTTCAATTCTTGGAAGCTGACTTCACAACCTTCAGACCATGCAAACTTCTTGTCTTTCTTTAACAATTCAGTCATGGGCTTAGCAACCTTTGAGAAATTCTCAATGAACCTTCTGTAACACCTAAGCCAAGGAAACTACGAACCTCTTTTACATTCTTGGGAGATTCCCATTCCGTCACAGCTGAAACCTTAGCAGGATCAACTGCTACACCATCCTTTGTCATAACATGACCAAGAAAACCAACTTCTTCTAACCAGAACTCACACTTGCTGAATTTGGCATAAAGCTTATGCTCTCTCAACTTCTCAAGTATCAAACGCAAGTGTCCCTCATGCTCTTCTTTGCTCTTGGAGTAGACTAAGATGTCATCGATGAAAACGACAACGAACTTGTCAAGAAATTCCATGAACACCTTGTTCATCATATTCATGAAGTATGCTGGAGCATTTGTCAAGCCAAAAGGCATTACGGTATACTCATATAATCCATACCTTGTAGTGAATGCTGTTTTAGGTATGTCTTATTCTCTTATCTTGAGTTGAAAATAGCCTGACCGGAGATCAATCTTCGAGAACACACATGCTCCCTCTAGCTGATCAAACAAGTCATTGATTCTAGGCAAAGGATATTTGTTCTTGATAGTTACCTCGTTGAGTGAACGGTAATCTATGCATAACCTTTGGCTTCTATCTTTCTTCTCCACGAACAAAACTGGGGCTCCCCAAGATGAAGAACTTGGTTGAATAAATCCTTTACGCAAGCTGTTCTCCTAGTTGCTTCTTGAGCTCTTTCAGTTCATCAACTGACATTTTGTATGGTCTCTTTGCTATTGGTCCAGAACCTGGTACCAAATCTATCAGAAATTCCACATCTCTATCTAGTGGCATTCCTGGCAACTCTTCCGGGAATACATCCGGATACTCACACACAATTGGCACAATGTCCATGCTAACCCCCTTAAGGGAATTAAGCATACTCCTTTTTGCTCCAAAGCTGGTCTTGAATCTGATCCTTTTATTTTCCGGAGTTGTGAGTGAGACAGTATGGCTGGCACAATCTATCACTCCTTTGTACTTAGTCGTCCAGTCCATTCCCAGAATGACATCCAAACCTTGGGAGTTTAATATTATCAAGTTAACGGGAAACTTATACTTCCCAAATTCTATGACTAGGTCATGGCATCCTGAATTCACTATCATTTCTCCACCAGGAGAACTTACTTTTATAGGACACCCAATAGTTTCTACCGGTAGTTCATTTCTTTCAACAAATGCTCTTGATATGAATGAATGAGATGCACCAGTATCAAAGAGTACAAATGCTGGAATGGAATTGAGTCTGAACTTACGACAGCAGTCGGGTTCCTCATAGACCTCCTCCACATTAATGTGGTTCACTGACCTTTCTGGAAAGGATTGGGCTTGAGGTCCTTCAACTTTCTTTTCGGGCACTCATTTTCATAGTGTCCCATCTTCTTGCATTTGAAGCATTCAACTTTGTTGATGTCCCTTTTAGCGGTGACTTCCACTTCCACTACCATTTCCTTTGGTGGCTCTTATATCCACTCTTGTGGTTCTTGTACTTGTCATTGTCATGACTGCGGTGATGCTTGTTGTCATGACGGTTGTGGTTGTGGTGCTTGTTGAATTTCCCATGCTTATGGGATCCTGAGCTTCCACTGTCATCATAGTGAGATCGTTTGTGAGACGATCCCGAGCTGTGCTTGTCGGAGTGCTTTCTCTTTCGACTCTCGACTTGCTTCATTTTGTTCTCCAATATAGTAGCCTTGTCACAGAGCGACTGATAAGTGGGAACATATGCCACAGCCAGCTGCAGATTCAGCTCATCATTCAAGCCTTCCAGAAATTTTTCCTTTCTTTTGGCATCTGTGTCAACCTCATCCGGTGCATAACGCGCTAGATTGTTGAACTCTTCAATGTATTCAGCCACACTGCGGTGGCGCTGCTTCAGATTGTGGAACTCTTTCTTTTTCAGGCTCATTATTCCTGATGAGATATGAGCCGTGCGAAAGCCATCTTCAAATATAGCCCAAGTCACCTCATTTATAGGAGTGGTGATTTGGAAGTTGTCCCACCAAGTGGCGGCTGGCCCTTCCAAAGAGATGTCTTTCAAATCTGACCTTTTCAGCGTCTGTGCAGCCCACGGTCACTAAGTCCTTGTTTACAGAACGTAGCCAATCATTGGCCACCATGGGATCAGTCGTCCCCGAGAACTTAGCTGGCCTCAATCGCAGAAATGTGGTGAGCATATCGAAGCCCGGAGGGTTGTTGTTATTATTGTTGTTATTGTTGTTGTTATTGGGGTTGTTGTTGTTGTTGTTTTGGTTCTGAATGAATGTTGTCATCATTTGCATGAGCTGTGTTTGAGCATTCATCATTTGCTGCATTTCCGGAGTGATGTTGTTGGGGTTGGGGTTTGCGCGACGGGGAGGCATCTGTGGTTTGTTCAAATGGAGATAAGAATGAGATACCCATAGATGTTTTATGCACATTACATCACATAAACAAACACATAGCATGCAACACAAAGATAAAAGTTCAACAACAAGTTCTCAAAGTAAAACACACAAGTGGCAAGCCATCCACATGTCGGATGGTCCAATAACAAGTTCACAAATAACAAGTATGATAATAAAAGATAACGAGTAGTCAAGTATACTCATCAACACCAATCTCCTCCTCGACGAAGGTAAGACCTGCGTTCTCCATCGCGGTCTTGTTCTCCTCAATGGTAGTGGTCAAGGACTCGATCTTGGCCTTGAGAGCCCTCTTCTGGGAACGAAGCCTCTCAATCACCATCTGCTGCTGCTCTAGCTCGAAATCCTTGGACTTCAGTTCTTCAGTCATGTCTCGGATCTTCTTGTTCCTATCCTGGACGCGTTTCTCCTGACTCTTGAACTTCCGGTCCTGGGTCTCGAACTTCGCCTCCATTTCCTTGACTATCTCGTCCTGCTGTGCGAAAAGCTTGTCCTTCTCGCGAAGCTGCACTTGGAGCTCGTCATTACTGAGCATGACATTGGTCCTGTCCGTGTCCACGTGCCTAATGATAGACTCTAAGTCCTGGAGGTACGGACGTATCGGCTCTGCGGTGTCCCTCGAGTCGTCCTCAAAGTCGATGGACTCTCCATCCTCATCACGTCTTCCGAAGACATGGAAGTGGGTGCCTCTAACCTGTCGGGAGTGACGGCCTAGCAGACGTCCTATCAGGTCCTGCATGACTACCTCCATGCCTCTCTCCCTGTCGTCGTGCATAAGCTTGAAGACGATGGCCTCCGTAGTAGGCTCTGTCTGGCGTCCGGGCTGGTTCACCTTGAAGCCCAGAGGTCCTTCCTCTCGAACTTGGTGAGTGGATGCACCATGATGGTGGGAAGAGGGAGATTGAGCAAAGTGGTAAGCTCAACGATACGAGGACCAAAGCGGGTAACCTGGAACTCCTCAACAGTGCTGATGGTAATAGGCATCTATTTATAAGATAGAAAAGTTAGGACAACACAAATTAATATAAAACAAGACAAACATTTCATACATATCCTTGGAACACAAAATCACACAAGTCATGCATACATGATTCCATTACATCAACCAAGGTCCAAACTTATTTAAGGTATCATTTGGAAAATAAGGTGATAGGTGGTGGTCCAACTAACGAAGTGTGTTTATAATCCTATCTCACTAGATCTGTTGGCTAACACAATGTTCCTAGAGGCAATCAGCCTATCTTGTTCACATGATTCCATCACTAAGTCTATAATATCTCCCCTTAAGGTTTGGTTGGTGGCTTCCAACTCTTGGGTATGTTCCTTCTCTTTCTCTAAGTCTTTTTGGAGGTTGAGCATTCTGCACTTGACTCTAGCACTAAGTTCTTTGATAGTCCTCCAAGCTGCTCCTCTTGCTGACTCAAAGAATGTAGTGTGCACCACAGTGTTGGTGTACATGCAGAATCCTCTTTCTTTGTGGTTGTCTTCCTTGCTTTTGTACAAGTGAAGTTGCACCCACCAGTACTCAACTCCTTCATCCATCACTGGAAAGCCTTTGTACACAGCTGCACCATGTATTTCCATTGCCACCATGAGGTCCTTGAGAATTTTGGGAAACTCAGTCTCACACTCCAAGGTCATCGTCATGAGTGGTCCTTTCTTCACGGCTTCGTTGATGGAGTTCATCTACAAATAGATATGAGAATGAGAAGATTAGAAAAGTTTACGAGAAGAATAGACAAGTGTAGAAGTAGTTAAAAGAAATTTTTTCCTTAGTGGTTTCCAATCCTAGGGTCATAATCCTACAGGCAACATAGTGCTCTGATACGATCTGTAAGATCCCTCCTTTGTAAAGGAAAAGGATCCCTGTGATTGCAATGCTAGTCCCTGGATCATTGCTAGCATCCACAGTTTAAGATGAAGTACACAGAAACAAAGGTCATTTATTACATTCATTCCAGAGATAAAACATAGTCTTTTACAACTCAAGGCCACATGCCTAATACAAGAGTTTTGGAATAAGTAAATAAACATAAGTCTTCATCTTCATGTGCCACAGGCAAGCATGTTGAGTGTAGACTCATGACACCTAATCATCATCAGAGTAACCTGCAACATCACAAGTTACAGCCACAGTGGGTCAATACTTTGGAATAGTATTGGCAAGTGATACCTTAGTAAATTTTTAAGTGGACTATATTACTATATGCATTTTTGGCTAAGTGTAGTTTAGCTTGCTTTGCTCAAAATAGGTTTTTCCTATTAGTTGAAATCACCAAGTTTTTCTTTGTCAAAAAAACTTTCCCAAGAAACCACCAATAGACATTGGGGTCCTTCACCCTTGTTCACCCACAAGTTTTACTTAGAAGTTGGAGTGATGAGATTCTTGATAGCTTCCATGTCTTGATGCTCAAGTTTTCCATTGCCATGGACTTGGCTAAGTACTTAGATTTTCCATCTGCAGAGGTTGTGCACTTTCCCCACGGACTTGGTTTCCCAAGACAGACCTTTGAAGCCTTCCCTTAGCCAAATGGACGTTCAACCTATCATCCCACTACCAACTGTCCAAATGACTAAGTTCTAGCAACCTATATGATCAAGGCAGAGCCCATATTGCCAAGTGGCTGCACTATAAGCTTCTCAACACTTGGCCTCCAAATCCCTTTGTGCCTGGGTGGCATACCACAAGTGTGATACACAAGGTAAACCATGTCCATGGGCCTTGTGTAACCACTCAACCAAAAACCACCATTCAAGTCCCATTCCACCCAGGAGGTTCATTGACTTAGTTGTTTTATTAAGAAAAACATAAGTCCAAAAGACTTAGAAATAATTTCTTCATAGCATGTATATACTTTACCAACCCTTGTTTGCTACTAGCTAGGCTAAGCATGGCATAGTAACTTAACTTAGGAAATTCCCTAGCAATTCTACAATTCTACAACTACTTAGGATTTCCCAACATAGCATTTGGCAAAATAAAGTAACAACATGCAAGACTTAGCAAAATATTTCTAATGCTTGTACAAAATATAGGGATGGAAATATTCATGAAGTACCACTTGCCTTGGTAATGGGGAGAGTAGCACTCTTCACAATCACAGTCACTAGCAAAATCTACACAAAAATTTGTAGCACAAAATTACACACAATTCAAATACAAACAAAAATATGAATGCATGCATGCAAGAAAATGCTAAGTGATGATTTTTGAAAACTCCACCAAGCAAGTGCATGATACATAAACATAACCAAGTCAAAAACTTGCTAACTAAACTTAATTAGCACTAAAACAATTTTACTAAACAAATTCTATACTCAAAAAGGTCCTAAACAAGTTTCTGCATAAAAAGTCATTTTAACAGAAACTTTTTGTTAAACACATTGCAGATTCAGAAAGGGCTTGTCTCCCTGATTCCAACGGTATGAAGTTTGCAAAAATCTAACGTGGGAATCAAAAGTTATAGCCATTTGAAATTTGGATCTAAATCTGATTTGAATTTTGTTTTTGATTTAAACTCCAGCCACGCGTCATGTTTCTATTGGCGCGTACCGATTCGTTCCGGATCGCGCTTGCTAGCCGTAGGATCTAACTAACGACGCACGGTCCAGATCTAGCATAACGGTTCGATTAGTGATTCTATCACAAGCGTTGGATCTAGATCCAATGGCTCTCGAGCATGCGACCATGTTCTGGCGGCGCGCGGCGTTTTACCTTAATTGGTCGCCGGAGTCTAGAGGCAGCGCAGGTGGTTGCAGGCACGAACGGGGACGACGACATGGGTCACGAGCAGGCAAAAGAAAGGTGTCAGCAGATGCGCCAGATCATGCTGAGCAAGTTAGCTTGAACCAGAGAGAGGGGGGCGGTCGAGGCTCACCGGAATCGGTCGCCGAAGTCGTCGGTACTGCGGGGCTTCGAGAGCAAATGCGCGCAGCCTGGTGGCAGAGTGAGCGAGGAGAGTGGGGGGAAATGCTCGCGGTGCAGAGGGGATTAAATAGGCCCAAGCGCGACAGGAAACGCCTGCGGCATCAAGGCTAATTACGCCGTGCCATTACCGGCATTAATGACGGCGGCAGCGTCTGCAAGGCGCGGTTTGGGGAAAGACGAGGCGTGGAGAGGGCCATTCGTCGGTAACCAGCAGAAGGAGGTGGGGTGTGGTTGTCTGTGGCTGTGTGGAATTGTTGGCGTCAGAGAGAAAGGAATGGCCCGGGTGGGCTAGTTGGGCCAGTTCTGTTGCTGGGCTAGAATCCTAGCGCCGGCCCTTTTCCAATTCTTTCTCCTTTTTCTTTTTCTGTATCAATTTTTTGAATTGATTTTCAAATGAATTCAAGTTCCATTTGAATTCAAATCTTCTTGGGATTTTTGCAGTGAGCAGTAGTCTCAAATATAGGCATAAAATCATGTGGTTGCTTTGCAAAGGCTTGGTCAAGCTTGGAGAACAAAATATCAGAGACTTGGCACTTGGTTTGCAAAATTTGAGAAATGGTTTTTGAAACCATTTCCAATTTGTAAATCTTGGTTTAAATTCTACACTCAACATTTCCTCATAGAAGGCAACAAACTTGGTTCATAAACAATCAAACTTTCAAATGGGGATGGCCATTTGATTTAAGTTTGTTCACATGAAATCATAGCACTATGTGCTTCTGTTTTTCCGAAATGAGTTTGAAATTGATCTCAAATCTATATGCATGCATGAATGATATGCAAACTTTGAAATCATGATTTTAGGGATGTTACAGGGCACCATCTAAATCCATTGAAACGACACCGTATGAATTATGGTTTGGGAAGAAACCTAAATTGTCGTTCCTTAAAGTTTGTGGTTGCGAAGCCTATGTAAAGAAGTTACAGCCGGACAAGCTTGAACCCAAAGCGAAAAAATGCGTCTTCATAGGATACCCGAAGGAAACTATTGTGTATACCTTCTATCATAGATCCGAGGGCAAAATTTTCGTTGCCAATAATGGATCCTTTCTAGAGAAGGAATTTCTCTCGAAAGAAGTGACTAGAAGGAAAGTAGAACTCGACGAGGTTGTTGAACCTTCTCTCGAACTTGCGAGTAGCACAACACCGGAAGTGGTTCCTGTGGCGCCTACACCAATAAGAGAGGAATCTAATGATGATGATCATGAAACTTCGGTTGAAGTTGCTACAGAGCCTCGCAGGTCAACGAGAACTCGTACCACTCCTGATTGGTATGATCTCGTTATGAGTGTCATGTTGGTGGACAACACCGATGACCCTGCGACATATGAGGAAGTGATGATGAGCCCAGATTCCAATAAATGGCAAGAAGCCATGAAATCCGAGATTGGATCCATGTACGAAAACCAAGTATGGACTTTGGTGGACTTACCGGATGGCTGGAAGGCTTTCGAGAACAAATGGATTTTCAAGAAGAAAACAGATGCTGATGGTAATGTTATTGTCTATAAAGCTCGACTTGTCGCAAAAGGGTTTCGACAAATTCAAGGAGTTGACTATGATGAGACTTTCTCACCAGTAGCGAAGCTAAAGTCTGTGAAGATTACGTTAGCAATCGCTGCATATTACAATTATGAAATATGGCAGATGGATGTCAAAACAACGTTCCTCAATGGAGACATTTATGAAGAGTTGTATATGATGCAACCCAAAGGTTTTGTTGATCCTAAAGATGCTAACAAGGTGTGCAAAATTCAAAGGTCCATATATGGATTGAAGCAAGCATCCCGAAGTTGGAATCAACGTTTTGGTAAGGTTATCAAAAGTTTTGGTTTTATACAAACTTATGGAGAAGCTTGTATTTACAAGAAAGTGAGTGGGAGCTCTGTAGCATTCTTAATACTATATGTAGATGACATATTGTTGATTGGGAATGATGTAGACCTTCTTAATAGTGTCAAGGATTATTTGAATAATAGTTTTTCAATGAAAGATCTTGGCGAAGCATCTTACATATTAGGCATAAAGATTTATAGAGATAGATCGAGACGCCTAATATCATTGTCACAAAGTACATATTTGGACAAAGTTCTACAGAGGTTTGGAATGGAAGATAGCAAGAAAGGGTTCTTTCCCATGTTGCCCAATACGACCTTGAGTAAAACTCAAAGTCCAGCAATGGCAGAAGATAGAGAAAGGATGAGTAAGACTCCCTATGCCTAAGCCATAGGTTCTCTAATGTATGCCATGCTATGTACTATACCCGACATTGCATATGCTGTTAGTTTAACTAGCAGATATCAAAGTGATCCAGGAGTGGATCATTGGACAGCGGTCAAAAACATCCTTAAGTACTTGAGAAGAACTAAGGATATGGTTCTTTCTTATGGAGGTGATGAACAACTCGTTGTTAATGGTTACACCGATGCTAGTTGGAACACCGATCCAGACGATTCTAAATCTCAATCTGGATACGTATTTACTTTGAATGGTGCAGCAGTTAGCTGGAGGAGTGCAAAACAAAGCGTTATGGCGAGATCTTCAACTGAATCGGAATACATAGCTGCTCCGGAGGCTTCAGAAGAAGCGATATGGATGAAGGAGTTCATTATAGAGCTCGGTGTGGTTCCAAGTGCGCTGGATCCAATGTCTATCTACTGTGATAACATGGGAGCCATAGCCAATGCGCAAGAACCAAGGTCACACAAGAAGCTGAAGCACATCAAGCTACATTTTCACGCTATTCGAGAACATGTCCAAAATGGCGACATAAAGATTTTCAAAGTACACACAAATCTGAATGTGGCGGATCCATTGACTAAACCTCTCCCGAGGGCAAAACATGACCAACACCAAACTGCCATGGGTGTTCGGTATATTACCATGTAATCTAGATTAGTTGACTCTAGTGCAAGTCTTGAGATTTGGAGATATGCCTAGAGGCAATAATAAATGTAGTTATTATTATATCTGTGTTTATGATAAATGTTTACATTCATGCTATAAATGATATTAACGTGAAACATTAATACTTGTGTGATTTGTAAACTAAATTAGAGTCCCTAGTAAAGCCTCTTCATAATACTAGCTTGTTGGTTAATAGATGATTGTGGTTTCCCTATCATGAACATTGAGATGTTATTAACAACAAGATCATATCATTAGGAGAATGGTATGATGGACATACTCCTATAGATAAGCGTAGCACAAAGATCAAGTCATTCTAATAGTTCAATTGCTATAAGCTTTCTGATACATAGTAACCTCATTCCTTCGACCATGAGATCATGCTTATCACCATCACCGGAAGGATTCTTTGATGACATCAAACACCACACCGTAACTGGGTGGCTATAAAGGTGGCATTGAGTGTTCGGAAAGTATGGGTTGAAACACATGGATCAAGAGTGGGATTTGTCCATCCATATGACAGATAGATATACTCTGGGCCCTCTCGGTGGAATGTCATCCAATTAGCTTGCAAGCATGTGACTGGCTCACAAGGGATCACATACCACGGGAACGACAAAAGAGTACTTATGGTAACGAGGTTGAACTAGGTATGCAGAGATACCGATGATCAAAACCTCGGATAAGTAAACTATCGTGAGACAAAGGGAAATTGGTATCGTATGTAAGTGGTTCATTCGATCGCAAAGTAATCGTAGAAATATGTGGGAGCCATATGAATTTCCAGATTCCTCTATTGGTTATTGATCGGAGAAGTGTCTCGATCATGTCCGCATAATTTACGAACCGTAGGGAGACACACTTAAGGATTCGATGTTATTTAGTTATGGAATGATGAGTAAGAGACCGAATGTTGTTCGGAGTCTCAGATGGGATCCGGGATATCACGAGGAGATCCGGAATGGTCCGGAGAATAAGATTCATATAAGGAAAGTCCTGTTTCAGTGTTGGGGAATGATTTCGGTGTTTTCACCGGGAATGTTCTAGAAGGGTCCGGAAGGTCCGGCACTCCGGAGGGGAAGGGTACATGAATGTGTCATAACAATATGGAATGGTTGAATCATGTACTAGGTCACTTGGCTGGGCAAAATAAAGGGAGAAATCAAATCCTAGTTTGAAAGTCAAACGCCAATTTGAAAAAGTCAAACGGTAAGTTTGCTTGGTGGAGGGAGAGTAGGAAACCTACTTGGGGAGGAGTTCCTCCTCCACCACGCTTAAGGAGGCCGAGTTGGGGGAGGACTCCCTCCTCCCAACCGGCCACCCTCCACCTATATAAGGAGGGGTAGGGCGCCCCCTACCCCCACACCCAAAAACCCTAGCCCCAAGCCACCGGCACCACCAACTCCTGTTGCCGCCGCCTAGGGCACCACCAACTCGCCGAGTTGGGGTGTTCCCAAACCCTAGCCGCTGGCCAAGATTTCCCCTTGGTGCTTCTAAACCCTAGATCGCCAAGGCATCTCTCTTGCTCCACCATACTCGCTCCGGCTTAAGGCGAAGGCCTGCGAGATCTCCCCTCTACTTCCGGTACCACATCGTCGTGCTGCCAGAATGGCGAGGAGAGTTCTACAACCTCCACTGCCTGTTGGAACAAGGGAGAGGAAGGTCTTCATCGAAAATCTTAACGATGTGACCGAGCGCTGAAGCGCCGCTTAACGTTGGCCGGAGGGATCGTCTACGCGATCTTGATATCGGCAAGAGTACGACTACATCACCCACGAGAATCTGCTCTCGTTAACTGTTTTGGAATCTTCGAGGGTGAGTTCCTCTATCGACTCGTTTCTACAATCTAGTAGATATATCTTGGCTTGTTTGTTTGCATGCGGTAGAAATTTTTTGTTTTCCATGCTACGAACCCCAACAGCAACTTAATACTGGAGGGGGTTCAGATGATAACCTGAAGGTGGACTTCTAGTAATAGATGCAGTTGGATGGCAGTCTATGTATCTTGTTGTATTGCCTAATCGAATCTCATAGGATCTTTCTGACTAGTAATTGCATTGTTATGCCTTGCTCAGTTCATGTCAATTGCACCGCTGTAATTTGTTTACCCTTCATGCCATGTTGTTTATCTAAGGAGAGCACCTCTAGTGAACTATGGACCCCGGTCCAATCTTTACAATTGATACATCTTCCACTGTTACTTGTTTACTTACTGCAAACCATTACCTTCCACACCATACGTTTAATCCTTTGTTACAACAAACCGGTGAGCTTGACAACCTTACTGTTCGTAGGGGCAAAGTCTTGAGTTTGTGTTGTGCAGGTCTCCCCGTTGCTTGCAACACCTGTGTGACGTTTCCTTCCTCCTTATGGTTCGATAACCTCGGGCTCAACTGAGGGAAAACTTGTTGCTTGTTTCTTCACACCTTACTCTTGGGATTCCCAACAGGCTTTGCGTAGACAGTCGTCAAGCTTTTCTGGCGCCGTTGCCAGGGAGGCTAAGGACGTCTTCACAAGGGGAGTCCTTCACTTCCTTTATCTTTACTTTGTTTTTAGTTTGCTTTGTTTCTCTTGCTTGGTTTTGTTTGCCTCTTTCCAAAAAACACACAAAAAATAGTTCATGCTCTAGCTGCTGCTGTTTTTGGCTTGCCCACCTTTGCCAAAATGAATTCTGCTAAGAACACCAAGTTGTGTGACTTCACTAGCACCAACAACAATGATTTCCTAAGCACTCCTATTTCTCCACCTGCTCCTGATGCTACCTTTTATGAAATTAAGCCTGCTTCGTTGAATCTTGTGATGAGAGAGCAATTTTCTGGTGTTGGTTCTGATGATCCTGCTGCCCATATCAATAGCTTTGTTGAACTTTGTGAGATGCAAAGTATAAGGATGTAGATGGAGATATTATTAAGCTCAAGCTTTTTTCCTTTCTCCTTGAGGGGAAAAGCTAAAGAATGGTTGCTTTCTTTGCCTAAAAATAGTATTGATTCTTGGACTAAGTGCAAAGATGCTTTTATTGGAAAGTACTATCCTCCTGCTAAGATTATATCTCTGAGAAGTGACATTATGAAATTTAAATAGCTTGATAGTGAACATGTTGCTCCTGCTTGGGAAAGAATGAAATCGTTGGTTAAAAATTGCCCAACTCATGGACTCGCTGCTTGGATGATTATCCAGACTTTTTATGCAGGTTTGAACTTCTCCTCAAGAAACCTGTTGGATTCTGCTATTGGAGGTACCTTCATGGGACTCACTTTGGGTGCTGCAATAAGGCTCTGTGATAATATGATGGTTAACTACTCTAAATGGCATGTTGAGAGAGCTCCACATGGTAAGAAGATAAATTCTGTTGAGGAAACTTCCTCTTTGAGCGAAAAGATTGATGTTATTATGGCTATGCTTGTTAATAGGAAAGCTCCTCTAGATCCTAATAGTGTTCCCTTAGCCTCTTTGGTTGCTCAAGAAGAGCAAGTTGATGTGAAATTCATTAGAAACAACAATTTCAACAACAATGCCTACAGGAATAATTTTGGTAGCAACAACAATTATAGGCCTTATCCTCCTAGTGGAAATGCTTATCAGGATAGATCTGGAATGCCTAGTGAAGAGAGGATTCTAGAAGTTGAGAGATCCACTAAATTTTTTATGCAAATGCAATATGAGCAAAACAAAATTTTCACTAAAACTATGGATGAACAATCTATTATCTTGAACAACATTAGTCTTCAGCTTGAGAATCTAAATAGAGAAATTCCTAGTTTATAGTCAAAAAATTTGAGTGCTGAGAAAAATATATCCTCTTTGTCTGAAGCTCAAACTTCCTTGGTTAATAAAATGGCTGCTAAACCATAAACTATGGAAAACACCTTTGCTACTGCTCATGCCATACAAGTTACTATTGATGAAAATGTTAGGCTATTAGCTCAACTTCATGCTAAGTGGGAAAGGGAAGCTGAAATTGATAGAAACAATAGTGTGTGCACTATCACCACTAAACCACAAGTAGCCCCTATTCCTCCTCCTACTATGCTTACCACTAGTGATGCTAAGTTTGACTTTGATATTGATGGTTGCAATATTTCTGAAGTGATTATGTTCTTGCAAAAGCTTGCTAAAAGTCTTGATGCTAGTGATATGCATGTTGCTTTCACCAAACACATTACCGATGCTCTTGTTAATATTAAGGAAGAGAAGCTAAAACACAAAGCTTCTATTCCTAGGAAAGTAGAAGATAGTTGGGAACCCATTATTAATATGCAAGTGAATGACTTTGATCTCAAAGCTTCATGTGATATTGGTTCCAGTGTCTCTATTATGCCTAGGAAGATTTATGAAATGCTTGATTTGCCACCATTAGAAGATTGTTATTTGGATGTCCCACTCAATGATAATGCTA
Source organism: Avena insularis (assembly GCA_023614405.1). Taxonomy (NCBI): domain Eukaryota; kingdom Viridiplantae; phylum Streptophyta; class Magnoliopsida; order Poales; family Poaceae; genus Avena; species Avena insularis. The sequence goes on from CM042685.1 coordinate 304,792,725, forward strand.
AGAAGAAACTCATGGGGAGTATTAATGATGTTCTCATTATGGTTAACAATGCTTATGTCCTAGTTGATTTCTATGTTTTGGATGTTGAATACAATGCTTCTTGTCCTATTACTTTGGGAAGACCTTTTCTTAGAACAGATGGTGCCATCATTGATATGAAATAAGGCACCATTAAATATCATTTTCCATTCAAGAAAGGTATTGAACACTTCCCTATGAGGAGAGATAAGTTGCTTTTTGCTCCTCCTTTGAAAGCAAGATTTGATGTTAATGCTTCTTCATTTGAAAATACTTGATTTCTTCTTGCTTCTTGTGCCTAACTTAAAGGAGTTAAAGAAAAGTACTTGTTGGGAGATAACCCAAGAGTTCCCTTGAGTCTTGGAAGTTATTACTTCTGTAATGACCTCTCCGTATCCATTTTGTTTGCCTTTTGTGCCAAGAATGACCTTTAATGAGAGGCAAGTAAGATTTGGGGAGTTGCTGTCCCGAAACAGATTTCTGTCCTCCACCAAACAAATTCGTGAGGAGGCTCTGTAACTCGGATTGAGCTGAAAATTTACGAATAAATCTCCCAGTATGTTAGCTAACTTTCGTTAGTTCAATACTTTTTGATTTGAGCAACAGAATATGTTCGAAAAAATGGTTTCTGACTGCTGGTCTGTTTTGACAGATTTCTGCCATTATTTGCATTTGCTTCTTATTGATTCCTTTTTGAGTTCTCTTTAGGTGAATTGAGATTTTTGAAGGAGTTACTACAGTAGATTGTGTTTTTAGTGAAAAGCCTTGTTGTTTCAAAGCTTTGCCAGAGGTCTAATATCTTTTGAATAAGCTAATGTTGCTAATGAAGATTGTGTGAAGGAAAAATTTCAGGTGTAAAGAGAGAATGATGCAATAAGATGAAGAATGGACAAAAGCTCAAGCTTGGGGATGCCACCATGGTGTCACCCCAAGAAATATCCAAGAGTTACAAGCATGAAAGCTTGGGTATGCCCAAGGCATCCCCTTCTTCATCAATAAAAAGCTCAGGTCTATCTAGACACTTCGTTTTTATTGTTTCATGCACAGTTGTATTGTTCTTAGAGCGTCTTAGTTTTTATTTGCTTTGCTTAGTTTGTTTAGTTTTCTTGAGTAGTTTGGAACCCCGTTCTCGCTGTGTTGTTTTGCAAATAAGTTTGCTTGGTGTTGGAAAGGAGTAGTAAGTTCTTGCTTGAAGTGCAAGAGGAGCTTTCATTGACTGTGACTTAGACTTTAGCATGACATGCTAGGTGTTGTTTTGACATTATACTTAGTGATTATTGTTGTATCATGTCTTGTTCCAAACAATTGGGATTGCTTAGTGTGCCTTGAAGAAATTATGCGTTGTTTTAGCATACAAAGCATAATATTGTGGTATTCTCCTTTGATGCTTTGCTTGGGTTGACTTGGCACATGCTCACACCATGTTATGACTATGACAAGTCACCATTATCCTCTATGATCATTTGGTCCTTGACTTGTAGTACCACTCTTTGCTTTGATTAATATGCTCAGTTGCACTGCATGATTATGGCCATTATGCTCTCTTAGTTGGTTGCTCCCAGTCTTTTGCTAGTCTCCACTTGTATGAGTAAGTCCTACTCATGCTTACAACTCCCAAGAAACCAAGTTATTCCAAAGTGTCCACTATAAAATCCTATGCATGGTGTGTTACACCATTCCAAGTATATTCTTGTTTTCAACTATCTTCCAATTAAAAACTATTTTGTTATGTGAAAACTTAGTGATTAAATCCCTCATGAACTTGATGGCACACTTTATAATCTTTGCCCCTAATAAACTTGAACCATTGTGACAACTTTGTTGTATATGCTTGCACTTATAAGTTGGAATTAGCAGAACCGTGTTATCACGGGGAACGTTTTCAACATTGCACTTGTACTTTGTACTCAGTTGATGTCATGTTCTTTTGTCTATGGATGTCACCGGTGTGAAATAAATAGGGAACTTGTAAGTCCATGAAGTTTGTATCCTTTGTTACAGAAACGCCTGGGCCGCTAGCCTAAGCCATGCCTAATCATGGTGGAAACTTGCAGCATCACCATAATGAGCTATCTATGAAGCATCCTCAATAAAAAGCTATGCATATGGTAAATAAAAAGATTGCTGAGATGCTCATTGTCGGCTTGCCTTGTCATTTTGGTTATGGGAAAGCTCCTTTACCATGTGCAAGGGTCACCATAATGAGATATCTATGAAGCATCCTCAATAAAAAGCTATGCATATGGTAAATAAAAAGATTGCTGAGATGCTCATTGTGTGCTTGCCTTGTCATTTTGGTTATGGGAAAGCTCCTTTACCATGTGAAAGGGGTACCCCGTTGGCGGTTCTCAATGATATGCAAATACTTACAGTGAAAAGAACTTACCTAGACCCAAAGTTGAGTATGCATGAGGTGTGGCCCTCGTATTCAAGGGACATGAGATTGCCAACTTATACTTTGTCAAGCATATACTCCAGCTTTGCCACTTTAACCTTAACCACTTCAAGATGCTTATGATAGGGGCAATGAGGGATGAAAGCTAACAAGTACCATAATTTTTGGAAGCTCTTTTTGAAACTTGTAATCACTGCTTCCTTTACAAAAAAGGGCCTTTCTTCCACCACTAGTGAGTCTCCACCTTCTACCTTTAGGCACCATTAAGAGAGCATAATTGTCATTATGTGTGCAGTGTTCCAAAGCTTATTAATTGATGCAAATTGTGATATTACTTGTTCTTGTGCTACTTGTTTCTAGTCACCCTTGTGAACTTTGCAGGTGTCCTATGCATCTATTTGCTACTCTATGAGGGACAAGCTGATTGCCACTATGCCATGTTTTTGTAAACAAACAAATGTTTTTCAATGCATGTTATTCATGATCTTTGTTTGTAGCTTGTCATGTTGCATGCATAGTTACTATGTCCTATTGTTAGAACTCCATCTTTCATGCACATGTTTAGAGTTCTTTGATCCCAGTTTTCAATGCTTGCAAATGGTTGGATGTTTATTGTGAGGGTGCATGTCACCTCAAAAATTATTCTTTTATCACTTACCTACTCGAGGACGAGCAGGAGTTAAGCTTGGGGATGTTGATACGTTGGAAACGTATCTATAATTTTTGATGCTCCATGCTTGTTTTGTATCTACTTTGCTTTGCTTGTCTACACTTTGAGGTGCTTTTTACATGTTTTCTAGTACTAACCTATTAACAAGTTACAACAGTGCCAGATGCCTATTTTATGCTGTTTTTGGTTTCAGAAAAGTTAGTAAAGAAATATTCTCGGAATTGGACGGGACAAACGTCAAAGTCAATTACTTTCCGTGGGGAACAAGAAGTCCAGAGGAGAGCCAGAGGGGCCAGCCAGGGGCTAGACCCACCCAGGTGCGGGTGGGCCTAGCCCCGCACCTGGCTAGGGTTTGGCCTCCCCCTTTGCCTATAAGAAGCCCCCGATGCAAAAACCCTAAGTACCCCGATCAAATATCCACGAAACCGTCTGTAGCCGTCGCCACCATCATCCCTAGATCGGGGGGGGTCTGAAGTTCTTCCCGGCACCCTGCCGGAGGGGAGATCATCCCGGAGGCCTTCTCTCTGTTATGATGCGTGAGTAGTTCCACCTTGGACTATGGGTCCATGTAGTAGCTAGATGGTTGTATCTCCTCCTTTGTGCTTTCATGTATAGATCTTGTGAGCTCTGTTCATGATCAAGATCTAATCTATTTGTAATCATGCATGTTGTGTTTGCGGGGATCCAATGGATATTGAGATTATTATGTTGGTTTGATTATTGGTTTTTTCTTTATGATTCTATCATGTCTGTGTTGTTTGTGATCTTGCATGCTCTCCGTTGTTAGTAGCTATCTTGACCAAGTAGTTGCTAGTGACTCCAAGAGGGGGTATTTATGCTCGATAGTGGGTTCATGCCTCTAGTTTCCAAGGGAAGTGACAATAATCTCTTTGGTTGTAGACGTGTTGTTGCTACTAGGGAGAAAACAACGGTCTCTTGTTCATGGAACATATGGACTGTTTACCTTACACACTTTGCTTAAAGCAGTTGTATGTTGCTTGCAACTTAATACTGGAGGGGGTTCGGATGATAACCTGAAGGTGGACTTCTAGTCATAGATGCAGTTGGATGGCGGTCTATGTATCTTGTTGTATTGCCCAATCGAATCTCATAGGATATTTATGACTAGTAATTGCATTGTTATGCCTTGATCAGTTCCTATCAATTGCCCCGCTATAATTTGTTTACCCTTCATACCATGTTGTTTATCTAAGGAGAGCACCTCTAGTGAACTATGGACCCGGTCCAATCTTTACCACTGATACATCTTCCGCTGTTACTTGTTTACTTGCTGCAAACCATTACCTTCCACACCATATGTTTAATCCTTTGTTACAGCAAACTGGTGAGCTTGACAACCTCACAGTTCGTTGGGGCAAAGTCTTGAGTTTGTGTTGTGCAGGTCTTCGCGTTGCTTGCAACACCTGTGTGACGTTTCCTTCCTCCTTCTGGTTCGATAACCTCGGTCTCAACTGAGGGAAAACTTGCTGCTTGCTGCTTCACACCTTGCTCTTGGGGTTCCCAACAGGTTGTGCGTAGACAGTCGTCACTTATCCTCGCAGAGGCCTCGGTGGCGGTGTCGCGGCGACGGAGGGGCATCGGGTGGTCGCCGATCCCTCTAGTGAGCTGCCTTGCCAGAGGAGGAAGATGACGAATTGTTTTGACAAAGGGGTATGTGGGCTTGGGCTGATACTGGGCCGTGGTGAAGTGAGCGGAGGGAGCTGGTTGTGGCTCGCGAGCGACGGATAGGGCGAAGAGAAAATGGGTCATGGGCCAGAATTAACTGCTGTTTCTTCCTTTATTCTTTTCTATTTCTTTTCTGTTTTCTATTTTCTGTGTAATAAATTCATTTCAAATTTAATCTTCACAAGGTATAAACTACTAAAAACTTTTGTGAAATTGTTAGAATAATACAGAGATTAATGATAACTAATTTTCTCTCTATATATTTTTGTATTTATAATTTTTATAATTATTTGGGAGATTATTTTATTAAATAGAACAAATAGACATTAGGATTTTAATAATTGTTTATGATCTTATAAAATTATTCTTATTTCCTCTTAATGGTTGCAATGATAATGGTTTTATATAACTAAGGATATGCAAAGAATATACCCATATTATTATTATATAACAATCATTATATAAGATTATTTAATTAATAAGGTTCTTAAAATGGTAATTTCTATTATTCCAATTCCACTAATAGGTGAATAATGTTTTAATACTTTTTGATGTGACATTAAATATACATTGATATTTAGGATTGAAATAGGAGTTAGGGTTTTGAATTATAAATATTTACCATGATTTTTAGGAGATTCAAAATACTTATATTATTTTATAAATGTGGATGAACACTATGGGTGAAGATATATTGTCCTCATGTTTGTGATCAGGAATGATATCACCTTTTTAAAATAGTGTGGTTATTCTTTAGCATGACTTATGAGAAAGAATTGATAACTAAAGTTTCTAGGCATATATGATTTTAATGTTTGAAAGTGACAAAGATATGCTTAAGTGATTTACTATAGGAAAATATTCCTATAAGCCATTGTGGAAATAAGATGATTGATCAAACAGATGAGATAGATATTAACTTTGGTTATAGAATTAAGGTTGAGTGTTTACCAATAATTTCTATCTTCCAAACTTCATAATTCTTGACTTATAATTAAGGAATTCCTTTCCTAGATATACCACTTCTTCATATTCATCATCATGTGTTAACATGATGAGCTTTACTTCACAAGAATATTCTTATTAGCAATTTCTCCTACTTTGTAAATCCAATGAGCTTGACACTAAAACTCTAAATACTTTCCTCATAGGAATATCTCCCATTTCTAGAATGCTCCTAATAACTCCAAATCCATTTGAATGATTACTCTCTTACTTTATAAATTACTTTATAATCTCACTTATAAATCTCAAAAGCTTGTCATGGAAGCTTTTCATATCTTCTCATATCTACACTTGGTTATATCAAACTATTCTACTAATTATAATCTCCAATCCAACAATTGTTTACATTTAACTCCATTCGGACACTTCCTGAATCATCCACCACTAATATTACTCCAATATATATATATCAATTCCTACTACACCTCAAGTGTTTAGTATTCCCTAAGAAAAATAATACTTATTCTATCATCCAATGTTGCTCTAGCATCAGTCTAATCATACTATCTTGTCTTTACTTAACTCCAGTAACTCATACTCCAACTTCACAATATACCACCGTGACTTGTCATGACTAACCTAGGATTACAAATCTATACTAGGGTTTAATCATGTTCTATCCACCAGTGTCACTTATACATGATATAATCATTCACTCTCAGTGACTTGATCATGATCATTATAATCCTTTGATCATTTATGGCTTAGGTTTCCAGTTGGCTAATCAAGGTTTTCATCAATACAACATTACAGTTGTATTATAATTATCTTCTTAGTATCTCTACCTGACTATGAGATATTACTCATTGACTATACCTATTTGACCCAATAGGATTACTCCTTGGTAACTATTTTCAGAATTCATCCTTATAATCCTCTTTGTTACCACATATAATTATATCTTCCAAATAACTCTTCTATCCATTCAGGAGTGAGTTAACTCCATCAATTATCCTATTGCTTTGATTCTCTTCAAACACTCCCATCCTATACATGATATCTAAAACTAGCATTACTACTTACCTCTTCTTACTTCTTTCTTTATAGGCCTTAAGTGAATGCTATGATAAGGACAAGAGTTGATAGATCAAGAATTGATAGGCTAAGACTTGATAGATCAATAGTTAATAAGCCAAGAATTGGTGAATCAATAGTTGATTACTCAACATTGATGAACAACAGATATTAAGATAAGATTCATTAGAGATGATAAGGATTGATATGTAAAGAAAGATATGTGGTGAATGGTATTGACTTGGTTTCCTTCCTACTCAATAAGTGATAAGGAATTAGTGCTTAAGAACTACCATGATGCCCATGGTAGGAATGGATAAGAATTTGATAAATCAATATTTTGGTTATTGGATTCTTGTTACTTGAGTTGTATTCTTAACTTGGTATTCATGAGTTGTGTAATGAATACTATGGTATGATCCCTTAAGGATCAAATATTAATCATTAAGCAATATACAATGGCTTAGTTTTATTACATTTGATCTACCCTTAGATCAAATCATGTTTACCCTAAATAAGGTTTTAGCAAAGGTCATATTAAAACTTATCGCGGTCAACTTGATGATCTACTTCAATTCCATCAAGTTGAGAGAATCTTCAATCACTTTGACAAGTTTTGTTCAAAAGCGCGAAAATTATTCAGATTTTCTATGCATGAATGCAATGCACACATCTGTGATCAGTTTATTTCTAAGCTCTAATGCTGGGATGTTACATCATCAACCTGGGTACATCGAGTTTGTGTCAACCCCGTTTGCCAAAAATTCCGAACAGTAGTATAAAGATCCGGTAATATATGTATCCAACAATGTGATCATATTAAGAATTGTGCTACAATGAAGAATCAAATACTTAGACCGTATGAAACATGTGATCAATTTTTTTTGGCAAGTTGTAGCATTGGGATGTATAGGATTGGAACAAATTTGATTGCTAGGAAAAAGTTCTCTAGTCGATTCAAACCGAGTTTTACTTCAATTGTATAAACATTATTATGTCCGATAGAAGTTTGCTAGATATCAAAGCAAATTTCACTTTTATTCAAGAAACAAAATTTCTCCATAAGGAAGCAAATATAATAAGAACGCATATGGGTCAAATGTTTCCCAAATTTGAATTGCATCGAAAGCAAATTCTATAATTGACAGAACTCTTTTCTATGCCTTTTGTTAGATAGAAGCGAATTTCAGATGGACTTGAAGCAGACCGTCTCATTGTTAAAACAAATTTTCATCGCATCAAAATAATCAATTATTACACCAGGCATAATTATTTTGTTAGATGGAAGAAAGTTTAATTTAATTAGCAGTAGAAATTTTTTCGTTGGATATAGTTCTTTCAGAGACAAAATAATTTGGAAAATAAACTGAAACTGTAAACTTTCCCTTGTGGGATTTGTGGATGCAATTCGTTGTACTTAGAGAATCTTTACCCGCGTTCCTAGGATTTTTTTTATTTGGACGATGATATTTTGCACAATCGCGTTTCCAAGACGTCGAATTGCGTCAGATTTGGCTCAACTTTCATTCGGCGTTCCTAGGCCAAACTCAGGGAGATGGGAACCGTTTGGGAATGCTAGACGCAGCGAAAAAATGGGTGGGCCAACCCTGTCGGCAACTCAAGGCCGAGCTCCCGCCTTTTCTTCTCCCCCTATCGGATTTCTTCTCAATTCCCTGCCACATCTCCCGCTAGTTCCCTGAGCTCCCACCCACCATGCCGCCCAAGGCTCTTCGTCAAACCCCGATCCACCGTCGGCGTACCAAAAGTGAAAAGGCTGAGGAAGATGTGGCCGGAGGGCTTCACCGACACCGAGTGGTTGAAAGAAGTCCAGCAAGGGAAGGTCGAAAAAGAGATCTGCAAGGACACGACGACAAGTTCGAAGCAGGTGAAGGCGATCGCGGAGGCGCATGCGATGAGGGAATCATATGCGGCTTCGGAGCGCGCGGCGCGTACGGCGATGTCGCGCCCGACGCTGCTCGTCCCCGCATAGTACGCCGCGCACTAGGGGATCCAACCAAGCGTCGTATCTCCGGCCGAATTCTCGCCGATCTAGTCGGCCATGTTCCAGGAGAGTCAGGCGAACCCGCGCCAGAGGTACTCGTCCTCCCCCGAGTTTGACGATAGGTTCAACCTGGACATGCTCTTCCCCTGCCCCGCATTCCTCCCTTCGACCTTCAACATCGACATCAATGTCCGCTACGCTAGCTCTCCGGTGTACGCCAGCACTTCGTCGGCCATGCGCCGCAACCCTCTTCCGTTCGCCGATAGCAGCTCCTCGCCCGTCCACTTCGGTGACAGAGACGCTTGCAACATGTTCAGTGGAATGGCGGGTGACGCCTACATGGGGGACATGATCGCCTCCGGTTCCGTAGTGGCCGGTAGCACCTCCTTCTTCATGGCCTCGAGTCCCAGGATTTTGCTGAAGGTCAGGCCGACCAGACGCAAGACGTGGAAGGGGAGGATGCCGAGGAGGACGCCTTGGCGGCGTTGATACGTCATAAACATATCTATAATTTTTGATGCTCCATGCTTGTTTTGTACCAACTATCTTATGTTTTTTCTATATTTTGAGGCATTTTTATACATTTTCTGGAACTAACCTATTTACGAGATGCCGTAGTGCCAGTTCCTGTTTTCTGCTATTTTTGGTTTCAGAAAAGCTAGTAAAGAAATATTCTCTAAATTGGACGGAACAAAAGACAAAGACAATATTTTACCGTAACAAAGACGGAGTCCAGAGGGGGACGAAGAGGCGCCATAGGGCGGCCAAACCACCCCATGGCGCGGGTCCACCATGGGCCGCGCCAAGGCATGGTGTGGGCCCTTGGCCCTCAACCGACCTTGCCCTCTTGCCTATATACCCCCCCGAGGATAAAACCCTAAGTACCCGATCAGAAATCCATGAAAAAGTCCATAGCCGCCGCCACCATCGTCCCTATATCGGGAGGGATCTGAAGCTCTTCCCGGCACCCTGCCAGAGAGGGGAGATCATCCCGGAGGCCTTCTTCGTCACCATGCCAGCCTTCGGAGTGATGCGTGAGTAGTTTATCCTTGGACTATGAGTCCATAGAAGTAGCTAGATGGTCGTTTATCCTCTTTTGTGCTATCGTGTTTAGATCTTATGAGCTGCCTATCATGATCAAGATCATCTATATGTAATCCTACATGTTGTGTTTGTTGGGATCCGATGGATATTGAGTACTACGTTAAGATTGATTATTGATTCTATCATGTCTATGTTATTTGTGATCTTGCATGCTCTCTGTTACTAGTGGTTACTCTGGCCAAGTAGTTGCTTCGGACTCCAAGAGTGAGTATTTATGCTCGATAGTAGGTTCATGTCTCTAGTAATCTAGAGGAGTGACAGGAACCTCTAAGATTGTAGATGTGTTGTAGCTACTAGGGAGAAAACAACAATATTTTGTCCAAGGGAAATTGTATTGTTTACTTTACACACTTTGCTTAATGTAATTATTTGTTGCTTGCAACTTAATGCTAGAAGGGGTTCAGATGATAACCTGAAGGTGGATTATTAGTCATAGATGCAGTTGGATTATGGCCTATGTATTATGTTGTAATTCCTAAATGAATCTCATAGAAATCATCATGACATGTACATGCATTATTATGCATTCTCAATCTGTCAATTGACCAACTGTAATTTGTTCACCCAACATGCTATTTATCTTATGGATAAACACCTCTAGTGAATTGTGGACCCGGTCCATTCCTTCCCACTTATATTCAATATAATTCCTACTGTTTACTTTCTGCAATTACTTTCTTCTACACTATACGTTTAATCCTTTGTTTTCAGCAAACCAGTGAGCTTGACAACCTCACTATAAGTTGGGGCAAAGTATTATGGTTGTGTTGTGCAGGTTCCGCGTTGCTAGCAACACCTTGAGAGATGTTTCCTTTCTCCTACTAGTTCGATAACCTTGGTTTCACAACCGAGGGAAAACTTGTTGCTGTGCTCATCACACCTTGCTCTTGGCGTTTCCCAACAGGCTCTATAGTAACCGAGCCACACCAAGAATTTCGGGCGCCGTTGTCGGGGAGATACATGATAGTTCCTGCAAGGAGAGTCTCTCACAACCAATCTCTTTACTTTGTTTTTGTTTTGCTTAGTTTATTTTGTTTTGTTTGGTTTGTTTCTTTTTATCAAAAACACAACAAAAAATAGTTCCTACCTTAGTTGCTATTTCTGTTGGTTTGCTTCTTTTTATAAAAAAACACAAAAAAATTAGTTCTTTCTTTAGTTGTTACCTCATTCTTAGCTCATTATGTTGATCCCTAAGTTCACCCTGAAGGACCTTTCAATAGGTAGTGGCTCTATAATTGGGGAAGATAATATTTAAGAATTCTTTAATCATGTTAGTAAGCATAAGGATATTGAGGATAGATCCTTAGCAGAACATGCTCCAAATTATGAAACTGTTGCAACTTATTTAGTTCACATGTTGAAGGCTAGGTTTGTTAACCTCAACCCCATGATTCAGATAATGTTTCTTAAACTTAATGACACTGAGGACACTGAAAAGAGAGATTTTATCCTGGAAACTTTGCTTAAAGAATTTAATGATGTTGCTATAGAAGCTAGGAAGGTCTTTGATCATTTTAATATGCTAGGCTCATGTGTAGATGTTGTTGGTACACTAGAAAAGTTGGACAAAACCAAACCCAAAAATGGGGAGGAAATTAAAATACCAATACCTTTTAAACTTGCAGGAGTGCATGAAGCCTTGGAAAATATTTTTGATTGGATTGTTCCTGAAAACCCGTTTGATGAAAACAGTGAACCCAAGAGTATTGATAGAGGATTGATGCGGCTCAGTAGTGGATCTTCGTTGGGAGACCCCAAGAGGAAGGTATGATGAGCACAACAGCAAGTTTTCCCTCGGTTATGAAACCAAGGTTATCGAACCAGTAGGAGCAAGGAAACAACTCCAAGGTGTTGCTAGCAATTTGAAATCCCGCACAACACAAACTCAAGACTTTGCCCCAACTTATAGCGAGGTTTGCAATCTCACCGGTTTGCTGAAAACAAAGGCTTAAGCGTATGGTGTGCAAGGTAATGGTTGCTTGCAGAAAGTAAATATTAACATTAGATGATGTAACAATGGTAAAGATTGGACCAGGGTCCATAGTTCACTAGAGGTGTTCTCCTTAAGACAAATAACATAACATGCTGGGTAAACAAATTGCAGCGGGGCAATTGACAGGACTGAGCAAGGCATAACAATGCAATACTAGACATTCATGATCCTACGAGATTTGATTGGGCATTACAACAATATACATAGACCGCCATCCAACTGCATTTATGACTAGTAATCCACTTTCAGGTTATCGTCCGAACCCCCTTTAATATTAAGTTGCAAGCAACGGATAACTGCATTAAGCAATATGTGTAAAGTAAACAATACAATTTTTCCATGAACAAAAGATTGTTGTTTTCTCCCTAGTAGCAACAACACATCTACAACCTTAGAGATTTCTGTCACTTCCCCAGATTTAATAGAGGCATGAACCCACTATCGAGCATAAATACTCCCTCCTCTAGTCACTAGCATCTACTTGGCCAAGATAGCTACTAGAAATGGAGAGCATGCAAGATCTCAAACAACATATACATGATAGAATCAATAATCAATAAGACATGATAGAATCAATAATCAATCTGACATAGTAATCTCAATATCCATCGGATCCCCGCAAACACAACATGTATGATTACAAATAGGTGATATTGATCATGAAAGAAGCTCACAAGATCTAAACATGATAGCACAAAGGAGGAGAAACAACCATCTAGCTACTGTATGGACCCATAGTCCAAGGGTGAATTACTCACGCATCATACCGGAGGCTGGCATGGTGATGAAGAAGGCCTTCGGGATGATCTCTCCCCTTCGACAGGGTGCCGGCAAGAGCTTCAGATCCCCCTGATCTAGGGACAATGGTGGCGGCGGCTACAGACTGTTTCATGGAGATCTGATTGGGTGTTTAGGGTTTTGGCATCGGGGGGCTTATATAGGCAAAGAGGCGAGACATGAGGGTGGCCAGGGGGCCCACACCCTGCCCAGCCGTGACCCAGGGTGGGCCCGCATGTGTGTGTGGGGGGTGTGTGGCCACCCTATGGCGCCCCTCTGGTCGCCCTTTGGTCTCTGTGTTCTCCTGGGTGAAATATTGACTTTGGATTTTGTCCCGTCCAATTCCGAGAATATTTCCTTACTAGCTTTTCTGAAACCAAAAACGGCAGAAAACATGCAACTGGCACTACAACATCTTGTTAATAGGTTAGTCCTAGAAAATATATAAAAATACCTCAAAGTGTAGACAAAGCATAACAAAGTTGATACTAAACAAGCACGTACCATCAAAAATTATAGATACGTTTACGATGTATCAAGCATCCCCAAGCTTAACTCCTGGTCGTCCTCGAGTAGGTAAGTGATAAAAAAGAATAATTCTTGAGGTGACATGCACCACCACAATCATGATCAAACCATTTGCAAGCATTGAAAGCTGGGATCAAAGTAATCTAAACATGAGCCTGAAAGATGAAGTTCTAACAATAAGACATAGTAACTATGCTGCAACATGAAAGGATACAAACAAATATTCATGAATAACAATGCATTGGGAGACATTTGTTTGTTTCACATATAGAAAGCATAGCATAATGGCATTCAGCTTGTCCCTCATGGAGTAGCAAAACATAAATGCATAGGACACCTTCAAAGTTCATAAGGGTGACTAGATACAAATAGTTCAAGAACAAGGTGATAAAGGGGTTAACCTCTTGGGTGGCCCGATCTTCATGGATCTCGTGGTAAAATCGATGGGAAAGCGAGGGGAAAGGGAGAAGGTAGCGGAAGCAAACACACACCTCGCGAATAACACGATGAACACATGCAAAACTCACACGATACAAGGCCGATTGCTCCCGAATGGCGGCCACTGATCCGATAGAATCCTCGCAAGAAAAGATCGGTCAACATGCTCCCTCAAATCCACATCGGAGAGGTAAGAACACCTTGGGTATGGTCTTGACAACTTGGAGACGAGACACCGAACTCCAAGGCCTTGTTCAATGATGGATGCATGACGCAAAGTCCAATCGAGGTTGGTGACGATAGTCGGTCCCCTTGGTAAAGGAGATGAGGCAAAACTAGAGATTACACAATGGGGGTTGTCTTTAGTCTACCATCTCTGCCTAAGGGATACATGAGGGGTGGGGGCTCTATTTATAGGCCAGCCACTAAACAAGGGGTAGTTTGGGGATAAACTAGGCGAAAAGGTAAGTAAAGGGAATACATGGGCTATGGCCCAACTGGTGCATGCAGGCACAGTCATGACCGGTAGTACCGATCATCACTGGTAGTACCGCTCTCGGTATCCGGTAGTACCGCTTGCGGTCCTGGAGCTTCAGTGGGATCTTTCAGTAGTGCACGGTGTCAGAGGACGGCAGTACCACTGACCGGCAGTACCGCTCTCGATACCTGGTAGTATCGTTTGCGGGCGGTAGTATCGCAAGCCGGTACCGGGGCATCCAGTGGCGATGGCGTGAAGCCATGGACCGGGCATTGGTACGGTCCATGTGGCGGTTATCTGCAGGCCCAGAGTACGATTCGATGGGCGGATATGGCGCAGCCTTAGTACGGTCATGTTACAGTTATTCACGACTCCCAGTAAGATGGGTACCAATGATAACTGCGGTGTACCTGCCTCTTCTCTTCCAAGCCTTCGTCTTGTCGGGCTTGATGTTCCGGGCTTCCTCCCTTGCCTTCGTACTGGTCGGTGTGAACCTATCATGCATATGTTACGGAGTATGAAGTAGCATATCATTAAATAGGGTAGGAAGTGGGCTCGCATAGAGGAACGGATTCACCTTTGGAGTCCATGACGACTTGGCGTAAGTTGGAGACCATGATGTGGTAACGACCGTAGGTCGGGCTACATCAGCTCCCCCCTTCAAAAAGAGTCGTCCTCGACTCTACATGCTCATCACAAAGTAGACGAGGTCGAGAGACATTCTTGATCCTGGGGTTCATAATATAGTCGTCCTCAGGAAGATTGACTTGACAACACTTCAATGTTCCTTCATGTTCCATGTAGCCTACAAAGCTCACGACAAAAGCGAAGGAACACTCAAAGCGTAGCCAATTCATGAATATTATAGCATGAGTCCTTAAGTAGAAGTAAGTAATCTTAGCTTGTAGATATAGCTCGAAGAAGTGTAGCCATAGGTAACTCTCTTCGGTTCTTCCTGTCAACACGTGGTTGGTAGAGGTTGACGTGAATGCACATGTACCTTCACACAACAAGGACCAAGCAAAATATGTTTGTGTGTGATAGAGGAGCATGTCATTTGTGGCATGTCCATTCTTGTTCACAACACTATTAGCACAACTCATGTATTGTTGGGGAGGTGACCCCGGATAGGGTAAGGACGGGGGAGAGAAGAAAGGAGATTCCCCGTCCAGTTTCCGAGTTACACTCTAAATCGGCCGAATCCTGTAAAGGTCGGCCGAGGTGTGAAAGGGTAGAACCCATATGATGATAGCAAGGCATTACCCGGCCGGGATACTGCGTAAGTCGGCCGGGTCAGCCCGAATAATCTTAATGCAGGTGAAGGCCAAGCCGAGTTATGCGAGACGGGGCCGAATGATATGAAGCTTGCAGGAGAAGGAGATGCCAATAGTCAAACTCTAGTCGCAGGCTAGGGAGAATCTGAGCAGAGCCAAGCACAAAGGACAAGGCGCAGAGCGACAGAGGGGCAGAAGGAGGTCACGGAGGTTACAGTCCTGAAGCCCGAGGCATGCAGGTGGGGTTCTCTGGAACCTTGCCGTCGTTAGAAGGGCGACACGGAAAGGAGGCCGCCGAGTTACTATATTGGGACAAGCATATTCTTCGAATATGCTTGCCACGTCAGCCCTAGAGGAGCCCAAGGTTCTCCTTTATAAGGGGAGGCTTGGACTCTGAGAAGGGCATCGACTCATTTAGTACCGTTAGGCTGGTAAAGTTCTTCCTCTCTACTTGTACTCAGCTCAAGGAGCACTTGTAGCCCAAGGAAGGAGAAATAAAGGTCTTACCTTAGTCTTCTGTGTGTAGAATCAACTACATCTTCCCTCCCCAGATCCCTCTAGTATCCATTGGCCCCATACTTTAGCCTACCCATGGCATCTGCCGTGCCACCACCATGACAGTTGGCGCCCACCATGGGGCCAGCAGCGGTGCTAGCTGGAGTCATGATCCGGACGGGAAACTTCATCCACACTGGCGAGCGCATTGCCTCTGGCTTAGTCCAGAGATTTGATCTCTGTGACTACGTCAGCGACAATGCAGGAAGCTTCAAGGGAAAAACTCCTCCACGCAACGGCGTCTTCATCAACTTGGGCATGCACTAGATCGACATCGGCGTCGACACCTCCGACGTTTATCCTCACCAAGTTGTTGTTGCAGGAGAGCCTCCCCTTAGCGCAGCAAACGGTCCACGCGGAGTGCGCCTCGTCAGCAGCGTCGAGGTGATGGTCGCAGCCGGGGTGCAGGCGGGAACAGCAGGCGCCAGATCAAGCAGAGATCCGACGACGAGTGTGTAGGTGGCCACCAAGCAGGCAGCTCCACAGCCCACCGAGGTAATTCCTTCAACGGCAAACCCAACCGAGGTGCAGGATACGACCCCAAAGGCACCAAGGGTAAGAGGGCCACCTCTGGAAAAACTAGAAAACATTCTCCAGGCAACTATAGATAATCTGACTACACCTGTAGCGCCGATCCTTGATCCGGCAAACGCTCAGGCAGAGTTAGAAGAGACCAGGCAAAAAGTGCTAGTAGAGGCAAAAAAGGTGTCAGCATTGCGGGAGTCTTTAAACAGGACCCTGCGAGAATATGCTAGGGCAAACAAGTTTGACGTCGCCCCCGAGCGGGACGACGAATTGAGACTAAGAGGGAAGAACCTCATAGATGATATCAACAAAGAGCATGATGCTCATAGGGAAGAATCAGTTGACCTAGGTTTGCCGAGATACAGTACCCCGACAAAGAACCTGAGGGCGGCAAATGCCGCTGCACTAGAGTTAGAAGGATTGACCGGCGAAGCCCGGCAAAAACAGCAAGAGAGAGTGAATGAACTGGTGCGCATTGCGAACCAGCAGAATGAAGAAATGCTTAGGGCAGACCCAGCGAGGCCTGGTGCATCGCGAATGGTTCATTCGGCTGGTGCAGCACCTGCCTTATCGATTCAATGACATCCTCGCCGAAACAATCTTGGCGGAAAGACAAGGCGGTAACTTCGGGAAAAAGAAATAAGCAAATTGTTCCATATGATCCGGCGATAGCCGGAAAAGCAAATGAAAATAGAGGCAACAGGAGCCGAGGTAACAGTGGCGAGAGAAACCCCAGCCGTGCCGAGAAAGGCAACGAAAGCCGAGGTAATGAAGATCTCGGAAGAGGAGATCTCGGACGAGGAAATCACGAGAATAATATCCCGGCTGAAGGAAGGAGAGAACTGCCACCCAATCCACAACCGAGATATGAACCTCGGCAGGAAAGAGAAGTGAGACCAGCTCGCCACAATCAGGTGAATGAGAGGTATAATGATGGATATTCCGAAATGGAATATGCGGTTCATGGTGGAAATAACCACTATGGAATGCAGGAAAGAGTTCTGTACAGAGATTTGCCGTCAAGTGATGCCAGAGTAAAGCTGGACCAGCTATACCGATCCGAGCTGTTAGAAGAACATGGTCCACCAGGTCCGACATGCTTCGGACCACGGATCATGGGCGAGCTGCCTGTGCCAAACTTTCAGCTGGCAAGGGGCACAAAATCATATAATGGGAGCACCAAACCACAGGATTGGTTGATCGATTATGCCACTGCAGTAAAAATAGCTGGCGGAAACTTACGATGGGCAGTGCGATATGTCCCGCAAATGTTGGAAGGACCAGCTAGAGTATGGCTGAATAATCTGCCAGCAGGCAGCATCAACTGTTGGTTGGATTTTGAATAAATTTTCGTTAGCAACTTCACCAGTACTTACAAGAGGCCAAACAGGCCGCAGCAGCTAGCCATGTGCAAGCAAAGGCTGAATGAGACAGACAGAGAGTTCTTAACTCGGTGGTGTAACCTGAGAAATTCGTGTGAGGGAGTTATAGAATCACAAGCAATAGCTTGGTTCGCTCAAGGATGCCGCTATGCCAGTGTATTATGGCAGCGACTGCAAAGAGATATGCCAACCACTTTGGCAGAAACCATCAGGATAGCGGATTCCTATGCGTTGGGAGACCCGACGCAACCAGAATTAATGTCAGCAGATCATCGGGAACATCAAGATCAATATGCAAGAGATGTGGCCGGGTCATCCAGGCGCAATGATTTCAGAGGAAGAAGAAGAGAAGAAAGACCGGATTATAGATATGGTTCAACTCAGGTGGCAGCAGTAGTGCAAGATCAGCCGAGTCATGGAAACAATCAGCGGCAAAAGAATGGTCCTCAGCAATGGACACCAAGGAATGAAGGGAAACGACATTGGACACCAGAGCAAAATAAGCAATGGCAGGAGAGGCCAAAGTACACGTTTGAGTCTATGTTAGATCAGCCGTGTAAATTTCACACGTCAAACCCGGCCAGGCCGGCCAATCATACAACTCGCCAGTGTGCCTGGATGAAAAATGCAATGGGTAATCCCGTAGGCGTGCAAGCAACGTCCCTCCAGGCGCATCAGCAGCACCAGCCATAGTTGACTGGAGCAAACGCACAACAACTAATGTTACCACCTCCTCCCCCGAGGTATGATAACTCGGACCGGAGGGATGCTGTGCATCAAGTGATAAATCAGGGTCCGGATGGAAGGACGAACCCAAGAGGTAGTGGACGCAATGATTACAGAGAACATCATCAATCATATTGCGTGTTCACAACAGAACAGCAAGACAAGCAAAGTGTGCAGCGCCGGCATATGGAAGTAAATGCAGTTATGCCGGCAGTACCAAGATATATGCCTTGGTCAGACCAGGAAATAACTTGGAGCATAAAGGATCACCCCAGAATAATGCCGAATCCGGGGTCGTACGCACTTGTACTAGATCCGACATTTGTCGGACCAAGCATTAATGTGAAATTTTCAAAAGTACTCATTGACAACAGGAGCAGTATCAATATCATGTACAAAGATACAATGCATAAACTCGGAATATCGCAGAATATGCTGAAATCCACGAGGACCACATTCCATGGGATAGTACCAGGCCTTTCATGCGAACCCATTGGAAAGGTTCGAGTGGATGTATTATTCGGCACAAGAGATAACTGCAGGGCAGAAAATTTGGAGTTTGAAGTGGTGGACCTAGAGAGTTCTTATCATGCTCTACTCGGACGGACGGTGTTGGCCAAATACATGGGCAGCTGCCACATAGCTTACTTGAAAATGAAGTTACCCGGGCCGCAAGGGGTGATAACAGTAGCAGGAGATTACAGGAAGTCAATGGAATGTGCTTCAGCCGGATCAAACCTGGCCGAGTGATTGGTAATAGCAAGATAAAAAAAGAAGGATTCAGGAGGTAGCAGCCCTCGCTCAGTCGGCACAACTGAATATGCCGGCATTGGCCAATCCGCATGGAAGTGTCTCTTTCCAGCCGACTAAAGAAACAAAAAAGTTTCAGATAGATGAGCAGTTCCCAGAGCGCACCATCACCATTGGTGCCGGCCTAGATGCTAAATAGGAAAGCGAGCTCACCAACTTCCTCCGTGAGAATCCTGTAGGATTCGGAGCATAGAAAACAAAAAATTTCCTACGATGGGAACAACTAAATACCAAGATCTATCTACTAGACACAAGCAACGGGTGGATATACATCCATAGAATACATACCCTCGAAGACCGAATAGCGTTAACGAGATTGTACTCGTGGATGATGTAGACGAACGCTTGTAGATCTCAAGATCGTGATGAAGTCCATCTGGTCCAGCCGGTCCAGCACGATCAAGTCCAGCACCTCAAAGCAGTGGTGCATCCGTGATCGCACACGCAGTACCCGACAACCTCCGCGCCTCGCTCCAGCAAAGCAGCGAAGCAACAAATCCTTCCAGAAAAGCCACCGGGAACATGTATCTCGCTGATCCGAGACCATGGGGAAATTCTAAAGGGGGGAGAGAGATCCTTCGCGAGGAGGTGTGCTTTGAGAGGAGGAGAGGGGGGCCTTTTATAGGGGAGAGGGGGGAACCCAAGGGGCATGGCGCCCAGCCATGGGGCTGCCCCCACCTCTTCCACATTCATGTGGGTGGAGCTCCCACTCAAAAATGAAAAGCCTCCACTCCCATTAAAAAGCCTCCACTCAAAAATCCACTCACATGCATTAAATTTCCACCAAATTTAATGCAAGCTCTCATTTAAATAAAACTCTTTTTATTTATTTATTAAGAATTTTGTTAATTACTTTAATTAACAAACATTCACATAAAACCCCTTACAACATTTCAATTTCACATGCGTAACAGTTTCACAATTTCAATCAAAAGCTTGATTTGATGTCTAATGAAATAAATTCCCGCGCTTTCCTTTTTCTTTCTCTGGCATATCATTTGCTCCGAATGGTGTCGGTATCCCTTAAGTGTGTCACCCTACGGTTCACGAATAATGCAGACATGATCGAGACTCCTCTCCGATCAATAATCAATAGCGGGACCTAGAGATCCGTACTGACTCCCACACATTCAACGATGACTTCTGTGATCGTGTGAACCTTTTACGCTAGTATCTTAATCCCTTTGTTTCACGATATATTACATGTCCGAGATTTGATCATCGGTATCTCCATACCTAGTTTGATCTCGTTATCGACATGCACTCTTTTCTCGTTCCCGTGATATAACATTCTAGTGATCAAATCACTTGCTTGCAAGCTAATCAATGTGATATCACCGAGAGGGCCCAGAGCATATCTATCCGTCATCGGGATGAACAAATTCAACTCTCGATCCATGGGTCTCAACATAACACTTTAGTAGTTCTGAAGCCATCTTTATAATCACCCAGTTACGGTGTGACGTTTGATGTCATCGAGAAACTCTTCCGGTGTTAGTGATTGACATGATCTCATGGTCTAAGGTTTAGGATCACTTCGTAAGTTGTTATAGCAATATAAACTCAATGACTTTGATCGTAATGCTATACTTCGGATGAATGTTCATCACACCATTACACTAATGTTGTGACCTCGTTATTAACAACATCCAATGTCCATGATCAGGAAACTTTGATCATCTTGTTAATCAACGAGCTAGTTTATAAGAGAGGCATAACTAGGAACTTCCTTTTTGTTTATTAAACACACATGTATTAACATTTCCGTATCAATACAATTATAGCATGTAAAATAAACATTTATCATAAATAAGGAATACGATAATAACCACTTTATTATTGCCTCTCGGGCATATTCCCTTCAAATCGGGATATCTTTGCATGGTCAACTCAGGATCTGCAAGGTGTGCCTAGGGAGTTGGCTGAGCACTCTCTGAATGTAAGGCCAGGAGCAAGGCCGGTGAAGCAACCTATCCGCCGCTTCGCCGAAGACAGGAGAAAAATAATAGGGGATGAAATAGCTCGGCTCCTTGCGGCCGGGATCATCATGGAGGTGTTGTATCCGGATTGGTTATCGAACCCAGTGCTCATAGAAAAGAAGAAGGATGATCCGAATGTAGCCATTGTATGGCGAATGTGTATTGATTACACGAACTTGAACAAGGCGTGTCCAAAAGATCCTTTTCCTTTACCTAGAATAGACCAAGTCATTGAGTCGACCGCTGGTTGTGAACTATTATCATTTGTAGACGCGTATTCTGGTTTTCACCAGATACCGTTAAATCCGGCCGATCAAATAAAGACTGCGTTCATTACCCCGTACGGGGCTTATTGCTATCGCACCATGCCATTCGGCCTGCGTAATGCGGGGGCAACATATCAGAGATGTATGCAAAAATGTCTGCATGACCAAATAGGAAAGAATGTACAAGTGTATGTAGATGATGTGGTTATCAAAACCAAAGAAAGCAAAACGCTACTGGATGATATCCGGCAGACTTTCGCGAACCTGAGAAGGTTCCGAATGAAGCTTAACCCGGAAAAATGCACTTTCGGTGTGCCGGCTGGAAAACTACTCGGTTTTCTCATATCTAGCCGAGGCATAGAGGCTAACCCAACTAAGATAAGAGCAGTAGAAAGGATGGAATTGCCGAGATGTCTAAATGACGTACATAAGTTCACAGGTTGCTTGGCCTCGCTTAGACTATTTGTATGTCGGCTGGGAGAGAAAGCATTACCACTTTATCAATTGATGAAGAAATATGATAAGTTCATTTGGACACCACAAGCCGATAATGCGTTTCATGAATTGAAAAATATGTTGGTCACAGCGCCAATCCTGGCTTCTCCATTATCGAAAGAGCCTATGTTACTTTGCATAGCCGCCACGAACAGAGTGGTAAGCGCTGTGATCGTGGTGGAGCGAATTGAAGATAATAAATCAGTGCAAAGGCCGGTATATTATCTAAGCGAGGTACTATCAGCCTCAAAACAAAATTACCCACATTATCAGAACATGGCATATGGGGTATACATGTCAGCAAAGAAACTTAAACATTACTTTGAAGAGCACCCCATCAAAGTGATCTGTGAAGCGCCCATAGCTGACATATTGAGGAACAAAGATGCAAGTGGCCGAATAGCAAAGTGGGCAATTGAATTGTCACCCTATGCTCCGCAATTCGATAGGCGAGATGCGATCAAATCTCAGGCTGTGGCCGACTTCTTCGTAGATTGGGCCAAGGTACAGTATGAGCCACCATTACCAGATCCGAATTATTGGACGATGCACTTCGACGGCTCCAAACTAAGAAATGGTTTGGGGGAAGGAATAGTGTTAACCTTGCCAAAAAGAGATCAGCTGAGATATGTGTTACAAATACACTTCGCCGCATCAAACAATGTAGCCGAATATGAAGCACTGGTCCATGGATTGAAGGTGGCGAAAGAGATTGGCATACACCGAATCTTATGCTACGGAGACTCAGATCTAGTAGTACAACAAGTCTCAGGCAATTGGGATGCGTTAGATGCCAATATGGCCTTATATAGATTTCATGTGCAAAAACTCAGTGGATACTTCGATGGATGTGAATTTCATCATGTACCTCGGGCGGAAAACGACGCCGCAGACACATTGTCAAATCTCGGATCAACCAGACAATCGATTCCCCTAGGTATCGCCCTAGAGCACCTGAGGAAACCATCAATAACACCATCACCAGAGTCCGAATCCATTTTTATTCCGGCAAAATCAAGAGAAGATAGTGTGCCGATGGAAGTTGAAAAGGAATGTAACCCGGAATTTCCAAAAATGAACCCGGCCGATGCAAGGATGGATATGGGGAAATCCGAGGTAATTATGTCGGTGGAAAATATGGAAATAGATAGCGAGATTACCCCAGAAAAAATCATACCAACATGGGCGCAACCCATAATTTCTTTCCTCAGATATGCGATTTTGCCGAATGACGAGGTAGTGGCAAGACAGACACTGAGAAGAGCTAAAGCTTATACAATCATAAACAATGAGCTGTATAAAAGGAGCGTCACAAGCGTGTTGCAAAGATGTGTGAACTCGGCGCAAGGCCAGGAGATCCTCCTAGATATACACCAAGGAGAAGGCGGGCATCACGCCTCGTCTAGAGCTTTAGTGGCCAAAGCATTCAGGCATGGGTTTTATTGGCCGACAGCGTTGAAAGAGGCCAAAGAACTGGTCGGAAAATGTAATGGTTGCCAGAGATATGCAAGAAAGATACATATGCCATCGTCCGAGTTAAAAACGATACCAATTACTTGGCCATTTTCTGTATGGTGCTTAGATATGGTGGGACCATTCAAGCCGGCCCGAGGCGGGATGACCCACATCTTAGTCATGGTCGACAAATTCATAAAATGGATCGAAGTAAAACCAATAAAGAAATGTGATGGGCCAACAGCGGTAAAATTCCTCAAAGATATTATCTTGAGATATGGTTACCCACACAGTGTTATTACAGACAATGGTACAAACTTTGCTGAAGGAGCCTTCGCTAGATTTTGTCAAGAAAAACACATAAGACTAGATGTCGCCTCGGTGGCTCACCCAGCAGCTAATGGACAAGTAGAAAGATCTAATGGACTAGTACTGTCAGGAATAAAACCACGACTCGTCGAACCACTGCAAAGGTCGGCAGGGTGTTGGATTGAGGAACTACCAGCAGTACTATGGAGCCTCAGAACTACCCCAAACAGATCAACAGGGTATACACCATTTTTTCTAGTATATGGGGCAGAAGCTGTGCTTCCAGCCGACATAACACATGACTCGCCAAGGGTTACCCAGTATACAACCGCTGAGGTAAATGAAATAGCTCGGCAAGATGATGTCGACCTGCTAGAGGAAGCCAGGGAGTTGGCACTATCAAGATCAGCTATTTATCAGCAGGACTTGCGGAGATATCACAGCAAGAAAGTAAATCCAAGAGTGTTTAAAGAAGGAGATTTGGTTCTTTGGTTAGTGCAACGTACAACCGGCATGCACAAACTATCGCCCCCGTGGGAAGGACCGTTCATCATGAGCAAAGCATTGCACAATGATGCGTATTACCTAATTGATGCTCAGTCACCAGAAAAGAACAAGGCAGACAAAGCCTACGAAGAATCAAAAAGACCATGGAATGTAGCTTTACTTCGTCCATTTTACTCGTAGGAGTCGTCTATGACAAGTTGTAAAGCAACGCTCCAGGACAAAATATCAACTATGTTTTAAACCTCGGCACCTAGAGCAGTGGCTCGGGGACTGCCTTATGTTGTTTTTGAGTTTGGGTTATGTATTAAACCTCGGCACCTAGAGCAGTGGCTCGGGGACTGCCTTATGTTGTTTTTGAGTTTGGGTTATGTATTAAACCTCGGCACCTTGAGCAGTGGCTCGGGGACTGCCTTATGTTGTTTTTAAGTTTGGGCTATGTATCAAACCTCGGCACCTTGAGCAATGGCTCGGGGACGGCCCTACGTTGTTTTTGAGTTTGGGTTACGTATCACACCTCGGCACTTTGAGCAGTAACTCGGGGACTGCCCTATATTGCTTCTGAGTTTTGGATATGAATTAAACCTCGGCACCTTGAGCAATGACTCGGGGACTGCCATATTTTGTTTTTGAGTTTGGGTTATGTATTAAACCTCGGCACCTCCAGCAATAACTCGAAAACCGGCCAATATTATTTCGCACTTTTAGCAATGTGTTGAGTCTCCATTTTTAGAACAGTGATTAGAGGATTGCCCCACGATTGTCCTTCATTACAGAAATGGGTATCGAACTTCGGCACCCAGAACGATGTTATTTCGTTCTCCCCAGATAAAATTCAAGAACACAATGGTCGAAGTGTCAAATTAATCAGGGTCAGGCAATATTAGATGCCGGACTACCGTACGACAAAGGCAAAACACACAATCCGAACTTAAGAAATTAAAGGCCACAAAAGCAAAGATTAAAACAAGCAAGATTAGTTTAAACAAAGTAATAAAGATCACAAACATGTGCGCCTCATCGGCAAAAGGCAAAAAAGGTTCATACCACACAAAAAGTCGGACAAGTATCTGACACACATCATACGCCCGGCATACCGGGGATAAGAAACGACTTAGAATTTTTTAAGGGGGAGCGACTTGATCAGGAGCTGGGCGCTCCGAGGTAGACGGCACCTCGGCCGAAGTTGCTTCGCCCTCCACAGAACTAGGAGCGACTTTGGGGGAAGCTCGGGGCTGTTGAGAAACATCAGTTTGAGCTGTGGAATGCCCAGTACCTTTGGAGGAGGATCGCGCGTCACCATTGCCATCCGAGCTTGAGCTAGAACCACCAGAAGTATCCGAGTCGCCATCAGCTTCATCTGGGTTGGCTGAATCATCTTCAGAGGCATCTTCAACTTTGACCTCTTCCGCCGGGTCAGGAAGGAAACTCGGCCCTTCAATCCAGTTTTGCACGTCCGCATACTCAATGAGCTGGAAGGCACGAGCTTGGCGGAGAGCGACGAAGTCTGGATCCTCAACCCAGCGGGAGCCAGTGCGCAAATTTATCAAGGTATCGAGGGAAATATCCTCGTACCATGACATAACGACTGTAAGTGCCATATCAGCACCAGCTCGTCCAGCGGATTCCCTCCAAAGATTCAACTCGTTCTGGGATGCCATCAATCTTTCCACCAGTATCATGATTTCATCAATATCAGGAGTCCCAGAAGTATTCGTCCAGAGAACATGGTAGGCCCGAATGGCTGCTTGCACCAAGTCCCTGCCCATAATCTTCATCGGACCGACGGCAGTGCCAACGGCAACCAAGAAATCTTCCATCGAGTATTCTAGGCTCGCATCGGCAGGAACACCTCGGTGCACACGAGCATTAATCACCGCTTTAGAGCTCACGGGCTTAGCTTCTGGAAAATGGTCTGCGCAAAACGAAAGTGCGTCGGTCAACAGTAAGCAAGGGAAAAAGATAACTCGGCCACGGCCAAAAGCTTACGGTGAATATAGCTCAGCATTATCTGAAGATCTTTAGCCCAGTCACCCTTGGTTTTCTCAAAGCGAGTGATCTCCTTGCTCATCCCCCGGGTCTTCAGTTCGGCAGCCTCGAGAAGCTTTTTATTTTTCTGCAATTGCAGAGCTAGCCGATTCTTCTCCTCGGAGAACTCCTGGTCAACTTTTTCCAACTCAGATTTCTGAGAAAGCTTCAGGGACTCCACCTCGGTGTGCAAGCGAGCTATCTCGTCATCTTTATCTTTCAGCTGCGCCGAGTGAGTGGCGGCTTGTTCTAAAAAATGCAGCATCATATCAGGCATGGGTATGCATTCTTGGTGTGAAGCTGCAAAAGTTTGTAACTCGGCTATACCGAATCCAAAAGGGTTAAAAGAATAAAGAAGACTAACGAACCTTCCAGGGCCTTGACCTTTTTGTCAAGACGGATATTAAGATTGTTGATATTACCTATTCACCAGCAAAATGAGTTAGCACCTCACATCTAAAACAATAAGAACTTTAGGGATAATGCGAAAGTTTGTTAACTGACCAGCTTTCTTTGCCACAGGAATGACCCTCTCATATTTATCTTGCAATTTTTTATGTGCAAAGATCAGCCTTTGGAATTCGGCGGTTCGTCGGTCATGCGCAACCTAAAACAACAAAACAAAAAGCAATAAGATATTCGAAGCTCAGACAGATCCGAGTCAAGCAAAACTTAACACGGATCTAGGTGGCTGGATATTCGAAACTAAGACAGATCCGAGTCGAGCAAAACTTAACTCGGATCTAGGTGGCTCGATATTCGAAGCTCAGACAGATCCGAGTCAAGCAAAACTTAACACGGATCTAGGTGGCTGGATATTCGAAACTAATACAGATCCAAGTCGAGCAAAACTTAATCGGATCTAGGTGGCTGGATATTCGAAGCTCAGACAGATCCGAGTCAAGCAAAACTTAACACGGATCTAGGTGACTGGATATTCAAACTAGGACAGATCCGAGTCGAGCAAAACTTAACTCGGATCTAGGTGGCTAGATATTCGAAGCTAAGACAGATCCGAGTCGAGCAAAACTTAACTCGGATCTAGGTGGCTAGATATTCAAACTAAGACAGATCCCAGTCAAACAAAACTTAACTCGGATCTAGGTGGATGGTTATTCAAACACTAAGACAAAACTGAACCAGGTAAAACATAATAAAACTTCCAAACGAATAACAAGTTATTCAATTGCAAGCTTCGGGGACTAGAGTATATATAATGGCATAAAGGCAATTACCTCATTCATCTTGTCACTGTCAAGAACAATCTTGGCAGCCAGATGTAGGCGACTACTGATGTCGGAGAGTTGAAATGGCTGGCTGCTTGGATTGCCTTCGAGCTGATCAGCAGCGTTCCAATTGTTGGCATACTCGACCAACGAGCCGAGGCTGTTCCCACTCTCCGTTCGAGTCAGGACTTTGCCTCGGACGTGTTGGGTAGCCACCGTCGCCGCGGGACTCTTGTGGAGAGCGAGCTGTGTATCGAGAACGGGTAATGATACTCTTGGCGGATGAAATCCTTGCAATAGCATCAACAATTGTAGGCTGAGAAGAGCTGGCAGGTCCTTTTTGAGATGATGGAGGCTTGGTGGCAACGACCTCTCTCGCCTTAGAAGAGGCATCGGCAGGAGCCGTTACCTTGGCACTTGGGATGACTTCTTTAGGGGCCGGAGGGATTACGGTTTTTGAGGGCGCCAAGATATTGGTATCCTCGGCTGGAATCGGGGTCGCAGTAAGGGTTGTGGGGGACAAAAGGACCTCAGGGGAAATTTCAGGATTCACGGAGGAGACAGCAGGCTCAGTGGAAATATCTACGGGCCGAGTTGTACCGACATCAACAGGAGAGATCTCAGGCGCGTCCTGGCGAGATGGCATCTGATTCGGAGCAGGAGGAGAATCAACATGAGCAGGACTAGGAATTCTAGTGTCTTCAGGAGGCGGAGGAGAAGGCGGCCGAGTCGTGTGACTCGTCATACTGGGGCCACTAGGCTTAACAGAAAGAGGAGCCCTACAAAGGCAAAAAGATCAGGTAAAAAGGCAGAAAGAGAGAAACAAGAAATACAAATAAAAAGCAACTCACCCAGTAACCCCGGGCATAGTTTTACGCTTAGGGGGGTGCGGGGCAGATCTCTTTATCCGTTTCTTGGGAACGGCTTCCGAGGCACCGGCTGGAGCGCTACGTTTCCCCGAAGTAACAGGAGGTCGGGAGGCGAGAGGCTCGGCGTTGTGAACCTGACCGGCCGGATTAGCTGAGAAAGTAGAGGCTGGAAATGCATAAGAAATTGGCATTGCGGCAACTACCTCAAGAACTTGGACCTCGTCCGAATCACCTTCCTTCTCGTGGGCCGGAGTCTTGCCGCGGGCGCGAGCCGGAGCAAGATCTGACTTGGGAACGAACTCTTCCGAGTCCGGCTCCCCGCTGTCCGGAGTGTTCCGATCCGCGGGCCACGGGAGGGACAGAACCTCGTCATCCTCAACCTTCTGCTCTTCAAACTTCTGCAGGACAAGAAAGAGAAAAATTAACAAGAGAAAACACAGATGCGATTAAAAGGTAAAACATGACTGCAAGAACTTACTCTGGGAGGGGGATGATCGCGGGTGAACGGCTTCAATCCCCAGGCCCAGTCCTCCGGCATCTCCATCTTAAAGATAGCCCGGACGCGCTTGAAGATAAGATAATTGTCCAGCTCCACCGTCGAGACTCGGTTGGGATCGAAAGGACCGCTCATATAGCAGAGCTTGTGTGTGCGTTTCTGGAATGGGCAGATCCGGCTGCTGACAAGGTAGTCATCAGATCCTCGCCGTGTAGCCCGGAGCGGATCAGTTCCTTCAGCCGAATCTCAAAAGCCTCGGCCAGAGCATGACTCTTCCTTGGATTATAGGTCCAGTTCTTCTTGGAAGGAGTGCCAATGGAAAAAGCAGGGAGCCAAATCCTATCCTCATTCCCAGAGTTCTCGACATAAAAGAACGACTTATGCCACTTCTTGCATGATTCTAAACCTGCAATGCGAGGAAATTCAGATTTCCTCCGAGGTGTGATTGACGCGGCACCACATTGGGTAAGCAACTTCTCGGAGGGTTGAAGGGATTTGTCTGGGACGACGTTGGATCGAATCTGGAAAAACTTTGACCAAACGTGCACATACGGCCATAGGCCGAAGTATCCCTCCGAGGCAGAGATGAAGGCAGAAAGAGAGGCAATGGCATTAGCAGGAAGATGATGCGGCTGCAGGCCGAAGTAATCAAGGAACTCCCTAGCGAAATCGCTAAGGGGGAGACCAAACCCGCGAGTGAAATGTGACATGAAGAAGACGTACTCGCCCTCCCTAAGAACTAGAGACGATTCGCTGCCGGGTAAGCGACAGGCTACCTCAGCAGGAATCCGGCGAGTTCGGATTAGCCACTCAACCTCTCGGCGGGTGACGGAAGAGCCCTGCCACGAGCCCCGCTCGGGCCCAGACGCAGCATCGTCGTCCTCAGTGAGCACACCACTGACGGAGCTCGACATGAGGTCGCCGAAAGAACTTACGGAGGAAGAAATAGCGGCGGAGGGAAACCTAGAACTGCAAGGCCCCGTCATGGTTCTACGTGAAAATGGCGGCGGAGCAGAGAAGGAACCACCACACCAGAACTAAAGAAAAGCAGAGGTGTCTAGAGGAAAGCCTAGGCGTTAAGACCGGATAAACTCACCGGCGACGATGCCAGAGCAAGCGAACGGGGACAAGGTCGACGGAGCAGTGCGGCGGAAGCCTTGCCGTCAAAGACCCAGATGGGCGCACGGCGGTGGAGGCACGAACGGGCGCGGAGGCGAGAGGAAGAAGAAGGGCACCAATAAGCGGAGAGGGAAAGTGAATCCCCTAGCCCCGTGCCCCTCTTTATAACCGCACCGCCTGAGAAGTAGTGGGATTGTGGGTGTGGCAGTTATCTGTGTGGATCGTGTACGCGGCATGATCGCACGCTGCTAAGTGGAACCGCACCAACGACCACACGATGATAGAAAAGGTCAAGATCCCTGACGGAAACGGTATGCGAGGCGTCGCAGCGACGCCGACAAAGCGATAATTATCAGAGCCTGACGGTGGACCTTAGAGGAACAAAAACTAGAGAAACAATGATGAGTATGACACGTAGGATGAGGCGTACGCGAGAAGAAACGCAGATACCTCGAACGAGAAAAAGATAACTCGGAAACAATGGGAAACGAATATCGTGAAACTGATACGGCCCGGCCGAAGTTATAGGCAGGACCGTACCAGCTTCGGGGACTAATGTTGGGAAGGTGACCCCGGATAGGGTAAGGACGGGGGAGAGACGAAAGGAGATTCCCCGTCCAGTTTCCGAGTTACACTCTAAATCGGCCGAATCCTGTAAAGGTCGGCCGAGGTGTGAAAGGGTAGAACCCATATGATGATAGCAAGGCATTACCCGGCTGGGATACTGCGTAAGTCGGTCGGGTCAGCCCGAATAATCTTAATGCAGGTGAAGGCCAAGCCGAGTTATGCGAGACGGGGCCGAATGATATGAAGCTTGCAGGAGAAGGAGATGCCAATAGTCAAACTCTAGTCACAGGCTAGGGAGAATCTGAGAAGAGCCAAGCACAAAGGGCAAGGCGCAGAGCAACAGAGGGGCAGAAGGAGGTCACAGAGGTGACAGTCCTGAAGCCCGAGGCATGCAGGTGGGGTTCTCTGGAACCTTGCTGTCGTTAGAAGGGCGACACGGAAAGGAGGCCACCGAGTTACTATATTGGGACAAGCATATTCTTCGAATATGCTTGCCACGTCAGCCCTAGAGGATCCCAAGGTTCTCCTTTATAAGGGGAGGCTTGGACTCTGAGAAGGGCATCAACTCATTTAGTACCGTTAGGCTGGTAAAGTTCTTCCTCTCTAGTTGTACTCAGCTCAAGGAGCACTTGTATCCCAAGGAAGGACAAATAAAGGTCTTACCTTAGTCTTCTGTGTGTAGAATCAACTACATCTTCCCTCCCAAGATCCCTCTATTATCCATTGGCCCCATACTTTAGCCTACCCATGGCATCTGCCGTGCCACCACCACGGCATGTAAAGCAAATGGAATGCATATGCAAGGTCAATGTATATGGAAATCGTTTTAACATCATCCAAATGTGGGAACTCAAAAACTCCATACAATGTTTTACTGTGGCACTCAAGGCAATTGACTAGAATTTTGATCAACGTCCTTGATGCCAGAATAGGAGAATTCAGCAAAAACACACAAGGAAGAATGTCCAAAGCAACATCATTATGTGTGCAAACCAACCATTGGAAAGATAAATTGTTCAACATGTTGGATGTCACACACAAATCATCGAAAGCAAATATCATGGGAATATGAGTATCCCAAGAGGAAGCAAAAACAACATGTTTGCAAACAAACCAAATGAAAGAGCAAGTGGTCCTTATGTTTGTTGCAACAACAAGACGAGATTCTTGGAAGCTCTCATGACAATACATGCTCTCAATGGCATTATGGTTGCACACAAAATACCGGAAGTGGAAATTGTTCAACAATTTTGTTGCAACACACAAATCATCAAAATCCAATAGAAAAGAAACATGATTGTCATAAGGGGAGATAATACCATTAACATGCTTGCAAGCAAACCATAGGAAAGAGCAATTTGTCAACATGAAAGATGCAAAGCATGCAAAAGGTATCAGAGCTGGGTTCGATCTTGAACTCTCTTGTGGGATGCTCTCTAGAGCTCTTTTTGTCAACTCGTGCTCAACCGAGGTTGACATTATAGTGCGGGTACCTACACACATCATACACAAAAGTAAGAACGTGTGTGCATGGTAAAGATACACATCATCCATCATGACGTATCTCTTCTTGTGCACATCACCATCAATGTCAATCAATTATCAAATATATGCATGTTGAGTATGCAAGTGGGGAACATGCTTATCATGGAAATCATCAAAATATCCAAGAATTGAGAAAGCTATGGGGTCCATCTCATTATAATGCATGTGATCAATATTGTTGCAAGCAAAACAAGTGAAATAGCAAGCATTCATCTTGTAAGGTTCCCAACCTTTAATAAGGTAGAGATCCCTGTGTTTACAATGCTAGTCCCTAGATCAATAGCTAGCATCCACAGTTAAGATGTAATATCAAGAAACAAAGGTCATAATACAACTTTATAACCAGGAATAAAATAATTCATTACATATTACATAGCTCATTTGGCTATCACATTACATTGCAGCAGAATATCTATAAAGCATGGAGTCCTTCATCTTCAAAGTGCCACATGAAAACATGTTGGTTGTAGACTTGTAATCCTATTCAACAAACTTCACTAACATCAAACAAACATGCAACATAATAAGTTGCAGCCTCAAGGGTCAATACATTTGAATTGTATTGGCAAGTTTCACTACTATGTAGAAATAAGTGGATCCTATCATTTACATGCATATTTGGCTAAGCAATATAGTTTTATCCTATCTTTTCAAAATAGTTTTTGATCTTTGTCAAATCTTTCTGAACTTCTTGGAAAACTCCAAGTGCTTCAAATCCCTTGTTGTCACCATCAAGTTTTAATTTGAGAAATTGGAATGTCGAGATCTTCCATAGCTTCAGGCCTTAGTTGCTCAGTATTGTCCATAACCGGGGACACGACTAAGTACTTAGAATTTGATATTCTGCAGAAGTTGTACACTTTACCCACATGACACAATCTCGTCTTGTTGCTACCAGTGGCCGTTGGATAAGTACTCACCAAGATGGAGTACTGGCAGATCGAGAATGTGACAAAGTCTTTCCATAGGAGTCCTCCCAATACACAATGCTAGCTTGTCAACCAGGCACCAATGTAGGGATAAATTTCCCTTACACAATTCTAGTTAACCTGAAGATGCCAATGCATGGGTCTTCCACTATGTAGTTGACTAAGCCAGAGCCCATTTAGCATGTGGTACATACGTAAGCCACTATACGAGAAACATGTTCAATCTCTAAGTCCCTGGGTGGTTTTCTTCTAGTGCACATACAAAAAGAGATAGCCATATAAACATGGTTCCTTTTGTTGCCACCTTGTCCAACCTTGAGTATCCTTGTCCACCCAGGTGGTTCATTGAGTACTTGTTTTATTATATAAAACTTATATCTTTTCAACTCTTCATATAATCATAACATGTATCCAATCCCAAATATATAGCAGGGCTAAGCATACTACAACTACAATGTTTTCTCTAAGGGAGATATAAGGGTATCCTATTAGGATTTAGCATAGCATAAAATATAGTAATCCTTATCATGCATGTTACAAAAATCCACTAAGTGTAATGAAAATAGTAGGACTTGGATGATAGTGTCACTTGCCTTTTTAGTAGAGAATGATGGTTCACTTCTTGATCTTGCAAATATCACACTCTTTTAATTCCACTACAATTCAATCAAGCAAACACAAATTCAACTAGCATTCCAACTAATTTACCACACATAAAATAATAGAAACAAGGTCATGCATGCAAGCATGCAAAAGATAGTTTTATTTGCAAAAGTGGTTTCTACTAGGCTCTAAATATTGTAAAGTTCAAAAGTGGTCATTTACTAAAGTGGTAAAACCATTTGCAAAAGGTTTTATCCATAAACCATTTTTAAATCAAATCATTATTTTATGTGGTTGAAAATGCTTTTAGCAAAGCAATATTCTTTAAAGAGTTCACCAAATATATATTAATTCTCAAAACTTGGTGTTTAGGGTCAAAAGGTTTGAATCAAATCATTTCCCAATGGTTTTACTCAAAAATCATTTCTAAATCATAATCAATATTTTTATTTGACTAGAAATGGGCTAATTCAAGTATTTATTCCTTATATTTACAAAATACATTTTTAAATCCATAAGTTGGTTCCTAGGGTCAGTAGGTTCAAAACAAACCATTTTGCAAAGATTTCACATTAAAATTATATCTAGAACAATTTTTATATTCAAAATAATCCTTCACATGTTTCTGCAAATTCAACCAATTTTCCAAAAGCAAAACATTAAACAAAGTGCATGGTTGCAAAGTACTTGTTCTGCTGAATCCATTGATATACAATTTGCAAAATTTGGACGTGTAGAACTAAAGTTATGAATTTTACAAGTTTGCAATTCAAATAGATTCTATTTTCTGTTTTTAACAAAACCTTGTCCACGTGGTTGTTTCCTATTGGTTGAAAACGATTCAGCTGGATCGACTGTTACAGACCGTAGGATCTCATTTAGATCACACGGTGTAGATCGACTGATACCCCTTCGTTAAGTTGTTATATCGCAGCCACTGGATGACAATCTAACGGCTCATAGCAGCTCGACCGATGGCGCTAAGCAGCGGCTGGCGCGGCGGCGGCAGCGCTCACGCTGCTACGGTGGGCAGCGTCTGAGGACGCAAGAGAGGTAACAGTTGTGCTCACCGTGCTCGCAGAGGGTTGGCAAAGCTCGAGGTGGCGTTGGCTTGGCGAGGGGTGCTCAGGAACGGAGGGAATTGCTCGTCGGAGACGGCGTTGGCGTCGGGTGGCTCTGTTTGACGACAGGGGCGAGGTTGCAGGTCGCCCTAAGGCAAGATAGGGGCACGGTTAGACGCGGGAGAATGTGGGGAGTACTGGAGCATCAACAGGAGAGCTTGGGGCGGTCGAGGCTTACCAGGGAACTTCGTCGGAGACGAGACAGACGGTGACGACGCTCTGTGTCGTGGTTGTCGATGCTAGGGAACGCGCGCGGGCTAACTAGCTGCACTGGAAGATGCACCTGGAGGTGGGGAGCAAGTCTGCGTCAAGGAGGGAGGCGGTGGCGAGGTGTGGCGGAATCGCTCATGGCGTCCGGAGTCCGCGGCGGTGCAAAATGAAATTGGGGCAGCCCGGTGGCTCTCTGGCAGCGGGGTCTGAGGGGAAATGGCAAGGAGGGAGAGGTGCTTAAGAGCGCGTGGTCGCGAGAGGGAATTACCGCGCCATCCACGCGTATTGATGCCGAGAATAACTCGCCGGAAACGGTCGAGGCGTGGTCGCGGGTGAGAACGACGATGAGGTGTCGTGGGGTCCGTCTGTCAGCGAGGTGGGGGAAGTGGGAGTGGGGCTTGCTGGTCATTCGCTGTGCGGGTGAAAACGTTGGTGCGAAGCGTTTTCCACGGGGGAAGAAAGAGTGGGCTGGTGTTGGGTTTGCTGGGCCTGTTGGGTTGGGTCGGTTTGTTTCACTTTTTTTATATACAGAAAGCTTTTTCTTTTTCTATTTGGAATTTTTGTTTTGATTTTCAAACAATTAATTCAAACTCCAATTCAAATCAAACCACCACCAAACTTTGTATAATTTTTAGTTTTGTTTAACAACATAATCCAAAGTCCAAAATAAAATAATTTTTATTCTTTTTAGGATCCATTAATAATTAAATAAATAGACCTTAGTCATTAATTCAAATAGGATTTGATTTATTTCAAAACTCTATTTGAAATCTAAAATAATACCAAAATCATTTCAGTAGGTTTTATTTGAATAAATAAAACACTTGGAAAACTTATTTAAAATAAATTAACAAGTTTTAGTGTTTATTTAAAATGGAAAAGCCTTTACTTTAATAAAATTGGGTATTAATAAATCCTCATTATTTTATTTAAATAAACCTTTACTCTTTTTATCAAATAGAAATATTTTATTTCAAAATCTTGGCCAAGATTTAATTTGGCTCTATAAAATAATCCTTATTTATAATTCTACCTTTGCTTTTGAAAATCAAATCTTTTATTAAAAGATCTAAAAAAATAGTGATTCCAACTATTATAATTTTATTTATTGTTTATATTTTTAAATCCCTTTAGGATTTTATTTGATCAAAATAGGTTTTGATGTTTCCAATTGGAATCAAAAAGTTTCTTCTCACCCTAAAAATCAACAATTGTTTATTTGTTTATTTATTTTTCACATTTCAAAATTTGGAAAATTTTGGGATGTGACACATCTTAAGCAAGCAACATGAGAAATTGAATGACTAGCATGACAAGGCAATTCCAAAGCAATTGGAGGATACACACAAGATGCATAGCATGGCATGTTTATGGCAATGATATCACAATCAAACAATTCCACATGATCAATATTATGCAAATGCAAAGCATCACATGGGAATATGACTGAAGCATATGTAATGTCACAAGTATCATCCATAGCATGCATATCCTCGCAATTCATCATGTCCACTAGTGGGATCATGGCATCATCAACACCCTTATTTATACCTTGTTCATACCTCTCATATGAAGTGGGTGTTGTGGAAGTAGTGGCCTCCTTGTGGACGACTTCGTCTTCTTGATGTAGCCATGGCGGAGCATCATCTTCGTCCACCATGTACATCTCCATTCGAGGCATCATTGCTTCATGGCTTGGAGCATCTTCATTTATGGAACCTAGCACAACATAAGAGAACACACTATATGTCGTGGTGGTGGCACGACAGATGCCATGGGTAGGCTAAAGTATGGGGCCAATGGATGCTAGAGGGATGTGGGGAGGGAAGATGTAGTTATTTGTACACGTGAATGACTAACATACAAATCTTTATTTCTCCTCTCTTGAACTACAAGTGCTCCTTGAGCTGTATGCAGGAAGAGAAGATGAACTTTACAAGCCTAACGGTGTAGAATGAGCCGATCCCCTCTCTGGAGTCCATGCCTTTCCTTATAAAGGGGTGCCTTGGCTCCTCTAGGGCTGATGTGGCAAGAATATTCGAAGAATATCCTTGTCCTAATATAGTAACTCGGCGGTCTCCTTTCGGTGTCCCCCTTCTAACGATGGCAAAGTTCCAGAGAACCCCACCTGCACGCCTCGGGCTCTAGGACTGTCACCTCCGTGAACCTCCTTCTGCCCTTCTGCTGCTCTGCGCCTTGTCCTTTGCGCTTGGCTATGTTCAGATTCTCCCTGGCCGTGGCTAGGGTTTGACTATAGGCATCTCCTTCTCTTGCAAGCTTCATGTCATTCGGCCCTGTCTCGCTTAACTCGGCTTGGACTTCACCTGCATTCAGATTATTCGGACTTACTCGGCCGACTTAACTCGTATGTCGGCCGGGTAGTATACATCTCCTTCCATAGGTATCATGGCCGTGCTTATCTCGGCCGACCTTTATATGATTCGGCCGATATAGACAGTAACTCGGCATATGACAGGGGAAATTCCTTTTATCTTCCCTTGTCTTGACCCTATCCGGGGTCACCTACCCAACATTAGTCCCCGAAGCTGGTGTGGTCCTGCTCGTAACCTCGGCCGGGCCACATCAGTTTCCCAATATTCATTTTTCCTCATCTCCGAGTTACTTTTTCCCGTTCGAGGTATCGTGTAGCTCCTTGTGTACGCCTCATCCTACGTGTAACACTCATCATTGTTTCTCTAGTTTTTTGTTCCTCTCTGATTGCCTTGTGCACTGATAATTCTTGCACTGTCGTGTCGACGCCTACGCCTTTACCGCATCGGTCAGGAGGCTTGATCCTCTCCTGCGTCGTGTGGTCACCGGTGTGGCTCCACTCACCCTCGAGCGGTTCCACCGCACGCACGATCTACACGGTTAGTGCTTCTCATGCACGATCCCACTTCTGCCAGGACCGCGCGGTTATAAAGAGGGGCACAGGGCTAGAGGGTTCACTTTCCCCCTTCGCCTACCGTTGCTCTTCTTCTTCCTTGCGTCTGTGTGTCTGCTCACGTATCTGCGGCTGCGCCATTGTTGACCTCTTCGACGGCAAGGCCATAGTTCTTCTGCTTCGTCGACCTCGTCCTCGCGCGCTTGCTGCGGCGCCGTCGTTGGTGAGTTTTCCTTCGGTTCCACCACTAAGATTTCTCTCTGCACGCATCCGTCGCTTTCTAGGCTTCCCGTGGTGGTTCTTTTCCGCTCCGCCGCCGTTTTCGCTTAGAACCACGACGGGGCCCTGCGCCTCCAAGCCTTGCTCCGCCGTTAGTTTTTCTTCTGTTGATTTCTCCGACGACCCTATGTCGAGTTCAGTTAGCGGTGCGCTCATCGAAGATGATGACGCGGTGTCTGGTCCAGAGCGGGGCTCCTGGCAGGGTTCCACCGTTACTCGTCGAGAGATCGAGTGGTTAATTAGAACTCGACGGATTCCTATCGAGGTAGGCTGTCGCTTACCCGGCAGTGAATCTTCTCTCGTTCTTAACGAAGGCGAGTATGTCGTCTTCATGTCCCACTTTTCTCGTGGGTTTGGTCTTCCCCTTAGTGATTTCGCTAGGGAATTCCTTGATAACTTCGGCCTGCAACCACATCACCTTCTGGCTAACGCCATTGCTTCCCTATCCGCCTTTATCTCGGCCTCGGAAGGATACTTCGACCTCTGGCCGTCTGTGCACGTATGGTCAAAATTCTTCCAGATCCGTTCCAATGTTGTTTCAGACAAATCCCTCCAGCCCTCTGAGAAGTTGCTTACCCAGTGTGGTGCCGCGTCCATAACGCCTCGGAGAAAATCCGAGTTCCCTCGCGTTGTTGGTCTCGAATCTTGCAAGAAGTGGCATAGATCGTTTTTCTATGTCAAGAATACCGGAAAGGAGGACAAGATTCGGCTCCCTACTTTCACCATCGGCCCCCCTTCCAAGAGGAACTGGACCTACAACCCCAGGAAGAGCCATGCTCTGGCCGAGGCCTTTGAGATTCGGCTGAAGGAGTTGATCCGCGCCGGGCTACGCGGCGAGGATCTGATGACCACCTTCGTCAGCAGCCGAATCTGCTCTTTCCAGCATCGCACGCACAAACTCTATTACATGAGTGGTCCCCTCGATCCCAACCGAGTCTCAACGGTCGAGCTCGATAATTATATTATTTTCAAGCGTGTCCGAGCTATCTTCAAGACAGATATGACGGAGGATTGGACCTAGGGACTGAAGCCGTTCACCCACAGGAATCCCCCTCCCAAGGTAAGTTCACGCATTTATGTTTTGCCCCTAATTGCGTTTGTGATTCCTTTTGCTAATTTCTCTTTGTCTCTTTTCTTGCAGAAATTTGCGGAGCAGAAGATCGAGGATGCCGAGGTTCTGGTCCTCCCGTGGCCCGCCGATCGGAATACCTCGAACAGCGGGGAGCCTGACTCGGAGGAGTTTGTCCCCAAGTCTGACCTTGCTCCGGCTCGCGCCCGTGGCAAGACCTCGGCTCATGGGGAGGAAGGTGATTCGGACGACGTCCAAATTCTTGAGGTAGTCGCCGCAATGCCTATCTCTTACGCATTTCCGGCTTCTACATCCTCAGCTAATCAGGCCGGTCAGGTGCACGACGCCAAGCCTCTCGCCTCCCAACCTCCTGCTACCTCGAGGAAGCGTACCGCTCCAGCAGGTGCCTCGGACGCCGCTCCCAGAAGCGAACAAAGAAGTCAGCCCAGCACCTTCTGAAGCGTAAAACTATGCCCGGAG
The DNA here is from genome assembly GCA_023614405.1 of Avena insularis. Taxonomy (NCBI): domain Eukaryota; kingdom Viridiplantae; phylum Streptophyta; class Magnoliopsida; order Poales; family Poaceae; genus Avena; species Avena insularis. The sequence continues at coordinate 304,832,538 of CM042685.1, forward strand.
TTACTGGGTGAGTTCATTTTCATTTGTATTTCTTGTTTCTCTTTTTCTCTATTTTGATTTGAATTTCTGTGCTTTTGCAGCGCTCCTCTTTCTGTTAAGCCCAGTGGTCCGAGTATGACGAGTCACACAACCCGGCTGCCTTCTCCTCCGCCTCATGAAGATACCAGAGTTCCTAGTCCTGCTCGCGTGGACTCTCCTCCTGCCTCGAATCAAATATCACCTCGGCAAGATGCACCTGTGGTTTCCGTTGCTGATGCCAACGTAACTCGGACAGTAGATCCTCATACCGAACCCTCTGCCCCCATTGTGAACCCCGGAGTTTCCCCCAAGACTCCTTTGGCCCCCACAGTTTCAACCGCAACTCCAACTCCAGTCGAGGATATCACCATCTTGGCGCCCTCAGAAACTATAGTTCCTCCTGTTTCCAAGGACGCCACCCCTAGTGCCGAGGTAACAGCTCCTGCCGACGCCTCTTCTAAGGCTAAGAAGGTCGTCGTCACCAAACCTCCCTCATCTCAGAAAGGACTTGCCAGCTCTTCTCAACCTACGATTGCTGATCCGCTCCGCAAGGGGGTTTCCTCTGCTAAGACCGTTGTCACCCCGGGCGCTGATACTCAGCTCACTCTCCACAAGAGTCCCGCGGTGGTTACTAGCGTCCGGTAAAGTCGACTTCGTCTTGAGAGTGGGAACAGCCTCGGCTCCTTGGTTGAGTATGCCAATAATTGGAACGCTGCTGATCAGCTCGAGGGTAATCCAAGCAGTCAGCCATTTCAACTCTCCGACATCAGCAGTTGCTTGCATATGGCTGCCAAGATCGTGCTTGACAGCGATAAGATGAACGAGGTAATTGTTTTTATTGACATTTGATTAGTTATTCGAATGATATTATATATACTCTAGTCCCCGAAGCTTGCAACCAAATAACTTGTTATTCGTTTGGAAGCTTCATTAGGCTTTGCCTGATTCGGATATGTCTTAGTGTTCGAATATCCAGTCACCTAGATCTGAGTTAGGCTTTGCTTGATTCGGCTCTGTCTTAATGTTCGAATATCCAGCCACCTAGATCCGAGTTAAGCTTTGCTTGATTCGGATCTGTCTTAGCTTCGAATATCCAGCCACCTAGATCCGAGTTAAGCTTTGCTTGATTCGGATCTGTCTTAGCTTCGAATATCCAGCCACCTAGATCCGAGTTAAGCTTTACTTGATTCGGATCTGTCTTAGCTTCGAATATCCAGCCACCTAGATCCGAGTTAAGCTTTGCTTGATTCGGATCTGTCTTAGCTTCGAATATCCAGCCACATAGATCCGAGTTAAGCTTTTCTTGATTCAGATTTGTCTTAGCTTCGAATATCCAGCCACCTAGATCCGAGTTAAGCTTTGCTTGATTCAGATCTGTCTTAGCTTCGAATATCTCACTGCAATTTATTTTGTCGCTTAGGTTGCCCATGATCGGCGGACCGCCGAATTCCAAAGGCTGCTTTTCGCACACAAGAAATTGCAAGAGAAGTATGAGAAAGTTGTTCCCGTGGTGAAGAAAGCTGGTAATTTAACAAACTTTTGTATTGTCCCTAAAGCTCTTAATATTTTCGACTTGAGGTGTTAGCTCATTTTGCTGGTAAACAGGTAATATCAACAATCTTAATATCCGTCTTGAGAAGAAAGTCAAGGCCCTGGAAGGTTACTTGTCCTTTCTCTTTACTGGTTCCCGTTCGAGATTTATCCCGGGTTTCTTATAACCTTCTGGCTTTGGTATAGCCGAGTTACAAACTCTTGCAGCGTCACATCAAGAATGCATACCCATGCCTGATATGATGCTGCATTTTTTAGAACAAGCCGCTACTCATTTGGCGCAGCTGAAAGAGAAAGATGACGAGATAATTCGCTTGCACGCTGAGGTGGAGTCCCTCAAGCTTTCTCAGAAATCTGAGTTAGAGAAAGTTGATCAGGAGTTCTCCGAAGAGAAGAATCGGCTAAGTCTACAATTGCAGAAGGATAAAGAACTCCTCGAGGCTGCCGAACTTAAGACACGGACGATGAGCGAGGAAATCACTCACTTTGAGAAGACCAAGGTTGATTGGGCTCAAGATCTTCAGAAAATGCTGAGCTATATTCATCGTAAGTCTCTAACCGTGGCCGAGTTATCTTCTTCTCTTTCTTACTTTTGACTTATATACTTTTATTTTGTGTAGAACATTTTCCGGAAGCTAGGCCCATGAGATCTAGAGCGGTGATTAATGCTCGCGTGCGCCGAGGTGTCCCCGTAGATGCGAGCCCAGAATACTCAATGGAAGACTTCTTGGTTGCCGTTGGTGCTGCCATTTGTCCGATGAAGATTATGGGCAGGGATTTGGTGCAGGCAGCCATTCGGGCCTACCATGTTCTCTGGCCGAATACTTCTGGAACTCCTGATATTGATGAGATCAAGATACTGGTGGAAAGATTAATGGCATCCCAGAACTAGTTAAATCTGGAGGAATCCGATTGGGCTGGTGCTGATATGGCGCTCACAGTCATTATGTCTTGGTACGAGGATATTTCGCTCGATACCTTGATAAACTTGCGCAATGGCTCCCGTTGGGTTGAGGATCCAGAATTCGTCGCTCGCTGCCAAGCTCGTGCCTTCTAGCTTGTTGAGTATGCTGATGTGCATAACTGGACTGAAGGGCCGAGTTTTCTTCCCAACCCAGCGGGTGACGTCGAAGTCGAAGATGCCTCTGATAATAGTTCGGCCGATCAGGACGAGGGTGAGGGCGAATCGGACAACTCTGGTGATTCCAGCGCCAGCTCGGATGGGGAGGGCGATGCGCGATCATCTTCCAAAGGGACTCGGCACTCTCAAGATCAACCTAACGTTTCTCAACAGCCCCGGGCTTCCCCCGAAGTCGCTATTGCTTCTGTGGAGGGCGAAGTAACTTCGGCCGAGGTGCCGTCTACCTCGGAGCGCCTAGTGCCTGACCAAGTCGCTGCCCCTTAGTTTCAAAAAACTTTAAGTTATTTCTTATCCCCGGTATGCCGGGCGTATGATGTGTGTGAAACAATTGTCCGACTTTCTGTGTGGTATGAACCCTTTTTGCCTTTTGCCGCTGAGGCACATATGATGGTGATCATTATTAGTCTGTCTAAACAGATCTTGTTGGTTTAAATCTTTGCTTTGGTAGGCTTCAATCTCATAAGTTCGGATCGTGTGTTTTCATTTGACCCACCTTAGTTCGGCGTTTAATATTGCCTGGCCTTTATAAATTCGACGGCTTAACCATTGTGTTCTTGATCTCTATCCGAGCTATAAATCTCGAAGCCCATATTTGAGGAAAGCGAAATAATATCGTTCAAGGTAGTTTATGACCTATCATTCTGGGTGCCGAAGTTTAATACCCATTTTTGTAACAGGAGACAGTCATGGGGCAATTCCCTAGTCAGTGCTCTAGAATTTGAGGTTTTAATGCCTAATCCGAGATAAGGGATAATATGTCATAGTCCCCGAGTTCCCTGCTCGAGGTCCTAAAACTTAACACATAATTCAGTAATAAAAAATAACATTGGGCAGTCCCCGTGTCACTGCTCAAAGTGCATAACTCGAAGTGCCGAGGTTTAGTACATAACTCAAAATGTGAAATAATATAGGGCAGTCCCCGAGTTACTGCTCAAGGTGCCGAGGTTTAATACATCACTCAAAATGCGAAATAACATAGGGCAGTCCCCGAGTCATTGCTCAAGGTGCCGAGGTTTAATACATAACCCAAAATGAGAAATAACATAGGGCAGTCCCCAAGTCACTGCTCAAGGTGCCGAGGTTTAATACATAACCCAAAATGAGAAATAACATAGGGCAGTCCCCGAGTCACTTCTCAAGGTGCCGAGGTTTAATACATAACCCAAAATGAGAAATAACATAGGGCAGTCCCCGAGTCACTGCTCAAGGTGCCGAGGTTTAATACATAGTCGATACTTCGACTTGAAGCGTCACATTACAACATATCATAGATGACTCCTACGAGTAAAATGGACGAAGTAAAGCTATGTTCCATGGTCTTTTCGATTCTTCGCCGGCTTTGTTTGCCTTGTTCTTTTCTGGTGATTGAGCATCAATTAGGTAATATGCATCATTGTGCAATGCTTTGCTCACGATGAATGGTCCCTCCCATGGGGGTGATAGTTTGTGCATGCCGGCTGTGCGTTGCACTAGCCGAAGAACCAAATCTCCTTCTTTAAACACTCTTGGATTGACTTTCTCGTTGTGATATCGTCGTAAGTCTTGCTGATAAATAGCTGATCTTGATAGTGCAAACTCCCTGGCTTCTTCTAGCAGATCGACATCATCTTGCCGAGCTACCTCATTTACCTCAGCGGTTGTATACTGGGTAACTCTTGGCGAGTCATGTATTATGTTGGCTGGAAGCACGGCTTCTTCTCCATATACCAGAAAAAATGGGGTATACCCTGTTGACCTATTTGGGGTAGTTCTAAGGCTCCATAGTACTGCTGGTAGTTCCTCGATCCAGCACCCTGCCGACCTTTGTAGTGGTTCGACGAGTCGGGGTTTTATTCCGGAGAATACTAGTCCATTAGATATTTCTACTTGCCCATTAGATGCTGGGTGAGCCACCGATGCGACATCTAGTCTTATCTGTTTTTCTTGGCAGAATCTAGCAAATGCCCCTTCAGCAAAGTTTGTGCCATTGTCTGTAATAACACTGTGTGGGTAACCATATCTCAAGATAATATCTTTGAGGAATTTTACTGCTGTTGGTCCATCAAATTTTTTATTGGTTTCACTTTAATCCACTTTGTGAATTTGTCGACCATGACTAAAATGTGGGTCATCCCGCCCCGGGCCGGCTTGAATGGTCCCACCATATCTAAGAACCATACATAAAATGGCCAAGTAATTGGTATCGTTTTTAACTCGGACGATGGCATATGTATCTTGCTGGCATATCTCTGGCAACCATTACATTTTCCACCAATTCTTTGGCCTCTTTCAACGTTGTTGGCCAATAAAATCCATGCCTGAATGCTTTGGCCACTAAAGCTCTGGACGAGGCGTGATGCCCGCATTCTCCTTGATGTATATCTAGGAGAATCTCCTGGCCTTTCGCCGAATCCACACATCTTTGCAGCACGCTTGTGACGCTCCTTTTATACAGCTCATTGTTTATGATTGTATAAGCTTTAGCTCTTCTCACTGTCTGTCTAGCCAGTACCTCGTTATTTGGCAAAGTCACATCCTTAAGGAAGGAAAATATGGGTTGCACCCATGTTGGCATGATTTTCTCTAGGATAATTTCACTATCTATTTCCATATTCTCCGCCGACATAACCACCTCGGATTTTTCCATATCCATCTGTGCATCGGCCGAGTTCACTTTCGGAAACTCCGGGTTACATTCTTTGTCAACTTCCATCGGCATACTATCTTCTCTTGATTTCGCCGGAATGAAGATGGATTTGGACTCTGGTGATGGTGTTATTGATGGTTTTCTCAGGTGCTCTAGGGCAATACCCGGGGGAATTGATTGCCTGGTTGATCCGAGTTTTGACAGCGTGTCTTCAGCGTCATTTTTTGCCCGAGGTATATGATGAAATTCACATCCATCAAAGTATCCACTGAGTTTTTGCACATGGAATCTATATAAGGCCATATTCGCATCTAGCGCATCCCAATTGCATGATACTTGTTGTACTACTAGATCTGAATCTCCGTAGCATAAGATCCGGCGTATCCTTATCTCTTTTGCCACCTTCAATCCATGGACGAGTGCTTCGTACTCGGCTACATTGTTTGATGCGGCAAAATGTATTTGCAGCACATATTTTAGCTGATCTCTTTTTGGCGAGGTTAACACTATCCCTGCCCCAAGCCATTTCTCAGCTTGGAACCGTCGAAGTGCATTGTCCAATAATTCAGATCTGGTAATGGTGGCTCATATTGTACCTCGGCCCAATCCACAAAGAAGTCAGCCACAGCCTGAGATTTGATTGCATCTCGCCTATCGAACCGTGGAGCATAAGGTGACAATTCAATTGCCCATTTTGCTATTCGGTCGCTTGCATCTTTGATCGGGTTCTCTTCGAAGTAATGTTTAAGTTTCTTCGCCGACATGTATACTCCATATGCCATCTTCTGATAATGTGGGTAATTTTGTTTTGAGGCTGATAGTACCTCGCTTAGGTAATATACCGGCCTTTGTACTAATTTATCATCTTCAGTTCGTTCCACAACGATCACCGCACTTACCACTCTGTTTGTGGTGGCTATGTAAAGTAACATAGGCTCTTTTGACAATGGAGAGGCTAGGATTGGTGCTATGACCAACGTATTTTTCAGTTCATGAAATGCATTGTCTGCTTGTGGTGTCCAAATGAACTTATCAGATTTTTTCATCAGTTGATATAGTGGTAATGCCTTTTCTCCCAGCCGACATACAAATCGGCTAAGCGAGGACAGGCAACCCGTGAATTTCTGTACGTCATTTAGACATCTCGGCAATTCCATTCTTTCTACCGCTCTTATCTTAGTTCGATTGGCCTCTATACCTCGGCTGGATACGAGAAAACCGAGTAGTTTTCCAGCTGGAACACCAAAGGTGCATTTCTCCGGGTTAAGCTTCATTCGGAACCTTCTCAAGTTCGCGAATGTCTGCCAAATATCATCCAGTAGCGTTTTGCTCTCTTTGGTTTTGATAACCACATCGCATATACTTGTACATTTTTCCCTATCTGGTCATGTAGACATCTTTGCATACATCTCTGGTACGTTGCCCCTGTGTTACGCAGGCCGCATGGCATGGTGCGATAACAATAAGCCCCGTACGGGGTAATAAACACAGTCTTTATTTGATCAGCTGGATTTAATGGTATCTGGTGGAAACCAGAATATGCGTCTACAAATGATAACAACTCACAACTAGTGGTCGAATCAATGACTTGGTCTATTCTAGGTAAAGGAAAAGGATCTTTGGGACATGCCTTGTTCAGGTTCGTGTAATCAATACACATTCGCCATACTACGGCTACATTTGGATCATCTTTTTTTTCTTCTACTAACACCGGGTTTGATAGCCAATCCGGATAAAGCACTTCCATGATGAACCCGGCCGCAAGGAGCCGAGCTATCTCATCCCCTATTATTTTTCTCCTGTCTTCGGCGAAGCAGCGGAGAGGTTGCTTCACTGGCCTTGCTCCTGGCCTTACATGCAGAGAGTGCTCAGCCAACTCCCTCGGCACCCCTTGCAGGTCTTGAGTTGACCATGCAAAGATGTCCGGATTCTCACGGAGGAAGTTGGTGAGCTCGCCTTCCTATTTGGCATCTAGGCCTGCACCAATGGTGATGGTGCGTTCTGGGAACTGCTCATCTATCTGGACCTTTTTCATTTCTTTAGTCGGCTGGAAAGAGACGCTTCCATGCGGGTTGGCCAATGCCGGCATATTCAGTTGTGCTGACTGAGCGAGAGCCGCTACCTCTTGAATCCTTCTTTTCTCTCTTGTGATCACCAATGACTCATCCAGGTTTGATCTGGCCAAAGCACATTCCATTGACTTCATGTAATCTCCTGCTACTGTTATCACCCCTTGTGGTTCGGGTAGCTTCATTTTCAAGTAAGTTATGTGGCAGCTGCTCATGAATTTGGCCAATGCTGGCCGCCCGAGTAAAGCATGATAGCAACTCTCTAGATCCACCACCTCAAACTCCAAATTTTCTGCTCTGCAGTTATTCCTTGTGCCGAATAACACATCTACTCGAACCTTCCCAATGGGTTCGCATGAAAGTCCCGGCACTATTCCATGGAACGTGGTTCTCGTGGATTGCAGCATATTCTGCGATATTCCGAGTTTATGCATTGTATCTTTGTACATGATATTGATACTGCTCCTATTGTCAATGAGTACTTTTTAAAATTTCACATTAATGCTGGGTCCGACAATCGTCGGATCTAGTACGAGTGCGTACGACCCCGGATTCAGCATTATTTTGGGATGATCCTTTATGCTCCAAGTTACTTCTTGATCTGACCAAGGCACATATCTTGGTACTGTCGGCATAACTGCATTCACTTCCATATGTCGGCGCTGTACACTTTGCCTGTCTTGCTGTTCTGTTGTGAACACGCAATATGATTGATGATGTTCTCTGTAATCATTGTGTCCATTATTTCCGGGGTTTGTCCTTCCATCCTGACCCTGATTTATCACTTGATGCACTGCATCTCTCCGGTCCGAGTTATCATACCTCGGGGGAGGAGGGGGTAACATTAGCTGTTGTGCATTTGCCCTAGTCAACTGCGGCTGCTTCTGCAGATGTGCCTGATGGGAAGGTGCTTGCATGCCCGCCGGGTTCCCCATTGCATTTTTCATCCAGGCGCATTGCCTAGTTGTATGATTGGCCGGCTTGGCCGGGTTTGGAGTGTGAAACTTACACGGTTGATCCAACATGGACTCAAACGTGTACTTCGCCTTCCCGCCATTGCTTACATTACGATGTCCACTATCTCTTCCCTTCATTCCTTGGTGTCCATTGCTGAGGACCATTCTTATGCCGCTGACTGTTTCCGTGACTCGGCTGATCTTGCACTATCGCTGCCACCTGATTGGAGGCATATCTGTAATCCGGTCTTTCCTCTCTTCTTCTACCTCTGAACTCATTGCGCCTCGATGATACAGCCGCATATCTTGCATATTGATCTTGATGCTCCCGATGGTCCGCCGACATCAGCTCTGGTTGCATCGGATCTCCCAATGCATACGAATCCGCTATCCTGATGGTTTCTGCCAAAGTGGTTGGCATATCTGTTTGCAGTCGCTGCCACAAAACACTGGCATAACGGCATCCTTGAGCGAACCAAGCTATCGCTTGTGATTCTATAAGTCCCTCGCATGAATTCCTGAGGTTACACCACCGAGTCAAGAATTCTCTGTCTGTCTCATTCGGCCTTTGCTTGCACATTGCAAGCTGTTGCGGCCTGTTTGGTCTCTTGTAAGTGCTGGTAAAGTTGCTGAAAAACATCTCTTCAAAATCTAGCCAGCAGTTGATACTGCCCACGGGCAGATTATTCAACCATACTCTGGCCGGTCCTTCCAGCATTTGCGGGACATATCTTACTGCCATCGCAAGTTTCCGCCAGCTATTTTTACTGCAGTGGCATAGTCAATTAACCAATCTTGTGGTTTGGTACTCCCATTGTATGTTTTCGTGCCCCTTGCCAGCTGAAAATTTGGCACAGGCGGCTCGCCCATGATCCGGGGTCCAAAACATGCCGGACCCGGCGGACCTTGCTCCTCTAACAATTCAAACCGGTATAACCTGTCCAGTTTTAGTCTTGCATCATTTGATGGCAAGTTTCTGTACACTACTCTCTCCTGCATTCCATAATGGTCATTTCCACCATGCCCTGCATACTCCATATCTCAATAACCATCATTGTACCTCTCATTCGCCTGATTGTGGCGAGCTGGTATCACTTCTCTTTCCTGCCGAGGTTCGTATCTCGACTGAGGATTGGGTGGCGGATCCCTCCTTCCTTCCGCCGGGATATTGTTCTCATGATTTCCTCTTCCGAGGTCTCCATTACCTCGGCTTCCGTTGCCTATGTCGGCACGGCCGGGGTTTCTTTCGCCATTGTTACCTCGGCTTCCATTGCCTCTGTTCTCATTGATATTTTCAGCTACTGTCGAATCATACGGCACAATTTGCTTGTCTCTTTTTCCTGAAGTTACCGCTCTATCTTTTCGCGCATTGTTTCCGGGTGAAGATGCTGATGCCACAGATAGGGTGGGTGCTGCTCCAGCCGAATGAACCATACGTGAGGCACCAGGTCTTGCTGGGTCTGCCCTAAGCATTTCTTCATTCTGCTGGTTCGCAATGCGCACCAGCTCATTCACTCTTTCTTGCTGTTTCTGCCGGGCTTCGCCGGTCAGTCCTTCTAACTCTAGTGCAGCGGCATTTGCCGTCCTTAGGTTCTTGTCGGGGTGCTATACCTCGGCAAGCCTAGATCGACCGAATCTTCCTTATGAGTCTCATGCTCTTTATTGATATCATCCATGAGGTTTTTCCCTCTCAATCTTAATTCATCAACCCGCTCGGGAGCGATATCTAGCTTATTTGCCTTAGCATATTCTCGCAGGGTCCTGTTTAGGGACTCCCGCAATGCCGACACCTTTTTTGCCTCTACCAGTACCTTTTGCCTGGTTTCTTCTAACTCTACCTGAGCATTAGCCGGATTAAGTATCGGTGCTACAGGCGTAGTCAGATTATCTATGGTTGCCTGGAGAATATTTTCTGGTCTTTCCAGAGGTGGCCATATTACCCTTGGTGCCTTCAGGGTTGTCTCCTGCACCTCGGCTGGCTTTGTTGCCGAAGGGTCTACCTCGGTGGTCTATGGAGCTGCCTGCCTTGTGGTCACCTGCCCTCCTGTCGTCGGGTCCTTGCTTGATCCGGCGCCTCCTGCTGCTGCCTTCACCCCTGCTGTGACCATTACCTCGACGCTGCTCGCGGGGCGTTCTCCACGCAGACCGTTCGTGGCGCTGAGGGGCGGCTCTCCTGCAACAACAACTTAGTGAGGATATACGCAGGAGGTGTCGATGCCGATGTAGATCTGGTGCAAGCCCAAGTTGATGAATACGCCGTTGCACGGAGGAGCTTTTCTCCTAAAACTGCCCGCATTATCGCTGACATGGTCACAGAGATCAAATCTCTGGACTAAGCCAGATACAACGCGCTCGGTAGTGTGGATGAAGTTTCCCGTCCGGATCATGACTCCAGCTAGCACCGCTGCTGGCCCCATGGTGGGCGCCAACTGTCGTGGTGGTGGCACGACAGATGCCATGGGTAGGTTAAAGTATGGGGCCAATGGATGCTAGAGGGATCTGGGGAGGGAAGATGTAGTTATTTCTACACGCGAATGACTAACATACAGATATTTATTTCTCCTCTCTTGAACTACAAGTGCTCATTGAGCTATATGCAGGAAGACAAGATGAACTTTACAAGCCTAACGGTGTAGAATGAGCCGATCCCCTCTCTGGAGTCCATGCCTCTCCTTATAAAGGGGTGCCTTGGCTCCTCTAGGGCTGATGTGGCAAGCATATTCGAAGAATATGCTTGTCCTAATATAGTAACTTGGCGGTCTCCTTTCGGTGTCCCCCTTCTAGAGAACCCCACCTGCACGCCTCGGGCTCCAGGACTGTCACCTTCGTGACCTGTTTCTGCCCTTCTGCTTCTCTGCGCCTTGTCCTTTGCGCTTGGCTCTGTTCAGATTCTCCCTAGGCCGTGGCTAGGGTTTGACTATAGGCATCTCCTTCTCCTGCAAGCTTCATGTCTTTCGGCCCTGTCTCGCTTAACTCGGCTTGGCCTTCACCTGCATTCAGATTATTTGGACTTACTCGGCCGACTTAACTCGTATGTCGGCCGGGTAGTATACATCTCCTTCCATAGGTATCATGTCCGTGCTTATCTCGGCCGACCTTTATATGATTCGGCCGATATAGACAGTAACTCGGCATATGACAGGGGAAATTCCTTTTATCTTCCCCTGTCTTGACCCTATCCGGGGTCACCTCCCCAACACTATAGGTAGAGGGCAAGTTGTTAGAAATCGAGATGGTCTCATTTGACCTATCAACTACCACTCTCAACTCACTAGGAGTATCACTCATGCCCTCCAAGTGGAAGCACTCAATCTCACATAAGGTGGAGTCACTCATATCACTCTTGTTCTCACTCAAGTGGGCTAAGTGGCTCTCATACTCACATGGGATTGGTAACACATCATCACTCAAGCATATAGGGGTAGGCTCGGTTTCCTCAACTCTGTGCGCCTCCTTTGGTGAAGGGAAAATCCCATGCTCACCATTCTTGACCTTTTCGCCTCCAAGGTTGGATGCCATAAGATGGGAATCATCGCTCGCCTCCATGGTCGAAAAGAAAATCCCATGCTCGACCGTCTTGTGGCCATCTTGTAGTGGTGGTGGAAGTAGGCTCATGGTGTTGTTGATCGACTTCATGCTCGGATGTCTTGGCTTCACATATGTGGCCTTGGCTTCCATCTGGAGTGTAGACATCCTCTTGCCGTACTCACCCAACTTGGCGAAGTAGAGGGCTTCATTTTCCTCGTTCGCGAGGTCGTGGAAGTTAAGCGTAGGCGTTGAAGCTTGATGGCATGGACGAAGGCTTGCTCTTGGTGCCCATTTGGTGCTGGCACTAGTAGTTGAAGGTGCCTTGTGATGGTGTCGATGGAGGTCATTGGCATGCCTTGCCGATGGTTGATGTAGGTGGCGCACTTGGTCATCCATATGATGGTCGTGCCGATGGCCCTTGACCTTAGCACTCTTACTTATAAGTTTTTCTAATGATCTCCAAAGCATCATTAGTCTTGGAAACCATGCTCATGTTTTTGTCGAAGTCGTTGTCCATGTCCTTCTTGAATGTAAGGGTCCCAACCTTTAAATAAGGTAGAGTCCCCTGTGTTTACAATGCTAGTCCCTGGATCAATAGCTAGCATCCACAGTTAAGATGTAATATCAAGAAACAAAGGTCATAATATAAATTTTAACCAGGAATAACATAATTTTTATTACATCTTACATAGCTCATTTGGCTATTACATTACATTGCAGCAGAATTTCTATAAGCATGGGTCCTTCATCTTCAAAGTGCCACAGACAGACATGTTGGTTGTAGACTTTGTAATCCTAATCAATCAACTTCACTATATCAAACAAACCTGCAGCATAACAAGTTACAGCCACAAGGGTCAATACATTTGAATTGTATTGGCAAGTGATACTATGGTAGTATAGTGGAGTCTATCATCTATATGCATTTGGCTAAGTGGAGTTGAGGCTTGCATTGCTCAAAATAGATTTTCCTTAACATTTGAAAACACTAAGTTTTTGCTTGACAAAATCATTTTTCTCAATCAAAGATTGAAGATCCTTTAACCCTTGTTCAACCACAAGTTTTTAACTTTGAAATTTGAATGATGAGATTCTTGATTGCTTCCATGTCTTGATGCTCAAATTGTCCTTTACCAGGGACATGGCTAAGTACTTAGATTTTACACTCTGCAGAGGTGGTGCACTTTCCCCACAAGACTTGGTTTCACCAAGACAAGATCTTTCAGAAGCCTTCCCTTAGACCAAAATGGGACGTTCCAACCTATCAAACTCTACCACCAACTGTCCATATGGCTAAGTTCTTGCAACCTATATGATCCAGGCAGAGCCCATAATGCCAAGTGGTTGCACTTGAAGCTTCTCGACATTTGACATCTCAAATCTCTTTGTTCCTGGGTGGCCATCCACAAGTGAGATACACAAGGTCAACCATAAACATGGGCCTTGTGAACCACTCAACCAAAAACCACCAATCAAGTCCCATTCCACCCAGGTGATTCATTAACTTAGTTGTTTTATTAAACAAAAACACAAGTCCTCAGACTTAGAAATTTTCCATAGTATGGATATATATTCCACCCTTGTTTTCTATTAGCTAAGCTAAGCTTGATAGTAATAGGAATCTTAACTTAGGAAAATTTCTACTAAGGTTTCATCTACTAGGTTTTCTATAGCAAGGTTTATACTTAGCAAAAGTTCCATGCAAGTTTTACTTAGAAAAATCACTAATGCATAGTGAAAGTAATGGGACAAAAGTTATGAAGCATCACTTGCCTTTTTGGTAGAGGGTATAAGTTCACTCCTTGTCCTTGCAACAATCACACTCTTCAAGTCACTACAATTCAATCAAGCAAGGCACAAACTCAATCTACCAATCAAGCAAAACAACACATAAAATCATAGAACCAAGATAATGCATGCAAGAATGCCAAGGATTGTTTTATTTGAAAAAGTGGTTCCTAATGGGTCATGAACATTTGAAAACACCTATTGGTCATTTTACAAAGTGGCAAAGTCATTTGCAAAAAGTTTCCACTTCATAAACCATTTTCAAAACAAGGTATCATTTTATGTGGTGTAGAAATATTTTGACTAAGGCATTAATCTATAGGGTTCCCCAAATATGTTTTCAAACCATAAAATTTTGTGTTTTAGGGTCAGAGAGTTTAAAACAAAACATTTCCCAAAAGTTTTCTTCCAAAACCATTTTTAATAAATAAACCACATTTCTATTTGACTAGAAATGGTTTTAAATCAAAGAATCATTATTTTCTTTCACCAAATACATTTTTGAAACCACAAAGTGTTTCCTATGGTCAGTAGGTTCAAATCACACCATTTGCCAAAGATTTTATCCCCAAAATCTTTTTTGAACAATTTTTACAATCTAAACAAGCATACAAATGTTTCTGCAAAAACAAACATTTTTCCAGAAGCTTTTTACTAAACAAATGGCATGGTTGGCTAGGGCTTGTTCCACTGATTTCATTGATATAAAATTTGCAATTTTTGGACGTGTGGATCAAAAGTTATGGAATTTACAAAATTGGAAATATAATAGATTCAAATCTGTTTTAAATCGAAGCCTGAGCCACGTGGCTGTTTCTTATTGGGCGGTACCGATTCGTGTGGATCGAGCGATACAGACCACAGGATTAAAAGGGGCATGTGCGGCTCAGATCATCGCATACCCTTTTGTTTAAGTGAAACTATCCTATCGCTCCGATCTGGATCTAACGGCTCCCAGTGCCTCGACCAGAAACTGGCGGCGCTCAATGGTGGCATGCGGCGGCGCGGCTCTGACGGTGACGCTGCCGGCGAACTAGGACGCTCGAGGAAGATTGAAGATGATTACCAGATTCGCCGTGGAGCACTGATTCTAGTTGATGCTTTGGTTGGCCAAGGGGAGCTCGGAGGCGTTGACGATTGCTCGCCGGAGACGGCGTCGGCGTCGGGTATGCTCAGATGTCGTCGAAGACGAGGATAGAGGACGCTCTAAGACAATTAGATTGCACCGTTAGGTTTGCAAGAGGGAGGAGAGTATGTGTGCATCACAGAGAGGTGAAAAGGAAGTCTGGTCTCACCAGTAGATGCCGCCGGAGTTGGAGAAGGAGGTGGTGGCGTGCTGGTGTCGTTAGAAGCGGCGTCTGGGCGGCGTCTGTGAGCACTTCGCCACTGGGAGAATGCCTGGTGTGGCGAAACGCGCTCGTGTGCTCCCTGGGTAGTGGGGTTGTCTGGTTTCGCCGGAATTCAAGCAGGACCTCGTCGGAGTTGGTGAGGTTGCAGCGACCAATTAGAGTAGCCCTAGGGCGGAGAGGAGCTGGAAACAGAGGGGAAATGGAGAGGAGGGAGAGGCGAGTTAACGAGAGTAATCGCGGGTGTAATTGCTGCAGCGTTTATGACGAATTTACTCGTAAATTTCGCGAACGGCAATGAGGAGGAACTGGTCTACGGAGGGGGTGAAGGAGACGATGATTTGGCATGGGGTCGTCTTGTCAGCGATAGAGAAGGAAAGGGAGTTGGGTCCACCTGTCATTGGTTCTGCGGGTGCGGGTGTGGGTGGAAAACGATTCGCAGAGGGGTGCGTTGGTGGGCTGGAGTTGGGCCTAGACTGGGCTGCTGGGTTGGGTCGACCAGATTCACATTTTTTTCCAGTTCTGAATCTTCTTCTTTTTCTAAATCAATTTCTGTTTTGAATTTCAAACAACAATTCAAATATTCAAACAATTCAAACACTTCCAAACTTGTATTGAGTTTTGGTTCTGTTTGACAACATAAACCAAAGTCCCAAAATAAAATAATTTTATTCTTTTAGGATCTATTTAATAATTAAATAAAATAGACCTTTAATTATTAATTCAAATAGGTTTTGATTTATTTAATAAAATCTCCATTTGAAAACTAAATATTATCAAAACCAAATCAATAGGTTTTATTTGAAAATAAAAGATACTTGGAAACTTGTTTAAAACAAAATAACATTTTTATTTTAGGTTCCATTAATAATTAAATAAAATGGACCTTAGTTATTAAATCAAATAGGGTTTGTTTTAATTAAAATATTTATTTGAAATCTAAATAAAACCAAAATAGTAGGTTTTATTTGAGAATATAAAATACTTGGAAAACTTATTTAAAATAATTTAATAAGTTTTAGTGTTTATTTAAAATGGGAAAAGCCTTTATTTTAAATAAAACTGGATATTAAATCCTTATTATTTTATTTAAATAAACCTTTACTATTTTTATCAAAACAAAACATTTTATTTCAAAAACTTGGCCAAGGTTTAATTTGGCTCTATAAAATAATCTTTATTTATAAATCCACCTTTTCTTTTGAAAACAAAATCTTTTATTGAAAGATCCAAAAATAGTAAAACCAAATATTTTTATTTTCCTTTATTAAATGTTTAACTTTTTAAATCCCTTTAGGATTTATCTTGATCAAAATAGGTTTTGAAAGTTTCAAATTGGATTCAAAAGTTTCTTCTCACCCTGAAAATCAACAAAGTTTTATTTTATTCATTTATTTTTCACATTACAAGATTTGGAAAATCTTGGGATGTGACATTCACCCTTAAAATAAATCTCGTCCCGAGATTTGGGAAGGCTAGGGTTACAAATAGGCTCAAAACAACTAGGGTACTACCACCCTTAAAAAATTTCCAACTAGTTTACATATTGGCCTTCTGGGGAAACTTCTCTGGGCAAACATCTGCATAGTGTCCTTTGTTTTCACACTTGAAACATGTGACAAGGCTGAGATCCTTCATAGGCTGGTTTATATTGTGCTTCATCTTTCCTGGACAGAAGTTTACATAGTGGCCTAGTTCCTTGCATTTGAAACACATCACTTGGCTGATATCTTTCCTTTTTCTTTGGTATCATTGCCTCTTGTTTGTTTCCTTGGTTCTTCTTCTTTTCTGGGCATTCATTGGCATAGTGTCCCATCTCTTTGCAATTGTAACATTGCACTTGAGTAATATCCTTCTTGTTAGGGTTGGGGCATTTCTTCTTCTTGGGTCTCTCCAAAGCTAGGAGTTCTTCTATTTCATGCTCTTCATATCTCTCCTCAAAGGTGGGAAATCTTTCTCTCTTCTTGGGACATTGGTCTTCATGCTCCTTGGATGCATGATCTTTGTCTCCACAAGTATTGCTAGCTTGGGTTCCTTCTAGAATAGCATCTTTGTCATCCTTGTTGTCATTAGCTCTTTGGGAAAAGTTTTCTCCCATGTTGATCATTTGAGTAACCAATCCTTGCAACAATTGGGATTGAAGTTTCAAAATCCTTTGTATGGCTGGGTCTAGTCCATTGTTGTTGGCTAAAAGCTGAGTTGTCTCTTGGCTCAACTGGTTTTGGGTTGCTATGAGTTCTCCCATGTTGTCCTCTTGGTTGTTGTTGGTGTCATCAACTTTGATGTTGGAGTCTCTTGGAGTAGTCATCTGTTTGGGTTGGATTTGGATTAGAATAGGCAAAATATTTCTAAGGGAATAATTCTAATCACACACATCACAATTTACACAAGCAATGTGCAAGCAATCACAAACCAACATTCCACTCAAACAACAAAGTTCTAGCACATACTTAGGCAACAAAACATTTTTGTTACACCACATAAGTTGGTGTGGTTGACTTAACTAAAATATGGTAGTCCATCTATAGGGTTTACTTGTGATCTTTCCATCCTTCTTGGTTGACTCTTCTTTTCATGAGATCATGGTTTCCTTGAGAAAAACTCTTGGTTACAATAACTTCTAGTGAAGTGAACTCCTTCTAATTTTGCATTCCCTTAGTCTCCATATCTTGAGCAAGATTTCCTTGTCTCTCTTGTAGTCCTTAGTGGTATCCAAGGTTGAGGTCCTTGGTGAACATGCTGAAGATGTTGAAGTCATTAGAGTTGAAGGAGTTGTAGTCATTAGAGTTGAAGAAGTTGAAGTCATTAGAGTTGAAGAAGTTGAAGTCATTAGAGTTGATGGAGTCCTTTGCACATGGTGAAGTCTCTGGCCATGGGGTAGGTTTTTCCATCAAGTTTGAAATTAGATGAGATGTAGAGTTGAAACCAAAATGGTTGAGGAAAGAGTTTACAAGATTGTTTGTAAATAAGTTTTGGAACAAATACAACTCCTATTTTTCTAAGGGTTTTTGTCCAATCCTAGGTTTACAAATCCTACAGGCAACACAATGCTCGATACCATCTGTAAAGGGCCCCAACCTTTAAATAAGGTAGAGTCCCCTGTGTTTACAATGCTAGTCCCTGGATCAATAGCTAGCATCCACAGTTAAGATGTAATATCAAGAAACAAAGGTCATAATATAACTTTTAACCAGGAATAACATAATTTTTATTACATCTTACATAGCTCATTTGGCTATTACATTACATTGCAGCAGAATTTCTATAAGCATGGGTCCTTCATCTTCAAAGTGCCACAGGCGAACATATTGTTGTAGACTTTGTAATCCTAATCAATCAACTTCACTATATCAAACAAACCTGCAACATAACAAGTTACAGCCACAAGGGTCAATACATTTGAATTGTATTGGCAAGTGATACTATGGTAGTATAGTGGAGTCTATCATCTATATGCATTTGGCTAAGTGGAGTTGAGGCTTGCATTGCTCAAAATAGATTTTCCTTAACATTTGAAAACACTAAGTTTTTGCTTGACAAAATCATTTTTCTCAATCAAAGATTGAAGATCCTTTAACCCTTGTTCAACCACAAGTTTTTAACTTTGAAATTTGAATGATGAGATTCTTGATTGCTTCCATGTCTTGATGCTCAAATTGTCCTTTACCAGGGACATGGCTAAGTACTTAGATTTTACACTCTGCAGAGGTGGTGCACTTTCCCCACAAGACTTGGTTTCACCAAGACAAGATCTTTCAAGCCTTCCCTTAGACCAAAATGGACGCGTTCCAACCTATCAAACTCTACCACCAACTGTCCATATGGCTAAGTTCTTGCAACCTATATGATCCAGGCAGAGCCCATAATGCCAAGTGGTTGCGCTTGAAGCTTCTCGACATTTGACATCTCAAATCTCTTTGTTCCTGGGTGGCCATCCACAAGTGAGATACACAAGGTCAACCATAAACATGGGCCTTGTGAACCACTCAACCAAAAACCACCAATCAAGTCCCATTCCACCCAGGTGATTCATTAACTTAGTTGTTTTATTAAACAAAAAACACAAGTCCT
The DNA here is from genome assembly GCA_023614405.1 of Avena insularis. Classification (NCBI taxonomy): domain Eukaryota; kingdom Viridiplantae; phylum Streptophyta; class Magnoliopsida; order Poales; family Poaceae; genus Avena; species Avena insularis. Next base: position 304,851,632 of record CM042685.1, read on the forward strand.
CAGACTTAGAAATTTTCCATAGTATGGATATATATTCCACCCTTGTTTTCTATTAGCTAAGCTAAGCTTGATAGTAATAGTAATCTTAACTTAGGAAAATTTCTACTAAGGTTTCATCTACTAGGTTTTCTATAGCAAGGTTTATACTTAGCAAAAGTTCCATGCAAGTTTTACTTAGAAAAATCACTAATGCATAGTGAAAGTAATGGGACAAAAGTTATGAAGCATCACTTGCCTTTTTGGTAGAGGGTATAAGTTCACTCCTTGTCCTTGCAACAATCACACTCTTCAAGTCACTACAATTCAATCAAGCAAGGCACAAACTCAATCTACCAATCAAGCAAAACAACACATAAAATCATAGAACCAAGATAATGCATGCAAGCATGCCAAGGATTGTTTTATTTGAAAAAGTGGTTCCTAATGGGTCATGAACATTTGAAAACACCTATTGGTCATTTTACAAAGTGGCAAAGTCATTTGCAAAAAGTTTCCACTTCATAAACCATTTTCAAAACAAGGTATCATTTTATGTGGTGTAGAAATATTTTGACTAAGGCATTAATCTATAGGGTTCCCCAAATATGTTTTCAAACCATAAAATTTTGTGTTTTAGGGTCAGAGAGTTTAAAATAAAACATTTCCCAAAAGTTTTCTTCCAAAACCATTTTTAATAAATAAACCACATTTCTATTTGACTAGAAATGGTTTTAAATCAAAGAATCATTCTTTTCTTTCACCAAATACATTTTTGAAACTACAAAGTGTTTCCTATGGTCAGTAGGTTCAAATCACACCATTTTCCAAAGATTTTATCCCCAAAATCAGTTTTGAACAATTTTTACAATCTAAACAAGCATACAAATGTTTCTGCAAAAACAAACATTTTTCCAGAAGCTTTTTACTAAACAAATGGCATGGTTGGCTAGGGCTTGTTCTACTGATTTCATTGATATAAAATTTGCAATTTTTGGACGTGTGGATCAAAAGTTATGGAATTGACAAAATTGGAAATCTAATAGATTCAAATCTGTTTTAAATCGAAGCCTGAGCCACGTGGCTGTTTCTTATTGGGCGGTACCGATTCGTGTGGATCGAGCGATACAGACCACCGGATCAAAAGGGGCATGTGCGGCTCAGATCATCGCATACCCTTTCGTTTAAGTGAAACTATCCTATCGCTCCGATCTAACGGCTCGCTCGCCTCGACCGAAGCGGCGGCGCTCAATGGTGGCATCTGGCGGTTGCGCTTTCACGGCGGTGGCGCTGCCGAACTAGGATGCGCAAGGAAGAGTGAAGATGATTACCAGATTCGTCGGGGAGCACTGATTCTAGTTGATGCTTTGGTTGGCCAAGGGGAGCTCGGAGGCATTGACGATTGCTCGCCGGAGACGGCGTCGGCATCGGGTATGCTCAGATGTCGTCGAAGACGAGGATAGAGGACGCTCTAAGACAAGTAGATTGCACCGTTAGGTTCGCAAGAGGGAGGCGAGTATGTGTGCATCACAGAGAGGTGAAAAGGAAGTCTGGTCTCACCAGTAGATGCCGCCGGAGTTGGAGAAGGAGGTGGTGGCGTCTTGATGTCGTCGAAGGGCGATGTAGCTACCGCCACTGGAGGTACGCTTTGGTGCTGGCGAAAGCACGCCTGTGCTCCACAGGTAGTGGGGTTGTCTGGTTTCGCCGGAATTCGAGCAGGACCTCGTCGGAGTTGGTGAGGTTGCAGCGACCAATTAGAGTAGCCCTAGAGTGGCTGAGAGGAGGGAAATGGAGAGGAGGTAGAGGCGAGTTAACGAGAGAAATCGCGGGTGTAATTGCTGCAGCGTTTATGACGAATTTACTCGGCGAAATTTCGCGTAAGCAGGGAGGAACTGGTCTGCGGGGGGGGGGGGTGAAGGAGACGATGATGTGGCGTGGGGTTGTCTTGTCAGCGATAGAGAAGGAAAGGGAGTTGGGTCCACCTGTCATTGGTTCTGCGGGTGCGGGTGTGGGTGGAAAACGATTCGCAGAGGGGTGCGTTGGTGGGCTAGAGTTGGGCCTAGACTGGGCTGCTGGGTTGGGTCGACCAGATTCACATTTTTTCCAGTTCTGAATCTTTTTCTTTTTCTAAATCAATTTCTGTTTTGAATTTCAAACAACAATTCAAACATTCAAACAATTCAAACACTTCCAAACTTGTATTGAGTTTTGGTTCTGTTTGACAACATAAACCAAAGTCCCAAAATAAAATAATTTTATTCTTTTTAGGATCTATTTAATAATTAAATAAAATAGACCTTTAATTATTAATTCAAATAGGTTTTCATTTATTTAATAAAATCTCCATTTGAAAACTAAATATTATCAAAACCAAATCAGTAGGTTTTATTTTAAAATAAAAGATACTTGGAAAACTTGTTTAAAACAAAATAACATTTTTATTTTAGGTTCCATTAATAATTAAATAAAATGGACCTTAGTTATTAAATCAAATAGGGTTTGTTTTATTTAAAATATTTATTTGAAATCTAAATAAAACCAAAACAGTAGGTTTTTTTTGAGAATATAAAATACTTGGAAAACTTATTTAAAATAATTTAATAAGTTTTAGTGTTTATTTAAAATGGGAAAAGCCTTTATTTTAAATAAAACTGCATATTAAATCCTTATTATTTTATTTAAATAAACCTTTACTATTTTTATCAAAACAAAACATTTTATTTCAAAAACTTGGCCAAGGTTTAATTTGGCTCTTGAACTTGTCCATTTGATGGTGGACCTTGGCGCACTCGAGTTGGATGCTACATATTGATTGGTGCGACTTGAGGAGCTTGTAGTTGTCGTTCTTGAAGTCGCACATGCTCTAGGAGTCATTGTTGTTGCAATACTCCATATCACCCAAGCATGTGGAGCCATTATTGGCGTAGTGCTCCATCATGTCTTCTATACTTGTGGAGTCATAGTCATGGTGGCTCATCATGGATTCTTCATAGTTAGCATCCTTGGTCCCAGAGTGCTTAGACATGATTCATAAGACCAAGTGTTGTATATGGAAGTGGTAGATGGTGTTGGGGATACAACGTCAAACCTTACTTTACCTTGGAAGATAGTGTCGTGCAAGTGGCCACACTTGAGAGCAATAAACCAAGTAAAGTGAAGTTCACACGGAACACCAAAACCAACTAATTACTAAAAAACATACACACACAAATATTATGGTGGATAGGTATGGAAAGTGGCATGTCATGAAACAATCCGAAATCAAGATGTTGTAATGGCAAGTAAAAAACCACAATGATCACAAAGCAAAACAAGTTAATCCACAAGATAGGAAATATGTACAAGGAAACACACACGGTGGGATAAATGGGACTTGTGCGACGGAGAAAGTGAGCTAAGAACCAAATGATCACCTAGCAAATACTATAAGCTCGAGTCACACAAGTACAAGGAGAGACACTAGTTCGATTACACAAAATTGGTGGACTACAAGATATGCATAATAAGTACCACCTATATGATGTTCATCGAGCTTGCGCTTGCTATTCTACGAGGCACATGTATATTTCTTTCTTTTTCTCTTTCTTTTTATTTTTATATTTTTTTTATCTTTTTATTTATTTTTCTTTTTCTTTTTATTTTCACTTGGCTCTTCCTTGTGCCAACAACTATACAAGATAACTATATGAGATAGCGCTCACAATGTTTTCTCGGAATCTATAAGGTATTAAATGTGCATAGCCCAAGCAGTCATAAGAGGAAATAGTCTCAATAGGTGTTTGTTGCTCACAAATATAGTGGGGTTCACAAAGGAATGCAAGTGGATAGAAGTCGCGGAATGTTTATACCTTTCGTCGACGATCTTAACCCTTTATTGTTGGACTCCGCCTTGCTCATGGAATTTCGATGGAGTAGATAGCATGAACAACGTGGATGATTATGTAGACCTCCTTCTCCTCTTCGGAACGAGCTAAAGAACACCAAAATCCGAGTTCGAATGCAAAAGATATGCTCAAAACGGTGAGAGGCAATCTGTTATTTCTGTTCAGTACCGGGCGGTAGTACCGGGTTTTGGAGCGGTAGTACCGGTTTTCCGAAGGCCCGGTAGTACCGTTTAGGTACCGGGGAAGTGTGGTAGTACCGGTTTTTGAGCCTGATAGTACCGGTTGGTCCGGGGACGCCCAGATTTGACGCGTTTTCGTGATTTTGGGGCGATTTGGGCGAACAATTTTTAAGAAAAACACTAAATCGAAGGGGGAAATCAAGGAATTAGGCTATGTAGACGCATAGGAAGGTATATCAATAAGTTTAGCAAGTAATCCACGGATCAAAACCTACCAAAACGCACTCAAATGATATATCGATCCAAAAACACAAATTGGGGCTATTTTGGTAGAATTTTCGAATTTATGGGGAAAAGACCAAATCAATGAGAAATCCGTGGCAACCAAAAGTTGTTGATACAGATGATAAACGGGTTAACCTTTTGGGTGGCCCAATTTTCATGGATATCATGGTCAAATCGATGGGAAAGCGAGGGGAAAGGGAGAAGGTAGCGGAAGCGAACACACACCTCGCGAAGAACACGATAAACACAAGCAAAACTCACACGATACAAGGCTGATTACTCCCGAACGGCGGCCACCGGTCTAATAGAATACTCACAAGGAAAGTTCGGTCAACGTGCTCCCTCAAATCCACATCGTAGAGGGAAGAACACCTTGGGGAGGGTCTTGACAACTTAGAGACGACACACCGAACTCCAAGGCCTTGTTCAACGATGGATGCGTGATGCAAAGTCCAATCGAGGTTGGTGACGATAGTCGGTCCCCTTAGTAAAGGGGATGAGGCAAAACTAGAGATTCCACAATGGGGGTTGTCTTTAGTCTATCATCTATGCCTAAGGGATACATGAGGGGTGGAGGCTCTATTTATAGGCCAGCCACTAAACAAGGGGTAGTTTGGGGATAAACTAGGCGAAAAGGTAAGTAAAGGGAATACATGGGCTATGGCCCAACTGGTGCACACAGGCACAGTCATGACCGGTAGTACCCGTCTTAGAACCGGTAGTACCGGTCATCACCGGTAGTACCGCTCGCGGTATCCGGTAGTACCACTTGCGGTCCTGGAGCTTCAATGGGAACCTTCAGTAGTGCACGGTAGCAGAGGGCGGCAGTACCACTGACCGGTAGTACCGCTCTCAGTACCTGGTAGTACCTCTTGTAGGCGGTAGTACCGCAAGCCGGACCGGGGCATCCAGTGGCGATCGCGCAGGCTTCTGTACGGGCCGATAGTACCGGTCATGTTGGGCGGTTGTACCGGGGCCCGATAGTACCGCTGATGGGAGCGGTAGTACCGCAAGCGCCTGCCTTCTTCCGTCTTCTCTTCCAAGCCTCCGTCTTGTCGGGCTTGATGTTTCGGTCTTCCTCCCTTGCCTCCGTACTGGTCGGTGTGAACCTATCATGCATATGTGATGGAGTATGAAGTAGCATACCATTCAATAGGGTAGGAAGTGGGCTCGCATAGAGGAACAGATTCACCTTTGGAGTCCATGACGACTTGGCGTAAGTTGGAGACCATGATGTGGTAATGACCGTAGGTCGGGCTACATCACAAGCAATATCAACATTATGAATCAATCAATAAGTTTTGGGACAATGCACATAGAACTAAGAATGACAACTATGCTCTCCTAGTTGGTGCATAAAGATAGAAGGCAGAGACTCAATATAAAAGTAGGAAGAAAGGCCCTTCATAAAGGGAAGCAGGGATTTCAAGTTTCATAAAGAGCTTCCAAAAATTATGGTACTTGTTAGTTTCAAGCTCTCATTGCCCCTATCATAAGCATCTTGAAGTGATTAAGGTTAAAGTGAACAAAGTATGGAGTATATGCTTGACAAAGTATATGTTAGCAATCTCATGTCCCTTGAGTACGAGGGTCGTTCCTCATGCTACTCAACTTAAGTCACCGGTAAGTTATTGTCATAGTAAGTATATGTGTATCATAAAGAACCGCCAACGGGGTACCCCTTGCCCCATGATACAGGAGCTATCCCATATCAAAATGACAAGGCAATAGACAATGAGCATCTCAGCGATCTTTTTATTTGCTATGTGCATAGGTTTTTATTGAGGGTGCTTCACAGATTGCTCACTATGGTTATGCTTCAAGTTTCCACCATGATTAGGCATGGCTTTGGCTAGTGGCCCAGGCGTTTCTCTAACACATATACATAACTTCATGGACTTACAAGCTCCCCTTTTATTTCACACCGCCGACATCCATAAACAAAAGAGCATGATATCAACTGGGTAGATATTTACATGTGTTGAAAGTGTTCCCCGTGACAACACGGTTCTGCTAATTCCCAACTTATAAGTGCAAGCATATACAACATAGATGACACAATGGTTCAAGTTTATTAGGGGCAAGAAAAATAAAGTGTGCCATCAAGTTTGTGAGAGCCTTAATCACTATTTTTCACATAACAAGTTTAATTTGGAAGATAGATAAAACAAGAATATATTTGGAATGGTGTAACACACCATGCATAGGAATTTATAGTGGACTCTTTGGAATAACTTGGTTTCTTGGGAGTTGGATGCATGAGTAGAGCTTACTCAATACAAGTGGAGGCTAGCAAAAGACTGGGAGCGACCAAGTAAGAGAGCAATAATGGTCATAATCATCCAGAGCGACAAAACATTATCAACTAAAGCATAAAGTGATATCCCAAGTAAAAAACTAAATGATCATAGAGGCTAAGGCGATTATTTCATAGTCATAACATGGTGTGAGCATGTGCCAAGTCAACCCAAACAAAGCATTAAAGGAGAATACCACAATGTTATGATTTTGTATGCTAAAACAACGCATGATTCTTTCAAGGCACACTAAGAAATCTCAATTGTTTGGAATAAGTCATGCTACAACAATACTAACTAAGCATAAGGCCAAAACAACATATAGCACAGCATGATAAAGTCTAAGCCACAGTCAAAACAAGCTCCCTTTTGTACCACTATAAGCATGGAACTTTCTACTCCTTTCCAATACCAATCAACTTTATTCAAGCAAACTAAGCAAAAAAAAACCAAAAACAAAAACTAAGATGCTCCAAGAACAACACAAATGTGCATGAAACAATAAAAACGAAGTGTATAGAAAGACCTGAGATTTTTATTGATGAAGAAGGGGATGCCTTGGGCATCCCCAAGCTTTGACGCTTGTACCTCTTGAATATTTCTTGGAGTGACACGGGGTGGCACCCCCAAGCTTGAGCTTTTGTCCATTCTTCATCTCATTACATCATTCTTCCCCTACACTTGAAAATTTCCTTCATACAAAACTTCACACAGTCTTCATTAGCAACATTAGTGCATTCAAAAGTAATAAACCTTTGGGTTTAGTTTTAAAATAGCAAAACTTTCATTAAAGACACAAGCTACTGTAGCAATTCCCTCAAAAATCTCAATTTACCAAAGAGAGCTCAAAAAGAAATCGATAAAGAGGCAAATGCAAATAATGGCAGAAATATGTCAAAACAGACCAACGGGTAAAAAACGATTTTTTCGAAGACCTTATATTGCTCAAATCAAAAAGTGTTGAACTAAGGAAACTTATATAACAACCTGGGGGATTTATTTAGAAAATTACAGTTCAATCCGACAGATTTTTCACGAATTTTTATAGTGAAGCATAAAAATCTGTTTCGGGACAGCAACTTCCCCAAATCTTACTTCCCTCTCATTAGAGGTTATTTTTGGCACAAAAATCAAACAAAAAGGATAAGGAGAGGTTATCTATGGCGCCTGAGAGCGCTTCATCGGGAAACCCCAAGAGCAAGGTATGATGCAGCACAGCAGCAAGTCTTCCCTGAAACCGAGGTTATCGAACTAGTAGGAGGAAGGAAACATCTCAGAGGTGTTGCAAGCAACGCGGAAACCTGCACAACACAAACTTAAGACTTTGCCCCAACTAATAGTGATGTTGTCAATCTCACCGGTTGTGTAAGATCCCTCCTTTGTAAAGGAAAAAGGATCCCTGTGATTGCAATGCTAGTCCCTAGATCAATGCTAGCATCCACAGTTTAAGATGAAGTACACAGATACAAAGGTCGTTTATTACATTCATTCCAGAGATAAAACATAGTCTTTTACAACTCAGGGCCAAAGGCCTAATACAAGAGTTTATGGAATAAGTAAATAAACATAAGTCTTCATCTTCATGTGCCATAGGCAAGCATGTTGAGTGTAGACTCATGACTCCTACTCATCATCGGAGTAACCTGCAACATCACAAGTTACAGCCACAGAGGGTCAATACTTTGGAATAGTATTGGCAAGTGATACCTTAGTTTATTTTAAGTGGACTATATTACTATATGCATTTTGGCTAAGTGTAGCTTGGCTTGCTTTGCTCAAAATAGATTTTCCTATTAGTTGAAATCACTAAGTTTTTCTTTATCAAAAACTTCCCAAGAAACCACCAATAGACATTGGGGTCCTTCACCCTTGTTCACCCACAAGTTTTACTTAGAAGTTGGAGTGATGAGATTCTTGTAGCTTCCATGTCTTGATGCTCAAGTTGTCCATTGCCATGGACTTGGCTAAGTACTTAGGTTTTCCATCTGCAGAGGTTGTGCACTTTCCCCACCAGACTTGGTTTCCCAAGACAGGACCTTTCAGAAGCCTTTCCTTAGTCAAATGGACGCGCTCCAACCTATCATTCCCACTACCACCAACTGTCCAAGTGACTAAGTTCTAGCAACCTATATGATTTGGAAAATCTTGGGATGTGACAGGCTACCACCCTTAAAATAAATCTCGTCCCGAGATTTGGGAAGGCTAGGGTTACAAATAGGCTCAAAACAACTAGGGTACTACCACCCTTAAAAAATTTCCAACTAGTTTACATATTGGCCTTCTGGGGAAACTTCTCTGGGCAAACATCTGCATAGTGTCCTTTGTTTTCACACTTGAAACATGTGACAAGGCTGAGATCCTTCATAGGCTGGTTTATATTGTGCTTCATCTTTCCTGGACAGAAGTTTACATAGTGGCCTAGTTCCTTGCATTTGAAACACATCACTTGGCTGATATCTTTCCTTTTTCTTTGGTATCATTGCCTCTTGTTTGTTTCCTTGGTTCTTCTTCTTTTCTGGGCATTCATTGGCATAGTGTCCCATCTCTTTGCAATTGTAACATTGCACTTGAGTAATATCCTTCTTGTTAGGGTTGGGGCATTTCTTCTTCTTGGGTCTCTCCAAAGCTAGGAGTTCTTCTATTTCATGCTCTTCATATCTCTCCTCAAAGGTGGGAAATCTTTCTCTCTTCTTGGGACATTGGTCTTCATGCTCCTTGGATGCATGATCTTTGTCTCCACAAGTATTGCTAGCTTGGGTTCCTTCTAGAATAGCATCTTTGTCATCCTTGTTGTCATTAGCTCTTTGGGAAAAGTTTTCTCCCATGTTGATCATTTGAGTAACCAATCCTTGCAACAATTGGGATTGAAGTTTCAAAATCCTTTGTATGGCTGGGTCTAGTCCATTGTTGTTGGCTAAAAGCTGAGTTGTCTCTTGGCTCAACTGGTTTTGGGTTGCTATGAGTTCTCCCATGTTGTCCTCTTGGTTGTTGTTGGTGTCATCAACTTTGATGTTGGAGTCTCTTGGAGTCATCTGTTTGGGTTGGATTTGGATTAGAATAGGCAAAATATTTCTAAGGGAATAATTCTAATCACACACATCACAATTTACACAAGCAATGTGCAAGCAATCACAAACCAACATTCCACTCAAACAACAAAGTTCTAGCACATACTTAGGCAACAAAACATTTTGTTACACCACATAAGTTGGTGTGGTTGACTTAACTAAAATATGGTAGTCCATCTATAGGGTTTACTTGTGATCTTTCCATCCTTCTTGGTTGACTCTTCTTTTCATGAGATCATGGTTTCCTTGAGAAAACTCTTGGTTACAATAACTTCTAGTGAAGTGAACTCCTTCTAATTTTGCATTCCCTTAGTCTCCATATCTTGAGCAAGATTTCCTTGTCTCTCTTGTAGTCCTTAGTGGTATCCAAGGTTGAGGTCCTTGGTGAACATGCTGAAGATGTTGAAGTCATTAGAGTTGAAGGAGTTGTAGTCATTAGAGTTGAAGAAGTTGAAGTCATTAGAGTTGAAGAAGTTGAAGTCATTAGAGTTGATGGAGTCCTTTGCACATGGTGAAGTCTCTGGCCATGGGGTAGGTTTTTCCATCAAGTTTGAAATTAGATGAGATGTAGAGTTGAAACCAAAATGGTTGAGGAAAGAGTTTACAAGATTGTTTGTAAATAAGTTTTGGAACAAATACAACTCCTATTTTTCTAAGGGTTTTTGTCCAATCCTAGGTTTACAAATCCTACAGGCAACACAATGCTCTGATACCATCTGTAAAAGGGCCCCAACCTTTAAATAAGGTAGAGTCCCCTGTGTTTACAATGCTAGTCCCTGGATCAATAGCTAGCATCCACAGTTAAGATGTAATATCAAGAAACAAAGGTCATAATATAACTTTTAACCAGGAATAACATAATTTTTATTACATCTTACATAGCTCATTTGGCTATTACATTACATTGCAGCAGAATTTCTATAAGCATGGGTCCTTCATCTTCAAAGTGCCACAGGCAGACATGTTGGTTGTAGACTTTGTAATCCTAATCAATCAACTTCACTATATCAAACAAACCTGCAACATAACAAGTTACAGCCACAAGGGTCAATACATTTGAATTGTATTGGCAAGTGATACTATGGTAGTATAGTGGAGTCTATCATCTATATGCATTTGGCTAAGTGGAGTTGAGGCTTGCATTGCTCAAAATAGATTTTCCTTAACATTTGAAAACACTAAGTTTTTGCTTGACAAAATCATTTTTCTCAATCAAAGATTGAAGATCCTTTAACCCTTGTTCAACCACAAGTTTTTAACTTTGAAATTTGAATGATGAGATTCTTGATTGCTTCCATGTCTTGATGCTCAAATTGTCCTTTACCAGGGACATGGCTAAGTACTTAGATTTTACACTCTGCAGAGGTGGTGCACTTTCCCCACAAGACTTGGTTTCACCAAGACAAGATCTTTCAGAAGCCTTCCCTTAGACCAAAATGGACGCGTTCCAACCTATCAAACTCTACCACCAACTGTCCATATGGCTAAGTTCTTGCAACCTATATGATCCAGGCAGAGCCCATAATGCCAAGTGGTTGCACTTGAAGCTTCTCGACATTTGACATCTCAAATCTCTTTGTTCCTGGGTGGCCATCCACAAGTGAGATACACAAGGTCAACCATAAACATGGGCCTTGTGAACCACTCAACCAAAAACCACCAATCAAGTCCCATTCCACCCAGGTGATTCATTAACTTAGTTGTTTTATTAAACAAAAAACACAAGTCCTCAGACTTAGAAATTTTCCATAGTATGGATATATATTCCACCCTTGTTTTCTATTAGCTAAGCTAAGCTTGATAGTAATAGGAATCTTAACTTAGGAAAATTTCTACTAAGGTTTCATCTACTAGGTTTTCTATAGCAAGGTTTATACTTAGCAAAAGTTCCATGCAAGTTTTACTTAGAAAAATCACTAATGCATAGTGAAAGTAATGGGACAAAAGTTATGAAGCATCACTTGCCTTTTTGGTAGAGGGTATAAGTTCACTCCTTGTCCTTGCAACAATCACACTCTTCAAGTCACTACAATTCAATCAAGCAAGGCACAAACTCAATCTACCAATCAAGCAAAACAACACATAAAATCATAGAACCAAGATAATGCATGCAAGAATGCCAAGGATTGTTTTATTTGAAAAAGTGGTTCCTAATGGGTCATGAACATTTGAAAACACCTATTGGTCATTTTACAAAGTGGCAAAGTCATTTGCAAAAAGTTTCCACTTCATAAACCATTTTCAAAACAAGGTATCATTTTATGTGGTGTAGAAATATTTTGACTAAGGCATTAATCTATAGGGTTCCCCAAATATGTTTTCAAACCATAAAATTTTGTGTTTTAGGGTCAGAGAGTTTAAAACAAAACATTTCCCAAAAGTTTTCTTCCAAAACCATTTTTAATAAATAAACCACATTTCTATTTGACTAGAAATGGTTTTAAATCAAAGAATCATTATTTTCTTTCACCAAATACATTTTTGAAACCACAAAGTGTTTCCTATGGTCAGTAGGTTCAAATCACACCATTTGCCAAAGATTTTATCCCCAAAATCTTTTTTGAACAATTTTTACAATCTAAACAAGCATACAAATGTTTCTGCAAAACAAACATTTTCCAGAAGCTTTTACTAAACAAATGGCATGGTTGGCTAGGGCTTGTTCCACTGATTTCATTGATATAAAATTTGCAATTTTGGACGTGTGGATCAAAAGTTATGGAATTTACAAAATTGGAAATATAATAGATTCAAATCTGTTTTAAATCGAAGCCTGAGCCACGTGGCTGTTTCTTATTGGGCGGTACCGATTCTTGTGGATCGAGCGATACAGACCACAGGATTAAAAGGGGCATGTGCGGCTCAGATCATCGCATACCCTTTTGTTTAAGTGAAACTATCCTATCGCTCCGATCTGGATCTAACGGCTCCCAGTGCCTCGACCAGAAACTGGCGGCGCTCAATGGTGGCATCTTGCGTGGCCAGCTCGTGGTGGCGCTGCCCGAACTAGGGCCTTCGAGGAAGATTGAAGATGATTACCAGATTCGCCGTGGAGCACTGATTCTAGTTGATGCTTTGGTTGGCCAAGGGGAGCTCGGGCGTTGGCGATTGCTTTCGCGGAGGCAGCGTCGGCGTCGGTATGCTCGGATGTCGTCGAAGGCGAGGATAGAGGCGCTCTAAGACAATTAGATTGCACCGTTAGGTTTGCAAGAGGGAGGAGAGTATGTGTGCATCACAGAGAGGTGAAAAGGAAGTCTGGTCTCACCAGTAGATGCCGCCGGAGTTGGAGAAGGAGGTGGTGGCGTCTTTGGTGTCGTTGAAAGCGGCGATCTGGGCGTCTTGTGAAACTACCCCATTGGGAGACGCTGGTCTTGGCGAAACGCTCGTGTGCTCCACAGGTAGTGGGGTTATCTGGTTTCGCGAATTCAAGCAGGACCTCGTCGGAGTTGGTGAGGTTGCAGCGACCAATTAGAGTAGCCCTAGAGGCGGAGAGGGCTGAAGCAGAGGAAATGGAGAGGAGGAGAGGCGAGTTAACGAAATGTCAGCGGGTGTAATTGCTGCAGCGTTTATGAATTTACTCGTGAAATTTAATGAAAGCAATGGAAGGGAGGAACTGGAGGGTGAAGGAGGCGATGATTTGGCATGGGGTCGTCTTGTCGGTGATAGAGAAGGAAAGGAGTTGGGTCCACTGTCATTGGTTCTTGGATGCGGTGTGGGTGGAAAGCGATTCGCAGAGGGTTGGTGGGCTGGAGTTGGGCCTAGGCTGGAAATTTGGGTTGGGTCGACCAGATTCACATTTTTTTCCAGTTCTGAATCTTCTTCTTTTTCTAAATCAATTTCTGTTTTGAATTTCAAACAACAATTCAAATATTCAAACAATTCAAACACTTCCAAACTTGTATTGAGTTTTGGTTCTGTTTGACAACATAAACCAAAGTCCCAAAATAAAATAATTTTATTCTTTTAGGATCTATTTAATAATTAAATAAAATAGACCTTTAATTATTAATTCAAATAGGTTTTGATTTATTTAATAAAATCTCCATTTGAAAACTAAATATTATCAAAACCAAATCAATAGGTTTTATTTGAAAATAAAAGATACTTGGAAAACTTGTTTAAAACAAAATAACATTTTTATTTTAGGTTCCATTAATAATTAAATAAAATGGACCTTAGTTATTAAATCAAATAGGGTTTGTTTTAATTAAAATATTTATTTGAAATCTAAATAAAACCAAAATAGTAGGTTTTATTTGAGAATATAAAATACTTGGAAAACTTATTTAAAATAATTTAATAAGTTTTAGTGTTTATTTAAAATGGGAAAAGCCTTTATTTTAAATAAAACTGGATATTAAATCCTTATTATTTTATTTAAATAAACCTTTACTATTTTTATCAAAACAAAACATTTTATTTCAAAAACTTGGCCAAGGTTTAATTTGGCTCTATAAAATAATCTTTATTTATAAATCCACCTTTTCTTTTGAAAACAAAATCTTTTATTGAAAGATCCAAAAATAGTAAAACCAAATATTTTTATTTTCCTTTATTAAATGTTTAACTTTTTAAATCCCTTTAGGATTTATCTTGATCAAAATAGGTTTTGAAAGTTTCAAATTGGATTCAAAAGTTTCTTCTCACCCTGAAAATCAACAAAGTTTTATTTTATTCATTTATTTTTCACATTACAAGATTTGGAAAATCTTGGGATGTGACAGGCTACCACCCTTAAAATAAATCTCGTCCCGAGATTTGGGAAGGCTAGGGTTACAAATAGGCTCAAAACAACTAGGGTACTACCACCCTTAAAAAATTTCCAACTAGTTTACATATTGGCCTTCTGGGGAAACTTCTCTGGGCAAACATCTGCATAGTGTCCTTTGTTTTCACACTTGAAACATGTGACAAGGCTGAGATCCTTCATAGGCTGGTTTATATTGTGCTTCATCTTTCCTGGACAGAAGTTTACATAGTGGCCTAGTTCCTTGCATTTGAAACACATCACTTGGCTGATATCTTTCCTTTTTCTTTGGTATCATTGCCTCTTGTTTGTTTCCTTGGTTCTTCTTCTTTTCTGGGCATTCATTGGCATAGTGTCCCATCTCTTTGCAATTGTAACATTGCACTTGAGTAATATCCTTCTTGTTAGGGTTGGGGCATTTCTTCTTCTTGGGTCTCTCCAAAGCTAGGAGTTCTTCTATTTCATGCTCTTCATATCTCTCCTCAAAGGTGGGAAATCTTTCTCTCTTCTTGGGACATTGGTCTTCATGCTCCTTGGATGCATGATCTTTGTCTCCACAAGTATTGCTAGCTTGGGTTCCTTCTAGAATAGCATCTTTGTCATCCTTGTTGTCATTAGCTCTTTGGGAAAAGTTTTCTCCCATGTTGATCATTTGAGTAACCAATCCTTGCAACAATTGGGATTGAAGTTTCAAAATCCTTTGTATGGCTGGGTCTAGTCCATTGTTGTTGGCTAAAAGCTGAGTTGTCTCTTGGCTCAACTGGTTTTGGGTTGCTATGAGTTCTCCCATGTTGTCCTCTTGGTTGTTGTTGGTGTCATCAACTTTGATGTTGGAGTCTCTTGGAGTAGTCATCTGTTTGGGTTGGATTTGGATTAGAATAGGCAAAATATTTCTAAGGGAATAATTCTAATCACACACATCACAATTTACACAAGCAATGTGCAAGCAATCACAAACCAACATTCCACTCAAACAACAAAGTTCTAGCACATACTTAGGCAACAAAACATTTTTGTTACACCACATAAGTTGGTGTGGTTGACTTAACTAAAATATGGTAGTCCATCTATAGGGTTTACTTGTGATCTTTCCATCCTTCTTGGTTGACTCTTCTTTTCATGAGATCATGGTTTCCTTGAGAAAAACTCTTGGTTACAATAACTTCTAGTGAAGTGAACTCCTTCTAATTTTGCATTCCCTTAGTCTCCATATCTTGAGCAAGATTTCCTTGTCTCTCTTGTAGTCCTTAGTGGTATCCAAGGTTGAGGTCCTTGGTGAACATGCTGAAGATGTTGAAGTCATTAGAGTTGAAGGAGTTGTAGTCATTAGAGTTGAAGAAGTTGAAGTCATTAGAGTTGAAGAAGTTGAAGTCATTAGAGTTGATGGAGTCCTTTGCACATGGTGAAGTCTCTGGCCATGGGGTAGGTTTTTCCATCAAGTTTGAAATTAGATGAGATGTAGAGTTGAAACCAAAATGGTTGAGGAAAGAGTTTACAAGATTGTTTGTAAATAAGTTTTGGAACAAATACAACTCCTATTTTTCTAAGGGTTTTTGTCCAATCCTAGGTTTACAAATCCTACAGGCAACACAATGCTCTGATACCATCTGTAAAAGGGCCCCAACCTTTAAATAAGGTAGAGTCCCCTGTGTTTACAATGCTAGTCCCTGGATCAATAGCTAGCATCCACAGTTAAGATGTAATATCAAGAAACAAAGGTCATAATATAACTTTTAACCAGGAATAACATAATTTTTATTACATCTTACATAGCTCATTTGGCTATTACATTACATTGCAGCAGAATTTCTATAAGCATGGGTCCTTCATCTTCAAAGTGCCACAGGCAGACATGTTGGTTGTAGACTTTGTAATCCTAATCAATCAACTTCACTATATCAAACAAACCTGCAACATAACAAGTTACAGCCACAAGGGTCAATACATTTGAATTGTATTGGCAAGTGATACTATGGTAGTATAGTGGAGTCTATCATCTATATGCATTTGGCTAAGTGGAGTTGAGGCTTGCATTGCTCAAAATAGATTTTCCTTAACATTTGAAAACACTAAGTTTTTGCTTGACAAAATCATTTTTCTCAATCAAAGATTGAAGATCCTTTAACCCTTGTTCAACCACAAGTTTTTAACTTTGAAATTTGAATGATGAGATTCTTGATTGCTTCCATGTCTTGATGCTCAAATTGTCCTTTACCAGGGACATGGCTAAGTACTTAGATTTTACACTCTGCGGTGGTGCACTTTCCCCACAAGACTTGGTTTCACCAAGACAAGATCTTTCAAGCCTTCCCTTAGACCAAAATGGACGCGTTCCAACCTATCAAACTCTACCACCAACTGTCCATATGGCTAAGTTCTTGCAACCTATATGATCCAGGCAGAGCCCATAATGCCAAGTGGTTGCGCTTGAAGCTTCTCGACATTTGACATCTCAAATCTCTTTGTTCCTGGGTGGCCATCCACAAGTGAGATACACAAGGTCAACCATAAACATGGGCCTTGTGAACCACTCAACCAAAAACCACCAATCAAGTCCCATTCCACCCAGGTGATTCATTAACTTAGTTGTTTTATTAAACAAAAAACACAAGTCCTCAGACTTAGAAATTTTCCATAGTATGGATATATATTCCACCCTTGTTTTCTATTAGCTAAGCTAAGCTTGATAGTAATAGTAATCTTAACTTAGGAAAATTTCTACTAAGGTTTCATCTACTAGGTTTTCTATAGCAAGGTTTATACTTAGCAAAAGTTCCATGCAAGTTTTACTTAGAAAAATCACTAATGCATAGTGAAAGTAATGGGACAAAAGTTATGAAGCATCACTTGCCTTTTTGGTAGAGGGTATAAGTTCACTCCTTGTCCTTGCAACAATCACACTCTTCAAGTCACTACAATTCAATCAAGCAAGGCACAAACTCAATCTACCAATCAAGCAAAACAACACATAAAATCATAGAACCAAGATAATGCATGCAAGCATGCCAAGGATTGTTTTATTTGAAAAAGTGGTTCCTAATGGGTCATGAACATTTGAAAACACCTATTGGTCATTTTACAAAGTGGCAAAGTCATTTGCAAAAAGTTTCCACTTCATAAACCATTTTCAAAACAAGGTATCATTTTATGTGGTGTAGAAATATTTTGACTAAGGCATTAATCTATAGGGTTCCCCAAATATGTTTTCAAACCATAAAATTTTGTGTTTTAGGGTCAGAGAGTTTAAAATAAAACATTTCCCAAAAGTTTTCTTCCAAAACCATTTTTAATAAATAAACCACATTTCTATTTGACTAGAAATGGTTTTAAATCAAAGAATCATTCTTTTCTTTCACCAAATACATTTTTGAAACTACAAAGTGTTTCCTATGGTCAGTAGGTTCAAATCACACCATTTTCCAAAGATTTTATCCCCAAAATCAGTTTTGAACAATTTTTACAATCTAAACAAGCATACAAATGTTTCTGCAAAAACAAACATTTTTCCAGAAGCTTTTTACTAAACAAATGGCATGGTTGGCTAGGGCTTGTTCTACTGATTTCATTGATATAAAATTTGCAATTTTTGGACGTGTGGATCAAAAGTTATGGAATTGACAAAATTGGAAATCTAATAGATTCAAATCTGTTTTAAATCGAAGCCTGAGCCACGTGGCTGTTTCTTATTGGGCGGTACCGATTCGTGTGGATCGAGCGATACAGACCACCGGATCAAAAGGGGCATGTGCGGCTCAGATCATCGCATACCCTTTCGTTTAAGTGAAACTATCCTATCGCTCCGATCTGGATCTAACGGCTCCCAGTGCCTCGACCAGAAACTGGCGGCGCTCAATGGTGGCATCTGGCTTGCGCTCAGCGGTGGCGCTGCGGCGAACTAGGATGCGCAAGGAAGAGTGAAGATGATTACAGTTCGTCGGGAGCACTGATTCTAGTTGATGCTTTGGTTGGCCAAGGGAGCTCGGAGGCATTGGCGATTGCTCATGGGAGGCGTCGGCATCGGGTATGCTCGATGTCGTCGAAGGCGAGGATAGAGGGCAGCTCTAAGACAAGTAGATTGCACCGTTAGGTTCGCAAGAGGAGGCGGTATGTGTGCCTCACCGAGAGGTGAACTGGAAGTCTGGTCTCACCGGTCGATGCCGCCGGCGTTGGAGAAGGGGGTGGTGGCGTCTTGGTGTCGTCGAAGCGATGTCTGGGCGTCTTGTGGCGAGCTACCGCCCTTTGGGAGAATGCGCTGGTGGCGAAACACGCCTCGTGTGCTCCACAGGTAGTGGGGTTATCTGGTTTGGCGAATTGACAGGACCTCGTCGGAGTTGGTGAGGTTGCAGCGACCAATTAGAGTAGCCCTAGGCGGAGAGGAGCTGAAGCAGAGGAAATGGAGAGGAGGAGGCGAGTTAACGAAATGTCAGCGGGTGTAATTGCTGCAGCGTTTATGGCGAATTTACTCGTGAAATTTGCAATGAAAGCGAGGAGGAACTGAGTGCAGGGGGTGAAGGAGACTATGATGTGGCGTGGGGTTGTCTTGTCAGCGATAGAGAAGGAAAGGGAGTTGGGTCCACCTGTCATTGGTTCTGCGGGTGCGGGTGTGGGTGGAAAACGATTCGCAGAGGGGTGCGTTGGTGGGCTAGAGTTGGGCCTAGACTGGGCTGCTGGGTTGGGTCGACCAGATTCACATTTTTTCTTAGAATCTTTTCTTTTCTAAATCAATTTCTTTTGAATTTCAAACAACAATTCAAACATTCAAACAATTCAAACACTTCAAACTTGTATTGAGTTTTGGTTACATTTGACAACATAAACCAAAGTCCCAAAATAAAATAATTTTATTCTTTTAGGATCTATTTAATAATTAAATAAAATAGACCTTTAATTATTAATTCAAATAGGTTTTCATTTATTTAATAAAATCTCCATTTGAAAACTAAATATTATCAAAACCAAATCAGTAGGTTTTATTTTAAAATAAAAGATACTTGGAAAACTTGTTTAAAACAAAATAACATTTTTATTTTAGGTTCCATTAATAATTAAATAAAATGGACCTTAGTTATTAAATCAAATAGGGTTTGTTTTATTTAAAATATTTATTTGAAATCTAAATAAAACCAAAACAGTAGGTTTTTTTTGAGAATATAAAATACTTGGAAAACTTATTTAAAATAATTTAATAAGTTTTAGTGTTTATTTAAAATGGGAAAAGCCTTTATTTTAAATAAACGCATATAAAATCCTTATTATTTTATTTAAATAAACCTTTACTATTTTTATCAAAACAAAACATTTTATTTCAAAAACTTGGCCAAGGTTTAATTTGGCTCTTGAACTTGTCCATTTGATGGTGGACCTTGGCGCACTCGAGTTGGATGCTACATATTGATTGGTGCGACTTGAGGAGCTTGTAGTTGTCGTTCTTGAAGTCGCACATGCTCTAGGAGTCATTGTTGTTGCAATACTCCATATCACCCAAGCATGTGGAGCCATTATTGGCGTAGTGCTCCATCATGTCTTCTATACTTGTGGAGTCATAGTCATGGTGGCTCATCATGGATTCTTCATAGTTAGCATCCTTGGTCCCAGAGTGCTTAGACATGATTCATAAGACCAAGTGTTGTATATGGAAGTGGTAGATGGTGTTGGGGATACAACGTCAAACCTTACTTTACCTTGGAAGATAGTGTCGTGCAAGTGGCCACACTTGAGAGCAATAAACCAAGTAAAGTGAAGTTCACACGGAACACCAAAACCAACTAATTACTAAAAAACATACACACACAAATATTATGGTGGATAGGTATGGAAAGTGGCATGTCATGAAACAATCCGAAATCAAGATGTTGTAATGGCAAGTAAAAAACCACAATGATCACAAAGCAAAACAAGTTAATCCACAAGATAGGAAATATGTACAAGGAAACACACACGGTGGGATAAATGGGACTTGTGCGACGGAGAAAGTGAGCTAAGAACCAAATGATCACCTAGCAAATACTATAAGCTCGAGTCACACAAGTACAAGGAGAGACACTAGTTCGATTACACAAAATTGGTGGACTACAAGATATGCATAATAAGTACCACCTATATGATGTTCATCGAGCTTGCGCTTGCTATTCTACGAGGCACATGTATATTTCTTTCTTTTTCTCTTTCTTTTTATTTTTATATTTTTTTTATCTTTTTATTTATTTTTCTTTTTCTTTTTATTTTCACTTGGCTCTTCCTTGTGCCAACAACTATACAAGATAACTATATGAGATAGCGCTCACAATGTTTTCTCGGAATCTATAAGGTATTAAATGTGCATAGCCCAAGCAGTCATAAGAGGAAATAGTCTCAATAGGTGTTTGTTGCTCACAAATATAGTGGGGTTCACAAAGGAATGCAAGTGGATAGAAGTCGCGGAATGTTTATACCTTTCGTCGACGATCTTAACCCTTTATTGTTGGACTCCGCCTTGCTCATGGAATTTCGATGGAGTAGATAGCATGAACAACGTGGATGATTATGTAGACCTCCTTCTCCTCTTCGGAACGAGCTAAAGAACACCAAAATCCGAGTTCGAATGCAAAAGATATGCTCAAAACGGTGAGAGGCAATCTGTTATTTCTGTTCAGTACCGGGCGGTAGTACCGGGTTTTGGAGCGGTAGTACCGGTTTTCCGAAGGCCCGGTAGTACCGTTTAGGTACCGGGGAAGTGTGGTAGTACCGGTTTTTGAGCCTGATAGTACCGGTTGGTCCGGGGACGCCCAGATTTGACGCGTTTTCGTGATTTTGGGGCGATTTGGGCGAACAATTTTTAAGAAAAACACTAAATCGAAGGGGGAAATCAAGGAATTAGGCTATGTAGACGCATAGGAAGGTATATCAATAAGTTTAGCAAGTAATCCACGGATCAAAACCTACCAAAACGCACTCAAATGATATATCGATCCAAAAACACAAATTGGGGCTATTTTGGTAGAATTTTCGAATTTATGGGGAAAAGACCAAATCAATGAGAAATCCGTGGCAACCAAAAGTTGTTGATACAGATGATAAACGGGTTAACCTTTTGGGTGGCCCAATTTTCATGGATATCATGGTCAAATCGATGGGAAAGCGAGGGGAAAGGGAGAAGGTAGCGGAAGCGAACACACCTCGCGAAGAACACGATAAACACAAGCAAAACTCACGATACAAGGCTGATTACTCCGAGCAGCCACCGGTCTAATAGAATACTCACAAGGAAAGTTCGGTCAACGTGCTCCCTCAAATCCACATCGTAGAGGGAAGAACACCTTGGGGAGGGTCTTGACAACTTAGAGACGACACACCGAACTCCAAGGCCTTGTTCAACGATGGATGCGTGATGCAAAGTCCAATCGAGGTTGGTGACGATAGTCGGTCCCCTTAGTAAAGTGGATGAGGCAAAACTAGAGATTCCTCAATGGGGGTTGTGTTTAGTCTATCATCTATGCCTAAGGGATACATGAGGGGTGGAGGCTCTATTTATAGGCCAGCCACTAACCAAGGGGTAGTTTGGGGATAAACTAGGCGAAAAAGGTAAGTAAAGGGAATACATGGGCTATGGCCCAAGCTGTGCCTACAGCACAGTCATGACGATAGTGCCCTGCCTTTAGAGCCGGGTACCCAATCACCATCGACCCCTAGGTCCGGTAGTACCGCTCTCGATGCACTGGTAGTACCTCTTGTAGGCGGTAGTACCGCAAGCCGGACCGGGGCATCCAGTGGCGATCGCGCAGGCTTCTGTACGGGCCGATAGTACCGGTCATGTTGGGCGGTTGTACCGGGGCCCGATAGTACGGCTGATGGGAGCGGTAGTACCTCAAGCGCCTGCCTTCTTCCGTCTTCTCTTCCAAGCCTCCGTCTTGTCGGGCTTGATGTTTCGGTCTTCCTCCCTTGCCTCCGTACTGGTCGGTGTGAACCTATCATGCATATGTGATGGAGTATGAAGTAGCATACCATTCAATAGGGTAGGAAGTGGGCTCGCATGAGGAGCAGATTCACCTTTGGAGTCCATGACGACTTGGCGTAAGTTGGAGACCATGATGTGGTAATGACCGTAGGTCGGGCTACATCACAAGCAATATCAACATTATGAATCAATCAATAAGTTTTGGGACAATGCACATAGAACTAAGAATGACAACTATGCTCTCCTAGTTGGTGCATAAAGATAGAAGGCAGAGACTCAATATAAAAGTAGGAAGAAAGGCCCTTCATAAAGGGAAGCAGGGATTTCAAGTTTCATAAAGAGCTTCCAAAAATTATGGTACTTGTTAGTTTCAAGCTCTCATTGCCCCTATCATAAGCATCTTGAAGTGATTAAGGTTAAAGTGAACAAAGTATGGAGTATATGCTTGACAAAGTATATGTTAGCAATCTCATGTCCCTTGAGTACGAGGGTCGTTCCTCATGCTACTCAACTTAAGTCACCGGTAAGTTATTGTCATAGTAAGTATGTGTATCATAAAGAACCGCCAACGGGGTACCCCTTGCCCCATGATACAGGAGCTATCCCATATCAAAATGACAAGGCAATAGACAATGAGCATCTCAGCGATCTTTTTATTTGCTATGTGCATAGGTTTTTATTGAGGGTGCTTCACAGATTGCTCACTATGGTTATGCTTCAAGTTTCCACCATGATTAGGCATGGCTTTGGCTAGTGGCGTTTCTCTAACACATATACATAACTTCATGGACTTACAAGCTCCCCTTTTATTTCACACCGCCGACATCCATAAACAAAAGAGCATGATATCAACTGGGTAGATATTTACATGTGTTGAAAGTGTTCCCCGTGACAACACGGTTCTGCTAATTCCCAACTTATAAGTGCAAGCATATACAACATAGATGACACAATGGTTCAAGTTTATTAGGGGCAAGAAAAATAAAGTGTGCCATCAAGTTTGTGAGAGCCTTAATCACTATTTTTCACATAACAAGTTTAATTTGGAAGATAGATAAAACAAGAATATATTTGGAATGGTGTAACACACCATGCATAGGAATTTATAGTGGACTCTTTGGAATAACTTGGTTTCTTGGGAGTTGGATGCATGAGTAGAGCTTACTCAATACAAGTGGAGGCTAGCAAAAGACTGGGAGCGACCAAGTAAGAGAGCAATAATGGTCATAATCATCCAGAGCGACAAAACATTATCAACTAAAGCATAAAGTGATATCCCAAGTAAAAAACTAAATGATCATAGAGGCTAAGGCGATTATTTCATAGTCATAACATGGTGTGAGCATGTGCCAAGTCAACCCAAACAAAGCATTAAAGGAGAATACCACAATGTTATGATTTTGTATGCTAAAACAACGCATGATTCTTTCAAGGCACACTAAGAAATCTCAATTGTTTGGAATAAGTCATGCTACAACAATACTAACTAAGCATAAGGCCAAAACAACATATAGCACAGCATGATAAAGTCTAAGCCACAGTCAAAACAAGCTCCCTTTTGTACCACTATAAGCATGGAACTTTCTACTCCTTTCCAATACCAATCAACTTTATTCAAGCAAACTAAGCAAAAAAAAACCAAAAACAAAAACTAAGATGCTCCAAGAACAACACAAATGTGCATGAAACAATAAAAACGAAGTGTATAGAAAGACCTGAGATTTTTATTGATGAAGAAGGGGATGCCTTGGGCATCCCCAAGCTTTGACGCTTGTACCTCTTGAATATTTCTTGGAGTGACACGGGTGGCACCCCAAGCTTGAGCTTTTGTCCATTCTTCATCTCATTACATCATTCTTCCCCTACACTTGAAAATTTCCTTCATACAAAACTTCACACAGTCTTCATTAGCAACATTAGTGCATTCAAAAGTAATAAACCTTTGGGTTTAGTTTTAAAATAGCAAAACTTTCATTAAAGACACAAGCTACTGTAGCAATTCCCTCAAAAATCTCAATTTACCAAAGAGAGCTCAAAAAGAAATCGATAAAGAGGCAAATGCAAATAATGGCGAAATATGTCAAAAGCAGGACCAGCGGGTAAAAAGCGATTTTTAGAAGACCTTATATTGCTCAAATCAAAAAGTGTTGAACTAAGGAAACTTATATAACAACCTGGGGGATTTATTTAGAAAATTACAGTTCAATCCGACAGATTTTTCACGAATTTTTATAGTGAAGCATAAAAATCTGTTTCGGGACAGCAACTTCCCCAAATCTTACTTCCCTCTCATTAGAGGTTATTTTTGGCACAAAAATCAAACAAAAAGGATAAGGAGAGGTTATCTATGGCGCCTGAGAGCGCTTCATCGGGAAACCCCAAGAGCAAGGTATGATGCAGCACAGCAGCAAGTCTTCCCTGAAACCGAGGTTATCGAACTAGTAGGAGGAAGGAAACATCTCAGAGGTGTTGCAAGCAACGCGGAAACCTGCACAACACAAACTTAAGACTTTGCCCCAACTAATAGTGATGTTGTCAATCTCACCGGTTGTGTAAGATCCCTCCTTTGTAAAGGAAAAAGGATCCCTGTGATTGCAATGCTAGTCCCTAGATCAATGCTAGCATCCACAGTTTAAGATGAAGTACACAGATACAAAGGTCGTTTATTACATTCATTCCAGAGATAAAACATAGTCTTTTACAACTCAGGGCCAAAGGCCTAATACAAGAGTTTATGGAATAAGTAAATAAACATAAGTCTTCATCTTCATGTGCCATAGGCAAGCATGTTGAGTGTAGACTCATGACTCCTACTCATCATCGGAGTAACCTGCAACATCACAAGTTACAGCCCACGGAGGTCAATACTTTGGAATAGTATTGGCAAGTGATACCTTAGTTTATTTTAAGTGGACTATATTACTATATGCATTTTGGCTAAGTGTAGCTTGGCTTGCTTTGCTCAAAATAGATTTTCCTATTAGTTGAAATCACTAAGTTTTTCTTTATCAAAAACTTCCCAAGAAACCACCAATAGACATTGGGGTCCTTCACCCTTGTTCACCCACAAGTTTTACTTAGAAGTTGGAGTGATGAGATTCTTGTAGCTTCCATGTCTTGATGCTCAAGTTGTCCATTGCCATGGACTTGGCTAAGTACTTAGGTTTTCCATCTGCAGAGGTTGTGCACTTTCCCCACCAGACTTGGTTTCCCAAGACAGGACCTTTCAGAAGCCTTTCCTTAGTCAAATGGACGCGCTCCAACCTATCATTCCCACTACCACCAACTGTCCAAGTGACTAAGTTCTAGCAACCTATATGATCATGGCAGAGCCCACATTGCCAAGTGGTTGCACTGTAAGCTTTCTCAACACTTGGCCTCCAAATCCCTTTGTGCCTGGGTCGCATACCACAAGTGAGATACACAAGCCATATCCATGGCCTTGTGTAACCACTCAACCAAAAACCACCATTCAAGTCCCATTCCACCCAGGAGGTTCATTGACTTAGTTGTTTTATTAAGAAAAGCATAAGTCCAAAAAGACTTAGAATTATTTTCAACATAGCATGAACATACTTTACCAACCCTTGTTTTCTACTAGCTAGGCTAAGCATGGCATAGTAACTTAACTTAGGAAAATTCCCTAGCAATTCTACAATTCTACACTACATAGGATTTCCCAACATAGCATTTGGCAAAAGTAGCATGCAAGACTTAGCAAAAATAATTCTAATGCTTATTCAAAATAAAGGGTGGAAATATCATTAAGTATCACTTGCCTTGGTAATGGGGAGAGTAGCACTCTTCACAATCACAGTCACTAGCAAAATCTACACAAGCATTTGTAGCACAAAATTACATACAATTCATATACAAACAAAAATATGAATGCATGCATGCAAGAAATTGCTAAGTGATGATTTTTGAAAACCCACCAAGCAAGTGCATGATATAGAAACATAACCAAGTCATAAAGTTTGCTAACTAAACTTATTTAGCCCTAAAACAATTTGCTAAACAAAATCTATATTCAAATTGGACCTAAACATGTTTCTGCATACAAAGTCATTTTAACAGAAACTTTTTGTTAAACACATTGGAGATTCAGAAAGGGCTTGACTCACTGATTCCAACGGTATAAAATTTGCAAAATTCTAACGTGGGAATCAAAAGTTATAGCCATTTGAAATTTGGATCAAAATCTGGTTTGAATTCTGTTTTCAAATCTACCCCTAGCCACGCGTCCACTGGCGGGCACACATGTATTCATGGGTATTCAGCTGAATACCCATTATTTTCAGTAAAACAAAATCACGTACTAGTCTCCTGGCCTCTAGCCAAACAAATGTGGTTGTACTCTTGGGCCATAGCATCTCCCGTACTAGTCATTTGACCTCTCAAGCAGTTTAGGCGAGGCGTCCAGCTCCAATCTCGCTCGATCAACACACCAGGTCGAGGCGGCGATGGATTCTGTTGATGAGGAGGCCAGCACAGCTGTCGGCGGGGGTTCTAAACACAGGCCACACACAGAGTAGAAGCCAGTGAGTCCGAGATTTCTCACATAACGAGGTTCTAAAATCTGAATCCTCAGTAATTTCTTTTCCAATTTCTAAACTAGCAAAACAAAAGTTAGCTCTTCTAGTTAAATTATTTAATGATTGATTGGTTACATATCTTGAGGAGGAATTCTTTTTCCAAGTTGAAGATGCAATCATATTAGGTTTCCAAGCCTTGAAGAACCACAAAGTTGTGCTATGAGTTTACAAATGGATACGTTATTTCTCTAGTATTGTCAATCTTTTGTCTCATGCACTTTCTTCTTGAACAAGTGAACCTTCACATTTTTGCATTCGAATTTTTTGTGACTCTGAATACCCATTGTCAGCATCTTGTGCCCGCCCATGCACGCGTCGCGATATTCTTTGGGCGTCTGGGTTCGTCTTGGATCACCCTTATACCAGGTTGGATCTAACTAACTTGCACGGTTCAGATCTGCCCATACCCTTCGTTAAGTGAACTATTTCTCGCCAGAGATCCAGATCTGACGGCTAAAATCTCCTAACCAGAAACGAGCGGCGCTAGCGGCGGCGACAGGCGGCGGCGTCGACAGTGCCGGCGCTCTAGGTCGCCCGGGGAAGAAAGGAGGCGCTTACGAACCGCGATGGCGTCTTTGAAGCTCGAGGTGGCGTTGGTTCGTCGAGGGGCGCGCGGACACGGCGGGGATTCCTCGTCGGAGTAGAGGCAGACGTCGGGCACGGTCAGTCGTCGACGTTGGCGAGGTTCCTCGTCGCGCTAAGCCAAAATAAGGGTACCGTTAGATGCGCACAACGATGTAGATTCTAGGTGTACGGTCGAGGGCAAGGCGGTGGCTACTTACGAGGGAGGTCGCCGAAGTTCGTGCAGAGAACGGTGGCGGCTGGTCGTCGACGTTGCTGGAGCTACGGACCATGCGAGGGCAAATGGGGAGTGTCAGTAGGTGCGCAGAGACTCGCTGATCTTGATAGCATGAACTAGAGACAGAGGGGAACACGGGGCTCACCGGAATTCGCCGGCGCAGTCGTCGGAACAGCGGCGGCGTCGTGCGAGTTGTGGGCAGCCTGGTGGCGTGAAGGAGAAATTGTTTGGGGGAAATGGTCGCGAGGATGTGGGGATTTTATAGCCAGAGGCTCGACAAGAAACGCTTGCTGCATCAATGCCAATTAAGCTCGTGAAATCAGTGCAGCAACGGGCAGCGGCGGAGGTCGTGCGCGGAATTTGGGGAAGGCGAAGCTGACGTGGAGAAGGCCCGCTCGTCAGCGAAGTGCGCGAAGTGGAGGTGGGGTCATGTCGTCAGCGGCTGGGTGGGTGTGCTCGCGCGTGTGGAAGGAAAAGAATTGGCCCGGGTGGGCTAGTTGGGCTTGTTTAGATGCTGGGCTAGATTCCTGGCGCCTGGCCCTTTTCTTTTGTTTATTCCTTTTCTTTTTCTATTTCGATTTTCAGGAATGGTTTTGATATGAATTCAAACTCTTTTTGAATTCAAATTTTTCTGGGGTTTTTGCAGGGTGCAGTAGTCTCCAATATAGGCATAAAAGCAAGTGGTTGCTTTGCAAAGGCTTGGTCAAGCTTGGAGATCAAAATAACAGAGACTTGGCACTTGGTTTGCAAAATTTGAAATCTGGTTTTTGAAATCATTTTCAATTTGTAAAACTTGGTTTAAACTCTTCACTCAAACCTTTCCTCAAGGAAGGCAACAAACTTGGTTCATAATCAATCAAACTTTCAAATGGGGATAGCCATTTGATTTAAATCTGCTCACATAAAATCATAGCACTATGTGCTTCTGTTTTTCTGAAATGAGTTTTGAAATTGATCTCAAATCTATATGCATGGATGAATGATATGCAAACTTTGAAATCATGTTTTTAGGGATGTTACAGGTTGCTGTAACAAAGGATTAACTGTATGGTGTGGAAGGTGATGATGGTTTGCAACAAGTAAACAGTAATAGTGGAAGATGTATCAATGGTAAAGATTGGACCGGGGTCCATAGTTCACTATAGGTGTTCTCCTTAGATAAACAAACATGGCATGCTGGGTAAAAAAATACAGCAGGGCAATTGACAGGACTGAGCAAGGCATAACAATGTAATACTAGACAAAAAGATCCTATGAGATTCGATTGGGCAATACAACAATATACATAGACCGCCATCCAACTGTAGCTATGACTAGAAGTCCACCTTTGGGCTATCATCTGAATCCCCTCCAATATTAAGTTGCAAGCAACAAACAACTGCTTTAAGCAAAGTGTGTAAGGTAAAGAATCCACTTGTTCCATGAACAAGAGACCATTGTTTTCTCCCTAGTGGCAACAACACATCTACAATCGTAGAGATTTCTGTCACTTCCCTTGATTAAGTAGAGGCATGAAACAACTATCGAGCATAAATACCCCCTCTTGGAGTCACAAGAAACTACTTGGCCAAGATAGCTACTAACAACAGAGAGCATGCAAGATCACAAACAACACAGACATGATAGAATCAATAAGACAAAACCATTAATCAATCTGACATAGTAATCTCAATATCCATCGGATCCTCGCAAACACAACATGCATGATTACAAATATATGAGATCTTGATCATGAACGGAGCTCACAAGATCTAGACATAAAAGCACAAAGGAGGAGATACAACCATCTAGCTACTACATGGAACCGTACCCAAGGTGGAACTAATCACGCTTCATACCGAGGCTGGCATGATGAAGAAAAAGGCCTCTGGGATGATCTCCCCTCTGGCAAGGTGCCGGGAAGAGCTTCATATCCCCCCGATCTAGGGATGATGGTGGCGGCGGCTATAGATGGTTTTGTGGAATATTGATCGGGTGCTTAGGGTTTTGGCACCGGGGGCTTCTTATAGGCGAAGAGGCGAGGCATGGGGCCCCCTAGGCGCGGGGTGGGCCCACCCGTGTGACCAGGGGGTGTGGACCCTGGTGAGTCTCCTCCGTCTCGTATTCCGGCTTCATGTTCCCCACGGCAAAATATTGACTTTGGCTTTTGTCCCGTCCAATTCCGAGAATATTGATTTTCTGCCTTTCTGGAACCAAAAACAGAAGAAAACAAGCAACTGGCACTATGGCATCTTGTTAATAGGTTAGTACCAGAAAACATATAAAAACACCTCAAAGTGTGGACAAAGCAAAGCAAAGTAGATACTAAACAAGCATGGAACATCAAAAAATATAGATACGTTTCCGACATATCAGTTATTACAGAAGTAATAACTTCCAAGACTCAAGAAAACTATTGGGTTATCTCCCAAGAAGTAGTTTTCTTTAACGCCTTTAAGTTAGGCACAAGAAGTAAGAATCAAGTATTTTCAAATGAAGAAGCATTGACATATTTCTTGCACCTACCTTTCTTACCTTTACTCTTACCTTTAGGGAATGTATGATTGCTTATTGGAGAAGCAAAATGCATAATGCCTTTTCCCACATCTATTATTGCTCCAAGGAGTCTTAGTAGGGATCTTCCAAGTGTATTTTATCCTTTTCCTACACATTTAATAACAAGATAATCAGTAGACACTACTTTTCCTGAGATCTTTGTAAACACTCCTTCAGCTATTCCAATGGGTAATATAGTTGCATTATTGGTAAGAGATATTTTTTCTCCTCCTTCAGAAAGATCCCAAAGATTCAAAGACTCATAGATATCCTGAGGCATAAGACAAAATCCAGACATGATATCACAACGAGCATCAAAAGTTTCATTGTTTAAAACAACTTTTATTGTAGGAAACCATTTTGAAGGCTCAGAATTTATTGGAACATAATCATGGTGCTCTCTAAGCATGTTATAGCAATCTTTCAAACTAGCTATTCTGGTCTCAAGAGTGTTCAACCTAGCATAGATGCTTATAAAGGAAGAATCAGACTTGCTAGGAAAATTATAAATTGTAATCAACTTATTTATGGTATCCAAAGCTTCATCCTCATTACATTAAAAAAATATTTTCCTGCTACAACATCCAAAGCATATCTATAACAAAGAGCAAGACCATGGTAGAAACTGCTAAGAAACAAGCCTAGAGTCATTTAGGCTCAGTTTTTCCATGTGAATCAGAATTTATAGACTAGGCTTCTTTGAAACTCTCTTAACTTCCTTGTTGGAAAGTAAAGACCATTTCCATAGGTGACACAGTGATTGGAACAACACTAGACATGATAGCAACCAAAGTAGGAACTATTTTTTGTGTTTTTGATAGGAAAAAGCAAAACAAACAAAACTATTTTTTTTGTAATTTTTGATAAAAAGAAGCAAGCAAAACAAAGCAAAAGAAACTAAGCAAAACAAAAACAAAGTAAAGAGAATGGTTGTGAAGGACTCCCCTTGTGAAGCCGTCCTTAACTCCCCGGCAACGACGCCAGAAAATGTCTTGATGCTGCTCAGTAGTAGGGCTTTGTTGGGAGACCCCAAGAGGAAGGTATGATGAGCACGCCAACAAGTTTTCCCTCAGTTATGAAACCAAGGTTATTGGACCAGTAAGAGAAAGGAAACAACTCCAAGGTGTTGCTAGCAACTTGGAATCCTACACAACACAAACTCAAGACTTTGCCCCAACTTACAGTGAGGTTGTCAATCTCACTGGTTTGCTAAAAACAAATGATTAAACGTATGGTGTGGAAGGTAATGGTTGCTTGCAGAAAGTAAACAATAACAATAGATGATGTAACAATGGTAAAGATTGGACCGGGGTCCACAGTTCACTAGAGGTGTTCTCCTTAAGTTAAATAACATAACATGCTGGGTAAACAAATTACAGCGGGGCAATTAACAGGACTGAGCAAGGCATAACAATGCAATATTATACATTCATGATCCTATGAGATTTGATTAGGCATTACAACAATATACATAGACTGCCATCCAACTGCATCTATGACTAGTAATCCACCTTCAGGTTATCGTCCGAACGCCCTCTGGTATTAAGTTGCAAGCAACGGATAACTGCATTAAGCAATGTGTGCAAAGTAAACAATACATTTGTTCCACGAACAAAAGATTGTTGTTTTCTCCCTAGTAGCAACATCACATCTACAACCTTAGAGATTTATGTCACTTCCCCAAATTCAATAGAGGCATGAACCCACTATCGAGCATAAATACTCCCTCTTGGAGTCACTAGCATCTAATTGGCCAAGACAGCTATTAAAAATGGAGAGCATGCAAGATATCAAACAACACAGACATGATAGAATCAATAATCAATAAGACATGATAGAATCAATAATCAATGTGACATAGTAATCTCAATATCCATCAGATCCTCGCAAACACAACATGTATGATTACAAATAGATGATCTTGATCATGAACGGAGCTCACAAGATCTAAACATGATAGCACAAAGGAGGAGAAACAACCATCTAGCTACTATATGGACCCATAGTCCAAGGTGAACTACTCACGCATCATACCGGAGGCTGGCATGGTGATGAAGAAGGCCTCCGGGATGATCTATCCCCTCCGGCAGGGTGCCAGGAAGAGCTTAAGATCCCCCCGATCTACGGACGATGGTGGCGGTGGCTATAGACTATTTCGTGGAGATCTGATCGGGTGTTTAGGGTTTTGGCATCGGGGGGATTATATAGGTGAAGAGGCGAGCCAGGAGGGCGTCCAGGGGGCCCACACCCTGCCCAGGCATGGCCTAGGGTGGGCCCGCGCATGGGGGGGTTTCCACCCTGTGGTGCCCCTCCGGTCGCCCTTTGGTCTCTGTGTTCTCCTCGGTAAAATATTGACTTTGTCTTTTGTCCCGTCCAATTCCGAGAATATTTCCTTACTAGCTTTTCTGAAACCACAAACAGGAGAAAACAGGCAACTGGCAATGCGATATCTTGTTAATAGGTTAGTCCTATAAAATGTATAAAAATACCTCAAAATGTAGACAAAGCATAGAAAAGTTGATACTAAACAAGCATGGAACATCAAAAATTATAGATACGTTTACCACGTATCAAGCATCCCCAAGATTAACTCCTGCTCGTCCTCGAGTAGGTAAGTGATAAAAAAGAATAATTTTTGAGGTGACATGCGGTGACCCAGCATACTAATGTCACTTAAACAAGATATAAGTATACATACATGGTGAGCAAGGCATGATCATTATAATCCTTTAATCATTTATAGCTTATATTTTTAGTTGGCTAAGCAAGGCTTTATCAATACAACCTTACAATTGTATTGGATATATCTTCTTAGTATCTTTAATTGGATTAAGGATATTATTCATGGACTATGCCCACTTGATCCAATAGAATTACTACTGGTAACTATCTTCGGGATTCATCCTGGTAATCTTCTTTCCTACCATATAATTAGGTAATAGGAATAATTCTTCTATTTATTTAGGAGTATTTAACTCCATCAATTATCCTATTGATTTGATTCTCTTCAATCATTCCCATCCTATAGATGATATCTAAAACTAGCATTACTATTTACCTCTTCTTAGTTATTTCTTTATAGACACTTAAATGTAAGCTGTGTTCTGGTCAACAGTTGATAGATTGAGAGTTGGTGAGTCAATAGTTGATTTCTCAATATTGATGAACAACATATATTGGAATATAACTCAATATAGATGATAAGGATTGATATAGAAAGAAAGATATATGGTGAATGATCTAAACTTAGTTTCTTTCCTACTCAATCTTACTTAAGAAGTGGGGTTAGGTATTACCATGATACTCATGGTATAAGCAGATGAGATTAAGATATAGTTGTTACATTCTTATTATTTGTGTTATATCCTTAACTTGGTACTCATGAGTGATTATAATGAATACTATGATATGATCACCTAAGGATCAAATATAAATCCTAATGTATTAGAGTTTAACTTTTTATTTCATTTGATCTACCTTTAGATCAAATCTCCCTTACCCCAAAATAAGGTTTTAGCAAAGGTCATATTGAAACTTATCATAGTCAACTTGATGATCTACTTTAATTCCATCAAGTTAAGAGAAGCTTCAATCACTTTGACAAGTTTTGTTCAAAAGCGCGAAAATTATTCGGATTTTCTATGCATGAATGCAATGCACACATCTGGGTTCAGCTTATTTCTAGGCTCTAATGCTGGGATGTTACAGACTCTCCCCCTTAAAATAAACTTCGTCCTCGAAGTTCGCAAACTCTCACGTCTCGGAGTAAGGAATTGACTTGTAGTGGTTGCTACAGTTCTTCACTCTATGGTGACCTTAAATGAAAAATAATTTTAGCATTCTATATCCTGGTTAGGTATCCTAATCCAACTCTTCTTATTTAATTATTGAGCTTTCTTACTAGATTATATAAAGTCTAGGAAGTCTCCCTTAAACAAGTTTTAAGTTTCTATATGCCCGTGATTGTGGTCAAAAGATTATATTTTTTTATTCTTGTCATAGTATAATTAATACTCGTATTCCTTCCAAAGATTGGATTTGAACTCATTTAGTCCATACCCATTGGAATTTCTTGTTCCTCAATACCTGTCCAATTGGGTGTTCTCTATTACTTCTTAAGGGTTACTTAAGAGTTGTTTCTTCTAGAATTAGTCGGTTAGGATTAACCTTTTATCACCTTCAAGCTTTTACCTTATTAAGTTTTAGATAATCTTTCACTATTACCTATAGTACTTCTTCAACTTTCATTTATAATGTTTGCTATCCCCCTTAGGGTTTACTAATAGTCTTTAAATTGTCTATATAATATTTATTGGCTTTATAACTAGAATGTTGATCTCTGTTCAGTTTATACTTTACCTGATTAGGGTCTAATGAAATATTATACGGTGTATCCACACAATTGTGGATATCCGAAACAAATCTTTCAGCATTATATGTCTTACTTATTTTTGGACATTTTCGCTTGGATAAGTCTGGCCTTGCGAAGCATCTCGAAAGATGACCGCCTTTAAATTTTATACTTCTTTAGGTCTTACTTAGCTTAGGCCAAATTTTATTCTCTTTATGCAACTTTTAAGAAAACCTGGTTAACTAAGTTAACCAAATACCAGCTGCGGACAAAATACCAACTGTGGATTGGAATACCGACTATGGATCAAATACCAGCTGCGGATCATCCTGGGTGATAGGTATTACCTTACGGTTTCCGACCTACTACTGGCATTCCCTCTGAATTGTCAGAGCTTACATACCATTTTGCTCCACAACTTCATCTTTGTACTAATTCATGATGCTTCTGAAAGGACATTTATTGTCATAATCACTTTTGGTGTTCGGTAACAACAAGTAGATCATTTTACAGTTTGTCACTGTCCACAGGTTGATATTATGATAAGTGAAAAGCACCCTCACACTTGGGAAAAGTCCACACTCATTTGACACATTTCTGGAAACTCTAGACTGGAGTCTCCGGTGTGGTCCGGAGTTTCCGGACTTGTCTCCGGTGGGGTCTTCAGGATCTAGTCTGGTACATTCTGACTAGGGGTCCGGAGTCTGCACCGGACGATACTCCGGAGTCTCCGGACCTTGTTCAGTCCAAAGTCTCCGGTGTTGGAAGACCGGAGTCTCCGGTGTTGCTGGGTCAGGATTGTTCTGGGTCATTCAGATGGGCGGTCCGGAGGCTGGTCCGGAGATTGGCCGGAGTCTCTGGTCTACAGACCGGAGTCTCCGGTCTACAAACCGGAGTCTTCGGTCTGACTTTTCTACAACAGTGAGAAAACGGTTCGTGGAGGGGGCTGCCTATAAAAAGGGACCCTTATCTTCTTCCTCCGGCTGCTCGAGCTGCTCAAGAACACCAACCCCATTAGAGCCACCAAATCTACAAGATCTCTTCATCCAACCATCCAAAGTCATTGATCTTTGGAGAATCGAAGGAGGAGGCCTTGATCTACATCTTCACCACGAGAGATCTTCATTTCCCCCTCATTCACTTGAGGGCCCCCAAGCTCTAGTGTTTCATCGGAAACCCTAACTTTGATTTGGTTCTTACAAGCTTGTCTTTGATTTGTCTTGACAGCTTGCTTGCATTTGGGAGCCTCCAATTAAGTTGTGGATGTGTGCCCCGAACTTGTTGTAAAGGTGCCGGCTTCCACCTTGAAGGTTGCCGATATAGTGGAAGGTGGATCGAGCCCATTGGGGTGAGATTCATCAGAGAACAAGGGAGGCCTCTCGTGGCGTTGGTGGTTTGAAACCACCCCCTCTCCAACGTAGACGTACTTCCCCTCAAAAGGAAGGAACTACGGGAAACAAATCCTTGTGTCTCCGCGTCCACTCCATTGGTTACTTCTATCCTTTACCACACTTTACTTACTTGTTCTTGCTTAGTGTTGTGTTAGCTTGTGCTTGGTTAACATATAGGTAAATTCACCATAGTTGCATATTCTAGAGAATTTACCTTTCTTGTCAAACCCTAATTTGAGAAAGAATAAAATTTGAAGTAGCACCTATTCACCCCCCCTCTAGGTGCCCATACGATCCTTTCAGCTTCCATGAACTAGGTATTACTACTTTATTAATTCCTTAGTAATATTACCTACTTGATTGAACCCTAAGTTCATCCCTTTTTGTTGTTCCTTATATTTACTACATTAATCTTTCTTCTTATAGCTGGCTGAGAATATCCTGAATTTGATCTATCCTTCGAATTATGTTAATTCTCCTTACACTTGACTTTAATAAGTCTTCATCTTGATCCTTGAAACTCGTCACTCCCTTACACGAATTCCCATTTCTATCTAGGTCTATAACATCAAGTAATAACTGGGTGTTACATCATGCATTTGCACACCTAATTAAACTTCATGTACAGATCTAGGTAATCAAGAAGATTCAAGAAAATCCAAAAAGTCCATAAACAATAAAACATATACCATGTATTATACATCGGTTCTTAAATAATTTACAAATTTACTAGATTTCCAACGGTTTGCTCCACACCTATTTACACAACTATCTTACAAGAACTTCTTGCTCTTGTGAGTATATCCTCACTTATTTCGACAAACCTTTCAAACTACAATACGCATTACCCTCTATGTACATTATTCAAGCACTCATCCCTTGGGATGTCGTTTCTTTTTTACTTTCATCTTCCTCTAGTGCTTCCTGGAGTTCCGTCCATGATGACGTGAAGTCCTACGACTGCCTTCCGGAGCGTAAGAGCATCCAGGAGGTGCGTATTCTTGATTAGAAGTACCGAGACTGAGATTAGTCATTGAAAAATGACTAGAGTTGGCGTAATCTTCTACCGAATATTCCTGGTTTTCCGGCAACGCTTCCTCAAAGTAAGTTGGCTCCTTAGCCTTTTCTTGGATCCAGTCGTACATATTGGTATAGTAGCTATCAGAATACTCTTCTAAGTTGATTGGGTTCGTATCACCCCCATATGGTCCATAAGGCTCTCTATGGTAATAGCTGGTCTCTACTTCGATACATGTATCACAAGGTATATGATTTCCTATAGTTCCACCTTGAGATTCTACTCCCCATCCATACTTGTTTGGCTCAGGGTTAGTTGGAATAATTCCAGCCCATTCCTGTTGTTTGGAATTGTACTTGGTCCATAATTCCAGCCCATTCCTGTAGTTTGGTAGTAGGCATAATTTTCCGAGTTTGGATCATCAAACTTAGTTTCCTCATACACTTCTCCTGAAGGTATGTATTTGGGATGCCTAGCTTCTTTATCTAACTTCTTCCTAGGTGCCATTGCCTTATCAAGATCAGTAAAATCCTCAATGACCGTATCCAGTTCCTGAACTAAGACTTGGTGAGTATTATGATAAGTGTTTAACAAAGACCGATAATGATCCATATACTCTACAGCTAGAGTAGGTTCAGTTTGTACTAAAGTAGAGTGATCTAACTCATGCTCTGGGTTTGAGGTTTCATGGGGTATAATAGTATGAGTACTACCTTCTAGAGCTTGGGATTTCTGTTCACGAATCATGGTTATGGCTGCTGCTACGGCAATCTGATATGCAGATGGCATGCACCTTGCCTCTCCTGATGGCATTTCTCCCTTAAGTCCTAAATTTTTGGGTAACATGATCATGACACGGTATTTAGCTAATACCTGCCCATCATAGTAACTGTAAATCTTGACCAAAAGTCTCGATTCACAATCCAAACTCCATAGAAGTTGTCGGAGATTATCTGTCCAATCCCCTTCGTAGTCATTCAACGTCCTGTTCATCACTTGAATATTCCGGGTGGATATCAAGGTGCCATGTGGAACTGTAGATAAGAAATTATCATCCGTCACATAGATTTAAAACTCTTGGGTAATGATCGGAATTGCAATCATACTAAAGAATTAGTGCACTAGTAACATGACAGGATTATTCTCAATTGAATATCCCTCATATCTCTAGAGAACTCTTTATTATTGCTAGGATGTGTCCTACAGGTTCTACCCATTTACTAGGTTTCCAACCTAAGGTCAAAGCATATGCTCTGATACCAACTGCGGTGACCCAGCATACCACTGCATGATGTAGTATACTATAGTCGTGGATATAACACCAATGAAACACCGTTCACCAGTATTACACCCCTCAGAGTGGCACAACGGAAACACATCAGGTCCAATACATTGCTAAAGGTTACAACTCACTCTTTACACAAGATCCAGAGAACACTCTAGGTTAAAGAGAGAGAAAGAATTTCTGACAAAGAAGAATCAAAGATAAATAATGCACCAACTATTATACTTTTCAGACTAGTATTTTAATTAAGGAGTTGGCATTGCTGCTATTGCAATACATTAAAGAAGTAGGTTCTATGGCTAGAGATTATATTTCTATCAAAATAGTAACTTCGTCTTCACTTGAGTTGATGTCTTTGTTGACTTCCTTGTCTTTGTTGAAGAGCTTTAGCTTTGGATGATGATTCTTGGAGCATAACTTGGTGTAGACATCATCTTAATGGCTTTAGAATCTAGCAAGGGTTAAGAAGATACTTTGAGTACGAGCGTACTCAGCAAGTTCACTAGAAAAGGAGTGTTTGATGCACTATAACTACAGCCACAGACCGTAGGTCGTAGGCAGTGTAGGTTTTCGTAAACATTTCTTCAAAGGTTGCTTTTTTTTTCTTAAAAGCTATGTCCGTCAGCCTTCACGAGTTTACCAGAACTTTCATGGAGTTCCTTTCCCGCCGCGTTCACAGCTCCTTCCCGGAATAGGGAGTAACAAGTTACAGCTCTTACACTCTGCAGAGGTGCGTTACTTTACCCATGAGAGATCAACTCTTTGTTGCACAACCGGGCAGCTTATTCCCGTCCATAATTCCATGATGTGGGGCCCAGAAGATGATCCAAGCCAATCACTGCCCCCTTCGCGACCTCGCATGACTCATTGGTGTACACCATGCCCACATATAGAATTACAGCAATGGTTTGTACAAACCGTTAGATGCCAGAACTATCATGGGACGTTGAGGGTTCCCACCCATATGCTGAATATCCTCTACGAATTACCAATTAATATGCATGCTACAAGGATAACAGCCACGACCTGCACATCCGGCTACATGCGAGAGGAAGAAGATATAGCTGACTTCTCCGTCCCATTCCAAATCTCATGGTTAACGCGTGATATACGACGCAAGAATCACAGGCGAGATTGGTTGTTAAGTCCTAGATAATATGTTTCTGAACAGTGGTATTCCAACTGCCAGATTTAATAGGTTATCTGATCACCCTGGATCAGTAACCAATAGTTCTCATTATTATCAAAAATAGTATTTTCTGACCTTTTTCAAATGCAGGTGATGACCACACTGGATTTTCAAAATACTTTACAGAAAATAACCAAAGGACATGAGCAAGTGTGAACTTGCCTTTTGTGATTGCAAGATTATGCACTCAGGGTCTTCGAGTCAGTATAAGATCCAAAATCTGAAATCATCATCATTGGTCCAGTAAGGACTAATGTTTAAAGAAGCAATATGCTCTTATGCATAAGTAATGTGATGCACTTTATAAACGCGAATCCCGGGGATAACGTTGTTCTAGGGTTTGGATACTAGAAATGATGTCTTTGAATTGTGTTGTACTTTTAGATGAGTTTAATACTTGTGCTTCTTATTAGGGCTTGTGAGTGTGTGTGAGGCAATAAGTAGTTACAATATCATAAAATAATGAGACACACTTAATTGTGAAATGCTACTTAAGATTGCTTATATAAGAATTGTTGTTTTGAAGTGGCAAACAGAATAACATTTGAAGAAAAGATTTCTTTTCTAAGGTCTAATCAATCTTTGTGGTTAGTTGAGTCTGGTTGATGTTATTTGTGCTTACTTGAGTAGTTTGGGCTTGAGATGCTTTATGACTTAACTATATTAGACCAAAGTTAACTATAAAACATATAGCAATGTTTATAGTATTATATTTAGATTCTTGTAGACTAAAGTTAACTTTAAAACATAGATAGTTTGAAAGTATAATGCTTATAACATTTGTACCTTGTGTACTTGGTAATGTTGCCTTAAGGTTACTTAAGAATGGTTATATTTTTACTTGTTGTAGTGGTTTCTTGATTTTATAATGGAATAGTATCATTTACCTTTTTAAGGATGAGTGGTTATATTTTGCAAACAAGGAAATAATATTACTTAACTACTTATGGATTCACCATAGTGTTGTGATAGTTTTGTAAACTGATGGTTGAAGTATATGGAAAAGATTGGATTTATTTACAATTATTCTTGGGGTTTTATAATTGTTTAAGACCATTTTAGAAAATAATTACTCATTTGGTTGAAGGATAATTTATCAAAATTTAATTTATAATGTGTTGAACCATTATGACTTCATAATATGAATATTTAGGACTAATACTATTTATTAGACTTAATTGAATAATTTTTAGAAATATTAGCATTTTTTACTTACCCTTATATGAATTATCAATTAAGTAAATAAGATTTGAGTTATTAAAGTATTTGAATTTTTTATTTAACTCAAAAGTGTAATATTATCATGTAGGTATTATTTTTGTGATCATTTTGGTATATTATATTTATTTTTTTAATTTATAAATAATAAGATATGATTTTGACAATATTTATTACTTTATAAATACTTAATAAATATTTAATTAAGTGAAATAATAATGCATGATTATAGTTTTAAACAATAGTCTTATTTTTCTAAGATTTTTGGTATTTTATTCATATTTTTTAAGCATTTACCATTTTAGAATATGAATTATCAAAGTTTTATTACTTTTAAAATCTTTATTAAACCATAATTATTTAAATAACTATTTCAACAATGTTTGATAATAGTTTTAATGGATAGATTTTATTTTTCTAAACATTTTCATATATTACACATATTTTTCTGAATTATAAATCAAAAGTTATTAATTTAACAAGATTTAATCATTTATTTGATTTGTGGAATATTAATAATTGAGCTTATAACATTTTATTTATTTCCTAAACAGGAAATAATTTTCTGTACTGAAGCTAACTCTACCCAAAGTCACTGACTGGTGGGCCAGTGGCCACATCATCACTTAAGTAATTAAATGCATTTGCTACCGGCCTGATTACTACTCTGAGACAATGATAGATGGGCCCTAGGCCATGTCACTTGCCACGTGAGACAAAGACCAGGTCAAACAGTGAACTGGGTCCAGAGTGGCGTCGGCATGACATTGCTATGGCGTCAGCACCACTACCGTCGTCAGTGGGTGGTCGTCGGCGACGATCCACGACAACCCAACAAGCGAAACTAACCTAGGTCCAATCAGCGCATCAAGCTGGACCCTAAAGTGGCGGCGCCACTCGAAAATGGTCATCGGAGCCTCGGCTCCGACGAGCTCCGACGGTGGCATAAGGCGTGACGGCGATTCACATCGAGATAAGGCGATTTAAGGATACTAGAAGGTTCAGGGACTCACCCTGATGCCGATAGAGAGGTTGGCGAGGACAGGCGCGGTCGGAGGCGAGCTCTCCGACAAGATTTCCGACGAACTTCCGCAAGGAGGAACGGCAAAATTCGTCCTCTCTAATGCTCCCTTTGATGCAAGATTTCACTCAGAGGATCTACGGAGGACAGGGCTTCTCCATGGATACTTGGAAGAGTGTGGGGAGGTGTGGCTCAACGGCGAGGTGTGGCTCCAGTGAGCTAGGGTTTTGGCCCCATTCGAATCAGAGAGGATAAGGAGGGATTTTGGATAGGGATTGAGGCAGTGCATCGCGGTGGCCTTCTTATCCCCCTTTGGAACGACGACGAGCATCTTGACGCACGGCTGACGATGACGACATCATCGGGCGACGGCGAGCTCCTCCAGCGAGCTGCCTATGTGCGTGCGGATGACGATGACGTTGCTTTTGCGGAAAACCCCCTGGCGAATCTTTCAACTCAACCCGCAGTCCTTCTTCGGTCCCACTTGTCAGTCACAGAGGAGAACGAGCTGGGCTGGCTGCTAGGCTTTTGTGGGCTGCACATGGGCGACAAGTAAGAAGAGAGGAGTTGGGCCATGGCTAAGAAATGTTTTTTATTTGTTTTCTTTTTTTCTATTTTCTGTTTTACTTTTAGATTTGAATTTTACTTACTTGATTTGAATTCTCTTTATAGATTTGATTTGTTGAGTGATTGCAGCACTAATAAAGTATATTAAGGTTCTTTTATGAGTTTGTCATATAGTGATATAATTTCTTTATTTATTTTATATCAGAACCCCTTTTATATAATGTAGAAATCCTTATTATTAATTTTCTTCCTATACTAAACCATGGCTTTATTATAGGATATTTTCTTATTTGTTTATAAAACTTAACTTTAGTTGGCTCATAGTTTGAATAGAAATTTTTATATGTAGAATGATCCTATATCATTATTTGATGCATGAAATACAAAAGAAATTAATATGGTTAATACTACTTCCATTAACTTAGAAAATGGCAATGTATATATTCTATTATGATAAACATAAAAGTGTAGGGTTTGGAATTGTAAATGTTTACCCTAGGTTTTAGGGTTTTTAATATACCTAGATTCTTTTGTTGATGTAAATAAAGGTTTAGTAACTAAGCATAAGGTCTTTATATTTGTGATTTTTACTAATATCACCATTTCAAGTAAAATAGTGAATTTGCTTTCTAGGCTAACTTATGAGAAAGAATTGATAAAGTTAGTTCTTAAGCACCTAGGATAATTATGATTGAAAATGGCAAAGATGTGCTTAAGTGATTTGATATAGGAAAATATTCCTATAAACCATTATGGAAATTAGATGATTGATTAACAATATGAAAGGAATATTATGTTTGGTTTGATATTTAGAGTTGGGTGTTAACCAATAATGTCTATTTTCTATAATTCACAATCCTAGACTTTTAATTAAGGAATTCCTTTCCTAGATATACTACTTCCTATCCATCTTCTGTCCCAGGTCCTTTCTTCTCTTGCGGATCTTTCTTCATCATGGTTAACATGATGAGCTTTACTTTCCAACAATATTCTTATTCACCTATTATTCTTCTAAACTCATGGATGAATCCAATGAGTTTGATACTAAAGCATTTCATAGTTTTCTCATATCCTTGCTTGGTTATACCCACTACTCTACTGTTGATAATCTTCAATCCAACAAGTAGTTCTTTCAAGCTCCACTCATAATCTTCCTTAATCATCCATCACTAATATTTCTCCATTAGATGTATACATCCAACTACCTTTCTCTAAAGCTTACTATCCTTTAATATGAATAACACTACTTCCATAACTCTATGCTATAGTTGCTTTAATTGAATTATACTGTCTTACATTTACTCTAATAACTCATACTCCAACCTCACATTATATTAATGTGACCTGTAATAACTACTCTAGGATAACTTATCTATACTAGGTTTTCAATTATGTTCTACCCACCAATGTCACTTAAACAAGATATAAGTATACAACCCTGGTGAGCAAGGCATGATCATTATAATCCTTTAATCATTTATAGCTTAGATTTTTAGTT
Organism: Avena insularis; assembly: GCA_023614405.1. Classification (NCBI taxonomy): domain Eukaryota; kingdom Viridiplantae; phylum Streptophyta; class Magnoliopsida; order Poales; family Poaceae; genus Avena; species Avena insularis. The sequence goes on from CM042685.1 coordinate 304,895,468, forward strand.
GGCTAAGCAAGGCTTTATCAATACAACCTTACAATTGTATTGGATATATCTTCTTAGTATCTTTAATTGGATTAAGGCTGTTATTCATGGACTATGCCCACTTGATCCAATAGAATTACTACTGGTAACTATCTTCAGGATTCATCCTGGCAATCTTCTTTCCTACCATATAATTAGGTAATAGGAATAATTTTTCTATTTATTTAGGAGTGATTTAACTCCATCAATTATCCTATTGATTTGATTCTCTTCAATCATCCCCATCCTATAGATGATATCTAAAACTAGCATTACTATTTACCTCTTCTTAGTTGTTTCTTTACAAACACTTAAATGTAAGTTGTGTTCTCGTCAAGAGTTGATAGATTCAGAGTTGGTGAGTCAATAGTTGAGTTCTCAATATTGATGAACAACAGATATTGGAATATAACTCAAAAGAGATGATAAGGATTGATATAGAAAGAAAGATATATGGTGAATGATCTAAACTTAGTTTCTTTCCTACTCAATCTTACTTAAGAAGTAGGGTTAGGTATTACCATGATACTCATGGTATAAGCAGATGAGATTAAGATATAGTTGTTACATTCTTATTATTTGTGTTATATCCTTAACTTGGTACTCAAGAGTGATTATAATGAATGTTGGAGATATGCCCGAGAGGCAATAATAAAAGTGGTTATTATTATATCTTTGTGTTTATGATAAATGTTTACATTCATGCTATAATAGTATTAACCGGAAACATTAATCCTTGTGTGATTTGTAAACTAAATTAGAGTCCCTGGTAAAGCCTCTTTATAATACTAGCTTGTTGGTTAATAGATGATCGTGGTTTCTCGATCATGAACATTGAGATGTTATTAACAACGAGATCATATCATTAGGAGAATGGTATGATGGACATACTCCTATAGATAAGCGTAGCATAAAGATCAAGTCATTTCAATAGTTCGTTTGCTATAAGCTTTCTGATACATAGTAACCTAATTCCTTCAACCATGAGATCATGCTAATCACCATCACCGGAAGGATGCTTTGATGACATCAAACACCACACCGTAACTGGGTGGCTATAAAGGTGGCATTGAGTGTTCGGAAAGTATGGGTTGAGGAAGATGGATCAAGAGTGGGATTTGTCCATCCATATGACGGAAAGATATACTCTCGGCCCTCTAGGTGGAATGTCATCCAATTAGCTTGCAAGCATGTGACTGGACTCACAAGGGATCACATATCACGGGAACGAGAAAAGAATACTTATCGGTAACGAGGTTGAACTAGTTATGCAGAGATACCGACGATCAAAACCTCGGATAAGTAAACTATCGTGAGACAAAGGGAAATTGGTATCGTACGTAAGTGGTTCATTCGATTGCAAAGTAATCGTAGAAATATTTGGGAGCCATATGAATTTCCAGATTCCTCTATTGGTTATTGATCGGAGAAGTGTCTCGCTCATGTCCGCATAATTCACGAACCGTAGGGAGACACACTTAAGGATTCGATGTTGTTTAGTAGATATGGAATATTAGTAGGGATACCGAATGTTGTTCGGAGTCTCGTATGGGATCCGGGATATCACGAGGAGATCCGGAATGGTCCGAAGAATAAGATTCATATAAGGAAAGTCCGATTCCGGAGTTCGGGAAACATTCCAATGTTTTAATCGGAGAGGTTCTAGAAGGTTCACTGGTCCAGAAGGGGAATGGTCCATGAATGTGTCATGGGTAAGTGGAATGATAGGATCATATCCTAGGTCACTTGGTGTTTGTGAGAGAATTAATGCTCTAAATTGAAAGTCAAACGAGAGGTTTGAAAAGTCAAACTGGAACAATGGTTTCCTAGTGGAAGAAGGAAAGAGTCCTTCCAACTTGGGTTTGGAAGTGGTTTCAAACTCCCCTCCCTCGAGGCTGCCCCCCTCTCATAAATAGAGGGGGAGGGATGCCCCAACACCACAAGCCCTAGCCCTCCCCGCGCCTAGCCGCAGTCGCGCCGCCGCCGCGCCGCCGATCCGTCGCTGCCGCCCTAGCCACCGATGACACCTCCTCCTCCTCCCGGTCTTCTAAACCCTAGATCACCGGGAAACCCTAGATCCACCATAACTCGCACCGGCTTAGGCGAAGCCCTGCGGGATCTTTCCTCTACTTCCGACACCACGCCGCCGTGCTGCTGGAATCGCGAGGGGAGAACTATAACCTCCACTTCTGCTGGAACAAGGGAGAGGAAGGTCTTTATCGAGTACCAAACGTGTGACCGACTGCGGAAGCGCTGTCGGAAGGATCGTCTACGCGATCTTGAGATCCGCAAGTGTACGACTACATCACCCACGAGAATCTGCTCTCGTTAACCGCTTTGGAATCTTCGAGGATGAGTGCTTCTATCAACTCGTTGCTACAATCTAGTAGATAGATCTTGGCTTGTTTGTGTGCATGCGGTAGAAATTTTTTGCTTTCCATGCTACGAACCCCTACAATGAATACTATGATATGATCACCTAAGGATCAAATATAAATCCTAATGTATTAGAGTTTAACTTTTTATTTCATTTGATCTACCTTTAGATCAAATCTCCCTTACCCCAAAATAAGGTTTTAGCAAAGGTCATATTGAAACTTATCGCAGTCAACATGATGATCTACTTCAATTCCATCAAGTTAAGAGAAGCTTCAATCACTTTGACAAGTTTTGTTCAAAAGCGCGAAAATTATTCGGATTTTCTATGCATGAATGCAATGCACACATCTGGGTTCAACTTATTTCTAGGCTCTAATGCTAGGATGTTACATGACATGAACCATCACAATCATGATCAAACCATTTGCAAGCATTGAAAGCTGGGATCAAAGTACTCTAAACATGAGCATGATAGATGAAGTTCTAACAATAAGACATAATAACTATGTTGCAACATGAAAGGATACACACAAAGATTCATGAATATAAATGCATTGAGAGACATTTGTTTGTTTCACATATAGAAAGCATAACATAATGGCATTCAGCTTGTCCCTCATGGATTAGCAAAACATAAATGCATAGGACACCTTCAAAGTTCATAAGGGTGACTAGATCCAAATAGTTCAAAAACAAGCAATATCAACATTATGAATCAATCAATAAGTTTTGGGACAATGCACATAGAACTAAGAATGATAACTATGCTCTCCTAGTTGGTTCATAAAGATAGAAGGTGGATACTAATTATAAAAGTAGGAAGAAAGGACCTTCATAAAGGGAAGCAGGGATTTCAAGTTTCATAAAGAGCGTCCAAAAATTATGGTACTTGTTAGCTTTCAGCTCTCATTGCCCCTATCATAAGCATCTTGAAGTGATTAAGGTTAAAGTGAACAAAGTGTGGAGTATATGCTTGACAAAGTATAAGTTGGCAATTTCATGTCCCTTGAGTACGAGGGTCGTTCCTCATGCTACTCAACTTTAGTCACCGGTAAGTTCTTGTCATAGTAAGTATATGTGTATCATAAAGAACCACCAACGGGGTACCCCTTGCCCCATGATACAAGAGCTATCCCATATCCAAATGACAAGGCAACAGACAATGAGCATCCGAGCGATCTTTTTATTTGCTATGTGCATAGGTTTTTATTGAGGGTGCTTCACAGAGTAGAGATCATACTTCACAAATTGCTCACTATGGTGATGCTGCAAGTTTCCACCATGATTAGGCATCTCTTAGGCTAGCAGCCCAGACGTTTCTCTAACACAGGATACAAACTCCATGGACTTACAAGTTCCCTCTTTATTTCACACCAGTGACATCCATAGACAATAGAGCATGATATCAACTGAGTACAAAGTACAAGTGCAATGTTGAAAACGTTCCCCGTGAAGCACGGTTCTGCTAATTCCAACGTATAAGTGCAAGCATATACACCATAGATGACACAATGGTTCAAGTTTATTAGGGGCAAAGAATATAAAGTGTGTCATCAAGTTTGTGAGGGCTTTAATCACTAAGTTTTCACATAACAAAATAGTTTTTAATCGGAAGATAGTTGAAAACAAGAATATACTTGGAATGGTGTAACACACCATGCATAGGAGTTTATAGTGGACACTTTGGAATAACTTGGGTTCTTGGGAGTTGGAAGCATGAGTAGAGCTTACTCATACAAGTGGAGGCTAGCAAAAGACTGGGAGCAACCAAATAAGACAAAACCATTATCGAGCAACAAGTGGAGGCATGAACCCACTATCGAGCATTAATACCCCCTCTTGGAGTCACTAGCAACTACTTGGCCAAGATAGCTACTAACAACAGAGAGCATGCAAGATCACAAACATGATAGAATCATAAAGACAAAACCATTAATCAAACCAACATAATAATCTCAATATCCATCGGATCTCCACAAACACAACATGCATGATTACAAATAGATTAGATCTTGATCATGAACGGAGCTCACAAGATCTATACATGAAAGCACAAAGGAGGAGATACAACCATCTAGCTACTACATGGACCCATAGTCCAAGGTAGAACTACTCACGCATCATACCAGAGAGAAGGCCTCCGGGATGATCTCCCCTCTGGCAGGGTGCCGGGAAGAACTTCAGATCCCCCGATCTAGGGACGACGGTGGTGGCGACTACAGAAGGTTTCGTGGAGATTTGATCGGGTACTTAGGGTTTCTGCATCGGGGGCTTTTTATAGGCGAAGGGAGAGGCCGAGGAGGCGAACAGGGGGTCAAACCCTACCCAGGCGCGGGGCAGGGCCCACCCGCGCCTAGGGAAGGTTTGGGGGCCTGGCCCACTTCTTCGTATCCCTTCTGGACTTCTTGTTCCCCATGGAAAGTAATTGACTTTGACGTTTGTCCCGTCCAATTCCGAGAATATTTCTTTACTAGCTTTTCTGAAACCAAAAACAGCAGAAACAGTGCAACCAATCGTGGCAACTTGTTAATAGGTTAGTACCAGAAAACATGTAAAAAGTACCTCAAAGTGTAGACAAAGCAAAGCAAAGTAGATACTATACAAGCATGGGGCATCAAAAACTATAGATACGTTTCCGACGTATCAGTGCTATCATGTTTAGATCTTGTGAGCTGCCTATCATGATCAAGGTCATCTATATGTAATCCTACATGTTGTGTTTATTGGAATCCGATGGATATTGAGTACTACGTCAAGATTGATTATTGATTCTATCATGTCTATGTTATTTGTGATCTTGCATGCTCTTTGTTGCTAGTGGTTACTCTGGCCAAGTAGTTGCTTGTGACTCCAAGAGGAAGTATTTATGCTCGATAGTAGGTTCATGTCTCTAGTAATCTGGAGGAGTGACAGGAACCTCTAAGATTGTAGATGTGATGTTGCTACTAGGGAGAAAGCAACAATCCTTTGTCCAAGGTGTATTGTTTACTTTACACACTTTGCTTAATGCAATTATCTGTTGTTTGCAATTTAATACTGAAAGGGGTCCGGATGATAACCTGAAGGTGGATTATTAGTTAGAGATGTAGTTGAATTACGGTCTATGTATTTGACATGGATATACCCTATGGGTGCATAACATTGGTATACCCTGTCCAACCCAAGAAAGGCCTACGCGAGGACTTGCAGCCCAGGAAGTTTTTGGGTGGCCCAAACCCGTGGCGAATTCGACTCCTTGGAGGACAAGTCTAGATTAGATAAAATTTTAAAGGGTATCAACCCTAATCTGTAATCGACTCGACCTATCGTGGGACCTGGCCTATCTATATAAAGGCCAGGAGGGTACAGCGAGAAGGATCTCAACACATCATACACACACCTCCACGCCAGATTGCATATGCGCATCCTGTAACCTTTGGTTCCACCGTAATCAAGAGCAGACAAGCAGGAGTAGGGTTTTCCCTTCAGGGGCCTAAACCTGGGTAAACCTCGTGTCCCTGTGTTGCTTGTCTGTTAACTGTTCCGCGACTTTCAACATCCCCATCTTCTCGAAACTCAAGTCCATAACAATGGGCATTGACGAGTCGAACCCTCGTCAATTGGCGTCGTCTGTGGGAAGCGGGGACACTAATCATGCGGTCGTGACGGTCCCATCTGGAGCGATCTACGATTTCTCGGCAACGGAGAGTCACCTCCTCTTCGGCGCCTTCGACTTCACCGAGTTCTGCGTCCACCTCCTCAAATCCGTTGGCGGGCCCTGTCCTGGTCGAGGAGCCCATCCCCGTCGCACCACACACGCCGGAGGAGCCTATCCCCATCGACGATTGATCACCAGATTTTATCCTGTTTTATAATAATTTGGTCGCCGAACTTTTTTTTGTCGTACTTCTGTCGAACATCTTTGGCCGAGAGTCACCGACGAGAATAAAAAATTCAAATATGTCGACGATTTGCCTCGCCTGGAACCCACTCCTGAGAACACGAGTGAAAAAACAGTTATTTCTAGACTAAAAGTTACATCCATCCGACGCTATTTAGGGTCGGATTTCGGTCTAGAGGTCTAAGGAGTGGAGGTGCTCTTACGAAACAAGTTACATGCAAAAGAGGAACTAAAATATCCAACGATGAATCCTGGCCTCTCGGGTGCAGTTGTTTTCACGTACCAAAATAAGTCTACATGAGAACGACATAGAAAAGAACCCTAACGAGACGGTAATTTGGTCCCTAGTGGTCGCCAATTTATAATCCCCAGATACGCGGAGGCCCCAACCAAGAAATTTCGTTTTCCAACTGTGACGACGCCTGCGATGTCGGCGAAGTCTGCGGCCGCAATGTCGGCAGTGATTGACGGCGACGATCTGCTCCGCGAGATCCTGCTATGCCTCGGCCTCTCCACCCTCCTCGTCCGCGCCGCCGTCGTTTCCAAGCGGTGGCTCCGCCTGGCCTCCGATCCCGCCTTCCTCCGCCGATTCCGCGCGCGTAACCCTCCCCGCCTCCTGGGCCTTTTCATATACAACCACAGCCCCTATGCTCCGCGCACGGATTTCGTGCCCGTCTCAGCTGACCCAGGGCTCGCCGTCGCCGGCTCCGCTGCCGCCGAAAGCGCCGGCCTTCGACACCTCTTCGACTGCCGGAACGGCCGCCTTCTCCTGAGCGTCGCGGAGGAGTTCGATGGCCGGCTCGCGGTATGCTACCCACTGAGCCCTACGCGCGCCGACCATGCCCTCCCGCCGCTGCCGCGGACGCTACCTTGCCTTCCGGGCGTCCACACTAAAATAATCCGGGCGTTCTCCTGCCCAGGGACGGCGACGATGGCATCGTCTTCGTGGCGTTCCCGTTGCCCGCGCCGGAGACATTCCCGGTGCAGGCGTGTGTCCTGCAGTCCGGCGCGTGGGGCGAGGCCATCTTGGCAACAGCAGAGCTCCCCGCGCCATATCCCATAGTCACGGACCTGATGCACGTCCACGGCAAGCTCTACATGGCGACCGACAAAGGCTACATACTCCGGCTGGATCTGGCCACCGCACGCATGTCCACCATGAACCTCCCGTCAGGAATCGGCACCAACTTCAGGCTGGCATACAAAGATGGCTCCGGGCTCTTCCTCGTCCATGTGAAGGGATTCGAGCTGGGTGTGTGGTGCAATGAGTCGGACGGCGACGGCGACGGCGCGCACGATTGGGTGCTGGTGGATACCATTCGCCTGGTTGCGACAGGGGATCGCCTCGAGGAAGTTCTGCTGCTCGCTGCCGGGGACGACGCTGGATTCGTGCTCTTGGGGCGGAAGTGGAGCGGGGCCATCAGTTTCGTGGATCTGAGGAGACGGGAGGAGGAAAAGGTGGATCGCAAGATGTTGATGTTTTTCGGTCGTGCAAACTTCTTTCCTTTCACGACGGTCTGGCCTCCGGTTTTCCCGGCTGTCGATGAAGAAGACGGTCTCTTCACAAAACCAAGTCACAAGAAGACGGGAGGAAGAAGGAACCATCTTTTTTTTCGAAAAGGAAAAAAAAAACCAAGTCAGTTATTTCGAAAACGAACCATCTAAAGACTGTACTCTCTTTGTCTAAGAATAACTGACTTGAGTTTGTCTAGATTTTTGTGTATCTAGACAGGGGAGTATAAAAAAGATTGTATGCCTTGTGTGGCCCTTTGCAATTTCATTGTCTACGGCTTTTAATTTGTTGTGTCGCCTGATAGAATTCAAAAGGTTGCTTTATTTATAAAACGGGACGAAAGCCTGATTTAAGGAGGATAGAATCCAGAATGTGGCGGCTATCAGGTGCAAGAGATGGCAATGAGGGTTGCAGCGTGTCGGATTGAAGATCAAGCAGAGCAAGAGGATGAAGAAGTCACTATCGACTAATTAGCTGTTGTCGCCGCTTTTCTAGGTTTTAGCTTTGCTTTTGCTGGTGGAAAAACTTAGTTGGTTTCTTGTAAGATAAAGCTTGTCATCTCCTTTGGAATTTTACCATTCAGCTTTGAGTGCTAACACGAATATAGAAACGGTATATGCACCAAAGGGTCACAATGCCAAGTTGCGAACAACCGTGAGCTAGATACCAAGAGGCTGTTTGGTTTAGAGGATGTCATAGGGGATGAGGATATCTAACCAGCTGGTTAGGGTAGCCATTTTTTCTATTTGGATAAGATAAAATAAAAAGTGGTTAGAGATAGCCAGTTAAAAAGTAAAAGGGTGAATAAACAAGAAAACGTTTCAGAGCTATCAAAAAGTGGTTGAGCTCGTTCGGTTCTTTTTATAGGATATGCTCAACCATCATTTTGAGTCAAAAGTGGTTATCCATATCCCCTCCACCCTTCAAACCAAACATTGGATAATCGCAAAAAATTAAATATTCCTTGTCATCCACTAGATAGCTACTGAACCAAACAGCCCCCAAGTGGCCTCGCCCGGGGTAAGAGCATCTCCACTCGCCTACCCAGGAGGCTGATCCGGACGCCGAATTTCGGTCCGGACGCCAAAAATTGGCCCAGTCACGTACCCAAGAACCTGTTTTCGTTCGGATTTCGGCGTGTTTTGGTCCGGCCTATCCAGGCCGAACCCAGGATCCTGGGTACGCCCTGGAAACGCCGGACGAAGCAAATTCGACGAGTGGACCCGCCTAGTCAACATATATTTGCCCTTATTTATCCAAAGTTCGCCCATATTCGCTCAAATTTCGCCCATATTCGCCCAAATTTCGTCCATATTCGCCCAAATTTCGTCCATATTCGCCCAAAATTCGCCCAAAGTTCGTCCATATAGACCATATTCGTCCAAAGTTCGCCCAAAATTCGGACATATTCACTCAAAGTTGGTCCGTATCGACCATATTAGCCCAAATTTGGCCCATATAGACCAGATTCGCCCAAATTCGCCCAAAATTCGGGCATATTTGCCCAAAGTTGGCCCGTATCGACCATATTCGCCCAAATTTCGCTCATATAGACCAGATTCGTCCAAAGTTCGTCCAAAATTCAGGCATATTTGCTCAAAGTTCGTCGGTATCGCCCAAAGTTCGCCCATAGTTCGTCCATATCGCCCATATTCGCTCATATTCGCCTAAAACCGCTTATATTCGCTCAAAGTTCGCCCAAAGTTTGCCAAAATTTGTTAAATTTAATAGCGTGGGAACTTCACGCTTGAGTGGGAAATCAGCATTTAGGCCGAAATCAAGCTCCGTCCGGCCAAAAAAAAGTCCGAATTTAGGCCTAGGTTTGCCCAACGAGTGGAGATGCTCTAAGATTCGAACCTGAAATCGCCTTGTGCCACCTCTTATTTCAATGGGAGAAGTTGATGTTCACGGTGAACAATGAGCTGCAGGATATCCATCGGTTGCCTTGAAGCATGTGTTTTGTGAGACCCATTCTCGGTTAAGAACTCTTAATTTCTGTTTTCATCAGGAATACTCAATCCCATGTAGGAATAATTTGCGGTTAAGATGGCAGCACAAAGTAGAGCTGAGTCAGTTGACAACTTTCAGAGTGAATCACGATGGAAACAACACTCTTTGTTTATTTTCTCACATCTAGTTTGATATGCAATCTATTAAAATTAGCAGCATAATCAGCTGAGAGAGGTTCCGAGACAATGAACTATCCCACCTTCGATGCCAGCTCGTTTAGCATGCCCTTTTACCCACCCGATAAGTCATGAATTTGAGTCAAAATATCCAGATGTTTCGGCTCAATAGACGAAGATTTTGTAAATCCATCATAATGCGCAAATAGAACTATATTGCTCCTGAACGTCCCACTAATAGAAAAAGGGGCTTCGGTTCGACCTAAAGTCTAACACTAGTCCCGATTTATTACGGACCGGGACTAGTATGAGCACTAGTCCCGGTTTACCGTTTTCAGCGGCTAGGAGCCCGAGAAACTCTAGCCCCGGGTCATTCTGGACCTTTAATCTCGGGTCGTGATATGGCCCGGGACTGAAGGTGTGCGGACGCAGGCAACACCTTTAGTCCCGGGCCGTGATACGCCCGGGGTGCGGACGCGGGCAACTTAAAATTGCTATAACTTTTGCGTACGATGTCGAAAAAAACGTACAACCTATCAAAATGTGTGGAAAAATTTTTTGAGTTTGATTTCAACAGCCTTATTTCGATTCCTCACATTTTTATATTTTTAAAAATCTAAATAATGGATTCCTCACATTTTTCTGATTCTTTTACATTTTTAAATTTTGAAAGGAAAAAAAGTTATTTAATTTTTTTTAGCAATTTATTATGCCATATTTTGATTCCTCGCATTTTTCTGATAATAATGAATATATTATTTGTTGAATTTTGATTTACAGATTTAAAGATATTATTTATGCCATATTAAATGAATAAATGGCAAAAAATGAAATATTATTTTATTTAGTTTGTTTACTTTCATTAGATTAAAATATTATTATTACTTATTTATTGTTGTTTACTTAAATATTTGTTTGTAATTTCGAAAAATAAAGATGTATGACATATTGATATGGGCTAATAGGATTGATATGGTAATGTTGATAACAAGATATAAATGGGCTTCGCGCAAGGATATCCTGATGGAACAGAGAAGTTAAACGTACTGGGGATGGAGTAGTAGTGCTAGGATGGGTGACCGACCGGTAAGTTTGACCACAAGTGTAATTTGACCTAAAATTAAGTATAGTTAGTGTTAAAAATATTCCAAGTGAGAAGATTAACGAGTCAAACAATTCAAAAGTTCAAAAAAAATTCGAAACAAAATTTGAAAAATAAAAAACAAATGAAAAAATTCTCTAGTCCCAGGCCGTATTACGGACCGGGACTAAAGCTCCTCAGTCCCCCGCGCTAAAAAAACAGCCATATGGCATCCTCTAGTCCCAGGTTGTAGCAAACCGGGACTAAAGGTAGGGGACTTTAGTCCCGATTTCGCAGTCCTGGATACAAAACCGGGACTAAAGACCGTTATAACCCGGGACTATAGACCATTTTTCTACTAGTGTCCAAGGTCCCCTTGCATCACGATTTTCCTAATCACCTAAGCACAAGACTTGTATGATGAATAAATTATCTTCAAGCGTCATGATCTTATTCTTAACCATCTATGCCAAGTGCCATGCAACACACATGTTCTTGATCGAAGAACCAAACATTACTAAATTCACGGTCCACGTGAACTCTAACCACCATCATCCAACGATTGTCTACCTGTGATGGAGTCTATTCCTCCTCAAAAACAACATCATCCAAGTATTCTTCATGGAGCCCTAGATTACGCATCATCGCTTCCAGATCACCTTCGTCATCCATTCCCGATGTTGAACTCTCTCCTCTATCCGCCATTTGAGGTTTAGAGAAACACCCCGGTTACCAGAGAGAACACAATCTCCAACAGTGTGTCGCCAAGGCTAGGAAGTAGTGCGAAGACTTCCCCTGGATCAGCCCGAGAAACGCCGACGAGGAGGATCAGAAAAGCTCAATACCATGGACGTTGTGATGGTGAGAGGAAGGAAAACCCTATCTAGAGGGATTTTTTTGCACGTTTGGGTGCATGCATCGTTAAATCATATGTAGTACGTACCTAAGTGACTATTTTGTTGTAGTGGTCAACCTATATCTACCACATAAAACAGTTATGTAGTTGATGTGAAACACATGAACCACATATATGGTTGTGGTGGTTGATGTCAGCTAATATGCCACAACAAATCGTGATCCGTGGTTGATTCAATTGCGGTTGATATTTTTTGGTCAAAGTGGTCACGAGGCAGAAATTTATACTTCCACCATATGAAATATTTGTGGTTTACCAGCACATTTCTTCTTGTGCGGGTCCATATCCAAGACATCGCTCCCATTGAAGATCAAGATACCTATTTGTGCCGCACAAAGGTGCTTAGGATCTAGAAACAACCTTATGAGTAATTCTCACAAACAATGAAGGCTTATCTCTAAGCCAATTGTTGGTGCCATAACAACCGTTACAACAAACATGGATTGCTCTGTTCGTTGCAAAATCTATATTTTTCGTATGCTACTCAACATTAAGAAGTTTATCCATGAGAACAGATAGATTATGTCTCCTTCCTCGCTTTTGCAAGCATACAATCCCATGCATAACTAAGTCATTCTAGGATACTACATGATCAATTATTTATTGGTAACTTCAACTACACTTAGCATAGTAAATATCAAGTGAAGTTATACTGATCGGAACAAATCTTGCAGTTGCAATAGCCGTCGAATGCCCCATCACACCAATGTTGGCGGACCCTAGTCAAAATGACATAGATTGTTGCATGCATGTTTTATGCATAATAAAAGCCAAAAGCGAATCAACTCACAGTTCTCTGTGTACAATAAACAAAATAAAAGTCACATCATAATAATGACAAAATAGATCAGGATGACATGACTTGTTCACCATTGCATATAAGTTTCAGATAGGCAAAGACCTCAATGACATACAATGAATATGTATCAACATCATATTTAAAAAAAAGAAGTTAATATTATGTTGAAATGATATGTAGATATTTCTAGGTCAGTCCTTTTAATCAAGTTATACCCTAGGAAATCTAGTTCAAAATAAAAAAAATACTGAACACACCTGCAGATGCAGTGCTTCCAAACAACACAAGTACCACCGGACTACTTGCTAAGGCAGATCTTACGTCCATTCTTGAATTCCACGTCCTAACATTAGCCAAGGAGCAATTTATAATGCCATAGTGATATGGAATGACATGCCATGCTTATCTTGCAAAGAAAGACACAAAACAGTGCATCCAAAAGATATAGTCATTAAATGGTGCTCCTTGGGAGGGACATACAGACAATATATTAATTCAAAAGGATATGTAATGCCGTTCCATCTCTGATCTTCTAGAGGTGAAAACAAAATAGTGTATCCAAAAGATATAATGACCAACTACCAATATCTACGTGATCCCAGCGAGTCATAGGTACAATAAAGATATGGAATTATACGTAACATCTATAAAATTTCTATAGCAGGAAATATAAATGATCATCCATAAAATATCATTGGCATATACTCCATCCGTTCAGAAATATAAGATATGTTAGTTTTGTGAAATGAATGTATCTAGACGCCTTTTAGTGTATAGGTTTACTCCGAACATCTATGAACCTATACACTAGAACACATCTAAATACATTCGATTGACAAAACTAAAACGTCTTAAATTTCTGAACAGAGGAAGTACCAACAAGTGGTCCCTAACTAGAGCCATAGGAGTACATAATGATGTGTCATCAATTGAGTTTCACATAACGGGAAAAGGCTTATAGCCGCCTCAGTATTAGTGGCATAAAAATGGTAGTCCATTGCAGGTAAACCATAAAGATGACAGACGAAAAAGATCCGTCACCAATAGGTTGTTGGCTGATCTCGGCAGTGCACACTGTTGACACCCAAAATAAAAGCATGTTCTTGCTACTTGCTTCGGGGGACTACCTGGGTGTCTGAAAAAAAAAGCAGTGACGGCGGTCTATTTCAGGGTCTCTCGTGTCTAGGGAAATATTTTGTCCGAGAAGTGGAGACTTCTTTGTTCTATTGTTCGTTGCTGGCTTTGTATATGCTAGGAACTTAGGAGCGGCATGTGGACCCAGGTTAATTAACAAATGGCCAGACCGGTCTATATTAGAAACAGAAAGAGGATGTGTACCGATCAATATACATTACAATAAGTGAGAGTGTTTGGGCGTAGAAATTTTTCATTAGTAAATAAAGTACTCCCTTCGTTTCGAAATAGATGTCGCAAGTTTATAAAAATTGGATGAATATATATACTAAATAGTGTCTAGATTTATTTAAATTTTACAAATCTAAGACATCTATTTTAAGATAGAGAGAGTACACAGTATCAGAAAATTGAGCAATAGCCTTTGAAACAAACAACAGAGTAAACCACAACTAGCTAGCACCAAAAACAACTGGAAATTAGCAAATCTGCTGAACAGACCCATTCATTGCAAAAAAGCTTGTAGTGTTCCTAGTGGGAGGAGGATTTCCCTCCGCAAACGTGCATAGGGCATCGACCGTGCCCGCTCAGAGCGCCATTCTCCTAGGACTGCACGGTGGTGACGCGGTCTCGTCGAGGCCTGACGAGATGAGGGGCACCTCTTCCTTGTGATTGACCTCCTCCGTGTAGGCGAGGAGGGCCTCGTGGTCGGCGGTGTCATCCCACACCTCCTCGCCAGGATGTCCTCGCCGCCAAAAAACTCCTGCTCCTCCTGCTTGACCATTGACTATGGCTCTGGCAGCGGCAAACGCATGACGATGTCACGAGCCCGGCTTGGATGCTGCGTGCATGGTGACAGAGAACAACGAAAAAATGGCCATGAGCTGCACACCACGGTGGAGATAACTCCCTTTGCAGGGGCGCACCAAAGAAAGCATGCTAGTGCGACACCGCATGGGGGGCCTCGGGCCGTAGAGACGCTCGGCGAGGAAGGCGTCGACGTCAACACCATCCTAGTATGCATGCCGCCTATCGCAGTTTCATGGCCCGCCATAGGGATGGCGTGCCAGGCCACCACCTCTTCCTGATTGAGGACCGTCAGCCACCAGCACTCGTCGGAGCAAGTTGGATCCGCCTACTCCTCTGGCGGTGTCTCTTTCGTGGGATCCAGGGGTGCACGTCCAACGAGCAAAATAATGGACATCTCCCGGGGCTCGGAGCACCGGGGCATCGTCCCCAGGACCTCGGGAAACCTCATGGCAAGAAGCGCCCGAGTATTGATCACGGGAGCGGAAGACCGAAGTGTGACCCGAGAAGAGAACGGGACAGCTATCCAACGATGCCTCACCAAGGAGGCAGATTTGAGATTCCCCCTTGCGCGCATAACCTGGTCAACATTGGTGGCTAACACTGAGCAGTTATGCCACATCATAGCCATGCGTACCATGCCCACCACGTGGTGTCTCAGCGTCGTCGCGTGGTGACTAACCCTTGTGGTGTCTCGTTGCCATGATAAATGGAGGTTCAGGTCGGTCAAGAGGGGGATGAGAGACTTAGAAGGGAAAGAAGTAGCTGAGTTCTTTCCCGGTAATATATTTTGTAATCGTGTGATCATCCACAATATAGTTGATAGTTGCTGGACATAGGTATGCCTAAACTGTAGGGGTTCATAGCATGGAAAAAAAAATTCTATCGCATGCATACAATCAAGCCAAGATCTATCTACTAGATTGAAGCAACGAGTCGATTAGAGTACTCACCCTCGAAGATTCAGAAGCGGTTAACGAGAGCAGATTCCAAAGCTTGGGAGAGGGGAGTTTGAATCCGTATCCAAATCCAAGTTGGATAGAAGGAAGGACTCTTTCCTTCTTCCACTAGGAAACCATTGTTCCAGTTTGACTTTTCAAACCTCTCTTTTGACTTTCAATTTAGAGATTTATTTCTCTCTCGCAAATACCCAAACAATGTCACTTAGGACATGATCCAATCATTCCACTTACCCATGACACATTCATGGACCATTCCGCTTCTGGTTCGGTGAACCTTCTAGAACCTCTCCGATGAAAACATCGAAATCATTTCCGAACTCCGGAATCGGACTTTCCTTATATGAATCTTATTCCCCGGACCATTCCGGATCTCCTCGTGATATCCCGGATCCCATCCGAGACTCCGAACAACATTCGGTCTCCCTACGGTTCATGAATTATGCGAACATGACCGAGACACTTCTCCGATCAATAACACATAGAGGAATCTAGAAATTCATATGGCTTCCACATATTTCTACGATTACTTTGCGATCGAATGAACCACTTACATATGATACCAATTTCCCTTTGTCTCGTGATAGTTTACTTATCCGAGGTTTGATCGTCGGTATCTCTGCATACCTAGTTCAACCTCACATCGATAAGTACTCTTTTCTCGTTCCCGTGATATGTGATCCCTTGTGAGCCAGTCACATGCTTGCAAGCTAATTGGATGACATTCCACCGAGAGGGCCCAGAGTATATCTATTCGTCATATGGATGGACAAATTCCACTCTTGATCCATGTGCCTCAACACATACTTTTCGAACACTCAATGCCACCTTTATAGCCACCCAGTTACGGTGTGGTGTTTGATGTCATCAAAGCATCCTTCCAGTGATGGTGATTAACATGATTTTATGGTCGAAGGAATTAGGTTACTATGTATCAGAAAGCTTATAACAAACAAACTATTGAAATGACTTGATATTTATGCTACGCTTATCTATAGGAGTATGTCCATCATACCATTCTCCTAATGATATGACCTTGTTGTTAATAACATCTCAATTTTCATGATCGAGAAACCACGGTCATCTATTAACCAACAAGATAGTATTATAAAGAGGCTTTACCAGGGACTCTAATTTGGTTTACAAATTCACACAAGTATTAATGTTTCCGGTTAATACTATTATAGCATGAATGTAAACATTTATCATAAACACAAAGATATAACAATAACTATTTTTATTATTGCCTCTAGGACATATCTCCATAAGATCGGTGTTTCAACTAGCATCGGTGTAACCATTAACAACGAGCTGTTCACAGAGGCGGACCCAGAAAATTATCGAAGCCTGGGCGCACCGCAAGACACCTAAGAAATTTCTTGGACAAATATAAGCATCATATAGTGCAAATGTAGTTTTAACGGTAGTCTTAGAGGAAACACTAATACAATACATAACACGTTCACAACACATTCCAGTGTTTACGACACACTCGAATATTTACAAGTTTACAAGCTCATATCCGCTAATTAGCCCTAGGCCTACATGTAAATGTTTTCTTTTCTTTTTCATGGCTTGAAAACCGCCATATAACTCTAGTCACTCTAGATATACATACTAAAAATTTAGATATACTCCTTTTACAAAGCTAAAACATCTTAAAACAACTCTAGCAGATCCCTTAAAAGGACGGAACCAGAAAAATAACGGCCACTTTCTCGTTTTGCCCACAAAAACTGGCCAGACTAGAAACCATATAACCCCCGAACCAGAAAATTTTTTAGGGGGGCGAGAAAAATGCACCTTGGAACCACATATTCCCAGGTTTCCACCACGACCTAGAGGCGACCTGTATCGCTGCGAATCGTTGGCGGGAGGGACATTTCAGCTTGTTCCCCTCCCTTCCGCGTCCACCCGTTGCCACTGCCGCCGTCGACTCAGGTTTCGATAGACAAATTACGCCCGCCGAGACGGCCTCCGCTGCTCGACTATCACGTTTTCAACCCGAGCTGTGACAGAAATTGATCCGGGACGAAGATCTACCTCGAGGGCGGAAATATACTAGTTCATTGATTTAAGAACGAGTTCATCCTACAACAAGCTACGATACATAAATCTAGTTAACTATTTCACTTCCACTGCCGCTTCCCTTGCCGTCCTCCTTCCCTGTGCCGCCGGCATCGTCCTCCTCATCGGACGGAATCTCCACGATTTTGGCATTGTTCGCCGCACGGAGGAGCTTTTCGCGGCGAGCGGCGGCGATGAGGGTGTACTTGGTGCGTCCAGGGACGGACCTGAACCGCTCTCTTCCTTCCTGATTGCGGAGATCCGGGTGCACCAGCCGCGTGTTAACGACGCACAACCTTAGCTTCGCCTTCCACTCCCTCTTGAACTTCGCCGGCCAGTACGGGCTCGTAGCCGCGTACCGGGGCATCGCCCTCTTCCACGCCAACATATGGTGGCGCCGTGCCTCGATGTTCCACGCCAACATATGGTAGCTGATTCGCCAACCATAGGGCAATGTCGCTCCTGGCGGCGCGACGATGTCGTAGTGCGCGAACATCACCGCCTCATAGAAGTTGAGTGTTGGCGCCTCCATGGCGGCGTGTTGGAGAATGGAGAGGGAGGGAATGGATGCGGATGTATCGCGTTGGCGCCTTCCTATTTATACACGAAGACGGACGGAATCAAAATGAAATATTCGTTTTTCTGGTTCAGGTATATGGGTTCTGTTCCGCTCCGTCACGCGCAGCCTGAAAAAACGAGAAAAACTTGATATGGAAACGCGAATTCTAGTTCGGGATTTTAAGGTGTCCGCTAGAGTTGCTCTTATATCATGAAACGAAAGGAGTAGTTGGTAAATCCTGAATTATCCTTAATAGGGTAATCTAGTACGACATCCCTGGTCAAAGCGGAAAATATATGTTATGTTCTCCGTCTAGAAATAAATGATTTGGATTTATCTAAATTTAGACATGTATAGACATATTTTAATGTATAGATATATTTAAATCTACTCCCTTCGACCTATATTAATTGACTCAAATTTGTCTAGATTTGGATGAATCTAGACATTATTTAGTATATAGATTCATCCAAATTTTGACAAATCGAAGTCAATTAATATGGGTCGGAGGCAATAGACAAATTTAAGTCACTTATTTTAGAATAGAAGGAGGATATGATTTATACGAGGGCATCGACCGAGTTTTTTTTGTTATACTCCCTCTGTTTCAAATTACTCCGCCGACGCGCTTATGTAGGTGAACTAGTACTCCCTTATTTTTCATTCAAAAAAATCCTCGAATTTTTAAAATAGATAGTATGAAATATGTACTACGTATACAAAAAATTCTAAGAATTTTTTGATAAAAAATGAGAGAATACTAGTCCATCTAGATAAGCGTGCGCGCGGAGTAATTTGAAACAGAGAGAGTACTAGACAGCAGGGTGCGGCAAGAGTTTTAGGAGGTGCGGGTTTGTAATTTTTGAGAATAGAAAGAGAGGAGGCAGAATCGTTGTGGTCAGTGGTCACCGTGTGTTCGCTGAACAAGTCCACGGGACTGCCGTGCTTTGCCTTGCGGGATCAGGACTTCACGCGGCAGTTTTTTTCCATCACCGGTCAGGCCCAGAATTTTTTGCCCACACTTGGTCCGATTTTGCTGCGTGAAAACCATCTCCCGCAGCAGGCGCGCGAGCGTGAAGCCCGGGCCAGCGCCGGGTGACAGGGGCGTTGCGCCCGTCTGTGGCTGTTCATCACCTTCGTAACAAAAAACTATATCCTTAGTTCTTTTTAAGTATTTAAGGATTTTTAATCGATGTCCAATGATCTACTTCTAGATCATTTTGATATCTGCTAGTCAAACTAACAGCATATGCAATGTCGGGTCTAGTACATAGCATGACATACATAAGAGATCCTATGGCTAAGGCATAGGGAGTCTAACTCATCCTTTCTCTATCTTCTGCCGTTGCAGGACTTTGAGTTTTACTCAAGGTCGTATTGGGCAACATGGACAAGAACCCTTTTTTGCTATCTTCCATTCCAAACCTCTTTAAAACTTTGTCTAAATATGTACTCTGTGAAAATGATATTAGGCGTCTTGATCTATCTCTATAAATCTTTATGCCTAATATGTTAGCTGCTTCGCCAAGATCTTTCATTGAAAAACTATTATTCAAATAATCATTGACACTATTACGAAGATCTACATCATTCCCAATCAACAATATGTCATCTACATACAGTATTAAGAATGCTACAGAGCTCCCACTCACTTTCTTGTAAATACAAGCTTCTTCATAAGTTTGTATAAAACCAAAACTTTTGATTACCTTATTAAAACGTTGATTCCAACTCCGCGATGCTTGCTTTAATCCATAAATGGACCGTTGAAGTTTGCATACCTTGTTAGCATCTTTAGGATCGACAAAACCTTTGGGTTGTACCATATACAACCCTTCATCAATGTCTCCATTGAGGAACGCCGTTTTGACATCCATCTGCCATATCTCATAATCATAATATACAGCGATTGCTAACAAAATCCTCACAGACTTTAGCTTCACTACCGGTGAGAAAGTCTCATCGTAGTCAACTCCTTGAATTTGTCGAAACCCTTTTGCGACAAGTCGAGCTTTATAGATAGTAACATTACCATCAGCATCTGTTTTCTTCTTGAAAATCCATTTGTTCTCGACAGCCTTCCGGCCATCTGGTAAGTCCACCAAAGTCCATACTTGGTTTTCGTACATGAATTTAATCTCGTATTTCATGGCTTCTTGCCATTTATTGGAATCTGGGATCATCATTGCTTCCTCGTATGTCGCAGGGTCATCGGTGTTGTCCACCAACATGACACTCATAACGGGATCATACCAATCAGGAGTGGTACGAGTTCTCGTTGACCTGCGAGGTTTCGTAGTTACTTGAACCGAAGTTTCATGATGGACATCATTAGCTTCCTCTCTTATTGGTGTAGGCGCCACAGGAACTACTTCCGGTGCTGCGCTACTTTCAAGTTCGAGAGAAGGTTCAACAACCTCGTCGAGTTCTATTTTCCTTCCAGTTACTTCTTTCGAGAGAAACTTCTTCTCCAGAAAGGATCCATTCTTGGAAACGAAGATTTTACCCTCGAATCTATGATAGAAGGTATACCCAATAGTTTCCTTCGGGTATCCTATAAAGACGCATCTTTCCACTTTAGGTTCAAGCTTGTCGGGCTGTTACTTCTTTACATAAGCTTCGCAACCCCAAACTTTAAGGAACAATAATTTAGGTTTCTTACCAAACCATAATTAATACGGTGTCATTTCAACAAATTTAGATGGTGCCCTATTTAAAGTGAATGCGGCTGTTTCTAATGCATAAACTCAAAATGATAGAGGTAAATTTGTAAGTGACATCATAGAACGAACCATATCTAAGAGAGTTTGATTACGACGTTCGGACACACCATTACGTTGTGGTGTTCCCGGCGGTGTCAATTGTGAAAGTATTCCGCATTTCTTCAAATGATCACCAAACTCGTAACTTAGATATTCACCTCCACGATCAGATCGTAGAAATTTAATCTTCTTGTTACGTTGATTCTCTACTTCACTTTGAAATTCCTTAAACTTAAGTTTTGGACTTATGTTTCATGAAATAGATATACCCATATCTACTCAAGTCATCTGTGAAGGTAAGAACATAACGATAACCACCGCGCGATGCTACACTCATTGAGCCACACACATCGGTATATATGATTTTCTAATAAGTTCGTAGCTCGCTCCATCATACCAGAAAATGAAGTCTTAGTCATTTTACCCATCAGACATGCTTCACATCTTTCAAGTGATTCAAAATCAAGTGATTCAAGAAGTCCATCGGAATGGAGTTTCTTCATATGCTTCACTCCAATATAACCAAGACGACAGTGCCACATATAGGTCAAGTTATCGCTCAATTTCAAACGTTTAGCTTCAATGTTATTAATGTGTGTATTTCTACAATCGGGATTCAATAAGAATAGACCAACTATCAAAGGTGCATGTGCATAAAACATATTACTCATATAAATCGAACAACCATTATTCTCGGACTTAAACAAGTAACCGTCTCGCAATAAACATGATCCAAATATAATGTTCATGCTCAATGCAGGCACCAAATAACAATTATTTAAATATAAAACTAATCCCGATGGTAGATGAAGAGGTAGCGTGCCGACCGCGATCACATCAACCTTTGATCCATTTTCAACGCGCATCGTCACCTCGTTCTTCGCTAGTTTCCGTCTATTTTGCAGTACCTGTTTCGAGTTACAAATATGAGCAACCGAACCAGTATCAAATACCCAGGCACTACTACGAGTACTAGTGAGATACACATCAATAACATGTATATCGTATATACATTTCTTCTTGATGTCGCCGTTCTTCAAATCCGCCAAGTACTTAGGGCAATTCCGCTTCCAGTTACCCTATCCCTTGCAGTAAAAGCACTCAGTATCAGGCTTAGGCCCAGCCTTGGTCTTCTTTCCCGGCACGGTAACTTTCTTACCGCCCTTCTTGAAGTTTCCATTTTTCTTAGACTTTCCTTGCTTCTTGAATTTGGTGGTCTTATTGACCATCAACACTTGGTGCTCTTTCTTGATCTCCACTTCCGCAGACTTTAACATGGAGAAGAGTTCGGGCAACGACTTGTCCATGTTTTGCATATTGTAGTTCATCACAAAGTTCTTGTAACTTGGTGGTAGTGATTGGAGGACACGGTGAATCCCCAAAGCATTAGGAATCACTATACCCAAGCTTTGAAGCTTGCTTGCATGCCCAGACATCTTAAGCACGTGCTCACTGATGGAGTGCCCTCTTCCATCTTGCAGTTAAAGAACTTTTTAGAAGCCTCATAACTCTCAACTGCCGCGTGAGCCTCAAATATCATTTTGAGTTCACGGACAATATCATGTGGGTCATGTTTCTCAAACCTTTTTCGAAGCTCCGATTCCAAACCATACAAGATAGCACAATGAACTGTGGAGTACTGATTCTTCCGAGCGAGGAAAACATTCTTTACCTCATCGGTAGCATCAGCTGCAGGTGGGTCACCCAGTGGTGCATCCAGCACATAGGTCAAATTACCAGCATTGAGGACAATCCTCAAATTGCGGAACCAATTCGTGAAGTTTCTTCCATTGTTTTTCAACTTTTCTTTCTCTACTAACGCATTAAAATTGATGGTAGGGTCCGCCATTGATCTAGAACATATTTGCAATAGTTTAGACTAAGTTTATGACAAATTGAGTTCTAATTAATGGTTAAATTAATCTAGGTGAACTCCCACTCAAAACAATATCCCTCACATTGTTTTAGTGATCACATGAACCAAATCCACCACATCAAAACCGATCATTACGAGAATTGATGTAGCTTCAACGGCAAACAATCAACATGTTCATCATATCTACTATATGACTCATGCTTTACCTTTCGGTGATCCGTGTTCCGAGACCATGTCTGTACTTGCTAGGCTCGTCAAGATCAAACCTTAGCTTCTGCATGAGCAAATCTGGCTTACTCCCGTTGTATACACTCGCAGAATCTAACACACCCAATCATCACGTGGTGCTTCGAAACAACGATCTTTAGCAACGGTGCTAACTAAGGATGAACACTTTATAACTTGATATTTTGTGCTAGAGGGATCATCTTATAATGCTACCGTCACAAACTAAGCAATACAAGATGCATAAAAGGATTAACATCACATGCAATTCATAATATGTGATATGGTATGGCCTTTCTTATTGTGCTTCCGATCTCCATCTTCAAGCACAAACATGATCTCCATCATCTCCGGTATGGCGTCAAGGTCAATGGCGCCGCTTCATGGTTGTCGTCCACCAGCATCAACTATTACAACTACTTTGAATAAACACGCAAGTCTTAACGAAATTAAAAGACAACCATATGGCTCCTGCCGGTTGCCTACTTACAATAAGGAACATTGCATACATCACATATAATCACAATCATGGCCATATCATATCACAGCACACCCCTGCAAAACAAAGTTAGACGCCTCTAATTTTCTTTGCATGTTTTACGTGGTTTGGGGCTTTCAATAAGTGTCGTTCTAACTTACGAACAAGAACCACAACATTGATGCTTGAACTATCAAGTTCCCGTTGTAAATTGAATCTTTACTATGATGGGAGAGACAGACACCCGCAAAGCCACTTATGCAATACAAGTTGCATGTTAAGCGTGGAACAAGTCTCATGAATGATGTCATGTAAGGTTAGCCCGGGCCGCTTCATCCCATCATACCGCAAGATGCAAAGTACACAAAAAGCAATTGATAATAAAAGCACCACCGCCCATAATGACCATTGTGTTCTACTCGTGCAACAGATCTACATATAGATACGGCTCTGATACCACTGTAGGGGTTCGTAGCATGGAAAACAAAAAATTTCTACCGCATGCATACAAACAAGCCAATATATATCTACTAGATTGAAGCAACGAGTCGATTAGAGTACTCACCCTCAAAGATTCCAAAGCGGTTAACGAGAACAGATTCTCGTGGGTGATGTAGTCGTACACTTGCCGATCTCAAGATCGCGTAGACGATCCTTCCGGCGTTGCGTTTCGGCAGCGCTTCGGTCACACGTTCGGTACTCGATGAAGATATTGCTTTCCCTTGTTCCAGCAGGCAGCGGAGGTTGTAGTCCCCCCTCGCGATTCCGGCAGCATGACAGCATGGTGTCGGAAGTAGAGGGAAGATCCCACAGGGCTTCGCCTAAGCCGGTGCGAGTTATGGTGGATCTAGGGTTTCCGGCAATCTAGGTTTAGAAGGCCGGAGAGGAGGAGGTGGTATCGGCGGCAACTAGGGCGACGGTGACGATGCGGCGGCGGCACGAGGCGGCGGCGTGCGGCGGCAGCAGCTTGGCGGCGGCACGGCATGGGTGGGGAGGGCTGGTTGTGTGTGCTTTGGGGCAGCCCTCCCCCTCTATATATGAGAGGGAGGGAGGATTGGGAGAGGGGAGTTTGAATCCATACCCAAATCCAAGTTGGATAGAAGGAAGGACTCTTTCCTTCTTCCACTAGGAAACCATTGTTCCGGTTTGACTTTTCAAACCTCCCTTTTGACTTTCAATTTAGAGTTTTATTTCTCTCTCGCAAATGCCCAAACAAAGTGACTTAGAACATGATCCAATCATTCCACTTAGCCATGACACATTCATGGACCATTCCCCTTCCGGCCCGGTGAACCTTCTAGACCCTTCTAGAACCTCTCTGATGAAAACATCGAAATCATTCCCAAACTCCGGAATCAGACTTTCCTTATATGAATCTTATTATCCAGACCATTCCAGATCTCCTCGTGATATCCCGGATCCCATCCGAGACTCCAAACAACATTCAGTCTCCCTAATTACAATCCATATCTACTAAACAACATCGAATCCTTAAGTGTGTCTCCCTACGGTTCGTGAATTATGCAGACATGACCGAGACACTTCTCCGATCAATAACACATAGAGGAATCTGGAAATTCATATGGCTCTCACATATTTCTACGATTACTTTGCGATCGAATGAACCACTTACATACGATACCAATTTCCCATTGTCTCGCGATAGTTTACTTATTCGAGGTTTGATCGTCGGTATCTCTGCGTACCTAGTTCAACCTCGTTACCGATAAGTACTCTTTTATCATTCTCGTGATATGTGATCCACTGTGAGCCAGTCACATGCTTGCAGGCTAACTGGATGACATTCCACCCAGAGGGCCCAGAGTATATCTATCCGTCATATGGATGGACAAATCCCACTCTTGATCTATGTGCCTCAACACATACTTTCCGAACACTCAATGCCACCTTTATAGCCACCTAGTTACGGTGTGGTGTTTGATGTCATCAAAGCATCCTTCCAGTGATGTTGATTAGCATGATTTCATGGTCGAAGGAATTAGGTTACTATGTATCAGAAAGCTTATAGCAAACAAACTATTGAAATGACTTAATCTTTATGCTACGCTTATCTATAGGAGTATGTCCATCATACAATTCTCCTAATGATATGACCTTGTTGTTAATAACATCTCAATGTTCATGATCGAGAAACCACGATCATCTATTAACCAACAAGATAATATTATAAAGAGGCTTTACCAGGGACTCTAATTTGGTTTACAAATTCACACAAGTATTAATATTTCCGGTAAATACTATTATAGCATGAATGTAAACATTTATCATAAACACAAAGATATAATAATAACTACTTTTATTATTGCCTCTAGGGCATATCTCCAACATAAACGTGGGTAAAAACTCGTGTCTCTATGTGATTGCGTGTTCGTCTAGCTCGCCGATCGAGTTCTCCAGACGTTACGCCCCTGGCCAAACTAAAATGGGGACCTCCTATCCCCAGTGTTGAAATCCAAGACATGACAGGCGGCATTAGCGAGCCACGGTACGATATCATGTCCTCGAGATCGCCATCGCGTAGGAGGGGAGGGATGGCGCGGCCGTCGTTGCTGATGTTCCACCGGGATGGGAGGTGCTAGTCCCGCAGCACGCAGAGATTGTTCTCAGCGAGGACTGACGCCTCGTGCATGGTCAGATTGGACGCACGCCTTACCGCGCGCTTGCCGCCGCCTCTCCGGCTGCCGTCCGTCTTGTGGTTGTTGCGACCCATGGAGAAAAGGGGATGGTGGCGAGGCTTGCATCGGTGAGGTGGATGAAACTAGGAGGAGGGAAAGGGGAGGAGTGCGTAAGTGAGATATGGGCACTCCCCTTTTTACTTGAGTCGGGGGAAGTAGATCGAAGGGCCACCGACGCCATTAACTCTGACTCGTCGGGAGACGAGCAGTCATGCGTCACCGACTGCTTGGCGTCTGAAACCGGTGAAGCACACAGTGAGAGCGTGTACAGACACGTCACATGCGTCTTAAATTACATTGACTGTCCGTATAGTAGCTACCAAGAAGACACGATGCGGCCAATCTGACGCCACGTGCGTTGTCGGCATCTCAGTCCGTCCACCGCGTGTCGAGGGTGGCAAAAAAGTATCGGACAAACTGATGGACTGTGCAATCTGCTGACCACTGGCGGACCTTAATGGAGACGAAATGGGCCATCGCCCCCGCCCCCCCTCCCCCCAGCCTATAAAGAAATTGCATATTTTTTACATATATTTAGCATATTTGTCAACTAAAAGTCGGCCTGCAGGTTAACCCCCCCTCCCCTAAACCCGTAACCCCAAACCTGTTGGGTGCCGGATTTCGGTGGCACGGGTTGAGATGCTCTAAAAGCCATTTAGGACAAGTAAGTCCAAATATAGCCTTGCACGCACTGAATTCTCTGCGCCGTGCTACCAAAAGGCGCACGCACGCCTGCCTCCTAGGAGTGTGCCACGAATCCGCGGCACTGTTGTCAGGGGTCTCAGAGACAATCCCCTGATCGATCATGTTCACGAAGACGAGGTAGGTAGCTCGAACATGTTGTAGACTACTCATCGAGATAACATTCTAGGATTCGTCAACCAACCAACTAAACGACGAACACCGTCCATAGGCCAGACCGCCGGAGACGGCCAGCGTGGCACCGCCCTTGAGGAGTTGAGGACAGTTTGGTGCTCGATCGTGGAAAGCCACCGGCCACCTTCCCTAGCTAGCTGGCTGCTGCTTCTTCACCCCGTCACGTCCACCTCGTAACGTTTGCGTCCCCGGACAGTGTTCTAAAACGCGATCCTGTTCCCGTTGCGGAAGAAGGGAGAAAAAAGAAGTGCATTGCACACCTACCGACCTCCGTACGTAGCCGGCCGGTGTGGCGACCATGGATTGGCCACCAGGCATCCGCTTCCGATGGAACCATGTGTGCATGATCATTGTTGGTTTCGATCCCCCAACTCCCCCACACTGTTTAGAAGCACTCCCCGGATAGTAGCTATCATCGTTACAAAGCCAACTGGGGACAATGTTTCCCAGATGTGGTCCTGGCACACTACTCATTCTCTGTTCGTATCTATGACATGCCACATTTTCAATTAGGCGCTCCCGGCTGGCTCACCGTCCTTCTACACGCGTATGGGGCAAAAACATAGTAGCCATGAGTTTGCTAGATTGCTACTACTAGATTTTCAGTTCGGCGTCATATATATTTTTTCGCCCATTCCTTCCCGCTCGATCTCGCATGTTTTTGTGATGATTTATTTTATCACTATTTGGTCATACATGAACATGGTACTACTGAAGTATGAAAACCTAATCGATGTTCAGTTGAAAATCAGTTTGCGGCAATTCTAGGACAAAACATGAATTCAATATTTGCAAATGTCGTTCACGGAGTAAATTATCATCCATGATTGAAGCCTAGAACCCGCCTAGCTGCCTTCAAGGTCTCGACCACTTCAAAACAATCGGATTGGATCACCACCATTTGAACTCCCCAGCTGATTCGTTCACCAAATAGACTCCATACCTGACCTCCCACTACACCACGTCCTCCTATACAAGGCACTCAAAAGTGCCTCCTAAAGTAGGAAAAATGCCTCTAATTATTTTTGAAGGCAAAAATAAAAATATCAAATTCGCTTGCTTGGGTCGTTAAATGTATTTGGAGGCTGTATTAAAAGTGCCTATTGATGTTAATTTTGGAGGCACTTTTGATTATGCCTCGATTTTCTTTATAAGGCAAATCCAACAATGCCTTTTAAAGTGAGTTTTGAAGGCACTTTTGATGATACCATACCATTGTAATGCAATTTGGACGCACTAGGTCAAGGCAAATCCAATAGTGCCTCCTAAAGCAATGCACCATTTTATCTAAAAAGACCATCGAAATTGGACAAAAGGAAATACACATTCAGTCTCAAGGGAACATAAATTTGGATACCATGAAACATCATCGATCACAGGACAAAATTATGAGTATAGGTGGAACACAAAATTTGGATACAAGGAACGGAACAATATCGACCGTGGAACAAAATACCAGCAGGTGGAACAACCATGGAACACATTATAGCTAATGTAGAATAAAACAACACTTTTGTTAAATAAATTTGGAACAAAATGTTAATGTCCATAGAATATATAACACATGCAAGTTTAAACCACAATTTTAGAGTGGCGGGACAATCATGAGTTCAAAAACAAACATATTTTTTAAGATTACAAATTAAACAAACAAATGTAGACTGACTAGAACAAAAAAAATTAAGATTACAAAATGTGACAAGAATTTTAGCGTCTGAAGACCAAAACGCATCTACATCAGAACAAAACTATAAGCTATCTAGAACAAAAAAACACGACTAAAAATACGACAAGATTTCAATGCCCTTAAAGAATAAATCGTATCCTGAATATGTGACAACTACGTGTCGGAATCACAATAATCAGTTGAAAAAAAGATTACAACTAGATGGAACAAACACAAATATTAACCCATAATGAACAAAAAAAATCAACACTCACGGTCACGCGACACATCTAATAGTATGAAAGTGCCTCAAAAGTTAACAATTAGAGGCATTATTGAGAATGCCTCTAGTGGTTAATCTTTAGAGGCACTTTTGTCGGATTGGCTCCAAAGGTTTTTGTCTACATGTTACGAAAGTTCCTCAAAAGGTTAACATTTAGAGGTATTATCTATGTTAGGAATAGATAAGTTGTATTTCTCTGGGGGCCAAAGGCCACAATATATAGTACATGTACATGTGCAAATATGTAGGAAGCTCCCTAACATATGAGGAAAACTACAATATATAAATATATACATCTAACACCCCCCCCTCAAACTCATGGTGGATCCACAACACTGATTTTGGAGAGTAAGAAATCATGCTGCGCTCTGGTCTGTGCCTTCGTAAAGAAATCCGCCAACTGTAAATCTGAAGGTGTAAAGCTTCATGCACTAGCCAACGCAACCAAAAGTCCGAACTGATGGAAAGGGCTAGTGCAATCCACTTATACACTTCAACACCCCCTCTCACGTGTGACGGGGAGAAGTCAGCACGTGTAACCGGAAGAGAGCGACGACGCGTGAAACTCACGAGGCCTATACGTGGACATAGAGGGGTCAACAACAATTTTAGGATAAATTGCGAAAGCCAGGACTCGAACTCGAGACCTTAGGCTCTGATACCATGTCAAGCTTCATGCACTAGCCAACGCAACCAAAAGTACGAACTGGTGGAAAGGGCTAGTGCAATCCACTTATACACTTCAATAGAAGGCACATACTAAAGCGCAACAACCTGAGCCTGCACCTGAGCACGTGTATAGAAAGCATCAACACCAATATGCTTGGTAAGCTCATGCTTGACCGGATCACGTGCAACACTAATAGCACATGTACTGTTAGACAAAACCAGAGTGGGTGTGGTAATAGAGACTCCAAAATCCGCAAGTAACCACCGTAACCAGGTCACCTCAGCAGTCAACAAGGCCATAGCACGCAACTCAGCCTCAACACTCGAACGGGAAACCGTTGTCTGTTTCTTCGTCTTTTAAGCAATGAGCGAATCACCAAGAAACACACAGTAAGCAAAAAGTGAACGGCGATCCGAAGGATCACTCGCCCACGTAGCGTCCGAATAGCACTGGAGCTGGAGGGAGATGGAACGAGGAAAGAAAAGGCGACGAGTGATCGTACCACGAAGATAACGAAAAACACGGAGAAGATGACTATGGTGAACAGTGGTAGGAGCATAAACAAACTGACTTAGAATATGAACAGGATAAGAGATGTCAGGACGAGTGACCGCAAGATAAACAAGACTCCCAACAAGATGACGATAACGCGTCGAATCAGGAAGAGGATCACCATCAGTAGGTTGAAGCTTACATTAAGATCCATAGGGGTATCAACAGTGCGCTCATCCCCAAGAGCAGCACGAGCAAGAAGATCCTGAATATACTTTTCCTAAGAGATGTAAAAGCCATTAGAAGTGGAGGAAACCTCAATCCCAAGAAAGTATCGAAGAGGACCAAGATCAGTCATAAGAAACTGATCACGAAGATGAGCCTTAACAAAGGCGATATACTCAGAATCATCACCAGTAATGATCATATTATCAACATAGAGAAGAAGAAGAGTGCGTCCACGAGGAGAAGTGTGAACAAACAGCGCTGGATCATGAGCACTAGGGGAGAAACCAGCAGCAGTCACTACAGAAGCAAAGCTCTCAAACCAGGCACGAGGGGCCTGTTTGAGGCCATAAAGAGAACGTCGAAGACGACAAACCATTCCCTCAGGAACAAAATACCCAGGAGGTGGATGCATATAAACCTCCTCACTCAACTCATCATTGAGAAAGGCGTTCTGAACATCAAGCTGGGATACAGACCAGTGACGAACAGAAGCAACAACAAGAAGAGTACACACAGTGGTCATATGAGCCACATGAGCAAAGGTCTCATCATAGTCACGACCATGCTCCTGCTGAAAACCACGAGCCACAAGACGCGCTTTATAGCGCTCAAGAGATCCATCAGAGCGGGGCTTAATCTTATAGACCCACTTACACGTGATAGGACGAACACCGGGAGGGGGAAAACAAGATTCCAGGTGCCAGTGCACTCAAGCGCAGCAATCTCCTCAGCCATGGCCAGCTGCCATTCAGGATGATGCTCAGCATCCCGATAAGAAGTCCGCTCGGAGGCAACAGAAAGACCATACTGACTAGGAGAGTAACCGGTTGGGGGCACGACGCTGACGAACAGGACGAGTAGAGAGAAGCTCATCAGAGGAAGACGACTCAGGAGACGACGATGAAGAAGAAGGAATAGCAGAAGAAGACTCTCGAGAACTAGGAGAACTAGAAGGAGCAGAGGAGGACGGGGTCGAAGAAGAGACATCAGGGCGAGGAGATCCTGAAGAAGACACAATAGGAGTAGAAGGAGGTGTGTCAGGAAAAAGAATAAAAGAGATATCTTCCACCGGGTAGGTACCAGCGGTGGGACGAGGATAGAAATGACGCGTCTCATCAAAAATAACATCACGAGAGATACGCATCTGACGACAAACAGGGTCCCAACAACGATAGCTCTTATGCTCATCACTGTATCCAAGGAAGACACACTCAACAGACTGAGCGGTCAGTTTGGTGCGTTCGCGAGGAGCAAGGAGGAGACTGTCCAGATAGGCGCTCAAGAGGGATACCACCCTGCAGAGCGGCAGAAGGCTGAATATTGATGAGGTAAGCCGACGTAGCGACAGCCTCAACCCAGAAATGCGGCGGAAGAGAAGAAGCAATCATCATGGCACGAGTGGTCTCAAGAAGATGGCGATGCTTATGCTCAGCAACGCCATTCTGGGCATATGCACCAGGACAGGAGAACTGAGCAAGGGTGCCCTGCTCAGCAAGAACACCTCGCAACATCTGGAAGATATACTCGCCAGCAGAATCAGCACGAAACACACGAATGGGGGTAAAATATTGAGTACGGACCATGACCAAAAATCACTGATATATGGAGAGCACTTCACTGCGAGAGCGCATAAAATACAACCAAGTGTACCGATAAAAATCATCGATTAATAAAATATAGTAGCGATGGCCCCCTTTCGAAGCGAAAGGAGCCGGACCCCAAACATCGGAATGAACTAAATCAAACGGTCGCTGAGATACAGACGCGCTAGTAGGATAGGGAAGCTGAATCTATTTACCCAACCTACAACCCTGACAATGTAAAGACCCATCTCCTGAGATAGACCATGATGAACTAATGACGATAGGCGAGAGTCACAAAGGTGACCAAGACGATGATGCCACTACTGAAAGGAGCTGGTAGCAGAGGCGACGACCGGAGAAGAACTGGCAGATGAAGTGGCAGCGGAAGGAACACGAAGCCAGTCTAACTCCCAAAGTCCTGAAGAGTCACGGCTGCGAGGGCCAACTCCAACCAGGGCCTGTGTGTGACGGTCTTGAACAATACAAGAATCAGCATCAAGAATGACGCGATAACCAGAGTCAGTAAGCTGGCTAGCAGAGAACAGATTCATCTTAAGAAGAGGGACATGAAATATCAGGAACAGAAAAAGAAGAAGTAGAAAGGGTGCCCCGACTAGAAACAGGAAGAGAGGTACCATCAGCCGTGAAAACACGGACAGGAGAATGGGAGAGAACGAAGAGCAGACAGAAAAGAAGACTCAGAGGTCATATGAAAGGAAGCTCCAGAATCCAGATACCATGGGGACGTACCTGACTGTGTAGAAGGTGGTGGTCGCGCAGTGCCTGAAGAAACCAGCAGTTCCTATCGAAGAAGATCCTGTAGCAGCAAACAGACCGCGAAGACTCCTGATAATGTCCTGATCGAAGAGAGCAACTGCTGAAGATCCGGAAGGAGCCAACTGCCCACGAGCCTGGTGTTGCTGACGTAAACTGGTATCCCGTGTATAACAGGTGGCCCAAGTGTGGCCATCCTTGTTACAGTAAGAGCAGTGACGAAGAGAACCACGGTGACCCTGACCACGAGCCTTCTGGTGCTGACTCTGACCCTGACCTGGAGGAGTGGGTAGTATCGGCGGCGGCACGGAGGACCGCGGCTAAGTCGAGGGAGCAGACGTCATAGGAGGACCACAAGTAGCAAGCACAGATGGAACCTCAAGAATAGCAGCACCACGGAGACGAGTCTTCTAGCCCGAAGCTCAGACAACACCTCAGAGAGCGGAACACGACCACGAGCATTCAGCTGAGCACGCGGGGGCTCAAACTCCTAACGGAGCCGAGACAAAAACTCATAGATGCGGTGAAACTCCAAATCCGAGCGCACAATCTGGCAGCACGAGCATGTGCCACAAACAGCAGTACGGAGAGAATCAAGCTGACGCCAGATAGTAGAACTCTGAGTATAGAACTCATCAATAGTGGAATCACCCTGCTGAAGAGCATGCTCCTGGCGAACCACAGACAGGTAAAGAGCATCCCTAGACGGCTGATAGCGCTGACGAAGATGTGCCCACTGAGCAGCAACAGTAGGGAGGCTCATGAACTCAGCAGCATACTGGGGCAGAACACTGGAGGTGAGAACAGCAGCAGCACGAGCATCCTCATCGACCCACTGAGTGTAGGCAGGCAGAGCATGACGATAGGCCTCAAGGTCAGAAGAGTACTGCTTGAACTTCAGGTCATAAGCAACAACAACACTATCATCGGCACTCTGAGCAGCATCCTTGGCCTCCTGAGAAGCATCAGCGCCGAGAACAATCGGCTTCGGTGGAAGAGGAGCCACAGAAGCGGGGGGGGCACGGCGGACAGGAGACCTCGTCGGAGAGCACACCCCAAAGACGGAGACCACGCAAAAAGGCAGCGAAATCAGGGTAATTCATGCCATCGAAGATCACCGGGCAGCGAGGAATCGCAACATAACCCGATGCAGAAGACATCTCTCTCTCTCTCTTTTTAAGGAAATCTGGTCAACGGCAGCTGCAGGCAGACGTCGGCCAAATTTCGGCCAACCGGGAGGAAAGGCGACGCCTAAGGGGCGGGGAAGAGCAATTCAAGCCGCCAGGGATCGATTCCCGGCAATGATGACGGCCGGCGGCGGAGATCCGGAGGAAATCTGGAGAGTGGCGGGCGCGTGCACAGACTCCTGTGGCGGGACAGACGCTCCCGTGGGCGCGTGCAGACGCGGCGGTGCAGGAGGGCCCGTCGAGTATCAGGAGAGCAGGAGGTGGCGGGGCCCGATCGGTAGCAGGGTGGGGCGGTCGCTCCTGTGGCGGGCGCGTGCAGACGCGGGGCCGAGCGCTCCTGTGGCGGACGCGTGCAGACGCGGGACAAAGGCAGCAAGAGGTGGTGGGGCCGATCAGATCGGTCTCGTCAGGAGACGGCGTGTAGACGCGGTGGTGCAGGAGGGTGGCCCGTCGAGTAGCAGGAGGGCAGGAGGGTTGGCAGATCCATTCGGGACAGGAATCTGGGAATCAGAGGACCACAAGGGTTGGCAGATCCGATCGGGACAGGAATCTGGGAAGCAGAGGACCACGGCCTGGCAAAGAACGAGCGCAAGTGGCCAGAACGGGAACCGGCTGAAGGGAATATGCCCTGAGAGGCAATAATAAAGTGTTTATTATGTGTATTCCAAGTATATGATAGATGTTTATTTTGCATGCTATAATTATATTAATATGGAAACATTAATACATGTGTGTTTAATAAACAAACAGAAAGTTCCTAGTTATGCCTCTCTCATAAACTAGCTCGTTGATTAACAAGATGATCAAGGTTTCCTGATCATGGACATTGGATGTTGTTAATAACGGGATCACAACATTAGTGTAATGGTGTGATGAACATTCATCCGAAATATAGCATTACGATCAAAGTCATTGAGTTTATATTGCTATAAAAACTTACGAAGTGATCCTAATCCTTAGACCATGAGATCATGTCAATCACTAACACCGGAAGAGTTTCTTGATAACATCAAACGTCACACCGTAACAGGGTGATTATAAAGATGGATTCAGAACTAACAAAGTGTTATGTTGAGGCTCATGGATCGAGAGTGGAATTTGTTCATCCCGATGACGGGTAGATATACTCTGGGCCCTCTCGGTGATATCACATTGATTAGCTTGCAAGCAAGTGATTTGATCACTAGAATGTTATATCACGGGAACGAGAAAAGAGTGCATGTCGGTAACGAGATCAAACTAGGTATGGAGATACCGATGATCGAATCTCGGACATGTAATATATCGTGAAACAAAGGGATTAAGATACTAGCGTAAAAGGTTCCGACGATCACAAGAAAGTCATCGTTGAATGTGTAGAGTCAAGATGGGTCTCGAGATCCCGCTTCTGATTATTGATCCGAGAGGGGTCTCGATCATGTCCGCATTATTCACGAACCATAGGGTGACACACTTAAGAGACACCGACATCCAATTGGAGCAAAAGTTTCATGCCGAAAGAATAAACAAGCGCAAGAATTTATTTCACTAGATACCGAAACAGGTTTTCGGGTGAAATTGTATAAAGTGGTTATGCATGTGAAATAGAATTCTAGCAAGGGGTTATTTGTGAATGTTTGTCATTAAAGTAATTGACAAAATTCTGAATAAAATAAAAGAGTTTTATTTAATGAGAGTTTGCATTAAATTTGGTGGAAATTTAATGGGAATTTGAGTGGATATTTGAGTGGAGAAAATTGAAGGGCCATTTTGTGAGTGGAGTGTCCACCCACATGAATGAAGGAGGGGAGGGGGTAGCCCCCATGGCCGGCGGCCACCCCTTGGGTGCCCACCTCCTTCTATAAAAGGAGCCCCTCCTCTCACTTGTCTCTCACACCTCCTCGTGAAGGATCTCTCTCCCCCTCTAGAATTTATTCCCCATGGTCTCGGACTAGTGAGATACATGTTCCCGGTGGCTATTCGACAAGAAAGAGTTATGCTTCCGCTGCATCGCTGGAGCGAGGAGGCGGAGGTTTCTCGGTGCCTCGAACGTGTGTGCGAGCACGGATGCGCTGCTGATTTGCGGCGCTAGGACTTCCTTTCGATCTTGAGATCGGCAAGAGATCGTCTACATCAACCACGAGTAACTCGTTAAGCTTTGTCGGTCTTCAAGGGTATGTTCTCTACGGATATACATCCGCCATTTGTTTGTATCTAATAGATAGATCTTGGTACATAGTTCATATCGTAGGAAATTTTTTGTTTTCTATGCTGCGAACCCTACACCGGTGGTGGCCGGGGCGAGCTGACGGCGGCAGCGATCACAAGCAGAGGACCGGTGGGCACGAGAACCCTAAAACCGGCTCTGATACCATGTTAGGAATAGACAAGTTGTATTCCTCTGGGGGCCAATGCCACAATATATAGTACAGGTACAGGTGCAAATATGCAGGAAGCCCCCTAACATATGAGGAAAACCACAATATACAAATATATACATCTAACAATCTGCACTGCCTATAGTTTCTAACCTTTAGAGGCACTTTCATAAAATTGCCTCGTAAGGTTTTTTCTACAAGCAGTGAAAGTACCTTTAAAAGTGGTCTATTAGAGGCACTCTAATTTTTGCCTTCCCTAATGTATTTTTGGTGGCACATCCGAAAATTGTCTTGCATTTCTTAATATTTTAAGGCATTATACATCAAAGTGTCTAAAAAGGAACATTTTAAGGCAGTTAAAAAAGTGACACTATCATAGTGCCTTCAATACCCGGACGTGAGGTAGTGTACGATGCCTCTGTTGTTAGAGGCTTTAGAGGCTTCGTAAGCGAAATCAATTTTGTTATTACTCGCAACTAGAAAGTTTCCCGTGTCATCACAAATAAGTGCACCTGTTGAGCCCTTATTATTTTAATATTAAAAGTTGCATCCACATTTACATACACAAAACACTTACGATTTCTAGTTTAACATCTCTCTTTCTATTTGTAGGTACTATGTCTATTCTTCATTGGCAGTCGAGATTTTTCTTCTGTTCAATAGTCATCTAGTCTCCTATTAATTAGTTATCCTTGTATGCCCTGACTACTCTTGTTCGCATTGCTTAATAATTTGCTGAGAAAGTACAAATTTATTTGTTAAAGCAATTCCAATAGCTTAACTATTTATAAGTAAGCATAAAACGTTTGGGTAAGAGAAGAGAAAAGGTATAGATAAACAGAACATGTTTTGCTTTTTTAGCTCATCTATATTTTGGCTACCAAAAGCGTGGCCCGGTCCTCAAAAAATTACAAACTACAATCTGATCCCTCTCTTTTACACTAAGGACCTTAAAAATAAAAAAAGCAACCAGGTCCAATCGAGGTTGGTTGCCTACCACGGAGGTGGCGGCGCACACGGGGTGGTGGCCCTCGCAGGTGGGCGGCGTGTGGCGGCGGTGCTGTAGATGGTGGTGAAGGAGTGGCCTCCATGGCCGGAGCTAGCTGGGGATGCGCGACGACGACCATCATTGTCGCCTTTTTCACCGCATGCGAGCCCGCTGCCGTCGGGTCCTTTGGCGCCCTCTTCTTCATCGACTTCCGTGCGGGTGGTTGGAGGCACGACGTCGCCACCCATGATGGCAACCGGGTCTGAGGAGGCTTTGCCCGTGGCGCCAGGAGCCTGCGGCGGCGGGGCCAACCCTAGGCGTCGGGCGGAGCTCAGCTTGCTCTGCGCGGCCCATTAAGCACGAGAGGTGGGGCGGGTGGTCGGCCGGGGCTTGGGGGAGATTGTCCATGCCGAAGCAGCGGACAGGGGAATGGCGGTGAGTGGCGGCGTAGTCAGGCAAACAAGGTCGAAGGCGTGGAATTTTTTGTGCGGAGCAATTGGAGGTTGCCGCGGTGGGTTTCGCTGACGTGGCGTATTACCCAAAATCAAGCTAGTCTTACCCATATATGGGTGAGAGGGGCTAAAATATAGGTGATCACCCAAAAAAAAATTGGTGAGGCCCACTTTTAGGTAAGTTGTTGGAGCTATGGTTTCGCCTCTCTTATGCAAAAAAAGTGGTTATTGCCCATCTTACTCATATATGGGTAAGCTCTTGGAGATGCTCTTATTTGGTATGGTGTAGTACTAGTGTAGTTAGATTGAATCAGATTTTGAATTGAACTCGAGTGTTTTGTATCAGCAAATTCAAAAATTATATCCATCGAAAAGAATGCTAATTCTATTAGTATCTAATTATACTTTTTTATTTACGTATTTTGTATTTTATCCTTCTAGAATGGTGCCAATCCGCATCGGTTGAACGAAATGTACCTTTTTTACTAATGAAGAAACATGACTAGAGATTTGTTTGCATGTTCAAATTTTCCTTGGTGGAATCCAGGTCGTAATTTTTTCTTCATTTCAATAGTACTCAATCTAACTCTCTATTTGTTGATGTTTCTGGTTGCAGATGTGAAGTGGTACATTGGTCGGGGGGAGAGGGGGGAGGGGGAAGGGGGGAAGTTGTCCCTAGCTCCATTAATGGTATATATGTTATATGTGGCTGATTTGTTTAAACTACGACCCAAGCCCTGATCATTCTCTCTATAGAGACCCTTCACACATACCTATGAGTCCCTCATGATGTATTGTCGGCAATGAAGTCGTACAATCTCCTACATGTTTCCATGCAAAATTTATCACCGTTGTTGGATCCATTTTGACTGCATCGCCCCCTTTGAGCTCGTTATCGACCTAACTAGTCCTTGTAGCCTCGCAACATCATCCTCTGTGTTGCTGATGCATTTCCACTGCCATCACGGTGCATCATCATCTTGGCACTACTTCCGCCAGCATTCTAGAAGTGTGAACCTTGAACCTCAAGCCTAAATGGGTGAGAGTCAAATGTGCAAGAGTGGAGACACACCCTAGGCACGCCGGTCCTGGTCTTGGGCATGAATGTTGCAGACCTGTTGACGAAGCCTTTTCCGCAAGCAAAGCATGATCAACACCAAGAGCCTATAGGTATTAGATTCTTGCCAAATAAAACTATTTTATTTGTACTCTAATGCAAGTGGGAGACTGATGGAGATATGTCCTAGATATAAATAATAAAGATGTTTTACTATCATATTTCAAAATTTTATAATAAGTTTTATGCCATGCTATAACTGTATTACGCAGAAATATTAGTACATGTGTGGTATGTAAACAAACCAAGTCCCTAGTAGCCTCTATTCAACTAGCTCATTGGTCATGGACATTTATGTCAATTGACAATGGGATCATGCCACTGAGTGAATGATGTGACGGACACACACCCCCAACTTTAGTATTACAATGAGATCTCATCACAAAGTTCAGCAGTGTGATAACTAGAAAAACATAGTAACCTAATCCTTTGATCGTGAGATTATATATAATCACTATCACCGCAGGTTGTCTTGACTGTATCAACTATCATACTGTAACATGATGATATATAAGGTGTCTCTCAGGTATTCCAAATGGATAAGTTGAGACGTATGCACAAGAAGGGATTTACCCATCTGCGTGACAGGTAGATACTCTGGGCCCACTGGGTGAGATTACATCTAAGAAGTTTTTAAGCATGGGACTAGGCCACGGGAATGTAATATCACAGAACGAGTAAATGTGTTTGCCGATAACAAGATTGAACTAGGTATATAGATATCGAAGATCAAGATCTTGAATCAACCAAGTATCATGTAGCAAAGGGAATGCGACTTGACATTTAAGGTTCAAGCGATAAAGTTAATTCGTAGAATGCATATTGACCATCATGGGTTTCTAGATCCCGCGGTTTTTCATTGATCTGAGAGGTGTCTCGATCATGCCTGCACATTCCCAAACTGTAGGGTGGCACGCTTAAGAGTATACGATGCTTAGGGATTGATTCGGGACCGTTGGAGAAAAGAGAGAGAACTCCGGAATTGTTCTAGAGATATGTCGGAAAAGTTACGGAGTCAATGAATTGTTGGGAGACTCAAATAATGTTTTAGTTTTAACTAAATGAATTAAATATTAAAATACTAGGGGCACCCCCAAGGAAGCCGGCGGCTGCCCTAGGGTGGGCCCCATCCCAAGTAGAGGCGCCTAGATGGCACCTCCCCTCCCCTTGCCCTATATAAAGGAGGGGAGCCCCCTCCCCTCATTCATCCCCTTTTCATTTGTCTTCCCTCCCTCTCTCTCCCTCGCGTGTGGTTCCGCATTATTGAAACAAGCATACGGGGTTTGAGTTCTCCAACATATGCATGACGTCGTGATGTTGGATCCTCGGTACACATCTTTCTTATTCTGCTGCTACGTTGGACCGGAGCCCGGAGGACGTTGTCTACTCCGGACGTGTGTAGAACTTCGGAGGTGCTGCTAGTTGTAGCACTCATCGCTTGTACGTCTGCACGACCTTGAGGTAGGTATTGTCGTACGACTACATCATCAACATTCGTTGTGAAGTAAAACTTTTCGGTCTTCAAGGGTATGAACACTGAATTCCCCTGTTAACTTACATCTGCATAGAATAAATCTTGGCTATATCGTTCTCGTTGTAAGGAATATTTTTGTTTTCTACTACGGAACCCTACAGAGACCTTGATCCCTTTGCTAAATTCATTCAAAAGCGAAAAATTTACCCAGATTTTCTATGCATGAATGCAATGCACAATCACTATTTCTACCACTCTCTTGGTCCTAAATGTTAGGGTGTTACGGACAATTTTGTCAATTTTTACCACACTTTTGTGGTGTCCAATATGCTAGACACACTTTTGTGGCCGCCACACTTACCAAAATTAGGTTTGACAAAGTGTGACTGATAACCAAGTAGGCCCTAAGAGCATAAGACATCCCAGATACTCCCTCCACCCCAAAAAATATTCAGGCACGCTTGATTGTTGCTTGATTTTTACTGGTAAACAAATATATATATTTTGCAAAATTTCACCGATCTATTAATAATCAATCGACAGCAGTACAAAGAGTTCCAAAACTAATAAAAATTACAATAGCTCATTGGACCACCTATCAGCGTCTACAGACACTAGCATGAGCCAAAGTCACGTCGTCGTCCTCTTCCATCCATCACCGAAGTCGGTCAAAACTTATCATAGTAAACTTGCTGTGGTAGACAGACAAAAAGTTGTCGTGTTAAGGCCCAAATGAGCCCGTGCACTAAGCAGCAATCATCGGCGAAGATGAAAACCGTAGATTGAAAGAGACTTGACCTGAAACCACATCGATGAATTCTGGTTGTAATAATATGTCTGACATCTGTATAAAGACAAATGAAATGAAAATATAAGATAGGATAAATGCAACAATATTACGTATACGTTGCCGGTCCTTGAGGCTGGTCCTAGTGCTAGTAATATAAGGTGTATCATGCATGCCAATTTGGCAAAAAATCTGATGTGACGTCATAATTAATGAAAAGAGAGGTGATTAGTGTATCATAGGTAGATACCGTATCATAGCACGTAAAACTAGAAATCATAATGGCAAGTAAATCTTGTACACATATTTTATATAGAGATTCTACAAATCAATAAATATATCACTACTATGATACTACTACATGATACAATACACTAGAGACATAGTATCATACACTAGTATCATATGCATGATACTAGTATTATGATACTGGCACTAGAACCAGCCTAAAACGGAGGTAATATATTAGTCGTCGAAGTTTGTGCGTCGAAGACCGTGGATAGTAAGCAAAACCTATATGTAAAAGATACTATACAAAAGACTTGATTAGCAATTTTGTCGGAACAAGCACTGATAAATGAATGCCATTTCTTTTCTAGAACTTGGTTATTATGCTAACACAAACGAGACGTAGCCATCGATCGATCCATGCTTTTGCCGGCCGCTGGTGGCGAGTAGTTTTCCGTCCGGGATTGTTTCTTTCTTCATTTTTCTCCCCGACGATGATGACGATGCGATCGAATCGAGGCTGTCGTCCGGCTCGACCAAATGGGCAATCATCAATCCACCATGCGCAGCAGCCGAGCCGATACTCCGATGGCAACTCCAGACTGACCGAATCGTAGTTTAATATCACCGCCCGCCCGGCCGTAAGCGTGGCTCCGACGCCTCGGTGGAGCTGGCCGACGACGAGAGTTCGTTACATACACGGCTACGGGAAGCGCACGCCCAACCACTCGCTCCATGACGCCAAACGAAGAAGAGCGAAGACTGAAGGGAGACTTGGTGAAGGGTGATACTTCAAATTGAAGCCAGATGAGAGAAACCGGTCGCCGGCAGCTTGCGTCCCAGCTAACTGGATGGATGCATTGTTTTTTTGTCACATCGCAACCAACGTGAAGATCCTGTTGGTTTGGATCTACCGGCAGATGATAGTGCAAACACTACCGTTCCAAGCATGCAACGGAGTATGCATATACATTGACCAATGGCAAACATACAACACAAAGTACATAAACATTGACTAATTTTATT
Organism: Avena insularis; assembly: GCA_023614405.1. Taxonomy (NCBI): domain Eukaryota; kingdom Viridiplantae; phylum Streptophyta; class Magnoliopsida; order Poales; family Poaceae; genus Avena; species Avena insularis. The sequence continues at coordinate 304,937,931 of CM042685.1, forward strand.
TGTCGAAAACCAGTACAGACACACACGCTCACAAATACGGTACATACACTCACCCCTATAAAGCACGCACCCTACCCCTATGAACTTCTCCAAAAGACCGAGTCTGAGAGACTGATCAAACGGGTCTTGATATTTACAAAATTAGCATAGGCATCTCACTATCGACGAAAACGTCGTCTCGCACTAAAAAATATTCCGTATTTATAAGATACAAAGCATCAAACATGGGGTCTAAACTTTGGTGAGCCGAGGGGTACTAATGTCATCCTAACCATGCAACCATGGGTTGGTTTTCATATACACATTGACCAATGGCACAACCTTAATGAACTGCAAAACTCCATGGTCTTGCGAGAAAGTGTGTTCCATTCTTAATTAGGGCGGATTGATTAATCAATTTGTCACAAAGGAGCTCCCATTGTTATTTGCTACACATACATTAGGGAATACTAATTCATATCCTTCAGGAGGTTATCTCGCCTTAAAGCATTGGCGTTTTATTCAGACACATGTACGTACCACAAGCCGTTGGTTCCCTAACCTCCATGGTTTCCCTTAGTTACCAAGACAGAATTAAACACTTTTAACTGGGCCCCAGTCAAAAAAAGACCAGGTCAGATCACAGGGTAGCTCGATCTCCACCTCCACCGCAACAACCCCACAGCTCTAAGCAATAAACCAGCAGCATTCACACACTTCAAGCTGCTTCCACACGAGAACAGTGATCCGATTCTGCTCCGACATCCACAGGGCCGAGAAGAGGACGGCAACGGAAAAGATTAAACAGAGGTGGTTATGGATTTGACCCTGAGAGGGCCACGGTTAACTTGAGAAGTTCACAAAGGAATCTGCGTCGCATTTTGCATTTTCTGATTTGAATAGATATATGTGGTGCAGCAGGAGACTACGAGTCTATCTGAAAGAGAAATCGAGAGCTAGCTAGCAGACATAGTAAAAGGATAATACTGTATTAAGATCCCGTAAACCTTTCACATGTTTCAGTTCAGAGGTGATACGCCACCGCACTGAATTATTAGCGGTGTGCGAGTATAGAACAATTATGGGATTATCATTTTTACCTCTTTTTTTTTCAGTGATTAGTAGCAGACACGGCGGGCAGCTACTAAAAGGTCCGGAACAGTTTGTCGACATTCAGACGACAGGGAGATGATCCATCTGCATCGGATCACATCCCTGCCCAGCATTTTCTGCTGTCCTGCATGAGATGAGAACACATTCAGTTCATCATCATCTACTCAGTTGGCATTTCAATTACGCACTACCTTTTCTCTGCTAGCTTAATTATTACCACTGAGCTTCACTGAAACTCTGATCGAGCTAGTGCGTTGTTTGCTTTTACTAGTGGCCTGCTGAGAAGGGAAACTGGTATTCCAAGACATGCCTGCGTCTCTTGGTGCACCGTCATATCACCGGCCGATTCAGTGCACACAGCTAGCTGCATGGTGCACACAGGAAGTAGCAGCTAGCTAGCTAGCGTGTTTAAACTACTTCGTCGTCTGTATCCAAAACAGTCTCTTCCGAGGTTTCGAAAGAAGGAAAAAAAAAACAATGCATGTGCCGTCAAGTTGCACCGGTCGATGGAGCAGAAAGAGGGAGCGGGCAGCGGCCCTATGTGAGCATTTTCTATGTACGTCCACCAAACCCAGCCAACCACCGTGACCGTGTGACCCCCTACCATGCACGCCACCATGGCCACGTACTGGCGCAGCCGTTTATATAGCCACTCCCCAACCCTAGCTACTCATGTCACTCACCACACCTCCATCCATCCATCGATCAAAGGCAGCTACGGATCGAATTGCACTGAGCGAGGAAGCTACTACACCATGGGTGGTGCTCACCGTCTCCGGTGCGCCTCCCCTGCATGCCTTCTCCTCGCCTTCCTCCTCGCCATGCCGGGCCTCGCCGCCGGCCTCACCCGCCGCTACACCTTCAATGTAAGCACTCGTCGCAACATTATTTACATTGGTATCGGTGTTACAGGCTGGATGATGACTTGGCATATAGATGTGTGGTCTTCGCATGGATGATGACTTGGCATATAGATGTGTGGTCTTCGCATGGATGATGACTTGGCATATACATGCAGGTGACCATGGCGACGGTGACGCGGCTGTGCACGACGAAGAGCATCCCGACGGTGAACGGGCAGTTCCCGGGTCCAAAGCTCACCGTCCGGGAGGGCGACCGGCTGGTCATCGCCGTGCACAACCACATCGCCAACAACGTCACCTTCCACTGGCACGGGGTGCGGCAGGTGCGGAGCGCGTGGGCGGACGGGCCAGCCTACATCACGCAGTGCCCGATGCGGCCCGGCCAGAGCTACGTCTACCGGTTCCGGGTCGTCGGGCAGCGCGGCACGCTGTGGTGGCACGCCCACTTCTCCTGGCTCCGCGCCACCCTATACGGGCCCATCGTCATCCTCCCGCCGCGCGGCGTCGCATACCCGTTCCCCAAGCCCTACCGCGAGGTGCCCCTCATGCTCGGCGAGTGGTTCAACGCCGACCCGGAGGCGGTCATAAAGCAGGCGCTGCGGACCGGTGGCGGGCCCAACGTCTCCGACGCGTACACCTTCAACGGCCTCCCCGGCCCGACCTACAACTGCTCGGGCGGCGCCGGCAGCACGTTCAGGCTCAGGGTGCAGCCCGGGAAGACGTACATGCTGCGGCTCATCAACGCGGCGCTCAACGACGAGCTCTTCTTCGCCGTCGCCAACCACACGCTCACCGTCGTGCAGGCGGACGCCAGCTACGTCAAGCCCTTCGCGGCCACCACGCTCGTCATCTCCCCCGGGCAGACCATGGACGTGCTCCTCACGGCCGCGACCAACCCTGCCTCCACGGCCTTCGCCATCGCCGTCGCGCCGTACACCAACACGGTGGGCACCTTCGACAACACCACCGCGCACGCCGTCCTCGAGTACGCCACGCAGAGCCCCGCCGCGGTCCAAAACCTCCCGCCGCCGCCCCTCCCGCGGTACAACGACACGGGCGCCGTCACCAACTTCTCCTCCAGGTTCCGGAGCCTGGCCAGCGCGCGGTACCCTGCGCGCGTGCCGCTCAACGTGGACCGGCACTTCTTCTTCGCCGTCGGGCTGGGCGCCGACCCGTGCAAGAGCCCCGTGAACGGGACGTGCCAGGCGCCCAACAACACCCGGTTCGCGGCCTCCATCAACAACGTCTCCTTCGTCATGCCCAAGACCTCGCTCCTGCAGGCGCACTACCAGCGCCGCTACGGCGGCGTGCTCGCGGCCAACTTCCCCGCGGCGCCGCTGCGCAAGTTCAACTACACCGGCACGCCGCCCAACAACACGTTCGTCACGCACGGCACCAGGGTGGTGCCGCTGAGCTTCAACACCACGGTCGAGGTGGTGCTGCAGGACACCAGCATCCAGGGCGCCGAGAGCCACCCGCTGCACCTGCACGGCTACGACTTCCACGTCGTCGGCACCGGCTTCGGGAACTACGACGCCGCCAACGACACCGCCAAGTACAACCTCGTCGACCCCGTGCAGCGGAACACCATCTCTGTCCCCACCGCCGGCTGGGTCGCCATCCGCTTCGTCGCCGACAACCCCGGTAGGCTTAACAATCAATCTCCCCGTAATAAACTAACTAATAATGTTGAACCTTGGTTGACTTATGTTGACTGCGCCACTGAACTGTTGACTTTTCCGTGTAGGTGTTTGGATCATGCACTGCCACTTCGACGTGCACTTGAGCTGGGGCCTGTCCATGGCGTGGCTCGTCAACGACGGGCCGCTGCCCAACCAGAAGCTGCCGCCTCCGCCGTCCGATATCCCCAGCTGTTCCTAGTCGATCTACGGCTGGGATCGGGGTGTCCGTTTTGATCCGTCCGTGGGAGACTCAATTCGTGGTTGGTGGGGTCGAGCAATCCGCTCGACCGGTTTGGCCTGAACTGAATGGTGTGCCCGTTTTTGGGATGTTTGGTTTTCTTGTCTCTCTGTCTGTCTCTGGGACAAGAAACAAAGATTGACGTAAACTTCATCAGTAAAAAAAACACAGAAGAGAATGTTGTTATTCTTTGATATACTATACTCGACTTTGACCCTTCTCATCCTGTACATTTGCTACTATTTACAGTGCACAAGATATAAGATATATCAAATCGAATTATGGATTGGCTAATGATTTGTCAATTCCTTGCGTCTTGTCATCCATTCTGGCCATTGCGAACTAGTTGAGCTCTCCACAACTAGGGACTGTGCGGAACCCTCTTGTCCTCCCCCGAACCCTCTCGTCCTTGACTGTTCCGCCCGAGAAACCGGGCCCTCCCGGAGCTCTCTCCGCCGGCACCACCGATTGGAGGGGGCGAAGGGGGGGGGGGGGTACCGGAGTAGCTAGGATAGTTAGGAGTAGTGGCCATGTGCCGGTAGTGGGTTGTATGCCCGTAGATGGAGGCGGCGCTGGTGTCTCTCGCAGCGAGATCTTCGTTGGTGCTTCCCTAATTCTTGGTGGATTGGCGACGACGACGGCGAACACCGCTTCCTTGCATAAAGTTGTTGTGGTTCTGCAGCGGTGCCAAGATCTGAGCCTTTCTCTGGACGGCCGTGGTGGCGGGGGGAGTAGGGCGGAGCTTGGTGTTTGCTTGCAGGAGGGCACAACTTCGAGTTACTCCGCGACGCGTGCGAGCGGCGTCGGGAGGTCTCTGAACTATCCCCCTCTTCATGCTTCAGTGGACGGAGCTTGCGATGAGAGGGATGGCTTCGGAGGCTCAGGCATAAAGCTCGCGGGTGCATCTGCTTCGTCGGGGGCGACTTCTTCTTCGCCTTTCCCTTGGCCTGCCATGGTGGCGAGGGACGGAGGGGGGAAGTATGTTGCCGAAGATGATGCAGAGGTTGATTGAAGCTGCACCCATAAGTTCTTCTTCGCAGTGGCCATCTGGCAGCGGCGATGCTGCCAGGATTCTACATGTTCTATCCGAAAGGCGGCCTAGGGTTCAAACCTCCACTAGAGGCCCTTCTCTGAAGCACGGCGCCGGAGCTCGGCGTCTCGTCATCGACAAGTGGTTCGTCCCCGTTGATGGCAAGACGGCCGGTGGCTTTGTTCCTTCCCCGGCTCGTGGGGCGTCATGAGCAAGAGTCCTCCTTGATCTTGCCGATCCTCTCGGCTAGAGGTCGCGGAGAATGGTGTCGGCAGCGCCTAGGGACTTGATTGCAATTTTATCTTTAGTCCTGAGGTGTTTTCTATCTTTTGGAGGCCCTTATTTGTTTTTTCTAGTTTTGCTAGGGTGCTTAGCGCTAGGGGCCTCCTTGCATATTGTACTTGCCACGTGTATGGATCTGCATCTTCTAGGGTCTTGTAGACCCTTTTATCGTTCAAAAAAAAATCTGGCCATTGCTCCTGGGTTTCACTGTGATGGAAAGCTCACTCCTTCCACATTTTACTACTCCTATAGTCTTTGTTTGCGAACAGGCGGGTACGTGACGCCAAAGTACACGTGAGCTTTGAGAAACACAAGACTCCGTATAAGGAGAATTAGTATATTAAAAAAAAGTACTACCAAGTGGCGTACCCCCACTGGCGCATCAAAGGCCCCTACCCTCCCGAACACAACAGACACGGCACTCCACTGACCGCTCCGTGATCCCCGATTTTCTCCACGATATAAGCAGACAAATGCCACCCCGGGAGCTCTACCACTTGGCTGTCCCGTCCGGTCGTCCTCGTCACTCGCTCGCTCACTTTCTCTCGCTCTGCTAAGCTCCGCCCGTCTCCCCCCTCTCCGCCGTTACCACGCACGCCGAGCTTCCATTTCCGAGCTCACGATCGAGCTGATCGCTCACAGGAAATCCCAGCCAGGAGGCGCGTCCATGGAGCTGCGCGCCGGGGACGGCAAGTGCAGGCTGTCGACGAAGAGGAGCGGGAAGCTGGCCACGGCGCGCGGTGGCAAGAGCGAGAGCGGCAGGTCGCCGTCGTCGTTCGCGCGGCGGTGCGCGCGGCTCGTAAGGGAGCAGCGCGCCCGGTTCTACATCGCGCGCCGCTGCGTCACCATGCTGGCGTGCTGGCGCGAGCGCGACTCCCCCTGAAGCTGACTCAAATGTATGTAGTAGCTAGCTTTTAGCATCACTCTCGATCGGCGGAGAAGCTGTGTTCCAGCAATTTGTTGGTTTTTTTTTTGCTTCTCCTTGACATATGTGTCTGATGTAATTTGTATAATGTGGTGGATGTAATGAAGGTAGACATTCTTCTTCGAATCAATCTCTTATGCTTTTTCATGTAGACGTTTGCATTCGGAAAAGGAAAAAAATTACAGCTTGGGATAGATAGAATGTTTTAGTTACAGCTCTGCTGCGCGGTTAATTAAGAGAGTGAGCAGAGAGAGGGAGCGGCAGGCAGGCAGCGCCGCAGCCGCTGCACAATTACTGTGTCCTGGCGAGCCATATGCATGGCAATGGCATGGCGCCGCTGCATTGCATTGCATGCGGCCTCGCTCCTCTGCCTGCACTGTTGAGCATCCAGCGCTGACGCCGACATGCCGTGAATTATCGCGCCCTAAACGACGCAGTCCGTACCCTGGCCATTCTGTTCCTACCCTCCTACGCCTCCCGCAACTTGCCAGCCATTTACAGCTAAAGCCCCTTTGGGTGGGACTGACTGGACAGTAGGACCGGATAAGGTGTGTAAGAAGTGATAAGAGGGGCAGTGTGTACTTCATGGCCTTCCCCTACGCCCTAGCTACCGGTGGGATGGTATGTAGCTGCATATGCTATCTTATCGAACACAAGGACATATGGTTAAATAACCGTATCTATCTCGAAAGTTCAAAAAAAGACATGTGTAGCGTTTAATATTTTTTAGGAAATGGAAGTTTTCAATTACCTCCTGCCCCTCCACGACGACCATAGAGCATCTCTACTCGTTGGCCGAACCCAAGCCGAAATACGGACCTTTTTTCGGCCGGATGGCGCAAGTTTTCGGTCTGGATATGCCCAGTTTTTCACTCGGCTACCCAGGCGAACACAAAACGGCATATATTTGAATCTTCGTCGTTCCGGCCGGCGAGTGTTCGGCCACAAGGTGTTCGACAGATACGCCCACAGGTTCGGCGACATTTTTTAAATTACATAATAGGAGAAACAACTCTCAGTCGTCGATGGGGATGGGCTCCTGCGGCGTGGCCGACACGGCGTTGTCGTCCATCTCGCCGGTGAAGGCCCCCGGGTTGGAGGAAGTCGAAGCAGAGCTCGGCGTGGGAGGCGTTAAGCGCGAGCACGTTGGTTGAAGGAAGGAGAAGTCGTGGTCATGCCCTCCAGGATGGCCTGACGTTGCGCCATGTACCAGGCCTTGACCGGCGAGCTCATCTTCGACGTATCCTCGCCGCCCATGAGGAACTTGAGGTTCGTGTGGCGCTTCTTCGCGGCGTAGTTGGCCTTCTTCTCGGCGAGGCTGTCTTTCTTCTCGGCGAGGTTGGCCTTGATGAGGGCCACCTTTTCCCCTTGTGTCTCGGTCAGTTTCTTCCAGCGCTCCTCGCTCTTCTCAGCCCTCTTCTTGGCCTGCGCCCTCGTGTCGGTGAGGCATTTCTCGATCGAAGCCTGGAGACGCTCGGCGGGAGGTCCGGCGGCCTTGAGCATCTTCGCCTTCTTCTGGCCGAGCTCATGTCTTCCTTCGCTGGCAGCAGCTACCGGGGCCTCGGGGTTGTAGACGCCGTCCTTGCTCTTGGAGAGACTCAAGCGAGTGTCTCGCCACTTCTCGCAATGCTCGATTTTCTCGAAGACATGATGGAACTTGAACTCCATCTTCATGTCCTCTCGAAACAGAGCAAGTGCACGGCGCAGCTGCAAAATGAAAGCGTGTCAAGTTTGTCAAAATAGAAGAGAGTGCGCGACAAAGCTAGTGTTCGTGAGTACCTTGTTGTCCATGTTCTCCCCACTGGCTTGTGTGCAGTCGACTTCTTCCATGTAGCTGTGCCACTTGCTGCACGCAGTCTGGATGATCGCCCAATGGTTCGTTATTGCCTTCTCCCCTCACTCCATGTGGATCTTGCGATACTTTGGGTCGCACATGCTTCGCTTGTCGAATGCTGCCTTCACGCGCCGCCAATAATTGTCGGAATTTTGGTTCGCACCGGTGATCGGATCCATGCTCACCGTCTTCCAAGCTTCGGCGAGGCAGGTGTCCTCGGCCACGGTCCATTTGAGTCGAGCGTCCACCGACTTCTTCCCCTTCTTGCCTTTCTCCTCAGTCTCGGCGTCCTCTGGCTGCGTCTGCTCGGCCTGTGTCTCCTCGGCATCGATGTCGGCGAGGTCCTGGGACTCGATGCCGCGCTCGGCGTCGGCCCGGGTCTGCTCTTCCGTGAAGAAGGAAGGATGGTTCGTTGCCGAGCCTGTCGCGATCAGGTCCTCCATGTACGCCTCGGCCGTCATGCCGGCCGGAAGGGCGCCCGACATTCCGTCGAACAGGTTGCGCGCGTCGACCTCTCCGTAGGGCGCCGAGCTTCCCCCGAAAGGCAGCGGTCCGCGGCGGGGCTTGCGTACGCCGGAGAGCCAGAGTAGGGGAGGTTGATGTCGATGCCGAAGGCCGAAGGAGGGCGCGGCGCCGGGCAAGGGAAGAGCATATTGGGTTTGAAGCCGCCGTCGAACTCCGGCAACGAGGAGTACCTCTGCCGAGCAGCCGCCTGGCCCTCCTGGAAGCTGGCCGGAGATATCGGCGAGAATCCGGCGGGTGAGACGACGCTCGCCTGGCTTCCCCAGTGTGGTGGGTACGGCGCGACCATCAACGCCGAACGCGTCGTCGCCGCCTGCTTCGCCTTCACCATCGCCTTCTCCTCCTCCGCTTGCTGTTGCCGGAGCTTCGCCCTCTCCTTCCTGTCCTTCCGCTCGGACGACGAGATCTGCCTGGCGTGTTCCCTCTTCTCCCACTCGGCCGAGACATGCCCTCCGGCTTGGTCGGCGGCGCTCTCGGCTTCCTCGCCTTCTTCTCCGCCGGACCCTCGCCGAGGGTCGATCTGGGTTGGACGAAACTCTTGGGCGGCATGTCGGGCGGAGTGATCGGCGGAGCGGGGGAATAGGGAAGAAAGGCGGGAGGAGGAAGAAAAGGGCGGGACCTCGACGAATTGGCGGGAGTGGTGCCTTCTCTGTGACAGAGCGGGCCCAGCAGCGTTTTCTTTGAGTCCGCGTCCCAGGCGTGCAGGATCCTGTGTATGGCCTGGGTAGGCCGGACCAAATACGCCGAAATCCGAACGAAAACAGGTCCCTGGGTACGCGATTGGGCCAATTTTCGGTGTCCAGACCAAAATTCGGCGTCCGGATCAGCCTCCTAGGTAGGCGAGTGAAGATGCTCTTAATATTAGTGGCCAAACAAGCAGCAAAATTGCACGGGACCGGTCTACTTACATGTCAGAAACCAAAACAAAATCTATAAAATGAAGGGCTTTTATTAAAAAATATGGGCTCAGCTCACCCCCACAACTTAGTCTAATCACCTTTTTCTTCTTGAAGACTGATTAGTAACTTCACCTCCTTATATACTGATGCTTAATAACATTACTATTACGTTGGTTATCATGAATGTCTGAAAAAACAGCCCGGTCATTGTGCAACATGCCACACAAGAGGTAAGTGAGGAGTTTACTGATACTAGTAAACGTGCACACGTGTCAAGTGCACTGTTTTTGATTGATGCTCGGAAAAATATTTTATATATTAAATAAAAATGATTTTCCGTTCACTTTGTTACCAATGTGAACAAATGATTTAATTAAGTTGCTTAATCACTAATATCTCATGTTAAAATTTCGTCTTCTGCCAGGAACGTCAAAGCAAAAAAAAAATGCCGCATTTTTCATCTAACTCGGAATAAATACAATGCAAGAACATACTGAAAGCAAATGGTTATTTAGCCAAACTCTGACAGTTGAAAGCAATTAGTTCTAGTATATCTTACAAAGATATTGATAATCAACTATATAGGTTCAATTTTTCAATAAGCTGGACAAGAAGCAATGGTATCTTAAAAAAAGCATGTGGTGAGATAAAATATACCCCAACTAAAAATTATACTCACTGCAAACTGATCTGAGATATATACATAAATAATAATAAACTTTGGGATTCCCAGGGTCATACTTGATTTAGGATCATGGAGGATGTATTACTAAATTAGTGCACTGTTAACTCCAACATGTAGAGTCATTTTATGAAACATGTTGAGTACATGTCCTCAAATAATCAACTAAAAAAGCACACTACTAACCTCCATTCAAACTGGAATTGATATAACACGTTGAGGCACCCTAAAACCAAAAAATATACAAGAAATCAACACAATAGGTGAGATATCTATGTTCAACTAGTGCAAGATTTACCAATCTTGTTGCAAACCTTTTAGCTTTCACCCTGGTCTAGTCATTCTGCTCATTCTGGTATGGAATATTTACCAAACATATGAAGTAAAAACATCTATAGGAAGACACTTATCCATAGGATGTCGGCATAAACACACCAAAACACTTTTCTTGAGCACTCCGTCAAAGAGGGTGGATATGTTACAACGAAGATGGTGGCAAAATTGTGGACTTTGCAAGTTATGTACCAATATCAAGAGTCGCTTGCCCACCTCCTCTTCAAATGTCATTTCTCCATTAGGGTGCGGTCCATCTGGAAGACATGGCTCGGCATCCACGACATTGATCCAATGAATTGGATGTGATTCCACTCTATCAAAGAATGATGGATTGAGGTGATTCATAAAATAAGCCAAATAAGGAAGGCCATGCCCTCGCTAGCAATGTTGGTCCCTTGGGAGATTTGGAAGGAGAGTGATGGCCGTGTCTTTAGAAACAAATATGTAACCGTGGATATGCTTGTATCCAGGATAAAAGAGGAGGGATCGATGTGTCTAGCCGATGCTAAGGCCTTATGTAATGTAATGCCACGAGAGTAGGCTATATTTCTCTTGGTATTGGCCATTCAGGTAAGCTATGGCCTATAAGACCTCCAAAAACTCCTTAATTAATGAATGAAAATACCAATTTCTTTTGCATTGTTTTAGAAAAGCTCTTCTTTAGCACCAAGTGCGATCACCCTCCAAATAAAGTTGTCATGGTACATTGCTATAGGCACCAGTCCCATCCTCACATGTTGCCTTCCTAAGTACATCTACACTATTCATCATGAGCTTCGGTTGCACATTAACAAGGGCGATGCATCAGCGATGTCCACATGAATGCTGACACAAACCAGAAATCACAAAAAAACTGCACTTGGAGGAAATCCACATTAGTCACGCCTGGCGACACATCCAGCATAAGGCTATCCCAATATATCGTTGAGTTAACCAATGAGTGTGGAGGGGCGGTCGGGCGGAGTGGACATGGTTGTGGATGCATGGGTATGACCGTGTCATGTTTTCCGTTGAGCAACAAAAGCATCATGTTTATTTTGTTATTACATGATTTTTCTTTTGAACATGTGGCTATGCTATTGTTTTTAGGCAACTTTTACGGTACTTTTTTTAATTGTTGAGTACAATAACTTGTTGATTGATCACATCTTCGACATGTAACTTTGACGCACATTAACAACTATGACGCTCCATCCTAACAAAGGAGTAGTGCTTGGTCGGGAAGTAGAGCGAATATGATATATCACCATGTTGCAACATAAAAGCGTCACATGTAATATGCATATCCATAGTATTTTGATAACCATGAAAACAAGACCGTTAGAAAACATCACCTTTACTTTTTTTTAGATGTTATTTTTTGAGGGGATGCTATTTTTTCCTGCTTACACGGAGGAGGAAAGGAGAGCGATTCACTATATGTAAGCAGCCATATAAAAATAAGGGAGTGTCTAGATCTCGGACGTTTGAGAACTTCTTATGTCTAAGTCGCTGACATCATCCTACTATTTGTGCTAGTTACAACCTAATTACAATTTATATAATTTGTAGAGAGTGTCTAGATTTTAGGTGTCTGAGAACTTGTTATGTCTAAATTGCTCACATTATTCTACTTTTTGTGTTAATTCTCAGTTGCAACCTAGTTATAACTTATATAATTTGTACTAATTCTCAGTTACAACCTAGTTATAACTCATTAAAATCCCAGTTACAACCTAGTTGTAAGTCATTAAAATCCCAGTTACAACCTAGTTGCAACTCATGTGGAAGTCCCATGTTGCACGAATCGCGAGGTAAATCCAATGGCGAGAGAGGTGACTGCGCCTGGGAACTAGCCAATCCGTAATTTGTAATAATTTTTAGTTACAACCTAGTTGCAACTCATTAAAATCTCAGTTACAACCTAGTTGCAACTCATGTGAAAGTCTCATGTTGCACGAATCGCGAGATAAATGTAATTGCGAGAGATGACTAAAAACTAAGAAATTCTCAAGCGCCCAGTGGCAAATCCGTAAAAATAAATACTCCACGCAATAATAAGACAACGACAATATTAGCCCACGCAATCGATACGCGGCCCAGTAGACCCACAAGCCCGCCCGCCCGCTCCACGTTCTTCTTCACAAACCCAACCCTCCGCCGCCGCGGTGCCCTCTACGGTTAAACCCTCCCCGCGCGAAACCTAGACGGCGGCGGCGAAGGCGATGGCGAGGGAGGACAGGAAACGGAAGCAGGACAACGACGATGCCGCTGACGAAGGCGATAGGAGGGGGCGCAGGGACAAGAGACCCAAGGAGGAGAAGCCGGCACCGCCGCTGCCGTCGGAAATCAAGAACAAAGAGAAGCGCAGCGAGGTGTACGCCAAGCTCAAGCGCGAGAAGAAGGCCCAGAAGCGCAGGCTCGGCCGCGAGCGCGTCCAGGCCGCGCAGCGCGCCGCCGAGCTCGGCGAGCAGGCAATCACGCTCCCACCTCCCCATCCCCATCCTCATCCCGACACGAACTTCCCTTGAAGTGCGAGGTTGTGGACAAATTCTGACTGTTTTGGGTGCGATTGGATGTTTGCAGGTGCCGGAGAAGCAGGTGCCCCGGACTATCGAGAACACCAGGGAGCCCGATGAGACCGTGTGCCGGCCTGACGATCAGGAGGTTCGCACAATGTTTTCTGTACTGCTCAATTGATTAGTTTGATCAGTGCGTGTGTCCCAAGTGTTGTGATAAGCATGCTTCGCCTTGAAGTTAAAATGGTTTGGCTAGTCAGAGCTCACCAAACCCACGGTTTGTGCTTATGCTATATTTAGTTTCTATGAATTTGAGAGAGCAAGTATGTACATGAAGTTGGAAATGAGAGGTTTCTTTCTTTGATATGGTTGAGTGTCGGTAGGTGTGCATTATTGAGGTTAGAGGTGATTAAGAGTTAGTTGACAGTGCTTCTTGCTAGTGGATTGTTTGGAAGCTCAAGTAAAAGCAAACATTTGGGTGCTGGAGACTTTGACCATAAGTTAAATGAGCCTTGTGCTTAATTCTTGTTATTAACCTGCACAATTGGTGTACACATGACATATATTACTGCTCGATTGTATTTATGGAAAAAAATTTGCAATAGATACAATAAATACTTCTGTTTTTTCAGAATCTTATCTAGTAACATGTTGGTGATGAGCAGCAAAGATCAACTGTAATCAAATGTTCAGCAATAATGCACTTAAACTTACAGATATTGAATGAATTATCAGAACAGTATTACTTAATTAACAGATCCAAAGTTAGGTTTGTGATATTGGTGTCATTACAGTCAACCCATTTTTTGTATGATAAAATGTATGAACTCACATTTTCTTTGTCATTATCAAGACAGTTATGATTTTAGCTGCTGTTGTAGTTTTTGAACACTCCAATTTCATTGTGTTCAGAACCAGTATCTACTGATTATCTTGCCAACTTCTTTTGTATCGAGGTCAAATAGAGTGAAAACACACTACTAATGCATTAAGCATCTCTGTTAGGTACTTAGGTTGTTAGGAGGTGTTGTTTAGACCACTATGTCGACTGTGATATAGCTAGTACATAATTCTCTCCGTGGAGTTGCGGACGGATGCTTTCTTCACGCTAGTGTGTCAACCCTACTCAGTTTGTGTACGTGTCTAATAATTGTTTCTATGTGCAGTTGTTTGCAGGGAATGATGCTGACGAATTCAATGCAGTGCTGAAACAAGTAGTAACCCCAAAAGTATTGATTACTACATGCCGCTTCAATTCAGGCGTATGCATTTTTACCTCCTCGTCACTGATACCTGGAATCTTATTTTGTGCTGGATATTCTGAATCATTTTTAATTTGCTCTTGTCATCTAACAATGTATATTCTGCCGCATATGTCACCAGAGGGGACCTGCCTTTATCAAGGAGTTAATGCAAGTGATACCAAATGCTCAATATGTTAATAGAGGAACTTATGACCTCAAGAAAGTATGATGAATTCTCATGTTATGTTACATTCATTTAATCCAGTTATATACGTCTACATATCCATTGTAACACACTGTTAATTTTCAGATTGTGGAATATGCAAATAACAGAGAGTTCACTTCAGTTATGGTTGTCCACACAAATCGAAGGGAGCCTGGTAGGAATTCATCAATTTCTTTTTCTTTCCTCGTGTTCTTGTTTGTGACATCTTGTTGCTGGATTTTGTGTCACAGATGCATTGCTGATCATCAACCTACCTGAGGGCCCTACTGCACATTTCAAGCTATCAAAGCTTGTTCTGCGGAAGGATATAAAGGTACTATATATATTAACTGCTATGTTTTCAGTAACTCTTTTTCATGGCAAGTTATTAGACGTGTGACTTTTTTTGCATGCGTACATTTCTTTAGCTATATCTTTGTATTTCACACAACACAATCTAGTCATTTAGTGAGTGTAAATGCATACCCTCAGCCTCCTGGATGAACTTTTTGAGATTTTATTGGAAATAAGCACCTGTGTCTTCTTAAATTTGGTGGAAAAAATGTTGACATTCTTTGTTTTAACCGACATCTAGTGACTTAGTGAGACCTTGCCTTGAGCCATTTTCTTCCCTGTGCCTTCTTGTGAAAATACGAGTACTTAGTATTGTTAAACATGCTAACCACCTTTTTAGTAACCTAGCATGCTCCTTCTCCATAGACAACAAGGGACAGTGCATTGTGCATCGTGTGCTAAGTTATGTCTTCTGGTAAAGTAAATTAGTTGCTGTCTGAATTCTAGGACCTTTAGTTTGCCTGCTCTAATAACTATTCCACAGAAGGAAACTACTGCCAAGTATTTCTTGGAAGGACTAATTTTTGGTGCTGATGATCTCAGATATTCTTTATATATATGGTTGGCATAACTATTTGTTGTGTTCATGCTGTCAATTGCGATCCCATAAGCAGCCTGTATGAATTGCATAGAAGGACATAAAGTCCCCCTTCTGCTTCTGGGTTTCAAATTTATGCAAGAGTTTAGCAAATGTGAACTAGCTTGATCTTGTCAGATAGATGTTTTTACAGCAAGATGCTTGTCTGCTTACTGTTTTGTGTGTAATAGTGGCTACAAACCAATTACATTTCTGTTTTTTCTGCTTGTCGGAGGTTCTAATGAAGATATTCATCTTGTTAGCTGCATAGAAGAACATTGTTCAAAATTGCTTTGGACAAAAGTCTGGTGTACTCCCTCCGTCCTGAAAAGGATGTCGCATATTTGTCTAGATATGCTGTATCTAGACGTGTTTTAGTGTATAGATACATGCAAATCTAGATAAATCCCCGACATCCTTTTCAGGACAGAGGGAGTATTTAGTTTTATTTCCAATTTATTAGAAGGAAGGACATAATACTGGTATTCTGTGTGCTGGAAAAAGGGTCGCTTTTATTTATGAATCTTAAGTATTCCCCCTTTTCTATGAGATTCCTGTTGTGTGCCTTGTAAGGCTGTAAGGCAGAGAAGTACCGAGATCAAGTGTACAATGGTTTTATTAAGACTTAATCTAATACAAAAGGCAGGGGGGGGGGATTCTGGAGTGAGTACATATATATTGTTACACCACCAAACTTTTGAATAAAAGTGCATTGAATATGAACAGAAAACTCAAGTTTCCATCAATTGACCATCCTAATTGTCTCTAGCCTGTCTAGTTTGTCTCAGGGATCTTTGTTTTGCCTACAAAAAACAGATATGCATATGTCAATGTCAATGTCTAGTGTCATATGGCATGTCTGCTATAAGCTGGTCCATGTCTCTGTCTGCCATATCTATATTGCTGTTTTACTTTTGTGATGCTTTCAGCATTGTATAAACTTATTCCATCGGAGGAGTTATGCTCATCCGTTCATTATGGCCATGTAGTGATCCTAGATTGATGGAACACTGAAAAGTGTATATCAGATTGAACATCTTTGTTAGCGGCACGTATATTGATATTCCCTAGTTTTTCATAGTCACTCTATTTGACTTGCTCTTGTTATATGACAATATATATGTGTTGGGTATTTTACAGTTTGTTTTAATTATAAAGCTACTTTTACTCCTGAGCATTCAACATTACCTTCATCTGTCCTTTTGGTTTATCTATTTATATGGCAGAACCATGGGAATCCTACAAGTCATAAGCCAGAGTTAGTGCTGAACAATTTCACTACACGCCTTGGTCATCGTGTTGGAAGGTGATTCGAGAATATGCACTTCTGTTTGCCAATGTTGACCTTGTATGAAGCAATATCATTTTCTTAACATGTCTACTTTTACCTTTTATTTATACAGGATGATACAATCTCTGTTTCCCCAAGACCCCAATTTCCGTGGCCGACGAGTAGTGACCTTCCATAATCAGCGGGACTATATATTTTTCCGTCATCACAGGTGAATATATGTTAATGGACAGCTAGGCTAAAACATGCTGCTAACAGTTAGAGATGTTAAATTCTTGGTTTCCACGAGTCTGTAGTTTATGTACTCATATCGCAACTTCGCAAGTTCAAACGTGCAATACAACCTGGTGGTAGTGTTTTATATGTGTTGTTTTCCATGTGTCTAGGAATTGCTTGCAAAGAGTAGGTTATACATGTACTTGGTACATTTCTTTATCTCATGGTTGGTTTATTAGTGAAGCATTCAACTGTGGTTCCTTGATAAAGGGTGTCATAGGTTGTCTTTGTGCATACTATTTTATCTTTAGCATTTCAGAAATGATAGTCTGCAACCCTGATAATAGGTATGTCTTTGAGGAGAAAGAAAAAAAGGTGGTGTCAAAGGACAAGAAAGCCAAGACTTCTGAAAGCAAAACTGAGAAGCACGTGAATTGTCGCCTTCAGGTACCTGAGTTACTACTACACACTGGAGTGTTATATGTGATTGTAAGAATTTCAATTCACAATCCTTCCATGTCGCATGCTTAGACGCATTCAACTTGTTTTCCAAAATATGTTCATAGTAGAAAATACAGCAAGTTCATGTAGCTTCACTGTCTTGCCCTTTGCATGTTAGCAACGCCCAACCTTTACTGATCCTGATGGAATCTGTTTTAGAACTTCTGCTCCGTACCATTTTTCTACCTTGTTCAGTTTGAGCAGTAAAGCCTGAACTACTGTTAATGATAACAGGAATGTGGTCCTCGCTTCACTCTCAAACTTATCACTTTGCAACACGGGACCTTCGACACGAAAAGCGGAGAGTACGAGTGGGTTCACAAGGTACTACTGTTGCTATTCGTTTACCGTTTCATGTCCACACTACATGATCAACTGCCGTAACATGATTTTTTTTACCAACTGCAGCCTGACCTTGACACAAGCAGAAGAAGATTCTTCTTGTAATTGTTGTCTTTGCTTCACCATGCGAACGCTTGTTTCTGTTCCTCGGAAAATTACTGTAGAGTAGTATGCTCGAGTCCTCCAATGTAACAGACTTAAATTCACATTTTAAGCAGTTTTTTGTGTACCCATCCATGAGTTGTGAGTTATTATACAGAAGTTCATGAGTTTTGAGTTATGCTAATAATTTCAAAGCATCTTGAACAGAAGTTTAGGCCTCTTTAGATTGTACAATATTTACATGGGAGCTGGAACGTGGATGCTGTTTCATGCCAGGATCGTTAATCCTGAGTATATATACACTACTGAAGGATTAAACATCCAAATTGGTTTATCAGGTTCACCAGAGAAAGAAATATTCTGTGCAAATTCAACCAACTCGCATCATCGATTCACAAGGTTCTCATCTACAGTACGCATGAATGCGAGTTTTAAATTAGTTCCATCCCAGATTTCAGCAATAGTGCCATTTTTCTCTCCTCAATAAAGTTAGAGATCCCACTATTGAGTACCCAAAGTGCACACTCGAAGTGCATCCACAAAAAGAGAAAAACCTGATTTTCTCCACACACAAAAAAAGAATCAATCAACTGTTCCCTCAAAAAAACTTTGTCCATCCCTCAAAAAAAAAAAGAATCGATCAACTGTAGAGAAAAAAGATACCAAATGGACTTCTAAAAAATTTGGCGGAGTTCGTAGCTCAAACTTTACAAAGCTTTGACGTAAATGTAATTTATTGAGAAAATAGTTCTAGGAGTTCTGAGGTATACACACTTTTAGTCCCACATCTTGCAGCGGGGTAGCGTTTTAGTCTCACATCTTGTAAAATAAGTAATATTAGTCCCACAACTTGTATTCTGGAAGCATTTTAGTCTAATTTAATCACATTTTAGCAAGTTTGACTAAATTCGTCCATCCATGACGTTGTATTTTTTTCAAAATCATCCCTATGTATTTTTCTCTATAATTTATGTCCTTGGTGCTGACAGGCGGACCCACGTACAAATAAAATAGTTAAAACTACAACTGTGAGAGGGACTTGAACTCATCACCTATGTATAGCTACACAATGACAGAAGCCACTAGACCAACCAATGCTATTGTTTACATTGGTGGACGGAATTATTTTATATCAAAAACACCTTCAAAAAATATGTACATGTGGGGAATCATGTAAATATTTTTATTGTGAAAATTTTCAATCCGGACTGATTTCTATTAGGCTACAAAAAAAGAAGCTTTTGATAGGATTTGAAGGTGCACAGTTTGCAATCCAGATCTCTAATTTTATTTTTCTATGTAGCCTAGAACACAAATTATTTCGGATTAAAAATATGCATATTTTATAGATATTTTCACAACTTAAAAACACAATTTTTTTAATATTCAAAATAAAAGATTTCATGTAGCCCGGATGTATACGTACACTCAATCAATTAAGTTTCACTTTTCTTTTTTTTTGTGTGTGTACAACATACATAATTCTTTCTGTGTTTCACGTCCGTGACCTTACCTAACTTTTTTTTTTCATGCGTTTTATGTTGGTGTGTGCGTAAGACGAGCTAGGGCGCATCAGTCTTTAAATAAATGATGTATAATAAACATGGGCTCTTCAAATAAGCACGTCCGCTTGTCTGCTGTAGTGGCAACCTTAATATATCTTTGGCAACACTTAGGTCATAAGTTTGATTCCCTCCATCTCCTATAGAGATTTTCTTATTTGTACAATTCTGACATGTGGGGACTCTATCAAGGTTGGAAGTGGCATATAAAAAATACATAGGGTTTATTTTGCAAAAAACTGTGATACCACATGTCAATTCGGTTAAAATCGCAGAATTTTGATCGAATTGAACTAAAATGCTCCGGATTGCAAGATGTAGGACTAATCTTGCTCACTTTACAAGATATGGGACTAAAACGCTCTCGTGTTGCAAGTTGTGGGACTAAAAATATATATACCTCTTTTTAATTTACTACTCCGAAGGAATAACAGTTTTTTTAAGGATATTACTACATCTCTGTCTAAAGAGAAGATGTCGGAGATTTGTCTTTAAATTGGTATATATAAATTCGGATTCGCGCCTGAGAACTTCTTAAGTCTCAGTCGCCTTCTTCACCGTTTGATTTACCTCGTGATTCGTGCTACACATAAGTTGCAACTCGGGTGTAACTAAGAATTTAATGATTCGCAACTAGGTTGTAACTGAAAACTAAGATATAATCTTATGAGTTGCAACTAGGTTGCAACTGAAAATTAGCATAAATATTATGATAACATCAGCGACTTAGACATAACTAATTCTGCAGTCGCATAAGATCAAGACACTCCCATATAAATTTCGGACATTTTTATATGGAGGGTATATCGCATCGGGCGTAGTTGTCGTGACCGAATCGATCGGGGGCATATCCTCCGGGTAAAATGTAAAAAACCACGCAAAAGGCAAAGCCATCATGATTCCCTCCCACTCGTCCCCATCCCAGATCTGTTTATAATCGTCTGGACCTCACTGTGATTCCATCACCATCCGCCGAATTCCTCTCCCCTCACCTCCGCTAAGGTACGTATCGCATGCTCCGCGTCCATCTCCATCTTCTCCGCTCGACCCTTCTAATCCCCACGCCTATCACCCCTCAGCAGGTCCTCCCCGTCGCCACCACAGCCGCCGCCTCTCTCGGAATCGTCGTCGATCCCAGGTGAATTCGACCTCCTTTGCCTGAATTCTGATGGGGACTGTAGTACTAGATTGGTTGGCAAAGATGCCCCGGGGTTTTTGTTACTGTGCTGTTTTAGAACACTCAGGTTGTGCCTTGTGGGATGCATATGCTTGTAACTTGCAGCACATCGAATCAGGGATAACTTTCAGTCTATATAAATGCAGACAGGGAGAAGATCCCCTGATGTCCATGCTAATTAGGCCGTAACAACAATTGGAATTGGGTTCTTTGGCAGACTGGGAGTGTCTTCTGTACTTAAACATCCAATGTTGTGGAATCATCAATCCCTTCATGGCTGTCTCCGGTTATTTGTTGCAATATCTATAATACCTGTGAAATATCCAATATGACTTCTCAATTTGGCTTAAAATCTTATATAACCAATGACTTTGGAGAAGCGAAACAACTGGCTATTTTCTTTGTTTTCAAGTGCTTCTGGCTGGCAGTTTGATGAGGATTCGTTATGTTGGAGTCTTTCTTTCAGAGTCTCCGTTGAAAACCAAGATCATGGCAGAGACCATAGACTTAACAGGGGATGGAGGCGTTCTTAAGACGGTGGTTAGAAAAGCAAAGGACGATGCAATAAGCCCGACTGATAGCCTTCCATTGGTTGATGGTACTGTTCTCAGCAAATCATGGCCATAAATAATTATTTTATTCAGTCTGTGCGGACAATTTTTCTCAGTGCTCTATGTTACGATAGAAGTTCATCGTGTTAATTGCTTCCAACATTTTTTCCGTTCGGCTCTAAAAGCTAACTGTTATGCACTTCTCTATGTGATACAGTGAATGTTTCTCCCTTTTTAATCTGTCATGTTGGACTAAACATTTGCCTTCATCATAATACCTATTTGCAGTTCATTATGAAGGGACACTTGCTGAAAATGGTGAAGTTTTCGACACCACACATGAAGACAATTCTATTTTCACATTTGAAGTTGGTCAGGGAGCGGTCATTAAAGCATGGGATCTAGCCTTAGCAACTATGAAAGTATGTGAATGTTTTAATTGCTTGCTCAGTTTGGTCGCCTGGAAAGTTTCTTACTAATATGGTATATGGCATATTGGAATATTGAAGGTTGGCGAGATCGCGAAAATAACATGCAGGCCAGAATATGCGTATGGAAGTGCAGGCTCGCCACCAGAGATACCTGCAAAGTTTGTTTTGCTATTGCAGCTCTCGCTTGAATGAAGTTTTGAGTTTTGCCAGGTCAAGAATTTTCTGTAACTGGGTTTGTCTGCTTTATTTCTGCAGCGCAACCCTCATTTTTGAGGTGGAGTTAGTGGCTTGCAAGCCAAGGAAAGGTTCAAGCCTGGGCAGTGTATCTGAAGAGAAAGCCAGGCTAGAGTAAGATACTTCCAAATGTTTTCTCTTTAACATTTAACACATCGAGTGCCCAATAATCAGAAGGTGGTCGACATAATCCTAAATGAAGCTGCTCTGTGGAGGTTGGGGCTGAGGAGTTGAGAACTCTGCCTCTTCATGCTCGTCCACCCCATAACATTTTTAGACATCCATAGTTCTTCTCATGTTTTTTTTACATTTATCATCTTCCAGAGTTTCCTTTCTTTCTTTTCTATTTGTATAAGGTTAGTTGAGCTTTTGTTTTGGTCCATGCCACCTATGGTGGGTGTGTAGCTTTTGAGCCACTTTGTCAAACTTCGTCTATTACAAAGAGCATGTTTTGATGCTCGTTTTGAGAAAACACAAATAGTACCCAATAATAATGTGAAACGACACGGTATAGGATATTGAATTCAAATAATGAAGCATACATCATGTAGCTATTGTTCAGGTCTACATGATTTCATGAAAACAGTGTCTACTATCCACATTGTAATGAAGTGTGGCACCTTATGCTAAGAACATTGTTTACTTCCTATCATTTTTTGCCGTCCATATTATACATATTTTGATGTACATAAATCTCGATAGGGAACTTAAGAAACAGCGGGAGCTCGCTGCTGCTACCAAAGAGGAAGAGAAGAAGAAGAGGGAGGAAGCAAAGGCCGCCGCAGCAGCTCGTGTGCAAGCCAAACTTGATGCAAAGAAGGGGAAGGGAAAAGGAAAGGGGAAATAGATTGCAACTGCTGTAGTTGTATTTGGTGCTGAGTGCTGACTATTGTAACCTAGAAAATAACCTGCATAAGGCATCGAACTGCAAGATCACTTATCGGCTACTCTGGTGCTTGGGATGCTACATGCTTATGTTGTCTGACACTGGCCTTGCTAAAAAAGGCCAAATAATCTCAGCAATCTTTAGCTTTTACAAAATGCACCAAATGCACTCTCTTCTGTCTGAGTAATTTCTTTGCGGTAATGACATTTTTGTGTCTGATAGTTCAACAATAAATGTATCTCAGCATGTTGAGCTCTGAACTACATCAATGATGCAGCAAACACATTGAGCAAAGAAATGCATCAATCTGACCAGATGCAATGTTCACTTCTGAACAGGTATCTTGGAAAAAATTTATGTCCTTTTTCATGCGGTACATGGCTTTTGAGCACAGTATGTACACTTACTTTACAACAGAATTGCCTTGTATAACCCTTTTTGCGTACAAGCACAGCCTACTCCAGATTATGGTCGAGGCAACGGTGATCTTCCTCATAGTATGAAGAACAAAAGAACGACTAAGGTCAATATATTCATGTCCAAACTTGGAATAGATCCCTGGAGCGGAGGAAATACTCCTGGAGCTGCAGGCACCTTCTCCCGTATATTACAATTGAGAGTTTTAAGTATCCACTGACCTGCCATATGATCCAAAATGGTTCAGGAATGTTGCATTTTACAGTAGAATAGAAATCTAGGTCTGCTTCTGCATATTAGGAACTACATACCTACTGTGAATGTAATGCTATCTTCTGTAAATCACACGGTGGTGTAGATAATGGAATATCATGCAATGCGCGGAACCGAAGGCCATTGCCTGTATTAGTTGATACTGGGCAAAGCCAGCAGAATATTCTACGGCCCAGCACCTGCGCATGAAACAATCAGGGAACATCAGAACAAATAACATGTGATGCTTCACACAGGTAAGAAAACAACCAAGGAAAGATGAGTATACTACTACGTACGCAATTTCAATACGCGTAGAAAAAACTACATGTCAACGCGCATACCAGTAGCATAATAAAGCTACCATGTGAAAATTTGGTTAAAAAAAAAATTTCAGGACAAGTGAGGAGAACATCCAGGTTAATATGGCTGAGAAAGAATTTTATGAGATTCTCTTTTCACAAAATCTGCTTTGGAGTTAGTATCAAAATTGTGGATGTCTTTAAATGTCTGATAAAGGGATTGGCATTAACATTGTCTATGAAAGTTGATTATTTATTAATCCGATTATGCATTTATAGTTAGATACATGAAACATTTAAAACACTCAGGGAAAAACACAAAAAGGCAGCACTGAGAATAGTTCTTAGTCTTCTTACCGAAGTAAGATTCTCATAGACACCTAGGTCATATGGATGATGATAAAGGTCTCCACCCTTTTCCGCCAACCACATTGCTCTAACTCCTTCATGGTACTGCAACCATTAATTATTAAGGGCGCCGTTAAGATATTCTATAAACAATAATGCTGCCCAACATCAAAGAGAAATTAGTGTCACAAACCTCAATTGTAGTTTTGTTCTGTAATATGAGGTAGATATGCCAGGCCAAGAGCACTGACAGCGCCAATGTTAATGGGCAAAGAATGATCCCACAAATAATCTGTCCATCAGATAAGTTTCAGTTTTGCATGTTTCCTATTTAAATGAAATACTCGCAATGGTTTGTAACTTTGTATGAATATGCAACATGCTAGTAGCTTGAAAAAACATTCCTAGAGTACTTACAATCGATGTTTTAGAAGAATCACCGCCTAACTGTTCAGCTTTCGGAGCACTGTGCAAGAAGCTCCCAACAATCAGAATCTGAGAGAAAAAAAATTCTTTAAATGCTCTACCACCAAAGATATCATATTTGCTAAAGTAAACAGAGAAAGTGAACTACCATAGAATAGAAGCATGCAAGTACAGCATACGATACAAAGACCAAGAATATCTTGTAGTTCTCATGTCCAACACAGTTATTTATCCAAATACAGTGGTGGTCCTGCACATAAGAAGTTAGTGAGAATGGAAAGTGGACAGCAGAAATAGAAGGATTGTCATAGAATTAGTACTAGCGAGCACCATTTTTAGAACACATCTCTTGCACACACGGCAATGGTGCGCACGTGGAGGCTTATAGTGGCCACATTTTTGGCAATATCTCAAATCACCACCCTGCAAAAACAGTACAGTTTAAATATTTTGAGAGAACAAGCTAATGAGAAGCTAATCTTGTCAACTATCATCACATAACTGTCCACCAAATTAAATTGGCAGATAGGATTTTTCCTGCTTACTTACTGAAAGGTAATGCCACCTGCCCACCTAAACATACTCTTATACCACTCCATTTTTTTTTCATTATTTAGGCAACATAACACTGTACTGCCAGTTTGTCACATTATGTTTGCAGGTAGTTTAAATAAATTAACTTTAAATTCTTCAAGAAGAAGCATAGTCATAAAATCTTGTGTTGACTATATAACACAGTAATATTCTAGTCGTTATGCTTCAACGCTCACAGGTAGGAGTACAAAACAACGGAAAAGCAGAAACTTAAAGATACATGGTAACAGGCCGAGCCAGTGAGCCATCGTCAGTTGCTCACGTAGATAGTTACTTATTTATCTCCATTCAAATTGCATCCACTTTGGAAATGCAAGGTAATAAGGTTCGAAACCCCGAAGCTTTGAAATGTACTCACTGGAAAAAGATTGCAACACCAGCTAATGAATTCCCGGTCACTTTGGTCTGCTTATAGGCTGCGCTGTCTGATCTGGTGTTGCGGCTGCTCCCCTAACATCAGGGTTGGAAATCAAGGTGATGTGGCTGCGCATTCACGCTGTTGGACGTCGCGCTGTATTGCTCTACTTGGTTACGGATAACGCTCTGAAACTCCTTTGACTGCTCATGATTCCAAACCCATTGAAATTTGAAAATCTTATCTACATTACGTAAAGCTTCAAGCTTAGAGAAGATCCCCATTCGGTGGAAGGTACGAGGATCCAACACCCAGATTTAGCATCTAAATTACTCCAAATTCTATCATCAACACAGGTCTCTTCCCTAACGGTCGCAGCTTTGAGCTGACATCGGCAAAATGGAACATTCCCCAATTCTACGAGCCAAATTGCCCTTTAAACAGCATTTGCCATATACGCAGGCACGGCAGCGGAAACCGAGCACCATTCCGCTCCACAGATCCGAGAGAGAGAGAGAGGCACAAAGAGGGGGGAAGGAGGAGCCAGCACCGGGCACGCACCTTGCGCTTGACCTCGTGGACGGGGATCTCGGCGTCCTCGACGTCGGGCAGGTAGGCGGGCGGCACCCTGCCCGGGTCCCGGGAGGCCGCGGCGGCGTAGGTGGCGAGGCAGGCGGCCGTGAGGGCCGTGAAGGCGGCGGCGTTGGCGACCCCCGCGGCCGTGGTGAGGCCGAGCCAGCCGGCGACGGCGACGAAGACGGTGGTGTAGTAGACGTAGCCGATCGCCGCGAGCACGGCGAAGATGGGCGGCGTGAGGTAGCCCGGCCGCCCCATCGGCCGCCTGCTGCGCACGCGCGCGCGCGCCTGCCTGCCTGCCTAGCTGGCTAGGGTTCCGGCCGGAGGAGGCGGGGGGAGCCGCGCATCCTAGGAGGGGAGGAAGAGGGGAGGGAGGGGGGAGTCCCGCGTGGCGTGCGGTGCGGGGGGGCGGCAGGCGGAGCGGGTCGGGCGCGGATGGCGGCCTGCCCGTTTTAAGGGAGGGATGTTGCTTTAATTATTCCGCGGGAAAGGAGCAGCGGCGGCGACGGCGGAGACGGGAAAGACCAGATGCGGCGACGGCGGCGAGCAGATGCAGGACGTGGGCGGGAGAGAGCGTGGATCATCAGCTGGCACGGCCAGTTTGGTAGCGTTGGCGTGAAGAACGTGGTGCGGAAAGCGGCAAAATCAATGGTGGACCGTGACACTGCAGAGAATTTGCGTGCTTGGCTGGAGATTTTCCATACCATCATGGGTGCTGCTAGCTTCTTTGCCTTTTTGTGGCTTGTGGGATTATTATTAGTTTTCGTGCGTCCTGATTGATTGAGGTGTATAAACAATGTGGAGTGGAGTGGAGTGGGATGTACTTTACTTAGATTGTGTCGGCTTTGCGTGAGGGCGAAACTATATCGTTGGCTATTCGTGCACAATATTTCATTATTGCCTGATGTGTGTTGCTAACACACGTGCCACAAAGAAGATAGTGAGCAGATGAAGACTTTTTAAATTTTCCGTGCATGTGTTATATGATTACTGCTGGAGTTAATCGCTTAGACAGATGTAGTATAATCGAACAGATTATGGCATGATTGTAAGGAATAATAATTGGCAGGGAAGGAAAGATGGACCGGAATGGATATGTAGAAACATTATGTTAAGTACGGTGATATCTCACTATAAACAACAAGTCAAGATGGCCGAGTTGGTCTAAGGCGCCAGTTTCAGGTACTGGTCCGAAAGGGCGTGGGTTCAAATCCCACTCTTGACAATTTCTTTTTTCAGGTTTGTTTTTCCTATTTCCAATCCGTCGTCACAATCCAGCACTTGGTACAGTTTGTCGTCACAACTCAGGCACTAAACTAGAGCAGCATCTTTTTTTTTTTGAATCGTTTACTTGCAAATATGTGCTCATTGCTCACTCCAAAGTAGAGTTTGCTAGTTCTCAGGCGCCTGAGAATTAGTTAAGTCTCAGTCGTCTATTTATCCGTTGGATCAGATGCTTTACGATTTGTGCAACACGAGTTTCCGTCTTCCTGTCGCGAGCGTGTTGCATTGCGGCCTGGGCGTTGTGGGCTTTTTTCTCCGTGGACTGTTTCCTATAGGCTGTACTGTGGACTGTTTTCTCTTTTGTTAGCTGATTTTTTCTGTGTGCTTTTTTCTGTGGCCTGTTTTCTAGCAACGCGTGCTGGACTGCGGCTGTGTTCCATGCGAATGCACGCGGCTGGGGCGGGATTGCAGCTGTTATTCTATGGGCTGGTGTTGTTTGTCTGTTTTTTGTACCCTTTTTTTTCTAAACATGTGTTGTGTTTTTGTAGTTGTTATTTGTGGTTCTTTTATTATGAGCGATTATTATTATTTTTTTTCACTGGCAACATAAATATATGAAGCTAGACTGCTAGGACATTTTTATTTTCTTTTTTGTGATTGTTTTCTTTTTGTGAAATTAAATTTATCTTTTACGGAATTGCTAATTCTCACACACATGAGAATTATTTAAGTCTCAGTCACCTAATACACAGTCGGATCTTTTGCTTTATGATTAGTGCAAACCAGGTTGTTTTTTCGTGTTGTGTCTTCGCGCGCCGTGTTGCTTGTGTCATTGTGCCCACGCGTCTGCGTTACTTCTGTCGTTGAGCGCGCGCGCCCACGTTGCTGTTTTCGCCGCGCGCGTTTTGTTTCTGTGTATTTTCGTGCGCTCCTTCTATATTTATCTATGGTTGTTTTCTATTGGCTGTCACCGATTGGTGAGTTTGTTTTTTCTGTTTTTTTCTTCTTTCTTTTTTGTGGTTGTTTTTTTTACCGGCATTTCTTTTCTTTTCTTTTCTTTTCTTTAGATGAAATTTTAAGATTAGCTTAATTTTGAGTTGGTTGGTCAATCGAGTTTCATTTGAGTTTTAATTTTTTAATTTTTTCTTTGCTGGTTGTATTTTCTTTTTTTATTGTTTTTTCCTCTCCAGATTTTATAGTTATCATTGTTGTACTGCTAGGATGACATTTAGACTGCAACATTTTTACTAGATCTAACTTGTACTAGTAACATGTACTTCCTCTGCTTCATAATATAATATGTTTTTAGCTTTTTAAATGTGTAGATTTGAAGTGAACCTATACACTAAAATAGGTCTAGACACACTTTTTTAGAAGCGAAGGTATTTCATCGTAGCTGAGAATTTTTTAAAAAACTTTTGTTGGACTTTTTTTATTTTTGTCGAGGTAGCTATATCTTGGTTGTTACTCTTTTAAAGCCAGATGCAATTTTTTGTTGAAAGAGAGTTGTCACTGAGCCCCTGATATGGGCCAGATACAACTAGGCCCCCTACCGAGGGTCAGTTGCAACTTGCATGCAACTGAGCTCCGTAGGGGGAGCCCCGTTGAGAGGAGGCCAATTGTCTGAGCCCCTGGTGAGGGGGGTAGTTACAACTTTCTTATAATCCCCCCACACACACAGGGGCCAGTCTCAACTTGATTACAACCGAGGGACCCCCAGGACCAGTCTCAACTTGATTACAACCGAGGGACCCCCATGGGTGGGACAGTTGAGACTTGCTTTTATAACTAAGCACCCGTCGGGAGGGGGGCATTCGCAGATTGTAATTGAGGCCTCGCCGATAACTTGATTGCAACCAGGGGACCCCATCGGTTTGTAATTTGATTGTAAATGAGCTCCGGAGGGGGGCCGGTTGCAACTTGATTGCACCCGAGGGTGATGGCCCATCGGTTGCAACTTGGTTGTAACTGAGCTCCGTCGGGGTCCATTTGGAACTTGCTTCTAACTAAGAACCCGTCGGAAGGCGGCGGAGGCATTTTAAACTTTGCTTGTAATTGAGCGCTCGGCACGGGGCAGTTTCCCTGAGCGCCGGTTTCAACTTGCTTCTAACTGAGCACCAGTGGGGAAGGGGGAATTTGCAACTTTCTTGTAATTGGGCCCCCGCCGGGTGCCAGTTGCAACTTGCTTGTAACTGACCTCACGTCGGTTCCCTGCCGAGGGCCAGTTGCAAATTGATTGCAACTGATAACCCGTCGAGGGGAGGAGCATTTGCAACTTGCTTGTAATTTGAGCCCCCGCCGAGGGTTAGTTGCGACCAGGGGTCCCAGTTGTAACTTGCTTGTAACTGAGCTTCGCCGGGGGCTATTTGCAACTTTCTTGTAACTGGGCACCTGTTGGGAGGGGGCATTTGCAACTTTTATTGTAATTGAGCCCCACCGTGGGGCAGTTGTCCCGAGGGCCAGTTTCAACTTGCTTGTAACTGAGCACCCGTCGGAAGGGGGCATTTGCAACTTGCTTGTAATTGGGCCCCCAGCGTGTCCCAGTTGCAACTTGCTTGTAACTGACCTCCTATCGGTTCCCTGCCGAGGGACACTTGCAACTTGATTGCAACTGATAACCCGTCAAGGGGAGGAGAATTTGCAACTTTATTTGTAATTTGAGCCCCTGGCGAGGGTTAGTTGCGATCGGGGGTCCTAGGTGCAACTTGCTTGTAACTGAGTTCCGCCGAGGGCTATTTGCAATTTGCTTGTAACTAAGCACCCGTCGAGAGGGGGGCATTCGCAACTTTGCTTATAATTGAGCCCCTGTCGCAGAGCAGTTGCCCCCGAGAGCCAGTTTCGACTTGCTTATAGCTGAGCACCCATAGGAAGGGGGGCATTTGAAACTTGCTTATAGTTGGGCCCCCGGCGGGTTCCAGTTGCAACTTTCTTGTAACTGACCTCCCGTCGATTCCCTGCCGAGGTCCAGTTGCAACTTGAATGCAACTGATAACCCGTCGAGGGGAGGGGCATTTGTAACTTGCTTGTAATTTGAGCCCTCGCCAAGGGTTAGTTGCGACCGGGGGTCCTAGTTGCAACATGCTTGTAACTAAGCTCCGTTGGGGGCTATTTGTAACTTTCTTGTAACTGAGCACCCATCGGGCGGGGGGCATTTGCAGCTTTGGTTGTAATTGAGCCCCCATCACAGGGGAGTTGCCCCCAAGGGACAGTTTCAACTTGCTTGTAACCGAGCACCCGTCGGGAGGGGGCATTTGCAACATGCTTGTAATTGGGCCCCGGCGGGTCCCAGTTGCAACTTGTTTGTAACTGACCTCCCATCGGTTACCTACCGAGGGCCAGTTACAACTTGATTGTAACTGATAACCCGTCGAGGGGAGGGGCATTTGCAACTTGCTTTGTAATTTGAGCCCCCGCCGAGGGTTAGTTGCGAACGAGGGTCCCAGTTACAATTTGCTTGTAACTAAACTCCGCTAGGGAATATTTGCAACTTTCTAGCACCCATCGAGAGGGGGCATATGAAAATTTGCTTGTAATTGAGCCCCAGTCGCGGGGCAGTTGCCCCCGAGGGCCAGTTTCAACTTGCTTATAACTGAGCACCCATAGGGATGGGAGCATTTGCAACTTGCTTGTAATTGGGCCCCCGATGGGTCCCAGTTGCAACTTTCTTATAACTGACCTCCTATCGGTTCCCTACGAGGGCCACTTGCAACTTGATTGCAACTGATAACCCGTCGAGGGGAGGGGAATTTGCAACTTGCTTTGTAATTTGAGCCCCCGCCAAGGGTTAGTTGCGATTGGGGGTCCCAGTTGCAACTTGCTTATAACTAAGCTCCGCTGGGGGCTCTTTGCAACTTGCTTGTAACTAAGCACCCGTCGAGAGGGGGTCCCAGTTTCATCTTGACTGCAACCGGGGGAAGGGGAACCCCCGTCGGAGGGCCAATCGCAACTCGATTGTAACTGAGCTCTGCTCCAAGTTGCAACTTGATTGTAACTGACCATCCCGTTGGTGTGGAAAGGGGGCCAGTCGCAACTTGATTATAACTGAGCACCTGTCGGTGTGGAAGGGGGCCAGTCGCAACTTGGTTGTAACTAAGCACCTGTCGGTGTGAAAGGGGGGCCAGTCACAACTTGATTGTAACTGAGCTCCTAGCGGGTCCCAGTTGCAAGTTGCTTGTTACTAGGGCCTCGTCGAGGGGGGACGGGGTGTCAGTTGCATCTTGACTGCAATTGGGGGAAGGGGAACCCCCATCTGAGGGCCAGTCGCAACTTTATTGTAACTGAGCTCTGCCCAAGTTGCAACTTGATTGTAACTGAGCATCCCGTCGGTGTGGAAGGGAGCCAGTTGTAACTTGATTGTAACTAAGGACCTGTCGGTGTGGAAGAGGGGCTAGTCGCAACTTGATTGTAACTGAGCTCTGCTCCTAGTTGCAACTTGATTGTAACTGAGCACCCGTCGGTGCGGAAGGGGGGCCAGTCGCAATTTGATTGTAACTGAGCACTTGTCAGTGTGCAAGCGGGCCAGTTGTAACTTGATTGTAACTGAGCTCCTAGCGGGTCCCAGTTGCAAGTTGCTTGTTACTAGGGCCTCGACGAGGGTGGGAGGTGGCCATTGCATCTTGATTGTAACTGAGCACCTGGAAGACCCCATTGAAGGGCTAGGCGCAACTTGAATGCAACCGGGAGACCTCGTTGGTAAACAGTTTGCAACTGTCGGCATGACGAGTCCGGTCGCAATTATATTTGTAAAATTAGATGATTTTTTTGTTTGATTTTAACTACCGGTGGCCCTCGTCGTCTTCGAAATTGTTTGGTATGAAGTTTTTCGGCTCTTTTTCTTTTTCTAATTTGTTTTATTGTTTTGACAGTTTATCCATCGTCGTTGTCGAAATTGTTTTTCCATTTTCCCAGTTTCAACTTGATTGTCACTAACCTACTGTCGGTTCCCCGCCGAGGGGCTAGTTGCAACTTGATTGCAACTGAGCACCCGTCCGGGAGGGGCATTTGAACTTGTTTGTAATTGGGCCCGTCTCGGGCCAGTAACCTGATTGTAACTGACCTTTCGTCGGTTACCCGACGAGTGGCCAGTTGCAACTTGATTGCAACTGAGAACCCGTCGGGGAGGGGCATTTGCAACTTGTTTGTAATTGGTACCCCGACGGGTCCCAATTGCAACTTGAATGTAACTGACCTTCCGTCGGTTACCCGACGAGTGGCCAGTTGCAACTTGATTGTAACTGAGAACCCGTCGGGGGAGGGACATTTGCAACTTGTTTGTAATTGGGACCCCGACGGGTCCAAGTTGCAACTTAATTGCCTTTTCTAACTTGTCTTTTATAACTTAACTTATTGTCGCATTTTTATTGCAATTAATCCTTGAGAAACATTTTTTCATGAGACACTAGATGTTTCACATAAAAGCAATATTTTCGTGAGAAAAATATACTACCATCGTCTCAAAATAAATGTTTTTATACACTAAATACATCCAAATTTGTAAAAAATTAAAACATTTAATTAAAGACAGGGAAACTATTATTTTTTGAATTTTTATACTCCCTCCAATCCATATTAGTTGATTTGGATTTATCAAAATTTAGATAAACCTATATACTAAATAGTGTCTAGATTTATCCAAATCTAGACAAATTTGAATCAACTAATATGGGTCAGAGAAAGTAGTTTAATTTGTTGCTTTTTATTTTGGGACCGTAATGTCAACGACCTTTTGACCAGGTATCTAAAATATCGTGGAATAGCCGTAGCTGTATCACCTCGCTGTACATGTGTTTGGCCAAGAGAACAGAGAGAGAAGCGATACGGAATAGAAAGAAGGAATAGGAATTGAAACGCGGGTTGATTTTTGAGTCTGACGTCACGTGACTGAGATTTAGTTAAATCTCAGTCACCTGAGACCTAGACAAGCCCATATATACATAGGAGACAAAAACGACACGAAATGGAAAACATGCCTCTTCTCCAACACCAAAGTTTTGCTCCACGCCGCTCTTGTGGTTATCCTCCACTTCGCCATGGTCCAAGACCTCGGACCTCTTTCAGCTGAGGAGAGAGACCTTCGGGCGCGTTTGAAAAAGAAGGTGGTTGCCTTGGCCGTTAATGAGAGGCTCGGAAGAAGCAAAATGCTAGAATTTTCAACATTAAAGAAGACGATGTGAATACATTTTTTTCCATATGAGGGTCAACGCCCATAGAAGAAAAAACCACACCCACCAAATGAAGCACAACAATTGTTGGATTGTTGGATCACCGAGCATGGCACAAAGACAACCATTATCCAAGAACACTTCCAACGGGTCATTGGGCATGGGCAACCTAGAAGGCACGATTTTAATTGGGATGAGCTCCATTTCGAGGAGTCGGATTTGAGTGGTCCCGGAGACCCTTTCACTAAAGAGGGGGCTTCAAATGCTATTATCCAAATGCCAAGTGATAAGGCCCCGGCCCAGATGGTTTCACGGGTGCCTTCTTCAAGAAGTGTTGCAGCATAATTAAAGAGGATGTCATGCGAGTCATCTATCTTTTTGGGAGCCTCCATGTATAACTTCCATTAGCTAAATTCTGCCAACATCGTTCTTTTGCCAAAGAAGGAGGGTGTGGAGGAAGTAGGTGACTCCCGACCCATTAGTCTCATCCATGCCATAGCCAAGATTATTGCAAAGATGCTTGCCCTTCGACTAAGCCCTCTTATGAACGATCTTGTCCCCAACGCCCAAAGTGCTTTCATCAAGAAAAGAAGTATCCGTGATAACTTTCTCTATGTCAAGAACCTCGTAAAGAAGCCACACAAAAATAAATCCCTGACACTTCTCTTCAAGTTAGAAATCCGCAAGGCATCTGACTCGGTTAGGTGGGAATATATTATTGACCTCTTGCAGTGCCACGGGTTCCCAAGCTGGTTTCGCAATTGGATTGTTGTCTTGCTATGCACATCCACCTACAGGGTCCTCCTAAATGGCATTGATGGTCTCCCCATTTCCCATAGGAGGGGCCTCCAGCAAGGCGACCCGCTATCTTCACTCCTATTTGTTATTGCCATTGATCTGTTAACTCAAATTATTGATTGTGCAACCTGTAATGGCCTTGTACACAAGCTCCGGGCTAGAGGACCTATTTTGAGAACTTCCCTCTATGAGGGTGACGTGGCGGTCTTTGTTGCTCCCATAAAATAGGACATCCAAAATCTTGCAGCCAGGTCACCGGTCCATGTACAAACTTCCAAAAAAGCTCTCTTGTTCACACTAGATGTGGCCAAGTTAACCTTGATGAGGTTCTTGAGGGTATACCCGTGGCACATACTACCTTCCCCATGCGGTACCTCGGACTCCCCTTTCGGTTTGGCGCCTTTGAAGAGTGGACTTCGAACACCTAGAAAACAAGTGCGTCGGGAAGCCACGTACATGGAATGGAAAATTCATCACCACCGACGGGCATACGACCCTTGTCAAATCGGTAATCTCTTCACAATCTATCTACTACTTTACGCCTCTCATCATCCCGTTGGGCACCATTAAATTCATCAACAAGTTGAAGTGTGCCTTCCTTTGGGCGATAAAGGACCCCACTATCGGGGCCAAGTGCAAGGTGAATTGGCAAACAGTGTGCCGCCACAGAAATATAGAGGCCTTGGTGTCCTCAATATTGACAATTTTGCAATGGCTTTGTGACTTCGATGGCCATGGCTTGAATGGAAAATGCTTCAATCGGAAAGTTCAAAACCATGCTCTCAAAGAAAATGCTTCAATCGGAAAGTTCAATCTTGACAAACCATTCACCTTAGAGCACCTCTCTGAATTTGTGGAACTTTGGGTTCTTCTTCAAAACGTGCAATTAAATGAGAATTCAAGATTTAACAGCAAAACAAAAGCACTATGAATGAGGAGAGCGGCAACACTCTTTCCCCTCTCTCCTCTTCCTACTATAGTTCCAAGAGAAAGCACGTGTGGCCCTGGGCCAAACCGAAGCATCTCTTGTCGGCGTTGCAGGTGAGAGATGTGGAGGGAAATGCCGGCGCGGTAGAGTAGGTAGATGTAGAATATTTATGTTTTTTTCTTTCGGTTTGCTTGCTGGTAGTGGGCTTCTTGCCCGGGTGTGGAGCTCTGGATTGTGCCGACCAGATCTGGGATCTAGGGTTCGACCTTGCTACGCCTTGGCTCCTCTGGTTGAAGCTAGATGCAGTGATGTCGTCCACCAAGCCGCTGAATAACATCAGGGTCATGTGCAGCCTCCTCGTCTTGTTTGTCCCCGTTCTTCATCGTCTCTCTCTGGCCGGACGTGGTGGCGGGGGC
Organism: Avena insularis; assembly: GCA_023614405.1. Classification (NCBI taxonomy): domain Eukaryota; kingdom Viridiplantae; phylum Streptophyta; class Magnoliopsida; order Poales; family Poaceae; genus Avena; species Avena insularis. The sequence continues at coordinate 304,973,284 of CM042685.1, forward strand.
TGGAGATGATGAGTGTGGGGATATGCAGATCTGGTGGCGGCAGGAGTGACTCCTGTCTAGCACGTGGGCGCGGCGCCGAGCAGTGGCCGCGATCGTTTGACTCGTCAACTGTTCTTATTCTTGCCGACCATGCTGGCGAGGCGAGAGGGAAGTCGATGTGGCGGTGTGCGGCTTGCTCCCCTCTGTTCAAGCACGACCATATGGGTGTTGCTGCCTCTCGTGCGAGTCTTGTCCTCCTAGACGGTCGTGGTGGCGTGGCGAAGGGCCGTTTGAGCTTGAGGGGTGATAAATCTTGTTGATGGCCTGGGAGGCTCCGTCTGGGTCTCTGGGAGCTTCCAGAGTTTTGGATCCCCGCGGTGTCTTCCAAGAGACGGCCTCATGTCGTCGTCGCTATCTATGGCCAGGAAGGTGGCCACGCTGCGCTCGGCATCTTCGTTTGCTCGAGCGGTTTCTTACTCTGCGTGAGGATCTTCCACATCCCCCGTAGAGGCATTGAAGCCCCCGAGCAACCAAGTGGTGACGTCCCGGTTGGTGCTGGGGTGGTGCCGCCTTAGAGCTGATCGATGATGGCAACAAATATGGACACTTTTCGTTGAGACTCCAAGTGTAGAGTGTTGTAGCAAGCTTCTTTTCCCCACAAGGATGACTCGAGGTTTTATATCGAACTCTCGAGGAATTGGATGGATATTTGTCTTCTTATTTTCAAGCAACATGTAAAGTAAAATAATTTGTCTTGTATCCCCAACTCCACCAAGTGGTTGTCAAGCACAAGGCTTCGTATTAGTAATATGAAATAAAATATAAAACAAAGTAAATAAATTAAAGCAATACAAACTAGATGATATGGAAGATAGTAGAGTTGTTTTGGGGGTTTTATGAGTGATTGCAAGTAGGGAAAATATTTTTGTATTTTAGAAATAATAAATTGCAAAAATTAAAAAGGATAGTAAATGCAATTGAAAGGTGTTTCTTATGATAAAATTCGGACTGGGTTTTATGGGTTCACTTTTCTACTCACTTTTTAAGTTGTGGTGATCACAAAACAATTCATCAATGATAAAGATTCATAGAATTTCCATATGTGCTTGATAAAGGAATTAGTATGGGCATAACATCCTAACGTAGAGGCGGAATACATATCTCTCTTATTGATGTAGCCCGACCTACGGTCGTTACCACATCATGTTCTCCAACTTACACCAAATCGTCATGGACTCCAAAGGTGAATCCATTCCTCTATGCGAGCCCAATTCCTACCCTATTGAATGGTATGCTACTTCATACTCCGTCACTTATGCATGATAGGTTCACACCGACGAGTACGGAGACGAGGGAGGAAGCCCGAGGACTCACGCCCGACAAGACGGAGGCTTGGAAGAGGAGACGCAAGAAGCTCCAGCTGGAATCAGCGCCAGGACCGGCGAACCGGAGCCACCGCTGGAATCTCCGGCGACAGCCCAGAACCGGCGCCCACCGAATCCCAGCCGGGAGTCGGACGGACCCCCACGAATCGCTCATTGTATGTCGTTCCGGTGCACGACCGGAAGATTCGGCGACGACCGGAAATCTCAGCGCCAGATCTGGCGCCGCCGGACTTACCGCCGGAACTCCCCGTCTGCGCGCGGATCTAGTTTGATGCCCTAGAATATTCCCTTTACTTACCCCTTTGCCTAGTTTATTCCCAAACTACCCCCTTGTTCAGTGGCTGGCCTACAAATAGAGCCCCCACCCCTCATGTACCCTTTAGGCATAGATGATAGACTAAAGACAACCCCTATTGTGGAATCTCTAGTTTTGCCTCATCCCCTTTACCAAGGGGACCGACTATCGTGACCAACCTCGATTGGACTTTGCATCACGTATCCATCGTTGAACAAGGCCTTGGAGTTCGGTGCCTCGTCTCCAAGTTGTCAAGACCCTCCCTAAGGTGTTCTTCCCTCTCCGATGTGGATTTGAGGGAGCACGTTGACCGGTCTTTCCTTGCGAGGATTCTATCGGACCGGTGGCCGCCGTTAGGGAGCAATCGGCCTTGTATCGTGTGTCGTGTGTTCATCGTGTTCTTCGCGAGGTGTGTGTTCGCTTCCGCTACCTTCTCCCTTTCCCCTTGCTTTCCCATCGATTTGACCATGAGATCCGTGAAGATCGGGCCACCCAAGAGGTTAACCCCTCCATCATCTGGTATCAGCAGCTTTTGGTTGCCACGAATTTCTCATCGATTTGGTATTTTCCCCTTAAATTCGAAAATTTCACCAAAAATAGCCCCAATTCGTGTTTTGGCTCGATCTGTGATTTGAGTGCATTTTGGTAGGTTTTGATCCATGGATTACTTGCTAAACTTGTTGATCTACCTTCCTATGCGTTCCTATGGCCTAATTCCATCATTTGACACTCTGATCTAAAGTTTCCCATTGAGTTTTTCCGCAGAAAATCGAGTTTTCGCGTTCCTGAACTAGTTCCGGCGCCAGATCCGGCGAACCGGAGCTCCCGCCGGAATTTCCGGTCAAACCGGACCTACCGCCGGAATTTCCGTCGAGATTTCTGGTCCCGCCGACCTGGTCGCCAACAGATTCAGCTCCTCACGGTTTTAAGCATAACTTTTGCATTTGAACTCGGATTTTGGTGTTCTTTAGCTCATTTCGAAGAGGAGAAGGAGCTCTACATCATCATCCACGTTGTTCATGCTATCTACTCCATCCAAATTCCGTGAGCAAGGCGGAATCCAACAATAAAGGGTGAAGATCATCGACGAAAGGTATAAACATTCCGCGACTTCTTCCCACTTGCATTCCTTTGTGAACCCCACTATCTTTGAGATCAACAAACACCTATTGAGACTAGTTCCTCTTATGATTGCTTGGGATATGCACATTTGATACCTTGTAGATTCCGAGCAAACACTGTGAGCGCTATCTCATATAGTTATCTTGTATAGTTGTTGGCACAAGGAAGAGGCATGTGAAAAAGAAATAAAAAGAAAACGAGTGATACAAAAAGAAAAAAATAGAAAAATGGAAAAGAGAAAAAGAAAGAAATATACATGTGCCCCATAGAATAGGAATCGCAAGCTCGATGAACATCATATAGGTGGTACTTATTGTGCATATCTTGTAGCCCACCAATTTTGTGTAATCGAACTAGCGTCTCTCCTTGTACTTGTGTGACACGAGCTTATAGTCTTCGCTAGATAATCATTTGGTTCTTAGCTCACTTTATCCGTCGCACAAGTCCCATATATCCCACCGTGCGTGTTTCCTTGTACATATTTCCTATCTTGTGGATTGACTTGTTTTACTTTGTGATCATTGTGGTTCTTTACTTGCCATTACAACATCTTGATTTCGGATTGGTTCTTGACATGCCACTTTCCATACCTATCCACCATAGGCCTTGTGTGTTTTTTTTTGTTTAGTAGTTGGTTTTGGTGTTCCGCGTGAACTTCACTTTGCTTGGTTTATTGCTCTCAAGTGTGACCACTTGCACGATACGATCTTCCAAGGTAAAGTAAGGTTCGACGTTGTATCCCTAACACCCTCTACCACTTCCATATACAACACTTGGTCTTGTGAAGCATGTCTAGGGACTCCGGGACCGAGAATGATATCTATGAAGAATCCATGATGAGCCACCATGACTACGGATCCACAAGTATAGAGGACATGACAGAGCACAACACCGACAATGGCTCCGCATGCTTTGAGGACCCGGAGCACTACACCTACGACGACTCCACATGCATGGAAGACATGGAGCTCTACGTCGACAATGGCTCCTCATGCATGGAGGATATGGAGCACTACACCGACAATGGCTCCACATGCTTGGGTGATATGGAGTACTACATCAACAATTACTCCCCAAGCATGGACGACTTCGAGTGCGACATCGATGACGCCTCGCCGAGCATGGAGGACATGGAGAACTTCATCGAGTTGGATGGCTACTCCACGAGCCATGAAGAACTCCTCCACCGCGTGGAGATGGAAGCCTACTACGCCAAGCAAGAGGAGGCGCATCATCAAGAATCCATGACCTTCAAGGCCAAGCGTGCCACACCAAAGGGCACCACCTACTTCGATGATCCACCTCCAAGGCGACAAGCGCCACCATCGACAAGGCATCAAGTGCCACCACCTAGATGGCGTCAAGCTCCACCATCTCCAAGGCGCCAAGCTCCATCATCTCCAAGGCGCCAAGGTCCACCTCCTATCCAAACAAGAGTGGCGTCCAAACATCATAAGCATCAAGAGGCGCCAAGAAACAAGACTCTTCATCGACAAACATCCTCTCATGAGCATCGCCACCATGAAGAGGATACAAGACATCGTCAAAGGCATCTTCGCCATAAAGACGAAGAATTCATGATGAGCACCAACCATAATGCTCAAGCAAGCTCAAGAAGGTACCACAAGCACAAGAAGAGTGCCAAGGCAAATGATCATCGTCATGAGTGTCATGTGGACGACCAAGTGCACCACCTACATCAACCATCGGCAAGGCACGCTAATGACCTCTGTCGACACCATCATAGGGCACCTTAAACTACTCGTGCCACAACCACAATGGCACCAAGAGCAAGCCTTCCTCCACGCCATCAAGCTTCAACGCCTACGCTTGACTTCCACGACCTCGCGAACGAGGAAAATGTAAACCTCTACTTCGCCAAGTTAGATACCATGAGCCTACCTCCACCACTACTACGAGATGGCCACAAGACGGTCGAGCATGGGATTTTCCCTTCTACCATGGAGGAGAGCGATGATGCCCATCTTATGGCATCCAACCTTGAAGGCGACAAGGTCAAGAATGGTGAGCATGAGATTTTCCCTTTACCAAAGGAGGCGCTTGGAGTTGAGGAAACCGAGCCTATCCCCATATGCTTGAGTGATGATGTGGTACCAATCCCATGTGAGTATGAGAGCCACTTAGCCCACTTGAGTGAGAACAAAAGTGAGATGAGTGACTCCACCTTATGTGAGATTGAGTGCTTCCACTTGGAGGGCATGAGTGATACTCCTAGTGAGTTGAGAGTGGTAGTTGATAGGTCAAGTGAGACCATTTCGATTTCTAACAACTTACCCTCTACCTCTAGTGTGTTCTCTTGTGTTGTGCTAGGTTCCATGGATGAAGAAGCGCCAAGCCATGAAGCATTGATGCCTCAATTAGAGAATATGTACATGGTGCACGAAGATGATGCTACGCCATTGCTACATCAAGAAAACGAAGTCGTCCACAAGGAGGTCACTACTACCACAACACCCACTTCATATGAGAGGTATGACCAAGGTAACAATAAGGGTGTTGATGATGCCATGATCCCACTAGTGGACATGATGAATTGTGAGGATATGCATGCTATGGATGATACTTGTGACATTACATATGCTTCATCCACATTCCCATGTGATGCTTTGCCTTTGAATAATATTGATCATATGGAATTGTTTGATTGCGATATCATTGCCATAAACATGCCATGCTATGCATCTTGTGTGTATCCTCCAATTGCTTCAGACTTGTCTTGTTATGCTAGTCATTCAATTTCTCCTGTTGCTTGCGATAAGATGAATGCTTGCTATTTCACTTGTTTTGCTTGCAACAATATTGATCATATGCGTTATAATGAGATGGCCCCATAGCTTTCTCAATTTTTTGAGAATTTGATGATTGCCATGATAAGCATGTTCCCCACTTGCATACTCACCATGCATCTATTTCATACTTGATTGACATTAATGGTGATATGCACAAGAAGATATATGTCATGATGGATGATGTGTATCTCTACCATGCACACACGTTCTTTCTTTTGTGCATGATGTGTGTAGGTACCCGCACTATCATGTCAACCTCGGTTGAGCACGATTTGACAAAAAGAGCTCTTGAGAGCATTCCACAAGTGAGTTCAAGATCGAACCCAGCTCTGATACCTTTTGCATGCTTTGCATCTTTCATGTTGGCAAATTGATCTTTCCTATGGTTTGATTGCAAGCATGTTGATGGTGTTATCTCTCCTTGTGACGTTCATGTTTCTTCGCTTTTGGATATTGATGCTTTGTGTGTTGCAACAAAAATGTTGAACAATTTCTCTTTCCGATGTTTTGTGTGCAACCATAATGCCATTGAGAGCATGTATTGTCATGAGAGCTTCCAAGAATCTCATCTTGTTGTTGCAACAAACATAAGGACCACTTGCTCTTTCATTTGGTTTGTTTGCAAATATGTTGTTTTTGCTTCCGCTTGGGATATTCATATTCCCATGATACTTGCTTTCGATGATTTGTGTGTAACGTCCAACATGTCGAACAATTTCTCTTTCCAACGGTTGGTTTGCACACATAATGATGTTGTTTTGGATATTCCTCCTTTTGTGTTTTTGCCAAATTCTCCTAGTTTTGCATCAAAGATGTTGATCAAATTTCTATTCGATTGCTTTGAATGCCACAATAAGATGTTATATGGAGTTTTTGAGTTCCCACATTTGGATGATTTTGCAACGATTTCCATGCACTTTGACCTTGCATATGCATCCCGTTTGCTATACTTGAGTTGTGCTAATCGTGTTGTGAACAAGAATGGACATGCCACAAATGACATGCTCCTCTATCACACACAAACATACGTTGCTTGGTCTTTGTTGTATGAAGATACAAATGCATACACGTCAACCTCTACCAACCATGTGTTGACAAGAAGAACCGAAGAGAGTTACCTATGGCTACCCTTCATCGAGTTATCTCTACAAGCTAAGGTGACTTCCTTCTATTTGAGGACTCATGCAATAATTTTCATGAATTGGCTACGCTTTGAGTGTTGCTTCGCTTTTGGTGTGAGCTTTGTAGGCTTCATGGAAGGTGAAGGAACATTGAAGTGTTGTCAAGTCAATCTTTCCGAGGACGACTATATGGTGAACCCCAGGATCATGAAGGTATCTCGACCTCTTCTACTTTGTGATGAGCATGTAGAGTTGAGGACAAATCTTTTTGAAGGAGGGGGGGATGTTGATGTAGCCCGACCTACGGTCGTTACCACTTCATGTTCTCCAACTTACACCAAATCGACATGGACTCCAAAGGTGAATCCATTCCTCTATGCGAGCCCAATTCCTACCCTATTGAATGGTATGCTACTTCATACTCTGTCACTTATGCATGATAGGTTCACACCGACGAGTACGGAGACGAGGGAGGCAGCCCGAGGACTCACGCCCGACAAGACGGAGGCTTGGAAGAGGAGACGCAAGAAGCTCCAGCTGGAATCTCCGGTGACAGCCCTAGCGAACCGAGCGCCCCGCCGGAATCCCCGGTGCCAGGGCCGGTCGACCGACCCCCTGCTGGAATCGCTCAATGTATGCCGTTCCAGTGCGCGACCGGAAGATCCGGCGACGACCGGAAATTTCGGCGCCAGATCCGGCGCCGTCAGACTTACCGCCGGAACTCCCCGTCTGTGCGCGGATCTGGTTTGATGCCCTAGAATATTCCCTTTACTTACCCCTTTACCTAGTTTATTCCCAAACTACCCCCTTGTTTAGTGGTTGGCCTATAAATAGAGCCCCCACCCCTTAGGCATAGATGATAGACTAAAGACAACCCCCATTGTGGAATCTCTAGTTTTGCCTCATCCCCTTTACCAAGGGGACCGACTATCGTCACCAACCTCGATTGGACTTTGCATCACGCATCCATCGTTGAACAAGGCCTTGGAGTTCGGTGCTTCGTCTCCAAGTTGTCAAGACCATCCCCAAGGTGTTCTTCCCTCTCCGATGTGGATTTGAGGGAGCACGTTGACCGATCTTTCCTTGCGAGGATTCTATCGGACCGGTGGCCGCCGTTCGGGAGCAATCGGCCTTGTATCGTGTGAGTTTTGCGTGTGTTCATCGTGTTCTTCACGAGGTGTGTGTTCGCTTCCACTACCTTCTCCCTTTCCCCTCGCTTTCCCATCGATTTGACCACGAGATCCATGAAGATCGGGCCACCCAAGAGGTTAACCCCTCCATCACTTATACTTCTCAAGAAAGGGAAATCTCCATGCAATCTTGAATTAAGAATAAATTAGAGTATAGCTTTAAGCAATATTATATGATGTTTGAAATACAAATATGCTACATTGATCTAACAAGGTTATCAACTGTCACAAGATAACTAAAGCACATGATTTCACTTTATCCCTAGCGTGGCAGCACAAGAAAGGTAAAAACAAAGTAGATCTTGAATATTGTTTGTCATAATTAAATCTCTACCACCATGCTACTCCATCTAACACACACTTCTCCCAATACAAGTTCTTGCATACAAGTTGGATCAAAACTATGCATCTATCAAAACATCTTATACAAAATAGATTCAGATCTCAAATATCAAATCATAGAACAAAGATCCACCACATAGGAAATACAAATATGACCATAATCATGTAGGGAAGCTCATATGGTACTAGATCTATGAAGAACAAGAGAGAAATAGATCAAGATACTGCCACAAACCCATAGACCGGAGGTGTACTACTCCCTCTTCATCATGGTGATGATGCTGGAGATGTCGGAGAGGGTGGAGATCTCCCTAGAGGTGGCTCCGGCGGAGTTTCTCCCTCTAATCTTTGCTGGATCTGACTCTGTTTGGTGGTGTTTTTGTCTCTAGTGTGCTCTGTATCGAGGATCCCCGGGGGTCCTTATATAGGAATTTTTAGGTCAAGAGAACTCTGTGGGCGAAGAATCGAGGCGATCGAACAGCCGAGGAGGAAGTTAGCATGGGTGGCGTGCCCCTAGGCTATCTCGGGACTCCTGGCCCTCGAGGTGGGATTCTTGTGCTCCAGATTCTTATCGTGGATAAATATTGTCATTCCCAAAAGTGCATGTACATTTGATTTTGTATAGCTCTCGAAACATCAAAAACATTGAAAACGGGATTTTTCTGCCCTGCATGGTTATAGCCAAAATAAAGGGTATCATTGGTAAATCCCCAAAAATCAATATAATACATGGATATAACATTATATATGATGCAAATATGTGGGAAAACATGTTAACAAACTACAAAGTTCATGTATGCATTTTACATGAATCAACATCCCCAAGCTTAACCTATGCTCGTCCTCGAGCATGAAGGTGATAAAACTAAACATGTACTTTGGAGTTTGTTACCTTTGCTTCCTTCATCATCATGTAGAGTTCATAGGCTCAATTCCTTTCAATGAAACATAATATGCAAGTGTACTATCAAGTTGTATCTTTTACACATATATAATATGTTGAACAATAAGTGATGGTGTGATAAAACAAATGATGAACAAATTGTTCTTTCAAGCATGCTTTGATGGACCTATAGAATTAGATACTCTTTTCATGATTGGCATTGCTTTTTCATGCCTTTATTTCTAGGCTACTTCTTAGTTTCATGCCTTGACTGGAAGACTCGCTTCTTAGTTTTATGTCTTTCCTTGAGATGTTTTGCATCCCGTACCGAAATTAAGCATTGAATACATATGTTGATCCTCCATAAAGAATGTAAAATAATATTTTGAGCTATGTAGTTCATGTCAACAATATTTATAAGGATGGGGTTCCAAGTATCTTTTATTTAAAAGCTTCATATGGTGTGTGTGCTAAACATATTACAAGTTGATTATTTCATGCACCTAGTCTATGACCTTTCACTTCTCATGCTACTTAACTTAGGAATGTCATTGTATACTCATGTTGGTATATAAAACTACATCACTGAAGTACCTCTTGCCCTTGTGTAGCTATATGCCCAGCTTATTTTTTTGTATTTATTTGCTTATTCATTCATTTATTCATTTAGCATAAGAGATAATATAATTCCTTGGTTGTGTTCAAGGTGGGAGGGGGAAGTATCTCTACTTCGTAAGAACAAGAAAAACAGACATATGAATCATATCAACAAGGTTCATCATGTTGTAAGTTTCCACCATGTCATGCATGAGTTTTACTAACAGTTCAGGAGTGTTTTCTCTCAACAGGCCTACTCCGGTGTGCACACTTCATTTCACATCGATGCAATCTATAGGTAGAACGTAAACATGATTAATATTCAACATTCAACATTGAATGATTTGTGCCATGCGAGCATGGTTTAGCTAACAACAACTAATAAGATGTGCAACACAAAAATTTCCATAGTGGTATCACCCTAAACCTTACTTTTTATAAGCTTTAAAATACATGAAAAAGATGTTTTTAAGAATGTTTGGAGGATTAACATACATGATATACTTGAAATTAAATTTTTCCACGAGTAGGTGGATATGCCTAGTCTAGTTTTAAGGGGCTTGGAACAAGTCTTAGCTTGTGTAGAAAGGCTTAGCAAAAAGAGATCTAAAGAGTGTGCCATCTAGTTTATAATGTCAAAATTTATTTTCTCACCTTGATTCTTAATGTTGAACATAAATATGTGACGAGTCCAAAATTAAAGCATATTTACCTTTTGTTTTTGCATATAGAGTAGGGATCTTTATATTTCACTGCGTTTGCATGCACCTTTTTGTCTTTGTTTCAACAGGATCCCGAATCATTAAGTCGTATATGCACATCTCAATTAGATCTACCATATTATGCTATGATATGATATTTTAAGTGATAAAAGTCATTTTATGGATTTACCTTCGTTCCTGAAAAATATCAAATGAGGGGAAACAACAAGTACCGATAACGACCAGTGGTATGGGCGGAGCCTGCCCGTACCATCCACCCATACTAGGTGTCATCGCATTCGCCTCGTCAAATACTTTCTCCAGGCAAAGACGAAAGGGAGATCCGACATTCAGAGCCACCATAAATCACAAAAAACAACATCTGAAAGGGATCTGAAGGACGAACTTGGCTGGGGTAAAATCCCAACGGCTTCACAGATCATTGGAGGACAACGTATCATCCCATTCATCATCAACCGCTACATCTACATCACCACCATTACCCCCATCACTCATCTATTAGATCTTTTTGTAATTCTAGATTCAATTGTGGTTTGCATTAGATCTATTTCAGTACTTTTATCCATCTATTTGATTATGATGATATTGTTGATTGGTTCCATGTGTGAGTAGTTCCTTTTTTATTGGGGAGATGGAGAAACCCTAGCACTATTATGAATTTTCAATGAAGATGATCTATTCTTGTGTCCATATGACTTGTCGGTCTATGTCTTGTGTCCAGGTGATCTATTCTTGTGTCCATATGACTTGTCGGTCTATGATAGATTTATGATTTGTGTTTGATCTCTGTCTTTAGATAGTATGTGTAGTCGCCGCATATTATTTGCCCTTGGGACTAAAGGGAGGGAGAAATCCTTTGGACGTGTTTTGGGATCATACCCAGAATTGCCCCGTGACAGATTGATGCTGGCTCGTGACCTAGACGGTCAAAGGGGGAATAAAGAGGGACTCCCTAAGATAATTATGATATCCATGTGGAAACCCTTAATTGCGGTGGTCTGTATGGGTGACTGCTCTCAGACATCACAATGGTTATTTAGAGGTGACCTCACTCTTGCCTCAACAAAGTTGTCTCCTAGGATCCTTGTAGTGAACATCTTATTATGGAGATCTATCCATACATCTCATGACAAGAAGTATGTTATCTTAAATTATTAATAATAACAATACCATGCTAGAGGTGTATCCTACATCCCCGAGAAACTTTTTAGCCCTATTGAGTTCAACCACGCTTTCACACAACCTTGATACTTGCTTTCTTTTACTCTTTTTAATTACTTTTCTGCAAACAATCAAAAACCTTTCAAACACCCTTTACTTGAGATCAAAAGTAGCTTATAAGTATCCTTTGGTAGAAAGTAACGAGGGGCATTAAGACCTTTACCAATAGCTCTATGTGGGTTCAATATATTTACTTCGAAACTAGCTACAATTTATTTGTACACTCGCAGTCATCAATATGCACAATCAAAGGATACAAATTAATAGGCATAAAACATATCATGCTTCATATAAATTACTTGAGATTAAGAACTAGACATAACATGAATTTTAGCTTTTGTTTTTATCTCCCCTTTTCCTTTATTCCATGGCATTATTTTTCAGTTTTAATCTCATTAAGGTAAAGTTTCTTTTCAGTAGCTGATCATAAAATATATAATAATGTTGGTGGTATTTTAAATGCAAAACAAAAAAATAAATGACAAAACTGGAGATCCAAGTTTCTACGATAGTTCTATGTTGCTCAAAAAATAAAGTTTAGAGGTTTGGAAACCAAGAGTTGAGTACGTCCAGTGGGGTGCCTTATTCATACGCAAGCTTATGGTTTTCACCATCCTTGGATTTCTCTTAGTGTGATGTTCCTCTATTGCCTGTCAAAAAACTTCAACACAATTTTTTTCTCCCATCACTTTTCTGAGAGGTGACATTAATGGCACAAGAGTATAATAGTTGTTGCATATATATCAAAGAAAAATTCTTTATTAATGTTCCATAAAGCATATAATGTTCCTACATATCCCTATCATATAATATGACTCATACAAATCATTTTGGGACACTTGGGAATGGTTAAAACAAAACATGGCAGAATATGTCCATATTTTCAGCAAGAGCAAAATGAATTTTTTTCGCCCACTTAGACATGTCAGGAATTTTATCCAATTTATTTGAATACATAGGGTGAAAAGTTGTAATTGGTGTATAAATTTGAGCGCAATTGGAGTTATAGAAAAATCAGAAAATTCTTGCACTAAAAACAGTTCTGTAGAAATTCGTTGCTCCATATGTTTAGCAACTTTTAAAACATTCAAAATGGGTTCCACTTGGTAATTTATTAAAATTTACAAAAATAAAACCAAAACAAAACTCTCTTTCTACAACAAGAGTTCAAAACAAAAATCTAAAATAAAATTATCGGGCTGCCTTCCGCAAAGCGCTTTCTTTATAGCCATATAGCTAGGCTTTACTTACTTGGTTTAGGTGATATGGAATTCTTGGGATAGCTTGTGCTTCTTAGCTACCTACTTATTCCTTGGAAATTGTTTCATACAGTTCTTGTGAGGAAATTAAAACTTCACATTTCCTTCCTATGTATCAATGAATGTACATGTTGTTCTCAAAAAAGGTCTACCAAGTATTATAGGACTTGAGGTATTGCTCCCCATGTCCATGACAATAAAATCAACAGGCACAAATGTCATATGTAATTCAACCATGATATCTTGAACTTTTCCTAAAACATGTTTAGTTGAATTATCAGCTAGTAAAAGATCTATAGAGCATTTTTTCCATAGGTTTCAAATCAAGTAAATCATACAGATCTTTAGATAAAACTGAGACACTAGATCCTAAATTTAGAATAGCATGATGTGTCTCTTTTCCAATAGTGATTAATACATTGGGGATCCATACATCCCCAAGCTTGTGTGGTATCATATCTTCTTTGTTATATCTTTCAATATTTTCTTTTATAACATAATTTTCTAGGTAAGAACTAAATCTTGCTTGATGAACATTAAAATATGGATCATTAGATTTTTTTGGCAACAAGTTACATGCAAGCTACATTTATAAAGATCAAGTAGAGGTTATTTTTTTCCACTTAGGATTTTAACTTCTTTTACTTGTTTACCATTTGTCATCATTAGTGTTTCATTTTCCTCCATCATATTAAGAGTTTCCCATGATTTATCTGTCACTTCTTGGACATATTGATTGTTTCCTCATTGTTGTTTTAAGCTTGAATAAGATTTTTAAATGATGACTTCTTATGTAAGGATATCTACCCTTTCAAACAAAGCATCTTTTCTTTCAAAACTTAGCTATAAATTCCTTGTTAATTACCTTTTGAGTGGCTATAAAGGATCTCATGGTGCTTTCTAGATCATTAAAAGTATTATTAGCACTAGCATATTTATTAGGAACAAAAGGTGACCTACCATATGAGTTATTATAGTTTCTCCCATATCCATTACTACCAAAGTTTCTTATGTAGTTGACATCTACGCTTTCATTTCTGTTTGTTACTAGTTCTTGTAGAGGAATATTGTCGGTATTTTGCTTGTATATGTAGGCTAATATGGCATCAAGTTTACTTCCTGTGGAGTATTTCTTCAATGGAGCTAACTTTCTTAGATGGGTTTGGTGCTCTTTCAGTATGCCATTGGCTATGGTTGTGGAGCATGCTTTCTAGGATAGTTTTAGCTTCAGACATAGTTTTACTCATAAATGCACCCCCACAACACAATCTAGAATGCTTATTGACATGATATTTAGGCCATTATAAAAACAATGCAATATAGTCCATTCATTTACTCCATGTGATGGGAAAGATCTAAGCATGTTTTTAACTCTCTCCCAAGCTGTTGCTACATGTTCATTATCATTTTGTCTCAATGATAGGATACTATTACTGTTTTGTAGGATTTTAACAGGTGGGTAGTATTTCTTGATAAAAGCTTTTTTGAAGTCATCCCAAGAGTTTATACTAGCAGTTGGAAGTGATAATAACCATTCTTTAGCTCTACCTCTTAGTGAAAATGGGAATAGTTTAAGTTTCACAATGTCATTTTCCACATTTTTAAACTTTTGCATATCACAAATTAGACAAAAATCATGCAAATTCATAGAGGCATCCTCACTAGCACTCCCCCAAATTGTTCTCTAGTTATAAGATTTAAAAGACTAGGACTCACTTCAAAACTTTCAGCTATGATTTTAGGAGTGGTAATGGGTCTAGCCATAATTTGATCATTAGGGGTATTTGTGTTGTCACAAAGTTTTGTTCCTCTTTCTCCCATGTCTTGCAAAAAATAAGAAATAAATATAATTTTTATATGTTTTTGTGTTTTAAGGAAAACTTAAAAAGACTAAAAATCAGACAAAATAAAATATTTAAGAATCTAAAAGGAGAAGAAAAGGCTCACAGTAGTGCAACCTCCCCAAGCTTGGGTTGTTATACAAGTTGATGAAGATGACAGTGCCAAAAAATAGTCTGGCAGCTATCGTGAGAGTTTCACCACACTGCAACCATTGTGATATGTCTCCACCAATTCTCTAACAAAGGCGCTAGAAAATATTCTTGATGGCAACAAGTGTGGCCACTTTTCGTTGAGACTCCAAGTGTAGAGTGTTGTAGCAAGCTTCTTTTCCCCACAAGGGTGACTTGAGGGTTTATATCGAACTCTTGGGGAATTGGATGGATATTTGTTTTCTCCTCTTCAAGTAACTTATAAAGTAAAATATTTTTTCTTGTGTCCCCAACTCCACCAAGTGGTTGTCAAGCACAAAGTATCGTATTAGTAATATGAAATAGGGATTTCTATTTTCGTGTCCCTGGTTCGTTAGTTGTACTCATTTTTTCCCAGCCGCTTAGTTTTTCCTCACTTTTTTCCAGCTCCTATTATGAAACTCTCATATCGGTCTGAAACTCGCTCTCTGTCGGGTCCCGTTAGTGAACCCTCATCGTTACGTGCTAATAAGTGGGCTGCATTTAGGTGGGTCCCATAGTGGACCCTCGTTGTTACGTGCTAACAAGTAGGAGCCCCCGTTACATGATGACAGGTGGGGCCACGTTCAGTTGGGTCCCGTAGTAGGACCCCCCATGGTGTGGGGCCGGCTTGTTGGGAACGCGTTTTGGGGAATGTGGTGTGAGACCATGTGGGGCGCGTATGGTAGTTACGTGTGCCCCGTCGCCTAAATTGGAAGAATTCTTTTTTTGTTATTTTTATGATTGGACTTTTTAAGAGCGCTTTTTCCCCTTTGTGCCGCTAACGGTTGTTATTTTTGTCCAAAAAGGCAGCGAATCTAGAGCAGCTTCTCTCTTCATTCATGGTTCCTTTTGGTCCTCATATTTTTCCAATCTGGCAGCAAACCTAACCAGCACCATAAATATATAGATGAATAGAGCAGATGTAGATAAAGAGGCTAATAAAGGATTATATAGTATGATACTTAAACCAGGTTTGACAATTAGGCTGCTCAGCAGCAGCTTACAAGTTCAATACAGACAACAAAACAAAAGAAGCTGCTTTACAGCATCAGCATCAGCACAAGATCAGTGGCCCCTCCTGGCCTCCGCTAGGATGGCCTCCGCCTCCTCCATGTGGCGCTTCCTCCACTTCCTGCTGCCCAGTCCGTTGACCTTGGGCGCCCTGGGCTTGATCGGGGGCATGTGACCCTCCTTGATGGCCACCATCTGGAGGTTGCGGAGGTGAAAACCGAGCGCCTTGTGCTAGGCTCTGAAGGCATTGCCGTTCTTTGACGGGCCACAGGTCTTCATGTCCTCGGCATGCATCATGAGGGAGTTTAAGTCGGTGGCGAGGCTCCTAGTGCAGAAGGGGCACCTGTAGACGTCACCGGCGAAGAAGCCGTTGAACTGGCCGGACTTCAGCTTCCTCAGCACCTGACAAGTCTTGGTGTCCATTGACGCGTCATCGCTGCAGACGTCGCTGCTATCCACCTATTATAAAAAATAGTACCGTGCAATAAGGAAATGATTGATATACCGTGATTATCGAGATTGATTACTTGCATAAATTAACCGATTGAGATCCCGTGATTATTCCCTAATCCCCAAATCTCAAACCAAATCGAATACTGATCCCAACTACAGATCGATGATAGTATTGATCCCAACTACAGATCGGTGCTAGTACTGATCCCAACTACAAATCGGTGCTAGTACTAATCCCAACCAGGGGCATTCATTGAAATACGAGATCTAACACCAGAGGATTAGCTACTGTAAAAATACCTAGCATCCACCGATTGAAAATACGAACAGCTGAGCCCTAATAACACACGATCTACCATCCAACAATGGGAATGGGGGAAGAACAAAGGAAGGGGAGAAAACCTTAGTTACCTCCGACCATGGGTCGGCTAAGATGGTGTCAAGGGGTTCTCCAAACTGATGTAATCGTTGTCCCTGTAGGGGTCCCAGCCGTGCGGGGTCTGCAGGAGAACGGAGGGGGCCTATACAGGGACGGGGGCCTCCTCGCCGGCTCCTATGGCGGAAGCGGGGACGGGGGTCTGGACAGGGATGGCGGCTGCCTTCAATGCCTCGATGGGGGCCTGTACGGGGACGGGGGCCTCCTCGTCGGCCGCCTTGGAGGCGACGATGGCCACCACGCTGTTCTTCTCCATCGCCGGCGTGGTTGGGGTTTTCTTGGGGGTTTGCAGAAGGTGATGGGACAATGAAGATGGTTGCGTGAGTGAGTGAGCGAGTGAGTGATGAGTGAGAGTGAGGAGGCCTCTATAAAGGTGAAGGGAGGAGACGTTTCGTTGCACCGCGTAATCGCGTGCGCTACTGCACCGTGCACGGCCACACGCGTCCGCTACCGCCCGTGCACCATGACACGCATACCGTGCGTCACGGTTTTCCCCTCGTGTCTAACCTTGACCACTTAGTTGTGCTCAGTTATACCCTCGAGTGTAGCACTGGCAGTTTGGTTGTACTCAGCTTTGCCCTCTAGTACTAACACTGTCATGTGCAATATACTCACTTTTACCCTCCGGTGGCTGGTCAACTGAGAGTCAACGAATGGGTTTTAGCTAGCTAATTGAGTAATTTTATGCACAACAAATTCAAAAAGATCAAAACATAGTGGCATCTTGATGTCTACGCACTTCTATTTTTGTAGACAGTTGTTGGGCTTCCAAGTACAGAGGTTGTAGAACATCAGCAAGTTTCCCTTAAGTGGATTACCCAAGGTTTATCGAACTCAGGGAGGAAGTGGTCAAAGGTATCACTCTCAAGCAACCCTGCAATCAAGATACAAGAAGTCTCTTGTGTCCCCAACACAGTTGTCAGGTGTATATGTGCACTAGTTCGGCGAAGAGATAGTGAAATACAAGTGCTATAGATGATTATAATACAACGGTGCTAGAAAAGAGCTTTTGCCAGGGAGGAAAAGGTTGAAGCTGTCATGTATATCCCCGGCAACGTCCCCAGAAAAGATCTTGATGGGTAGGAAGAGACTAAAGGAAAACTGAAATAAAGATGGTAGCAAGCAAACATGTAACAGATCTAGTTGCAAACGGTGTTTCAATGCTTAGAAACAAGCCCTAGGGATCATACTAGTGGACACTCTCATATAAATATCTTCTCTTCATGATACTACTCTGAACTACTCTTCGGTTGGACAACTCTAATCCACGGTAGGGCTACAAAAGCACTCCTTAAAGTTCGCAATCCCCATCTAGATAACCCCACACTGTTAACTTGAGCGCTAGATGGTTCATTCAAACACCACTATTTCATAGAGACATCCAGGACCGTCTCCAGAAATTCGGGGCCCCTGTGTGAAAAGTAAAATGGGACCCCTAAACTTAATAAAACTTATATTTTTTTTTGAACAGCGGAGCGCCCCAGAAGGGGCTAGAACCTTGTATTAATATTACAGTGGAGGGACAAATTCATTACAAAGGACCCCATAAAATTAGAGAATAACACATAGGTCCCTAGCATATGTAGGAAGAACCTTGCAGATAGTTTGCAATTGCCATCTAGTCCATCCTCTTCTCCACTGCGGAGCAAGGAGATCAACGCGTTGCAGCCATGGACAGAGGCGGGGATGCTACCACTTGCCTCCGGCCCGGCGAAGCACTCAACGCCTGAGCTCGGACGGGGCCTCCCGATGGAGGTTGAAGATTTGCCGGAGCTCACCAGCATGAAGAAGGATTCCAGCGTCTTGATTGAGGATGCTGAGAGGATGCTCCAAAGGTAGGTTCTTGTACTCCGACGCTGACCCCGCTTAGCAACAGCTTTGACCGCTTGATTCCCCATCACCGCCTTGGAGCTTGAGGAGAAGAAGTAGTCCAGAGACAACCGGAAGGCAGGGGTAGCAGAGGTACGCCAACACCACGACAGGGAAAACGACTCTCCATCCCAACCAGAGGCCCTGCCACGGACTCGAGGAGGCGAGTGTAGGAGATAGCAGTGGAGACGTACCAGGGAGATCTTCCAGCTCATCGAAGAGCAGGAGTTGGATCGACGATTCACCAGATTCCACCTTGGAATCGAGTCAAATCGCGAGCACCCTCTCACAGGGACGATGCTGGGAAGCGCACCTGTGAAGCTGCTCCATTTGCTGACCTTATTCAGCGAGATGCCCGGGTCCTCCACCTTATCTAACGCCGCCGCTTGCCACCGGCGGGGCGAGTCGAAGCTAGGAAGACACGAGACGGGCAAGATCTAGTCGCGGAGATCAAGCCGCCTACTCGCAGACGCCACAAGGGGACAACTCAAAAACACTGGATCTAGAAAAACTACAACTACAAGAAAATGAAGAAGCCTACCACCTACTCCAGCTCCTCGCCGGCCACCTTGGCCACCGGAGAGAGAGGAGAGGGGCGGCCGCAGAAGGTGGGGGTCGACTCTCAAGGAGAGGTTTCAGGGGAGAAGGTGGGGGTTTCCAACTCAGTTCGATCGAGGATGCGAGCCTAGCTACACGTGCGTCTAAACTAATAAAAATTATCTTTAGGACCATGTTCAATAGACAAGTCTTCTTTAGGACCCTTTTGCACTGAAATATCAATGATTTTTTTATCAAACCCATCCCAAGTTCTTGGATCAAATATACTTGGATGAAAAAAATTATTGATATCATCAGCAATATTATTATTGTTACCTTCATCGCCAATATTAGGATCATCACTTGCATCGCCAATATTAGGATCACCACTTTCATCGTCAATATTAGGATCATCAGTTTCATCAACAATCTGATCCTCAACCAATACTTCATCATCACCATGGACATCATCAATATTACCGCGTCCAGTTTGATTTTGAGAATTAACTTGAGAATCTCTCACAATAAATCTATCAAGAGCACCCCTTTGAGATTGAGCCCCGGCTTCTAGTCTTCTTTTTTATCACGCTTTGTAGCACCATAATCATATTTTCTAGTAGACATGATTAATTGATTATCCTGTTTAATAAAAAAATAGTAAGTAAATTGAATGAATAAAAATCCTACTTTATCCGACTCATATTAGTTGACTCAAATCAGTTGTATCTAGCACTAAAACTTGACTAGTTACATTTATATCTAGATAAATCTAAGCACTAATATGAATCGTAGGGAGTAGGTGAATTTAAGTTTGCAATTGTCAAGATAAGTTAACAGAAGCTAGAAGCTGAGTACTACGAACCTTGATCGGCCTTGAAGGTTTGGCTTTTAAGGTCTTGAGTTGGGGGCTTGGGGCGTCGGAAGATCGAGACAAGAGTCGATTCTTGTCAATCGACTGGGCAGATGTTTGAAAACCGATCAGTGTGGGCGATTGTGCAAGGAGACAGCGGCGTGTTCGTCCTGGGCAATTATTCAAATGATCAAATCGATGTTGATTCCCGATTTCCCGTCACAATCACGATCTGCCACTTTTTATAAACGGACAGTCAGTTCAGCCAATTAGTATTATACTCGAACTCGGTTACGATCCGTACCTGATCCCGTCCTAGACTTCCGGTCGATCGAAGTGGAAGGAGCGACCACGCGTGTGAGTCCTGCTTTAGCTTCCTCCGCCTCGCCTTGGATCGGGAAAGAGCAGCGCCCAAATGGTCCGGATTCGGGGCCCAGAGAAATAATTGCTGAGCTGTTCCGTGACGTGAACATGGGACTTCGATCTTGGCTTGAACTTGCACAGAATACAATATGTATATGGGCTATATAAGTAAAAAGGGGCCCCTAGTTTTTTGGGGGCCCTGTGCGGTCGCCCAGCCCGCACTGGGCCTTGGACGGGCCTGGAGACATCCAACTCCAAATATAACTCATGACAAGTATTTATGTAATCTACAGCCTAAGTGCCACACGGTGTGCATGCTGTCACTTTCACACACGTGGGGAGGGCCGGAGATTGATTAAAGCACTTGAGTAGCAGAGTAGATCTACTCGATTACAAAGCTCATGATCACAATAAGGTCATACATAGAGAGAGATGAACACATAGCTACCGGTAGAGCCCTTAGACTTGAGGAAGAACTACTCCCTCCTTATCATGGGAATTAGCAACGGCGATCGAGATGGTGGTGGAGATCGATGGAGATGGGTTCGGGGGCAATTCCTCGTCCCGACAAGGTGCCGGAATAGAGACTTCTGTCCCCGAATCTCCCCTTCGGTGGCGACGGCGCTGCAGAACTTTTTGTGGAGATATGTCGATTATTCTAGGGTTTTCTCATCGGGGGCTTCTTATAGGCGAAAGGGCAAGGTCGGTGGAGGCCCAGGGGGCCACACCCCCTGGTGGCGCCACCAGGGGCCACCCATGCCACCATATGGTGTGTCCGCCCTGGTGCCCTCCTCCATCTCTGCTTCACGTTTCTGTATTGCTCTTGGAAAAATAGGCATATTGGCCTTTTGTCCCGTCCAATTCCGAGAATATTCATTTTTTAGCTTTTCTGAAATCGAAAATAGCAGAAAACAGGCAAATGGCATTGCGGCATCTTGTCAATAGGTTAGTTCTAGAAAGTGTATAAAAATACCTCAAAGTATAGACAAAACATAGCAAAGTTGATAATAAACAAGCATGTAGCATCAGAAATTATAGATACGTTTACGACATATCACATCTACCCAGGGAGTCTTATTATGTGACCTGCCACCATAAGAAATTTATATAAATCAAGTTTTAACCTAAATTACCACTTCTCAAATCACCTACTATGTATGAAGGTTCATGGCTTTCTACTCAAGCCTCTCCCCAAAACATCCCTCCCCAAAACATAATTTGTTTGAATGAGGCAATAATTATCAAACTGATATATATTTTAATGGCAAATAGTTTGATGTATGCCAATATGTATTTTATTGTATAAAAGAAGCATTTTCCATTTTTTTAAATCTCTTTTTGTTTTCTATTTGAACCTCCTTGTCAGTTTTTCCCTTGGTTTTAAAGTTTTACTCAGTTTTTCCCTTGGTTTTTAAGTTCTACTCAGTTTTCTCCTCCCTCTTAGTGACAAACTCTCACACATGTGCTCATCTTGGCTGCTACGATTTGATTGGTCGAGACAGTTGTCACGCAGATCATACCCACCAACTGTTGATCCTCTATGATCTAGCGGACATGATAACCCATGTATCTGTCAGGGGGCACCCTCTATCCATGCAAAATAATGAGTTTGCCACCGATGCTTTAACTCCATAAACAAATGATTTTGAATATAATTTGAAGGGAAAGTGTTCAAAGATGTATAATTTTTGCATTATATTTCACTCTATGTCCTAAGTGTGATTTCAAAGAGTTCAGAGGTGTATAATTTTTGCCATATGCAAGTTTATGCATTACATTCTATGAAAATGACATCTTTCAAAATTTTCTTAGCACATCATTATCACGTATTAAGTGTGATTTCACAGTGTCCAAAGGTTTATAATTTTCGTATATGCGAGTTTAGGGATCACTTTTCACACTATAAAAATGGTAAACACCCTTTTCCTTTACATTAAGAGTTGTATAATTTTTCAATTTGAAATTGTTCAAGAGTAGTGTCAATTATAAACACTCTTTTACATTAAGAGTTGTATAATTTTTCAATTTGAAAGTGTTCAAGAGTAGTGCCAATTATAAACACTTTTTAATTAAGAGTTATATTTTTTTTATTTGAAAGTGTTCAAGAGTAGTGTCAATTATAAACACTCTTTTACATTAAGAGTTGTATAATTTTTTTAATTTGAAAGTGTTCAAGAGTAGTGTCAATTATAAACACCCTTTTACATTAACAGTTGTATGATTTTTTCAATTTAAAAGTGTTCAAGAGTTGTGTCAATTATAAACACTCTTTTACATTAAGAGTTGTATGATTTTTTTAATTTGAAAGTGTTCAAGAGTTGTGTCAATTATAAACACTCTTTTACATTAAGAGTTGTATGATTTTTTTAAATTTGGAAGTGTTCAAGAGTTGTGTCAATTATAAACACTCTTTTACATTAAGAGTTGTATGATTTTTTTAAAATTTGGAAATGTTCAAGAGTTGTGTCAATTATAAACACTCTTTTACATTAAGAGTTGTATAATTTTTTTAATTTGAAAGTATTCAAGAGTTGTGTCAATTATAAAGACTCTTGTACATTAGAAGTTGTATAATTTTTTTTAATTTGAAAGTGAATCGCTAGCCGTCCGAGAGTTGTGTCAATTATAGTTCAGACCGCGCGAGAGTTTCATAATTATAAACACTCTTGCAAACCAACTGAATCGCCACTGCTCCAGGGGAATTTACAATAGATTTTATCTATCTCTGAGAGTTATGGAGGTTGCAATCACCGCTGGGAAGTAAAATCCATAGAGAT
The DNA here is from genome assembly GCA_023614405.1 of Avena insularis. Classification (NCBI taxonomy): domain Eukaryota; kingdom Viridiplantae; phylum Streptophyta; class Magnoliopsida; order Poales; family Poaceae; genus Avena; species Avena insularis. The sequence goes on from CM042685.1 coordinate 304,996,518, forward strand.
ATTGTTCACAACCACGAATTATGTCAGCACTGGATCAATCCTATTCGAAAAGCAAGGCAGTTAGTTGAGCACCAGCGATTCGCGTTGAAATACTGCCAATAATCAATCCACAAAAGGGAAGCGATGCTTACCTAGATGGAATCCATGTGTTAGATCCCTGCGATTCCACCCAATCTTCTCTGTTCTCGACGGGGATGGACGGTGCACCAGCCGGCATTGCATACTGTTCCGTGAAAGGGGTAGATCTAGCAGGGGCGGGAGCAGAGCTGGAGGTGGAGTGGGCTCCACGACTAGGAGGAGGGGCGGCTCTGGGCCGAGGAAGACATAAGGTAGGAGGCCACGACGGCGGGGCAACGGAGGAGCGGTGTGGGAGTTGTTCCAGGCTCGGGGTGAAGCGATTGCTTTGGGTGAGCGAGAATGGCCGGTCTGACGTGTCTCCATGCGGCCCCACTCTTTACCACGTATACAAGACCCGTACCAACGCGGCCCCACCCTTCACCACATATGCAGGACCCATTCCAATGCGGCCCCACCAGTCAGGCATGTAACGGTCGAGGCGTCGTAACGTAACGCTCAACGCCTGACCCGCCCAATGCGGTCCCACTAGTCATCATATAACGGTCAAGCCTTTGACCTGACGACATCCCTCCGTCCGAGCGTCCGTGAGGGTTTCTTAACATGGCGAGGGGAAAAGTGAGAAAAAGTTAAGCGGCTGAGGAAAAGTGAGTACAACTAATGAACCAAGGGCACGAAAATAGAAATCCCTTTGAAATAAAATATAAAACAAAGTAAATAAAGTAAAGCAATACAAACTAGATGATATGGAAGATAGTAGAGTTGTTTTTGATTTTTCATGAGTGATTGCAAGTAGGGAAAGTATTTTTGTATTTTCAAAATAATAAATTGCAGAAATTAAATGTAATGGAAAGGTCTTTCTTATGATAAAAATCGGACCGAGGTTCATGGGTTCACTCGTCTACTCTCTTTTTAAGTTGTGGTGTTCACAAAAAAATTCATCAATGATAAAGATTCATGAAATTTCCATATGTGCTTGAAAAAGGAATTAATATGAACATCACATTCTAACATAGAGATGTAATACATCTCTCTCTTATACTCCTCAAGAAAGGGAAATCTCCATGCAATCTTGGATTAAGAATAAATCAGAGTATAGCTTTAAGCAATATTATATGATGTTTGAAATACAAATATGATATCTTGGTCTAACAAGGTTATCAATTGTCACAAGATAACTATAGCACATGATCTCACTTTATCTCTAGTTAGGTAGCAAAAGAAATGTAAAAACCAAAGTAGATCTTGAATATTATTTATCACAATTAAATCTATACCACCATGCTACTCCATCTAACACACACTTCTCCCCATACAAGTTCTTGCATAAAAGTTGGATCAAAACAATCAATTAAGAATGGGATACATGATATGCATCTATCAAAACATCTTACACAAAATAGATTGCAATCTCAAATATCAAATCAAAGAACAAAGATCCACAACATAGGAATTACAAGTATGACCATAATCATGTAGGGCAGCTCATATGGTACTAGATTTATGAAGAACAAGAGAGAAATAGATCAAGCTACTGCCACAAACCCATAGCTCGGAGGTGTAATACTCCCTCTTCATCATGGTGATGATGCTAGAGATGTTGGAGAGGGTGGATATCTTCCCGGAGGTGGCTCCAGCGGAGTTTCCCCCTCCAATCTTCGTTGGATCTGACTCTGTTTGGTGGTGTCGTTTCTGATATGCTCTGTCTCGAGGACTCCCCGATTGGGTCCTTATATAGGGATTTTAAGTCAAAATAACTCTGTGGGCAAAAGAATCGAGGCGATCGGACGACCGAGGAGGAAGATACCATGGGTGGCACGCCTACTAGTCCTGGAGGCGCCCCCTAGGCTATCTTGGGCCTCCTGGCCCACCAGGTGGGATTCTTGTGCTCCAGATGCTTCTCGTGGATAAATATTGGCATTTCGAAAAGTGCATGTCCATTTGACTTCGTATAGGTTCTAAAACATCAAAATCATTGAAAACAAGGTTTTTCTGCCCTGCAGGGTTATAGCCAAAATAAAGGGGGTCATTGATAAATCTCCAAAGAACAATATAAAACATGGATATAACATTATATATGATGCAATTATGTAAGAAAACATGTTAACAAACTATAAAGTTCACGTATGCATTTTACATGCATCACCCGTCTCCGACGGTCTGCAGGATTCAATTGCGTTTTGGCAATCTTTTTTAGGGTGTTGTGTGACAAAGTGAGGGGCTTCGTTGTATTTTCAGTTTCCTTTTTTTGCCTCATGTAATTGTACACCCGCCGCCGGAATGAAAAAATTGAGGCCCTTTGGGGCCTTATTCTTTAAAAAAAATGAGAATTCGAGTGATGATATTGTTTAGAAGCTAACGGAGAATGGACAATATTTGGTGGCGGCGGCGTATGAGCTACAATTCTTGGGGTCCACCAAATCCATCACGAACATGTTGATTGGGCAAGCTTGGGCCCCTCTAAAGGTGAAATTCTTTGCTTGGCTTGCAACTCAAAATAGAATTTGGGCGACCGATCGATTGGAGAAAAGAGGGTGGCAAAATTGCGGGCTATGTCCTCTTCGCAAACAAACAGTGAAATACACCAATCACCTCTTTGTCAAATGCCTCTACACCATTCGCCATTGGCGTGTCACTAAGAATTGGTTGGGACTTCACAAGTTACGCTCGCCGCTTTGGGCGGACCTCTCGACAAAGCATTGGTGGGCAATGATGGTGGAAAAGCGGAAAGCAATGACCTCTTTAACCATGCTCGTGTCATGGGAAGTTTGAAACGAACGCAAGGCCCCAGAACTTTTGAAACAAACAAGCACCCCTTTCGGTGATTCTAGATTTAATTAAAAGAGAAGCCCATTTGTGGGTTGTTCTAGGGTAAAATGATGTCCTTTTATAATAATATTTCTCGTAAAATTTCTGCTTAATTAATAGATTTGGATAAAGGTTTTGCATCCGTTTCCAAAAAAAAGTGCCACGAAAGCACAGGACATTCGTCAAATCAGGACGAAAACTGCTCACCTGCAAAACAGGTAAACTCTCTCAGCTACTCCAATCGATCTTAAATCCAACCGTGTAAAAAAAGGTTAAGAGAAGGCAGAGTAGAGGACTGCTCAACGACTAGCAACTTCCGCTCATTAATTTACATACATTACACTCTGCCTAAAAATCTTAGCACCAAAACTGAACCGGGCCACGAAATTCGTGTGAAAAAATAAACAAACGAAAACATCCACATACTGTAGATTAGCTTGAATTGCCCATACATGTCACTTCCAAATTTTGGTGGGTACATATGTGTATAAGAACACAGTCAAATTTTGTACCTGAGCTTGAGCTAGCTACATGCCTTAATTTGCAGTTCGCCATTGGATTTGGTTAATCGATCTCAGTGAAGCAAGAACCCGAGCACCTCCTTGACCCGGCGCTGCCACCCAGGCTTGGTCGCCGCGGCCGCCGCCGTCGCGGGCTTGGCACCGACGATGCCGTCGTTGCCGGCGAGCACCCGGTACTTGTCCCTGCGCGTGAAGGTGGTGCACTCGAACCCGAGCGTGGCGGCGAGTATCCTCTGCACGTAGTTTGCCACTTCGACGGGGCTGTTCCCGGCGGCGCACGTGGCCTCGGTGGGGAGCTGGTTGAGGAACGTCACCTCGTACACGGGCCTCGGGTTCATGAAGAAGAAGATGGGGTCCATGGCCTTCCACCCCCTCGCCGTCGTCGGGTGGAACAGCCCCACGCGGTAGTTGGTCGCCACGGGGACGATCCGGTCGCTGAGCTCCGCGAAGAGCGCCGAGAATCGGAGCAGGAAGGGCTCCCGGCACGTCGTGCCCTCGGGGCACACGGCCACGTCGCCGCGCGCCAGCTCGGCACGCATCCGCGCCGCGTCGGTGTCGCGGTCGCGGGTCAGCCGCACCGTCGGGATAGGCGAGAGGAGCTCCGAGAGGCGGGAGAGGGAGTAGGTCACGGCGGCCACGCGCCGGCCCAGCACGAACGCGAGCACCACGGGGTCCATGAGCGTCCGGTGCGTGCACACGAAGAGGATGCCGGAGTGCGAGCCGTCGTTGGCGGTGGTGGGCGGAGGCGGGGAGCCGCGCGTGATGACGGCGCCGCCGACGAAGGGCGCGACGTAGGGGAGCGCTTGGATGGGGAGGATGAGGCCGAGTGTGATGCGGGTGAAGGCGAGGAGCACACCGAGGGGGATCCAGAAGAGGATGGCGAGCGACATGAGGGCCGTTGGCCGGCGCACGAGGCGGCCGTCGTGGAAGATGACCGGCCGGAACGGAGCGCATTTCGGTTTCTTCGCCACGTCGTGGTCCGCGGAGAACGGCGGCTGAAGTTGCTCCTGCATCAGTGTACACCATACGGTAATCAGTTGTAAATTGTTCATGCTGGATGCCTGAACATGTAATGTTGTGTGAGTATGTACGGTGGCGAAGCTTCAACTAAACTCATACTTGTACAAAAAATGCAATTGGAACAACTACAATAGTACTGAAAAATAAACAAAATTAAATGATGAAAAACTAAAACTTCATAAGTGTGACTGATACTTCACAACAATAGACAGAGACACCACTGGACAAAAAAAAAGGACTGAAACTTCACAATTTTAGAGGACTATGTCTTAACAACTCCTATTATATAAATGTTTATGTACACTCTATCCCTTTCTAAAAGAAACCTAGATGTTTATGTGACATAGATGCCTAATAAATTGTACGTACATATACATCGTTTTTCATAATACATTTTGAGTACAACTGTTCTCCTTTTGAAAGTTGTCCTTTTCTCATTACATATGAGTACTGCAGCAGATTAATGCAATATCCACTTAACCAATGTTTGCAAAGTATACAAAATTACGTTACCCTCCCCCCTTCCTTTGAAAATCATTAATCAGAATGATATGACTCAAAAATCATGCATAATGTGGAAAAAGGACCAAAAGAAATGAATTGAGAGAAAAGTGGAACGTATAATAGAGAACACACACATTTTCTAAGCGGAGCATCACTTGAGAAAGGGGAAGAAGAAGAAAGAGACATTATCATAGATTTCTGGAGTAGAAAGTTTTTACAAGCTTTATTCAAAATAAGTGTTATGCGTTTTCTGAAAAAAAGGATCTGAAGAATCGTGTCACATAGGGCGCCCCCTAAGGATTGTTGGTGGGATGGCAATGTTGTTTAGGTTATGTTTGATTTGAACATAAATATAACCGATTATTTTATTATGTCTATTGTGTTGATCTTTGGGTTGTTTGGTTCGAAGTTATGGTTGCCTATGCTTATTTCTATACTCTAGTTTATTTTTCTTTCAAACATTGACCAAATCATCGGGAATACAAACCTTGACCAGAGTTACGTGAGCCAATTTTTCTATCAATTTGTAGTGCATGCCTTGACTCAAATCAAACACATCAGGTTAGAACAGAAACATGTACTAAAGAGATAACACATTTATTTTAGATAGAAACCTAAATTTGAGTCAACTAGAAGTTGTGTTCAAATGAAAGGATGCTCGTCTACCTTTTCACTTAAGAGAGCTAGGCTCACATCCCGAATGACATCATAAACGCATTTTTTGTGAGTATGTCATAAACACATGGATTAATCTAGTATTACACTATTCTTGAAGAGTACGGTAACCCATTTGGAAATGTCGAAATTAGTTATAATTTTAATTGTTCTCATGATCTGTTGGCCAATTTATTTTTTATAATTTGATTTTGGACTGTAATATGTTCACAAATTTCACTTAAAGTGGAGAACTTGCGATTTCACTCTGTGAATTCTGAACAAAATTCCCACGGAAATTTTCAACACAAAAAACAGAGTTTTTCAGTAGCAGCAAGAGGAGAAAAAAACAGAGTTTCTTCAGGAGTACGGATGGGCCTATTTAGTTAGTACACTGGGCCAACTATCATATTCCACTGGATGATTGGACCCAAACTGAGCTTTCTCATCAGCCCATAAAAAAAGGAACTAGAATTGCCGAATTTCGAATAGAATTTGAACACCCAGGTCCGAGGTTATGAGGAAATTTGTACTCCTCCTAGTAAGAAATTTCTGCAAAGTGTTGCTAACAAACGTACCTTGCAGAAGGGCAGGAAAGAGGATTGCGCCATGTCCGACCTTCCCATACCGAGGTCCGGCCGTTCGCCGTCGGAGAAAATCGCGCGCACGCGTGCGGCGACGTCGTCGTCCCCGCCGCCCCTGACGAGCCCGGTGCAGCGCCTGAGCCTGCTGTACTCGAGGTCGCACCCGACGACGTCGTGCGCGCCGAGGTGCTCCCTGGCGAACCACTCCACCATGACCCTGGGCAGGCCGCGCGAAACCACGACGCGCCTGCCCTCGCACGCCCCGAAGGCGGCCCAGGCGGCCGGGTCGACGTCGTCGGCCATGAACTTGGGCAGCACGGCGCGCGCCACGGCCTCCAGCTCGGCCCGCGGCACCCCCGCCGTGGCCACGAACGCCGCGCACCGCGTCGCGAGACGGCGGCCGCGCCCGGAGGCCGGGAGAAGGAGCTCGATGAGCTGCAGCGCGGGCCAGAGCGCCAGCAGCGCCGCGAAGCGGAACAGCCCGGACGCCTCGAAGGCCACGAGCATGAAGTACGGGAACGTGCTCGCGTCCCGCAGCAGCGTTCCCTCCAGCTCCGCCACCACCGCGCCAACGCCCTCGCGCGGCCCACCAGGCGCCGGCGCCGACATGGTCACCATGTACCGGTGGATCTTGTTGTGTGTCGAGCAGAGCTGATTTTTTGCCGCGCCTCGTGTACGTACGTAGCCGCGAAGGAACGTACGTGTGCTTGAGGGAGAAGCGGAGCAGCAAGGGCGACGGGGGATATAGGGAGGGCGGCGTCGGGGTCACCGGGCGCGGTGGGCAGCGTCTGGCTTGACTGCGAGCTCCGGCGTTGCCGATTCGGGTAAGCGCCCTGCAACCACCGCGCCTGCGCAGGGGGCTGGGTCGCACGCTAGCTATCTCGCGCGCGGACTCGCATGCAAAGCAAAGGCAAAGTCGCGTGGATGATCGATGGATCGCGGCGATGGCCACCTACCTCGCAACAAACAAACCCCGGATACTATAATCTACTCTGTTTTTTTCTTTCACTTAGCCTGCAGGGCCGTGCCGGGGGGTTTATCTACCAATCTTTCGAGCGGCCGTAGAAACGATTTTCTCCCCGTTTCTTTATGCTGCTCGCGCGGGCAGTGTGAATAAACCGTAAAGCTCGGCCGGTAGATAGCGACGTCGCCTACTCCGGATTCGACTGCTCTCCGGCCACCTTTGTGCCGTGCGCGGTTTGGGCTGGGCGGGGCGCGCGTCGTCGCTCTTCAATGCTGACGAGGACAGGGATGCACATCATTGGTCACATATGTATGGTACATTTTGAGCCAGCTCTCTGCATAGTATCTCTATGTTTTATCTGCGTGGTTTAACGTGGTGTCTGGTGCTTTATCATAGGAAAATGATGTGGATCCCCCGGACGATGGGGGATCCCATCGTCCTCCTCCCCTGCGTTTATTCCCAAAATCGTTCTAAATTTCGTTTTTGCTGCGAAACGGTCCGCTTTTGCTACATATGTCCCCGTTTTTGCTTTCGAAGCAAAAAAAACGGTTCGTTTCAGAAATAGAACGTCTCGCCGGAGACCATGCAACAAAAAAATTGTGCTAATGCAGCAAAACCGACTTTGTCGGAAACTTTTTCTGCTGCATGGTCTCCGGCGAGGGTCATCAACGAGTTGTTTCCGACGATGTCTCCGGCGAAGTTTGTTTTGCTGCATTAGCACATTTTTTTTGCTGCATGGTCTCCGACGAGGTCTCTGACGAGACGTTCTATTTTTAAAACAAACCGTTTTTTTTTGCTTCGAAAGCAAAAGCGGGGACATATGAAGCAAACGCGGGATGTTTTGCAGCAAATGGACACGTGTCAACACGGGAAGCAGGACGATGGGAGCTCCCCCATCGTCCGGGGGACGCCTAGCACTTTCCTTTATCATAGACCGTTTGACTTGCTAATAGTGGTTCGGACATGGGAGCAGTACGTACGTCCTGAACTATTGTAAGCGTAACTGGTTTACAGTAATCTTGGTGTTCACCTTAATTGGCAACACAATACTTGATATAGTATGAATGGATGGTCCAGAGGAAGTACCTCGGAGTCCTAGCGACACGTACAGTCCCCATACAACCAGCGTGTGCAGTCGCATGTTGCTAAGACACGGGAACAGTAGCCATGCGATCACATCCACAAAAGTACGTACCAACATTTTGAAGGAAAACCGAGTGGATTGTGCCCCCCCCCCCCCCCCACACACACACACACTGCACGGTCCCAGCTGTCCGGGGGTGCGCACGCGTGAGACACTCGAAATACTACAAGTTTTTTTAGTCACTTTTGTGCCCCACCAATCAAATGCAGTTGCACAAAATAAAGTAGACATGCCCCGGCCGAGAAATACAAGAAAGGTACGAAGTACTACACCAAATGTTTTTGCGACATGTTTAATAAACTACTAAACAAAAGAAATAAAACGCGTATGAAGGTAAAGAATAATGGCAGAAACCATAATAAACGGGTATAAAGTGGTTGGAACAAAATAAAAATCCAGATGCTAGCAATTCAGCTTTGCATGTACTACTAGGCAAGAAGAAAAAAAAAGATGATGGAAGAAAACACTACGTAGTATTTCAGTTTGTCATCTCCCAAGAAACATCGTTACTACATCAATTGATACAAAAAATTGATGCTGTGGGGCTGTGTACACACGAATCATGATACACAAATTATTTAGAATTTGAACCTCGCAACTGCACGTACAACTTCCGATCCGATTTGATGTCGTCGTCACGATCCGGGGAAAACTTTGCCTGAAACCGCGCGCGACATTGCAGTAGGTGATCGGCCGGAGCTAGCGAGTACCTGAATTCAGTGGCTATATGACCTTTGCGAAGCTTGTGGTTTCGGTTTTGGCAGGCATCGGCGTCTCCGTCAGCTTGTGTTTCTGGAAACCGCTCGAAGCATGCTTAATTACCAGCGCGCGTACGTGCGTGGTAGCAGGCGAGTGGCGCGTCAGCTAGCACCTCGGATTTAAAACCCTAGCCAGTGGCACTTGGTCGCTGTTCCCGTACGTCGAGTTGAGACGACATGGTACGCTGCTGCTGCCAACGACCCCAGGCGAAACGGGACGCGATCAGAACTCCCAGAGAGGTCTAGCTAGTACACACAGTTTTTCTTCGTACGGGGACATTAAGCTAGTACTCCGATTCATTTCAAATATAAGATGTTTTAAATTTGTAAATAAAATATATCTAGACTTCTTTAGTGTGTAGATTTATTTTAAACTTAAGTAAACCTAATACTAAAATAAGTTTAGATACATTTATTTTATAAAATTAAAACATCCTATATCTTAAAACGGAGGAAGTACTAATAGTGCTCCGTGGCAGCTAGCAACGCCGTTTTTCTCCCGGCTAGTACACGAATTTCTCCTCGGGCAGTAATGACAGAGCGAGTCAATCGAAGTACTAGCAGCTACTACTATAGCAACCCGCGCTGACTATATCCTGATCGATCGGCTAGACTAGGAGATGCGTAGAACGGGTATGGCGAGTTCGACCGGGACATGACTAGGAGAACGGCGCTGAACCTTCCTTGAGAGGTGGTATCTATCGGAGCGACTGACTGATGATCGACGACTCTTTGCACTGACTACATACATACCCCGGCCGTTTAGCAGCAGCTGTCGATTCGGTAGGAGTACATTGTAACTGTTAAGCTGCAGATAGAAGCGAGTATCTTGGCATGTCAAAACTACTGGTCATACTCTGTCATGTTAACATCTACTTACTCTGTACGATGAAGGATGCCGTGAATTTATGTAGATTCGTGTATAAACTAGTACTCCCTCTATTCCAGTTTATAAGGCTTACACGTATACCTAGGTCGTCCGCATGAGCTATATAAAATGAATTATATAATATAAAAATTATATCATTAGAAAATATAATATTTAAAGTTTTTAATAATATAGTTTTTATCTTGTGTACCTCATGCTAAATTGGTTAATTTGTCAATCTAGAAATACGCGTAAGTCTTATAAACCAAGATGGAGGGAGTAAAACACATTTAGATATACGAATTTATACAAATCTATGGCATCTTTTTTTTCCGGGGCGGAGAAAATACTTAAGTGTTTGATAAACGGTAGGAGTTGGAACAATCAGTTGGGGCGCCTTACCGTGTTGGCGTTGAACACAAACAACTAAACGTCAAAGCGCATACTAGTATACAGTTGGAGTAGTAACTTTAGCGTTGTTCCAAGAATGTCACGAGGCATGCAGGTAGCCATGAGCCACATAATAATCCACACCAATCACTGGTTCGTAGTTTGACCAGAGTAAATCCGTTGGGTTATCTTGGTAAAGTCCTTGTCCAGAAGACTAGACTGATGGCGCTTCATCCGATATATACTCCCTCTTTTTAAAAATATAAGATTTTTTAGGTTTGTGAAGCAAATACATTTAGTATACTGGAGTATTTGTTTCATAAACCTAAAACATCTTATATTTTAAAACGGAGGGAATACTAGCTAGGAGTACTCCCAGTCAACTTCACGGCAGTACCAGTAAGTTTTATCGTACTCCCTCCGTTCAGGATTATAGGTCCTACGCGGATACCTAGGTTGTTAATTTGACCAATAAAATATTACTTATATATCATAAAAATTGTATCATTAGAAAATATAACCTCTAAAGTTTCTAATGGTATAATTTTTATGCTATAATATTTATATTTTGTTGTTCAAATTAGCAACCTAGTTATCCGTGCGGGACTTATAATCCCAAACGGAGGGAGTACTATGTAAGAAGAGTGTGTTATTAGGAATCGTGTTTTTATGATCTGGGACGTACGCTTCAGCTACCTTTGCGAGGCTCGTGTTCCGGCCACAATCTCCATCATGGTCACCCTTTCAGTTTTAAGGCGCGCTTGTGTGTCACGGCGTACGTACGTGAGACGATGCCAGTTCTCAACACGTACGGCAAACAGCTTGACAAGGAAGGGGTCGACACTCGACACGTGTGCTGTTCTGGAAATCTCGCTTCCTCGGCCGGCGACCATCATGTCCTTGTTTCGACAGAGATGGAATTAAAAGCCCACGTACGTCGCAGTTCCCGTCGATCGAGTTGTGTGTAGTATAGGGCGCATGGACGCCGAGAGAAATCGAGAGATGAGATTACCCTAGCTGCATGCTGCCAGCGTCCAACGATTTCCCATGGTGTATGTGTGCAGTGCATCAAACCGGTTTAAACGAGACGCGGTCAGCATCAATCAGTCCACTCCATTTAATGACAATGCAAGTTAATCAACGCGGTTTAGCAGGCAGCTATAGGAACGCCGCAACAAGCAACGCCGTTTTCACGCGCGGGTTTCCGGGTGTGAACTCCCGAGAGGGAGAGATTAAATTGCTTTTGACTGGACCGGCCGTTTCGCCTTAATTTGGGCACTCCGTAGCACATCCATTCATGGCGGTCGAGGTCGACGCGGCGCGCTCTGTTTGGCGGTTGCCGAATCCGTGCGAGCTCCCGGAAACGATCTTGACATGTCAGACCAAGCTAGTAGTAGGACGCAGGCACGAACGTGTTCAGGTATAGTGTGCCTCATTTGCTACCGGCGGAGTTGACCCACGGAGCAGAGAGACACTTCAGCCTTCGATAGATCAGGTCTGAGCGGATCAGGCAGGGTTTTCGTTACGTTTTTCTCAAGACACACATAATCCAGACACCAGTCGATGTTCCCAAGTTTGACCCGAAAGTAAATCCATTTGGTTTATCCAGATAACTGACGATGCTTCACCTGATGGACCCATTCAACATCGTACAGTACTAAGTTTCGTGATAGGCACGTGGTTAACAGGTCCGAAAGAACGATGACTTGAAAAATTATGCTATGGTTTTTGTTGCTAGAATTTTGCGGGGACGCTATCTATTGTAGCTAAAGTTGGCTGGACATATAACCCCACCACTACTAGGAAACCAGACAGATCAAACACTTGAAAAATGAACTCAAGAGTTGGCAACAGGATCAGAGCAAATGAAAAAAAAAATGACAACACAAAATTTGGAGGAAAAGAACATACTTCTTCCGTCCAGAAATAAGTGACTTCACTTTGTCTAACTGACTACACAAACATGTTTTAGATATAGATACATTCGAATATAGATAAAGTCAAGTCAGATATTTCTGGATGAAGAGAGTATTTATTTATGCGCTATTTTGTCTCTTTAGCTCGCCGTGGGGCCTATTTCCTGGATCGCGCTAGGCGTCCCTAGGACGACGCAGACTTCCCATCGTCCTGGTCCCCGTGCGCCACATGTCCCCCCAAATACCTCAAAACCCCGGTTTTGCTGCAAAACACCCCTTTTTGCTATAAATGTTCCCGCTTTTACTTTCGAAGCCAAAAAAACGGTTCGTCGAGAAATAGAATGTCTCGCCAGAGACCTTGCCGGATACCTCGCGAATACCATGTAGCAAAAAATTTGTGCTAATGTAGCAAAACAGACATCGCCGGAAAAACTCTCGTCGGAGACATCGTAGCAAAAACTTTGCGCAAATGTAGCAAAACCACAAAACGATGGTAGCTAACAAAATGTGCTAATGTAGCAAAAAACGCCTTCACCGGAGACTCGCCGGAGACTTTTGCCGGGAGACCTCGCTAGAAAACATTGTAGCAAACATTTTATATAATTGTAGCAAAAGTGCGGAACGTATGTAGCAAAACAATTATACCATTGTAGCAAAAAACCGTCCCCTTTTTGCTGCAAAAAATTCCCCCGCCGCCACGATGGTGGCCAACCCCTTTGCAACACCGCAGGGAGCAATATGGGCCGCCATAGGGAGCAGCAACTATGTTCCATTGCAACACCGTCATCTCGCCTCGCGGTGGTCGGAGATCGGAGGCGGCGCCCGCCGGAGGAGGAGCAACGCGGGGTGGAGGGAGCAACGCGGGAAGGAGCACACCGGAGAAGGGCATCGCGAAGAAGGCGCAACATCGAGAGAGGCGCGAGGCGGCGCCGGCGCAGGACCTCGTTCCCGCCCGAGGACACGCGACAGAGAGGAACGCCGACGTGGGACCTGCTTCCCGCCCGTGGACATGCGAGGGAGAAGCATGCCGACGCAGGACCTCCTTCCCTCCCTAAGTGCTTCCCACGAGAGCAGCACCTCCTTCCCTATTGAGCGCAGCATCTCTTGCCAAGGCGGAGCTTCAGGAGAGGTAGGGCGGCGGCGCTCCAATATGGGAGTGCGATGGAAAAGAACTTGGGGAATTTTGCGTGAGAGGATAAGGGAAGGGAAGAGTGGTGGGCCCAAGGAACACGAGGAAAGGACGCGTGGTAGCGGACCCGGAAGATGCATCATCCGGGGGATTACCATCATTTTCCTATTTATTTTGATGTGTTCCCATATAAAATTAGGAGGATTTTGAACACCGGTGGAGCTATGGAAAAGTCGGGGGCTGTCGGCCAGCCCATGGGCTTTTAAGGAAGAAAATCCTGCGGGCCGTTTGCCCCTAGATCTAGAAAAAATAGGATGTCGGACCCGGAATGAAGCCCCGCCACTGTTTTTTGAACCTTGGCAAGCTTTATATTCAACACTTATTTTCACATCTAGACTATTTTAGTCATTAGCGTGGATAGGAATAGGCCACATAATTTTTTTTCCTTTTTTTAATTCTGCGTGAGCAGGGTCTTCAACTCAAGACCTCCTGACTCTGATATCATAAAAGATTTATGCACTAGCCAATCTTCTTAAAAAGACCAATCTGATAGAAAGAGGCTAGACATTATATTTATATTCAACAACCACTACAAACTATTATCTGGTAAAAGGTTTCAATTGATCCTAACATGTTAAGATTTTTTAAAATAGTGCATACTTATTTTTTTTGCATTCATGATTTCTTACGGCCATCGTATTACACACGTATAAGCTTTTCTAACACATATTCATGAAAGGAATATTTTATATTATTCTTTGTATATAGTTTAAATTTAAATTTAGAAGTCCGAACTTTCGGCAAAGAATGTTGTCATTCCAAACTGACCATCCTTTTGTTGTCCAAGTAAGAAAATGTCAAACATTGTTGATCATTAAATAAAAGGTTTAAACTATCACAACCTTGTTCATCTATACGTGTAACTTGAAGGTTGTAATATCCCGCCATTATCTGATGGATGTTTCTATGTAATTGATTTAGCACGACAAGACCTTTTCCATGTACATCCCGCAGCATGAACTTTGAAAAGTCATTTCTTACGCTGTTCTCCGTTTCAACTTCTGCTTTAGAAAAACAAAAAAGATTTACATCTTGATGCATTGAAGAAAACAGAATATCTATCTACGAGCTCGAGAACAAGTGAACACCACACCATATATACAACACAATTCACTTCTCTAAAAAAAACACAATTCACTAGAGCTAGGCATCAACTGACAAGGATGCGAATAGGTCACTCTATGCTATGAAGCATGTTGTCGTAGACAATGTGTTGTCAAAGATCCACTAGGTTATGAGCATAATCATCGATGAGGTATACGAAGCGGGCAAAGGATGGATCGAGTAGCCATCACCACTAGTCCGCGCAATCGTCTCCCACAACATGTGGCCGAGACATGAAATTGAATCCATGACAACACCTTGTCAAGGGGAAAGACATCCAACTAGGAGATTGTTGCATTGTTTTCTCCATTTCAAATTAGTCAGAGCTTTCATAAGTTAAATTTTGTTTTATTTGATCGATTAAACGATATATACAAGTAAAACTAGTGATCGTTTCAAATTAAATGACTTGGCTTGGTCTAGATAGGCACGGAGTATAGACAAAGCTGAGTTAGTTAATATATAATAGAGAAAAATATTATGCTGTAGATATATTACCTCATGCTTGGTAAAAAATAATCATATTTGACTTAGAAAAAATTAAGACTTCAATTAATTTGGAAGGAGCAAGCATGGCTAGATGCCACGAAGGCCCCTGTTCCGGACTCAGCCGCTTAAACGACTTCGCTGGGTTTATGCATCATCGAGCGGCCAGACACGTTGCCTCTCTGCTCTCCTTTCTGGACTGCTCCTAGACCCTTCTCCGCCGCTTCCACCAAAGCAGGCGGTAGCCCGTAGCCATGAACGCGATTCGATCGGCCCTCGCGAGGGCGCTCGCCGCCCCGAAGCGCCGGCCGCTGCGGGCCCGCCACTATGGCGCCGTCGGCGACACGCAGCCCGAGAGGGTGGCGGCGGAGATGGTCCGCTACGCCCTCGGCGGCGCCGGTCGTCAGAGCCCACCAGGTCCACCCCTTCCTCCCTCCCTCCCTCACCCTAGTAGTACCAGTGCGCGTTTAGTGTTTGAGGATTTCTCTCGCGCTTGCGCGCTGAACCTGAAACTGCTGTTGCTGCTGGCTGTTGTGTTGTACCAGAGGAGGTGATGCGGATACTGGAGCAGGGGGCCTCGAACCTGCAGGGCGGGGTCGAGGGCGCCGCCGAGGCCGTGGGGATGCTCATGCTCGCCATGTCCACTTTGCTCTACCGGAGGTCTGAAACACTTCAATGCGTCTCGATTTTGTAATCTGGTGCTTTAGTTTTCAGAATACATTTCAGTGCTTCTCTAGTTTGAGCTATTTTTTTGTACGGCTCGTGTTGTCACATGCATTTAGGAATGATTTAGATATAGCACACACTAGAAAACTGAAAGGAGGAGTTGGGAGTTAAGAGCAGGAGTGCTTGCTTCTTGCCTTCCCGATTGCCTAGTTGCTAGCTACACGTTTGTATTAATTTTCCTGGAACAAAAATCATGTTGTATTGAACCATGAAAGATGTACTATAGACGATACAGTATTACATGACTTCAGTTTGAGAAATTTCTAATGGACTTTTTATCCGTGGTGGAAATGGAGATCTATTATTTCATTTAGCACAGTGAGATTAAACTGACAGAAAGAGAAGAACCTTCCCTTGCATTTGCTAATTTTTCTACATTTCCAGTTGAGTAGATTTGAGTAAAACTGTGCTTGTTTTCCCTGTGCAGCGGAAGACGCCAAGATGCAATGGAAAAGCTCAAAGCAACCCAGCAAGTTGCTCTTTCTGCTGCTTTCAGAGGTGCTTTCCTAGGTCCTTGTTTTTGTTAATAGTAGTGTTTTCTACCCAGAATTTGGAATGGTGGCTGTATACACTTCTAAAGCAAAGGTCTCTCTAGCCTCAGGTTTATTTTGTGATTTAAGCAGTCAGAAACAGGGGAAGGAAAACTATAGATACTCGGTAAAGCGATCATTGTTTACCTGATGGTCCTTTGATCGTTACCTTCAAATAGTAGAAGGTATCAACCGACATAACCAAAAAAATTCTACATATCTAAGGATCCTAATGTGAAAGAAAAATCGAAATAGGGGAGGGAGGGATTCTAATTCTGTCAATGCTCTTGAATGGTATTTCTGATGCAATATATGGTAATTGAATCGCAGTTGCTGCATGGGAAGCACTAATGGGGCTACGCATGGAAGCAGGCGAGGTTTGGTACTACAAGCAGATACTTGTCTTCTTCATGGTACAGAATAGAGTTACCATCATGGTTAATTTGAATACAGGATGTCTCCTCTTCAATGTCCGCAAATGATTCGGTTGATCTGTCAATCAAAGATGAAGAAATCAAATGGTCTGATCAGGACCTTCTGAAATTTCGGGTTGATGCTATGAAAGGACTTGCTGCTCTTATAAATGGAGAGATAGATACAGGTTGTTTTTCCTTTTGGCTTCTTGCATACCACTGTTAGGCAATAAGGAGCGATTTTATCCAAAGTGATTTACAGTTGCTTTATATCAGCCCAGACGCTCTTTGGTGGGCCCAAGGACAGCTATGTTGGAGTAGGCAATAACCAAACAGGTATAACTGTCTGTGAAGCATTTGCTATTTTTTCCCTGTGACTAGTTGCAGGCATGGACCTCATTTGCTGCTCATTGCAGAAAACGCTGTCCTTACATATGGTGAATACCTGCACTGTGCCAGGGATTTTCCTTTGGCTACACAAATGTATGAAAAGGTTCTTGAGGCAGCTAGCAAAGAAGATACATCTGGAAATTTGTTAGCAGCTGCAAACATGGACCCTGAGGAGGTCTCTCTGGGTGCCACTTGCTCATACGGCCAGCTTTTATCTCATTCTGGGTAATATTTGCAATCTTTACTGTCATTGTTTGGATGGTATCTTTTCTTTTCCATTCTATTTGGTTTCCAACACCAATATCTGTTTGATGAAGTTTAAGATTCTGAACAATTGTCCTTAGGACAGGCAACTTCTTACCTTCTTGCTCCTTTTAGGAGCCTACTGATGGTATTCACTTTACAGGAAGTTTGGTGAGGCAGAGGACTATCTCACAAGAGCACTACAGAAGGCTGAAGAACAATTCGGTTTGGCATGCTAAGCTTGTTAATGAATATCAGAAAATAAAGCATTGAAGCATTTGACCTGACATAACTATCATGCAACCTTGTAACCTATGCAGGTTCAAAACACCCAAAGATTGGTGTTGTATTGACCTGTGTTGCCAGAATGTACAAACTGAAAGCAAAAGCAGAAGGTTCTAGTTCAATAATGGTTCAGGAGGTCAGTAGATCATTAACTCTTTTTTCAGCTTTATGTGTCACAATATAGAAAATTTGCAGTTTATGCTCCCTTGGTCTTATCTTGATGAGGCAGTTAATATTTTTTCTCAAATAAGTTCCCATATTTATCGAGTTTTTTGAGTAATATTTTTCCCGTGCAAATGATCTATACATGCCGTACGCTTTTTTTTAACAAGCTTTCTGATTACAGGGGCTATATAGGAAAGCCCTAGAAGTATTGAAAGCACCTGCCATCAATTCTGGGGGTAAAAGAATAATCTCCTAGACTCCTATGTTATTTGTTCTTTCTAATCCCTTGGGCAATACTATAATGTTTCCTATCTATATTCTGTAGACACAAGAAGGCAGGTCGATTGGAGAGATATCGTCTCCCTTGCTCGAGGTTATACTTTGGATCTTTATTATCTTATATTTTCTTGATTATTCTACCAGAACACACTTCTAGAATTAGAAAAACATGTTGCTTGATGCAACATCAGTCATATTGATCGTAGATTGTTCTCATAATCCATTGAATTTAGTTCCCTCAATTGGTTCATTCTAGCTTATCCCGTACAGTTTTTTTCAGCTTTTTTCTTTACCTGTTGTTTGAATGAGACCATGGAGTGTGGATCTGCTGAACCTCCAAAACGTAAGCTAACAATATGAATCCAAATCCGGCTACCTGTTTGTGTTAGTGGAGTAGGATCGCATTGTAAACTTTCGTTTTTCAGTAACTGAAGGGGGTAAAAGCAGATTGGTTCCTATGAAAATTTCCTAGATTTGTGAAACAGGGCATAAGTGCTTTTCCCCTCATTAGTTAGTGTTAGTATAAGCTGAATTTGCTGAGTGCTGACAAATCGGAGTATTATTAGCCTTAAGACAGTGAAACAGCATTATTGCAAGCACTTGTGGTCATTTGGGCACTTGTCTCAAGGCTCTTACACTGACTAACACCCTCGTTCTTGCGTTGATCTAAAACTGAATTTGTTACTACTTGTTCAATTTGCAGGTGAGTATGCAGAACTGTTGCTTATTCAGTCGAATAGAAAGGCAGAAGGTGAGCGAATGAAGGAGTGGGCAGAAGATGCTTGGAAGAACCGCAGGCTAACACTAGCTCAAGCGTTGGAGTTTTCAGAAGTTTCGAAACCTGCAGTGGTTGATACCCGGATCGGCAGGGTCATATAGCTTCCATCGCAATCAGAGGAAAGGTACTACATATGCAACTATCTGTAAACAGACCAGTAATGAAACATCACAGTATGGCTCTCCAGGGATTACTTGTGTCCTAGGTGGAACCTTGCAAATCGAATAAATCGATGATCTGATATTGTATGGATGTAGACGCATAGAAGCAGGAAGGCTATAGCATCTTCCGACTCTTTTAGCTGTCCTGTTGTTAGATCTGTATTATTCTATTTTCTCCTCCTATATGTTCTTATACGGTATATGACATGATATTGTGGTAGATACTAAGTTCTGTGGTGTCTTTTGTGCTGGTAACACAGACTTGAACTGCAAAGTCTTTTCTGGAAGATATGTACATAGAAGTACAAGATTTCATCGGGAAAAGGTACACGTAGTACAACTGGACGAGGGCACTATGCCACAGATAGAAAGGTTTGGGTAGATCTCATGAATCGTCATTCCTTCTTTCCGATGCCGTGAGACATGTTGTAGATCCCACGCCCCTGCGCACACAGACCACATCAGCCAACCCAATATCTTAACCAAAACGGCTGGAAGAAGCACGGTGAAGTACATGAATGATCAACTTACAACGAGGAACATGCTGGTGGTGGCCAGTGCGAGAGGGATGGCGACGGAGGTGACCACGTCGAAGCGGCCCTTGAGGTAAGTGGGCTTGTGGAGGCTCTGGAAGTACCGCTGCTTCTCCATGATCTTCTCCCTCGGCCGGAACGGAGGCTCTGGCTCGGATGAGTACGGTGGCGCCATGCTTTTAGAATATGTAGCGGAAATTTTACCCAACGGGGACTGACTGAGGTTCTCTCGTAGCAGCTGCAGCTAGCAATGCATTGCAAAGGTTGTGTGTCTGAGGGTCCGTATGTTTAATAGACACTGATAGCTGTCAGCTAGAAACTCCCAGAATGCCCTGAAAAGGCGCCAAAGCCTGGTAGTTTCCAGGACGATCGATTCGCTCCATCTAGAGCGTTCTACAATGGTGAACACGCATGTCCCTGGTGTCACGATGTTACCTTCTTCTAAGAGATGGAACGAAAATGATTTGATATCCATACAAAAATAATTTGAATTCACAAAATCCAGACTGGTCACCATTTCAGATTTTCAAAATTTAAAATTCAAAGTTTGGCAGGGGCCGCGCGAACGCGTACCCCCTCTATCACAAATTATGACGTCCATTCTCCTTCAAGAGATGGTGAACTAGTGCTCCTCCAAGGTGCAATGGAGGCCACTAATCCAGGCCATGGGTCTTCTTGATCGCCCATTGACCCCGTCCAGGTAAGTGATTTTCTCGGTAGCACCTGGTGGTCTATATAAAGCCTTCACGGATGTGTATCTCTCTGTTAAGGAGCAGTACGGGACTAAACATCCAGGTTAGGTCGTTTAGACGTGTTGCCTGCCAGGTGCTATCTGACGGGCTCAAAGGCCGTCCGGAAGTTGGGCTTCTTGGGCCAGACGGACACGGTACCGAATTGCCGGACCTTGCAATTAGCGAACGAGAGAGCCTCGTTCATTCATCAGACTCAAAGAAAACAACTCGAATATGATTCTTTTAATAAACCCGATTTTCATTTTGATGATACAAAATGTAAAGCTGTCCTGGTTTGCTCCCTCAAAAAAAAGTTGTGCTGATTTGCGTGGAACTAGGATCTTCTTTACCCCAGCCTTACTGCTGCTTGCTGATTTTTTAAAGAAACGGAGGCAGAAGGTTTGCCCCAATGTATTGATGAAGGATAACCTTATGAAAAAAAATTGAGGAGAAGTTTGACAAGAAAGTAAAAGAGCACTTATTACAAACATATTACTCTCCTGACATTATTTCTCCCAGCCGCTTAGCACTCAGCGAAGATCCACAAGCGGTCCTCCCTCTTAATTTTATCTAAGAGCACTAATGGATGTGCAAACTTGTTGCGAAACACCCGGTGTTGTGCTCGTTCCAAATTTTCAAAGAGACTAGCACGGTGAGGGAGGGTATCGCTTTGCGACGTGAGTTGTAGCTATCCACCATCATTGACCACCAACTTGATATTGTTTGTCCATTAGGATGGTTGAATATCATGGAGACCATATCAGCCCAACGTATTAATGGAGAGAACAAACCATATCAGCCCAACGTATTAACGGAGAGAACAACGACTGAGATTCTCTCCTAGGTCTGCATGTTATGGCCGTCAGCTACAATGTATAATATTTGAAATCTGGACAGATTCTATCAATTTCACAACTGAATCAACACTCAATTTCAAATCTTAAATTCAAACATTGGCAGGGGCCGCGCGAACGCGTACCCCCTCTATCACAAATTATGACGTCCATTCTCCTCAAAAAGGAGATGGTGGACAAGTGCTCCTCCAAAGTGCAATGGAGGCCACTAATCCAGGCCATGGGTCTTCTTGATCGTCCATTGACCCCGTCCAGGTAAGTGAGTTTCTTGGCAGCACCTGGTGGTCTATATAAAGGCTCCACGTATGCGTATCGCTCTGTTAACAGGCGGTACGGGACTAAACAACCAGATTAGATTAGATCGCTCAAACGTGATGTCGTCCAGCTACCGGCAAACGGGCTCAAAGAACGACCGGGAAGTGGGCTTTCCTGGGCCAGCCGGGATACAGCCCTTCCAGCTCAAATTTTAGAGAGGCTCGTTGAGGCTCAAAGACAACCGGTAGATTTTGATTCGATTGCGAAGAGCAAACTTTGTCTCGGTTTGCGTTGGAGCTATGCTCTTCTTCTAGCTGGGACAGCCACATCGGTGGACACTGGGCGCCAATAGAAGTGCACAACACATCCAACCTGGCAGATGCAAATATCGAAGCAAATGAGAAATTTTGGCGACTGGTTCGAATCTCTGGTGAAAAATAAAATAACCAAAAAAAAAACAATGGCATGGTATGAATCTCTGGTGAAGAATAAAATAACAGTGACATACTAGATGGCAAGTTGGCATTCAGACTTAGATTCATCTCACCGTAGTGATAACTTTGTGGTTGGCGGCTACTAGATGGCACGAAAAGCAGTTAGGTATAGTTAGACTGAACCAAGACAAATCATTATGCCACGCAGGGAGGCGTTCCTAGGATGTACACATCCCATGTAATACCGTAGAAACTATTAGTACTACTTCCTCCGATCCATATTAGTTGACTCAAGTTTGTCTAAATTTGAATGGATCTAGACGCTATTTAGTATATAGGTCCATACAAATTTTGATAAATCTAAGTCAACTAATATAAATATCCTCAATTGCTAAGACGTGGTTGAAAGTTTAGAGTGAAATTATGCAGGCTCTAATTCTTCTTCCCCAGCCATCTTATTTTCACAAAATCGAGATTCCAGATTCAAAATTTAATTTCAAAAATTAGTAGGGGCCGCGCGTACGCGTACCCCCTCTAACACAAATTATGACATCCATTCTCCTACTAGAGAAGATTGTGGACCAGTGCTCCTCCAAAGTGCAATGGAGGCCACTAATCCAGGCTATGGATCTTCTTGATCACCCATTGACCCCGTCCAGGTAAGTGAGTTTCTCGGTAGCACCTTGTGGTCTATATAAAGGCTCAACGGACGTGTACCTCGCTGTCAATAGGCAGTACGGGACTAAACATCTTGCGTACGTCGCTCGGGCGTGTTGCCTCCCAGGTGCTGGCTGGCGGGCTTAAAGAACATCCATAGTTAGGCTTATTGGGCCACGTCAGTGCCGATACAGTAACACTATCCAACTTAGCAGATGCACCTATCGAACAGAAACACAAATCGGACTGCTGACTCGAAGCAAATAGCTGTAGATGATCTGGTGTGAACCTCTATTCATCACTAAAAAAACACATTGATCTGTAATCGACCTCCATTGAGAGAATGGCGATCATGTAACATACTACCAAAGTATGGCTTTCCATGTACCACGTACGGGTTTGAGTGTGTTTCTTACTCTATATTGATTTGAAGGGAGAGTGTGTTGCAAGTCGAATACATAGCATTGATTGGTTAAGAGTCAGTCAGTTACTTTCGTTCACAAGCGGTAGCGGACCCAAGAACAATTTGAAGCCTGTCCAAACTACAAATTTAAAAGCTGAAATTGCTGTTTTTAGTTAAATTTTCATTAAAATACACTGTGTCGGTCGGCCGGAAGCCCGAGAGGCCTTGCGTCCGCCACTTCACAAGATTGAAATTGAGACAATCTTGATGGAGTCCAACACGTCCAAATACATAACATTGCTTTGGTTGTCCAAATGTACCTGCATTAACTAAAGTTGTAAACCTGTTTTTTTGGATAAAGAAAACATATAAATATCTAGAAGATACAAATTGCATTCAGGCTCTACACCAACTAACGTTGGATGCACACAGCCAAAAAGACAAAAGAAGAGGACAACAAAAGGCCTGGTCACAATGATCAACGAGTCGCAACGGTACCCAATCCACCATCAAAGACAACACCCGAACTGCATAAGAAGTTCTCCAAAAGCGACGCTTACAAGAAGAAAATGATACACAAGCGTCATCATCGCTAGACGGAAACAAATTACGAGTTTTCACCTTGGAGAGAGTTCGAGTTCTCCAAACAATGTCGTTAACAAGGAAACGACAAAAGTATGTCATTCACAGGTACAACCAATGAATGTCAGACTTAGGGTTTTCACTCTGGATATCAAGACTCGGTACTCAAAGAGCACCACCGTCATGCCGATGAAGTAGGGTTTCTTCATAGTTAGTGTTTTTGGTTTTAATCGTTGTATGTTATTGTCATTATTCCGTTTAGTTTTTATGAATCTTTGGTTTAGTTTTTTTAATCTTTGTTTACATTATTTTGTTTAGGTATTTATGAATATTCTGTTTAGATTTCATGAGTATATAATTCGGTTTATATTATTGTGAATGTGTTGTCTGTGTAATTGTGAATATTCTATGTACAATCTCGTTATCTTATGTTAGTTTTTCATGCTAATTTTTTGGTATACTTATCAATATGATTGAGTAGCTCGTGGGCTTTAATACATGAGTCCATTTCTATTACACTATATATTTCGGTGACACTGCATAACAAATGTTTGGCAACGAATGTCGTCCATTCCAAATTGATGTCTAGAGGAGCTAGGGCAATAATGTACGCGGTCGTTGCACATGAAGGCGAAAAACAACCATCACCGGTCACATCAACTCCTTCCATGGGTGGATCTAATGGTGTTTGTGTTAGGGGTGACCCCTTAGGGTTACCCGATCTTTCACGAATCTCCATGGAATCGATGGAAAAGCGAGGGAAAGGGGAGAAGGTAGCGGAAGCGAACACACACCTCGTGAAGAACGCAATGAACACACGCAAAACTCACATGATACAATACCTATTGCTCCCAAACGGCGGCCACCGGTCCGATAGAATCCTCGCAAGGAAAGATCGGTCAACGTGCTCCCTTAAATCCACACCGGAGAGGGAAGAACATCTTGGGGAGGATCTTGAAAAATTGGAGAAGGACCACCGAATCCAAGGCCTTGTACAACGATGGAGGCGTGGTGCAAAGTCCAAACTAGGTTTGTAACGATAGTCGGTCTCCTTGGTAAAGGGATGAGGCAAAACTAGAGATTCCACAATGGGGGTTGTCTCTAGTCTATCATCTATGTCTAACTGATACATAAGAGGGGCTCTATTTATAGGCCATCCACTAAACAAGAGGGTAGTTTGGGGATAAACTAGGAAAAATGGGTAAGTAAAGGGAATACTCTAGGGCATCAAACCTAGATCCGTGCACAGACGGGAGATTTTGGAAGTGAGTCCATTGACGCCGGATCCTACGTCAGTGGCTCCGGTTCGCCGGTTCTGTTGCCGGATCAAGCTGGAGCTTCTTTCGTCTCCTCTTCCTAGCCTCCGTCTTGTCGGACGTGAGTCCTTGGGCTTCCTCCCTTGTATCCGTACTTGTCGGTGTGAACCTATCATGGTCATAGGACGGAGTATGAAGTGGTATACCATTTAATAGGGTAGAAAGCGGGATCTCAAAGAGGATAGGATTCATCTTTGGAGTCCATGACGATTTGGCATAAGTTTGAGACATTTATGTGGCAACGACCGTAGGTCAGACTACATAAGTTTGTTTACAAACTTAGCGGCACGGGAGCTCAACGTAATGGTTTTTATTTTTTAGGTTTGATTATCTTGTTAGCACAATTATCATAGAAGTAATTGAATTCTGATATCAGGATATTCCCATTCATGAAGCTCTATAAGCATCCACTCGTCCCTATTGTGACGTTTTGATGCATTGCATAAAATACTTTTTTAATAAGAGTGTATTATGTAGTATGATTGAAATGTCACATTGGTGACGTATATTATATTAGATTTTTGTGATCGGTTGCCGGCTTCAATGGCAATAAATATTGTTGTCAAGACGTGGACGGTTGCTCCTGTTCCTCAACTAGAGTCACCTCAACACATAGGTAAATCATCATTTTAATATTTATGAATTCGGTTTCTGGACTCAGTCTATTAGACTGAAGTATATATATACTTACTATTGTAATATATATCTATATTTAGTTTGTCTATATCTTGCGTGGTTGGAGGTTGTCCTGATAGCAA
This sequence comes from Avena insularis, assembly GCA_023614405.1. Lineage (NCBI taxonomy): Eukaryota > Viridiplantae > Streptophyta > Magnoliopsida > Poales > Poaceae > Avena > Avena insularis. The sequence continues at coordinate 305,021,996 of CM042685.1, forward strand.
CTTCGTCCTTCCTTCTCGAAAATAATTTAGGTGAGGCAGACTAGCTCCAACGAAGATTGACATAATCGTTTTAGGAAAGAAACGTTTTATTTTTTTTGGCTATTTTATCAAGGCAATGAGTCATTTCCTTTATATGATAGGTTTATGAGATATTATTTCTAGCGACATGACTATGTGTAATTGATCATATTTTGATGGAAATGTGCACGATAGATTTAGTGAGATATTGTTGATGTCCATATGACTATGTATCTTGGTCATATTGTGATGGAAATGTAATTGTGATAATTGTCTTTGATATGAATGAAATTTATTATTGTTTTAGTGCTTGTGGTGTGTGACATTTTAATATGCTACAAATTATATATTCTAGAGAGAGAAATAATAGCTCTCCGCAAATGGGTGGATGCAAAATAATTTTAACTGATGAGCTCGACTTAGTAAAATGAGCTCGACTTAGTAAAATGGAGGAATGCCCGTTTCCAAAAGAGGGGTCATTGATGATGGGGAAATCTATATCCATAATGTTCCTTTGTACTAGCATAAGCCACTACTAGACAATTTGACTAAAACTTCCATCGCCGTAGAGATACAGACTAGCAAAACCAAGTTGTTTGAACTACTTTTAACATTGAAGGATCATTCCTCGGATTAAACTGAAGACCAAAATGAAAATATTATCTCATATAGAGATGACCCGTAGAAGCACACATGAATCATGTGGCGATTGGAACTTTCGAGTACCAGAATAATAGTCACCCTCGAACATGATTGGAGAATAAGGAGGAAGCACTTTATTGATGCAGGTCTTTCAAAATCTTAGCCATATATCATGATAGAATTTCACACCACCGGGATGAGAAAACAACAAATAGTCTTCTTTCTCACACACCAAGTATTTTGCATGACAAGACACTTGTCAACATGAAAAGTGTCTGGAGGATCGACCGAGATACATTTTAAAAATCTGCTCCTAGTGTTCTCCTTGATGTTCTAGATATCAATATCAGGCTTCTGACTATCCCTCACTAGTTATCAAGTAAAGTTTGGACTTTGGAATTGAAATAAACTATAAGGTGTAACTTCTAGAATTAGTCGCACAAGATCCCCATGATCCTCGTGGAGAGTAGTTGTTCTTGCCGAATAAATATATTATGGCAGTTAGCCTCTTGGTTAAGTTTGTTAGCCACAACATAGCATGCCAAATTTATGAAGAAACTTATGTCAAAGTCTTGAGAAATACCAACCATCGTTACAATTTGAAATTCATATTTGGTTTGGTGAAATGATACTTTAGATTATGCATGTACGAATCAATGGTTTGCAACGGGTTCCACCAAGATAAAGCCACAAGATTCTCAAGATATATTATACACTTTTTATAACTTAAATGAATTATTTATGAAGTGACAAAGTTTAAACATTTTTTTGAAAAATATTCAAATTTTGACAACTCGACCCACTATCAAGGATTTATTAAGTACTAAAACATTTTCTAAAATATTTAAATGACTAACAATGGGACCCACTCTCAAAGTTTTATTATTTACAGAACATGTTATCTAAAATGAAAAAGGGATTTATATTCCAGATTGATGTCACTGTGACATCAACACGGGTACTCCCACCAATCCCTGTACGGATTCGACGAATCCATATGTGGGCGGGCCAAGAATAACGCGGACAAGCTTCAGCATGCTGAGGCAAACCTGACGGTGGAGGCGCCACCCATTATTGGTCGCCAAACCAAGAGAAGGTTGGGGCGAGCTTATCCTCACTTATGAGGCAGCGGCAAGGCAGGCATCAAGATTGACGACGAGCGCGACAACACGCATGAGCTTATCGTCTGGAGGAAGAAAACAAGGGATATTTCTCTTGGGGTTTACTAGAAACATTAAAATAGAGCCATTTTTTAAACCGCTTTCTTGCTTTGCAACCATTTAAAAACCTAAAATAATTCAAAACTTTATGGAAAGTTTTAGTGACCTTCCTAATCTATTTTAGAAGTACCACGTGCTTTAGTTTAGAATTTGTTTGGCACTTCTGGAGCATTCAAAGAGACAAAACTAAGCCCATGTTAAGGTTGTTTTAATATCCCTTTTGAAGATTTTTTCTTAGAACTCGATTTTTTCCATGCAATGCATATGGTGCACATTATCAAACCCTTTTTTTGTTTAGCTCAAACTGGGGAGGTTAGATTCAAAGATGTTGTCGTCGCCGACATGGACTGAGGTCGGGGCTAAGTTTTCACTCGGAGCGAGCTAACCACCCATCCATCGACACTAAGTCTAAAACCACTCCTCCAATGAAGTAGATGTCAGATAGCCTGTTTATTTTTTAAAAACCTTTTGCTATGCATCTTGTTTTATCTCTTGCAAATCCTTGTGTTGTCATCAAGCACCAAAAAGAGGAGATTGAAAGGGCACTTCCCTCCCTAAGTAAGTTTTGGGTGTTTGTTGTCAACACAAGCACTACAACATGGACTTAGGGACATGATTCTTATAAACACCGAGGCACACGCCTAATTGCCGCGCTCGTCCTGACACGGAAAAAAGGCATCAGATATATTTTTGTTAGGGAAAGTGGAAAGGTAGCGTTTTTTTTGCTCAACATATCGTTATCTACCAAGCTAGCGCTTCCGCGACACCATAGAGAACACACATCAGCATATTACTGAAGACGGCGAAAATTTAGTGTCATCTAACGACACATAATTTTCCATGTTACGCCTTCCAACGCCACAGAAAGTTAACTACATTAACAATAATCAATTTATGTTGCTAATTCCATTGCATTTCAAAAATTCGAATTTATTCATATATCAAATATTTATTACATTACACTAGATTTGAGCCCCTCTTTATTCAATCAGATCATATTACACTGCAACCTCTTCTTATCATATGGACATTTAACTTTGTCAATCTCGTCTAGATTTCATAACTAGGAGATGCTGATGTGAGTTCTGCAAAATAAAAGAGCCTCTTGATCCCCTCTCTGTTCAGAAATCCTTGACCTAATAAAACTAACTAAAAAAATCTTAATTATCACTATATTTCTTGAGCTCCTTTCTATTTTGCACGACATCAACATCATCACTGTCATCTGTGAACCTTCTTACACACGTCATGGCTAACAAAGTCGCCATCGAAATGATTAAAAAAATATAGGTGACCATTTTGGAGAAAGATGAACTAGCACGTGGATCAGAAAGAACAAGAAACATGATCTGGAGAAAGGATGGAAAACAAACCTATAGATCGGGAACGACGAGAAGGAGTCCAGTCACTCTTGATCCTGCACAAATTGAACGGGCCACTCAAGATCATGCATAGATTGAAGAGCATGCACGAATTGAATGGGCCACCCGAGAGCCTACGCGAATTGAACGGCCGTTCAAGAGCTTGCACAGATTGAATGGTTGTTAAAGAGTCTGCGTTCATTGAACGATCGACTCAAGATCCTACAGGATTTAGTGACCCTACAAAATCCAACACGGGTTCAAGATCCGGCGCGGGATGAACTGCCATATCAGGAGAAGAGTGTTATGATCTAGAGTTTATTGTATGAGTACAACAGGGTGGGGCTAGGGGTTCAGGGTATTTTGTATGGGCTGTTTGTACAAGAGCGGCTCAAGCAATTAGGTAAAATTAGGCTACAATTAAGCAAGAAGAAACTAACCCATGCGTTTTTTACAAAGTCACACATAAAGGGCCAGGCTGGTGGATAGTAGTGGGCCACACCTGTCAAAAATCCAAGCCTAACCAGTCAACGAAATGTGTTTGACCATTCTCCATCTTACAACCAACAAATAACGGCGCTTGAAATGGACGTTGGAGCAAGGGAATACCTATGTTCGCCAAGCGCAACATTAGAAAACACCGATCTTGCGTACCACCTACCATGGCACCAAAACCCGCTAATACAATGACTGCCACGGCGTATATATGCCCGCCGTGGAAAAATGGTGCCGCAATTACTCATCCGCCGGGTAACCAACTTTTGTAGGTACTTTTTGCTTGTGTCGCCCCAAAAAGTGTCACGCACAGGTTTTGTAGTGAAGTGTCACAAGGTGAAAATCACAAGACGGTGGTCGACCCCGCAAAAGTAAAAAGATCGTTTATAGATCAAGAATGTTTCCTTAGTTTTGTTGCTAATTTTATAGGAAATCCGAACTATGAAGAGGGGTTTCTTTGTGTAAGGTTCATGGGAATTATGATCTATTTCACAACCCGAATTTCACCCATCAACCTTCCTACTGCAGCAGTGAGGGAGAAACTCTCAGAAATTGATTGGTAGTGTCCTAAGTCTGGAGACTCGGAATTCAACCCCGGAGACTCCAGTGTGCTCACCATGGATACTCCAGCCAAGAACTCTGTCTTAGACTTTGGCCTAGGTTCTAGTGGCTCTGGAGGTTGGCCCGTAGACTGGCCCGGAGTCTCGGTGCGGAGACTTTGGCCTCCCCGGAGACTTCGATGTTCATCTTGGAGACTCCGGTAAGACTAGAGACTCCGATGTTCAAACCTGTAAACTCCAAGGTTGTGGACGCCAACGACTCTTTTTGCCATAGCACCTATATAAGCCAGCTTCTTCTCCAAGAACTGGCTGCGACTTCCACTCTCTATCTCTCTCTCTCTCTTTCTCTCTCTCTCTCTCCATCGTTCCTGCCAAGCTTCAAGCTCATAGATCTCCTTCCCTAGCCACAAGAACTTGATGCACTTTTGGAAATCGAGGGAGAATACCTAGATCTACACTTTCACCAAAGGGATTTGAATCACCCCACTTTCCATTGAGAAAATTGTTGCTCTTGGACTCTATCAAACTCTACCCAGAAGCAGCCGCCCCCAAAGATTATCCTTGTGTGTAAGAGATTCAAAGTCATGTTGGGAGCCTCCAATTTGGTTGTGAAGAAGTGCAACAAGCTTTGTGCGAGGTTTTAGTTGCCATCGACAAGGGCACCACATAGTGGAACAAGTACCCACCTTTGTGGTGCGTGCTTGAGATTTTAGTTGCCATCGACAAGGGCACCACATAGTGGAACAAGTACCAATCATGCTTGGGAGACCTTGTGTGGCCCCAACACCTCTCCAATGGAGACGTACTTTCCTTAGCTAGGAAGAAACTCGTGGAATCACATCCTCGTGTCATCTTGTGGTTATCTCTTTCTTTTCCTAGTTATATCGTTGTTTACCTTCTTGTTTGCTTGCTTGCCATCTAGGGAAATTCGCTTAGTCATATATTTAAAGAATTTATCTTTTTGTCAAGCCTTAACTTGAAAAAATATAAAATTTGGTAGCGCCTATTCACCCCTCTAATTTCTCATATCTTTCTTTTCACCTACCCTACCAATCATGCTCTAATACTTCTATCTCAGCCACACAAGCCGCGATTTGTTTATTGTTAATAACCATATTACCAAAACAACGACTCACCTAGTGTATGAAAGAATTCGACGCATGTACTTGATCTACCGGCCTTGCCCTCATAGTTGGCAGTCAACTAGGGGGACACAATACAAGGCGCCACAGATAATTTTTCCTTGGCACAACCACAATTACCGGCGGTTTACACCACCGCAAACGGTCAAATAGCTTAATATGGTCCAAGTGATAAATGCCAAAGTTTTCTTAGGATCCCAAGCCTCATTATGCCATATTACTTCACAAATAATACCTATGGTTAAAAGAGTAAATCCTAGACTAATGGTACGATAACACCAACAATCCCAACGCTCACTGTTAGGCTAGCCATAGTGGTAGTATCATGTATGCCATGTTAGCAAAAGGCTGATGTGACACATCAATTAATGAAGAAAAAGATGATTAGAGTATCATAAGTAGATGCTTTATCATAATACGTTAGAACTATTTTTTTAGATTAACTAATTATTTTAATGTCAAGTAAATCTTGTACACAATTTTACATTAGGATTCTACATTCATTATTAAATATACTAGCATTATGATACTATAGATATAATGCATTATAGAGATGGTATCATATAGTAGTATCGTAGCCATAGTGGTAGTATCATGTATGCCATGTTAGCAAAATGCTGATGTGACACATCAATTAATGAAAAAAGAGATGATTAGAGTATCATAAGTAGATAATATTGTAGGGTTCGCAGCATAGAAAATAAAAAAATTCCTACGATGGGAACTAAGTACCAAGATCTATCTACTAGATACAAACAACGGGCGGATATATATCCGTAGAGAACATACCCTTGAAGACCGACAAAGCTTAACAGTTGAACTCGTGATTGATGTAGACGATCTCTTGCCGATCTCAAGATCGAGAGGGAGTCCTAGCGCCGCAAAGCAACAGCGCATCCGTGCTCGCACACACGTACATGACACCGAGCAACCTCCGCCTTCTCGCTCCAGCGATGCAGCGGAAGCACAACCCTTTCTTGCCGAATAGCCAACGGGAATATGTATCTCGATAGTCCGAGACCATGGGGGATAAATTTTAGAGGGGGAGAGATCCTTCACGAGGAGGTGTGAGTGAGAGAGAGGAGAGGGGGTGCCTTTTATAGGAGGAGGGGGGCACCCAAGGGAGTGGCCGCCGGCCATGGGGGCTGCCCCCTCCCCTCCTTCATTCATGTGGGTGGACACTCCACTCACAAAAATCTCTTCAATTCCCTCCACTCAAAATCCCACTCAAAATTGCTATTAAATTTCTACCAAATTTAATGCAAACTCTCATTAAATAAAACTCCTTTTATTTATTCAGAATTTTTTCAATTACTTTAATGACAAACATTCACATATAACCCCTTGCTAGTATTCCATTTCATATGCAAAAACACTTTCTGTAATTTCACCCGAAAACCTGTCTCGGTATCTAGTGAAATAAATTTCTGCGCTTGTTATTCTTTCCGGCATGAAACTTTTGCTCCAATTGGATATCAGTGTCCCTTAAGTGTGTCACCCTACGGTTCGTGAATAATGCGAACATGATCGAGACCCTTCTCCGATCAATAATCAGAAGCGGCACCTGGAGATCCATACTGACTCCCACACATTCAACGATGACTTTCCTGTGATCGTCGGAACCTTTTACGCTAGTATTTTAATCCCTTTGATTCACGATATATTACATGTACGAGATTCGATCATCGGTATCTCCATACCTAGTTTGATCTCGTTACCGACATGCACTCTTTTCTCTTTCGCGTGATATAATATTCTAGTGATCAAATCACTTGCTTGCAAGCTAACCAATGTGATATCACCGAGAGGACCCAGAGTATATCTATCTGTCATCGGGATGAACAAATTCTACTCTTGATCCATGAGCCTCAATATAACACTTTAGTAGTTCTGAAGCCATCTTTATAATCACCCAGTTACGGTGTGACGTTTGATGTTATCAAGAAACTCTTCCGGTGTTAGTGATTGACATGATCTCATGGTCTAAGGATTAGGACCACTTTGTAAGTTGTTATAGCAATATAAACTCAATGACTTTGATCGTAATGCTATACTTCGGATGAATATTCATTACATCATTACACTAATGTTGTGATCTCATTATTAACAACATCCAATGTCTATGATTAGGAAACTATGATCATCTTGTTAATCAACGAGCTAATTTATGAGAGAGGCTTAACTAGGAACTTTCTGTTTGTTTATTAAACACACATGTATTAATGTTTCCGTATTAATACAATTATATCATGCAAAATAAACATCTATCATATACTTGGAATACACATAATAAACACTTTATTATTGCCTCTCAGGACATATTCCCTTCAGCTGTTTCATAATACGTTAGAACTATTTTTTTAGATTAACTAATTATTTTAATGTCAAATAAATCTTATACACAATTTTATATTAGGATTCTACATTCATTATTAAATATACTAGTATTATAATACTACTGATATAATGCATTATAGTGATAGTATCATATAGTAGTATCATATGCATGATACTACTATATGATACTCCCCATTATGGTTAGGCTTAGTTGATATTTGTAATTTGGAAACCTTTGTAAAGCACTTCTTTTACATAAAAAACACCAAAGAAAATGTTTTTTTAAGAAAGAAATGGAAATTATAGAATCCTTAGTAAAGAAAACTATGGCCTGACATTTTAAACTATAGGCCTCCATGGATCGTAAATGCTGGCCATGAGTTTTTGACTTTGATGTAATTAAACAACCCCCCCCCCCCCCCACCACACACACACAAAGCTAATAAGATGCACACAATATTACTCCCTCCGTTTCAAAATATAAGATGTTTTAGCTTTATGAAGCAAATGTATTTAGACTTCTTTCAGTATGAAGGTTCACTAAGATTTAGAATAAACCTACACACTAAAAGAAGTCTAGATTTATTTTCTTCACAAATTTAAAATATCTTGTATTTTAAAACAGAGGGAGTAGTTTGCAATAGCCGCACACAAACAACCACAAGATCTATGCGTACACATTTTCAATTTGGAGCTGCTTGGGTCAAACAAAGGTGGGCTGAGTTGAGTCTATTTTATTTATCATGACTGATGTGCTGTGCTCGCTCCACTTCTGTGGGTATCTTTCTTAGATTTCTTATGAAATTTTAAGTTATAGTTGCTTAACCTGCAATCAACATGGACACTGCGGTTCATTGCAATCTTCAGTAAAGGGCTTAATCGAAGCAATAAATCTAAAATTTAAAATTCAAATATTTGTAATCATAAATTGGCAAGGCCGCACGGGCACGTACCCCCTCTATCAGAAATTACGACATCCATTCTCTCTCTCTCAAAATAGGCTTACATCCATGTATATTAATATAGCAATCACGATTGAGACAGCTGCTGGGCTAGACAGCACATCATCCAAAAGAAACAACAGAGAAAACAAAAAAGAAAAAGAAGAGAAAACAAAGCCAACACCAGTGGCTCAACGAAAACGAGGATACTCCGCAACCGCTGCGCCCTCTAGAGAATTTTCACCACGCTCCTAGCGTTCCGAGGTGTCACGTACCAAGCAACACCTCCAAGAAGGAAAGCGACAACAACAATGCCGCTGTCCGGATTGGTCCTTGGTTTTCTCCCGATACGCTACGGAAGGTGGGAAAGAGATACACCCGACACCCTTCAGGAAGGATGACGACACGTCGCCATGTTGGTGTTGAGACGATAAGGATTTCTTCCGACCCCTTAAAAACCACACTTCCGGACGCTTCAAATTGCTTCACCAAACTCACCATCCAGTCTTACAGTAACCCTCGTCGTCTCAACGTGACCCACGATGCGATGCCGGTAAGACTGAAAGTAAGGAGTTTTGACAAGGATCGACGAAACAGCAACACACGGAAGGGGACAGCATCCACCACCGGAGAGCAACACGCGGGGAGGGGACATCCATTCTACTACTAGAGGAGTGAACTAGTGCTCCTTCAAAGTGCAATGGAGGCCACTAATCCAGGCCATGGGTCATCTTGATCACCCATTGACCCTGTCCAGGTAAGTATGTTTTCCTTAACACCTGGTGCCTAATATGTAGCCTCTTGTGATGAATTTCGCTCTGTTAACAAGCGGTACGGGACTAAACATCCAGCTTACATCGCTTGGACGTGTTACGTATGTTCTTCCCAGCTGCAGGCGGGCACATTGACCTTCAGAAGTTGGGCTCGTAGAGCCAACTGACAAATCCTGACCGAGTCGCCGCAGTTCTTTAGCGAGCATCAGATTTTCTACTCCTAAAAAGAAAATCCGATTTTAATATGAAGACACGAGTACAAATACTATAATTTGAATCGGGAAAACAAGTGCAAACTTGGCTGGTTTGCTTGGGACTCCGACCTTCTTGACTCCAGGCTAACTGCAGTTAGTCGGGACGGCCACATTACTAAATTCAGTGCCAATACAATAAAACAATCAACTTAGCTGATGCAGATATATATAGCCATAGAAGAACAAGTCTGGCAGCTGGCTCAAAACAAATAGCAGCCGATGATGATCTGGTATGAACCACCGTTCAATAAACAAACATAATGATCTTGTATTAACCTCTGTTCAAGAAACAAAATAAAGATCATTGATCTGGCAAGAACTTTAGTCTGATCAGCATCCAAACAAACCGACACCACGACTCATTTCCAGGCCGCTCCTCTATTCTACTACTAGACTATCTCTCATGTCTCCAAAAGCCCAGAACATCCTACAGTGGTAAGAATGGGGAAAACAGTGCTATTTTCTTCTTACTAACGACCAGGCAGATTACAAGTTAGTTGTCAAAGTTCTGAATGAATTGAAAAGAAAAGAAATGTGTTTAGCAGAGCAAAAGTCTAACATGTGCTGTTGATCCATTCAAATTTTCAGCTTCAAACTGTGGAAGGAGCCTTAACAGCAGCTGATATATGCAAATAATCTCACAAAATTCAAATATTTTAAACTGATTTGCAGGGGGCGCGCGAACACGTACCCCCTCTACCACAAATTATGATGTCCACTCTCCTGCTAGAGGAGATGGTAGACCAGTGCTCCTCCCAAGTGCAATGGAGGCCACTAACCTAGGCCATGAGTCTTCTTGATCGCCCATAGACCCCATCCAGGTAAGTATGTTCTACGGTTGCACTAGGTGGCTCATATAAAGCCTCCTCGTAAGCATCCCGCTCTGTTAACAAGCGGTATGGGACTAAACCATCCAGGTTAATTAGATCGCCGAGACGTGTTCCCATGACAGCTAACTGCGGGCCGAGAGGCGGTAGAAAAGTTGGGCTTTTTGGCGTAAACTGTGATCCAGTCGAGCCCAACCTAACTGCAGTTAAAAATCTGCTACTCTAAAAAAAAAGCTTGAGTTGGTTGGCACAGCCACATCAGTGCCAATACAAAAAAAACAGTTTATCCTCGTAGCAGACGCAGCTATCCGAGAAAGAAACAGACCAGGCTCTGCTGGATCCAAACAAATACAGTAGCTGCAGATTATCTGGCGCGAACCCGCGTGGAGAAACTATACAGAAGAAAACGATGAGCTGGTATGAACCTCCTTCGAGAAAACAAAGGAAAAAAATACTGGTCTGAACTATTGTCTGCTCAGCATCTTCGACATCACATCCATCAGAGATAAAAAAACACAGCCCTGTAGCTTTAGCGCTAGTATAACCCGGTCAACCCTAGCAATCATGCCACACGCGCCGCGATCGATCTTCCCCCTTGTTTGTTTAGCCAAGTTGGCCACGCAACGACACTCGACAAGTGTGTCGCAGAAGTCAGCACCTGGATCGGGATTGATCCACTTGTCTGGCCCTGCCCTGGCAGCAGCTAGCCGTGGTGACGCGGGAGAGAGAGAGAGAGATCGCGCTGAAATTTCCTGCGCCACCACTCACCGCCCGGCCCGGGTGTCCGACGGCTCACGCCACCGGCCGGAGGCTTGGGCTAAACAACTCCGCCGGGTAGCAAATCATGATCCCAAACGAAGTTCTCTTCTCTTTTCTTTCGTAGCAGGTAAGCTGTTCGAGAAATTACAGCGACCGATTCTATATCCAGCAGGTCGCTGTCCACTTGGAAAACTCGCCTTCTAAGACTGACCTATCCCTTGCGTTCAAGTCTCCGATCCCGCTCGAATAATCCCATCGCACGCGATAATTAACCAACCCACAGAAAACCCTGCTGTCATGAATAGATTTTCCATGGATGTATGCGTGCGCGAGTCTCTGGCACGACCCATTTTGATTGATTGATTGATTGAGAGTTAAGGTGAAGCTGTCAGGGAGAGGGAGCACTAATAATCTAGCTAGGCGAGCACTCCATTTGGTCTCTATCTATATCCACTCTGTCTGAGGCTTGTTCTGTTTTGTCTCCCTTTTTAAGGTCCTCCTCCCTTGCCATCATACCAAAGAGAGACAAACCTCCTTTGTCCTCATAACTACTACTCTCTCTGTCTCTGTCCTCTTCGATCGGCCAGCTCTCTGAAGCGCAAGCAAGAGGTGCAGGTTCTGGCCATGGAGGGCCTCATCCCGTTCATCTACAGGGCCGTGGCGCAGTACAGGAAGGAAGGCCAGGTCTCCTTCGGGGACCTCTTCTTCGACGAGCCCTCGTCCTCCTCGTCGCCGACCTCGTCGTCGGCCTACTTCCGCCTCCCGGGGGACTCCGGCCGGCTGTTCACGCAGACGTCGTCGGCCGATTCCGGTGCGGTCGGGGCAGGCCGGCGGTCTCCGGCGAACCGTCGGCGGATCCTGGAGCATGGATCATGGTGACCGTTGGAACTTCATCATGCATAAAGCAAGAAAACATACAGACTTGCTTCGGTACTGTACGTCCTAGTATACATGCAGTTTATGCGTTCAGTATGTACGTATTTCCTTGTAGTTTGCTTTCAGCTTGTAATGGTCTGCGAGTGTCAACTGTGAATATGGGCGTGGGATGCATAACCGCGGGCCCTCCGAAGGAGGCTTGTGAAAGTGTAGTGTTGCAATAAAAGCGTGTACATGTACAAAAGGTTGTAAACGCAAAAGCCAGCAAGTGGTGTGAAGCATCAAAGATTGTTATTTGTTATTCTTCAGTTAAGCTTTCCATTTCGGAAAACAAAACACTCGTGTTCTTCAGTTCCGAATGAGAATAAGAATAAATTTCTGACCAAGAACAAGGATAGCTTTTCTGGTACAGTCTCCTATGTATATTTTATATGTAATTTTACTTGTTATTTATATAGGTTGCCATTTTTTGCCACACCATGGTTTGGTTGCACTTTTCTAGAAATGTCAACTACATTGTCGAGAAAAATGTACTCCCTCCGTCCATAAAAGGATGTCGCGAGGGCAATTTTGCAGAAAAACCCTCGTGCTTCTTCCGACATAACCCGCGGTCCAACACCGCGTCATCCTCTTCCCCACCATTCTGCGTCGTCCTCGTCCCCTCCAGCGCACCGTCGTTCCCCATTTCTGCCCCGCCGCCACTCCGTCGCGGGCCACCCCTGCCTCTCTGCGCGCCGCACACCTTCCTTCCTCCTTGCCTCATCGCCTTCCTTCCTCTGTACTGAGCAAACCCCGACGAGGAGGGAGATCAAGAGGAAAAGGATCCCCTTTTCTACGACCACCCTGAAAGCGCGCGTCTTGCCGGCTCCGGCCGTGGCGTGGGCGTGGCCACCGTCATCATCGACTCCACCAAGCGCTTCTCCTCTCCTTCCACCGCCCTCCTCCACCGTTGGGGCCGTACCCTGCTAAGATCTCCTAGGTATGGATTCTGCGATGGATGAAACTCTATTGTTGATTTCAGCTAAAGCAGCTACTCGACCTGTGCTGAAACTTTATTTTCTTGGCATGTCCGTATTTTCTACTCACTATCCGATCAATTTGTACCCGTGGAGGTCACTGCTTCTATGGATTGCAAATACGGCATCAACTGATGTAGTGTACTACCTAATGAGATAAGATAAATTTTCCTTGATACACATTGTTGGTTCACATTGCTGCAATTTTGATTCAGTTCAGGCACAAGTTTGGGCACACCTGCAATTTCATTTTTCCTTCTTTTTAGTCTAGAAAAAGTTTACTGATAGACTAGTTTTCCTTCTTACAGTATACGCTGATAGATCTTCCTTCTTACAGTATTCGCTGATTGGGCACACCTGATAGACTAGTTCAGGCACAAGTTTGGGCACACATGGAGTAGATTAGTTTTCCTTCTTACAGTATTCGCTGATAGACATAAGCTAATATTGCTCTGATTTGTTTCATTATTCGCTGATAGACAATGCATGTTTCAGTATTTAGGTTTCTTGTGATATGCTTACCCTCTGACCCTTGTGATATATTGCTCTGATGTGTAGTGTTATTTTTTCCTAGTCTTTTTTATTGGAAACAAGATTTTGCCAGCCATCGTTGTTTGCCTCACTGCTATGTGTGCCTCTGATGCTTAGTTCAGAAAAATAACAACTCCTGGGAAGGGGAATTATATGTGTGCCTCTGATGCTATGTGTGCCTCTGATGCTTACCTTCCATGCACTATCTGTCTACATGTAAATTATCAGAACAAAACCTTATGCCTCTGATGCTTTTATACTTTTGCAAAGAGAATAAAACTACAGTATGTACAGGTAAAATGAATATATATTCCCTAATTTATACTTTTGCTTTTCAGCTATTGTTGGATCCAGAAATGACGACAATGTGGTTCAGTTCTAAGAAGAAGTTATTCTTTCCTCTACTGCAAATATTGTTAAATGCAAGTTTTTTGTTTTGGTGTTTGCTAAATATGCAGTCTTTCATATGCTAGATTGAAAACCATTTGCTAAATATCCATGTTTTTTTATCTAAACCATCAGTATAGCACTGTCATTTTTATCTGAACCAGGTTGAGTACTGTATAGAAGAAAACCATAGCTATGCATAGTGCTATGGCAAATTCAGTTTCCAAAGCTATTGAGTACTTGAGTACTTTTCCGTATAGAAGAAAACCATAGCTATGACAAATTCAGTTTCCAAAGTCATACCGCAGTTTCCAAATTCATAGTGCTATGACAAATTCAGCATTAGCTAAGCTATTACATAGATACACATTGTCATTCCGAAGGAATTGTACTCTCCTATACAATTGTTTGACATTCCTCTCCTATAAAAGATAGTCTCCTATACCTCTCATGCTTCTATCTCTCCTCCTTCTATAAGTGCTTTGGTTTGTGCAAGTAGCTCTGCGGTGATAGATATAGCATATGGTAGCCTGACGTCTTCTTGTTGGCGTTTCTTGTTGTGCGGGGGGTCGTAGCGTATTGCTCCTCCTACCTTCATAACCTCAGCCATACAGTACTGCAACGTTATGAAGCTTCGAGCCAGTTTATCAACATCATAGTTGTGATATTCTTCCTCTACATCCTCTATCAATTCTTTGATACTTGCCGGTGCTCTGGTATTAGTGAGGGACTGGAGCGACCTAAAGAAACACAAGTCCAGGACATTCATGTCCGGACTGTTTGGAGGTTGTTGTATCAACTCGATGTCCAGATCTGTCTCGGTTACTACCTGTCAAAAAACCTCATCACTAGGGAGGAGATGAGGTTTTGCGTTGTCTTGTTGTATATAGATTGTTCTGCCTACATCCTCGTCAGGCCACCTTTCTTGGATTGCTGGAATTACTTTCTGACAAAGATACTCCCTCATAACATCACGTGTAACTTTCACCGGCTTCAATTCAAGTGTCCCCTTATCTCTGTTTTTACTATTCTTTTGAGCCGGTGTCTCTTGAACAAAGGCCCAAGTACCAATCTTTCCATCGAATGTGACCTCTCCAACTTCATTATACCTTGGCTTCGCCTCAGCTGTCAAGAACATTACCTTCCCAATGTTGTTCTTATTCTGCACCGTGCGGAATGGTCGAGGTTCGTCAGGAAGTAGGTAGTAGTTGTTATTTTTCTTTGTCATGTAGAACCATTTTTCGTCAATATGGACGATGTTGTCCATTTTCTTGAATAAAGGACGGGGAGTTGTCCATTTTCTTGAATAAAGGACGGGGAGTTGTCAATTGGTCCTCGTCGAGCATCGAGACGCAGAACTCCAGTCTCTTGAGCTTGTTTGCTGGCGTAATCAAAGGCTTCAACCGGCTACTGTGTCGTGTTAGGTCTCCCAACTGGAACCTAAGGTGTAAAGTTGAGTGGCTCACACCCAATGATCTTGCTAGACCTCGAATGGTCTTCCTTTTGTTGAGTGGTATTGTCGCCACCCTCGGCAGATCCAGATCTTTCTTTTTTCGGCCAACATTGCCCTTCTTCTGGTTTGAAACATCAACTTCTTCGCTTGCTCAATCTCCCCGGCTTTGGCCCATATTCTTTCAATAGTTCGGACACTTTATTTAGCATACATGCAATAAGGTCCTTGTCCGTTGTTTCTATTCCCCCATCTCTACTCTTAATTACTTCCAACGCAAAATATACACCAAACCTTTGCTCATTTGTTAGTTCTGGTTTTGGATGACCAACATCTTGAGCATCTTCTTCTTCTTCTTCTGCATCCAAATCGGGAGCAAAATCTTCTTGGGCAGCAGAATCTCGAGGGATCTCGTTCAAGTCGAGAACAACAACTTCTTGGGCATCCAAATCAGGAACAACATATTCTTGGGCAGCAAAATCTCGAGGGACCTCGTTCAAGTCGAGAACAACAACTTCTTGGGCATCCAAATCAGGAGCAACAACTTCTTGGGCAGCAAAATCTCGAGGGATCTCGTTCAAGTCGAGAACAACAACTTCTTGGGCATCCAAATCAGGAGCAACAACTTCTTGGGCAGCAAAATCTCGAGGGATCTCGTTCAAGTCGAGAACAACAGCTTCTTGGGCATCCAAATCAATAGCAACAACTTCTTGAGCAGCAAAATCTCGAGGAATCTTGAGGGAGTAGGTATTTTGCAGGGCAGTACACATTCCTGTAAAAAGAACGATATTGGGAGCATGACATTGTTTGTTTTGAGAACAAGAATACACTAGATGAATCTATCATAGTAACTTACCATGTACCAAAGGTTCAGAGAAGATGTCCTTTTGACGCATCCTGTTATATTTCCACACATCCAATGCACTATGGGGTGCCTCCTTCCTCTTGGAAACCAGTTTACATAGTTGTGTTTCATCCTTAATTTGTTTTTTCATATAGTTGTGCAAAGAGAAGATTAAATATTATTGACATTATTAATTCGTCCTTGTAGGTCAGGGACAATTGAAACTTACACATTGGAGAGCACTATTTTCTTATCAATTTTCAGCATTGTCGTGAAATGGATGGTATCTTCTTCTCTGCAACATGAATAATGCATATGAGTAGTTTGTCTAAATTTCAAAGTAAATACTGAATTTCCAGTAAATGCATATTACTAATTTCAGTAAATACTTTATTGGTTCATCACACTAATATGCATCACACTAGCATATCCTCTCTTTTTGCATATCACACTACTAGCATCACACTACTAATATGCATATCCTCTCTTTTTGCATATCACACTACTAATATGCATATCCTCTCCTTTTGCTATCATAATAATTGATGTTTAACTTCTTGGCAGCAGCAGCAAACACCGTCTTCATATTCATCTTATAATACGTCATCGTCATCATGCCAACCAGTCATGGCACAAGAAAAACAAAAAGTAAGTCTAGAACTTCCATTGATGGGTGACTCGTATATACACAAGAAAATGCAATGTGATTAAAATTCAAACAAACTTTGCAGGTTTTGCAAGCAGATCATGTACTTGTTTCAGTTTCAGTGTCAGTTTCAGATCATGAAAAATCGAGAAATCTGAGATCATGAACAGATGAGGGAAACATGGGCAATTACATCTGAGATCTTTCCAGTTTGTCGCTGCCACCGAGAAATCTGACTGAGTTCACAATAGACAAGAACACTCTGCATCTTCCATATGTACTAATCTGAAGTATCGCTGGACACTCCAAACTTTCAGTAACAAGAAAAACTCTAAAAATCTTGATCAAGAAGATTGGCAGAAGAGCAAAGAGCAACTACTGACTGGCAAAAGATTGGCCACAACACTGAATCATCATCTTCCAACAAGTGCAGAGAGAGGAAAAGGATCTTGAGAAGAGTTACATATCACAAGTGAGAATCAGACCCAGAAAGATAAATCATCAACAGGCAAACATCTCATTTCATCTGGTCAAGATTCAGGCGATGCACAAAATAGCAAGAGACAGGTTCAGATCAAATTGCACATTTCCTTTTGACACAACACAATGCACGAGTAGACAATTCAGGAGTTAACACAACACAGATTTCCTTAGCCAGTTTGAGTCAGAAGCTAGCAAGATTACATGAATAACATGGCAGTTTCTATTTCTGTTTCAGTTACCTTGTCCTCGTCCTCAGAAGAAGGCGATGACCTCCTCGTCGACGACCTCCTTCCTCGGCGGAGGGGCGGCGGACGGTGACGAGCTGCGGAGGTGGGGGAACGACGACGGGGGCTAGAGGAAGCTGTGCGATCCTCCCTGTCCGGCGGCCTCGATTTCCTGAGCACCTCCCTGCACGACGGCCGCGGGCGTCCGCGACCTCCTTCCTCGGCGGCGGGGCGGCGGACGGTGACGAGCTGCGGAGGCGGGGGAGCGACGACGGGGGCTAGAGGAAGCTGCGCGATCCTCCCTGTTCGTCCGCGACCTCCTACGCGTCCGCGACCTCCCACACGTCCGCGACCTCCCGCGCGTCGCGTCCGTGACCTCCTGCACGATGCAGGCGGCCGCAACCTCCTGCGCGTCTGCGAGCTCCTCCCCGTCGGCGGTCGCGAGCTCTTGCGCGCCTCCCTGCACAGCGCCGGCGAGTGTCTGCGTGTCGGCGGCCGCGACCTCCTGCGCGTCGGCGATACGGGCGACGCGACCTCCTGCGCGTACACAAGCTCCTCCCTGTTGGCGGCTGCGAGCTTCTGTGCACCTCCCTTCACGGCGGCTGCGAGCGGGACCTCCTGCGCGTCCGTGAGCTCTGGCGGGAGCCGGCGGCAGGAGAGACCTCGATCAACAAGAATTGTGTTTGAATTTTGAAATTAAAGCCCAGATTTCAATTGATTTGTCTTTGTTAGGGAGGTTTTTGCAAAAAAACGAATGAACTAACGGAAGGGAGGGTTGCGACATCTTTTTATGGACGGAGGGAGTAACTAAGTGCCCGACATTCTTTTTTCAATGTCGTTTTGTTTGATTATTTATAGGTTATTACACTTCCCGTCGTTCCATAGTTTCACTTTTTTTATCTCTTAGAGCTACCTAAGAGCATCTCTACCGAACCTCGAAAATTCAGTTAGATAAGCAAAATTTTGGTTTTGCGCGGCTAAACTAGAACTAACTCAATGTGTATTGGCTTTAGTCTCGCATAAAATTTAGGATTCGTACTCGATCCTCGGCTCGCATATTTGCGCGGCCGCGACACCGACTCGCAAGATATCCCCACCGCCCCTGCCTCCTACCCGTGCCGCCCTTTCCCGCATGTGGCCGCAGCCTACGCCGACTTCCATGAGTCCCCTCCACTCTCCTTCCCCACTCCTCCCCGCTCGTGCCGATTTGAGCTAGAGATGCCCGGTTCATCCCGTTGTCGGTCCCCGCCACCCATCTGCAGCGCCTATCGGGGCTCTAATCGCTATCGCACACCGCTGTCCGCGGACCTCCCCCAGTACCGAGGCGTGCGACAATGCACCTGGGTGGCCGAGATCTATGAACGAACACCGGCTAGAAGATCTAGCTCGACATCTTAAAGTCGGCGCGGCAGGCGGCATGGGTGTATGACATTGAGAACGTCCGGCTCCACGACAATGACTACGATGACCTCAACTTCCCGCTTGGATGCGGTGAAGTGTCGGAGCTCTTCCACCAGCCAACCACGGCCGCGCGGCGCGCATGGCGCAGGAGCGCCTCGAGGCAGAGGTCGCCAACGAACGGCTCATGGGCAGAACTCCGGGAGACCAACCCAGAGCTCTTCAGCAGACACCACCACCGCCGCCTCTTTCTTAGCTGCCATGGAGGTCATCGACCTTAAGCGACGACGTCCTCTCCGACTCGTCCCTCGATAGGTACCTCGACCACATGGATGTCGCCGCCGTCGGCACCAGCTACGACACCGACAACGACGACTTTTAGATGTAACTTTTAGGCAAATGTATTTTAGTTTGAACTATCAATGTTTAATACTAGCTAGTTTGAACTATGTTGCAATGTTTGAATCGTTTTTTTATCATTGTTTGAATCGTTTGTGGTTGTGTTCAAATATGTCTATGAATGTCTTTGATTTTCTCAACTAGATTTAGGAGTTCGGCTAGCTCCGGCATCCCTTTAGACGGGAGAATATTTGGAGTTATAGGATGGTGGGCTTTTTGCTCATCCAAACTATAGGAGATTGGCTAGAGATGCTCTAAGCCAGCAACTCTCACATGGTCTTGTCCAAATTTCAACTTTGGGTACTCCAACAAAAATATATTGGAGACAATGAATTACTAAGCTTAGGAACAATGCAAATACAAAGCCCATTAAAGAAGTATGGGATAATAAAACACTAACATAAGAACCGGGATCAACGAAGCATACTCTTTCTGTTTTCTATGTTCTGAAATTGAGTTCAGTTGGAAGTTTTGATGGATAGTGGAAACTCCTACAAATTTATATTCTATTTGAGCTTCTGTTCCTTGGCAATTCGTCCCTTGTGTAGATCCGCGCTTTTGGGGGAGCTGCTCTGCCTGCCGATGGTGCGGTGCCCTTCGACCCAGGGCGAGAAGGTCGGGGCCTTCTTCGGAAGTAGAGGCGGATGGCACGATGATCTGGGACTCGACGAAGGCGGGCTTCTCCAGTGTTGTGCTCCTCGGCGTTTCCTCTCCTAGGTTCTGCCTCTTCCGGCGAATTCTAGACTAGATTAGAATGTAGATTATTTCACGACAAATTTTAAGGCTAGAATGTAGAGTATTTCAGAACGGAGGGAGTATGGGCTAGTGAAACTCTAACATAAAAAGGGACCAACGAAGCATATACTCTTTCTATTTTCTATGTTCTGACATAGAGTTCAGTTAGAAGCTTTGATGGATAGCGGAAACTCCTACTACAAATTTATATTCAGACATCTTCAATTCACAAGATGTAAATTTATAATGATAGGGCATGTGCTTATGTGTATTTCCTATATTCTTGTGTCCTCAGGTTACTTCAGCCGTGATTCAAGCTATGATAATGTGCATTATATTTTTGTGGCACATAATATACTTTCGGATGCATTTGTTAGAGTATATCATGGTTTGGACTATATTTAGTAGTTTAAGTTTGTAATCTAATTATATCTCTAGTAGTTTTTTTGGCTCCCAAGTCTTGTAATCTATATAAACAGCCCATTGAGGCCACAATCAATACAAATAATATTCCGCAATTCTACATGGTATCAGAGCGGTTCGCTCCGCCTAGGGTTTAGCACCACCGCTTCCGCCGCGCCGTCCCCGGGAAGATCGTTCTCCGCCGGGGCCGCGCAAATAGTAGATTAGATCTTTCTTCGCCACATTTTTCCCGCCGGCCGCTTGACCGGCGTTTTCTTCTTCTTTCGCCGATCATAGATCGTATTGCATCGTCCACAACCACATGTCGTCATCACACGCCTCTACTTCAACCTCGGCGTCGACTCATCTCCGGCAAATCATCGCCAACGATCGTGCCAAGGAGGCTCCGCGCGGCGCCCCAAGGGACGCCTTCACGTGTTACGTCGGCTTCTCCGTCCTCACGTCGTCACCACGACGACCCGTCTTCGCCTACATCAATCGGGACGCAAGTCCCCGAGTACGCGTCTCGCCGTCAACAAAGGGCTGCACCTTTATCACACGTGGTCATCATCGCCGACAACCATCTACACCAACAACATTGTCACATCGTCGCCGCCACCACCAATTGTGGTCATCGTCAATGCCAACAAGTTCTTCTACACGAGCGACGTCGCGCTCATACAAGCGAAAAATACGAGTCTAATCCCCAAAATCAACTACCGCAACAATTCAATCGCCATCAACGACTACCTCATCGTCTTCGTCCACCACGACCTTGCCGTCAGAGTCGCAGTCTAATTTTTTTTTTATTTGCACAAGTTTGTGCTCAGTTTTCTTATTACAGCCACTTCGTCTACTCCGACACGGCGGACAACTTCTACACCGACCGTTTACGGAAATTTTCTTTGCTCCTCAATCCGGCTCTGGCACGCATGGCTCATGATGGTCCATGTCTTCGCACGATCGGCATCGGCAACACCGACGCGTGCCTTCGTCCCCGACACGCTCCCGAGTCTGGCAAGCTCGGCATTGCGGGTCGAGCTACTTCTCAAACTACGTCTACTTCAACCACTACGGCGAATTCTCCCGGCTCAATGACGACATCGACCACAACACAACGACATCATCAACTTCATCGACTTCATCAACGGCGACTACATCACCAATGACATCATCGACCACGACTAAAACGCCCTACTTCTGGCTACATCGACATCGACATCCTCTCCCATCTCCGCCTTCGGATTATGCTCCAGTCTGACCGTTCGCGTCACTACCGATCCGACTGCGAGAGAGTGTTAGAGTATATCATGGTTTGGACTATATTTAGTAGTTTAAGTTTGTAATCCAATTATATCTCTAGTAGTTTTCTTGGTCCCCAAGTCTTGTAATCTATATAAACAGCCCTTTGAGGCCACAATCAATACAGATAATATTCCGCAATTCTACAGCATTGATTGGTCAGCAGAATGGTTTTTTTTTTGTTACATTGTTAGTTCGATAATGCTACTTGGAACTCTTCCATAGAAGCGTGATAAATACTTGGTGTTGAGAACTTCGGAGATTCTTTTGAGATGCAAGGGAAAAGGATGGATGTTCATGGGGTTTCTTTATTGTGAACTTACATGTTTTTTGTTCTATCAACGCTGAATTTTGACGCGGGTACAATAAAAGAGGCGTTAGCCTAGGACAATCCAATTCAAATCCTAATTATAATCATCAACTGGCTTGTTATATATGGTCACGCGCCCTGGCCGCTTGGCGCTAACTTGTACCAGCTTTTAAGACCTTTAGCTTTTCCACACAAGAGAGCATTGGAAGGCATGGGCATCTCGTCTCTGGGATCAGGGACTTCAGAGTTTCCCTGGCTCACTCTCAGGTACACCTCTTGGCCGAGGTACCTCCTCTCCAGATCTTGCGACCTCAGGTTCCACATGCCCTCGTTGTCCAAATACACCAATACGGCGGTCCAGGACTTGGGATACACCTGGACGGTAGAACGGTACATGGCATCGACCATATTGTAGGTTGATCTTGCGTCTTGGCTCCATTTGCCCCACCCCATCCTGTCAGATTAATTTCACCATAAATGTACTTACAAGATTTCTTTACTAGCAGAAAATTGGAGAATTTGGATCAAATTAACAGACAGCCACACAGGGCATGTACAAACGAGTTCGAACCAAAATTGATCTTACCCGGCAACGAAGAAGCTAGAGCCGTCGAGGTGCCATGTCTGCAAGGACGGCAGCCTGTTCTCGAACACGATCTGGACGAAATCCTTGTAGGAGGCGTCGATGGCCATTGTGCTGAGGGTGGGGTTCCTCGTCTCGGGCCAGCCAGAGACGACGGTGAAGACGCCGGCGACCCTGAAGTAGTCAGCCAGCTTGAGCGGCGTGCCAGTGTTGGCGAAGGCGACGCTGTTGACGGTGCACCTCCGCCGGCCGCCGATTTCGGACTCGTCGTTCCGGAGGAGCAGGGTGCGTGTGATGTTGATCTGGCCGTAGTGGAAGGAGCCCTGCGGGTTGGGCCGCGCCGCGCCGGACGTCAGGTTCATCCTGATGGACTTGGCCTGCTCCATGGAGCGGTTGTAGGTGTTGTGCGAGGAGCGGTCGTCGAGCGGCGGGTTGCCCGAAGGCATCTGGTCGCTGGAGCCGGCGTAGCGGACGGTTCCGACGCCGTAGAGCTCCGGGCCGGCGAAGAGCGAGCTGACGACCATGTGGTAGGCTTTGGGTGGCTGGTCCGCGGCCACGAGGACGGAGAGCGACTGGCCGGGGTGGACGTCGAGCGAGGCGTAGTGCTTCTGCTGTGTGTATGCGCCCTCGGCCTCCACCAGCAGCAGCTTGTGGCCCTGGACGCGGAAGGCGAGCGACGTCCTGGTGCCGACGTTGGAGACGCGGAGCCGGTACGTGCGCCCCGCCTCGAACGTGAGCTCGGCCTCGTACGGGCCCAGCCCGTTGATGAGGACGCCGTCGGGCGGAGGCAGAGCGCGGCCGCCGTCGAGGCGTTCTTGCATCTGCGTCGCGTCCATGTTGTACCAGTCCTGTATGAGGAGGTCGAACTCGCCGCCGTCGGGGTGCGGGAACGGGACGTCGATGACGGGGCGGTTGTTGACGCGGATGGGGCCGTGGCCGCCGGCGGCGGCGTGCAGCGCCAGCGAGGGGCGGTAGAAGAAGGTGCCCACCTCGTCCTTGGCCTGGAAGACGTAGGTCCAGTTCTCGCCGGGCGGGATGGGGCAGTTGGTCCCCGCCACCCCGTCGTTCCACGAGTTCCTCCGCAGCTGCAATCCGTTCCACGTGAGGAGGAAAGGCTCGTCGAGGGTGTTGACGACGTTGACGTGGACGACGTCGTTGGTGGTGAGGTTGAGCAGAGGCCCCGGGAGCCGGCCGTTGATGGCGATGACCCTCTTGGCGACGCCCAGCGGGGAGCGCACGGCGTAGGACACCTCCCAGTCCAGGAACACGTGATGGTCTTCCCCGCCGACGATGGCCGGGTGCAGGATGCCCGCTGCTGATAGTACCACAGCGGCGACGACAAGGCGCCTGAGGTCCATGACGGCACCACGACCCGACTAGGTCAGTGTTTAATTAGCTGAGTACTTCGCATGGAGCAAAATGGGCGTGTTTAATTAGCTAGAAGAAGATGGTGAAATCAGGAGGCATGAGGAACGTACGTGGTTGTTCTGAAACTGGTGGAAGTCTGGCCGGTTGTCGCAGAGAGCAAAACGGTCGTGTTCAATTAAACATATCATCTCTGAACTTTGATCTGTCTGGCAACTGAATGTACCACAAGTTCTCGTGCAGACATACCATTCAGATGGTTCAGAGGTGGCTGAGTTGTAGCCAACACAGCGCAAATTGCCTGCCTGACTTCTTTCACAGCGTTTCATGTAGAACTGCAGAACGAAACCAGACGAGTTGGATCTGAAACCACGGTCCAGAATTGAGATGATATCTCTGTCGGAAACAAGCCCTTGCTTTTGATTCGTTGAAAGAGAGCTGACGGATTTCAGCGTGCCTAGAACTCCCCAGATTCTCATGTTCGTTTGTAACACCGCTGAAAGAGCAGTTGATACTACGAATGCCATTCCCAAACACAGCCAGAATGTTCTAAGAGAGTAACTGATATTACACCGCGTAATCCCAAAACTACAGAGGAAGCAACTAGCCAGGTTCAGCTGCACCGCCAAGACCTAAGATACTACTGCCATAGAGAATGAACACAAAGATAATGACAAGCCGATTTAGCATCAGTATCTGGAGCAAAGCTTCCAGTAAAATCCTAGGAAATGCTAGCTCCATGGAGTTCACAAATTCCCAACATTTCCGTGTTTTGGTCCATGTGGTATCTGTCCGGTAACATATCTGGAAACAATCCTATGTAAATTCTAAAATGAACGGAAACCAAAAAAAGGAGACGCTATAAACAGACCACGATTATGTACAAGATCAGAAGGATGCCAAGACCCAAAACATGATGAGAGCTGACGTAGCGCTTAGAGACCAGGACAGAAAAGCAAACGCCGTGGCGAGCTGAAATCTCCCACAAGGCAGCTGGTAGTATCTTCTGCAGAAAGAGATGTCCTTTTCGAAAAGAACTATTACACCTCCAGCTGAGCATGATGCAGCAAACGAGAGGATTGCCGTAACCTGCATTGCATAATTGGGTTCTATTAGTGTTGCCGGAAACAACGAATAAGGGGACATGACACGGTATAAAATGCTCGGATCTGATTTTCTTCGATGACACAGTATGACCATTCGGCTAAATCTAGATGCATTATATGGAAAACAGAGAGACGATGAATAACTTCAGCAGTGTGCAACAACCAACTCCCCAAAAAGAGCAGGAACCAACAAAGGTGCCCCTACGCTGTAGATTAAATGTCACCCATGTAATATTTGTGCTTGCAGCCATCTTTGTATCTTGAGCAGCAGAGAAGAAGGGAGTAATCGAACTAGAACATCATCATTAACTTAGAAAAACTACAAGTATAAATACTACATTTCTGTAGAACAGGATCATTAACGTAGCACAGAAAATAAGCCTTGAATGATTATTTGATTTCGGTTTTGTCATATGATCTCCAAGAGCACGCTAATCATATACCGAATGTTATCCTATGACAAACAATGAAGTAGAGCACATTCCTGGAAGTTCTAGACAGAACAAAAAAATAAAAGCAACATGCTACATTATATAACAGCTTCAAAAGGACTATTATCATTACCCAGTCTCCAACAACAAATAAGCTCACTAGGACAGCATTATTGAGATCCCGTTTGACTTTAAGGGCATATCCATCAAGACATGCAAGTCCCAAGCTCCACAATGCTTGCAGTCCCATTGACGCAATCAAGTAGCTGAAATTTGAAACAAAAGGAACTCATTACACCACTCAATGGCCTCCTGTAGTAGAAAGCCTAAAAAGGAATGCTGTATTAATAACCTACAAGCCTGCAAATAAACAATCATTGCACTAAATTTCTATGTGGATTTAGGGATCACTACCATGCACACCAACATTTACATGGCTTATAGAAGAAGTCACTGGTGGGGCTTGGACTTATAACTAGGACGGGTGACATTAATAATTAAATAAAACATGAAATGAACAACCTCTTGATGCCATTTTGAAGCTATATCAGCCTAATCTTCGTAAATGCTACTACTAATAGTATCTTAGTGATCAAGCTTGCTTTTCCTTAAGTGATTCATCACCCAAACAGTCATTGCATTCTTCTCTATTAGTCAACTAGATTCAAAAGTGTTGGCAGGGCCAAGGCCCCCTTTTGCCCTTGTGAAGCACAACCACTTGTTTTTGCACAGTATTCACTCGTGCGAGCTGTACTAATTAAAATCGACATTCCTCAATATGTTGCTACTACAAGTTTTAGGAACTTACAAATTTTCTCAGGTACACATGTATCACTCCACAATGATTGCTAACTTCAGCATCCTCTTAGATTCTCTAACCAACTAATATTGCAAATAATCTACTGTTGCCTACTCATAAATTAACAGAGCCCCTTGTAATAAATTATACTTCATCTCTCGCTCCACTCAAATAGATGCCACTCGCAAATCACCCATCTCCGCTCCACTACATTTCATGATTTCGTGATAAACGGCTCGGGGCTAGATGGTACACCTACTCCAGTGAATCTACTAGTCGCATTGCTAAAGTCCCTATGCAGATCAACTCGCTATCGACGAAACAAGAAACCCCCAAAACCAACAGAGACAGGGGAGGAGCAGGGCCACGGGGCGGGAAGTTTACCAGAAAGCGGTGTAGCCTGCGAAGCCGGCGGCGGAGGCCATGACGCCGATGGATGCGGCGGCGAGGGCGGCCTGGCCGAGCCGCAGGCAGAGCCCGCCCCACGTCCCGGGCCTCCCCGGCAGCTCCCTCATCTCCCTTCTTCCGCCCGTCACCTCAGCGGTCGCCCCGATCGGCCATGCGCGCGCTGGTAGGTAGGGGTTAGTTGCGCGGCGCCGTGCGGTGCTGGCTGCTGGGACGGAACGGAATCGCGACTCGGCTCTGCCGGCTTTAGGCGAGACCTGGGGGAGGAAAGGGGGGATAGGGGGGAAAGGGAATGAGAGCGTTGGCCGGGCGCCGGCGCGCGGTGCGGGGGAGTTGGTGCGAGGGTGACGCCCGCGGGCCCCAGCCGCGGCGAAAAGAGAGAGGGAGAGAGCCGGGACGGGGGTTGCTTGCGCTGGTGGTTTGGTTTCTGATCTGGATCTGATGGCTGGGATGACACGACGCTGTGGGCGTGCGAGCGTGCGCGGGCGATCTTCCTCTCTTTGCTCGGAAGTTCTCGTACGCGTGCGGCGTTCACGACTTCACGTCCGGTCCGTACGAATCCGTATACGTAAAGTCTGTACAGTACTAGTTCGTGTGGAGTTTTGGAAGAAAAAGGAGGTATTCGTGTAGAGAGGGAATCACGTATGCTCTAAACTTCTCTTCTCCTGTCGATGAGAGAGCTTTGCTGATTGACTAAAGCGCTACTTTAGCATGTCAAAGAAAAAAAAAGCGTTGCTCATCATTGAGAAACTAAAAGTAACTGTATGATTCAGTGCAGCCAACCGCCCAAACACCGTTGTGGAAAGCTAATTGCGCGAGCTCATGATCTACTCTACATAGTGTTACCTTCCTACTAGGTCTTAACTACTGTTAACTTCCAAGATCAAGTTGCAATTTTTTGTTCCTTTGAGATTATTCACCGGGAATACGTTCCTACTCCACCGCTACACGCATACAGAGCATTCCACTAGCGAGTTGGAGGCTTTCGTCGCAAGGCTATGTTTCTGCAAGAGATGAAATTCTAGCATGCACATGCACTATCTACCGTGCATGCCCCACTCTCTCTCTCCTTCACTTTATACTTTATGCTTTCTTACGCTTTTACTTTATACACAAGTTATGTCGGTGTTCTTCTCTCTCCTTTTATACTCTAAAAGATTCAGTTCTCAAACTTAAAACTTTTGTAGCTCTTAGACTTTGAAACCCTTCGAATATTTGAGTTTTAGTAAATAGTGTTCTAAAACAGGAATGATATTCAATACCGCGTCATTGTCATAATATAGTGCGTATAAGTTTTTTTAAGTCAAACTCCATCCACTTTTACCAAGTTCTATAATACCAAATGTATACAATACATAAATATATCATGATGAATCCACTTTTTTGAACGGGTAAAGGTCTTGAAGGGCCTGGAGCATGCATTAGATCTGCGGTGGCGTTACAATTACATAAATGACCCTAAGAAATACAATCAAGTCCTCCACTTTTATGTTGAACACCCTATAGAAAGTTTGGAAAACGCGATCGAGTCCATGCTTGTCGCCGATGGAAGAGGACCTCCAAATGTGGCCACCCTTATCTCCACCAGGGATTTAAACCACTTGGGGAAGCACTAGCGTTCGTTGTCATGCCGAGGTCAATCTTGATCCTTCACTGAAGGGGAAGAAAGAGTTCGAGCCGCCATCGGGCTCGAGCGCAGAAGGGCCACCCTTATGGCCGGAGATAGCAGCGGCGAAGCTCCACAGTCGCTTGGGAACTGCTGCTGAGGCCGCATGCTTCGTAGATCCCAAACACCGTCTCCATCGCTTCGCAACACCAACAACAACGCCTTCCACTCTCTCGCCACTGAGGTCGGCCAAGATGAGGTGCAGTGATGTGATACCATGAAGTAGAGGACGACAACACTTATTGTAGCTAGGGCTTTCCTAAAGGTAGGACGCCAACGTCTTCCACCCTGGAAGCACATCGACACCCCCTAGAAGTGACCATCTAGGACCGTGTCGTTGCGCCATAACGGAGGCCCTCCTATGCCCTATAGACCCACGAGCGTCTCCACTGCTCTTCTCCTTCCCCTCGCCACCATGGCCGACCAACAAGAGAAGACACAGCGGGGGACAACTCCATATTAGATGGAAGGAACCCACAACTTTATGAGTAACGAAGATGCCATCGGCTTCGTCCATCGGAGCAGAGAAACAAGGAGAAAGAACCCTGTTTGGATTCGGATCTGGCCGCATAGGTTGGAGACCTCACCATGGACTACAGGCATAAAGCCCAACTTCGACATCAAGCCTAAAGATATAGACCTACTCTTTACAAAGTGAGCTCCTCCATCCCTCTCCCCAAGCGGCGATGACGCCGAAGAGGATAAAAGTGAGGGCTCGGAGGAGGAAGACGACTCTCAAGGCTAGGAGAGAGGAAACTTTGAGGAACTTAGCAAATCAAATGTACCGATCTAACTCACAAAAATTGGATCTAACTAGTGATGGGTGCACACCATATCATGATGAATATAATGGTATTGATTTGATATTCTAAATGTTGTTAATTTTTTCTATATACTCGGTCAAATTTCATATTATTTAACTTTAAAATCTTATATGCACTATATTTTGTCAAGGAGGGAGTACATTTTAATAATATTTGAATATCGACTTCCAAAACATGGTGAAAATACTTTCTTAAAACAATTTGTTTCACTGCATTTCTAACTTTGTTTGTTAGAGTTAAAAAATAATTGGCAATTACTTTAGAGTTCAAGCCATAAATGTGATAATGAAAAACAAGATAAGAAACATAGAATTTCGAGTTCAAATCCTAGGAGAAACACATGATGATTGTATTGAAGCCAAAGTAACCTCAATTCAAATACACAATATTTTGTATCTAGTTTAAATAGGTTTCATTGTGTTTTGAAATGCAGAATGATGCATCATTATGTTTTGAATTTACATTTTGAATTATGGGCTTGTTTAACAGATATTGTCAAAATAAATATAAAAGTTCAAATGTATTGTTGTTCTGACATTTATTTCAAGACACATGGCTCTTTCAAATATAAGATCAAAAACTAAATAGGTGGGGAGAGTGGTTTGAAACTCAAAGTACTATGTGCATGCAATATGTTAGAAAGTTGATTTCATGTGTGAGGTCCACAAGAGAATTGATTTCATGCAAATCTCAATATCAAAGCAACTAACCATCGATGTTGCATGCATGCTAGAGTAGCATTTCTCATGTGAAAGAACATGTGGGCCCCCATGTGTGGTTTTGGTAATTAATGACAATCTCTATGGACTAATGCTTGTATCAAGTTGTACTTGTAAGAATTGTCCATAGGCAATGCTTGAACCATATGTTGGCTTCAAAGTTTGGAGAAGAAGAAAGTGAAGAGAATCAAGTGATGACCAAGGTGTTCAAGGAGTGATCCACAGAATGGTCATGTGAGTGTTGAGCCTATTGCAAGGGTGTCTTGAAGAAGAAGATGGAGTTCATCATATGTATCTTCAAGACATAATCTAAATGGTGTTAGAAGAAATATTGTGCAAGCTAAATATGTTCCATATCTAGAAGATCTCATGCTTGATGCTTGCCATCCTCAGTGATCATGGATCGATGAAGACAAGGTCAAAGTAAAGGTTTCTCCATGTTGTATGGGGGAGCAACTTGCAATTCTTCATCAAGCGAGTGCGTACAAGAGCAATCAAGAAAGGTGTTCCATCTTGAGAAGGACAAGATCGTCTACATCAAGATCAAGTGGAATATGCACAAGGCAAAGGTATGATCTTGATAGGGTTTCCTTCTTACCGGTCTCGTGGTGTTAGTTGGGGAAATCGGTTTATAGGATAGATAACTGTACTATCAAGAGGGGTCTCATGTGAGTAACTCGATCATATCTTTCGGAGAGAGAGAGAGATCAAATCTTTGCATACTTAGCATCATCCTTTCTTGGTTGTTATTTGGATCTTATATATGTGAGGCTCTAGATCTTATAGTATTCATGACAAGTTCTAGTTCATCAAAAACGGATTTCCCTTTTATATCATATTGCGTTTTTGATCTTTGAGGTTTTCTGGTTTCTCACCAAGGGAGGTATCTCACATTATAATACATGAAATATTCTCACCAAGGGAGGTAGCTCTTGTCGTCCCCTTTCCAAAAAAAATTGGTTTCGGGTCAATCAGAGTTTCTAAACTCTAGATATCGACATTTGAAGTTTGTCTCTTATTTGGCTCAGACCGGAATCTCCGGTGTGCAAACACCGGAGTCTCCGGTGTGGACCGGTGTTTCGCCCAATATCTCCGGAGGGGCCTCCAAAAATCTGCTCAGGACGCACAACATGGGGGTCCGGAGATCGACTGGAGACGGATCGGAGTCTCTGGTGCAAGTATCAGACCAGAGTCTCTAGTGTGGCTAGGCCAGAGTCTTTGAAGAGTTTATGGAGGAAATTTTCTCAGGGCCGCTGGGTCATTCAGTATGGTGGTCCGGAGCTCAGCCCGGAGGTTGGCTGGAGTCTCTAGTCTAACAATTCCCCAACAGACAGAAAACGGTCAGAAATCAGTGGGCCTATATAAAGGGCCATTCTTCCCAAATGGACACGGCTCGAGTTCTACAAGCTTTCTCCTCCATTCTTGACCCTTTTGAGCTTGCTCCCTTTCAATCCCTCCTTTGGTTCTTTCATATACTTTAGGGATTTGAAATAGGAGATCTAGATCTACAATCCCACCAATCAATCTCTCCTCTAAGTGAGGGGAACATCTTGGGATCTAGATCTTGGAGTCTTTTGTAGATTCCCCCTTTGTTCTTCCTCTCTTATTCCCCCACAAGATTTTGTAGCTTTCGTGAATTTGGGAGAGAAGGACTTGAGCACTTCTTGTGTTCCTTCCATTGCATTTGGTGCATCGGTTTGAGTTCTCGGTGAGGATTTGATTGAGTGAAAGGTGAGAAGCTTTTTACTCTTGGGTTCTTGGAACCCTAGACGGTTTGGTTGTTTTGTAGGGTTATGGGTTACTTGGGGCCTCCAATTAAGTTGTGGAGCTTTCCCCAAGCTTGTTTGTTGGGAGCTTCCAATTGAGTTGTGGAGAAGTGCCCCAACCTTGTGATAGGTTCCGGATTGCCACCGACAAGTGCACCGATAGTGGAAGCGTGGATCGATCCCGTTGGGGTGAGATTCACAGGAGAATAAGGGAGGCCTTTTGTGGCGTTGGTGGTTTGATACCACCCCCTCTCCAAGCGAGACGTACTCCATGTTGGGAGGAACTTAGAAAAATATCGTCGTCTCTGCGTGCCTCGGTTATTTCTATATCCGAGCTCTCACTTATGCACTTTACGTTTTGATAGCCTTCGTGCTTGAAGTATATATCTTGCTATCACATAGTTGCTTGTCTTGATTAGCATAAGTTGTTGGTGCAAATAGGTGAACCCTAGTTGTTCTAGGTTTTGTGCTTAACAAAGTAAACGCTAGTTTAATTCCGTCTTTGTTGAGCCATTCTCGAAAAAGTTTTAAACCGGATATTCACCCCCTCTAGGCGGCATTTATATCCTTTCATCGTGTTTCTACCTATTACTTTTACACCTCAAAACGTTAAACTAATATATAGGCTCTGAGAAGTATATCTTTCTTGGTATTCTTGACACTCATGTATATGCAACTGAAAACGCCAAACTATCTGATACCTATATCTTTCTTGGTATCTCTAACACTTGCGTGTATGCACCTGAAAACGCCAAACGTTTTTCCAGACTGAGGGGTTTTACCTCCTTTTCAAAAAAGAAAATCATGACATAGGAGATGCTAACCCTTCTAGCTCCATTGTCATAGCTTGCGTCAACGCTAGATTAGCCCATGTCTATGGTGGAACTCGCCATATCATAACTATAGACACAATTATGCGTGTGAGTATGATGTGGTGATAATTTTCTTTCCCGAAAAATAAGCAGTGAGCTCATAAGACTAACTACATGGTGAGTTCTAGTAAATCGTGTAAACTTCTTAAAGGCAACAAATGATCAAAATGGTACATAAGTCTCAGTTTACATGGGGAAAATGACTGTGTGAAGGACTTGAAAACGGAGTCTATACATTTTAAAGTTTCTCAAAATAAAAATGTAGATGATGAGGAACCGATGTTCAATAAAAATAAAAATGAAATTCCAACTCGAATCACATTTTGGAGAAGCGCATTTTGAGAGACCAAAGAATGTACTAGTCTAAATTGGATTATAAATCAACCTATTTACTTCTCGGCGCCTTGTTATTCTGGTGTTGTCCAGCGTGGCGTCGTGGGTAACGTGCCCCAGGTTATTTTTTGTCTACTCCGCGCATTTACTCCCTCCCTCCTGTTTCTCTCGCGCACCACCCTGCTCTCTCTCGTTCCCAAACCGCAGTGCGGGGTGGTTCCCTCCCGTCTCTCCGGTGATTAGCGGTGGTGGTGGGGCCATTCCGGCGAGGGGGAACTGGCGCGCGGCCGGGGGAGTTTGGGAGGTGGAGGCGGTGGAGGTGGAGGCGGAGACGGAGGCGGTGGAGGCGTTGATTTTCTCGGAGATTCTCGGGGATTCTCGGCAGAATCTGACGATTGACCTTGCGCGAGCACATTTTTGGCACAATTCCTGCACCGCGACAGATTAGGTACATTCTGATTCCATGAATCCCCTTGATTTTCGTCTCCTCTATGTGTGTTTTTCATGCAATTTTTGTGTGGCTCTCTCGGGGTGGATTTGGGCGCCAGGGGGTTCGCCTGTGATGTGATTTCTCGGGGTGGATTGCTCTGTAGGGGGGTATATGAAGTGCATTCATGCTTTCATAGGGGTGGATTGGCGCATTAAGGAAGGGGGTCTGGGGGGGTTTTGATGCGCACTGTTACCAAAGAAATAAGATATGATGAGGATTATGGTTTAGTCTGAGATAATAGAAGTTGCTTGTCCACATTGTTAGTTGCTCAACCTGTGATGTTTGTTGTCTAGATGATAATAGAAGTTGCTTGTCTCATACTGTTAGTTGCTCAACCTGTGATGTTTGTTGGCTAGATGATAATATTAGTTGCTTGTCTCAAAATATTAGTTGCTCAACATGTGATGTTTGTTGGCTAGATGATAATAGAAGTTGCTTGTCTGAAAATATTAGTTGCTCAACCTGTGATGTTTGTTGGCTAGATGATAATAGAAGTTGCTTGTCTCAAAATATTAGTTGCTCAACCTACTACTTGATTTAGTAGTTGGTTAGTTTTTTTTCTGTTGATTAGTTGCTTTTGTTGATAAATAAGTTGCTAGCTTAAACAACGTTTGTTTCATACATGAAACTACTAGTTGCTAGTAGAAGTTGTTGTTTTGTAGTATGTGACAAGGATCATGATTTAGTCTATTATAATACAAGTTGCTTGTCTCACAATTTTTAGTTGCTCAACCTGTCAAGTTTGTTGGCTACATGATAATAGAAGTTGCTTGTCTCATAATATTAGTTGCTTGTCTCATAATATTAGTTGCTCAATCTGACATTTTTGTGTCTGATATTTTTATTAGTTGTTGAACCTTATTTTGTTGTCTGCCATTTAGTAGGTGCTAAGACACAAGTAGTTTGTTTTGCCAAACATGTTTGTTGCCTATATTGGACTAGTAGTTGCACATGTTTTTATTACCATGGTGCCTATAAGTACTAATTTTCATGTCATTATCAGTTTTGCTAAACTAGACCTGTCTGTTTTGCTTATTTGACATAAGTAGTTGCTACTTATGACATAAGTTTGTTTCATACATCCACGAAGAAGTTGTTAGTTTTCATAATAGGTTTTTGTGTTTCCATGATATTGGTTAAGCAAGTTTGCATGATGGATGGGTCTGATCCATCAGCAGGTGGGGGCTCATCTTCAGCGAGCCAACAAACAAAGGTTCCACCTACGGATGAACCTAAGCAAAAGAGAAAGAAGGCTCTCGCTAATCGTGGACTGCCTCCTGTGAAGCAGTCAAAGAAGACAACAATTGCAAAGAAATCTGTTGTTGATATTGTTGAAATGGCGGACAATACAAAGAACATGGGGGAAAGGTTGCAACCAGAAAAATAGCGGACAACTCTGATGTAAGTTCTACCCATGCAATCTACATTGTACTCATGCTAAATCTTATCACTTGTCATTTTTTTATCTTTTCAGTAGGTAGTTGCTTTTCTGCAGTAGGTTGTTGCTTTCCTGCAATAGATAGTTGCTTCTCTGCAGTATGAAGTTGCTTCTTTATAGTGGATAGTTGCTATTTTCCAACCATATTTTTAAGCCTATATGGAAACTATCTCATATATATTTTTGTTGCTTGAATTATAGGCTCAAGAAATTGGTGAAATCAGAAACAGGCCATAGCCTTCGCGTTTTGTCGCACTAAACCACAAACTGACAGGTCCACATAAGATTGCACTGATCGAGAAGAAATTTGGTGGCCTCTTGAACATAGGCGCATGCACCATGCCTCTTGAACTCAGTCAGTGGGTTATGAAGTGTTATGACCCCGACACCTCTGAGTTGATCATACCGGACCGCGGAAAGATCCCGGTCGATGCAGAAAGTGTGCACAGGATCTGGGGGCTGCCAAACTCAGGCCTAAAAGTGTGCTACGAGATGAATGATGATACTACGCGGCAGATGCTGGAGGATTACGGTTTCCCGCCAAATGGCAGTCCCGATCTTACCAGCTGGTGCAACATGATTGAGGAGATGGGCGGGAAATCAGATGATTTGTTTGTTCGAGCTTGGGCTGTAATGGCCTACAACTTTCTCGCTCCCACAACTGGTCTAAAAGTTAGCCCATGCGCCTATCCTGTTGTGTATGACATTGACCTAATCCCCCGCACGAACATCTGTCAGTTTGTTGTTGACCAGATCAGGATTGCTTTTAGTTCACTGAAAAGCAAGAAGTATGTGTGTTATTGTGTTTATCACTTGATGGTAAATGCATAGTTTTTTTAATCATAGACAAATGTTCTATGTAGTTGCTTTTATGACTCATCAAGTTGCTCAACACAGGTTGTTTGTTGCTTATATACAAATAAAAGTTGCTAGGTCATGTTCCTTTTTCTGTAGCACCTCTGAATTATGTTTACCTCTTATGTGTAGTTATTTTTTATACTTTTTAGTTGCTCAACCTGGCAAGTTTGTTGGCTACATGGTAATAAAAGTTGTTTTTATGACTCATCTAGTTGTTTAGCATAGCCTGTTTGTTGCTTACATAGAACGAAAAGTTGATGCAACATGTTTTCTGTAGCACCTCTGAAGCATGTTTGCCCTAAATTGTGTTTACTTGCCTATATGATATCATCAATTGCTAATAACCATGTTTTCATTGCAGCCCCTTATAAAATATGTTTTTGCATTTAATTCATGTTTATTCCCCTATTTCTCCCTGTCACGCAGTTACTGTACCTAGATTTCATAGAGGTTGACGAACTCATCAGTCAGTGTTATCCTCGAGTAGATGCTTGGGACAGCGCCTTGATAAATAAGGTCAAGAAGAAAGACATGATCAAACCAGATTTTTTTTGGAAACTGCAAGTAAGCATGATATGCTTTGTTTTTTTACATTTTTACTCTCCTTCTATGCCTACGTTCCTATATCAATCTAGTTTTGACTAACCTACTTTGTCAAAAAACAGCTCAAGGAGAAATACAGAGACACGCGACATGGAGGACTTTTCGGCGGATTGCTAAAGGCTGAACAGTTCGTCACCGCAAATTTGCCGTCAAACTACGACCAGTGTGTGAGTGCCTCATTTTTTAGTTGCTCAACCTGACAAGTTTGTTGTCTGCATGACAATATAAGTTGCTTGTCTTACAATATTAGTTGCTTAGCATGACAACTAACTTGTGTTATTCATTCTTAATAACAAACTTGCAGAGAAAAAGGAAACTTTTTGCTTTGGTCCATGTAGCATGCTCAGATTTTGAAAATATCATGGCAAAGTTTGTGAATGGCATTGGTGAAATAGAAGAAAGTATTGGAACTGGCAGAGCTCAACTAAGACCTACGAAGAGACGAAGAAACGACAAGAAAGACGAAGAACCGGTGTTGCCTGATGAGGACTCCGACAACTCTAATGATGAAAACAGCAGGCAAGACTACTATCATGTGTTTTATCGTGTGTAGTTTTGAGCAACTATCTTACTGTTTTTTTACCAGTACCTTACTTTTACTTTTTTGGCCTTTTTTTGTTGCACACAACAAAGAATACATCGAGAACAATGACGATGACGACGATGATGAGTCCGACCAACGAGAAAAGGATGAGGATGACAAGGATATGGATGATAGCAGCACCGATGGTGATGATGATGATGGCGGCACTTGGAACATAGGATTTGGCAGAGGAGAAGATGGAGACGTTGGTAGTGACAAGGACAAGAGCATGGATGATAGTTGCACAGATCAGTTCTATGTTGAAGACAGAGAAACAAGGTCCACTGCAAGGTCAGGGGCAAAAAGGAAGAGGGCAGTCGAAGGCGATGTTGAAAAGACTGAGGAAGAACTTGCACAGGCTACAAAACAAGTTAGTCAGCCACTGGCGTAGACCAGAGTTGAAGTTGCTCAGACAAGTAAGCAAGTTGCTCAGACCAGCAAGGAAGTTGTTCAGACCCACCCATGGCGACTCCTTGGCGATCTAGGGTTTTCACTCCCTCTCCAAGGCAATGGAAACTCTACTCCATTGGGACTTCTCTCCTGGCCAGGCATTGGCTAATCAGGTGCGTCGATGTTTTGGATCTACGGTGCACTTTCTCCCTTCCTTGACTGCCAATGAGTTCTTCTTGGTGGTGACCTTCTCCTCGGCCTCTTTTTCCCTGAATGTTGAATCTGTGGGTCTTGCTCTTCAATGTTGCATTGGTGGAATTGCGGCTAGATTCAAGGTTTTTCAATTAAGTGATCGAAGATTTCGGTTCTCTGTTGCTTCAAATAAAGTGGGGCACTTCATCTATAGTTTGAGAGACAGAGTCTGGCCTGATTTTGTGTGCCATTTCAGTTTGTTTCGAGGTTATCATCCCCATATCTCTGGCTTCACACATGATCGCTTGTGTTCGGATTTGCCCCTTAATATTTCTGTGAAGAGTGCTCCATCTAGTCCTGTTCGTTTTAAGCCAAATTTGGACTTCCTTAAGAAAAGTGTTGCACAAGATCTTCATTCGGACTCATCACATGAATTGGCTAAATTTGGATTTCATCAACATGGATCTCCTGGGTTTTCTTCGGATGGATCTTATCTGGCTAGACATCTGTTTTTTGGAAGTTTCTCTGATCCTATTTTGGTGGATCATGAACGTGCTCATAAGGAAGTTTTTACTGGTTCAACGTTTGTACGTCACTTTTGCATGAAACTGCCTTCTGTCACGTTAGAGAAGATTGAAGATATGAGGCAGGCTCTATACTCTGATCAAGACATCATGCATGCATTGGACTTGAAATTTATTCCTACCAAAGCTATGATTTTTGAAATTCTGGGACGCTGCTCAAATTGTGGAGATCATGATCATCTAGTGGATTCTTGCCAGAAATATTGTGATTGTATTTTTTCTTTGGGTCATAAATGTTTGAATTGCCTTTCTATGCGCAGCCAATGGTGTGGTAAATGTTTAATTTTTGGGCACCTGGCGAGTAAATGTGTTCTGGGCTGGCGTTGTCGGAACTGTCACTTATTGGGCCATTGGGCCAGGAACTGCCCAAAGAGGATACGAAGAGTTTGGCAAAAAAAGAAAACTGCATTTAACAATCAAGCCGATATTTCTGGTCGGAATATCTGGGTAGTTAAGAAGCAGCCAGTTTTTTCACCTGGAGTTTCACCCCCTCCCTCTCCTGCCGCTTCATCTCCTTCTCCGCCGACCGCAGAAGCTTCTCTCCCTACCTCGACAATGGCCAACTTTCCTGTGAATCCTTTAGCTTTTCTCCCCAATGGCTTGACTATTGATCCAGGGCCAGTTGATCGCTTGGTGAGGTCACACATGGTGGTTCCTGCGGAGGCTCCTCTGCAGCATGACCGAAAGGTAATTGCTGAGACCAACAGATTTATTCCGATTCAGCTTAGAGAAGACTATAGGATTCAGGTGATGAATCTTCTCAATGAGTCACAGTTGTTTGTCAGTCGCTTTGATGATCATCCCCTAGGACTTGGCATTTTTACTATGACTGAAACCCTGATTGCGGATGCTACAGTTGGAACTACCTTTGAGATTGATGAGATTACCACTGTCACATTTGTGAAACACAATGAAGCTAGAAATATGCGTCTTCATCGCTTTTGGCGGAAACTTGAATCTGATTTTAGCTTTTCCCCTTGACTATCAGACTAGCCATTATATTCATAATGCTGTTCAAGATTTTGGTTTGTTGTCCATGTGGCATAACCCAAGAGGGGATGATAAATCTGTGTTAGTCAAAGTGTGGATTGTTCATCCTAAGTTTGTGCCCAAAAGTTTAGTTATTCACCAGCTTGGAGGGGCAAGGCATTCCTGGACTGTTCCTGTTATCTTACTCAGGTGTGCTGACTGGAATGCTCATCTGCCTGAAATTCTGCCACCTCCTGAAGACCCTGAACCTGATGATGGCAATCCACATCCCATGCATGGTGAAGGCTTATCTGCTGAACAGTTATACCAACAGCAGCTTAACAATTGGAATCAGCAGAATCAGATGCCTGGAGGGGGTTATGCTCAAGGAGGAAATGCTGGAGGGATGAACAATGCTGCTCTGTTTCATCAACATGGACATTTTGTCCCTGCTCAGGCCATTGCTGCACTTTTTGATAATAATGTTGCACAAGATGAAAATATTGTTGCACCAGTTGTGGAGGATGCAGTAGTTGTTCCCAACCCTCCATTGATCAACTTTCAGCAGATCCTAGTCGCATTGGGGGTATCTTTTTGGATGGTGTGTCACCCCCGCCACCAATGTACAGAGATACCCTATGCAAGCCTGGCATGAGAGTATCTCTGATGTTTCTGATGGAAGCTCCTCTGGTTCAGATTTGATGCAGGTTGATACCACTCTATCCATTAAGTTTGCTTTGCTTGAAGATCATCTCTTGGATACCAGTTCTGAAATCTGGATGACAAGAAACTTTGCTAAATCTGCATTTAAGGAGTTTTGTTTCCCTAACTTTGCTCTAGACAATGTCAAGCTCCTTTCTTTCACTCTTCCTGTGTCAAAGTGTATGCAGTTTGAGTTGGTGGATGAGTGAGTGTTATTGCTCAATTCAAGGAAGAAGCAGGAAATGGTCTATAACAGAGCTTTGGGATATCCTGATGTTACTCAAGCTGGCACCAAAAGGAAGATTCCTGAATTTGATGATAATGGTGTGGTTTCCTTTGGGACACCTATCTCTACTAATCAAGTCAGAAGAAGCTCAAGGTATACTAGATACAGGGGCTTTAAGCCTAAAATCATTTGTGATTCCAAGATCACTAAATCCAAAGTGAAACAAAGGAAGATTCCAGATGTGAAGGTTGTTGAAGTCACAGAAGAAACTTCTCAGATTAATCATGGTCAGGTTGATATGGTTACTGATAGGACTCTCCTTGCAACACCAATCCCAATTAGATCTATTGGAATATCCCTTTGTGGGGTGCCTCAGGAAGACCTCACTCCTCTGAAGCTCATGGAAGACTGGCAGGAGAAGGAAAATGCTGACAGTGCCTAGTGCCTATCTATTTCTACTTTGGTTTCTTTACTTTTGAGTTGTAATAATGTCTCTACTTAAACAATGGGTTATTTTGTGCTGGAACATCAGAGGGATTAATGCTAGAGAAAGACAATTAGCTTTAATGAATGCTATTAAAGTAAGTGGATGTTCAGTTATTTGCCTTCAAGAAACAAAGGAGGATTTTGATCTGCAATTTATTAAATCCTGTTGTCCAGCAAAATTTGATGAGTTTGTCTTTGTGCCTTCTGTGGGGGCTTCTGGTGGCCTCATTATCATATGGAATAGTTCAGTTTTTTCTGGAATGGTTATGCACTGTGAAAAGTTTGCTCTCTCTGTTCATTTCACTTCAACACTTTCTGGGCAGTCTTGGACTTTAATTAACATTTATGGCCCTTGTAATGGTGAATTGAGGGAGAAATTCATTGAATGGATGTTTGAGGTACATATTCCTGATGATGAAGACTAGATCTTAATGGGGGACTTTAATTTTATTAGGTCCCCTACAAATAGGAATAAACTTGGGGGGAATGTTAATGACATGCTCATCTTCAATGACTTCATTAGAGAACAACATCTCACTGAATTGCCAATTAAAGGAAGAAAATATACTTGGAGTAACATGCAACAAGACCCTCTGTTGGAGCAACTTGATTGGTTTTTCACCTCCATTCACTGGACAACTAGTTTTCCTAACACAGTTGTTTCCACACAAGGCAAACCAACCTCTGATCACACTCCTTGTGTTATCTCTATTCAGACTAAGATCCCTGGTAGTAGGATTTTTAGATTTGAAAACTTTTGGGTGGCCCATCCTGGTTTTCTGGAAGTGGTTATAAAATGCTGGAGTAAGCCAACTCACAAATCCAACAGTGCTGCAAATCTTAATGCAAAGCTAAAAAAGCTGAGATATGATTTGAAATTTTGGAGTAAATCAATCTCAAAGCTGTCCACTTGTATTGAAAATACCAATAAAGTTCTCTCTGAACTGGATAATCTGGAGGATAAAAGACCTTTATTCTGTCAGGAAGCAAATTTCAGGAGAATTCTAAAAGCTCACCTTGCAAGACTATTACAATACCAAAATGCTTATTGGAAGAAAAGATGCACAGTTAGATGGACAAAGTTTGGAGATGAAAATACAAAATTCTTTCATAATTTTGCCACTGAAAGATATAGAAAGAACAATATTGCCTCCCTCAAAATCTTAGATGGATCTTTTGTTATTGAGCATGCTGATAAAGAAAATGCTATTTTTCAAGCATATAAAGAAAGATTGGGCACATCTACACAGCCTGAGATGCTTTTTAATCTTCAACATCTGATTACTCCAACTGAGGGCCTTGAGATTCTATCCATACCATTTACCAGAGAAGAAATTGACAAGGTGGTGAAAGAAATGCCAAGTGATAAAGCCCCAGGTCCAGATGGTTTTAATGGTCTTTTCCTAAAAAGTTGTTGGCACATCATCAAGGAGGATATCTATTCTTTATGCTCTCAATTCTATGAAGGAAATATGAATCTGGAAAGTATAAATATGGGTCATATTACACTCATTCCAAAAATAGGTTCACCTGAATCTATCAATGATTTCAAGCCAATAACTCTGCTGAATTGTGTTTTCAGCTTATAACAAATCTTGGCTAATAGGCTACAGAAGGTTATTTTGAAGATTATTCATAGAAATCAATATGGATTTCTAAAAGGCAGAAACATTTAGGATTGCCTTGCTTGGGCATTTGAATTTCTGTATCAATGTGAAGCTTCTAAGAAAGAGATTATTTTGCTCAAGCTGGACTTTGCCAAAGCCTTTGATACCATTGATCATATGGCTAAGATAAAAATTATGAAACAGATGGGTTTTGATGATAAGTGGCTGAAATGGATTGAAATTATTTTTGGAACTGGAAAGTCAGCTATTCTGCTCAATGGAGTACCTGGAAGGCAATTTCATTGCAAAAGAGGAGTTAGACAAGGAGACCCTCTGTCCCCCTTATTTTTGTGCTTGCTGTTGATTTACTACAATCTGCAATCAATAAGGCATTCAGAGATAATATACTCAGGGCCCCTTTTTCCCCTGATTTTGGACAGGATTTCCCGGTTGTTCAATATGCAGATGATACTTTGATTATAATGCAAGCAGACAAAGATCAAATACAGATAATGAAAGGGATTCTTCAGAACTATGCTGTTTCTACTGGATTACAAATTAATTTTCATAAGTCACACCTAATACCGATAAATCTGGCTGATAACTATTCTAAGGAAATTGCAGATATTTTGGGATGTGCAATTGCCAAAATGCCTTTCACTTATTTGGGGCTTCCTCTTGGCACCACCAAACCCACTGTTTATGATCTTATGCCACTGATTGACAGAGTTGAAAGAAAGGTTTCTGCTTCATTCATGATGATGTCTTATAGTGGGAGAGTTACTATGATTAATTCTTTACTGGCCTCAATTGCAACTTTCACCATGTGTGCAATCAAATTGCCAGATAAGATAGTGGGGCATATAGAAAAAATTCAGAGACACTGTTTGTGGAACAAGAAAACTGAAGAGGGGGGAAAATGCAATTCTCTAGCTGCTTGGGATATGATTTGCAGGCCAAAATGTAGAGGAGGTATTGGCATTCTCAACCTTAGAATTCAAAATGAAGGCCTGTTGCTTAAATTCCTGCATAAGTTCTATAATAAGGATGACACACCTTGGGTCTCCCTAGTATGGAATGCATATTACAACAACATTGTTCCTCATGCTTCTGGACCTTGTGGCTCTTTCTGGTGGAGAGATGTTTTTAGACTTTCACATTTATTCAGAGGAGTAGCTACAAGCGCTATTGGTAATGGGGCTACCACTTTGTTTTGGAAGGATCAATGGTCT
This sequence comes from Avena insularis, assembly GCA_023614405.1. Lineage (NCBI taxonomy): Eukaryota > Viridiplantae > Streptophyta > Magnoliopsida > Poales > Poaceae > Avena > Avena insularis. Next base: position 305,065,557 of record CM042685.1, read on the forward strand.
GCAACTATCTTTGAAGAGAGTCACCCAACCATCTATTCCTATGTTAGGAAGGAAGATATCTCTACACAGGAGTTTCTTACAGCAGATAGCTTGACACAGCTTTTCCATCTCCCTTTATCACCTGAAGCACTAACTGAATTGAGAGACATTCAGAACAGCTGTAGAGAAATTCAACTGTCAGAACATTCACATGACACCTAGAGTTATGTTTGGGGGGCCAAAGAATACACTTCCAGCAAATATTATCAATACAATTTCAGAAATATTAATCCACACATATCCTTTAAATGGCTGTGGAAATCGAAGTGTACTGCAAAAGTGAAGTTCTTTGGGTGGTGATTACATCTCGATGATTGAATACAAGAAGTATGTTAAGAAGAAGACATTATGCTCGGGAATTTGGATATGATTGTTTTATGTGTAATCACAATCGAGGAAACAATTGAACACCTGCTTTTCATTGCCAATTTAGCCAAGCTTGTGGAGCTCAATTAACATCTTTTGGTCTATGACCAATTCGGACTTCGGATCATTGAGCAAGGAAAAAGAGCTGGAATAAAAACTGTTTATGGAAATCACCTTGCCGGGCTCTTGGAACATCTCGAAAGAGAGAAACAACCTTTGGTTTAATAACATACAACCCTCGCCGGGCTTGGAAGTCAAGATTAGCTACTGATCTGTCATTGTTGATTCATAGGACAAAAGAGGAGCTACATCCACTAATCAAGAGCATTATTCATAGTCTGTAATTCTTCTTGTAATCCTAGACTTACCTATTCTGACTTTTTAGAGTCGTCCCCCCCTCTGTCTCTATGTAAATATGTAACTTTATAGACTCTGACCTATTATTAATGAAAATGAGGCAGTAGGAGTCTTTCCTACTGTTATTACCCTCAAAAAAAAGTTGTTCAGACCATCAAGGAAGTTGCTCATCAGGTCAACAAAGATTTTGCTAGGAAAACATCTGAGGTAGATGCTCAATAGCCAAGGGGGCAAGTTGCTAGTTCCAGGGAGCAAGTTGCCCACACCTATACAAAAGTTGTTGAACCCCGGGAGAAATCTGCGCAACAAACGAGGGAGAAAATTGCTGATACCAGGGAGAAATTTGTTTATACCAGGAAGGAAGTTGCTGTTACTAGGAAGGAAGTTGCTACAAGTACCCAGAGAACTACTGAACCTACCGTGCAAGAAGTTGCCCCTACCGTGCAAGAGCTAGTTCAACAAAGCAAGATTGATTTTGTCCAACAGACAATGCAGACAAGTGTACCACAGACCATGAAATATGATGTACAACAGGAGACCAGGGGGAAAGTTACTGATCCTAAAGGTAAAGTTGTGGAGACTAGTGGTAAAGTTGCTCAGGCAAGTGTGAAAGTTGCTTAGGCCAGTGAAAAGCATGGACAACCTGCCTAGTAGCAAATACCAACTGGAGAAGTCACAGTTATCAAGAAGGCTAAATTAGTGGCTCGTGATGGAAAAATGTCTTGCCCAACCGGCATCCCATTAGTTTTGGCCGGCACCACTGTTTTGGATACTTTGAAAACTGTTCCTGATGCACTTGGAGGCACCGTTGGAGGCGCCATTACTCAGGATATTGATCAGAACACTAAGATTCTTGGATCTGGTGCACAATCCAGTGAACAAACTAAGATAGTTGCTCAAGATAGAGTGGAAGTTACTCCTGGACAGCATGGCGATGCTGGGAGAAGCCAAGAACAAGACTATGGAAAAATGTCTTTGTTGGATTTGTCCAGATGAACGTCGGGAAGAAGAAGTTGCCAGAAATTCATATCATCGAAGAACCCGCCATCTTTGAAATAAATTCACAAAGTGAGTTGAAGTCTATTTTGCAAGAAGAGTTGAAAAAATCAGGTGACTCACAAGACACTGGTTTGGAATGGATCGATGGTGGAGTACAGTGTAGTCCAGGGACTTTCAAGGGGTATCTTGATTCAGTTGACATGGAAAATAAGACGGATATGCAGTCCAGCAAAGGGGAGCCTGCGAAACTGAAGGAACCAGCAAGTGCAGGGGTTCCTCAGGCAACTTCAGAAGCAGACAGGTTCTGCTGTTCTGCAGGCAAGTTCTCCAGTTCTGCAGGCAACTTCTCCAGCTATACAGACAGCTATTGCACAAACCAAGGCAACTACAGTGCAACCAAAGGCAACAGCATAGGGAAAACAACCGCTGAACAGCCCAGCAATGGCAAAAAGAGTGCACTTTAGCCCACAACCAACTAGACAAACTTGCCCGCCATCATCACTCATCCGAGGGAAAAAGCAAACAAGTTGCCCGATCCCCAAGTGCAGGAACATCACACATACAAAATGCCGCTTCCAAGGACCAGGTATGCTGTCGATATGGATTGCCCATCTTTTAGCCTAGGTCCAGATTTTGATGATGACGGTGGTCCAGAAGTTGATGATGAAGATGATGAAGTTGCTCAAAAAACGGAAGTTGCTGAATCTATTGAGCCTGACGTTTTAGCGAACATCGATCCTGAAGAGATTGAGAGAGTGTGTGTTGAAGCAGAAATATCTCGGAGGGCAGTGGATCGGGCAGCAAACATGGAATACAATGAAGAAACACATGGCGAGCTACAAATGCCCGACAAAGCCCCTGCCCCCACAGCACTAGATGCAGGCACTGATGGTTTAGGCAGCTCCACAACTCCTCAACAGTATGTGAGAAGGTTAATCAAGCCTCCCCCTTGCCAACTATTGTCGTACGTCAATGTAGACAACAAGAAACAGTTCACAAGTATGGAAAGTTCTAACAAGCTATACGCAAAAGTAATTCAGCACGGATGAAGCATCAGAACAAACCAGCAGAAAATTAACGAAAGGTGGTCTTTACCACTATTTTTTTACAAACTTCTCTTATCGCTTTTTAGTTACAGTACAAGTTGCTTATACAGGATGCATAGTTGCTTTACTGATAGGAAAACTTGTTAGCATACATATGTTTTGTTGCCAAGGCATGACTATGTGTTTGATGAAAAATACTTTGTGCAGCCCGATAGTCGTCAACTTTGGCACCTACCATGTTACAACATGGGAGCTTGCAAATTCTATGAAACCAGGAGGATGACTCCACACTTCGGTCATGGAACTTGGAATCATGGCAATTGCGAAAACCATTCCTGAATCTGCAAAGAAGATAGTCATGCCTTTGAGGATATATGTAAGTGAAATCATGGTTTCGAACCAACTTTGTTTACTTTTTTTGATTAAACTTGTTTCGTTACTCACAGTCACTACCTTTTGCCTTTTATTGCCAAAGACATGGCTGCAGGATTTAGTTTTTAATCATAAAGAACTAAAGGAACTGTTCAGCAATTCACGACATTTGGACCGACAAGATATGGTGCGTACACTTTCCCACATGAACAGAACATGTACCACCCCCACACCACTACATACTACTTGTTTTTTTGGGCCTCTAGTTGCTTAGTTCAGCTTACTTTGTTGCTTTTCACTATGACACTAGTTGCCTATCTAGAAATAAAAGTTGCCTCAATGAGTTTGAAGCTGTACAACATTTCAAAAATTTCTCCCACTACCTTAGTAGTTGCTTTTACATATGTTAGTACTGCTTCTGACTATACCACAACTTGCCTAGCTGTAGCTTTTTTCCTACACAAAATACTATCTATGTCGGTCTATTTTTCTAGTTGCTCCATCAAGCTCACTAGTTGCCTGCATAATATAAATAGTTGCTTTCCGTGTAGTTAACTACTAATTGCCTAACTACACAAGTTATGTTACCAATTATCCAAGCCCTCAACCCAAAAGCAAAGGATGTTATCAACAATTATTGGTTGTTCAACTTAAACATCAGAGACAAGCAATTTTAGATCCTTGACTCGTGGAGGACAATTGAGGATAAGGTTCTGAAGAAATGTTACCAAGCCATCATTGCATCTATCCGCATTCACTGGGATAATAACTACGGTGCATCCAAAGTTAAACTTGAAAATTTTCGTGTCCAAGAAATCCAAGTTCCAAAGCAGAAAAACAAGTAAGCATTCTCAGCGAGCAACTTTCCCACAATACTTTTTTTTCCTGTTTAATGTTAGTTGCTCAACCTATCAGTTGCTTCCCTCACACAGTTAGTTGCTCAAACCAACCTATTAGTTGATTGTCTGATAATGTTAGTTGCTCAAACCAACCTGTTAGTTACACTAGTTGTCATGCTGTTTTTGACTAAAAACATTAGTTGCTTCCCTCACATAGTTAGTTGCTCAGACCAACCTAACACATTAGTTGCTCAAACCAACCTGTTAGTTTCTTGTCTGATAATGTTAGTTCCTCAAACCAACCTTGCTTGTCTGATAATGTTAGTTGCTCAAACCAACCTGTTAGTTATACTAGCTGTCATGCATAAGTAGTTGCTTTTGCCCAACATGTTTGTTCCCTTCGTTTGTTCAAGATTACATCCATATTGATGGATGTGTTTTTACAGCGATGACTGCGGGGTTTTCACCTTAATGAACATTAATTGGGATGGTAGAGCATCTCAGAACTACACAACAAAGGATATCCTAGACATCAGGAATATCATGACAAATGGTTGGTGACATCGGAGGACAACAAAGCCGACTGGAAGAAAGTCCTCAAGCTTTAAGCAATGAAGGCATGCCCCCGCACAAACTCTGATCTCCATTTGTCTTTTTATTGTTCATATCAAATGTTTATAGTTGCTCAAGATTACATACAAATTGTTTTCTTTTTTGATATTTTTTTTCTTGATTGTTCTTGTTTATGTGGATTTAACAGTACCTAGGTGCACTTCAAATGCTGAAAAGTTGCTTCTCACAGTAACATAGTTGTCAGAAACAAATATAAGTTCCTTATCTAATAAAACTTGCCAGGAATAATGGTACTAGTTGCCAGAACTACAATGAAAGTTGCCATAGAACTAATAAAAGTTGCCTAACCTAAAATGTTTTTTGTTCCTGCCTACACCAGCCTCTCTACACATGTTGCAGAATTATGCTCAAACAAACCACACGTCCTGCACTGGTTTTTCTGTTTTGGATGAAGTTCAAGGGCATATTTTGTCCGATGTGCCTTCGTTCGCCCTTTAGTAGTTGACTTTGGTGGGTCCCTAGGAATAGTAGGATCAATAGGGGCACTTGCCGACGGTTCAGCAGCAGTAGGTTTCTTCTTTTTCTTCCGTGACTTGTTCAATTGAGTAATTTCCATCGCTGCAGCTCGCATGTGTTTGTTCACAATCGCAGTAGCGGCATCCGTTGTGCAAGCCACACGAGCAAGTTTCTGAAACGACATGTTCAGGTTTGCATGTCGCACTTGCTACTACGACTATGGTGGCATCACATCTGGCTGCTCCACAACTTCAGCTTCCTATCCACCAGAGACTGCTTGTGGCGTCAACCTTTTTAGGATGTACCTCTATGGTATCACATCAGCACCAAGGTGAGTGAAAACCTTCAATATGTGGCAACAAAGCATGCCATCCCTATCAAACTTTGAACACTCGCATGAGTAGATGGCTTCATCCTTGTTCGCTGTAACCACGTAGGTCCTCGGCCCATACTTGGCACACCATGTCCTATTTGGCTCAAGCCTGTAGTACAAACCACCAAAGTGACTCACATTGTACCTGGCAATAAGCTCAAACTCATGACAAAAATTCAAATACATGTCTCTGTAGTACACATTGAACGCCTGTTCCTCAATGGAATATGGCGACCATCTCTGGACCTCGAGAAATTCCATACGGTAGTCGTTGCCACCCTCCTTCACAAGCACATGCACCTGGATCTTCTCATACCGTTTCACAAAGTTTAACAGTGACTTGTATGGGTTCACATAGCGTTTCAGCACCGCATTAAAACCCTCACTATGCTGCATGGACTGAAGGAAAGGGAAAAACCGGTGCAGGAAGTAGGAAGGAACCCACGTGTCCCTAATGTCATACAGCTCCCTAAAGTGCGAGTGTCCAGCAGCAGCAGGCCACTTGCCTAAAAACAGATCCCATTTCGCCTCAAACTCCTCCGGTGAAAAGGTGAAGTCTATGCAGGCGTTGAAATCTTCTGCTAGACCTCGGTTTTTGCCCAGAACAGTACCACACTTAGTCTGTGCTTTCTGCATGATGTGCCAACGGCAAAATGGTGGATGTTGGGGATATGCTATATGGGTATCCTTATAGCATGTCTCTTATCCGACTAACCCGGGTGGCCCATAGTCGGTAGCATGGCCTATGACATGCTGGGCGGCCCAGTTAGGTGGATCCAGAAGGGAGGCCCATGCTGGATAAAGGAAGGCTACAGTGGAGTCACCAGCGTACCCGGAGCCTTGGAGTGCAAGATGAAGGGTTTCGCGGCATAGTAAATCAAAATTTTCTACGGATGCGAACAGAGGGAAGCCAAGATCTAATCTAGGAGATGCAAACAACGAGAGAGATTGGATTAGATCTTTATACCCTTGAAGATTCACACAGCGGAACGTTCGTCGGAACGTGGGTGATGTAGTCGTACTCGCTTCTCCTCCTCGCGATCCGATCCGATCCGATCTAGCACCACAAGCGGCGGTGCCTCCGTGAGATGCACACGTGCAGCACCTCGACGTCTCATCCTTCCTTGGTCCAGCAAGTATGGTGGAGAGATGGGTTGGATCTACAACGCGACGGCACGGTGCAATTGGTGGAGAGTTTCTGCAGCAGGGCTTCGCCTACACGCAGTCGGGAGGGAGAGAGAGAGGAGGGCAGCAGGGCGACTGGGCTTGGAGGGGAAGGTGTGGGGGGGTGGTGCGCCCCCAGCCCTCTTTATATAGAGGGGTGGGCGGCAACCCTAGCCCCTCCCCCAAGTCCAAAACCGGCGGCCAAGGAGGAAGAGTGGGGGGCAAGGAAACCCCCCCTTCTAGAAGGTCCAAGCTAGGGTTTATCCCCTCTTGGCCGGCTAGGCCCTATGGGGCCTTGTGCCCCTGGCCCAATGCGTCCAGGGCACTCCCTCATAGGCCCATCCCCCTCCTGGAAGGTGGGGCCACGTTGGTCCCCTTCCGGAAGGTTCTAGAAGCTTCCGGTACAATACCGATTAACCCGAAACAATTTCGAACTCCAAAAATTGCACTGCCTTATATGAATTTTTTCTCCGGACCATTCCGGAACCTCTCGTGATGTCCCGGATCCCATCCGAGACTCCGAACAGAAACTCATAAACCAATTATCCAATCTATCCTAGCGTCGAGACACGTTAAGTGTGACCTCGGGTTCGAGAATATGCACATGATCTTCTATCAATAATCAACAGTAAGGTGCAAACCCATATTGACTCCCACACTGATGGGGATCGCCTACCGGGTATACCCAGCGGGGCGTTCACTGGCCCAGAACGGTGAGTGGGCTGCAGGCCAGGACGGATCATCAAGGCTGGCGTGGATCCAAGCGGCTGGAAGCTCAAGGCCAGTAGTAGATAGGCCCAGTCGGATTAGGTTAAACGAGTACCGAAGCCTTAACTGATTCGGTTGCGATATGTAAACCCTAGGGGAGGTGAGCCTATATAAACCTCCCTGCGGGGCGTGTAGAGATACGTTCCATCATACACCCAAGCGACTCGCCGCCTAGCCGCCAAGCTCGCCCATTGTACCACCTTCATAATACAATCTAGCAGGAGTAGGTCTTTACCCTCCGGGCGAACGGTAAAACCCTGTGTCTCCGCCCTCATCTCGCACCGCAGATGGCTGGCCGCCCTTGCCCCTCGTTCTACTACTCGCTGCCGATTGCAGCATCTGCCGTGACCATTCCCACGACACACACATTCATCGATGATCATATCAGATGAACCACGATGCCAGGATTCAATCAATCCCATATATATATTCCCTTCGTCTCGAGATATTTTACTTGCCCGAGATTCGATCGTCGGTACCGTCATACCTAGTTCAATCTCGTTCACAGCAAGTACTTTACTCGTTCCGTAATCCTATATCACTTTGTGATTAACTCCTTAACCACATGCTTGCAAGCGGTGTTGATATCGATTACCGAGTGGGCCCGAAGTATATCTCTCCGACTTGGGAGGGACAAATCCCATCTCGATACATACAACCCAACAGGTACTTTCCGATCACCTGAGAGACACCTTTATGATCACTCTCTCATAGGATGACGTTTGATGACCTCAAAGCTTTCTTCCGATACCAGGGAGTTGTATTATCTCATGGTCTAAGGAATACAATATTTGACATAAGAAAAGCTTCGCAAAGATGAACACGATGACACGATCTAATTGCTTCGCTTAGTTTGGGTCTGTCCATCACATCATTCTCCCAATGATATGATCTCATTATTAATCGACAACTCATGTCCATGGTTAGGAAACCTTAACCATCATTAATCAATGAGCTAGTCCATAGAGGCGTACTAGGGACACGGTGTTGTTCACAAACCACACAAGTATTAAAGTTTCCGCTTAATACAATTCTAGCATGGAATATAAACATTATCATGAACAAGAATTATAATAATAACATCTTTATTATTGCCTCTAGGGCATAATTCCAACAGTCTCCCACTTGCACTAGAGTCAATAATCTAGTTTACATTTGGCAACAATCTCACACCCATGGCACTGAGGTGCTGATCGTGTTTTACACGTGGAAGAGGTTTAGTCAATGGATCTGCGACATTCAGATCTGTATGTACTTTGCTAATCTTCAGATCTCCATCTGCTATAAAATCTCGGATTATATGAAACTTGCGGTAGATATGCTTGGTCTTTGGATGATATCTTGGTTCCTTAGCGAGTGCTATGGCGCCAGTGTTGTCACACAATATCTCCAGTGGGTCCAATGCACTTGGAACCACGCCAAGCTCAGTGATGAAGTTCCTGATCCAAACTCCTTCACTTGACGCTTCTGCAGCAGCCATGTATTCCGCTTCTACTGTAGATCCCGCGATCACGCTTTGCTTGAAGCTTCTCCAGCTCACAGCTCCTCCATTCAAAATATACACGTATCCTGTCTGAGACTTAGAATCATCCTTGTCGGTGTTGAAACTAGCGTCGACGTAACCTTTTACGACGAGCTGTTCATCACCCCCATAGACTAAGAACATTTCTTTAGTTCTATTTAGGTACTTTAGGATGTTCTTCACGGCTGTCCAGTGTTCCACTCCTGGATCACTTTGATATCTTCTTGTCAAACTAAGAGCATTGGACACATCCGTCTAGTACACAAGATGGCATACATGATAGAACCTATGGCCGAGGCATAAGGCACTTTGCTCATAGCTTCCCTATCATTTCACTGAGCCTTGCTCAATATCTTACCTGACAACATAGGCACTGAACCTTTCTTTGCCTTATCCATTCTGAACCTTTTCAGAACTTTGTCTAGGTATGTACTCTGGCTTAAAGCTATCAGGCGTCTTTGTCTATCTCTATAGATTTTGATGCCCAATATATAAGCAGCTTCACCTAGGTCTTTCATTGAAAAACACTTGTTCAAATAACTCTTCACATCGTTAAGCATGTTAATGTCATTTCCAATAATCAATATGTCATCCACATATAGTACCAGAAATGTCACCGAGCTCCCACTCACTTTCTTGTAGATACAAGCTTCGTAGCAATTTGGAACAAATCCAAAGCTCTTGATCACTTGATCAAAACGAAGGTTCCAACTCCGAGATGCTTGCTTCAGTCCATAAATGGAACGCTGAAGTTTGCATACTTTATCAGCATCCTTAGGATCGACAAAACCTTCGGGTTGCATCATATACAACTCTTCATCAATGTTGCCATTGAGGAACGCAGTCTTGACATCCATCTGCCATATTTCATAATCATGAAACGCGGCAATTGCTAATAAATTCCGAATGGACTTAAACATCGCTACGGGAGAGAAAGTCTCATCATAGTCAACACCTTGAACTTGTCGAAAACCTTTCGCGACAAGCCATGCTTTATAGAGGGTAACATTACCATCCGCGTCCGTTTTCTTCTTGAAGATCCATTTGCACTCAACGGCCTTTCGGTCGCTAGGAGGGTCCACCAAAGTCCATACTTGGTTTTCGCTCATGGATCCCAATTCGGATTTCATGGATTCTAGCCATTTCTCAGAGTCTGGGCTCATCATTGCTTCCTCATAGTTCGTAGGTTCACTATCTTCTACCAACAAGACAGTCAAGACAGGGTTGCCGTACCACTCAGGAGGGGCACGCGACCTTGTCGACGCTCAAGAGCAAGATCGCCACGAAGCTTCATGATCCTTGTCATTAGCTTCCTCTGTTGTTGGTGCAGCGTAATGGAACAATTTCAGGTGCTGCGCTACTCTCCAATTCAAGAGAAGGTTCAATAACCTCGTCTAGCTCTACTTTCCTCCCACTCACTTCTTTCGAGAGAAACTCCTTCTCAAGAAAGGAACCGTTTTACACAAACACTTTGCCTTCGGTTCGTGATAGAAGGTATACCCAATAGTTTCCTTAGGGTATCCTATGAAGACGCATTTCTCGCTTTGGGTTCGAGCTTGTCCGCATCAACTTCTGACGTAAGCTTCGCATCCCCAAACTTTAAGAAACGACAACTTAGGTTTAGCACCAAGCCACAGTTCATACGGTGTCGTCTCAACGGATTTAGATGGTGCCCTATTTAAAGTGAATGCAGCGGTTTCTAATGCATAACCCCAAAATGATAACGGCAAATCAGTAAGAGACATCATAGATCGGACCATATCTAATAGGGTTCGGTTCCGGTGTTCAGACACACCATTGCGCTGTGGTGTTCCGGGTGGCGTGAGTTGCGAAACGATTCCGCTTGCTTTAAGATGCGTGAGAAAATCATAACTCAAATATTCACCTCCACGATCGGATCGTAGAAACTTAATCTTTCTGTTACGATGGTTCTCCACTTCATTCTGAAATTCCTTGAACTTTTCAAATGTTTCAGATTTATGTTTCATTAAATAGATATACCCATATCTACTTAAGTCATCGGTAAAAGTGAGAAAATAGCGATATCCACCGCGCGTCGAAACACTCATCGGTCCGCATACATCGGTATGTATGATTTCCAACAAGTCCGTTGCTCGCTCCATCATACCGGAGAACGGGGTTTTGATCATCTTGCCCATGAGGCATGGTTCGCATGTGTCAAATGATTCAAAATCAAGAGACTCCAAAAGTCCATCAGAATGGAGTTTCTTCATGCGCTTTACACCAATATGACCTAGACGACAGTGCCACAAATAAGTAGTATTATCACTATCTACTTTGCATCTCTTAGCCTCAATGTTATGGATGTGTGTTTCATCCCTTTCGAGATTTAGAAGAAATAAACCATTCACAATAGGTGCATGACCATAAAAGATGTTACTCATATAAATAGAACAACCATTATTCTCCGATTTAAATGAATAACCGTCTTGCAATAAACAAGATCCAGAAATAATGTTCATGCTCAATGCAGGCACATAATAACACTTATTAAGGTTTAAAACTAATCCCGAAGGTAAAACTAAGGAGAGCGTGCCGACGGCCATCACATCAACTCTTGATCCATTGCCAACGCGCATCGTCACCTCATCCCCAGTTTAAGCCGTCTATTCCGTAGCTCCTGTTTCGAGTTACAAATATTAGCAACTGAACCAGTATCAAATACCCAGGCACTACAACGAGGGCTAGTAAGGAAAACATCAATAACATGTATATCAAATATACCTTTGATGGTGCCAGCCTTCTTGTCCGCTAAGTACTTTAGACAGTTGCGCTTCCAGTGACCCTTATCCTTGCAATAGAAGCACTCAGTGTCCGGCTTAGGACCAGACTTGAGCTTCTTCTCAGCAGGGGCAGCGCGCTTGCCGCCGCCCTTCTTGAAGGGCTTCTTTGCTCCCTTACCTTTCTTGAAGGTGAGGGGCTTGTTGACCATCAACACATGATTATCCTTTTTGATGTCCACCTCCGCAGCCTTCAGCTTTGCGAAGAGCTCGGTGATCGTATCAGTGGAACCAATCTGATTATGAGTCACTACAAAACTTTTGTAGCTGGGAGGGAGTGATTGCAGAACCCTGTCAATCTTGAGCTCCTCTGGAATCTTGCAGTCCAGTTGCTCAAGGCATTGAGTGTAGCCCGACATCTTAATGGCGTGCTCACTAACGGAACTCCCTTCCTCCATCTTGTAGTTAAAGAACTTCTCAGAGATCTCATATCTCTCATAACGGGCTTGAGTCTGAAACATGGTTTTCAGCTCCTCGAGAATCTCAAAGGGCCCGGGATAGTCTTCAAAATGATTTTGAAGGTCCGATTCCATAGCAAACAACATGGTGCTCTTAATCACACCATAATCATCTTTGCGCGACTGATAGACAGCTTTCTCATCAGCCGGCGCAGTAGCAGCAGGGGCGTCACCTAACACACTCTCAAGGACATAGTCCTTTTGACCGCCAAAGAGAATGATTCTCAGATTGCAGAACCAATTGGTGAAGTTAGACCCATTGTTTTTAAGCTTTTCCTTCTCAGCAAAAATGTTGAAGTTGAAGTTGGACTTAGCCATTTGATCTACAATATTTGCAAGTACAAATTAGACTATGTTCATGATAACTAGTTCAACTTTTAATCAAACTACTAGATGAACTCCCACTAAATCAACATCCCTCAAGTTGTTTAGTGAACACGATCCAAATTCACCACACCTAATCCGATCTTCACGAGAAGAGATGTGGTTTCAATGGTGGACAACGAAGTGTCGATCATATCATTCATATGACTCATGCTTAACCTTTCGGTTCATGTGTTTCGAGGCCATGTCTGTACATGCTAGGCTCGTCAAGTTATACCCAAGTATTTCCGCGTGTGCAAAACTGGCTTGCACCCGTTGTATGTGAGCGTAGAGTCTATAGCACCCGATCATCACGTGATGCTTGGACACGACGTGAAGGGTTTCGCGGCATAGTAAATCAAAATTTTCTACGGATGCGAACAGAGGGAAAGCCAAGATCTAATCTAGGAGATGCAAACAACGAGAGAGATTGGATTAGATCTTCATACCCTTGAAGATTCACACAGCGGAACGTTCGTCGAAATGTGGGTGATGTAGTCGTACTCGCTTCTCCTCCTCGCGATCCGATCCGATCTAGCACCACAAGTGGCGGTGCCTCCGTGAGATGCACACGTGTAGCACCTCGATGTCTCCTCCTTCCTCGGACCAGAAAGTATGGTGGAGAGACGGATTGGATCTACAACACGACGGCGTGGTGTATATGGTGGAGAATTTCTGCAGTAGGGCTTCGCCTACCAACAGTCGGGAGGGAGAGAGGAGGGCAGCAGGGGGCTAGGGTTGGAGGGGAAGGTGTAGGGGGTTGGTGCGCCCCCAGCCCTCTATATATAGAGGGGTGGGCGCAGCCCTAGCCCCTCCCCAATCAAGGCAGGCCCAAGGAGGAAGAGTGGGGGCAAGGAAACTCCCCCTTCTGAAGCTCTATCTAGAGTTTAAACCTCTCTTGGCGGCTGGGCCCTATGGGGCCTTGTGCCCCTGGCCCAATCGGCCAGGGCACTCCCTCATAGGCCCATGCCCCCTTCGGAAGGTGGGGCCACGTTGGTCCCCTTCGGAAGGTTCTAAAGCTTCCGACAATACCGATTAACCTTGAACAATTCAACTCCAAAACTGCCTTTGCCTTATATGAATCTTATTCTCCGGACCACTCCGGAACCTCTCGTGATGTCCCGGATCCCATCCGAGACTCAACAAAAACTCATAAACCAATTATCCAATCTATCCTAGCCGAGACACGTTAAGTGTGTGACCTGAGGTTCGAGAATATGCGCACATGATCTTCTATCAATAATCAACAGTGGGTCCGGAAACCCATATTGACTCCACATTCATCGATGATCATATCGGATGAACCACGATGCCAGGATTCAATCAATCCCATATATATATTCCTTCGTCGTGATATTTTACTTGCCCGAGATTCGATCGTCGGTACCGTCATACCTAGTTCAATCTCGTTCACAGCAAGTACTTTACTCGTTCCGTAATCCGATATCACTTTGTGATTAACTCCTTAACCACATGCTTGAAAGCGGTGTTGATATCGATTACCGAGTGGGCCCGAAGTATATCTCTCCGACTTGGGAGGGACAAATTCCATCTCGATACATACAACCCAACAGATACTTTCCGATCACCTGAGAGACACCTTTATGATCATCCTCTCATAGGATGACGTTTGATGACCTCAAAGCTTTCTTCCGATACCAGGGAGTTGTATTATCTGATGGTCTAAGGAATACAATATTTGACATAAGAAAAGCTTCGCAAAGACGAACACGATGACACGATCTAATTGCTTCGCTTAGTTTGGGTCTGTCCATCATATCATTCTCCCAATGATATGATCTCATTATCAATTGACAACTCATGTCTATGGTTAGGAAACCTTAACCATCATTGATCAATGAGCTAGTACATAGAGGCATACTAGGGACACGGTGTTGTTCACAAACCACACAAGTATTAAAGTTTCCGCTTAATACAATTCTAGCATGGAATATAAACATTATCATGAACAAGAATTATAATAATAACATCTTTATTATTGCCTCTAGGGCATAATTCCAACAGTCTCCCACTTGCACAAGAGTCAATAATCTAGTTTACATTTGGCAACAATCTCACACCCATGGCACTGAGGTGCTGATCATGTTTTGCACGCGGAAGAGGTTTAGTCAACGGATCTGCGACATTCAGATCTGTATGTACTTTGCTAATCTTCAGATCTCCATCTGCTATATAATCTCGGATTATATGAAACTTATGTTGATATGCTTGGTCTTTGGATGATATCTTGGTTCCTTAGCGAGTGCTATGGCGCCAGTGTTGTCACACAATATCTCTAGTGGGTCCAATGCACTTGGAACCACGCCAAGCTTAGTGATGAAGTTCCTGATCCAAACTCCTTCACTTGACGCTTCTGCAGCAGCCATGTATTCCGCTTCTCATCAGAGATCCCGCGATCACGCTTTGCTTGCAGCTTCTCCAGCTCACAGCTCCTCCATTCAAAATATACACGTATCCTGTCTGAGACTTAGAATCATCCTTGTCGGTGTTGAAACTAGCGTCGACGTAACCTTTTACGACGAGCTGTTCATCACCCCCATAGACTAAGAACATTTCTTTAGTTCTATTTAGGTACTTTAGGATGTTCTTCACGGCTGTCTAGTGTTCCACTCCTGGATCACTTTGATATCCGTCACAAACTAAGAGCATTGGACACATCCGGTCTAGTACACAGCATGGCATACATGATAGAACCTATGGCCGAGGCATAAGGCACTTTGCTCATAGCTTCCCTATCATTTACCATAGCTGGACACTGAGCCTTGCTCAATATCTTACCTGACAACATCGGCACAGAACCTTTCTTTGCCTTATCCATTCTGAACCTTTTCAGAACTTTGTCTAGGTATGTACTCTAGCTTAAAGCTATCAGGCGTCTTTGTCTATCTCTATAGATTTTGATGCCCAATATATAAGCAGCTTCACCTAGGTCTTTCATTGAAAAACACTTGTTCAAATAACTCTTCACATCGTTAAGCATGTTAATGTCATTTCCAATAATCAATATGTCATCCACATATAGTACCAGAAATGTCACCGACCTCCCACTCACTTTCTTGTAGATACAAGCTTCGTAGCAATTTGGAACAAATCCAAAGCTCTTGATCACTTGATCAAAACGAAGGTTCCAACTCCGAGATGCTTGCTTCAGTCCATAAATGGAACGCTGAAGTTTGCATACTTTATCAGCATCCTTAGGATCGACAAAACCTTCGGGTTGCATCATATACAACTCTTCATCAATGTTGCCATTGAGGAACGCAGTCTTGACATCCATCTGCCATATTTCATAATCATGAAACGTGGCAATTGCTAATAAAAGCCGAATGGACTTAAACATCGCTATGGGAGAGAAAGTCTCATCGTAGTCAACACCTTGAACTTGTCGAAAACCTTTCGCGACAAGCCGTGCTTTATAGACGGTAACATTACCATCCGCTTCCGTTTTCTTCTTGAAGATCCATTTGCACTCAACGGCCTTTCGGTCGCTAGGAGGGTCCACCAAAGTCCATACTTGGTTTTCGCTCATGGATTTCAATTCGGATTTCATGGCTTCTAGCCATTTCTTAGAGTCTGGGCTCATCATCGCTTCCTCATAGTTCGTAGGTTCACTGTCTTCTACTAACAAGACAGTCAAGACAGGGTTGCCGTACCACTCAAGAGGGGCACGTGACCTTGTCGACCTGCGACGTTCAGTAGCAGCATCGTCCGAAGCTTCATGATCCTTGTCATTAGCTTCCTCTATTGTTGGTGCAAAGCCTTTGGAACAATTTCAGGTGCTGCGCTACTCTCCAATTCAAGAGAAGGTTCAATAACCTCGTCTAGCTCTACTTTCCTCCCACTCACTTCTTTCGAGAGAAACACCTTCTCAAGAAAGGAACCGTTCTTTGTGACAAACACTTTGCCTTCGGTTCTGTGATAGAAGGTATACCCAATAGTTTCCTTAGGGTATCCTATGAAGACGCATTTCTCCGCTTTGGTTCGAGCTTGTCTGGCATCAACTTCTTGACGTAAGCTTCGCATCCCCAAACTTTAAGAAACGACAACTTAGGTTTAGCACCAAACCACAGTTCATACGGTGTCGTCTCAACGGATTTAGATGGAGCCCTATTTAAAGTGAATGCAGCGTTTTCTAATGCATAACCCCAAAATGATAATGGCAAATCAGTAAGAGACATCATCGATCGGACCATATCTAATAAAGTTCGATTCCGGCGTTCAGACACACCATTGCGCTATGGTGTTCCGGGTGGCGTGAGTTGCGAAACAATTCCGCTTGCTTTAAGATGCGTGAGAAAATCATAACTTAAATACTCGCCCCCACGATCGGATCGTAGAAACTTAATCTTTCTGTTACGATGGTTCTCCACTTCATTCTGAAATTCCTTGAACTTTTCAAATGTTTCAGATTTATGTTTCATTAAATAGATATACCCATATCTACTTAAGTCATCGGTAAAAGTGAGAAAATAGCGATATCCACCGTGGCAAAACACTCATCGGTCCGCATACATCGTATGTATGATTTCCAACAAGTCC
Source organism: Avena insularis (assembly GCA_023614405.1). NCBI lineage: Eukaryota > Viridiplantae > Streptophyta > Magnoliopsida > Poales > Poaceae > Avena > Avena insularis. The sequence continues at coordinate 305,082,673 of CM042685.1, forward strand.
GTTGCTCGCTCCATCATACCGGAGAACGGGGTTTTGATCATCTTGCCCATGAGGCATGGTTCGCATGTGTCAAATGATTCAAAATCAAGAGACGCAAAGTCCATCGAATGGAGTTTCTTCATGCGCTTTACACCAATATGACCTAGCACGACCACAAATAAGTAGTATTATCACTATCTACTTTGCATCTCTTAGCCTCAATGTTATGGATGTGTGTTTCATCCCTTTCGAGATTTAGAAGAAATAAACCATTCACAAGAGGTGCATGACCATAAAAGATGTTACTCATATAAATAGAACAACCATTATTCTCCGATTTAAATGAATAACCGTCTTGCAATAAACACAATCCAGAAATAATGTTCATGCTCAACGCAGGCACATAATAACATTTATTAAGGTTTAAAACTAATCCCGAAGGTAAAACTAAGGAGAGCGTGCCGACGGCCATCATATCAACTCTTGATCCGTTGCCAACGCGCATCGTCACCTCATCCCTCGCAAGCCGCCGTCTATTCCGTAGCTCCTTTTTCGAGTTACAAATATTAGCAATCGAACCAGTATCAAATACCTAGGCACTACAATGAGGGCTAGTAAGGAAAACATCAATAACATGTATATCAAATATACCTTTGATGGTGCCAGCCTTCCTGTCCGCTAAGTACTTCGGACGATTCGCCCAAATGACCCTTATCCTTGCAATAGAAGCACTCGAAGGTCCGGCTTAGGACCATACCAGCTTCTTCTCGCGAGGGCAACGCTTGCCGCCGCCTTTCTTGAAGGGATTCTTTGCACCCTTACCTTTCTTAAAGGTGGGCTTGTTGACCATCAACACATGATTATCCTTCTTGATGTCCACTTCTACGGCCTTCAGCTTTGCGAAGAGCTCGGTGATCGTATCAGTGGAACCAATCTGATTATGAGTCACTACAAAGCTTTTGTAGCTAGGAGGGAGTGATTGCAGAACCCTGTCAATCTTGAGCTCCTCTGGAATCGTGCATTCCAGTTGCTCAAGGCGTTGAGTGTAGCCCGTCATCTTAATGGCGTGCTCACTAACGGAACTCCCTTCCTCCATCTTGCAGTTAAAGAACTTCTCAGAGATCTCATATCTCTCGAGCGGCCTGAGTCTCAAACATGGTTTTCAGCTCTTCGAGAATCTCAAAGGGCCAGGATAGTCTTCAAAACGATTTTGAAGTTCGGTTCCATAGCAAACAACATAGTGCTCTTAATCACACCATAATCATCTTTGCGCGATAGACAGCTTTCTCATCACCGCAGCTTGCGTGAGGGGGTCACCTAACGCTTCCCAAGGACATAGTCCTTTGACCGCCAGAGAATGATTCTTAGATTATGGAACCAATTGGTGAAGTTAGACCCATTGTTTCTAAGCTTTTCCTTCTCAAAAAAACGTTGAAGTTGAAGTTGGACTTGGCCATGTGATCTCTGATTTGCAAGTACAATTTAGACTATGTTCATGATAAATAGTTCAACTTAATCAAATTACTAGATGAACTCCCACTAAATTCAACATCCCTCAAGTTGTTTAGTGAACACGATCCAAATTCACCACACCTAATCCGATCATCACGAGAAGAGATGTGGTTTCAATGGTGGACAATGAAGTGTCGATCATATCATTCATATGACTCATGCTTAACCTTTCGGTTCTTGTGTTCCGAGGCCATGTCTGTACATGCTAGGCTCGTCAAGTTAGACCCATGTATTTCCGCGTGTGCAAAACTGGCTTGCACCCGTTGTATGTGAGCGTAGAGTCTATAGCACCCGATCATCACGTGATGCTTGGACACGACGAACTTTCGCAACAGTGCATACTTGGGGAGAACACAATTTTTATCTTGATCTTTAAGTGAGGAATCATCTTATAATGCTACCGTCGTGATCTAAGCATAATAAGATACATAAAAGGATAAACATCACATGCATATAACTTTATGTGACATGGTATAGCCAATCTTCGCGCAATGATCTCCATCTTGTGCGTTCGGCATGATCTCCATCACTCCACCATGATTGCCTCCACCACGAATAGCAACTACAACTATTGCTAACTACTTAGCGATAAAGTGAAACTATTACATGGCGTATAAGAAGTTGACACACAGGTCATACACAATTATAAAGACAACCATATGGCTCCTGCCGGTTTTGTACTCATCGACATGCAAGTCGTGAAACATTACAAAGCATGATCATCGCATACATTATACACATCACATCTTGGGCCATACCATATCACAGAAAACACTCCCTGCAAAAACAAGTTAGACGCCTCTACTTTGTTGTTGCATGTTTTACGTGGCTTATGGGAGTAGATGCTAAGAACGATTCTTACCTACGGAAAGCCACAACGGTGATATTATGGTTGCCAAACTCTGGTGTTAATCCCATGACAACTATAGTGAGAGAAACTGACATCCACCAGCCGCATGTGTGGAACAAGCCACACGTCAAGTGCGGAGCCGGTCTCGCGAACGACGTCGCGTAAGGTTGGCCTGGACCGCTTCAATCTCACTATCCCGCGTAATAAGAAGAACACAAACAAGAGGCTTGCAACAGAAAACATCAACGCCCGCAATAACCATGTTGCGTTCTACTCGTGAAACACATCTACGCATAGATCTAGCTCTGATACCACTAAAGGGTTTCGCGGCATAGTAAATCAAAATTTTCTACGGATTCGAACAGAGGGAAAGCCAAGATCTAATCTAGGAGATGCAAACAACGAGAGAGATTGGATTAGATCTTCATACCCTTGAAGATTCAGACAATGAACGCTCGAGCGTGGGTGATGTAATCGTATCGCTTCTCCTCCTCCCGATCCGATCCGATCTAGCACCACAAGTGGCGGTGCCTCGTGAGATGCACACGCAGCACCTCGACGTCTCCTCCTTCCTCGGACCAGCAAGTATGGTGGAGAGCGGATTGGATCTACAACACGACGGCGTGTATATGGTGGAGAATTTCTGCGAGAGGGCTTCGCCACAAACACGGGAGGGAGAGGAGGCGCAGGGGCTGGGGTTGGAGGGAAGGTGGGGGGTGCGCCCAGCCCTCTATATATAGAGGTGGGCAGCCCACCCTCCCCAAGCCAAGGCAGTGGCCCCAAGGAGGAAGAGTGGGGGGGCAAGGAAACCCCCCCCTTCTAGAAGCTCTATCTAGAGTTTAAACCTCTCTTGGCCGGCTGGGCCCTATGGGGCCTTGTGCCCCTGGCCCAATGCGACCAGGGCACTCCCTCATAGGCCCATGCCCCCTCCCGGAAGGTGGGGCCACGTTGGTCCCCTTCGAAGGTTCTAGAAGCTTCCAGACAATACCGATTAACCCGAACAATTCAACTCCAAAAACTGCACCGCCTTATATGAATCTTATTCTCCTGACCACTCCGAACCTCTCGTGATGTCTCGGATCCCATCCGAGACTCAACAAAAACTCATAAACCAATTATCCAATCTATCCTAGCGTGAGACACGTTAAGTGTGACCTCGGGGTTCGAGAATATGCACATGATCTTCTATCAATAATCAACAATGGGTCTGAAACCCATATTGACTCCCACACATTCATCGATGATCATATCGGATGAACCACGATGCCAGGATTCAATCAATCCCATATATATATTCCCTTCGCCTCGCGATATTTTACTTGCCCGAGATTCGATCGCTTGTACCGTCATACCTAGTTCAATCTCGCTCACACAAGAAGTACTTACTGTTCGTAATCCTATATCACTTTGTGATTAACTCCTTAACCACATGCTTGTAAGCGGTGTTGATATCGACAAAAGTGGGCCCGAAGTATATCTCTCCGACTTGGGAGGGACAAATTCCATCTCGATACATACAACCCAACAGATACTTTCCGATCACCTGAGAGACACCTTTATGATCATCCTCTCATAGGATGACGTTTGATGACCTCAAAGCTTTCTTCCGATACCAGGGAGTTGTATTATCTCATGGTCTAAGGAATACAATATTTGACATAGGAAAAGCTTCGCAAAGACGAACACGATGACACGATCTAATTGCTTCGCTTAGTTTGGGTCTGTCCATCATATCATTCTCCCAATGATATGATCTCATTATCAATTGACAACTCATGTCTATGGTTAGGAAACCTTAACCATCATTGATCAATGAGCTAGTCCATAGAGGCGTACTAGGGACACGGTGTTGTTCACAAACCACACAAGTATTAAAGTTTCTGCTTAATACAATTCTAGCATGGAATATAAACATTATCATGAACAAGAATTATAATAATAACATCTTTATTATTGCCTCTAGGGCATAATTCCAACACGACGAACTTTCGCAACAGTGCATACTTGGGGAGAACACAGTTTTTATCTTGATCTTTAAGTGAGGAATCATCTTATAATGCTATCGTCGTGATCTAAGCATAATAAGATACATAAAAGGATAAACATCACATGCATATAACTTTATGTGACATGGTATAGCCAATCTTCTTAAGAATGATCTCCATCTTGTGCGTGCCGGCATGATCTCCATCACTCCACCATGATTGCCTCCACCACGAATAGCAACTACAACTATTGCTAACTACTTAGCGATAAAGTGAAACTATTACATGGCGTATAAGAAGTTGACACACAGGTCATACAAAATTATAAAGACAACCATATGGCTCCTGTCAGTTGTGTACTCATCGACATGCAAGTCGTGAAACATTACAAAACATGATCATCGCATACATTATACACATCACATCTTGGGCCATACCATATCACAGAAAACCCTCTACGTAAAACACTCTACATAAAAAACAAGTTAGACGCCTACTTTGTTGTTGCATGTTTTACGTGGCTTATGGGAGTAGATGCTAAGAATGATTCTTACCTACGGAAAGCCACAACGGAGATATTATGGTTGCCAAACTCCGGAGTTAATCCCATGACAACTATAGTGAGAGAAACTGGCATCCACCAGCCGCATGTGTGGAACAAGCCACACGTCAAGTTGAGTCGTCATGCGCGAGACGTCGTAGAAGTTGGGCTGGACCGCTTCAATCTCACTATCCCGTCATAAGAAGAACACAAACAAGAGGCTTGCAACAGAAAACATCAACGCCATAACAACCATGTTAGGCTTCACTCGTGAAACACATCTCTAACGCATAGATCTAGCTTCGATACCTGAAGGGTTTTGGCGGCATAGTAAATCAAAATTTTCTCTGGATGCGAATAGAGGGAAGCCAAGATCTAATCTAGAGATGCAAACAACGAGAGATTGGATTAGATCTTCATACCCTTGAAGATTCGCATGGAACGTTAAATCGGAACATGGGTGATGTAGTCATACTCGCTTCTCCTCCTCGCGATCCGATCCGATCTAGCACCACAAGAGGCGGTGCCTCCGTGAGATGCACATGTGCAGCACCTCGACGTCTCCTCCTTCCTTGGTCCAGCAAGTATGGTGGAGAGATGGGTTGGATCTACAACGCGACGGCGCGGTGCAATTGGTGGAGAGTTTCTGCAGCAGGGCTTCGCCTACACGCAGTCGGGAGGGAGAGAGAGAGGAGGGCAGCAGGGCGACTGGGCTTGGAGGGGAAGGTGTGTGTGGGGGGGCGCACTCTTTATATAGAGGGGTGGGCGGCAGCCCTAGACCCTCCCCCAAGTCCAAAACCGGCGGCCAAGGAGGAAGAGTGGGGGGCAAGGAAACCCCCCCTTCTAGAAGGTCCAAGCTAGGGTTTATCCCCTCTTGGCCGGCTGGGCCCTATGGGGCCTTGTGCCCCTGGCCCAATGCGGCCAGGGCACTCCCTCATAGGCCCATGCCCCCTCCCAGAAGGTGGGGCCACGTTGGTCCCCTTCCGGAAGGTTCTAGAAGCTTCGACAATACCGATTAACCCAACAATTCAACTCCAAAACTGCACCGCTTATATGAATCTTATTCTCCTGACCATTCCGAACCTTCGTGATGTCCCGGATACCATCCGAGACTCGAACAAAAACTCATAAACCAATTATCCAATCTATCCTAGCGCCAAGACACGTTAAGTGTGTGACCTCGCTGGTTCGAGAATATGCGCACATGATCTTCTATCAATAATCAACAACGGGTCTGAAACCCATATTGACTCCACACATTCATCGATGATCATATCGGATGAACCATGATGCCAGGATTCAATCAATCCCATATATATATTCCTTCTGGTCGCGATATTTTACTTGCCCGAGATTCGATCGCCGATGCATCGTCATACCTAGTTCAATCTCGTCCACAGCAAGTACTTTACTCGTTCCGTAATCCGATATCACTTTGTGATTAACTCCTTAACCACATGGTTGCAAGCGGTGTTGATATCGATTACCGAGTGGGCCCAAAGTATATCTCTCCGACTTGGGAGGGACAAATCCCATCTCGATACATACAACGCAACAGGTACTTTCCGATCACCTGAGAGACACCTTTATGATCACCCTCTCATAGGATGATGTTTGATGACCTCAAAGCTTTCTTCCGATACCAGGGAGTTGTATTATCTCATGGTCTAAGGAATACAATATTTGACATAAGAAAAGCTTCGCAAAGATGAACACGATGACACAATCTAATTGCTTCGCTTAGTTTGGGTCTGTCCATCACATCATTCTCCCAATGATATGATCTCATTATTAATCTACAACTCATGTCAATGGTTAGGAAACCTTAACCATCATTAATCAATGAGCTAGTCCATAGAGGCGTACTAGGGACACGGTGTTGTTCACAGAACACACAAGTATATGGAATATAAACTTTATCATGAACAAGAATTATAATAATAACATCTTTATTATTGCCTCTAGGGCATAATTCCAACACAAGATACACAAGACTAGTAATAGACGGTGTAGGACTCTGTGACCTGTCTGGCTAGGATTTTTCCCTGTAACCCTAGGACCTGGCGACTATATAAGTCGGGCCTATGGGAGCCTTTAGGACACAATCTAGTATCGATTCATACAACCTCGCACAGCGAACCTGTCTCTGTAACTCGGCGTATTGCCCTTATAGTGATTTATAGCAGGAGTAGGATTCCGCCACCATTTGTGGGATCTAAACCTGGGTAAGCTGTGTTACCTCGTACCCGTCAACCGTCCGCCTTACCCCACGTCTCTAAACACGCACTGTGTGGACCCCTCCATGGCGTACTCGTCGGCAATACCACGACAGTTGGCGCCCACCGTGGGGCAAGAGGCGCTTCAGGCTCTTCAGCGGGCGAGGACCAAGATCTTCGCGGGAATTGGCGAAACCGTAGCCACCGGTCGTGTTCTCTTCTCTGGCAGCGTTCCGATCGTCCCTCCCGACGAGTTCTGGATCCCGACGAAGACGAACCCTACGCGATGTTCGATCGTTCCTATCGGAGACATCCACCTCTTCATCGGCGAAACCGACTCGGGCACTAGTTCCCTGGGAGTCGGAGGAGCATCAAGACTCGCACGGACCGCCTATGGGCAGGATATGTTTGCGGAAGGATCAATGTTGGATCTCTCTTCGGAGTTTGCCGACAAAGATCGGAAAAAATCAAGGCCCACCCAAACCGCCCTTGTGCAGGATATAAAGGTGGAAGATCACTGCAAATCCGCCAGCTTCGTAAATGCGGCCCGAAAGAGATCCAAGTTCGCCGTGGTTACCATCTTCGATCCGGGCGCATGCTTAGAGAGGGTGAAAACCCCACATTACCGGCCAGTGGCTCAGATACGAGCCGACCTAGCCCACTACCCCGATGATAACGCTCTGTATCACTTCGTGGAAGGACTGGACCTTGGCACGGTTCTTCGACATTCTTTAAGATGGCAGCAGGCAACAGGATGCCTTACCCTCGAAGAGATGGTGAGCACCATCAACAGCTACGCGGCAGCCCAGATGGAGCTCGCGCTCAGAGACGGAGAACCTCTGGCTCAGCAGCAGCCGCCACCGCCTCCCGCCGCCATCGTTGTAGCAGCACCACCACCTCCAGTCATCGTCGAGCCTATTGCACCTCCACCGCCCGTCATCGAGGAAGTCCTAGCACCATCCGACTCTGTCATTGACGCGCTTTATGCTCATTTCAGTGCAGATTCAGAGGATATAGACTTCAGTCCAGAAGAGCTAGACTCCGCTATGCAGGAGATGGAGGAGGAGTACTTCAGCTGACGCGAACGAACCGTGACACGTCGCGTCCCGAGGGGTGTTCTTCACCATTGGGACGGCGACGGATAAAGATCAACCCGAACGAGCTCCGCCTACGGCGCTGGAGAAGGGGAAGGGGCCACTTATTGCTGCTAACGATGATCGCGCAAAAGTCATGCCTCCTCCGCCTAACCCAGTGCAGCAGCCGCAGGAACTCGGCACCGGCCCAAGCAACAACAACACCGCAAACTTGCCGCCTCCAGCATCCACGTCTACAACAGCCCAAGTTACTCCAGTTGATAGAGTGATGTACGGCAATATCCTCGTCGAGCCACTGACCGTTGCTCATATCCGGAACGTGACCCAACTTGATGAGAAGCGCCAGAAGCTGCTGGAGGAGGCACAAGCCATCGCGGAGCAAGGCGCTAAGCTAGATTGAGATATGTTCAACGCGCAGAAGTCCATAGAAAAATCTAGAGCAATGGAGGCCGAGTACAAGACTCTGCTCCAGCAGCAGAAGGCTAAGAAAGCTCCAGCTCGCATCATCAACGATCCTGGTGTACGGCGCAACCTAGGATGGGCTCCCTCTAAGCCGGCACATGCCAAGCCATACATTGACAATGAAGGCAAGCAGGTGATGCCCACCCCACTCCTTAACCTCGCCATCGCCAAGACCCTTCTGGAGCATGATAGATCGCCTGAGGCAGTGAATAGGTCTACGACCTAGTGGCCAAGGCAGTGAAGCAGCAGGAAAAATCCACCTCTCAGAGGCTTGAGTCTAACCCAGCGCTCTGCCAGTCTAGCCAGTACAAACCGCCAAGGGACAGATCTCCTCTTGATGTCGGGTCCCAGACGGGTTCATCAGAACGAAGACGGAAGGATGCACGCAACAGGAAGGATGCTATCCCAATATCCTCCGACCATGGAAAAAAGGCCTGACCTTGTCGCCCATCGCCACCGCCCCGATCTCCCCGACATCGCGAAGATTACAAAGCTCACCATCGTACGGATATGCCCCCACCAAAGCAGTGTGGCATCGTCATCCGCGACAACACGGAGCAGACCCGTCATGATGAAGAGCGCAACCAAGGACATAAGAGCAGGTCGCGTCATGACCCTCCGCGTCCGACAAGCAACCGTGACAGGCGTGAGGCGTCGCAGGAGGGTAATAGCAAGAAGGCTAACCCACCGCCACCTCCGCCTCCGTCACCTCCAAGAAGTCACCATGGCGGAGGAGGCCCGCGATGTCCGCGCAGCCCATCCCCTGTTGACAAGAAGCAGAAGAACCCGGAGCCATACGATGCGCGTTCGCGGATCGATAAGATCCACGAGGCCCGGGAAGGACCATACCTGGGACCACGTTGCTTTGGACCTGCAATACGGTCCGCAACTTACCCCAAAGGTTTCCGGATTGACTAGACCATCAAGCCCTATGATGGCACCGCCAAGCCAGCCACATGGTTGCAGGACTACGGCAACGCGGTGGAGATTACCGGAGGCAACCCCAACGTCGCCGTCAAGTACCTCCCATTAATGTTGGCGGGTACGGCCCGTCAATGGATCGACGACTTGCCGGAGAAATCTATCTACAACTGGTTGGACATGCAAGAAGCGTTCACCAAGAACTTTGAGGGTACATACAAGCGTCCCTGCACTGTGGGCGATCTACATCGGTGCGTGCAAGAAAAAGACGAGACATCTCGCGCCTACCTCTCCCGCTGGCTGGACATGAAGAATTCCTGCGCAGGAGTGCACGCTCAGACCGCCATGGCCGCCTTCATCGATGGGTTGGAAAGGGGCACTTTGCTCCGACATAAGCTGAAACGCTTGCAGGACAATCACCAGCTTGACTTGAACCAGATGATTCAGTTGGCTAGTGAGTTCGTAGCTGCCGACGATGATGCTCGTGGCTCCTTGCCGACAACGGCCGTTCCAACTCAAGCTCGGAGGAACAGCAGTACAAAGCGGAAGACCGCTCCAGAAGAAAAGCAATCTACCGACATGGTCGCTATGACTTTTGCAGGACGAGGAGAGGGCGGACAACATGGCCGAGGAAGGGGAGATGGTCGAGGGCAGAAATGAGGAAGTGAAACCACCTCGGTGCCGCTCCGTGTTCCCCAAACCTACGAGGAGTACCGCGATATGCCATGCCTCGTACACCTCGACGTCAACGGCAAAGCCACCCATACCAATCGACACTGCAAGTTTGTCAACGACCTCAAGGAAGACCCGGAGTCCGGCTACAAGCAAAGTCGGAAGAACAGACCACAAGGCAAGGGCAAGGGGAAGAAGAAGGAGGAGGAGTCCAAGGATTCAAGTGATATGGACGAGGACGTTGACCCTAAACACGCCGCCAAGAGCGACGACAAGGGCAAGAACCCCTTCGCAAAGAAGGCCCCAGTCTACCACACTTTCCTTGGCACCCCACCGTCCGACAACAGAAGACCTCTCTGAGGATCCTAATGGCTACTCTCCCCCCAGTCCCCCAGTACCTGCGCTGGTCGGAGGTTCCAATAACTTGGGATAGGACGGACCACCTAGACCTTATACCCACGGAGAACCAGTACGCCATGGTCATCAACCCCTTGATTGACGGCGTGGAGTTCACCAAGTGTATGGTGGATAGTGGAAGCAGCATCAACATCATGTACCTGGACACACTGCAAAAGATGAACTTGATGGAGGCAAACCTAAGGCGGACCAACACCATCTTCCACGGCGTAGTTCCTGGTCGGGAGGCTCGGTCCCTTGGGTGCATTACACTTCAGGTTGCCTTTGGCGATGTTAATAATTACCGTCAAGAGCGCATGACCTTCGAGGTAGTCCCCTTCAAGAGCATGTACCACATCATATTCGGCCGCGACATATTCCACACGTTCATGTCCAAGCCATGCTTCGTCTACAACAAGCTCAAGATACCCGGACCAAACGACATCATCACCGTATCCGGAAGCTTTACCAAGGCAAGGGACTGCAAGATCAACGAAGCAGCCGTTGCAGAAGCTATCCTCTACAGCGAAGAATTCAAAGAGATCCAGAGCAAGGTCGATGACTCAGAGATGCCCGCGTCGAAGAAGCAGATCTCCGACTCCGCTCCTGCGTTCAAGGCCGCCATTGAGACCAAGCCGGTGGAACTTGTGGTAGGCGATGCCTCCAAGGTCACCGCCATTGGGACGAACCTGGATCCCAAATAGGAAAGCGCGCTCGTCGAGTTCCTCCGTGAAAACAGGGACATCTTTGCCTGGCAACCTGCTGACATGAAAGGTGTACCTAGGGAACCTGCCGAGCACAGCTTAAACATTGATCCAAAATCCAAACCAGTGAAACAATCTCTACGACGCTTTGGAGATGAGAAGAGACGCGCCATTGGCAAAGAGATAGCTAGATTACTTAAGTCTAGATTTATCCGAGAAGTCCTTCACACCCAATGGGTGGCCAATCCTATACTTGTCCCCAAAAAGGGAACCAATGAATTAAGAATGTGCGTTGATTACACCGGCTTGAACAAAGCATGTCCCAAAGATCCGTTTGCTTTGCCTCGCATTGACCAAGTCATTGACTCGACGGCTGGCTCGAAACTTTTGTGTTTTCTCGATGCATACTCAGGATACCACCAGATCAAGATGAGTAAGTCGGACCAATTGGCCACTTTGTTCACTACCCCGTACGACACGTTTTGCTATGTCACGATGCCCTTTGGGCTAAAAAACGCAGGTGCTACCTACCAGCGGACAATGCAGCATTGCCTTCACGACCAAATTGGTCGGAACGTTCACGCCTACGTGGACGATATTGCGGTGATGTTCAAAAAGTCAAACGACTTAATCTTCGACTTAAAAGAAACCTTTGATAATCTCCGGAAATACAACATGATGCTTAACCCTAAGAAGTGTGTCTTCGGGGTTCCAGCCGACAAATTGTTGGGCTTCATCGTTTCCTAGCGTGGAATCAAAGTCAACCCGGAGAAAATCAAGGCCATCTTGAACATAAACCGTCCGACATGCCTAAAGGACATTCAACGACTAACATGCTATGTTGCAGCAGTTAGTCGGTTCGTCAGCCGACTTGGAGAGAAGGCTCTGCCGCTGTACAAGTTGCTGAAGAAGGCGTACAAATTCACGTGGACGGGCGAAGCAGATGCAACATTGAAGCAGCTCAAGGAGATTCTTTCCTCAGCGCCCATCCTTGCAGCACCCGAGCACAGAGCCCTAATTTACATGGCGGCAACCAACCGGGTTATCAGCATCGTCGTCGTGGTAGAGCGGAAGGAACCAGGCTATAATCACGGAGTTCAACGACCAGTTTACTATGTGAGCGAGGTCTTGACGGAGTCTAAGCAGCGTTACCCGCACTACCAAAAGATAGCTTATGGAGTATTCCTTGCTTCTCGGAAGCTGAGGCATTGCTTTCAGGAGCACCCAATCACAGTGGTGAGCAAGACTCCACTGTCCGACATCATCAATAACAGCTACGCTACAGGAAGGGTCGCGAAGTGGGGCATTGAACTTGCCGCCTTCGAGATCACCTACAAGAGACGCGATGCTATCAAGTCACAAGCCTTGGCGGATTTTGTTGCAGATTGGACGGAGATGCCAGATGCTACTCGCTTCCGAACTGTAGTCTTGGGTGATGCACTTTGACGGATCAAAGCTGCTCAACTCGGGGGCTGGTATATTGCTCATACCACCAACAAAGACAAGCTACACTACGCTCGCAGATCCACTTGAGGCTACAAACAACATGGCGGAGTATGAAGCACTCATTCACGACCTACGTGTAGCCAAGGATATTGGCATCAAGCGCATAGTTTTGTGGAGATTCACTTGGTTGCCCAGCAGTGGTCGGCACACGGAATCGCGGAACCCTATGATGGCGGCATATCGAGACGAAGTGGACGAGATAGCCAAGGGCTTCTTGGGATACGAAGTCAAGTATGTGCCTAGGGAGCAAAACGAGGCAGCTGATCTGCTATCTAAGCTAGGATCAGGGCACAAGCGAATTCCGCTAGGAGTTTTCCTTGAGCACCTGCGCACACCATCCGTGAAGGGAGCCGACATCGACAACCCGGATAGAGCTGACTCTTTCATCAACATGGTGACTAAGATCCCTCCGGCTTGGACAAAACCGTTCATGGAATATCTCGAACACGGACTTTTGCCCGACGACAAAGTCGAAAGACGACAAATAGTACGACGAGCAAAGGGTTATACCATAATCAATGGGCAACTCTACAAAAGGAGCACTACTGGTGTATACCTAAAGTGTGTTTCCTAGCTAGAAGGTATGGAAATCCTACGCGAAATCCATCTTGGAGATTGCGGGCACCACGCCGCTCCTCGATCGTTGGTCGCGAAAGCCTTCCGGCAAGGATTCTACTGGCTAACCGCGAAGGCGGACGCCGACAAGCAGGTTGAGACATGCATGGGATGCCAGTATTATGCCCGACAACCACATGTTCCTGCTGAAGAACTGCGAACAATACCACTAACTTGGCCGTTTGCAGTCTGGGGGCTAGACATGGGGGGACCGTTGCAGACGACACCTTGTGGGTTTACGCATCTTCTTGTAGCAGTTGACAAATTCACTAAATGGATAGAAGCTAAACCCATTAGAAAGCTTGATGGGGCAACTGCCCTCAGGTTCGTCCGAGATCTAGTGGTGAGATTTGGTCTCCCACATAGCATTATCACCGATAATGGCAGCAATTTATCACTCGGAGAAGTGGAGGCATATTGCTGGGAGAAAGGCATCCGACTTGACCTTGCATCTGTGGCACACCCACAATCCAATGGTCAGGTTGAGCGAGCCAATGGACTAATTCTGCAGCAGAAGAATTGCCATCTGTGCTGTGGAGTTTACGAACTACACCCAACATATCCACCGGCTACACCCCTAATTTCATGGTATATGGAGCAGAAGCCATCCTGCCTTCCGACATCCTCCACGATGCACCAAGAGTTGCCGCCTACGACGAGGATGACGCTAAAGAATCCAGACGCCTGGATGTGGACCTTCTCGAGGAGGAGCGCGTTTTGGCATGCCAAAGATCCGCCATCTACCAGCAAAAGCTATGCAGCTACCATAGTTGCCGCGTTCGGCATCGCTCGTTTAAAGAGGGGGATTTGGTGCTCCGACTTAAGCAGAAGAAGTCACACAAATTATCCCCGCCATGGGAAGGATCGTTCATCATAAGCAAGGCGCTGCTCAATGGGTCTTACTACCTTGTTGACAATCGTGAACTAAAGGATAGACCCAACGAGGATCATAAGCGTAAGCGACGTGACCCGGATGTTGACTACCCGGAGCTTGATCGGCCATGGAACATAGCATAGCTACGTCCTTTTTACACTTAGCATTTTTTATCTAATTGTGTATCTCTTATATGATCAATGAAATAAAGCTCTTTGGTTCACTCATATTTCTGAGTCTTTTACCTCCTTTAGTGTTCATTTTTGGATCATGTAAAACCTTTATGCACAAGCTTTGCGTTTGCACTTGTGAAAATTCCGCCTACGGGCGTTAGCTTAAGTTTTCTGGTCTACACGTTCTTTGTCGTTTTTATGTGGATTCTGGAGTAGTGACTTTTGGCACTTATTTTCGGCGATTTTGTGCTTAGGTTATTGACAGTGCCATTGGGCATCATCACCTAAGCGCATGGTTCCGACAACGAGTCTTCCGACTCACAAAAAGTCAAGCATAAGAACCAAAGTAATGGATAAGCCAACACTTGCTTAAAAAATATATACATGCTGGGAACCAAGTTCTTAAGTAGCAGGAAATAACAACCATTGTTTTTTCACCTTAAGTTACATCATCAAGTTTTTTCCGCGCATACACCAAAGGCGAAACAAATATTACATAGTGTTTTTCACTCTTTGGGCGCATGGAAGCAGCATTGTCCCCAGCCGGAGAATCACCCTCAACGTCGGTGCTATGATGAGACTCGGAGGAATCTTGGTTGACGCTGTCGATGGTGTTCATGAGCACGAAGACATCGATGTCCACCAACTCGGCAACTCTGGTGTCATAACCCACGAGTGATGACAAGATGGCTTCATGATCAATCTCTTTGCCGTCATCATCAACGTCGGGGATACCAGAGGTCACCGTGTCGATATCGGCATCTTCGTAGTGTGCCTTCACCATTGAGAGCGCCATCCTTGCGCCAGCCCGTGCACATGAAGCTTTCCAGCTCGTGACACGCTCGGGGGCTCGGCGCAGAATCTCTGAGTACTTCGTCACGGAGTCCGAGGCCTTGATGTATATCTGGAGGGGCTTGGCAATCTCCTTGGCTTGGGTGATGGCAGTGTTGATGAAGTTGCCGGCAAGAACCATGCATTCCTTGTCCGAAGGAGGCAAGCGGGTTAAACCCATAGGAGATGAAAATTCCGACAATGAGCGCATGAGTTCAATAAACTCTAAGTATCCAGACTACAGAAATACAAGGTGGAGAAAACTTACTGAAGATGCTGGCCCTGGCCTGCCATAGGGTGTCCGCCAAGGATTCCTTCTCTTGTTGGAGGAGCTTAAACGCCTCGCTGTGGCGTTGGTTTTGCTCATCAGCAGCTTGCTTCTGATCTTTTAAGATCGCAAGCTCCTCCTTCAAGCGATTGATTTCATGAGGCGTAATCCGCAGGCTTTCATGGAATCCTCGTGCATCTTCAGCATCTCTTCCCTCTCCTTCTTAAGGATTCTGTTCTCGCTGTCCAGCTGCTGGATGTGCTTGGACTGCTCGACAATATCCTTGGCCTTGGCGACATGTTCTGCAGAGTCGGAGAAAACAAAGTACATAGTGAGTACTCGGAGAATGAAGGCATAAAACCAAGACGGAATGCGCAAAAAAGAAAACAGACTCTTGTTTTTGATGATCGGTTCCTTCAAGATGGCAGTTTTACCCTTTTCGGCTTCAAGATCTACGCGCATCTTCTGGTACTTGTCGTTGTCCATGCCCCTCCGAGCATTCTCGTTTTGTGGAAAAAAGGAAAAAAGTTAAACCGTTGTTTAGTCTACTTGGAGCATCTAGTCGGAATTTTTCCACCTAGAAGCTCGGGGGCTACAGCGAGAGTTTTTAAACTTAGCAATATGCTTAGCTTTTCTTTGAGCATCTAGTCGGAGCTACTTCAGTTCTCGATTAGAAGCTTGGGGGCTACAGTATAAAGTTTTAACTCGGAATATGCTTAGCTTTTCTTTAAGCATCTAGTCGGAACTAATTCAGTTACAACTAGAGGCTTGGGGCTACAGTATTGAAAATTATAAACACTGCGTATGCTACTCTTAAAGCATCTAGTCGGAATAGTTTCTTCCACCTAAATGCTTGGGGGCTACAGTGAGAGTTCTTTCTAACTTAGTCACTCTTAGAGCATATAGATGCAAAACCTATGGTTTTCTGTCTACATCCTCGGGGGCTACAGTGGGATACTCATATGAAATGCAAAAGGCAAAGTAAAACTTACAAGTGCAATAATCTTGAGGTTTGTAGCACTCTCGGCTAGCAGCTTGCCAAAGGAGATGCTATTTCCTCGCAAGATATCCGCTTGCCGGAGAAGCTCCTCAATACCGCACGTCGGAGACGACGACACTCCTCCAGGAACCAGAGTTGTGTTACTCGGCGTGAGCGCCGGGTAAACTATCTTCGGGAACTCGAAGGTCTTCGGGCAGGGCGCCGCTCAGTAGTTACTAACTCCCACTACCGCCTTGCCGCCACCGATGACATCCTTAGCCGAGCTTGGCCAGCCGCTAAAGGTTTCATACCGTCACGACAACAAATGAAGTTCAAGAGAGGCGCTAGAATCCACTTCCATAGCGGAAGGGCCTGGTGCCTCCTGGGCTTGAGAGCTTGTCAGAGCAGAGGAGGGCTTGACGACAGGAGTAGCAGGGGCGATGACGGGGGAGGCGTCGCGATGCAGCATATCCTTGATATTTCTAGAAGCCCCCAAAGTTTTGGAGGTCTTCTTGAGGCTGGTCGTGGCTTTCTTCCTGAGACGTGCAAAATGCATAAGTACAGGAACAAAATGCAGATGATAGACAATGTCGGAGAATGAGAAGCTTACACTAGGAGGGGGGTGCTTTGGCAAAAATCCTGGCCTTTTTCTTTCCGCCTGTATGCGGCGGTAGTATTTTTGGAGGCTCCACCCTCCATCTTCTTTTTCTTGCCTCCGTCGGCAGCATCAGAGGTGGAGCTCTTCCGCTTTCGCGCCAACGGGACGTCGTCGTCGGACACGACCGTGACTTCCTTCATCTTTGGATCGTAGATTTGGGCAGCCAGGTTGTCCTCATCTAGATCGCTAAGATGTTAAGTAAGAAATCACCGTGCTAGATGGGACGGTGTTGGCAAGATGGAGAAATTGGAGCATATGTCGTACACAGAAAATAAATATTTACCTTTGGGCACTTGCCATCTACGAACATGTCGTAGGTGATGGTGAAGCCACGCTTCTTATCCTTCACCTTGACGATGTCCTTCAGGCGGAGCTTGACGGAGTCGCTCGAGAAGTTATCCACGGAGATCCGGAGGGTATCCCTTCGATCACTGGTATACTCGTGCATGAACTTCGCGCGGTGCTGCAGAGGTTGGATTCGCCTGATGAACCAGCACATGGCCAGGTCCAAGCCGGTCAAACCCGTCTCTACGAACCATTCGATCCGCCTTATTGCGCGAGAAGCATCGAGGTCGGAGGGAAGGGAGGCATGGGATCTCCATGTGGAAACTTCAGCGGCAGCTCCATCCGCGAAGTCCGGGTACGTTACTTCTCGGCCCGTCAAAGGAATGTCGGGGCCGTAGAAGTACGTTCGTTGCCAGTTTTTGCAGGACTCGTGACCGACGATGTCGGGGAACCGCCGTCCAGGTCGAATCTTGAAGCTTATGCTGCCGCAGTTCCTAAGCTCCTCCTTACTATGTCTGGATTCACGTTTGACAGTGAAGAAGTACACGAACAAGTCTAGCCTAGGCCTAATCCCTAGGTAACCCTCACAAAGTGTCGCGAAGTTGCTGAGCACTAAGATGCTATTGGGGGAGAGGTTATGGGGTTGGACCTTGTAGTGGTTCAAGACGGAGAGGAAGAAGTGGGAGATGGGCAGGGAAACGCCGCGTACCAGTTGAGCCTTGAGGTACACCTTTTCTCCGGCTTGGGGAGAAGGTGTCACCTTGCCGGTCGGCGCCGCCCGCAAGGCGAACCGCTCCGTCGCGGGGAGGTAGCCTTCGGCGACCATCTCCTGGATGTCGCGGTCGGTGATGTCCGAGCCGCGCCAGTCACCCTTGTGCGAGTTTGGCTCTTCTTCCAGTGGCTCTAGCGTTGCCAGATTATGGTCGCCGTCGGTGGTTTCAATCACCGCCGATCCGGGGATGATTAGGCCCTCTGGGGGCACAACGATGGAGCTCGCCGGCTTTGCTGCGGCTTCTCTCGACGCCGCCATCGATGGGGAGGAGCTGCTACTGGCCATGGAGTGTTGGAAGGATGCGACTGGCGCAAAGGGAGGCTAGGGTTTTCGAGGTTTCTCACGGAGATCTCGAGGAGGCGTGCGGCTGGAGGAAGAAGACGATGACACGAGAGGAATGAGGTAAAAAGTGGAAAGTGTCCCACGGTTACTATTTATCATGCTCTGTGTCAAGATTCGTGCAGCTGATCGAACGGTTGCCACGTAGACGACGTGTTCGTGAACATGTGCGGTAATTTCGCCACGTCTCCAACCGCCTCCGCCAACGGTTCGTATCGCCCGCGCGGGAAAATCGGATATGATTGCGTTCTCTGCATGTGTGAGTTACGAGGCGTCGCTGACCTAAGCCTATGTCCTCCTAGCTGACATGGGTAGATGAGCCGTCGCATCGAAGATTCCGGCATGGACGGATTTAATCTGACTATAGAAGATTACGATGGAAGATTTAGCATTTCTCCGGCTTACCATTCAAAGACGGAGAAAACCTTGCAGGGTTCTTTGGGAGGACTACAAGATGTTGCTTGACGATCTGCCGACATCCATCTAGACGGAGCATTCCATGTGAAGAGGCAAGACGGTGCAAGATCTCAGAGTTCTCTGAAATCTTGTTGGGATATGCTATATGGGTATCCTTATAGCATGTCTCTTATCCGACTAACCCGGGTGGCCCATAGTCGGTAGCATGGCCTATGGCCTGCTGGGCGGCCTAGTTAGGTGGATCCAGAAGGGAGGCCCATGCCGGATAAAGGAAGGCTACGGTGGAGTCACCAGCATACCCGGAGCCTTGGAGTGCAAGATACACAAGACTAGTAATAGACAGTATAGAACTCTGTGACCTATCTAGCTAGGATTTTTCCCTGTAACCCTAGGACCTGGCGACTATATAAGTCGGGCCTATGGGAGCCTTTAGGACACAACCTAGTATCGATTCATACAACCTCGCACAGCCAACCTATCTCTATAACTACGTATTGCCCTTATAGTGATTTATAGCAGGAGTAGGATTCTGCCACCGTTGTGGGATCTGAACCTGGGTAAGCCGTGTTACCTCGTACCCGTCAACCGTCCGCCTTACCCCACGTCTCTAAACACGCACTGTGAGGACCCCTCCATGGCGTACTCGTCGGCAATACCACGACAGTGGATAGTTGCTAGGAACTTCCTCTCAATTGACATCTTCATAGCAACATCTTGGTCAATGATGATGTTGTCCGGTGCTCGGCCATTCATCGCGATAAGGAAACTCTCAAACAACTAATCAAAACTGGTTGCCAACTCTTGCCTCACAAATCCGCAACCCAACATGATAGATTGTCCATGCTTGTTGATCCCGATGAACGGTGCAAACGGCGTGTTGTACTTGTTCGTCAAGTACGTGCTGTCAAAGGATACACAATCATGGTAAGCCTCCGCATATGTTCTCCTAGTAGGCCCATCAACCCAGAAGATGTTTTTCACCCTGTCCTCCTCGTCACATTCTAATCTGAAGTAAAAATCAGAATCCTTCTCTTTTTGCTCTTGAAAATGATTGATCACTTCGGTCATGTCACCATCTTTTGTTTCTTCTGCA
This sequence comes from Avena insularis, assembly GCA_023614405.1. Classification (NCBI taxonomy): domain Eukaryota; kingdom Viridiplantae; phylum Streptophyta; class Magnoliopsida; order Poales; family Poaceae; genus Avena; species Avena insularis. The sequence continues at coordinate 305,102,815 of CM042685.1, forward strand.
GTCAAAGTTGCACAGTAGTTGGTGATAGTTCTTGCAGTGTACGGGGCTAGCATCTCTGAGCCATAGAACTCTGACATTATATCCATCATCCTCCCTGCAATTTTTTTTGTAGAAAACAAACAAGTGAGGAAAACTTTATTTTTTACAGTAGCTACTAGCAACTAACATACTGATTTCTGCCAAGGTTTATATTACTAGCTAGCAACTAATACATATTGTTCTAGCAACTTTTTCCTGATTTCTGCCAAGGTTTATATTACTAGCTGGCAACTAATACATACTGTTTTAGCAACTTTTCCTGATTACATTTTTTGAAAATGCAGCAACTTAATCTGTTACACCAACAACTAACAACTTAATGTGTTACACAGCAACATACAGTACTAGCAACTAGCAATTTAATCTGTTACACCAGCAACTATGTACACTGCAACTAACAACTTCATATGGTCTTCCAGCAACTATGGGTATAGCTAACAAAAACACAGGAAATAGATTTAGTAACATACCAGCAGTCGGGTTTGTGATGTGCAAATTCTTCACAAAATCTTTTTTCTCTGCTGGTATACCTTGGTGTGACCTAAGATACTTGTTCAACGATGGCTTGTGGACAAGACGATGATTATGCCCCGTTGTAAAAGAAATAACTTCCCATCTACCATCCTTTAACTTCACCACCATCTCCGCCTTGCAATTAGTTGGTATTATTGTCTCTTTTCCACTTCTTCGGATTTTTTTTTGGCCTTTCTGCTTAGCAATCTCAGCAACAACTAACGCAAGTTCTGCGTTCTGCCGGTCCTCCTCATCCGATGATTCTGAGGATGGTACTGGCCCAACTACATCTGGTTTGTCACCTCCGCCATCATCATTCCTAGGTTTCCTGAATTTATTGCATACAAATTGTTGTTTAGAAATCTCATTGGTGCGCCCTGACTTTCTGTTCCTATTGACCTTGATTGAAAATCCAGTCCTAGCAGCATATGCGTTGTAGTGTTCCTTAGCACCCTGCAGCGTGTCATAACGCATTCCAATATGTGGGTCCATTGGCTGCGATGAAGCCTCGTTGTCATCTACATCGTCTTGGGCAAGCGATGTTGTGTTTGTACCAGCAACAAACGGTCTAGTTTCACTGTCAGTTGGTACTGTATGTACATCAACAGCGGGGGCGTCAATGTCAACTAGCAACTCCGGAGTCTCGTCAATAGCTTCTTCCATAAGGAGATGCGTGAAGTAATTAGGCGGTAGCAAACCAGCCTGCTCATTGAGGTCAAATGGCCCCTCATTGAGGTCAAGGATATCCATTGGCTGCACAACAAAAATAAATCATAAAAACAAATAAGGGAAAAAGGCAACTTCAAAGTATATATAGACAAAAAACTATGCATTGTTTGGCTAAACAGTACTTCTAATTCTATTTTTTAGCCTCACAAGTTCTAACATTTTTATTGCTGTTTTTTGACATGTAGGTACTGGTCAAGAGGCACTTGATGTGGGGAAAAGACAAGGAAGCGATGACCAGATGCAAAGAAATGAAGGCAACAAATGTTTCAAGTCATGTTTTACATGTGTTGTAATTAGGATTAGTACGTTGCAAACTCTGTTATAGTTTTCTGTTATTTTTCGGTGCAAGTATCTACTATTTGATGATATCAAGTTGGATGACAATTGTGTGAAACTAAGTTGCATACTTGTGTAAGAAAGTTGCTTGCAGATGCTACCAAGTTGCCTACTTATGTCAGTTGCCTACTGTTCACACGATGATTCTGTGAATTCAAAAACTAATGCTGGTACTCTCTGTTCACATGATGATTATGTGCGTAAAAAAGGAGCATATGCGTTGACAAGTTTAGTTGGCATGAACAAAAGTTTTCTCGGGCACAAAAGTTGGCTCAACTAAGATGCAAGTTGCAAAAATTGCCTCAGACATAAAAGTTGCATGCGATCTGGTAAAAGGTTCTATGCAACAGGGGCAAATTGCCTACCCCCCCCCCAGAAAAGTCTCATATTGAACAGGGAAAAAATGCATCCAGCAGTAGAAATAGAAGTTGCCTGTGATTTGATAGAAGTTGCTAAAAAACAGAGAAAAGTTGCTAAGAACATCACAAAAGTTGCAAATTTCATCTGAACTAAAAATTTGCATTTTTCTCCCTCTGAACTGTAATCTACTAAAAATAAGTTGTCTGGGGTATGATAGAAGTTGTTACAGAAAAGAAAAAAGTTGCTAAGAACAACACAAAAGTTGCAACTTTCATCTGAATTTGCAAGAAATAGATAAAAAAACTAGAAGGACATGGCAACATATGTTGCCTACGAGCTGGGGAAGTTATTAAGGAGCAGAGAGAAGTTGCTTCTGTTTGGCACAAAGTTGACTACAACAAAAAAAGCAACAAGAGAAAAAGAAGAGAGAAAAAGATGGATGAGTATCTGTGTTGAATCTGAGAGATCAATTCCAGATGCAGGTGCGTTCCTCGAGCTGCTCTCCCCATGGAACATGTTAGTATGGTTGAGGATTGGGTAGTTGACATGTTGTGGGTTCATGGAGCAAGCAAAAAAAAGAGGAAGCAATGGCGGCTGGGCTGGAGGAAGAAGACGATGTAGGGAATGAGATGTGGGGGCGGTAGGGTTAGAGATAGGATGCGGGGAGGATCACGTGTTGGGCGCAGTGGGGGATGCCAGATAAAGGCAGACGAGCGCCCCCCCTCGCACGAACCGAGAAAGAGTCAAAAGCAAAAAACAAAACTTTTCAAAAGCGTATCAGGACAGCTGGCGATCGTACTTGTCAAACCTGACGCGCCAGGTTCGTTTGTTTGGCGCCTAGGCGCTCGCTAGACGCCTCCATAAATCAAACAATAGATAAGCGTAAGATAAGTCCTCCATTTTGAAAGAAACTTGCTACTTGCTCTGCCAATACCAACCCATGGCTTGCATCTATCTTCAACCTTCCAATGCCTATTCAATTACCATCTTTCCTTTTCACACACACAAAAAAAACTCCCTCTGTCCACTAATATAAGACCTTTTAAATATTCTAAAGTTGATTAGATACCCTTCAGAATGAGTGAACCTATACATTAAAACAGGTCTACATACGTGTGCTCTAGAAAAAGGCTAAAAGGTATTACATTAGTGGATAGAGGGAGTACCATTTTTTCTTGAAAATATTCAAATAGTTTTCCAAAAAGTGAAATTTGTCTTAAGATGATTTTCCATATCATTCTAGAAAGAAACAGTTCCACCATGTGTGAAAGTTAGCCTTTAGATCAAATAGACATGAGGTCACATAAAAGCACCACACATTTGATTGAACATTAAACTATCCATTTGGGTGCAGTACAGTCAGTTTATTTGTTTTATTTTCTGTTTTCAAAAATTCCACCACGCTATTTATAATTATTAATAATAGTAGTCCCTCCGATCTATATTAACTGTTATAGAAATGGATGTATCTAGACATGTTTTAGTGCTAGATATATCCAATCCGTTGACAATTAATATGGATAAGAGAGTTAAAAAATCTCAAAAGTAATAAAAGCAATAGACACTAGCTTCCATCTTGGGAGCCCAAACTTCCAAACTCTTGCGCTCTGAAACTATGAAGAGCATCCGAATTCTGATACCCGACCCAGTGGACCTTTTTGTACGGTGAGGTAGCTCGCGTAGCGGTCGGGTGGTAGAAGACAAGAGACGTACGCACCACCATCACGTTTCGCGTCCCTTTCAAAAAAAAAATATCACGTTTCGCGTCCCTTTCAAAAAAAAAAAATCACGTTTCGCGTCGGTATCCGGTCCCACCGGTACGTGGGTGGTCCCTGTCCCTCCCATGTCGCTGCCACATCGGGATCACCGCCTCACCGGTACGTCGCGACACAAACGCCACCGCCGGCTCGGCCTGCAGACTGAGCACTAGTAATTCGCCCGTGTTAATTAGTAGCGGCCTCAGCATCCGACAGACTCTATTCATCGCCTTCCTTCGTCTTCGCGCGCGGCATCTCCCACTCACCAGTTGAGGCAGATACTTTTTTGCGCGGTAAGGCATGGCCCGCCACTTCGTCCTCAACACCGGCGCCAGCATCCCGTCGGTCGGGCTCGGCACCTGGCAGGCCGATCCCGGCGTCGTCGGCGACGCTGTCTACACCGCCGTCAAGGTGCGTCGACGTTGCAAACCAAGCCTGTTAATTTCTTCCCGTTTTAGCTAGTTCGTCCTTGTCCGAGTTTTTTTTTAATGTGTATATATGCGTAATTATGCAGGCTGGTTATCGGCACATCGATTGTGCTCAAATCTACGGCAACGAAAAGGAGGTAAACCATCATTCAAATAAATTATTCTCTCCTCATATTGACACTCCCTAGTCGAGGGAAACGATCTCTGAATGAAAAAGAAGCACTACGGTTGGTGTTGCAGATCGGGTTCGCTCTGAAGAAGGTGTTGGACGAGGGCATAGTCAGTCGGGAAGATCTTTTCATCACCTCCAAACTATGGTCAGTCTAGCTAAGCTCGTTTTCTGACTCCGCGATCCGTTTGTATCAGGATTCAGTCTTTGCAGCTGCCAAGAAATTCTTCAAATGGTAACGAGAGTAAATTTGTTTAAATCTGAATATTTTGTAGGAACTCTAACCAGGCGCCAGAGGACGTCCCGGTTGCAATGGACAGCACGCTCCAGGACCTGCAGATCGACTACGTGGACCTCTACCTCGTAAGCCTGCAGTGTGTTTGTACTGTACTTCTGAAATACAGTAGACTGATGGATTGCTGATTTACTGACATCATATACACTGGTGCTGCTTTGTTCGTTCGTCAGATACACTGGCCGATACGGTTGAAGAAAGGCAGCCGCTTCGGCCCGGAAAACGTCATCCCGTCCGACATACCGGCGACGTGGGCGGCCATGGAGGGCCTGTACGACTCCGGCAAGGCCCGCGCCATCGGGGTCAGCAACTTCTCCACCAAGAAGCTGGTGGAGCTGCTCGCCGTCGCGCGCGTGCCGCCGGCGGCCAACCAGGTGGAGTGCCACCCCGTCTGGCAGCAGGCCAAACTCCGGGCGCTCTGTGAGGCCAAAGGGGTACACCTCTCGGTACGTATATATCTGTCTGTCTGGCTCAGCGATCCGTTCTTGCGGTGACATGTTGTTAATTAATTGCTGAAGAAGTGTGTCGGGATGATTCGTGCAGGCGTATTCACCGCTGGGGTCGCCGGCGATGTTCAAGGCGGGCAACGTGCTGCAGCACCCGCTGGTGGTGTCGACGGCGGAGAAGCTGGGGAGGACGCCGGCGCAGGTGGCGCTGCGGTGGGGCATCCAGACGGGCTACAGCGTGCTCCCCAAGAGCACCAACGAGGAGAGGATCAGGGCCAACCTCGACGTCTACGACTGGTCCATCCCCACCGACATCTTCGCCAGCTTCTCTGAAATCGAGCAGGCAAGTATACGCAGACGCGATCGCGATGCTAGCATTTTTCGTCACGGTCGTGTGTGTCGGCTTCGTTATGAATGAAATCTTGCTCTTGGGGGACTGCAGGTGAAGCTGGTCCGAGGGGCGTTCTGGACTCACCCGGAAGGCCTGATCAAATCCGTCGAAGAGGTTTGGGACGGGGAAATAGCCTGAAGTCTCAACTGCTTCGTCCCTCGTCCGTGAAGTGCGACGTGGCGGACTGTATCTTGGCCAGAGTCATGCCCGGCCAGCAAGTGCACGCGGTAATAATCGGCAGTCGAGCTGTGAGGTTAAGCTTCGCTGCTGTCAGTATGTAATCTGCAACGGTCACTTAATCAAGTCCAGGACTGTCCTGGACCCTGTTGAACTGCAACTACGCTTCGGCCTCACCATGAAAAAACTTGCCATTTTTTTCCGATTATATGTTCCCTGAGTTCTGTTTAGAGGTTCGGTGGGAGTTAGAATTAATAACTGTGAAAGTAATTTTTTTGAAACTGGAAAAGGTTTGAGGCAGGGAGACCCAGTGTCTCCCTCCTGTCTAATCTCGTGGGTGAGGTTTACTCTAAAATGCTCTCTAGGGCTACTGAACAAAAACTTGTTTTTGGACTTCTCGCTAATGTCAGGCCTGGAGGTATAGTCAACTTGCAATACCCTGATGATACTCTCATCTTCCTTAAAAAAGATTTTGATGTGGCCAGGAATCTAAAGTGGTTGTTGTCTTTATTTGAGCAAATTTCAGGTATGAGAATAAATTTTCATCAGAGTGACTTGGTACCTCTTAATATTCAAGAAGAGGAGGTGAATGTATTTGCGCAAATCATGGGGTGTAAAGTTGGGGGATTCCCCTTAAAATATCTAGGGATTCCTCTTTACCATACCAAACTTATGAAAGAGGATCTACAACCTATTATTGACAAAATCATTAAAAGAATTGGAGGGTGGAGAGGGAGATTACTTCCGTATAGTAGCAGAATTGTGCTTATTAGAGCATGTTTAGCTTCTATACCTATTCATTTACTTTCTGCCATTAAATTCCCAGCTTGGGCCATTAGAGCCATTAAATCGCACATGGCTACATGTTTATGGGATGATTATGAAGGGCACAAGAAGTATCACCTAGCAAACTGGGGGCTAGTAAGTGTCGACGGACAGGATCTCAGCTCTGGTTCTAGGTTGGACAGGAAAGAAGAAGAGAACGGGATATTTATGGGAGCTTCTCCCTCCTTCGATTCATCGGTACAGCCTTATACATGGCACAACATTTTTACATCTTACCCCTCTACAATACTAATATCTAACACAGCTCCAACACTCCCCCTCAAGATGGGGCAAATATATTTAAGAGCCCATCCTTGCTACATATTCTCATAAATGATACATTACACACTCCTTTTGTCAACATATCAGCAATTTGTTCTCCAGACCTAACAAACTGGACTTGAAGTAGTCCCTCGTCTATCTTTTCTTTGATGAAGTGCCTATCTATTTCGATATGCTTTGTCCTATCATGATGAACATGATTATTCACAAAGCTGATTGTAGCTTGATTATCACAATACAATTGAAGGCGTGTATTATCAAACAGCCGCAGTTCCATCAATAATATCCTCAGCCACATCAATTCACACAAGCCTGAAGCCATAGCTCTAAACTCTGCTTCTGTTGTGGATCTCGACACTACGTTCCGCTTCTTACTCCTCCAGCTAACCAGATTACCATCAACAAACACACAATAGCCCGAGGTTGATTTTCTATCATCTAGGCATCCAGCCCAGTCTGCATATGTATAACCTTCTATATTTAGGTGCCCATTTCTAGAGAACAATATACCCTTTCCAAGATAGGTTTTGAGATACCGTAAGATGCGATTCACGGCATCCAAGTGACCTATGCGGGGGTCATGCATATATTGGCTGACAACACTAACCGCATATGAAATGTCTGGTCTAGTGTGTGATAGATAGATTAAGCGCCCCACTAGTATCTGATATTGGTGTTTATCTACTGGATCACCAGATTCTGCTAAAATGTGATGATTTGATTCAATGAGAGTGATTGCTGGTCTACACTCGAGCATTCCAATCTCCGCAAGTAAATCAAGTACATACTTCCTTTGTGAGAGATAAATATATTGAGTACCATATGCAACCTCCATTCCAAGGAAGTAGTGAAGATACCCCAAGTCCTTAACTTCAAATGATTTTGACAGCATCTCCTTAAGATGTGATATCTCCTTGTCATCATTTCCTGTAATGACTATGTCATCAACGTAGACAACAAGAATTGTAATTTTACCACTACAATGCTTAAAGAAAAGGGTGTGATCTGTATTTCTTTGTTGGTAACCCATCAAGCATATCTCCTTTCTAAATCCCCAAACCAAGTTCTTGGTGACTGTTTTAGTCCATAAAGGGATTTCCTTAATTTACACACCTTACCCTCAGTTTCTCTCGAATTAAAACCCGGAGGAATTTCCATATATACTTCTTCTTGCAACTCCCCATGAAGGAATGCATTTTTAACATCCAATTGGAATAGTTTCCATTTCGGTTAGCTGCTACTGAGATTAATGTCCTGATTGTATTCATTTTGGCTACCGGAGCAAATGTTTCATCATAATCCACCCCATATGTTTGACTATACACCTTCGTGTTGGAATTATGCCCTAGAGGCAATAATAAAGATGTTATTATTATAATTCTTGTTCATGATAATGTTTATATTCCATGCTAGAATTGTATTAAGCGGAAACTTTAATACTTGTGTGGTTTGTAAACAACACCGTGTCCCTAGTACGCCTCTATGGACTAGCTCATTGATTAATGATGGTTAAGGTTTCCTAATCATAGACATGAGTTGTCAATTAATAATAAGATCATATCATTGGGAGAATGATATGATGGACAGACCCAAACTAAGCAGAGCAATTAGATCGTGTCATCGTGTTCGTCTTTGCGAAGCTTTTCTTATGTCAAATATTGTATTCCTTAGACCATGAGATAATACAACTCCCTGGTATTGGAAGAAATCTTTGAGGTCATCAAACGTCATCCTATGAGAGGGTGATCATAAAGGTGTCTCTCAGGTGATCGGAAAGTACCTGTTGGGTTGTATGTATCGAGATGGGATTTGTCCCTCCCAAGTCGGAGAGATATACTTCGGGCCCACTCGGTAATCGATATCAACACCGCTTGCAAGCATGTGGTTAAGGAGTTAATCACAAAGTGATATCGGATTACGGAACGAGTAAAGTACTTGCTATGAACGAGATTGAACTAGGTATGACGGTACCGATGATCGAATCTCGGGCAAGTAAAATATCGCGAGACGAAGGGAATATATATATGGGATTGATTGAATCCTGGCATCATGGTTCATCCGATATGATCATCGATGAATGTGTGGGAGTTAATATGGGTTTCCAGACCCCGCTGTTGATTATTGATAGAAGATCATGTCTGCATATTCTCGAACCCGCAGGGTCACACACTTAACGTGTCTCGACGCTAGGATAGATTGGATAATTGGTTTATGAGTTTTTGTTAGGAGTCTCGGATGGGATCCGGGACATCACGAGAGGTTCCGGAATGGTCCGAAGAATAAGATTCATATAAGGCAGTGCAGTTTTTGGAGTTCGGAATTGTCCCGGGTTAATCGGTATTGTACCGGAACCTTCTAGAACCTTCCGGAGGGGGACCAACGTGGTCCCACCTGTCGGGAGGGGGCATGGGCCTATGAGGGAGTGCCCTGGCCGCATTGGGCCAGGGGCACAAGGCCCCATAGGGCCCAACCGGCCAGCAAGGGTAAAACCCTAGTTGGAGCTTCTAGAAGGGGGGGGTTCCTTGCCCCCACTCCTCCCTCCTTGGCCGCCGGCCTAGGGCTTGGGGGAGGGGTTAGGGCAGGCGCCCACCCCTCTATATATAGAGGGCTGGGGCGCACCACCCCCCCACACCTTCCCATCAACCCTAGCCGCCCTGCTGCCCTCCTCTCTCTCTCCCTCCCGACTGCGTGTAGGCGAAGCCCTGCTGCAGAAACTCTCCACCAATTGCACCGCGCCATCGCGTTGTAGATACAACCCATCTCTCCACCATACTTGCTGGACCAAGGAAGGAGGAGACGTTGAGGTGCCGCACGTGTGCATCTCACGGAGGCATCGCCACTTGTGGTGCTAGATCAGATCGGATCGCGAGGAGGAGAAGCGAGTACGACTACATCACCCACGTTCCGACGAACGTTCCGCTGTGCGAATCTTCAAGGGTATGAAGATCTAATCCAATCTCTCTCGTTGTTTGCATCTCCTAGATTAGATCTTGGCTTCCCTCTGTTTGCAACCGTAGAAAATTTTGATTTACTATGCCGCGAAACCCTTCAGTGGTATCAGAGCTAGATCTATGCGTAGATGTGATTCACGAGTAGAACGCAACATGGTTGTTGCGGGCGTTGATGTTTTCTGTTGCAAGCCTCTTGTTTGTGTTCTTCTTATGACGCGGGATAGTGAGATTGAAGCGGTCCAGGCCAACCTTACGTGACGTCGTTCGCGAGACCGGCTCCGCACTTGACATGTGGCTTGTTCCACACATGCGGCTGGTGGATGCCTGTTTCTCTCACTATAGTTGTCATGGGTTTAACACCGGAGTTTGGCAACCATAATATCACCTTTGTGGATTTCCGTAGGTAAGAATCGTTCTTAGCTTGCTACTCCCATAAGCCACGTAAAACATGCAACAACAAAGTAGAGGCGTCTAACTTGTTTTTGCAGGGAGTGTTTTCTGTGATATGGTATGGCCCAAGATGTGATGTGTATATTGTATGCGATGATCATGTTTTGTAATGTTTCACGACTTGCATGTCGATGAGTACACAACCGGCAGGAGCCATATGGTTGTCTTTATAATTGTGTATGACCTGCGAGTCAACTTCTTATACGCCATGTAATAGCTTTACTTTATCGCTAAGTAGTTAGCAATAGTTGTAGTTGCTATTTATGGTGGAGGCAATTATGGTGGAGTGATGGAGATCATGCCGGCACGCACAAGATGGAGATCATTGCGCGAAGATTGGCTATACCATGTCACATAAAGTTATATGCATGTGATGTTTATCCTTTTTTATGTATCTTATTATGCTTAGATCGCGACGGTAGCATTATAAGATGATTCCTCACTTAAAGATCAAGATAAAAACTGTGTTCTCCCCATGTATGCACTGTTGCGAAAGTTCGTCGTGTCCAAGCATCACGTGATGATCGGGTGCTATAGACTCTACGCTCACATACAACGGGTGCAAGCCAGTTTTGCACACGCGGAAATACTTGGGTTTGACTTGACGAGCCTAGCATGTACAGACATGGCCTCAGAACACATGAACCGAAAGGTTAAGCATGAGTCATATGAATGATATGATCGACACTTCGTTGTCCACCATTGAAGCCACATCTCTTCTCGTGAAGATCGGATTAGGTGTGGTGAATTTGGATCGTGTTCACTAAACAACTTGAGGGATGTTGAATTTAGTGGGAGTTCATCTAGTAATTTGATTAAAATTTGAACTAGTTATCATGAACATAGTCTAATTTGTACTTGCAAATACTGTAGATCACATGGCTAAGTCCAACTTCAACTTCAACGTTTTTGCTGAGAAAGAAAAGCTTAAGAACAATGGGTCTAACTTCACCAATCGGTTCCACAACTGAGAATCATTCTCTCTCTGGCGTTAAAAGGACTATGTCCTTGAGAAAGCGTTAGGTAACCCCTCAGAATCAAGCGCACCGGATGAGAAAGCTGTATCATCACAAGAAAGATGATTATGGTGTGATTAAGAGCACCATGTTGTTTTCTATGGAATCGGACCTTCAAAATCGTTTTGAAGACTATCCCGGGCCCTTTGAGATTCTCGAGGAGCTGAAAACCATGTTTCAGACTCAGGCCCGTTCTGAGAGATATGAGATCTCTGAGAGATTCTTTAACTGCAAGATGGAGGAAGGAAGTTCCATTAGTGAGCACGCCATTAAGATGTCGGGCCACACTCAACGCCTTTGAGCAATCAGATCGAAGATTCCAGAGGAGCTCAAGATTGACAGGTTCTGCAATCACTCCCTCCCAGCTACAAAAGTTTTGTAGTGACTCATAATCAGATTGGTTCCATCGATACGATCACCGAGCTCTTCGCAGTCAAGGCTGCGAGGTGGACATCAAGAAGGATAATAATGTGTTGATGGTCAACAAGCCCTCCTTTAAGAAAGGTAAAGGTGCAAAGAAGCCCTTCAAGAAAGGCGCGGCAAGCGCGTTGCCTCGCTGGAAGAAGCTCGTGTCCTGGTCCTAAGCCGGACATGGAGTGCTTCTATTGCAAGGACAAGGGTCACTGGAAGCGCAACTGTCCGAAGTACTTAGCGGACAAGAAGGCTGGCACCATCAAAGGTATATTTGATATACATGTTATTGATGTTTTCCTTACTAGCCCTCATTGTAGTGCCTAGGTATTTGATCTTCGTTTCATTGCTAATATTTGTAACTCGAAAAAGGAGCTACGGAATAGACGGGCCAATAGGGATGAGGTGACGATGCGTTGGCAACGGATCAAGAGTTGATATGATGGCCGTCGGCACGCTCTCCTTAGTTTTACCTTCGGGATTAGTTTTAAACCTTAATAAATGTTATTATGTGCCTGCGTTGAGCATGAACATTATTTCTGGATTGTGTTTATTGCAAGACGGTTATTCATTTAAATCGGAGAATAATGGTTGTTCTATTTATATGAGTAACATCTTTTATGGTCATGCACCTCTTGTGAATGGTTTATTTCTTCTAAATCTCGAAAGGGATGAAACACACATCCATAACATTGAGGCTAAGAGATGCAAAGTAGATAGTGATAATACTACTTATTTGTGGCACTGTCGTCTAGGTCATATTGGTGTAAAGCGCATGAAGAAACTCCATTCTGATGGACTTTTGGAGTCTCTTGATTTTGAATCATTTGACACATGCGAACCATGCCTCATGGGCAAGATGATCAAAACCCCGTTCTCCGGAATGATGGAGCGAGCAACGAACTTGTTGGAAATCATACATACCGATGAGTGTTTCGACGCGCGGTGGATATCGCTATTTTCTCACTTTTACCGATGACTTAAGTAGATATGGGTATATCTATTTAATGAAACATAAATCTGAAATATTTGAAAAGTTCAAGGAATTTCAGAATGAAGTGGAAAACCATCGTAACAGAAAGATTAAGTTTCTACGATCCGATCATGGGGGCAAATATTTGAGTTATGATTTTCTCACGCATCTTAAAGCAAGCGGAATTGTTTCGCAACTCACGCCACCCGGAACACCACAACGCAATGGTGTGTCTGAACGCCGGAATCGAACTCTATTAGATATGGTCCGGTCGATGATGTCTCTTACTGATTTGCCGTTATCATTTTGGGGTTATGCATTAGAAACCGCTGCATTCACTTTAAATAGGGCTCCATCTAAATCCGTTGAGACGACACCATATGAACTGTGGTTTGGTGCTAAACCTAAGTTGTCGTTTCTTAAAGTTTGGGGATGCGAGGCTTACGTCAAGAAGTTGATGCCAGACAAGCTCGGACCCAAAGCGGAGAAATACGTCTTCATAGGATACCCTAAGGAAACTATTGGGTATACCTTCTATCACAGAACCGAAGGCAAAGTGTTTGTCGCAAAGAACGGTTCCTTTCTTGAGAAGGAGTTTCTCTCGAAAGAGGTGAGTGGGAGGAAAGTAGAGCTAGACGAGGTTGTTGAACCTTCTCTTGAATTGGAGAGTAGCGCAGCACCTGAAATTGTTCCAAAGGTCACCGCACCAATAATAGAGGAAGCTAATGATAAGGATCATGAAGCTTGGACGATGTTTATCGAATGTCGCAGGTCAACAAGGTCGCGTGCCCCTCCTGAGTGGTACGGCAACCCTGTCTTAACTGTCTTGTTAGTAGATGACAGTGAGCCTGCGAACTATGAGGAAGCGATGATGAGCCCAGACTCTGAGAAATGGCTAGAGGCCATGAAATCTGAATTGGGATCCATGAGCGAAAACCAAGTATGGACTTTGGTGGACCCTCCTAGCGACCGAAAGGTCGTTGAGTGCAAATGGATTTTCAAGAAGAAAACGGACGTGGATGGTAATGTTACCGTCTATAAAGCACGGCTTGTCGCGAAAGGTTTTCGACAAGTTCAAGGTGTTGACTACGATGAGACTTTCTCTCCCGTAGCAATGTTTAAGTCCATTCGGATTTTATTAGCAATTGCTGCGTTTCATGATTATGAAATATGGCGATGGATGTCAAGATCGCGTTCCTCAATGGCAACATTGATGAAGAGTTGTATATGATGCAACCCAAGGTTTTGTCGATCCTAAGGATGTGATAAAGTATGCAAACTTCAGCTCTATTTATGGACTGAAGCAAGCATCTCGGAGTTGGAACCTTCGTTTTGATCAAGTGATCAAGAGCTTTGGATTTGTTCCAAATAGCTACGAAGCTTGTATCTACAAGAAAGTGAGTGGGAGCTCGGTGACATTTCTGGTACTATATGTGGATGACATATTGATTATTGGAAATGACATTAACATGCTTAACGATGTGAAGAGTTATTTGAACAAGTGTTTTTTGATGAAAGACCTAGGTGAAGCTGCTTATATATTGGGCATCAAAATCTATAGAGATAGACAAAGACGCTGATAGCTTTAAGCCGAGTACATACCTAGACAAAGTTCAAAAGGTTCGTAATGGATAAGGCAAAGAAAGGTTCAGGCCTATGTTGTCGGTAAGATATTGAGCAAGGCTCGGTCCAGCCACGGTAAATGATAGGAAGCTATGAGCAAAGTGCCTTATGCCTCGCCATAGGTTCTATCATGTATGCCATGTTGTGTACTAGACCGATGTGTCCAATGCTCTTAGTTTGACGAAAGGATATCAAAGTGATCCAGAGTGGAACATCGACAGCCGTGAAGAACATCCTAAAGTACCTAAATAGAACTAAAGAAATGTTCTTAGTCTATGGGTGATGAACAGCTCGTCAGTAAAGGTTACGTCGACGCTAGTTTCGACAATCGACAAGGATGATTCTAAATCTCGAGTGATACATTTATATTTTGAATGGAGGAGCTGAGCGGAGAAGCCGCAAGCAAAGCGTGATCATGGGATCTACAAGAGAAGCGAATACATGGCTGCTGCATAAGCGCCAAGTGAAGGAGTTTGGATCAAACTTCATCATCGAAGCTTGGCGTGGTTCCAAGTGCATTGGACCCACTGGAGATATTGTGTGACAACACTGGCGCCATAACACTCGCTAAGGAACCAAGATATCATCCAAAGACCAAGCATATCAACCGCAAGTTTCATATAATTCGAGATTATATAGCAGATGGAGATCTGAAGATTAGCAAAGTACATACAGATATGAATGTCGCAGATCCATTGACTAAACCTCTTCCACGTGTAAAACATGATCAGCACCTCAGTGCCATGGGTGTGAGATTGTTGCCAAATGTAAACTAGATTATTGACTCTAGTGCAAGTGGGAGACTGTTGGAATTATGCCCTAGAGGCAATAATAAAGATGTTATTATTATAATTCTTGTTCATGATAATGTTTATATTCCATGCTAGAATTGTATTAAGCGGAAACTTTAATACTTGTGTGGTTTGTAAACAACACCGTGTCCCTAGTACGCCTCTATGGACTAGCTCATTGATTAATGATGGTTAAGGTTTCCTAATCATAGACATGAGTTGTCAATTAATAATAAGATCATATCATTGGGAGAATGATATGATGGACAAACCCAAACTAAGCAGAGCAATTAGATCGTGTCATCGTGTTCGTCTTTGCGAAGCTTTTCTTATGTCAAATATTGTATTCCTTAGACCATGAGATAATACAACTCCCTGGTATTGGAAGAAATCTTTGAGGTCATCAAACGTCATCCTATGAGAGGGTGATCATAAAGGTGTCTCTCAGGTGATCGGAAAGTACCTGTTGGGTTGTATGTATCGAGATGGGATTTGTCCCTCCCAAGTCGGAGAGATATACTTCGGGCCCACTCGGTAATCGATATCAACACCGCTTGCAAGCATGTGGTTAAGGAGTTAATCACAAAGTGATATCGGATTACAGAACGAGTAAAGTACTTGCTGTGAACTAGATTGAACTAGGTATGACGGTACCGACGATCGAATCTCGGGCAAGTAAAATATCGCGAGACGAAGGGAATATATATATGGGATTGATTGAATCCTGACATCGTGGTTCATACGATATGATCATCGTTGAATGTGTGGGAGTTAATATGGGTTTCCAGACCCCGCTGTTGATTATTGATAGAAGATCATGTCTGCATATTCTCGAACCCGCAGGGTCACACACTTAACGTGTCTTGACGCTAGGATAGATTGCATAATTGGTTTATGAGTTTTTGTTCGGAGTCTCGGATGGGATCCGGGACATCACGAGAGGTTCTGGAATGGTCCGGAGAATAAGATTCATATAAGGCAGTGCAGTTTTTGGAGTTCGGAATTGTTCCGGGTTAATCGGTATTATACCGGAACCTTCTAGAACCTTCCGGAGGGGGACCAACGTGGTCCCACATGTCGGGAGGGGGCATGGGCCTATGAGGGAGTGCCATGGCCGCATTGGGCCAGGGGCACAAGGCCCCATAGGGCCCAACCGGCCAGCAAGGGAAAACCCTAGTTGGAGCTTCTAGAAGGGGGGGGTTCCTTGCCCCCCACTCCTCCCTCCTTGGCCGCCGGCCTAGGTATTGGGGGAGGGGTTAGGGCAGGCGCCCACCCCTATATATATAGAGGGATGGGGCGCACCAGACCCCCACACCTTCCCATCAACCCTAGCCGCCCTGCTGCCCTCCTCTCTCTCTCCCTCCCGACTGCGTGTAGGCGAAGCCCTGCTGTAGAAACTCTCCACCAATTGCACCGCGCCGTCGCGTTGTAGATCCAACCCATCTATCCACCATACTTGTTGGACCAAGGAAGGAGGAGACGTCGAGGTTCCGCACGTGTGCATCTCACGGAGGCATCGCCACTTGTGGTGCTAGATCGGATCGGATCGCGAGGAGGAGAAGCGAGTACGACTACATCACCCACGCCCGATTTAACGCTCACGTAATCTTCAAGGGTATGAATATCTAATCCAATCTCTCTCGTTGTTTGCATCTCCTAGATTAGATCTTGGCTTCCCTCTGTTCGCATCCGTAGAAAATTTTGATTTACTATGCCGCGAAACCCTTCACTTCGCTACTAATCTAGCCTTGTATCTTTCAATCTTGCCTTCTGAATTCTGTTTTATAGTAAACACCCATTTACACCCAACTACTTTCTTATTTGGAGGGAGAGTAGTAAGTACCCATGTGTTGTTTTTGTCTAGCGCTTGCATCTCTTCTAGCATTGCCATCCTCCATTCTAGGTATTGCTTTGCTTCTTGCCAATCACGAGGAACATGTACTGCAGAATCTAAGGATGCTATAAATGACTTGTAATGAGAGCAAACAGAGGAATACGAAACATAATTTGAGACACAATATGGGGACCGTTTTGAAGGTAATTTCCCAGCATTTGTCCATGGTTATTTTCGATGGGCAATAGGAACATCTAAATCATCATACCGAGAGGAGAGTGTACCATCATTTGTAGATGATGATGAAATTTGGGATGAATCTGGAATAATTTCCTCCACCTGCACATATTCCTGTCCCGTTCGGTGTCTCCTGAAATATACTTGGAGTTGTCGGTCCTCATTCGGTTTAGGCCATTGTAATGCTTCATTCGGTATGCCTTGAAACTCCCCTTGTACCTCCTCATTGTTTGTTTCTGATAGACTTCCACCTTCATCACCCTGTGTATCACATGTAGGCATTACTCCAACAATCATATTATTTGTGATTGCATCATTGTCTTCCTCTCCCCCTGTCGTGCAATCTGTTTCTGAGGTATCATCAACAAACATTCCAGAAAACACATCAGTTAAACCAATTGGTTCACCATAAAATGCCTCATGCTCCCTGAATACTATGTTCATGCTTATGAACATCCTTTTTTTCAGAAGGACACCAACATTTGTACCCATTTTATTTTCCAGAATATCCAACACATATACATTTTACAACTCTAGGATCTAACTTTCCAACCGATGGCATGTAATCTTTCACAAAGCATACACATCTAAACACTTTTGGCGGAATCACATATGAAGTTTTACCTGTTAAGCACTCTATAGGTGTCTTATGATCAAGCACTCTAGATGACATTCGGTTGATCAAGTAGGCAGCAGTCATCACTGCCTCACTCCACAAATATTTGGAGACATTCATAGTTATCACCAAACACCTAGTAACCTCTAGGAGATATCTATTTTTCCTCTCGGCTAAACCATTCTACTGCGAGGTGCTTGGACAAGTTTGATGAATAATCCCTAAGTTTGATAAATATTCATCAGACTCTTTGTTCACATACTCGGTACCATTGTCAGTACGTAGTACTTTCATCCGAGCATTATATTGTGTCACAACCATATTATAAAAATCTCTAAAGCATTCAAACACATCACTTGTTTCTCAAAACATACACCCAGGTAGTTCTAGTGCAGCAATCAATAAAAGTGACAAAATACCGATAACCATTAATTGACACCACTCCACTTGGTCCCCATACATCTGAATGGATAGTTTGAAGCGGCACACTACTACGGTTGTCTGATGATACATAAGATGTCCGGGTTTGCTTCCCATACTGACAAGCATCACACAACATCTTTTCCTTACTAACTTTACTAAAAAGGTCGGGATAGAGTTGACCCAAAATATGAAAGGGCATATGCCCAAGTCGACGGTGTTGTAATAGAAATTCCTCTAGTAGATTGTGGTTGTGGGCCAGGGCAGCAGCTACAAATGGTGATGTATTGGTGTCCAAGTAGTACAACCCCTTATGCATGCTCCCCCTCCCAAGTTCTCTTCCAATCCCAAGTTCCTGAAGTAAGCACCAACGTGGAAAGAAAATGGCAGCATAATTCAGATCATTTGTAATACAACTGATGGACAAAAGATTAATTGGGAATGAAGGAACATGTAACACTGATGAGAGGGACATGTTATTGTCACATTTGACTGTCCCTGTTCCCATAATAACTCGAGTCGAACCATCTGCCAAGATCACACTCTGTCCTTTCAAGTTAATTTGAAAAATCCAAATGGGAGCCAACCATATGCCTAGATGCACCTGAGTCTATTAACAAGGGTATGCAATTAGATTCATAATTTTCAGCATTAGAATTTTTACCGCCAAAGTTCGCAGAGGCAGCGGAGGTTGATGGAGTAGATGCTTCGGCTGACTGTTTGTCCCTTAGATTCATCATCTTGAGTTGATTCCGTCTTTCTAGATCCTTTGGGGTCATCTCCACAAACACATTTTTTTTGTGGCCTCTGTGGTAGCTAAAGTATTGGCTCTCCCTACCGGCCACATACCTCGTCCTTGGACACCTCGACGTCCACCAATCATGCGGTCACGACCCCTACCGCGCCAATTCTGACCTCTAGCCCAGCCAGCTCCATTCAACTTAGGACAAGAGGCCTTCACATGCCCAGGCTGACCACACTCGAAACATGTTTTTTCGAATGCATTTATCCCTGGCCGTTGATTAGCATTGTTCTCAGCGGCAAACAGAGCTGAACGCGTATGTGCCACTCCTTGCGTGTCAAGCCCAGTTGCCTCTAACCGTAGGCGTGTCTCTTCATTAAGGATTGAAGAAATTGCTTACTTCAGGTTAGGTAGCTTCCCGGTGCCATAGAGCATTGCCCTCCTGTTCTCGAATCTTCGGTTCAGTCCATTCAAGAAATCTCTCACTCGCCTTCTTTCTATCAATCGTTATACTTCTCCATACACTTGCCACATTCCAATTCAACATGATCATAATAATCTAGGTCACTCCACAACCTTTTTAATTCTGAAACATAGTCCACTGTTGTCCTCTCTCCTTGACTGACCTGTTGTAATTGCTTCTATATTTTGCAAGCAAGCATATCATTGCCAACTCCTGAGAAGGTTCCTTTCAAGAGCCTCCAAATTTTTGAAGCCTCCTTAATTCTATCAACTTGCTTTGCTATTTGAGGTGAGACAGAACTTAACAACCAGGCTCTCACCAAAGCATTTGTCATCTTCCACCTTTGTCCCTCATTTGAGTTCTCTTCTACGGGCTTCTCAATTGTGCCCAAGATGTAACCCTCAAGCTTTCGAGAAACCAGGATGGTTTCTGCGTGCTCCGCCCAGCTTGCATAAGTGTCAGATCCCTCCAGCTTCACATGAGGTAGCTGTAGAGGATGTACCTCCTCCTTGACAACTTGTTCTTCTCTTGAGATCTCTCCTTGTTTACTAATTGCATCAAATAGAGATCGGTGCCTATCATCCATTACCTGCAGGACAGTCGCTAGCTCTCCTATTGTCACAACCTTTTCACCCATCTTCCAACAGTGCCTTCACTGCAACAAACAACTCACACTGTTGCTAATCACCACCCAGATTTTCACACGAATCACACATCTAATCCCAGCTGCAGCTGTCTTCTCCTCAAATCTCAGCCTTCCCCAAATCCACAACTGCCACTATATCTTCATAGATCTCATCCTTGCCAAACAACCAGAGGACCTGACCTTTATTGGAGAAGCTGCAATCTAGACTCCTAGACTCGTAGCTCCTCCAATCCCTTGAGCAGGTCGGGCTCCCCCAATCCACAGCCGCCTTCCATGCCACCGTCTTCGCCCACAACACCCAAGATTCTTTAATCAGCCGCCGGACAGCGTCGCCGCGCGCTCTGATACCATGTCGACGGACAGGATCTCACCTCTGGTTCTAGGTTGGACATGAAAGAAGAAAAGAACGAGATATTTCTGGGAGCTTCTCCCTCCTTCGATTCATCAGTACATCCTTATACAGGGCACAACATTTTTACATATTACCCCTCTACAATACTAATATCTAACACAGCTCCAACAGTAAGTATGAAAAAAGAGTATGGGGGTTCGGGCATCCTCAGTATGAGAGAAATGAACATTTGCTTGCTCTCCTCTCGGATTAAAAGGTATAATTTGGTTAAAAATAGAATCTGGAGACAAATTATTGATTTCAAATATAGCACTCAGTTTCCTAATATTTTTGCGTGTAAAGAGTATAATATTTCATCGTTTTGGAAAGGGATATGTGGGCTAGCAAAGCAGCCCGGATGGGATACAAGTGGTTAGTGGGAGATGGTAGAAGTGTGCGTTTTTTGGGAGGATCACTGGCTTGGCAACACTAGTTTGGCCACCCAATTTTTTTGATTTGTAAATAATTTGTGACCAACATAATCAAACTATCTGCCAGGTATGGGATGGGCAGCAACTTAAGGTCTCCTTTAGGAGATGCTTTGACGAGAGGCTAATGTCTGGTGTTGAGTGAGGAACATGACACAATGGTGTGGAAGTTACATAGCTCTGGGTTATATACATCACAATCCTTATATGCGGTACTTAACTTTAGGGGAGTTACCCCAGTATTTGTCCCGTCTGTTTGGAAGTTAAAAATACCCCATAGGGTACAAGTCTTCTTATGGCTAGTCTCGCATAATAAAATTTTGACAAGAGACAATTTAAGTAAAAGGCATGTTTATTCTGTAGTGAGGATGAGACGTGCAATCACCTACTATTTGAATGTGTGGTTGCTAAAATACTTTGGAATGAGCTGAACAAAATGCTTGGATGTACTGATCTCTATGACTATGAACCAGTTGCTAAGTATTGGGTTAGTAATGATAAGAATTCTGTTAAAAATATGGCCACGTCAGTTATGATGTGGTCCACTTGGAAGTTGAGGAATGATATACATTTTGGCCGCAATTTATGGTCCGGTTTGCAGGTGGTGTGAAAAAGATGTTGAATTTACTGAAGAAATGGAGAATATTATGCCCATAGAAGGACATCCTACTGATGGACAGATGCCTGAAGCTCTTAGAAGAAAAGGCAGCGGAACCTCCCCGGATAACCTGGCGCTGAAGAAAAGGCGAATCTTGATGATTGCTGGTCCGGGGACGCCGGAAGTACTGGAGTCCAGGACCAGGAGGTGGCGCAAGCTGATCTGATGCATTTCAATTCACTTCCTTCTCAGTATTTTCCAGGCGAAAAAAATCTGGTGTAATGCGGTTGGTAGACTCTGTTTTTTTATCTTGCTGTAGCATAGACCAGATCGTGTTTGCACTTTGGTAGATCTCTCTTTTCCTCTGGGCTCTAGCCGGAAGGTTGATGTAAACGAAAAAAGACAATCTGAATGGTTGTTTCATTTCTTTATGGAATGGAACAGGGCGAGGAGCCTTGTGATCTAAAAAAAAAGAAGTTCTGTTTAGAACGTATGTGGTGCACCGGGCTCCCAAACCCACTTTCATGAAACTGGTAAAACACACTAACATGACGTATATATCGTGTTTCTAAAAGAAAAAGGCAGGTAAATAAATACTAGTACGTCCATTCCATATTAACTGTCACATATGCTTGTAGAACCAGTCTACTTTAAGGATGGCGGTTTATCCCACTACGGATCATTGGTATCGAACACAAGATTTACCAGGTTTTATTTTGGGCCGTACTACGCGTTTTTCGGAGGATATTTTCCTAAAATTCCTCCCGGTTTTGCTACACTTAGACCCACTTTTGCTACATAATATCCCGCTTTTGTTACACCGTAGCAGAAAATGGTTCGTCATAGAAATAGAAAAACAGACTAACCTTGCCGGAGAGTTCGCCGGAGACTTCGCCGGCGATCGTGTAGCAAAAAAAAAATACTAATGTAGCAAACCCGACCTCACCGGAGACTCGCCGGAGATTTTCGTCGGAGACTTTCATCATAAACCTTGTAGCAGAAACTTTGCGCTAGTGTAGCAAAACCATACAACAGTGGTAGCAAAAAACATGTGCTAATATAGCAAAAAGAAGACCTCGCCAGAGACTTCCGCCGGGAGACCTCGCCGGACACCTCGTAGCAAGGTCCCAGCCCATGGTAGCAAACACTGCTGCCTCTTGTAGCAAATCGAATTCGCCATTGTAGCAAGCGCCGCCACCATGTGTAGCAAAAAAGCGACGTTGTCGTGGTAGCAAGTGCTAAATCAGTGTTAGCAAAATCGCCAAACGGTGGTAGCAAAAAATGTATTATTATAACAAATCCAACTTCATAGACACCTCGTCGAAGATCTCGTTGAAGAACTTTCTAGCAAAACACACACAATAAAGTTGTAGCAAAAAGATTGTGCGAAAGTAGCAAACAAATATACTAATATGTAGCAGAAAAAAATGACAAGAAAGCGAGTGTGGCGGCTTGCAGCAGTACAGCGGTGGCCCCCGACGGCACGGCAATGGCGGCGCGCAGTAGTGCGGCGATGGCCCCAGCGACGCGGTGGCAGCCCAGCAGCGCGTCCGCGCGGTGATGTGAGGCTGCAAGCGCGGCGGCGCGCAGCAGTGCGGCGGCGGCCCCGGGAGCGTGTGTCCGTATGGGTGAACGCGAGCATCAGCGACTGCGCGCAGCAGTGCGGCGATGGCCCGGTAGGCTGCAGCGCGGCGGCTCGCAGCAGTGCGGCGGCGGCCCCTGGGAGCGCGTACGTGCAGGTGAACGCGGGCGTCAGCGACGGCGCGCTGCAGTGCGGCGATGGCCCCGGCGACGCGACGGCGGCCCGGAAGCGCGTCCGTGCGGGGACGTGAGGCTGCAGCGCGGCGGGGTGCGGGTGAACGCAGGCTTCAGCGCGTGAGCTAGCTAGCTATCCGGGGGATTCGATCCTCCGAGAGAACAGTATCATTTCCCTTTTATTTTGCATGAAAAGAGAGTTTATTAAATACTTAGTGGATAGGTTACAATCAGAGTTCAGATTCGGGGCGATCTTATCAGGACAACTTATCATCATCAGAATCAAATTGGGTTGTTTTCAGGCTGAAGGCTCTCTCGATCAGTAATTGCTACGTCGACGTCCGCTTGAGTCGGCAACTCGGTACCGTGTCCCGTCTGGCCCAAGAAGCCCAACTCCCGGACGGTCTTTGAGCCCGTCAGATAATAAGCACCTGGGAGGCAACACGTCTAAACGATCTAAGCTGGATGTTTTAGTCCCGTACTGCTCCTTAATAGAGCAAGACACGTCGGAGGATGCTACATATAGACCACCAGGTGCTACCTAGAAACTCACTTACCTGGACGGGGTCAATGGGTGATCAAGAAGATCCATGGCCTGGATTAGTGGCCTCCATTGCACTTTGGAGGAGCACTAGTACACCATCTCCTCTCGAAGGAGAATGGACGTTATAATTTGTGATAGAGGGGGTACGCGTCCGCGCGGCCCCTAACAAACTTTGAATTTAAAATTTTAGATTTGAAAATTGGAAATGAGATTGGATTTTGTGAAATCAATTTAAATTTGTACATATCTCAAATCATGTTCGTTGCACCTGTTAGCCGAGAGGTACATCATTCTAGAGCTCTCTAGATGGAGAGCATGGAACGGCTTGGAAAGTCCTAGTGGAAATCCTAGCTGTCGGCTGTCGGTGTCTATTAAACATGCAGGACCCTCAGACACATCCTTGTTGGGTAAAATTTTCCCCTACATATTCTAAAAGCATGGCGCCGTCGTACTCATCGGAGCCGGAGCCTTCGTTCTGGCCGAGGGAGAAGATCGTGGAGAAGCAGCAATACTTCCGGAGCATCCACAAGCCGACTTACCTCAAGGGCCGCTACGACGTTGTCAGTCACCTCCATCGCTATCCCTCTTGTCCTGGCCACCTCCAGCATGTTCCTCGATGTAAGCTGAACATTCATGTACTTCATCGTGCTTCTTCCAGCCGTTTTGGTTAAGATATTGGGCTGGTGTGGTCTGTGTGCGCAGGGGTGTGGAATCTACAACATGTCTCACGGCATCTGAAAGAAGGAATGACGATTCAGGAGCAATGTGTGTGTTTAGACGTGTTGGACTCCCATAGGAGTGTCGCTATTTCAAGGTTGTGAGCAAGCAGGTAGTTGGCTATCTTGCAACCAATCGATGTTAGAGCAATTTTTTCTTGAAATGAAGGCAAAATTTTTGCTCATCTCATTAAAAAGGAGGAGTTTAACATGGTTACAAAAACGAGCCGAGACTCGTTATACAAAAGCCTACTCTCACGGCATTATTGAACCACAGTGTTTTGCACCCACGACACTGCACAAACTCGCCTCATTTTTAATCTTATGTACCACTATAGTAGACATGGTGGAGACCTACCGAAACACCCTCGAAGTTTCTCTCGCCCTAAATTTCCCAAGAAGTGAGCATAATGAGGGAGGCCAAAGATTACCTCCGGATGCCATTGTTGTAGATGGCCACCTCCCACCATTATTTGACGGTGCCAACAATAGCTCAAATTGACGTGTCGATGGACGAGAGACCCAACCAAGAAACAAGCATGTTCCAAATACAAAGAGAGTAACAGAATTTGAAAAGGAGATGCGGCGCGGTTACATCTTCTCTCCTACAAAGTTGGCAAATCCCACAATTTTGCCAACCCCTCCTCTTAAGGTAGTCGGCCGTCCACACAGTCTTGCAGAACTAGCCAAACGAAAAGCTTGTACTTGGGGGATCCCAATTCTTCCAAACCACCTCCGGCATATAGGCATGAATCATTGGGCCTTGTATTCCGTGTTGGAGATATGCCCTAGAGGCAATAATAAAAACAGTTATTATTATATCTTTGTGTTTATGATAAATGTTTACATTCATACTATAATAGTATTAACAGGAAACATTAATACTTGTGTGATTTTTAAACTAAATTAGAGTCCCTGGTAAAGCCTCTTTATAATACTAGCTTGTTGATTAATAGATGATCGTGGTTTCTCGATCATGAACATTGAGATATTATTAATAACAAGATCATATCATTAGGAGAATGGTATGATGGACATACTCCTATAGATAAGCGTAGAATAAAGATCAAGTCATTTTAATAGTTCGTTTGCTATAAGCTTTCTGATACATAGTAACCTGATTCCTTCGACCATGAGATCATGCTAATCACCATCACCAGAAGGATGCTTTGATGACATCAAACACCACACCGTAACTGGGTGGCTATAAAGGTGGCATTGAGTGTTCAGAAAGTATGGGTTGAGGCACATGGATCAAGAATGGGATTTGTCCATCCATATGACGGATAGATATACTCTGGGCCCTCTCGGTGGAATGTCATCCAATTGGCTTGCAAGCATGTGACTGGCTCACAAGGGATCACATATCATGGGAACGAGAAAAGAGTACTTATCGGTAACGAGGTTGAACTAGGTATGCAGAGATACCGACGATCAAAACCTCGGATAAGTAAACTATCGTGAGACAAAGGGAAATTGGTATCGTATGTAAGTGGTTCATTCGATCGCAAAGTAATCGTTAAAATATGTGGGAGCCATATGAATTTCCAGATTCCTCTATTGGTTATTGATCGGAGAAGTGTCTCGGTCATGTCCGCGTAATTCACGAACCGTAGGGAGACACACTTAAGAATTCGATGTTGTTTTGTAGATATGGAATGTTAGTAGGGATACCGAATGTTTTTCGGAGTCTCGGATGGGATCCGGGATATCACGAGGAGATCCGGAATGGTCCGGAGAATAAGATTCATATAAGGAAAGTCCTATTTCGGAGTTTGGGAAAGTTTCCGATGATTTCATCGGAGAGGTTCTAGAAGGGTCTAGAAGGTTCACCGGTCCGGAAGGAGAATGGTCCATGAATGTGTCATGGGTATGTGGAATGATTGGATCATATCCAAGGTCACTTGGTGTTGGCATATGCAAGAGAGAATTAAAGCTCTAAATTGAAAGTCAAACGGGAAGTTTGAAAAGTCAAACTGGAACAATGGTTTCCTAGTGGGAGAAGAAACAAGTTCTTCTCTCAATCCAACTTGGGTTTGGGTTTGGATTCAAACCCACCCCTCCCAAGGCTGCCCCCTCTCATAAATAGAGGGGGGGCTGCCTACACACAAGCACCTGGCCGCCTCACTGCGTTGCCGGGTCCGTCGCCGCCGCCCTAGCCGCAGCCGACAACTCCTCCTCCTCCCGGATTTCTAAACCCTAGATTTCCGGAAAACCCTAATCCACCATAACTCGCACCGGCTTAGGCGAAGCCCTACGGGATCTTCCCTCTACTTCCGACATCATGCCGTCAGGCGCTTTAATCGAGGGGAGAACTACAACCTCCATTTTCTTTGGAACAAGGGAGAGGAAGGTCTTCATCGAGCAAACGATGTGACCGATCATGGAAGCACTTCTTAACGCAGCGCTGGAAGGATCGTCTATGCGATCTTGAGATCGGCAAGTGTACGACTACATCACCCACAAGAATCTGCTCTAGTTAACCGCTTTGGAATCTTCGAGGGTAAGTGCTTCTATCGACTCGTTGCTACAATTTAGTAGATAGATCTTGGCTTGTTTGTGTGCATGCGGTAGAAATTTTTTGTTTTCCATGCTACGAACCCCTACAGTGGTATCAGAGCCGTGTCTATATGTAGATTTATTGCACGAGTAGAACACAATGGTCATTATGGGCGGTGGTGCTTTTATTATCAATTGCTTTTTGTGTACTTTGCATCTTGTGGTATGATGGGATGAAGCGGCCCGGGCTAACCTTACATGACATCGTTCATGAGACTTGCTCCATGCTTAACATGCAACTTGTATTGCATAAGTGGCCTTGCGGGGGTCTGTCTCTCCCATCATAGTATAGATTCAATTTACAACGGGCACTTGATAGTTCAAGCATCAACGTTGTGGTTCTTGTTCGTAAGTTAGAACGACACTTATTGAAAGCCCCAAACCACGTAAAATATGCAAAGAAAAATAAAGGCGTCTAACTTTGTGTTGCAGGGGTGTGTTGTGATGTGATATGGACATGATTGTGATTATATATGATGTATGCAATGTTCCTTATTGTAAGTTGGCAACCGGCAGGAGCTATATGGTTGTCCTTTAAATTCCGTTAAGACCTGCGTGTCTATTCAAAGTAGTTGTAATAGTTGAAGCTGGTGGAAGACAATCATGAAACAACGCCATTAACCTTGACGCTATACCGGTGATGATGGAGATCATGTTCGTGCTTGAAGATGGAGATCGGAAGCACAAGAAGAAATGTCATATCATATCACATATTATGAATTTCATGTTATGTTAATCCTTTTATGCATCTTGTATTGCTTAGTTCACGACGGTAGCATTATAAGATGATCCCTCAGGCACACAATTTCAAGTTTTAAAGTGTTTATCCTTAGTAAGCATCATTGCTAAAGCTCGTTGTTTCGAAGCACCACGTGATGATCGGGTGTGTTAGATTCTGCGAGTGTATACAACATGAGCAAGCCAGATTTGCTCATGCGGAAGCTAAGGTTTGATCTTGACGAGCCTAGCATGTACAGACGTGGTCTCGAAACACGGATCACCGAAAGTTAAAGCATGAGTCATATAGTAAATATGATGAACATGTTAATTGTTCGCCATTGAAGCTACATCAACTCTCGTGATGATCGGTTTTGATGTGGTGGATTTGGTTCGTGTGATCACTAAAACAATGTGAGGGATATTGTTTTGAGTGGGAGTTCACCTAGATTAATTTAACTATTAATTAGAACTCAATTTGTCATAAACTTAGTCTAAACTATTGCAAATATGTTGTAGATCAATGGCGGACCCTACCATCAATTTTAATACGTTCCTAGAGAAAGAAAAGTTGAAAAACAATGGAAGCAACTTCGTGGATTGGTTCCGCAATTTGAGGATTGTCCTCAATGCTGGTAATTTGACCTATGTGCTGGATGCACCGCTGGGTGACCTCACAAAGAATCGCTACCGATGAGGTAAAGAATGTTTTCCTTGCTCTAAGCATCAAGACTCCAGTTCGGTGTGCTATCTTGTATGGTTTGGAATCGGAGCTTGTAAAAGGTTTGAGAACCATGACCCACATGATATTGTCCGTGAACTCAAAATGATATTTGAGGCTCACGCGGCAGTTGAGAGTTATGAGGCTTCTGAAAAGTTCTTTAACTACAAGATGAAAGAGGGCAGCTCCGTCAGTGAGCACGCGCTTAAGATGTCTGGGCACACAAGTAAACTCCAAAGCTTGGGTATAGTGATTCCTAATTCTTTAGGGATTCACCGTGTCCTCCAATCACTGCCACCAAGTTACAAGAACTTTGTGATGAACTACAATATGCAAAACATGTACAAGTCGTTGCCAGAACTCTTCTCCATGTTGAAATCTGCAGAAGTGGAGATCAAGAAAGAGCACCAAGTGTTGTTGGTCAATAAGACCACCAAATTCAAGAAGCAAGGCAAGTCTAAGAAAAAGGGAAACTTCAAGAAGGGCGGTAAGAAAGTTACCGCGCCGGCGAAGAAGGCCAAGCTGGGCCTAAGCCTGATACTGAGTGCTTTTACTGCAAGGGAGAAGGTCACTGGAAGCGGAATTGCCCAAAGTACTTTGCGGATTTGAAGAACGGCAACATCAAGAAGAAAGGTATATCCGATATACATGTTATTGATGTGTATCTCACTAGTACTCGTAGTAGTGCCTGGGTATTTGATACTGGTTCGGTTGCTCATATTTGTAACTCAAACAGTCTGCAGAATAAACGGAAGCTAGCGAAGAACGAGGTGACGATGCGCGTAGGAAATGGATCAAAGGTTGATGTGATCGCGGTCGGCACGCTACCTCTTCATCTACCATCGGGATTAGTTTTATACTTAAATAAATGTTATTTGGTGCCTGCGTTGAGCATGAACATTATATCTGGATCTTGTTTACTGCAAGACGGTTACTTGTCTAAGTCCGAGAATAATGGTTGTTCGATTTATATGAGTATGTTTTATGCACATGCACCTTTGATAGATGGTCTATTCTTATTGAATCTCGATTGTGGTAATACACACATTAATAACATTGAAGCTAAACGTTTGAAATTGAGCGATAACTCAACCTATGCGTGGCACTGTCGTCTTGGTCATATTTGAGTGAAGCGTATGAAGAAACTCCATTCCGATGGACTTCTTGAATCACTTGATTTCGAATCACTTGAAAGATGCGAAGCATGTCTTATGGGTAAAATGACTAAGACTCTATTTTCTGGTATGATGGAGCGAGCTATGGACTTGTTGGAAATCATACATACCGATGTGTGTGGTCCAATGAGTGTAGCATCGTGTGGTGGTTATCGTTATGTTCTTACCTTCATGGATGACTTGAGTAGATATGGGTATATCTATTTCATAAAACATAAGTCTGAAACTTTCGAGAAGTTTAAGGAATTTCAAAGTGAGGTAGAGAATCAACGTAACAAGAAGATTAAATTTCTACGATCTGATCGTGGAGGTGAATATCTAAGTTACGAGTTTGGCGAGCATTTGAAGAAATGCGGAATACTTTCACAATTGACACCGTCGGGAACACCACAACGTAATGGTGTGTCCGAACGTCGTAATCGAACTCTCTTAGATATGGTTCGTCCTATGATGTCACTTATAAATTTAACGCTATCGTTTTGGGGTTATGCATTAGAAACATCCGCATTCACTTTAAATAGGGCACCATCTAAATCCTTTGAAACGACAACGTATGAATTATGGTTTGAAAAGAAACCTAAATTGTCGTTCCTTAAAGTTTGGGGTTGCGAAGCTTATGTAAAGAAGTTACAGCTAGACAAGCTTGAACCCAAAGTGGAAAAATGCGTCTTCATAGGATACCCGAAGGAGACTATTGGGTTTACCTTCTATCAAAGATCCGAGGGCAAGATCTTTGTTGCCAAGAATGGATCCTTTCTAGAGAAGGAGTTTCTCTCGAAAGAAGTGACTGGAAGGAAAGTAGAACTCGATGAGGTTGTTGAACCTTCTCTCGAACTTGCGAATAGCGCAGCACCGGAAGTAGTTCCTGTGGCGCCTACACCAATAAGAGAGGAAGCTAATGATGTTAATCATGAAACTTCGGTTGAAGTTACTACAGAACCTCATAGGTCGATGAGAAATCGTACCACTCCTGATTGGTATGATCCCGTTATGAATGCCATGTTGGTGGACAACACCGATGACCCTGCGACATATGAGGAAGCGATGATGAGCCCAGATTCCAATAAATGGCAAGAATCCATGAAATCCGAGATTGGATCCATGTACGAAAACTAAGTATGGACTTTGGTGGACTTACCGGATGGCCGGAAGGCTGTCGAGAACAAATGGATTTTCAAGAAGAAAATAGATGTTGATGGAAATGTTACTGTCTATAAAGCTCGACTTGTCGCAAAAGGGTTTCGACAAATTCAAGGAGTTTACTACGATGAGACTTTCTCACCAGTAGCAAAGCTAAAGTCTGTGAGGATTATGTTAGCAATCGCTGCATATTATGATTATGAGATATGGCAGATGGATGTCAAAACAGCGTTCCTCAATGGAGACATTGATGAAGAGTTGTAGATGATGCAACCCAAAGGTTTTGTCGATCCTAAAGATGCTAACAAGGTATGCAAACTTCAACGATCCATATATGGATTGAAGCAAGCATCCCGGAGTTGGAATCAACGTTTTGATAAGGTGATCAAAAGCTTTGGTTTTATACAAACTTATGGAGAAGCTTGTATTTACAAGAAAGTGAGTGGGAGCTCTGTAGCATTCTTAATACTATATGTAGATGACATATTGTTGATTGGGAATGATGTAGATCTTCTTAATAGTGTCAAGGATTATTTGAATAATAGTTTTTCAATGAAAGATCTTGGCGAAGCAGCTTACATATTAGGCATAAATATTTATAGAGATAGATCGAGACGCCTAATATCGTTGTCACAGAGTACATATTTGGACAAAGTTCTAAAGAGGTTTGGAATGGAAGATAGCAAGAAAGGGTTCTTCCCCATGTTGCCCAATACGACCTTGAGTAAAACTCAGAGTCCTGCAACGACAGAAGATAGAGAAAGGATGAGTAAGACTCCCTATGCCTCAGCCATAGGATCTCTTATGTATGCCATGCTATGTACTAGACCCGACATTGCATATGTTGTTAGTTTAACTAGCAGATATCAAAGTGATCCGGGAGTGGATCATTGGACAGCGGTCAAAAACATCCTTAAGTACTTGAGAAGAACTAAGGATATGGTTCTTTCTTATGGAGGTGATGAACAACTCGTTGTTAATGGTTACACCGATGATAGTTGGAACACCGATCCGGATGATTCTAAATCACAATCTGGATACGTATTTACTTTGAATGGTGCACCAGTTAGCTGGAGGAGTGCAAAGCAAAGCGTTGTGGCGAGATCTTCAACTGAATCGGAATACATAGCTGCTTCGGAGGCTTCACAAGAGGCGATATGGATGAAGGAGTTCATTATAGAGCTTGGTGTGGTTCCAAATGCGCTGGACCCAATGTATATCTACTGTGATAACATGGGTGCCATAGCCAATGCGCAATAACCAAGGTCACACAAGAAGCTAAAGCACATCAAGCTACGTTTTCACGCTATTCGAGAGCATGTCCAAGATGGTGACATAAAGATTTTCAAAGTACACATAGATCTGAATGTGGCGGATCCGTTCACTAAACCTCTCCCGAGGGCAAAACATGACCAGCACCAAACCGCCATGGGTGTTCGGTATATTACCATGTAATCTAGATTAGTTGACTCTAGTGCAAGTGGGAGACTGTTGGAGATATGCCCTAGAGGCAATAATAAAAGCAGTTATTATTATATCTTTGTGTTTATGATAAATGTTTACATTCATGCTATAATAGTATTAATAGGAAACATTAATACTTGTGTGATTTGTAAACTAAACTAGAGTCTCTCGTAAAGCCTCTTTATAATACTAGCTTGTTGATTAATAGATGATCGTGGTTTCTCGATCATGAACATTGAGATGTTTTTAATAACAAGATCATATCATTAGGAGAATGGTATGATGGACATACTCCTATAGATAAGCATAGCATAAAGATCAAGTCATTTTAATAGTTCTTTTGCTATAAGCTTTCTGATACATAGTAACCTGATTCCTTCGACCATGAGATCATGCTAATCACCATCATCGGAAGGATGCTTTGATGACATCAAACACCACACCATAACTGGGTGGCTATAAAGGTGGCATTGAGTGTTCGGAAAGTATGGGTTGAGGCACATGGATCAAGAGTGGGATTTGTCCATCCATATGACGGATAGATATAGTCTGGGCCCTCTCGGTGGAATGTCATCCAATTGGCTTGCAAGCATGTGACTGGCTCACAAGGGATCACATATCACGGGAACGAGAAAAGAGTACTTATCGGTAACGAGGTTGAACTAGGTATGCAGAGATACCGACGATCAAAACCTCGGATAAGTAAACTATCGTGAGACAAAGGGAAATTGGTATCGTATGTAAGTGGTTCATTCGATCGCAAAGTAATCGTTGAAATATGTGGGAGCCATATGAATTTTCAGATTCCTCTATTGGTTATTGATCGGAGAAGTGTCTCGGTCATGTCCGCGTAATTCACGAACCGTAGGGAGACACACTTAAGGATTCGATGTTGTTTAGTAGATATGAAATGTTAGTAGGGATACCGAATGTTGTTCGGAGTCTCGGATGATCCGAGATATCACGAGGAGATCTGGAAAGGTCCGGAGAATAAGATTTAATAAGGAAAGTCCTATTTCGGAGTTCGGGAAAGTTTCCGATGATTTCATCGGAGAGGTTCTAGAAGGGTCTAGAAGGTTCACCGGTCCGGAAGGAGAATGGTCCATGAATGTGTCATGGGTATGTGGAATGATAGGATCATATCCAAGGTCACTTGGTGTTGGCATATGCAAGAGAGAATTAAAGCTCTAAATTAAAAGTCAAACGGGAAGTTTGAAAAGTCAAACTGGAACAATGGTTTCCTAGTGGGAGAAGAAACAAGTTCTTCTCTCAATCCAACTTGGGTTTGGGTTTGGATTTAAAGCCACCCCTTCCAAGGCTGCCCCTCCTCTCATAAATAGAGGGGGAGGGCTGCCCCAACACAACACACAAGCACCTGCCCCTCTCCACCTGAGCCCGCCACGCCGCCGCCGCCTCGCGCCACCGCCAGTCCGTCGCCGCCGCCCTAGCCGCCGCCGACACCTCCTCCTTCTCCTCCCGGATTTCTAAACCCTAGATTTCCGGAAAACCCTAATCCACCATAACTCGCACCGGCTTAGGAGAAGCCCTGCAGGATCTCCCTCTACTTCCGACACCACGCCGTCGTGCTGCCGGAATCATGAGGGGGGAACTACAACCTCCGCTGCCTGCTGGAACAAGGGAGAGGAAGGTCTTCATCGAGTACCGAACGTGTGACCGACTGCAGAAGCGCTGCTGGAACGCAGCGCCGGAAGGATCGTCTACGCGATCTTGAGATTGGCAAGTGTACGACTACATCACCCACGATAATCTGCTCTCGTTAACCGCTTTGGAATCTTCGAGGGTGAGTTCTTCTATCGACTCATTGCTACAATTTAGTAGATAGATCTTGGCTTGTTTGTGTGCATGCGGTAGAATTTTTTTGTTTTCCATGCTACGAACCCCTACATTCCGACCCCACCATATATAATCCGGAGTTAGTGAATTTCCATGTGATATCATCGGGAGTTGCTCCTCACATACCCTTGTCCAAAGCTCCACAAACTCGACTAGATGTTGGGTAGAAAGGCTCATGGAGATGTTAAGCTTGGACACCCCAAATTCATTTTGAAGCCTCTTATTGACGGTTTTTCCTAGAGGATATTGCAAAGATTGATGGCGCGATGTCCTTGGGCTTGCAACCATGGATCCAAGGGGAGTTCCAAAAATTTACAATGCGACCATCTCTAGTAGTAATAGTTGTAGAGGCATAGAAGAACTCCATGTCCTCCTTGTTGCAAGGTTTTTCATTGCCAATCCATGCCTTAGGCGGGTCTTTCAATTGAAGCCAAGGTCATCTAAGCCTCAATGCCCTTGCAAATTTTCTAAGGTCCATAATACCCAAGCCTCCCTTATCTTTTGGCCTACACGCAATTTTCTAATTCACTTTGCATCGCTCTCCGGAAACTTTGTCCGCCGCCATCCATAAAAACACCTTTTCTAGTTTGTTGATGGATTGTAATATGTCAGGGGGAATGTCAATTAGGGGAGTGGTTGGTGTACAACTTGAGAGGTGACCACAGACTTGACGAGAGTACCTCTCGCGGCGGTCACTATATTCTGCATACTCACCTAGGAATTGAATAAGTAGAAACAAATTTAGTATTAGATCAACATAAGAATGGAAGCATGAGTCGTTTAAAGAGAATGGATATAAGCAATATCCAAAATAAGCACCAAGCTAGCAACAACGGTGACTACTTTGTATAGTATTTTCCTCAGGTTAGGTTGTGATTGAAGCTATATAACCCTGTCTCCGGTGGTGTAACCCCGTCGGTACCCGGTGTGGTGGTGGGAAAATTTTAGTGTGACATTGCATTCTGGGCTTGTGGCAGCCTGTCAAACTACCTGTTGTCAGGGCAAGGCAAGTAGATCAAATCTAGAAGCTGACTTCTCTAACACACTTGTCAAGTAGCTGTCTAGCGAACATGATTAAAGAAGAGCAGGAGCCATGGTCTCAATGGCCTCACTCATAGAGGCAGCAGACAAAGACGACGTGCACAACCTATAGAATGAGGGCAGAGAGTTGCGGGAGCTATCTGGGGGACCACCTATTGTGGTTAGGATGGAGTTGGGCTCATTTAAGGCCTTGCCGGCGATCACGATACCCTCACCACCGCCATCGGAGCCCTGCCAGACACTCGCATTTGAGGATAGTGGAGGTTCAGATGCTTCTACCTCTCTCTCGTCTGTGGACCTTGGGAATGTGGTGCCTTTGAATGACGAGGTTGATGAGGCAGGAGTTTTAACATCTAACTCTGAAGCACTCTTTGCAAAAGAACTTTGCGACTAACTCGTCGGTTTCGAGGCGGCTTGTCCTAGATATGGCAAGGATATTGCTAGCGTCTTGGCAGGAAAAGCTTCGGCGAACGTAATCATGAAGGTGGATAAGTCTTACAAGAGGGTAAGAAAGAAGAAGGGCGTCACAAGAAAAGCTATGGATGATCCCAATTTAGGTTGTTGTGTCTGTTTTTTGGGGTCTTTGTGGTGTGGTGCTAGATCAAAGGTTCTGGTAGGTTGAGGAAGCTTGATTGTTTGTCTAGTCGGTCTAGAAGTTGGATGGTGTGATGTCGTGGGAAATGTTCGCTTGTGTTCGCTTGTGTTTTTATTGTAATGTTTTTTCTCAAGTTTTTTATTAATTAACTGGATAATTCTCTTTTTCTTAATTAATAGATTAGGGTAAAGCTTTTGCTTCCATTTAAATTTTTTAAAGAAGTGAAAGATCACAGCTCGTGTGGCTGAGGTAGAAGAATTAGAGCGTGCATAATTTCACTCTAAATTTTAAATCACTGTCTTAGCAATTGAAGGTACCTGATAGTTCAGCCTCTCTCATGGGTACAAGACTGCTCATACATGCATAACATGTACTAATAGTTTCTACGGTTCTACATGGGATGTGTACTGCGTGGCATAATGATCTAGATCGCTTCAATCTAATTATGGCAAGAGCATCTTTAGCACACCGAAAATGCGTGACCTGAAAACATTGTTCTCGGAAAAACGAGTTTTCAGTTCAAAAGCTGTCATGGTGGAACAGAAATCGAATTCGAAAAGCGTGAAATTTGAGTTAGATCGTGTTGCAGTTTGTCATGGACGGTGCGAGTTGATTTTACACCATTAATTCACATATAAATCAAACCAAAAGGTGATCGCCACCGTCACCCTACCAAAATGGGCTTCGGGAGACCTCACCAGAGCCTAGGGCATGGTGGCAAGCTCATTCGAAGTTGGAGAGCACAATCACCTCCACTCCTACTTGACGCGGGCGAACTGCCTCTCCATGACCTCCCTCTACGCGGTCATGTATACCCGGTGCTGGTTGTGGCGGTGCCAGGCGGCCTGCTGCGTGTGGCGCTCTGCCTTTCGCCACTCCACCTCGCAAGGAGCAGCGCGCCATATTCTCTAGCGTGCTGTGCTCTGCCTCGTAGTCATCAATGAAATCCTCCTAGACGACGCGGTCGCCAAACGACTCATCGCTCGACAATGCGTATGTATCTGGCGGGGACGAGAGCGCGTCGGAGTCGGAGATCTTGAGCCCGCCCGAGTCAAAGAGATCGAGGGAGGGAGATGGCGACGGTGACCATCGAGCCGTGCGCGAGCTCCCTACCTTCGCGTCGTTGTGCATCCACCAAAGGGAGCGGAAGGAGCGGCACGCCATGATCCCGTGCTCCGCGTCATTGGCCTCACGCACGCGCGGGCTCTCCGACACCAGCTGCCAGTGGCGGATGTACCGCATCAACGCGCACTTGCATGCACCATTCGAGGCGATGCGCCGCTTGCACTCCTGCTCGTGATATCACTGTTGCGGCTAATATGGCTTCTCCCGACTCCGATTGAATGGTGGCGCAACGTCATTTGGCGTTGGGAGGGGTGGATCTGCTGCGCGGCGGCGATGCGACGATGGAGCAGTGGAGGAGGGGAAATGGACTCGGGTCGCGACCTGGAGATGGCATCGCGAACCCTACATGAAGGGGTCCGTGGTGCGAATTCTTGGGCGACCGAAAACGTTTTACAAGCCAGACTGTGTTTAGGGGGTCTCTTCGGGTAAGTTATTTGGCAAAAAACCTAAAAACCGCCGAAATTTATAAAGTCTCACGGGTTTTCGGTGTCTGCTAAAGATGCTCTAACTGCTTTATGTTCCATCTAGTAGCCACCGACCGCAAAGTTATCACTATGAGATGTATCTAGGTCTGAATGCTAACTTGTCTTAAAGTCTCACCGTTATTTAATTGGGATAATTATTCTTTTGCCACTAGAGGTTATGTTGAACTCAGTTTTGCCACTAGAACAGAATGGTGCTCAGTTTTGCCCCTATTCTGTGTGTAGCAACTCATTCCGTGAATCTACCGTTTCCGTCAAGTCAACATCCTTGACTCGGCCGTTTCAGGGGGGCCAGGCAGAGAGGCATTTGAAAAGGTGACTGTTGCTTGCTCTGTTTTATTTACAAGGTGGGGCCAGGCGGAGAGCCGTGGGACCCACTATGCTACCGTTGCTCTGTTTTATTTAAAAGCGCCGGAGCGTGCCGCCAGAGCTTGTATCGCTCAGCAAAATTGAAGCTTGCATCGGTCCGAGCGGGTGAGCGGGAGGCGGCCACGCGCAGAGGTGGGAGGGGCGACCCGTTTTGGTAGCTACGAGCCGAGAGCGGCGACCGAGAGGGTGCCGCCGATAGGGAGCGCCGCCACCGATGGGAGCTGTGGAGGGCGCAGCTCTCTGTTAGAGCCAGAAGGGTTATGCGCGGCGGTGTTCAGATCCTCTTCCGCTCCGTGGTCCATGTCTTCTTCTATCTCCCGAGCCACCTCGCGGTTCGACGTTCCGATGCGCATGGAGATGCTGATCTTGCTCTGTCTGCGATGCAGGGCGGCCGTTGATCGGAGGATCTCGCGCACACCGAAGAACACCAATCGTCTGTTCTACGTGTGCAGCGAGAAGGGGTAAGAACTAGGGCAATTTCACTATTCTTTGTGGTTGGGATATTTGAGCAAAGATAAAATGCTTGTAGATATTTTTTGGTGTGTGCTTGCAGATAAAATGCTTCTTCCTTTGGGTCGATGTTCTGGCCCAGACGCTCATGAATGAGCTGCTAGATGAGCATGAAGAATGGTTGTCCATCATGCCATAGATTGCATCGACCGGCGCGCCAGCTACCGCAGAAGAGACGGAGGGCGGAGGCAGAGCACGCATTGACAGAGAGGTAGCTATAGAGCTAAGGAGGGTGAACCAGAAGATTAGTAAGCTAGAAGATCAATCACAGGTTTGCAATTACATTTGGGTAGTTGTATTTGGGATTGTAATCGCACTAGGTGTAATGTTGACATTGAATGGAAAGGCATGAATTTGTGATGAATTTGTAACCTTAAAATAGTATGAACTTGTAACCTTGAATTTAGGATGAATTTCAAAGCTTTAAGTTAAGTAATTTTATCATATTTCAGCTGGCCTCTTCCTTGATACAAAATAAGGGAACAATGAAAAAGTGTAAAAACGAAAATAAAAATGGGTGCGACTAGGGACTCAAACCCTAGACCGCTTGGTTTGGTAGCGTTAAGGACTGCTCTGGTAACCAGTGGGGCAGATGGAAAGATGTTGAGAAAGAACAGGAGCAATGTTAGCTATAGTTAATCAATCCATTGGTTTAGGGTTTAAAAAAAAACAATTGTACTCAATGTTTGTGCACGTGGAGTTGTGACCTGCTGGCCGTGTATACACGATCATTTCGTTTTAGAAAATATATACAATTGCACTCAATGTTTGTGTACGTGGAGCTGTGATTTTTCATGTGATGATCCATGAGCGCAAGCAAACAAATAAGGCATAATAACTTGAGATGCAAGATCATCACACAATAAAACTTAGATAAATACGATAGGGTAGTTAACTGGTACATAGATAGATAATTAGTCCAAGGACACGACACGAAGACACGGAAATACATAGGAAAACAAAAAAATAGAAAATGCTAAAAAAACATGATGGCTTGAAACACTCCTTGGCCGCATAAGTTTCTTGGCCGCATCACCTCCTTGGCCGCACCACCGTCTTCACTTGTTGTACGGGAGGCAGTGCTAACGGCGCCCGGAGAAGAAGATGGACTCGCAATCGATGAAGATGTTGTAGGTGGTGAAGAAGATGGACTCGCAGCCGCACCAATAGACCTCACCGAGGAGGGCGTACGCGTCGAACCAGTTGGAGAAGGTGACCGTGAGCAGCTTCAGGGCGACGCCATCACGAGACTTGTTGATGTGGTACATGACGGGCGAGCCCCGTGGGAGGTGGGTGAATCCCTTGTCGAGGAAGTCTTTGAGCAGATCCTTCTCGCCCCTCCACCTGGACTTGGCCCACACATGGAGGGTGTTCTCGACGAGGACGCCCGCCGGGTACTACCGCTCCGGCAGGGTGCGTGGACGGCGGAAAGTAGGTCCGGTGTACTGCATATTGGCTCGGTGCACGGACGGCGGAAGGTGCAGTGGAGAGGGAGAGGGAGAGGAAGAGAGGCTTGACTTGCTCGATGGGTGTGTGGGAGAGGAAGAGAGGCACCCCCTTTTAAAGACACGGAGACGAGTCGTCTGATGCGCGTGTGTATCCGTTGGCAATAGACGAGGCATCGTGGTGCGCGTGTGTATCCGTTGGCAGTAGACGAGGCGTCGTGGTGCTCGTGAGAATCCTTTGGCAGTTGATGCACGTGTGTATGCGTGGGCACGTGGGCTGAACTGAGACGATGGCAAAACTGAGTCGATGGTGCAAATCAGGGGCTAAACTGAGACGATGTGACCCTGAGTCGATGGGGAAGGCTGAATCACTGCGAGCGAGCTGCATGGCGCATGCATGGCAGGCCTAGACAGGCGCAACGCGTAGAGGCGACAGGCCTGGTGGCGAGCAGGCATGCGCAGGCTAGACAGGCCCATTGGATTTGGCCCAACAGACCATCCGGTGTCTCCCGCCCAGCTATGAGGGGAAAAAATTAAGCCAATCACGTTGAAGGACGGCGTCTGCCGCGGATCGACCGTGATTCCTTCTAGAAGGCCAGATCGGACGACTGTCGTTAACCACATGGACGGTTCACGCTGCAAACAGAGGAAGCCACAGATCGGCCGGCTATCCTTCTCTGAGAACAAATCGAATGGACGGGCTAGCTCGGTAGGGTTAGATGGACGTTTGGAATTGGTCAATAGGGTTAGATGGACGGTTGGAATTGGTCAATAGGGTTAGATGGTCAACAACCGGGGTTTTGAAGGATTTTGAGGGGTTTTGGCATGTCAACGTGGTTTGGGGCAGTCAACGGTGTATTTTGAAATGTGCAAATTTCAATAGCTTAATTTTTGAGTGAGGAACACGGATCCGAGCTTAGATTATAATTTTTACTTTGACCAATATGTTTAAATGTTGGTCAAAGGTAAGGTTTGACCAGAATTCAAACTAGCATAAAAATTCAAAAAAAAAATTGGAAATCCTCTGCACATTGTCTTATAATGTCATTTACTAACTATTGAAGTTGATAAACATGATCTATATACATAGGAACGAAAGAATCATGTACCTAATGTCATATCTCGAACATCGTCGTACAAACTCAAGGGTGAAGAGAGGTGGTACCAACTTTGGGACATGGAAATGAACAAAACTTTGGAAATGGCTTCATTTAGGAGTGACTAAGAAGGATCCATGCTTACTTTTTCATTTTCATGTTTTAAATTTGTTTAAATGTTGGTCAAAGGTAGGTTTGACCAGAATTCAAACTAGCATAAAAAATTCAAAAAAAAACAAAAAAATGAAAATCCTCTGGACATTGTCTTATAATGTCATTTACTAACTATTGGAATTGATAAATATGATCTACATACATAGGAACGAAAAAATTATAAACCTAATGTCATATCTCGAACATCGTCGTACGAAGTTAAGGGTGAACAGATATGGTACCAACTTTGGGACATGGAAATGCACAAAACTTTGGAAATGACTTCATTTAGGAGTGACTAAGAAGGATCCATGCTTACTTTTCATTTTTATGTTTTAAATTTGTTTAAATGTTGGTCAAAGGTAGGTTTGACCAGAATTCAAACTAGCATAAAAAATAAAAAAATAAAAAAAAATGGAAATCCTCTGCACATTGTCTATATATATAGAATAGATGTGTAGGATTTTTTTGGCTGATTTAGACGTGATAAAAAAATGCTTAGAAATGAGGCCATTTATCCTACCTTTGGAGCTCTTTTTAGCACATTTTGACATGACTTGCTCAAAACATATACCAACATCATTCAAACATGAGTTCTAACATAGGCACAACATCAGTTAACACAAATACAACATTAGTCATGAATATTTCATAAATTTTACATGGTTCCCACTCAATCATCATCTACATAGCGTCGGGGCTTATTTTTGATCCTTGTGCTTTTAGGTACCACTTTGATCCTTCTTAACCTTGTGCTTTTTGGAACCACTTTGCTCCTTGTTAACCTTGTGCTCCTCTTGGTTGTCAGCACCTCAGAGGTCACTGCCACCACGTTGTTCAAACCGATCACAGAGCTGTACAAAACAAAGGGGATGATTGGTAAGATTATGTTAAGTGATAAATGTACAGTAGTATTGGCAAGCATTACATACCTAGTAGAACTCACAACCACAGAAGGTTGGCCACCAACCATTGGAGCATCATTTTGATAATTTTTTTGCTCATCATTTGGAGCCTCCATTGGCTCATTTTTTTGCTCATCATTTGGAGCCTCCATTGGCTCATCATTTTGATCATCATTTGGAGCCTGCATTGGCTCATCATTTGGATGCTCCATTGGCTCATCATTAGGATACTCCATTTGCTCATCATCTGGATCCCCCATTTGCTTATCACTGTCGAAGCGCTCTCCGAATGCTGTATCTACTGCATTATCACAGAACTTAGCGAAATGACCTGACCCACCACACCTTGTGCACTTACGCCTCCTTGGTCCAAGTCCAGTTCCTTCGCTGCGAGGTCTTATTCGACTCTTCCTCGGCCTACTTGCTGCTCTTTTCAGAACTGGAGGGCATAGATTGAAACCAGGACCCACTATATCTCATTGTTGTTTTCCCTCCAAAGCAGGTAAGGCATGTGCATATGTGGCTTTGAACCTTGCAACAGAGTAGTAATCATGCACATACTGTTGTATGTTCCCTGCTTGACCTGAGAGAGTAGTGATAAAAAACAAGGCATGAATGCATGGCAACCCAGTTATCTGCCATTGCCTACAACTGCAAGCTCTAGCTTCTAAATCGACTGGATATCTCCATTCCCTCTTCTCTTTATCCAATAATGATACCTCTGTTGTGGTAGCCGAGCAACGAGTCATGTCCATTTCCAAGCCTCTTGTTTTCTGCTTCAATTCATTCATCACGGAAGGGATGATAATGTGGCCATGAATTTTGCCTCGGCTATTCCTGCACGAACAAGAAACTTCTGAACATTATCTATCCTTATCTTGTCAAGCAAATCTGCCAAATAAAGACCCTTCAGTTTCCGGATCATTGAGTTGAAAGATTCTGCAATATTATTGTGCACAGTCAACTTTGCTCAGTTCACTGAATTGGCTTCTTACCCATAACTTGGAGTGGTGTGTTTCCAAGTATTCCTTCGCTTTATCATTTTTGTATAACTGCCTCATGTGATAGTTGTGCTTCTTCACACTGCAAGTCAAAGATGTTGGCCATAAATTATCGGCATAGACCTTTCCTTTGAATTTCTTCCCAAAATTTGCAGCAAGGTGACGCATGCATTCCCTATGCTCTACTCCAGGGAACACATTGTCCACGACCACTTATAAACCCTTGCAAGCATCAGTATGAATTACCAACCCATTGGGATGTGAAATAGCCCGTCGCAGATTGTGCAAAAACCAAGTCCAACTCTCCTCAGATTCTGCCTCAATCACACCGAAGCAACTGGAAATACAAAGTTGTGTCCATCAACTGCACAAGCTGCTACTGATTGTCCTTTAAGCCTCCATGTGAGAAAGGTAGCATCAATAGCCAAATAGGGCCTGCAGCCATCCAAAAAGCCCCAGCGGCAAGCCTCAAAGCAGACAAAAGCCCTCCTAAAGCATTCCTTTGTCATTGTCACTCCCCTCAATGTGTACTCCACGGAGTGGTGGTCAATATCTATAATACTACTTGGGCTGGTCTTCTCCACCTCAGCCTTAAATAAGTACAACGGTTTGAAACTGTCCTTCTAATTACCATAAATAGAGTCCATAGCATGTTGTTTACCATTGAAAACCCTCATGTATGGTACCTCTATCTTGAACTTTTCTTTGAGCTTCTTCTCCAACTCCTTTGTACCCACTTGATGGTCTTCTGTCACCCATCGTTTTACTTCTTCCGCCACCCATCTTGACTTGGCTCTACTGATTGTTTCTTTTCTAAGGGTTGATTCCAGGCATGTGTGCCTAAAAGGATTCACTTTGACCTGAACATTCGTGCTATTTCACATTTTAGATGCGTGCATCCTCCATGGACAGTCTTCAGTTGGACAGTGAACTCTGTAACGGACAATATCGCTCTTGTCAACTTCAAATGTACGCTCTGCCTTGATGCAGTATGTCACAAGTGCATTTCTACACTCACTCATGGACACAAAGATGTACCCTTGTTCCATATGAGGGTTCTCAGGGTCCCATTCAACAGGTGCAAGGTATTCCTCCTCGCCCTCCTCATCATCAATCACAAAAGCGTCATTGTCACCCTCATCTCGGTTTTTAGCTCGACATGGCCGTCGTAAATTCTGAACAACATCAGAATATAACCTCTCTTCATCATCTACGTATTCAGGCTTCACCTCTCTTGGAAGCCTGCTGCCGGTGCCCACGCTTGACGAGCCACCACGTCGACATGCACTAACAGAATCTCCCCTAGCTGAACTGGTCTGGCTAGACCTGCCATTACGATGAGATGAATCTGCCCGAGATGATCCAACTACCGACACAACCACATCATTTTGCAGCCTCACTTGAAATTGCCCTTTCTCCTTATGCTTAGCGAACATGATAGCGAGCTCTCCATCATTGGTAACTGTCACCCATTCACTACTTCCATCATAGTATTTGAATTCCACTTCATCATGCAAACCCCAAGGATACGGCCCGCAAATTACCTCCGCAAATTGTCGAAAACTCCAATT
This sequence comes from Avena insularis, assembly GCA_023614405.1. NCBI lineage: Eukaryota > Viridiplantae > Streptophyta > Magnoliopsida > Poales > Poaceae > Avena > Avena insularis. The sequence continues at coordinate 305,147,091 of CM042685.1, forward strand.
ACAATCCATTGGCAGCCAATAATCAAACCCTCCTTGGAATTTATTTTGATCCTTTGCATCCACTATGAACCTCTCCCTTCTAATGTTCACCAAGAATGCAAACCGCGACTCCATCCTAACCCACAAAAACAGAGACACAAATGAGCACAACAAAATAAACCGCTCGGTAAAATCAAAACGGCAGTTGCACTGCGCAATAAGGCTATATTTCAACAAGACTTACCCCTCAGGAACCCAGTCGTGGACTCGACGGGTCTCCGGCCCGACGCCTGCCTCGCCAAGGTCGTCTTCGTCGTTCGCCATTTCGTTGAGCAAGTTGTGGGCGCACTGGCGAAACGAGAGCCTCACCAGGTTGTGGACGCACTGATAGCGCAGGAGCTTCCGTTCGAGCAAGTGTCGGTGACGGTGGAGCAGGTAGCCACGCGGGACGGCCGCGCGGTGGCGCAGGTGCTAGCGGCGCTCGTGGTGGTGGATGGATCGGGGGCGGAGGGTGGTGATGAATCGTGGTGCATTGGGCGGTGCGTGGCGGTGGAGAAGGTAGCCACGGGAGCGGCTACGGCAGGCAATGGGCGCTGGTGGTGGCCGGAGCGGGGCGGGAGGGTGGTGCTGAATCAGCGGTTTGGCACGAGCAGGGTTACTGTTGGCCGCGTCGCTATGCGGTCCCACCTCTGGACCCACTTTCACTAACGCCACCAGACGAAATCCTCCCAAAGCTCGCCATTTTGTCCTCGCCATAACAGCTACGCCCGAAGTAGTGGCAAAACTAAGCACAGTTTTCGTCTAGTGACAAAACTGAGTACTCCGCGACCCCTAGTGGCAAAACAATAATTATCCCTATTTAATTTTATTTTTCACCAGAGATTCATACCATGTCATGCCAGATGATCTGCAGCTATTTGTTTTGAACCAGCCGCCAAATTTGTCTTTTGCTTGGATATTTGCATTTCTGTACTACTTCTATTGGCACCCAGTGTCCACCGATGTGGCTGTCCCAGCTAGAAGAAGAGCATAGCTCCAACGCAAACCGAGACAAGTTTTGCGCTTCGCAATCGAATCATAATCTACCGGTTATCCTTGAGCCTCAACGAGCCTCTCTAAAATTTGAGCTGGAAGGGCTGTATCCCGGCTGGCCCAGGAAAGCCCACTTCCCGGTCGTTCTTTGAGCCCGTTTGCCGGTAGCTGGACGACATCACGTTTGAGCGATCTAATCTAATCTGGTTGTTTAGTCCCGTACCGCCTGTTAACAGAGCGATACGCATACGTGGAGCCTTTATATAGACCACCAGGTGCTGCCAAGAAACTCACTTACCTGGACGGGGTCAATGGACGATCAAGAAGACCCATGGCCTGGATTAGTGGCCTCCATTGCACTTTGGAGGAGCACTTGTCCACCATCTCCTTTTTGAGGAGAATGGACGTCATAATTTGTGATAGAGGGGGTACGCGTTCGCGCGGCCCCTGCCAATCTTTGAAATTGAAAATTTTAAATCTGAAATTTGAACTTTTTTTTTATTTTGTGAAATCAACTTAAATCTGGACAGAATTCTTTTTTGTCTCATCTATTAGCCGATGGTACGTGATGCCAGTGACATGCTATGTTCAGTGTGTTCTCGATTCGAATCGATCATTAGGGGTATGTGATTGCGTGGCCCTTAATATAATTTAAAATTTTGTATATGGGAGATTTGGAGTTGTCTTATCTAGATTTCCAATTTAATTTTTTAATTATGGTATAGAATTGGATTACAAAACAGATCGTGTTATTTAGATTTCAAATTCAAAACAAATTATATTACTCATGGTGCAAAAGATAGACTGAGTTTGTTTGGGCAAAGCATATAATGCTTTTGGATGCATTCTGTATTTACGACATATCTCACTTCATCAAAAAAATTATTAATACAACGCAAAAAAAATTATTAATAAAACGGGGCAATTCTGCCTCTTTTATTTTAAATGTATCGCTTCATCAAAACAAAATGGAAAATTTTACCTTATTTTTTTAAAAAAAATGGAAAAAATTAACCAATTCATTTATAGGGAAGCAGATGAAATCGCTACGATTGCATCAATATCATCATGAAACACGACTGCATAGCGCACCCATCCCGGCCTGGGCATGCTGTGGAAGGGTGGCTCATGCTAGCTGGGTGGGCAACCTCTGGGCGCTTTACTAGTGCTGGTGGTTAGGTGGGCTAGTGTGTCATCTTCAATGTGGCCTATGCACCCGCTATCATGCCTCTGTCTTCAATGTCGTGTCGTCTAGGGCTCGTGTCAGACGGCTCGCCCGACATTCATTGTTGGTAAACGACCTACCTAGCCCACCTAGCTTATAGGCAGGTGCTTTTGTTTACTGTGCAAATGCCACTATTTTGCATGAGAGTTCAGGGAGCCGGTCAAGTGTCGGTATTGCTTTCGCTCTGGCCACCTCACATGCTTCTGCAACGATCTGTCCGAGCCTCCACCGAACGCAAGCACCATCTCTCCATCTCCACGCCTACCTTCCGCGTTGAGTCCTACCCCACCCCCTCGTGCACCTACCATGTGTGCCCTTGTGCGCCATGCCTCGCCCGAGCCTGCTCAAGAACGTTTGTTCTGGAGATTTCGTGTGGTGCGTCCCTGCCGCGACCAATGGAAGATTTTGTTGTCATCCATTCAATCACAGGGATTGCGGCGAAGGCGGCACCGCTACTCACCAATGTAGCGCATGCCTGTTTCGAGAGGCCTCCAACGCGCGACGAGTGGGACACGCTGGTGCGCATCATTGCGTCAACCTTTAGTGCGTAGCCGGACGACTTCCGTGTGACGGAGCACTACCCCGAGTCATTCATGATCCACTTCATCCATCCCCATTACCCCCCGCTTGTGGTGTCACGCCATGACTTCATCTTCGAATGGTTGAAGATCTAGGTAAGGTATTAGAAGCTTGATGATAATGATGAGCATGTGGATTTGCTGCATCATGTGGGGATGTGTGTGAAGAACGTGTTGCTCTTTGCCTAGAATGAAGATGTGGCACAACAGATGATCGGCAAGGCAAAGTTCGATGGACTACATCGAATTCTACTACATCCGTAAGGACTACACCACGGCTACGTGTCTCTAGGATTGGGTGGAGAACCCGAACCTAGTGGAGAGAGTGTGTGTTGGGCCACTCTCGACCGGAGCAGTGTTCCAGGCATGACGAAGTGTGGGCACATGGCCCGAAAAGGCGCATCATCCACGTCGACATCATCGAGCACATGTCGGGGCCAGTCGACGCGCCTATCCCATGTCGGCCAAGTACACTTGGTGTTGGGGGCACATCGACGGCGAGCAAGTCATGTGGAATCACACTGAGTGCATCGACGATAATGCGCGCAAGGATCACATGCACATCTTGGTCGGCCGGTGTGCATCATATGCGTCTGGCGCTTCCCTTTTCTCGTATGACTCTTTTTTCTTCTCTTCCCTAAATTTCCTTTCCCATGGGCTTCTCCCTACAAGGATTAGTGCATTGTCGTGTGCGCAATAAATGGGGCTAGGTATCTCCCTCATCCTATCGTCAGTTGCACCATACCTCCCATGCTTACATCCATGGCTTCAGGAATGAGGTCGAGTCAGATCTAGAGTCTTGGGCCCAAAGCTCAAGAGTGAAGGAGGATGGAGAGGAATGAGTCAAAGTTCACTACATCTAATCGGTAATGGTGGTGCTCTAGCGATCCGCAATAGGCGAAGAACACTCTCAAGTGTTGGCGACGAGAGGTCAGTGAATTAAGAACTTTTGATATTGCATACATTCGTCTGACATGTTACAATCTTGTTTTGATTTGTTACACTTTTTTTGGGTGGCATGGTGCGATGAATTTAGATGTCTGCCACAAATGCTATGTTCATGTTGTAAGTGTTATTCATTTACTTCAGATGTTGGATCTATATGCTGCATAGATGAGATGATTTTTCTGGACGATTTATCGTAGCCAATGAGGTTTATTGCATAATGTTTTGTTGTATTGGTCTTTGTAAAATATTGTGGCATTTTTTGCGTTATTTTGGCACATTGTGAGGGGAAACACCACAATGATACTGCAAAAGTAAAGAAAAGGGGAAAATCTTTTTTGTGATCGGGTGTTACATGAGCTGGTTCTCTTCGTGCATGTTCTGGCTCCTCTGGCTCTCTTCCATGCTTTTGTCTGCCTTACGCACTCTTCCTGTCTCACATGCATGTCGTAGCCGGCTACATTGCTCCTCCTTGTGTGTGGCTTCTCCACCACTTGTTATCTGCCTACTTCTCCGGGATGTTGTTGCTAGCACGGCGGCCCCCGAAGCCCGAGTGCCCACCGCCATGAATTCTCATGGAGGGAGCACCAATCTGGAGTCAATCTGCGTGCTCCGAGCACATGAAAAACAGAGGACTAAGGATGGTGGGTGAAGGGTCGTTGGATTCGGCTTCGATGAAGCTCCAACAAGGCTCTGACGAGTCTGATTTGTTGTGGGTGAGCTTGGGGACGACAAGCTCGTGATGGGGGATGCCGTTTTTTTATTTTGGATTTTTTTTTCAAAGGGTGTTATGAATATCTACAAGTGACTGTAATTTTTGTTGTTGAGAAGCACGTATAAATGCTGCGGTGATTTCCTGGTTTTATGCTACAAATGCATCCCTCTAATGCTGCATACCTGTTTGTGTAATGTTGGATGAGTTGGGCATAGGGGTTGGTATTTTTTGCAAATGGCGACACACTTTTTTACGGTTTGCTGCAAATAAATAGGTATTATGTTGCATATGTTGTTTTCCACAAGCGCATGTTCGAAATATTATGAACTTATTCACAAGTATTACATTTTCACGAAAAAAGTTATTGCAAAAAAATGTTGCGCAAGCAATTGTTTCAACTCAGGCCAAAGAAAAACGCGCGGATAAAAGGTCTCGTGCATCGCACAGAAAGGGCGCCAAAACCCCCCGCGTAAGCGTGCCATCATTGCACGGCAACTTCGGGTCGGATCACGAGCCCATGACTGAGAGAGGACCGGACACGGACCGATCACAACACGGCCCAAAACATCCATCCGTATATATAGAAGCAGCAACGCGCGTCCTCGATCGAAGAGACCCAGAGCAGACCGACCGAACTAGCAGGAGCAGAAACCGCGTAGTACGTCTCATCCCCGGGGTGGCCATGACGACGACGACGACGACGACGACGACGAAATACCTGATCGTCTCCCTCCCCGTGCAATCCGCCGCCGGCGACTCCGAGAACTCCCTCTGGCGCCGCCTCCAGGACTCCGTCTCCCGCAACAAGATCGACACCCCGCTCTACCGCGTAAGCATCTCTTACCCTCCTCTGACTCTCTCTTCTGCTACTTCAGTCTTCCCGATCGAGCTCACTCCCTCCCCTCCTGCAGTTCACGGTCCCGCGCTTCAAGTCCGGCACCACGTTCAACTCCCTCATCGCCCTCAGCGACGAGCTCGTCAAGGTGCGCCCCCTTCTCTCCTGCTCCTAAGCTCTAGCCATCTCGCTCGCTCGCGAGCTGCTGCTGTTCGGATGTTGTAATGTGATGCGATTGTGCTCCCTGCAGTCGAACGTGTTGATCGAGGGGGTCGCGCACAAGATCCGGCGGCAGATCGAGGACCTGGAGCGCGATGGAGGCGCCGAGAGCGGCGCCCCGGTCGCCGTCGACGGCGTCCCGGTCGACTCCTACCTCTCCAGGTCTGTTCAGCGATTGCTCTTCACGGGCGTGTGAGCTAGCCTGCTTATAATTAGTTTCTTATTAAACTGTAATAAGCTTTTGCTTTGGAATGCTGTCCGTGCAGATTTGTGTGGGACGAGGAGAAGTACCCGGTAAAGATGCCGCTCAAGGATATCGTCGCCAGCATCCTGTCGCGTGTCCGCAAGATCGAAGATCGCTTGAAGGTAATACTACTAATTAAGAAGCAACTCTGCTTCCGGTTCTTCAGTAGTTCTTCCCTAGTCTGGCCCTACACACTCATGTTGGGACATTAACGTTTACACATTAATGTACGCTAAGTAGTGTCGTGGTTTGGTCTTGATGCTTGAATACGTGAAGTTCAAAGCAGAGGAGCTTGTCGTCAGCTTGCTGCTGTTAGGCAGTGCATTTTGGGATGTAGTTTGGTTCCTCTACATAGCAGTTTGCTCAACAAGCAGTCTCATGCTTGCCTCATCTGGCATTGAACTCCACCTATGATATTGTCTTTAACCTTATTGGAAGTATTGCCTTATGGGGCTCAACCTTGAGTCTATGGGTCTTCATTTGGTCCTGATAATAGATATACAAATTTGCTGCTCCATAAAGTTTTTGGTTGGATTGTCGAATTTACAGAAGCTGAATATGTCTTTTTGCAGGTTCAAGCAGGGGACTATACTTCTGTTAAGAACAAGCTTAAGTCAATCTACAAAAAGAAAAGCGTCAGGTAAATCATCTCGGCGCACTTTGCTGTGACTAGTCTCTCTAGAGGAACATGCTCAATATTGTGTTTTCCAACTCTAACTGTTCGCGCTTCTTGTCTGACAGCTTAGTGACACGTGATCTTTCGAACCTGGTGAAACCAGAGGATATCATCACTTCGGAACATCTAACAACGCTTCTTGCTGTTGTTCCTAAATACTCCCAAAAGGACTGGTTGTCATGCTACGAGTTTCTCGACAACTTTGTGGTAAGTTTCAAATTTCCGGGTGTGTACTTGAGTACTGATATTTTGTGACAAAAACCTTCATTTCAGTTATATTTTTATTACACTCTGGTGTTAGAATACCTTTTTAATTAGTCCTTTATGATGAGCTTATTTTTCTTGTCTTACAATTGACCTTTTTGTAATTACAGGTGCCAAGATCGTCTAAAAGGCTTTATGAGGATAATGACTACGCTCTCTACACCGTGACATTATTTCATAAGGTTGTTGACAATTTTAAAGTCGGCGCTCGCGAGAAAGGTTTTCTGGTAAGTTTGTTGCCCTGAGCCCCTGACCCTCTTTGACACCCTTGTTTACACTTAAGCTTAATTTCACAAGGTAACTTTAATCCACAGGGAGCCTTGGGCAGAGCACTAAATAATTCCGTTTGTTGCCCCTGTCATCCTTTTCCTTTTTTACGCCACTCATTGACTTTTCTATCATACGGGACTCCAGATCCGGGATTTTGAGCACAGTCCTGAAGCACAGGAAAGCAAGAAGGACGAGCTGGAAAAGCTCCTGCAAAACGAGGATGCTATGAGAACGTCTCTTCTGGAATTCTTATATGCCAGCTACAGTGAGGTAGTACATCTGATAGTGCCTGTTCTCGGTTATCAATATTATACACGTATAACTTGATGGGTTTCTTCTTGAACACTGTATTCATGGATTCCTTAGTTCTAAATGTATTTAACTGACTATATATGGTGCAGGTATTCAGTTCCTGGGTGCATTTTTCTGCGGTATTTATATTTGCAGAGAGCATTCTTAGATATGGCCTGACAACTCCATTCCTGGTAATTGATTGCCCCTACTGCCATATATGTGTTCCCCTCACGATTGTCAGCTCTATACTTTAATTATCTGATCGATTCGTGTCGATGTTTCTTTTGCGTCGACCAGTGTACTGTTCTAGCACCGTCTACGAAGACCGAGAAGAAATTAGAGAGCATCTTAGAAGGGTTTTGTGGCTTTGCCAATAGGTAAATTCCTTTTGTGGGTTGTAGTCCATTGCGTTTTTACTTGCTAGTTGATCATGCTTTTTGCTAACTGAACGCTTGAATTACAGCAAATACTGGAAGTCTGAAGATGATGATCTCGGAGACGAATCCCACCCTTATGTCTCCTCCACCATAAATGTTGTGTGATCGATCACAAATTCACAATGTGCTCTTTTCTATCTCTGTGGTCAGGCAATGTTCTCTGGGGCAACGATGCTTTGAGCAATCTGAACCAACAGATGCTTCGAACTCCAGTTCTTTCTTCTCTATCGGTTTATACTTATATTCCTTTTAGAGGAACTTAGCTTATTCCACAGGTGAACCCATCAATATGCAGCTTTTGGGAACCTAAATTTTTTCATGCACGAGACGGAATTCTTGTGTTTGTTGTAATTGTAAATATATATTACTAGACGGAATTTCGTTAATGTATAGTTGCTCTGTCAGAAAGTTAGACATATAGCCTGACTGCCTGAGCTGTGCCACTGCAACAGTTTGTCTTGTAGCTAACTCAAAAAAAAAAAAAACTAGATTTAGGGGTGCGCCTTGCGCACGACCCCAGGTTCTATTTTGAATGACACGAAAAAAGGTAGGAAAACTATATTATGAAGTGTAGTTTTCTCGTGTTAAGAAAACGATTTTGGATCGCGGTTTGCCGCGGCGCTTGTTTCACACTAATAGCCAGTTTGTGAAATGCTAAGCATAACATGTCATGACAACTGATTGAAATCCATCATATGATCAATTAGGGACAGTTGCTGCAAGGTACCAGTCTTTGGCACTGGTAAACACCTGGTAAAACACTATGCATAAATAGTACGACATGACATATTTTCCATACAAATTATTAAGTGCTCAACAAATAAGTAGACATGCAGAGCATAGGGAAATGAAAAATAAATAGTCTATTGGCCTTATCCTAAGCATGCAGCCAAACAATCAGTAAGTGTATTCAACTATATATGCATGTGATAGTTAAAGAAATATCCAAGAAATAAGAGGCTACCATGTAGGCAAAATCCGAGAAGCAAACCTATTTTGCAAAATATCGCATTATAATGAGTGGTAACAAAACTATTCTTTGAAAATATTATAATAGTTCTCTACTGATGGCATCTCATAGAATACATTCGAGAATTCACACGAAAAAATATTTGAAGGCACTCAGTTAGCCTGCAAGTGCAAGTACATGATACATAGTCAGTTTCTCATAAAGTGACGGTTGACGCCTAAACAGCCAAGAAGGTAGCACTTGGTCTGACAACAAAAGAGTTTTTTGAGGTAGTAAACCATTATTTCTTGGAGAAAAAGGCAGAAAACATGGTCAAATAACCGCTGGCTAGTTTTATTTCAGATGGTGGGATCATAAGACACCTACAAATGAAAGACAAAATAAGTAAGCAACGGAATGTCAAGAATACAAATAAAATATAAAAACATAGAACTCAACCATTACCTAGATGCAACAACCAATGCTAATAGATAAGCACTGGCATATATATGAAGAATAAGGCAAGAGTGACATAAACAACACAGTAAAATTAACTACTCCCTCCGTCCCAAAATAGATGTCTTAGATTTGTTAAAATTTAAATGAATCTAGACATTATTTTTTATATAGATTCATCCAAATTTTAAAAAATCTAAGACATCTATTTTGAGACGGAGGGAGTATTACTTATGTTGTCACTCAAAAGGCTAATGAAGGCAGTGTGCACAGTACTACCTACGACTACTATAAACATGTATAAGGTACTGAAAGATTGAATTCAGAGAAAAGTATATTCTTTCATCCAAATAGAATATAAGACGTGGATTTGATTATTTAAATATGTTGTTATACTGGGCCAAGGAAGAAATTGTAAGACGAGGCATGTCAACTCACATTACGATTGGCTGGCCGTGCTTGCCACCTAGGAGGAATGGTTACAGAAAAACTGAAGCTATTCAGTAAACGATCAAAGTATAAGCATAAATTTGTGTGTTGTGCCAAAAAATTCTAAAATGATGGTCTTGAGAAACCACTTGCAGGGTCATTACTATCCATCCAATCAATGTACAACAACTGGGCTCAGTAACCGCCGGTACCAACCACAAAAGCAAGAAGAGTTAATCTCTGTGAGGTTATGAGTTTCGACACTCTCGAAATAAAAGCCTTTTGTTAAAAATGCACTAAATGTCTATGATAAAAGATAGCATTTTAACTATCCAGAATGAATTATCAAGCATATGTATATTGAAAACAAACATCAATCCAGTCACAAATCTGGAAGATCGCGAGGAACAGTAGGTGGTCCTCGCCATGGTGTTCACCACCAGCAGTAGCGTCTAGCTGCTCCGGAAAGGCAATGGCTAGCGTGGATGAATTTGACCATTCATGCAAGCAACCTTTTAATCCAGAACTCTATTTAACTAAACATACTCGACAACAAACAAAGTAAAAATAGGATGATATCTGTGCATTGACTAATTGTGGAGCTGCTTCTTATCAACTAATCAGGTCTCAGGGATGTAAACACACCTGAATGACAACATATTTCTTTCCGAGAACTTTCTCATGATTGACTTCTTTAATATACAGTAGATAGGTCCCTAACAAAACAAATTCAGTTTGATGGTTAAGAAAGCAAATGGCAGAAAATTAGTGATACATAACTCACCTAACATTGTTATCTTCTTCCGCTGATTAAAGGTGTGTTGCTTACCAACTTGAGGAGACGCTTATACTTTGATGCCTTGGAGCCTACTTCTTACATATTTGAGTGTTGTAAATGCATGTTCGATACTTCTCGATCAACTACCAATTCAAGCAAAGACTGTCATGGAAGAGAACAAACTGCAGCCAAATAGAGCACATACCTAGTCCAGGAGACGCCAACATCTAAAGATTCAGATAAGCATATGCATGTGAAACATCAACAAACCAAAGCACAGATATGATTGTATATAATTGCTTAAATACACTGTTTCAGTTGAGGATACCATAAATGCACAATAATGGCTAATTTAGATGACAGCTTAATGCAACCACAGTCAGAGGCAGCTCTCTGGCACCAGTCTCGATCAGATTAGTCAAAGAAATGTAGCCGCAATAGGCAAGTCACTGAATGCCACGGTGAGACGACCTGCAATTATCAAATTTAGAAGTTAACAAATATATGTACCAAGGCCAGCTGCAAATATGAAATTAACAAACAAAATTGTCACTACAGAATAGAACTTACTTTGAGATCATGTAGTCAACGACATCATCTTTCCCTGCATTCAAAGATAGCTCAAGAGTTAGTTGTAATATTTAAACCACGGAGCATTGGCGATTCAGATAATGAAATAGAAAACAATGTACTTAGCTTGCATCTAGTTCTACTTAATCCAACATAAAAGGAAATTCAGATTACATGATACCAGATACCTTTTGACCTAACCAGCTTTGAACATTAGTGCTGATAGTCCAATAGAGTAAACATCCTACAGCAAGCGCATGCTCGTGAGACAAAAAGATAGTAAACAACACTAATTGTAGACAAATTGTACAGCTAAACATAGAGACATTAAGCATCAGCAAAGAAATCAAAGCAAGAAACCTTACCTAGATGATCTCAATGATGATATGCATGATTGCGGGCGTGGAAAGCATGTAGCATCCCCAAATGGTGATCTTGTCGAAAAGATAGTGGCCCTAACAAATTTGCTCTTTCTCAATGCTTCTAATTGGCTAGAAGAGCTGCTGCAATATAGATGAGCTCAAGATCGATGCTACCCCTGCGCCAAGATTTCAAGTAGCACAAAGCAATCTGCATGAACACCAAGAGTGTCTATAAGAAATAAAAGATCAAGCCAACGATGAACTAAAAATGACAATGCAGTGAGTTTTGTAGAGTGGCTATATTCTGGAAGAAAGACTCACCTAGCCCACCTCTCTGTCCTTGATGTCGGCCATGGTCTACTGCCCATCGACACTGGCCACCACTCCCTGCCTCGGAGTCCGGCGACGCAGGCCAGGACCACCCAGAGCTAAGTAGGAGGCTCCTCAAAACCACCACGCAGATGTTTTATCACTCCAACCTGCAATGTCAAGTAGCAACAGTAACGTATTTCCACGTACACAATAGTAGGCATACCAAAATTTAATGCACATCATCTAATAATAGTTTGCAGAGAAGTGAACCTTTTAAGATGCAGAATATGTACGCAAAATAAAAGAAATGCTAGGCTAGGAAATGACAACTTGGCTACTTCAACGTAGTACTACTTAATGGCATACTGGATAGTTTTAGTTAGAAGAGAAATCCTCAGCAAAGACTGTATCTCATCTCTATAGAAAAGAACATCGTGCTAACCTGGTGAAGTGCAGGAGCTGAATGTTGAGCACATTGCTTGAAGCATAACACCTCTTTGACAGAAAAAATTGCACCTGAACGCAAAAATATTCAGTTATACATAGTCAGCATCCAACAAAAGTAGTGAACAAAATCAGATGACAATGGTCACGATGACAATGGGAATTTAGCTCTTTTTCTTCCCCATTCAAAATATGCTCTTTTTCTCTCACCTAACACATAAACAAACAAATTAACACTTTTATTCAGAGAACTCTTACCTAGTTTGCTCCAGGGTTTCAAACTCTAGTTCTTGAGGTGATGCTCTGAGCTATGGTATGCTCCAGCCACGGTTGCCCTCTTGCGTGCCTCTTGCTGCTCACCTCCAACCCAATCCTGCCCTTCCTACCCAACTCATTGTGCTCTCTGGTGCACATGAATACTCTAAACACCTAAAACAGACCGAGATTATATGATGTACAGATTCATCTACACACATAAAGAGCACAACGACATAAGGAAAAACTGCATAAGAATAAAACATAGTAGAAAGCAGAAGACTCGAAGCTATCTATGGTTTTCTAGGACTTGACATGTGACTGTAAGGCATAGTTGATTGCGAATGGTTGCACCTTCAGTTTTAACTCGCATAAGTTTGTTTTCCTATGGTCACATGTATTGCCATATTTGATTAAATATAAGAATCCTATAGTAAAACACCTAAAACAGAGCAATGTCATAGCAGTTACAGTTGCATAGCACACTTTGGTTTTCAAATTTACAGACATATATTTATATGATTTTTTATGACAGCACATAGGTTCGTCTAAGATTGCAAGTGTCATTCTCGACTGATAAAACATAATGGTATGCTTGTGCGGTAAATCACACAATTATGCAGAAGACTGTAACAAGTATATATACACAGGGAGTCTCCATATGTCAAAAACTACCGTATGAAATGTCCTGAAAATATATGTGATGTTTATGGTCTAATTAGTGTTGTTGCATATGTAAAAACACTAACCAAGCATTCATTTATATCACCTGAATATGTCAGTAAATATTTTAGTTCTAACGTTTCTCTCAGAATCTTGCATGTATATGGCATAATAATATAACCCATATTTTCTTCACACTAAAACCTGAATCATTCTGTATGTACGTACCCAGCCAAAAAATTGAGAAGAGCATGAATAAGGTTATTTGAATACCCAGTGACAATAGGTCCTAGACAAACTTCCTCTAATCAAAATCTTATCTCTCTCACTCACACATCAGACCACCCATACACAATAAGATACCAATTGTATCCAAAGAACCCCTTACCTAGTTGCTTCATATGTCCAAGTCCAACTACATATCTGGTTGGGGATGGCATGTCTTCCGATACTCATGGTATTTCTCTTATGGCTAGTGCTCTAATAGTCTTGCTTCCTCGTCTCCCCTGGTGCTTGATCTCCTCAGTCACGTCCATAGCACAGAAGCTCCATCCCACAGGTGATGCTACACTTGGAGGCAGCAAACGTGCAAAGAAAATCATCAGATGCTTGAATATCTATCTGTAGGTGACACTGTGGTTAGCTCCAGCAGCCCTGCGATGGCAGCACAATCTTTTGTCAGAGCAGAATAAAAAACAAGAAATTATTTATGCCCTATAAATTGTAGAATATATATTATCACTAAGATTTTATTTGTACCTTCAATGTCGAGGAAGTACATGAAATAGACATTCAGAAAAACAACACAGTACCAAAAACTTCATTGCTTGGAATTCATCACAACAATATAACCTATAAATTATCCATGTTGAAACACACACCTAGCATCAAGAAGAATGCATATGACAAAACACAATACTTACAAATCCAAGTTGAGCTGTGAGCAATTATCCCCAGAGCGATCTTTGCCCTTGTGCATTCACACAAACACCTAATGCACACACCTGCGACCTCACAATAGATGAGCAAAAAAGGTGTTGCAGGTCAAAGATGGAATTAGAAAGAGTTGTTCAAGGAAGGGAGTGGGGAGGGAAAACAAAGACGACTAATATACCTATGGAAGGTTTGAAGACTGCAAGGACATCATCCCCGACACGCTGCTTGGACACCCCACCACCAAGAGCTTCATGCTCATTTAATTTCTGGATGGAACAATTAGAAATCCACAATCTCATTCAAATAATCATTCAAGAGCACCACAAGAGAGAGAATGGGAGAGAAAGAGAGGGGGAGGGAGAGACCTGTAGGTGTCATGGAGACGGGGATGGTGCCAGCGGACGTATACTGCTTGCCGCGCTGCTTGATGTAGAGGTGCCGGGGACGGAGGTTCCAGACCACCGCCTCCTTCCATTGCCGCTCCACCTCCTCTGCCTGCTCCTCCTCCCTATGACGCCTCCTCTCTCCGATTAGCCGGGACCATGGCATGTTGCTGCTGCTCGTGCGTCGAGGGGGCTCGCCGGCAGCGGCTGGCCAGGAGATGAGCGTGGACTGGGGGAGAGAACCGAACTCGCCACAGAGGGCATCCATCGCGAGCAAAGGGCGGCGTCAGTGAAGTTGGGGAAGACAGCCGACGACTCCTCCGTCAGGAAGAGGAAGAAACGGAAAAGCCGGGGAGGGATGCGGGGCGGGCGAGGCAGGGGAGGCGCGAGGGACGGAGGCTGACGGCGGATGGGAAGTAGGATTATAGACACGCGCAGCAGGAGGAAAAGCCGGCCCTGCCCAGCGCGAGGAGCCATCTCCACCATGGCGACCACCACGGACCGCCTCACCCACCCCGTGGCTCGCTGACAAGCAGACGGCCCAAAAAAAGGGGCCACGTCCAGCAAAAGGAGCACAGCCAGCGGGTAGCCTGCGACGTAACCGACGGCGGCGTGGGCGCGGGACGGACGGGGGGATGGGCGCGGGATGGCCTGCCGGGGTGGGCGACGACTTCGGAACGGGCGGGGATGGGCGACGAGCGGTTGCCCCTGGCAGACTTAGGGAAACCTGTAAAATGACCACGGGAAACCTGACACGAGGCCGACACGCGGGCCCGAAATTAGGCTTGACGGGAACCAAACGGGGCGGCCAGAGAGAAGCGGAAGACCCGTGTAGAACAGCGCGTGCAGACAGCGATCCTGGGTTTTACTGCACGTGGGGGCAAAAAGGTCAAACCACGATTGAACGGTTCAGATCCTGTTTCAGAGGACGATCCAACGGTCCACAGCAGTTACCGTTCCTAGGAGCCTCATGGGGGGCATCAATAAGACCTTTAGATCGGTGGTGCACGAAAGACAGTAATCGTCCTATTGCCTTTTGAAACCTCGTCACCAGCATTTCTTATGTTACTTTTTAGTTATTGGATTTTCTTTATTAGGGCAGCTTCCCCCTTTTTGGACATCAAAATTGTCTAATCTGATCCGTTTGTGGTGACTCGTGTATAAGTTGGAAGTCCATATTCGTCCAGGACAGACCACTGCACCAAACGCCCCCTTTTTATCCAGGGCAGACATTTTTTTCTTTTTTAAAAACTTTGCACAAGCCATACGCTGATACACATATATATAGTATTAATTTAATGAGGGCGGTAGCGAGTTACCACCGGCGTCCCCGCATACACAAAGGTACAAAAGCATGAGACACATGATTCATGAAACACATAAATAGAAGTGATCGAGTGAATTCCATGTCTTCGATCAAGGGAGTCATCATGATCTTGGCCTCCTCGATAGGTAGGGCGCGTTTCCAATTCCTTTTGCATGTTATATCTACTTCATTTGCTCTTGCACGGGCATTGATCTCTTCAATTTCGAGCTTCCAGTGTTGTATATCATAGAAGCTCTTCACGACCTCCTTTTTTTCTGGCTCTTCCTCTCCTCTCTCTTCTCACTTGATACCTCCTTATCGGCAAATATTGTCTTGACCGACTCTTGCAATGCCGACAAGGAAGCCTCACACTTTGCATCCGCCTTGGAGTTGGTCTTTCCCCCGGCCTCTTTGATATCCTGGACGCACTTGGGGTGGCACTATCAAGATCGATGACATAGGATTGTGTCCCTTGGTTTGCATTGGCGCCTATGTTGTTGGTCCACGATGCATAGAGCTCTTGCCATTTGGGGCAATCTTTGATTACCCTCCAACAATGGACCATATAGGAGATCTTGAAGTGATTAAAAGCTTGCAACACCTAAAATAGCAAGATTTTTCAAGTAGAAAGGCGGAATAACATATACACATAGAATAATTTTGTAAGTATTTTGTGTCTTACAAATAAATATACCATGTCTCCTACGCCAATGCCATTAATTTTTTTGCTTCTTCACTGTACGAAGCGCTGAACTTGGTGCATTGCTCCTGGATAAAGGCCTAGCTTTTTGTGGGAGAGTTTTGATTGCGATTGCTTTCAAAATGGTGCTTGCCCAAGTGCTTGTGCTCATGGAAGTAGTTGAAAATGTTCTTCCAAAATATCACTTCCTTTTGCTCAGCACCATAAATTAGAGCTTGTCCAATTTCAATCCAAGCCACGTAAAACACCACGTCCTCAAGGTCGGTGTATGCTCCGGTTCTTTTGGACTCTCCTCTTTCACCAACAACGTGAGTGAGCTCATCCTCGAACAATGTCTCGTCATTAATGTAGATCCCGTCTTGTTGGGTGTTGTAGTGGGCGGCATGTTGGGTCTCTTGTTTGGTGTCATGTTGGGTCTCATTGTTTATGTCGGTCATGAGCGTCTCCATGCTCGAGGAACGTCTACTAGATATGCAGCCGGGTTGGAAGAATTCAATGTTAATGCATGGATGCATATAGGAAAGAAAAAGGAATACATGATGGGTTGGAATTCGGTGGTTTCATCATTTTGACAAACAAGTTGCGGGAGGGGGACAACCTCGGGTGTGAATCACCTTGGGGGCTTCCTTTGCCCGCTTCCTGGCGATCTGGTGACCGAGGCCGCACTCATGTCAATGTGAGTTGCCGACACGACCGCCGGGAAAGACTCGCCGACCTCCAGGGACGTGTCCCTCGAGCCGGAGAACCGAGACGACAGTGTCGCATTACCTTGAGCAGCAAGGCATGGGGGCTTGTTTGCGGACGAGCCAGAGCTCGAAGCACCTACCAGATCAGTTGTCGCGCCTGCTCGTTGAGCATGAGCACAACATGGGCGGTGGCTTGCACGGTGATGGCTTTAGCGTTGGTGTGGTCCTGAATGGTGGCAATATGTTCCAAGGCCAATGACCTTTCTTGGTCCACATCGGTAGCGGACTGGCGGCTCTTGACGTTGTCTCCGTGGCCGCCTCACTAGCTCGACCCTATCGTCCTCTACTCTAGCATCAACTCCTTAGCATTGGCCGCTACGTGCTTTCTTAGGTGGTTGTGGGCGGTGGGATCCTCGAGCATGGCGTCGGGAGCCCCGCGTCAGCTATGACATCAACCACTGCATCGAGCACGTTGGGGGAGGAGGGGCGTGGCCTCCATGGATCCACTGGGCTCGGCGGCGGCGGGTGGGGGATCGGAGTGGATAAAGGGAATTCGTGTTGTGCGGTCTGTTCGTGCCACTTCAAAGCCATCCCAAATTTAGGATGAGAATGAGACAAAACGGACCGGTCCGCAAGGCACAGTTATTTGCTGGACATTGTTGGGCCTTGAACTATGTGTTCAGTCTGACAGATTCGGATGGCCCTGATCTGTTTGTGGCGGGGGGCGTTGGAGTTACCCTTAGACCAACAACAAATTAAACACAAAGGTATTGCATGATGCATCTTCATTTGTTCAAACATTCTAATGCGAGATGCTAGACCATATGTTTGATGTTCAAATATTATTTTTCTTCTATAAAAAGTATAAACAGGTCTGATCATCCAATTCATTCAAAATAATAAAATAGTTTATAATTCTAATTTGGCAGGAAGATTTTAATATCTATTGCTATATCTTATCTGGATTGGATCTGGGTCTATGGTTAATAGGGTTTGGATAATATATTTGTGATGTCTAAGAAATGGGTTTTCCATAATATCTTGATCCAAATCTACTGTAGAAGTTTTCTATGATGGTAAATTGAGTTAAAATGTGAACACATATTTCAATCCAAGAATTAACACAGTCATAATTCACAATAATAAAATGTAAAGATTCTTACTAGGCCGGTTGCTATCTAACAAGTCAAGCTAGTTCATATGTAGATGTTAGGCAGCACAAGGTTGTGTATCATGTTTATCCCTATCAAGTTCTCTCTTAAAACTTACCATGCCTTTTCTTGATGTTGTACAATATTAGTAGCAGTGCTAGATCAGTGCAGATTTGGTACAAGATGTTAATATAGTGAGCAAGACACTATACTAGAGAGAAAGCTCACACGGCCAGTATGATCAAATATCTCCTTGTTACTATATATTTATAGCACTAGTAACTGCCAAATCAACAAGCCAATTAGACAATCGCCATGAATAATCACGCAAAATCAGCACGAGTCTTACGTGTGTGTGTGTTGTGCAATGTGTTCCTAGTATATTAGAACACAACATGGATTTCACTTATTTATACTAAATGTTTTTACTTATATGCAACTTATTGAGTCAATATGGTTTTCAAGAGTATATCTTTTTAATAGACTTGCTAAATTAACCACATAATAGTCATGTTGATTACAAATATCAAATATTCATTGTTTTGCAATTATAAGTTGCAATATAAATATACTTATTAAATTTAAGTTGTATATTTAAAATGAAATTTATAGTTGCTTTTATAGACATTGACTCATAAAAAGGTTATTTCGCTGAAAAATTCCCTTAGATATGAGAAAACAAAATACAAATTACATGCTTCAACAACTAATTTGCACCATTTTGATTAATAAGATTGTATATATGTGTTCATGTTCATTCTAGTATCCTTTGTATATATTGGCACAGAGCTCTAACACATGCGGTTATAATAAATATCTTACAAAGATATCTAGAATATATATCCATCTTTTTTAACAGAACACTGATATAGTATTTCTCGATTAAAGGGTTAAAATTATCTAACACTAGTTTATTAAAAAAGCCCGGGCCATGGTGCAACCAAAAGGCAGTGCTACCTCATGATATTCCACGGTTAGCTAAACAATGTGTAACCCGATTTTGATCCATGTCAATCTTATGAAAAGCAAACTCGCGAAGACTTGTAAGATGTCTACTTTTGGCTAGAAGATGGACAAAGGGTTGGATACAACTCGGCTCCCAAGAGAATATGTTCCTGTGTCTGAAGAATAATTTTACAATGAAAAAATATGGAACAAATAGACATGTGCATGTCCGTGTTCCTTAGTTGCCTGCCAATTTTTATGGAGAAAATAAAAATCTTGTGACTTGTGTTATAAAAAGACAAGTTAAATAGTATCAAATTTGTTGCATTTTTAGATCACTGAATGTCAACACCCGGATTTTTAATCCCAGATGCCTGTTATGCCATACATCGCAATCCCAGGATTACCATTTTTGCGAGACATAACAGAACTGGATACCACAGTACTTTATCCATTACAAACCATACATAAGGTCTTACACAAATAGGGATCTCATGATCCAGTTCTTAATACAACTTCAAGCAGCGGAATACGTAATAATAACGGTAGCGTAGGCGAAGCTCCATCTTTGAGTCACAGCAATGTCGTGATGGGAGATGATCCTAGTTGTCGTAACCTTCCTGGGGTCCATCCTCCAGGTACTCCTCTTCATAGTCTAGCCACGGTAATAGCCAGGGACAAAGCCATGAGTACTCTTTAAGTACTCGCAAACTAATACTAACAAGTAAAAGGGGTTTTTGGTAATAGGACACTAGGCTCTAGGGTTATTTTGCAAAAGCCAGATTTATCTCTACTAAGTTTAGAAACAAGAGAGCTAGTTGAAGTTCATACTCCTAAGTGTGAATTTGTATTTCATATCACAACCCTGTTGTGGTCAAGTCAAAGTCTCAATTTATTTCACAAGTCATTTTGAAAAGTCTGACGGGGGAACAGTATGGCCACTCCAACTCTCCATAACCGCGGACGCGGCTATTCGGATAGTTTGACACTCTGCAGAGATTGTACACTTTCACCACAACATTCGATACATCTGTCAGGAACAAATCCTGAATTCACCATACTCAGTATGCGGATAATCAATCCTAACCTTTCAATTACACGCCCTAGTATAAGCACCTCTCCTGTGAGCTAGTGGAGTTTAACTAGGTTAAATCTTATGCCTTAGGATGACATCAAGATTATCTAGCTTAGGCCAAATTTTATGCTCTTTATGTAACCTTCAATTATCTTTATAATATCTACAATTTACTTAAGTAAGCTCTAAGTACTAGCTTTGATAAATAAATAAAGTATAAAGCTTGTAAGTAAAACTAGGATTGGTTTATCAAGTGTATATGATCACATATGCTTAAGGCATATAGTGGTCATGGTAACAAGCAAGTATTAGCTTGCATATGTATCAGTATAAGCTTGCATTAGTAGGGTATCTTGCAAGTGTTAGCTTGCATTGGTCAACTTGATTAGTAAAGCTTGCTAAGTTAATAGCTTGCAAGTATTGGCTTGCCTTGTGCAGAGCAGTGGTTGAAGTTCTCCTCGGCTTCTTTTTCGTAGAATCCTCCTTCCTCCTCGTATCCTTGGTCGGTACTAGCGTCTATGAATAAATACGAGGTACACAATCACCAAACAATACTTAACTACTTGCAATCATCACACAAAAAGGGTCCTATAGATGATCTAACATCATCCCTAACATTACAAGATTAAGGCTTGGTTTAATTCCTTTTATTTTTAGAAAAGTAATTTCTACTCATTGAAAAACTACTTAAGATTTAATATTCTCCAAACCAAACATGGGATCATGTTGACACATGTCATCACCACATATTTTAGTCCATGGGAATGTGAATTAAAGTGGTGTCACAATTTAATAAGGTTTTACCCTTTTATTTTAATTAAATAAAGTGACTAGAAATTCCTATGGGGCATTCTTTTATTACTTGAACATTATTTCTGTAAGTAATCCTATATATTTTTATATATTATGAAAGGTATGGTTAAATGTGATTTTTGAGAGTTGGAATCAACTCAAAAGCTATTATGGTTTTAATTTGAAAAATGTTTGAATGCAGAAAAGCTCCTGCCTTGTTATTTTTACCAAGGATGATCTACAGATCCAAATGACTTGAATCCAACAGGCTTGTATTCAGCATTTCCAGACCTTTCTAACAAAAATAGGTTTCATTCAATTTGGTTCACCGAATCGACCTGGGTTGATTTTGGAAATTGGGTACAGAAGTGTGTTTGAAATAAAATGGAAAAGGTTAAATTCAAATAGCTGGGCTGCGCAGGAAGTGATACTAGGCCGGCCTGCTAAGCACAGCGCTTCTGCGGGCTGGTTAAGTGGCTGTCCCCACGCGTCAGTGAGACGAGGGGGTGCGAAGCGGTATGGGGCGATGTGATGCGTTCGATCCGGTTCTAATCCAACGGCTGAGAGTCATCGTCGACGTTGGGCAACGCCGGCGAGACAAAAACCTAGCGCGGCCAGTGGGGATCGTTGGGGGATCACCGAGGTTCAGGCGAGGGTCGGCGATGCGGGCGAACGACGAAGTCGACGACGGCGAACCTCCTGGTACCGGCAGCTTCTCCTGGGGCGGCTCCAATCGCTGGCTCCCTTCTTCTCCAGAGGCGGCGGGCTCCGGCGAAATTCTGGCGATGCGCTGCTCGCCTTGCTCCGGGACTGAGGTGGGGTGGTTCTGGGTGAGAGAGGAGTGGAATGGTGTGAAGAATTCGAGCGGGGGAGGCCTCTATTTATAGTCGCGACGGTGAGACCGAACGACATGGGCAGGCGACGGTGGCGACACGGCTACGGGCTGCTAGAGGCATGGCCTGCGGTGGCGATCGATTGGTGGTCTCCTGGCGATGCTCTACGGCTTTAATGCGCTTGTAGGGGCGGTGCGGTTTGGTCTGGAACACGCGACGCTCTGCGCGGCAGAGGCGGCGTCTTCGACGGCGAGCGGTGGCTACGGGGCACGGGCGGTGAAATGGGCATGTCTGGCGTGTTCCTGGGACGGTGGCGATCGTGTATGCACGCGGCGAGGGCGGCGCGCGGTCTGTGGGCGTCGGTCGAGTGTGGCGCTCTGGCGCATGCTCGGCATGGTTGCTGGCGGGCTGGGCGCGGTCCGTGCGTGTGGTCGATGGCTGGCGGGTTCGGCTGACCGGTGTGGCGGTGGGGTGTTGGCTTGCTCCTAGACATGTTGTTTCGGCTTGGTGCTTGCTCTGGCTAGCTAGCCATTGTCGGCTGGCAAGGGGATGCTCGGGTTGGCAAGGCATGGGGCAAAGGGTAGGGGCTAGGGTTGGTCCAAGCACTGGTTGGCACTGGGGGAGACAAGGGTGATCAATGGTGAACATTGCTTAGCCCAATTACTGCTCCAAACAGTGAAGTTATGCCAGTTTGATTTGTTTCTGCCAAGTGTTTGATGAAATGGCCGCAAGAATTCAAGTTTTGAATTTTGCAAAGATTTTTGGTGGGTGTGCTAGGTTGGTGCTGGTGAGTCTGCAGATGCTTGGGTTTTGAAAGTTGAGCTTGTTTGAGTGGTTTTTGAAAAAGTGGGATCTTCCCATATGATAAAGATTCAATTTTGAACTGTCATTTAAACTATGCATTTAAATGTTTTTGGATGATCACAAAGTGGGCCTTGATACTTTGTTATGAGTACAATCAAGGGGTGCAAAGATCCAGAAAAGTTTTTGTTAGGTTCTGAAAGTTTGAGACAGCCAAAGTAGGCATGGGAGTTAAATTGGTCAAAATGACCATTCACTCATTTAGCTTTGTTTTGATTTATTTGTCTTTGAGAAAAGTTTGGGAATTGTTTAGATGATGTTTATTTCACCTAAGCATCCATTTATAAGCAAAGGAACACACAAACAAGTTGGTTCAAAAGAATTCGAAATGAAATGCATACTCACATGCATGCTTTCATATTTTTATTTAGCAAAGTTTTTGTTAACCCTAAATTTGATGATTAGAGTTTGATGATCCAAGTTTATTATTTTTGGGATGTTACAAACCTTCCCCCCTTAAACAAAATCTCGTCCTGAGATTTGAAAAAGGACGAAAAAGATTACCTAGGATTTGAAGAGATCGGGAAACTATGTCCTGATGTGATCTTCGCGCTCCCAGGTAGCTTGCTCTTCTGTGTGGTTGCTCCATTGAATCTTGAGAAACTTGATGCTTCGGGTTCGGGTAGTTTTGAAAGCTTCTTCCAAAATACGGATGGGTACTTCGGGATAAGTCAGGTCATCATTGATCTCTATGGTCCGGTGGTCGATATTCTTGAACACTTCGGTCTTCTCGGGGACTTCGAGACACTTGCGAAATAACGAGATATGGAACACATTGTGCACGGCTGACATCTCTTCGGGCAGTTCCAATTGATACGACACTTCTCCTCGACGGTTCAGAATCTTGAAGGGTCCGATATATCTGGGGGCTAACTTTCCTTTCAGTTGGAAACGCTGCATTCCCTTCAATGGCGACACCTTCAGATAAACAAAATCTCCTATGTTGAAGGCGAGGTCTCGACGTCTCTTGTCGGCGTAACTCTTCTGTCTGGACTGGGCGGTCTTAAGGTGCTCACGAATCTTGTGAACCTTCTCTTCTGCTTCTCGTAGGATGTCCGGTCCGAAAATCTGACTCTCTCCTACTTCCGACCAGTTCAAAGGGGTGCGACACTTTCTTCCGTACATGAATTCAAAGGGGTCCATTTGCAAACTGGCTTGATAACTGTTATTGTATGAAAAATTTGCAAACGGCAGACAGTCTTCCCACTTGGATCCATATTCTAACACGCATGCTCTCAGCATATCTTCGAGTACTTGGTTTACTCGCTCCGTTTGTCCATCGGTCTGAGGGTGATACGTGGTGCTGAAATCTAGGCAGGTTCCTAAACTTTCTTGAACTTTCTTCCAGAATCTTGAGGTAAACTGAGTTCCTCGATCCGATACGATGTTCTTGGGGACTTCATGTAAACTAACTATTCTGGCGATGTACAACTCTGCTAGCTTCGAACTCTGATATGTGGTCTTGACGGGCAAGAAATGGGCGACTTTGGACAATCTGTCCACTATGATCCAGATAGAGTCATTTCCCCTACTAGAAGTAGGCAGTCCAGTGATAAAGTCCATTCCAACGGAATCACATGTCCATTCCGGAATCTGCAAGGGTTGTAACAATCCAGCGGGTCTTTGATGTCCTGCCTTGACTCGCTGACATATATCACACTTGGCGATATAGCTTCCGATTTCTCTCTTCATCTTATGCCACCAAAATTGCTCTTTTAAATCTTGATACATCTTAGTTCCTCCGGGATGGATAGAATAAAGAGTATCATGAGCCTCCTTCAGAATCACTTCTTTCAACTCAGAATCTGCTAGTACACAAAGGCGTCCTTTGTACCACAGAACTCCTTCTTCATCTTCAGTGAATCCGGGTACTTTGCCTGTACCGATACGACGCTTGATACCGTCAATACTAGCATTTCCTTTCTGCGCCTCTTTAATCAGACTGATCAAAGTGGGCTGGAGTTCTATGCTAGCCAAAAATCCTTTACTTACTAATTCCATTCGAAAATCTTCCATCTCTTTGTGCAAGCTTGGTTGCTCCTTCAAGATCATGAAGTTCAAGTGGCACGGCAATCTGCTAAGGGCATCGGCCACCACATTGGCTTTACCAGGGTGATAGTGAATGTCCATATCGTAATCCTTGATTAGCTCAATCCATCTTCTCTCTCTCATATTTAGCTCCTTCTGAGTGAATATATACTTCAGACTCTTGTGATCCGTATAGATCTCACAACGGTTTCCCATCAGGTAATGTCTCCATGTCTTCAGGGCTAGAAGTACGGCCGCGAGCTCGAGGTCATGGGTTGGGTAATTTTGCTCAAGTTGCTTCAGTTGTCGAGATAGATAAGATATAACTTTGCCTTCTTGCATTAGCACACATCCGAGACCGATCTTGGATGCATCACAATACACTTCGAAGGGCTTCGTGATATCCGGCATGATTAAGATTGGGGCGGAAATCAATCTCCTCTTGAGTTCTTGAAAACTTGCTTCACATTTGTCGGTCCATTCAAACTTCTTGTCCTTCTTCAGCAATTGGGTCATGGGTCTGGCGATACTCGAGAATCCTTCTACGAACTTGCGGTAATATCCCACCAATATGAGAAATGCACGAACTTGGGTTTAAGTGGTTGGGGCTTGCCAATCCTCGACATCTTTCACTTTGGCAGGGTCAACGGCAATTCCTCTGGCTGATACAATGTGACCGAGGAATCCTACCTCCTGTAACCAGAATTCACATTTGCTAAACTTTGCATACAGTTGATGCTCTCTAAGGGTTCCAAGAATGGTCGTTAGGTGTAGCTCATGTTCTTCTTCCGATTTGGAATAAATCAGAATGTCATCGATGAAAACAACGACAAACTTATCCAGGAAGTCCATAAAAATCTTATTCATGAGATTCATGAAATAAGCGGGGGCATTGGTTAATCCAAAAGACATGATCAGATACTCATACAATCCATATCCGTGGTAAAGGCGCCTTGGGAATATCTTCTGCACGAATCTTGAGTTGATGATAGCCAGTCCTAAGATCAATCTTAGAAAACACTTTGGCACCGGTCAACTGATCAAACAAATCTTCTATCTTGGGCAAGGGGTATTTGTTCTTGATAGTGACATCATTCAACTTCCGATAATCCGTACACAAACGGTTACCTCCATCCTTCTTGTCCACAAACAAGACAGGTGACCTCCATGGTGACGCACTTGGTTGAATCAATCCAATTTCCAGTATGGCATCCAGTTGCTTCTTCCGATTCGCTAGCTCGACGGGTTCATACTATAGGGTCTCCGGGCTATGGGTCCGTTCGGGATTAGTTCGATGATAAACTCGATATCCCGATCCGGGGCATACCGCAAAACATCCGAAATACATCGGGCATTCACGGGCTATCCGGACTTGGTCAATGGTAGGTTGGGCTATACTCTTGTTGCATTTGAATTGACGAGGTAAGGTTTCATATATGCTCGATCGATATTCGTGATCGGGTCATGGTTATGGCTTTCTTGGCACAGTTAATCAATCCTTTATGTTTGGACATCCAATCCATTCCTAGTACTACTTCCAAACCTTTAGTTCCGAGTACTATCAGGTTAGCATAAAAATCTATGCCATGGATTCGGATAGGGACGGCTTTGCAAATTTGCCTAGCCTTGGTGGTTGATCCGGGAATTTGAACAATCATAACATGCTTCAGTTTAGTTGGTTGAATTTTACTAGTGCATGCAAATTCTTCGGTGACCAATGAGTGCGATGCACCAGAATCAAACAACACTCGTGCAAGTACTGAATTAAGAGAAAACATACCCAGCACGACGTCTGACGCTTCCTGAGCTTCTTCAGCATGCATGAGGAAAAGACGACCATTGCGGTTGAGCGAGTTCCCTGGGGAAAATCTCCTTCCTGGCTGAACACGACGCTGTTGCTGAGCTGGGGCATTGGCATTGGGTGCTGCGGCATTCTTCTTGTTGGGGCACTCGTTGGAATAGTGGCCTTTATTTCCACAGTCATAACAAGTCACTTGCGACTTGTCCTTTGCTGCTACAGGCACAACATTGCTTCTAGTTCTCGGGGCAGTGTTGGTGTTGGCGGTAGCATTGTTGTTGTTGAACTTGGGTGGGGCACGGTTGAAATTGCTAGAGTTGCCGGGATTGTTGTGATTTCCTCCGGGCCTAGGGTTTCCACGGTTGGGATAGGTCGGACGGTTCATCGGGGGTCTGTTGGTTCTTGGGGCAAATCCGGGAGATGGGTTAGGGCGGTACTTTGGGGTCTGATGGGTTCCTGGTTGATGCATCATGCGACGCTTGCGGTTCTCATTGGCTTGGTTGATCTTTCCTTCCATTTGGATGGCCGAGTCGACAAGGTCTTCAATATCAGCAAAGGGATATTGACTAATACCGTCTGCATCTCATCATGCAGACCATTCAGGAATCTTTCTTTCTTCTTGGCTTCGGTGTCGATCTCATCCGGGGCATACCTAGCTAATGACAAGAATTTGTCACGGTATTCCACTACAGTCATCCGTCCTTACTTCAGTTCTCTGAACTCGTCTCTCATTCTCTTGATCAAACCCGAGGGCACATGGGTTCTGCTAAACTTGACCTTGAATTCCTCCCAGGACATCATCTGGCCTCCGGTCATTGCGCGAACACTGTTCCACCATGCTCTGGCATCTCCGGATAGATAGTGGGTGGCGAACAGAACTTTCTCGTTGGCTTCTACTCCGACGACTTCTAGGTTATTTTCCATGGTTTGCAGCCAATCATCGGCGTCTAGGGGTTCTCTGACTTAGTGAAAACAGGTGGGTTGGTATTCTGGAAATTCTTGAGCTTAGATCCATGGTTGTCCTGATTTCCGTGGCCTTGGTTGTTGTGGGCAAGCTGGGCTATCTGTTGCAGTGTGGCTAGGTTGGCTTGACGTTCCGCTCTTTCAGCTTCACGGTCAGAAGCCAACATTTGCAGAATCTGCAACATCGGGTCCGGGGATGAACCACTTCCTCCGCGTGGCATCTGAAGTTTGATATAGATCATGAGAAAAGAGGGAAATTTCTAAGGTTCTGGGATTTTGAAAAGTTTTTAAAGTTTGACTCAGATTTTTCTAGCAACTCGCTTTTCATTCATTCATTCATAGCACACGATACAACACACACCACAACAAAGAAAAACAGATGGTTTTAAGAACCATTCTGGAAACTACGATACAGTGGTACCGAATACTACTCACTACGCTAGTGCTCAAGTGCTACTACTCATTGGAATCTGTGGCTTCATCATCCTCATCGTCATTGATGAAGGCGAAGTCATCCTCATCGGTGAAGAAATCCATGGCCTGATCCTCCAGAAAATCATCATCATCACTGAGGTAGGAGTAGGGGTCTCCACAAAGATCCTCTCCGGCATTCTCGCTTTCCTCCAACTACATGTCTCTCTCGTGGATGGTCTCCTCCAAAGACGAGATACGGTGGCGAAGACGGGCAATAATGCGCTCCTTCTTGTCGAGCTGACGGCGGCGAGACTTGCGATCCTTTGCAAGCATGGCGATGGTTTGGTCCTTCGTCTTGATGATGGCAGACTTGTGGTTGGAGTAGTCACGACAATTGTCCAATTCATGCTGACGATCGTACATCATGAAGCTAAGGTGGTCCAATTGGGTCTTCAGCTCGGGGTGATATGGGGCTTCTAGTGGTTGTCCATTAGCATCACGCTTTGGGCAAAACTCAAAGCGAGTACCCTTGATCTGGTTGATACTCTGCCCACATAGACGGGAAAGAGCTTCCTGCATGGCCCTGGCAAGTCCATGGAGCCAGTTGTTCTCTCTTAAGGTAAACTGAATTCCTTCCACAGTGGGAGGTTCAATCTTTCCTCGGAGACTTGCAACAATTAGCCACTGCAGATCTTCTCCTCCTTGATCATTGAGCTGAGCTCCGAAGAACTCAAAAGTGCGGACGCCCGTAAGTTCAAAGCTGGTCCAAATCCCTCTCAAAGATAAGGTCTCCTCCATTCCCCAACTGATAAAACTTGTTGTACTTCACGTCCATCTATAAGAATATAGGATGAGTAAGTTAGTAGAGTGATCAAGTGTGTCAAAATTTTATGTATTTTGCAAGAGTTTTTGAGTAACATGAATTTTCATGAAAGAATCAAAGGGATAAGAATGAGAATAAGTTTTTGTAAATATTTGTTTTATTTGGTTTTGAAACTAAGTTTTTGATTCAAACGTCTAGTCTAACTAGGGTCTCCTATGGTCAGGATGGCTCTGATACCAACTTGTCAACACCCGGATTTTTAATCCCAGATGCCTGTTATGCCATACATCACAATTCCAGGATTACCATTTTTGCGAGACATAACAGAATTGGATACCACAGTACCTTATCCATTACAAACCATACATAAGGTCTTACACAAAAAGGGATCTCATGATCTAGTTCTTAATACAACTTCAAGCAGCGGAATACGTAATAATAACGGCAGCGTAGGCGAAGCTCCATCTTCGGGGTCACAGGCAATGCTAACGATGGGAGATGATCCTAGTTGTCGTAACCTTCCTGGGGTCCATCCTCCAGGTACTCCTCTTCATAGTCTGGCCACGGGAATAGCCAGGGACAAAGCCATGAGTACTCTTTAAGTACTCGCAAACTAATACTAACAAGTAAAGGGGGGTTTTTGGTAATAGGACACTAGGCTCTAGGGTTATTTTGCAAAATCCAGATTTATCTCTACTAAGTTTAGAAACAAGAGAGCTAGTTGAAGTTCATACTCCTAAGTGTGAATTTGTATTTCATATCACAACCCTGTTGTGGTCAAGTCAAAGTCTCAATTTATTTCACAAGTCATTTTGAAAAGTTTGACAGGGGAACAGTATGGCCACTCCAACTGTCCATAACCGTGGATGCGGCTATTCGAATAGTTTGACACTCTGCAGACATTGTACACTTTCACCACAACATTCGATACATCCGTCAGGAACAAATCCTGAATTCACCATACTCAGTATGCGGATAATCAATCCTAACCTTTCAATTACACGCCCTAGTATAAGCACCTCTCCTGTGAGTTTGGCCTCCCAACCATGACCAACTGTCATCTTGGGTACTGCACAGGTGGACAATCTTCACAAGGTAGCCTCAGCTCAGACCTTGGCCATGAGGGAACTAATACTAAGGTATATAAGTTTCTAGTCAAGCCCTACCCAATCTTCGGGTATTGTGGTTGTACGATAAAAATTGGAATGGTATCGCATCCAGACAACCATCAGTTTTATAAAGGTCTAAGGCTCATGCCTCATCATTTTCATCACCAAAATCATCAAGTGTTCAGAAACACATGTCCAAAACATTTCAATAGAATGATCCATCATTCCAAGGTTTTCATAACCATTTTTCCACCAAGTATTCCCATCTAAAGTTGATCAAGTTTTATGCTTAGCACTATCATCTACAAGTGGAGGTAAGCACTAATGAGGGGTGGTGAGCTAGTGGAGTTTAACTAAGTTTAATCTTATGCCTTAGGATGACATCAAGATTATCTAGCTTAGGCCAAACTTTATGCTTTTTATGCAACCTTCAATTATCTTTCTAATATCTACAATTTACTTAAGTAAGCTCTAAGTACTAGCTTTGATAAATAAATAAAGTATAAAGCTTGTAAGTAAAACTAGGATTGGTTTATCAAGTGTATATGATCATATATGCTTAAGGCATATAGTGGTCATGGTAACAAGCAAGTATTAGCTTGCATAAGTATCAATATAAGCTTGCATTAGTAGGGTATCTTGCAAGTGTTAGCTTGCATTGGTCAACTTGATTAGTAAAGCTTGCTAAGTTAATAGCTTGCAAGTATTGGCTTGCCTTGTGCAGAGCAGTGGTTGAAGTTCTCCTCGGCTTCTTCTTCGTAGAATCCTCCTTCCTCCTCGTATCCTTGGTCGGTACTAGCGTCTATGAATAAATACGAGGTACACAATCACCAAACAATACTTAATTATTTCCAATCATCACACAAAAGGGTCCTATAGATGATCTAACATCATCCCTAACATTACAATATTAAGGCTTGGTTTAATTCCTTTTATTTTTAGAAAAGTAATTTCTACTCATTGAAAAACTACTTAAGATTTAATATTCTCCAAACCAAACATGGGATCATGTTTACACATGTCATCACCACATATTTTAGTCCATGGGAATGTGAATTAAAGTGGTGTCACAATTTAATAAGGTTTTACCCTTTTATTTTAATTAAATAAAGTGACTAGAAATTCCTATGGGGCATTCTTTTATTACTTGAACATTATTTCTGTAAGTAATCCTATATATTTTTATATATTATGAAAGGTATGGTTAAATGTGATTTTTGAGAGTTGGAATCAACTCAAAAGCTATTATGGTTTTAATTTGAAAAATGTTTGAATGCAGAAAAGCTCCTGCCTTGTTATTTTTACCAAGGATGATCTACAGATCCAAATGACTTGAATCTAACGGTCTTGTATTAAGCATTTTCAGACCTTTCTAACAAAATTGGTTTCATTCAATTTGGTGAACTGAATCGACCTAGGTTGATTTTTGAAATTGGGTACAGAAGTGTGTTTGAAATCAAATGGAAAAGGTTAAATTCAAATAGCTGGGCTGCGCGGGAAGCGATACTGGGCCGGCCTGCTAAGCACAGCGCTTCCGCGGGCTGGTTAAGTGGTTGTCCCCACGCGTCAGTGAGACGAGGGGGTGCGAAGCGGTATGGGGCGATGTGATGCGTTCGATCTGGTTCTAATCCAACGACTGAGAGTCATCGTCGACGTTGGGCAACGACGAGATGTAAACCTAAGCGCGGCCTGGGGTCGTTGGGGCTCACCGAGGTTCAGGCGAGGGTCGGCGATGCGGCGACTTCTGGCTCCAATGGCTGGCTCCCTTCTTCTCCAGAGGCGGCGGGCTCCGGCGAAATTCCAGTGATGCGCTGCTCGCCTTGCTCCGGGACTAAGGTGGGGTGGTTCTGGGTGAGAGAGGAGTGGAATGGTGTGAAGAATTCGAGCGGGGGAGGCCTCTATTTATAGTCGCGACGGTGAGACCGAACGACATGGGCAGGCGACGGTGGCGACATGGCTACGGGATGCTAGAGGCATGGCCGGCGGTGGCGATCGATTGGTGGTCTCCTGGCGATGCTCTACGGCTTTAATGCGCTTGTAGGGGCGGTGCGGTTTGGTCTGGAACACGCGACGCTCTGCGCGGCAGAGGCGGCGTCTTCGACGGCGAGCGGTGGCTACGGGGCACGGGCGGTGAAATGGGCATGTCTGGCGTGTTCCTGGGACGGTGGCGATCGTGTATGCACGCGGTGAGGGCGGCGTGCGGTCTGTGGGCGTCGGTCGAGTGTGGCGCTCTGGCGCATGCTCGGCATGGTTGCTGGCGGGCTGGGCGCGGTCCGTGCGTGTGGTCCAGTGGCTGGCAGGGTTCGAGCGCTGGACAGGAAGTGGCGGTGGGGTGTTGGCTTGCTCCTAGACATGTTGTTTCGGCTTGGTGCTTGCTCTGGCTAGCTAGCCATTTTCGGCTGGCAAGGGGATGCTCGGGTTGGCAAGGCATGGGGCAAAGGGTAGGGGCTAGGGTTGGTCCAAGCACTGGTTGGCACTGGGGGAGACAAGGGTGATCAATGGTGAACATTGTTTAGCCCGATTACTGCTCCAAACAGTGAAGTTAGGCCAGTTTGATTTGTTTCTGCCAAGTGTTTGATGAAATGGCCGCAAGAATTCAAGTTTTGAATTTTGCAAAGATTTTTGGTGGGTGTGCTAGGTTGGTGCTGGTGAGTCTGCAGATGCTTGGGTTTTGAAAGTTGAGCTTGTTTGAGTGGTTTTTGAAAAAGTGGGATCTTCCCATATGATAAAGATTCAATTTTGAACTGTCATTTAAACTATATATTTAAATGTTTTTGGATGATCACAAAGTGGGCCTTGATACTTTGTTATGAGTACAATCAAGGGGTGTAAAGATCCAGAAAAGTTTTTGTTAGGTTCTGAAAATTTGAGACAGCCAAAGTAGGCATAGGAGTTAAATTGGTCAAAATGACCATTCACTCATTTAGCTTTGTTTTGATTTATTTGTCTTTGATAAAAGTTTGGGAATTGTTTAGATGATGTTTATTTCACCTAAACATCCATTTACAAGCAAAGGAACACACAAACAAGTTGGTTTAAAAGAATTCAAAATGAAATGCATACTCACATGCATGCTTTCATATTTTTATTTAGTAAAGTTTCTGTTAACCCTAAATTTGATGATTAGAGTTTGATGATCCAAGTTTAGTATTTTTGGGATGTTACACTGAACTTTGTCATTTTTATTGGGAAGACATAAATATTGATTTTGCACGAACACGAACAATAGAAACAAAAACAATGCACAAAACAAAAATATATAATTCATTTTTATTTTGAATTTACTATTCATCCGGGAGCATATGCATGCGTGCCACATGAATACTACGATTAGGCACACAACTCGCTGGCATTTGAGTAGAATTTTAGATCTATTTTTCTTTATTTTTGCATGTAACTGTGTAACTCTTTAAAAACCGGGGCATGTTTATGAGAATTAAAATATGGAGTAATTAGTACTAGTTTGAAGGGCGAGAACCCATCAAGGAAGCTCGGCTTCCGGCTGGGTTATAGGTTCGGCCTATGGAGCTCCCTACGGTGCCTCGTGGCTGATGCCAAGCTAGGAGAAGGAAAGTATTGTAGCAGGCTCTGGCCATCTCCGGTCAAAGTGGTGGTGTGGCATCCACTCTCGTCGATCGTAGTTGTGATGTTTTTTCTCCGAGGATCATAGCTGTGATTGTCAGCAACACAACGACAAGGACAAGGGAGAATTTCAAGAAGCATTTGCCGGTATGAGACATAAAGTGCATAAGCAAACTTAGTTAGATAGTATCTACAAGTTAAACAAAAAATGGGTTTAATGTTAACTGAGAGAGAGATGTGTTCAGTACACAACTTAGTGAGAGCTTCAACACGAAACCCATTTGAAATCAGAATTTCACGTTGTTCGGTTCTTGATACATTTTGGGAGGATAGAGGAGGTAAAAAGAAGAAATGAACCACAATGTGGATTCGAGTCAAGGAAGAAGTGACCAAGAATCAAGATGCACAGACCTATGTTGGTGCTAGCAAATGGAGAGTACACTCCAATTATTTTTGAAATCTTTCCAAAGTGAATATAAAAGATCCATGGTTGCATGCACTAAAAAGAACAAATTTGCGTTTGCTGTTGCAAGATTGCATGGTGATTTAAAATTTGAGAAGGAGTGCATAGTGATTGGTGATCCTTTGGCCAAAGAAGTTTCATGTATTTGTAGAATGTTCAATAGGATGGAAATATTGTGTGTACATGGTACCAAAGTTCTTGGTTTGATGAATATGAAGACGTTGCCATCACATTATATTTTGAAGAGATGGACTAGAGAATCTCGCAACGGAAGCATCATTCAAGATATACAAGGAAGGCGCGGTAGAAAATCCAAAGTTAGAAGCTCAACTTCCGTATAAGAATCTGTCTCACAAAATTTCATAGTTTGGCATATAACATAGCCAACTCTCTAGAGTGTTGTTTAATGTTAGAAAATGCACTTGATTGTGTCGTTCCACAAATAGAGGATAAACTCAATGCAACTACCAATGCTATGAATAAGCTATGTAATGATCAGGAAAACATTGACACAAATGTGCAACAAACAAATGAGTTTTCTAGTGCTGCAAAGCTCGAGAAAAAAGAGGTTCAACCAAAAAAAATTGAGAGACAAAACTTGGCTTGATAAGTTACTCAAGGGGAAGCGCGAGCCAACTAAAGTTGCTGCATCAGAAACAAAGGAGTAGAAGTATGTAGGAATCTTTACGTGATATGTTGTTGCCATTTATTTGTAAAGTACTTACTGGAAGTTTTATTGCAGCAGCAAAAGAAACGTTATAAAGGAGCATGTGGTTGCTGAACTGAATTTGGTGTTGGTCTGTAGTTAACTGAATTTAGTGTTCGTGTCCTGTTGACTGAATTTCTTGTTTGTGTGCAGCAAGTGCCTGAAAAAACAGCACTGTGAATCGCTGCTGGGCTTGTGCGTCGTGGCCGTCAGCTATAGCCTATAGGAACGTATGTTGGCTGGAGCAGGCCATCGGAGGGGGTCAAAGGAGTACGTCGGAGGGGGCGGAGGGAGCAGCAGGTGGTTGGGTGGAGGGGGTCGTCGGAGGTTGGACTCCGCCGGAGCTCAACTTGGAGCAACAGTCGGCGCGGTTCCCTCAGTTTCCCGCAGCGCGGTGGCGGGAGCGGCAGAGCTCCGACAAGGCGTTGCTGCCCGTTGGATGGTGTACGTGGAGGCTCAGGGCACAGCGACTTGCCTCTCACCCGATCTCAGTCCAACAGCGACATCTTCATCGTTCGGAGCAGAGCAGGCGTGTCTCGGTCTCGCACTGGACAAAAAACAAACGGCAGACAAAAACAATATTCCACTCCACAGTCCACTCTGCATTCTGTACCCTCAACGGCCAGCCCTTCCCCGCATCCTCCGCCCTCTCTCCCCTTGGTCCCCTTCTCAGGCGCCCGTCCGCCGGTCAATCTCCATCTCCGGCGAGCCGGCTCCGGGACTCTCGGCGAGAGACGGCCTATAAAGGGCGTATAAGGTTCGATCAGCTTACATCCTGTAGTGCGGCGGCGGCGCGATTTCTTTCAGGCTATGATCTTTTTTTTTCTTGAGGGAAGCTGTGCCCTTCTTTCTTTGTTTCGGATGATTACATAGCCTTACGCCCTGCTAGAGATCGAACCAGCAGCTTGGATTACTGATCATCTTTATCTGTCTGTTTTACTCTTGCAATTTATCTTTGTCTGCTTCCTTCTTTGATCTCCCGCAGGTTGAAAAAAGGGGACCAGATATAAACTCTGATGGCTGAATTCTTTGTCCTCAACACCGGCGCGAGGATCCCGTCAGTTGGCCTCGGCACGGCCACAGGGAAAGCAGAACCCGGCGTCGTCGGAGGGGCCGTCTATGCTGCTGTCAAGGTATCTTTAAAGTAGAATCTGCAGGATTTGTTCGAAGACAACACAATCGGAAGTCCACCTTACCTGGAAATTTCTGCCGATTGATTTGACTTACCTAGACTATAAACTCACATCTAAGATGAAAGATGTTTTAAACTAAAAATTAAGGATTTTTTTTACAAAGGGGGATATCCCTGGTCTATGCATGTACTATTAAAAATCAAGTGTTCATGTGCTACCTACACATTGTGTGGTTTAACTTTAAACACGGAAAAATGCTGCTATTGAAGCTTATCCTAGTACTGATTTTGGAATATCAAACTGTACTACTCTACCCCGGCCTGAAACTTTAACGTTTTTATTTATGTTACAGGCTGGATATCGGCATATCGATTGTGCTCCAGCATACCGCAATGAGAAGGAGGTAATTAGTAACTGTTTTAGCCATATCATTTACATTTGGTCAGATAGATTCCATTTCAATGTGCTTCCTGTTCAAACTGTACAACTACTTTAAAATAATTATTGCTTGGTAATTGCAGAGAACATGTGGTGTTAGATTAAAGCCACTGAAATAATAACCGTTTGCTTGCACATGCATTTTTATGTTTAGAGTTCCCCAGTCAATTCTTGATGGAGTGCATCTACCGGTACTGCCGTGTCTTTTTTCCTATTCTAATACATGTGGAAATGAACTATGTATATGCAAATGTTTATGAAAAATAATTTGATATGTGATCTGCACCCAAAAAAAGAGAATGGAGGAGCTAAATACCAACTATTTGTGCACCAATTTTTTGTGACACGGCTCATAATATGCTCCAAGTTTGCAAGTGGAAAAATTAGTACAATGTTTTATGTGTGAAGTTTTTGGGATTTCTTAAAAGCAATATTTTCCCTTCTGACAATTGGTACACTAGCACCACATTGAGTTTTTGTGCAACGCCTATAAATGACAGAATATTTATGCCTACCAGTCACGTCTCGCGGATCATTTCTCTAAAGGTTCTAGATTGATACCTAACTATATATGATTGTATGAATCTCCCTAGCAAGTACTGGTGAGCTAGCACCAACTGAGTTTCCAGCGCAAAGGCTATAAATGAGAGAACATTTACACCTATCGGTCACTGTCTCACTGATCATGCTCTAAAGGTTGCGGCTTGATAACTAAATATAGGATTTTATCAATCTCCCTGCCAAGGATTAGTGAGCTAGAAGTAGCACCATATTGAGTTTTCAGTGCAAAGGCTATTGATGACACAACATTTTTCTCTTATCGGTCACTGTCTCACTGGTCATGCTCTAAAGGTTGCAGCTTGATACCTAACTTTATCAATTATTCATCGCTGCTGACCCTGCAACTGAATTATGGCGGTTGGTTAGGCATGATACTCTTGGTACCATCCACTCATCCACATGTTGTCTAAACTCATGCTGTAAAACTTCCAACCTCTGATCTTGTTAGTTTTTATGAGGAGATATGTTATTGTTATATAAGTATATAACTGACCTAACCGGATTGAAATCTATCTTCTGTAGATTGGTCTTGCTCTAAAGAAACTATTTGATGAGGGTGTGGTTAAACGTGAAGATTTATTTATCACTTCTAAGTTGTGGTAAAGATTCATTTACAACCCCAGTCGGATCATGTGTAAATAAGTGGCTTATTTAATTTGCAGTGCTATGTTATAAAAACATATAATGAATTTTGCAGGTCTGGTAATCAAGCCCCAGAAGATGTGCCAGAGGGCATTGACACTACCCTTGAAGACTTGCAGCTGGAGTACTTAGACCTTTTCCTTGTAAATGTCTATACTTACTAGTTAGTCCTTCATCTATTAAATAGTGTATATATTCTGAAATGCCCATTGCTCACGGAATACTGTAAGTAGATGAATTATGCTCTCATGCTTATCGTTCCCTTTGAGCATCATTGTTGGCATGCAGGCTCTTCTTTATTTGGAAGTGCATAAAGTATGTTGCAAAAATACAACTTTCACTAAACTATGAAGTGCTTTCTTGAACTCACTGAGAGACAAAAATGGTTTTAACTGTATACGTAAGTACCTGAGTTTTCTATAGTGATAATGGCCTATTTTTTGCAGATCCATACTCCAATTCGGTCTAAGAAAGGAGCCACCCCAACCCCTGAAAACTTTCTTCCTGTTGACATTCCTGCTACTTGGGGAGCAATGGAGAAGTTATATCACTCTGGCAAGGCTCGTGCGATTGGTGTGAGTAACTTTTCTTGTAAGAGGATGGAAGATTTGCTTGCCATTGCTAGCGTACCTCCAGCAGTCAACCAGGTTGAGTCCCATCCAGGTTGGCAGCAGATGAAACTCCGGGAACTTTGCAAGTCAAAGGGTGTTCATATTTCTGTAAGTTCTATCCACTACAAAGCAGCAGCAACTTTCCCTTCTTTTTCAGTAACCTAAGTGCTGCCGTAGTTTCTTCAAAATTACTTCTCTGTTTTGTTGTTCATAATTTAATTTTATTTGTGCTTTTTCAGGCATATTCACCCTTGGGTAAACCTGGATCTCCTGCATCTATGGGTAAAGGTTTTCTGGACAATCCTATTATTGTTTCCGTTGCTGAGGAGTTGCAGAAAACCCCTGCACAGGTTGCTCTACGCTGGGGTCTTCAAATGGGCCACAGTGTGCTTCCGAAGAGCACCAACGAGACAAGGATGAAGGAGAACCTAGGCGTGTTTGGTTGGTCTATTCCTGAAGATCTGATGGCCAAGTTCTCTGAAATCCAACAGGCATGTCTCAACTTACCTTCTTGTATCGAAATAGAATTCTTTTCTCGGAGCAATGCAGTGAGATGCTAGGTTCTAGAATTTGTCTTCTTATGATGGTTACCTGAGATTGTTTTGGCTTGCTTAAACCCTAATGCAGGTTAAGACGCTGAGAGCTGAGTTCGTCGTCCACCCCCAGGGCATCTACAAAACCGTGGAGGAATTCTGGGATGGTGAAATCTGAAGAAGCGTCTGAAGTTATGCACTTGAAGGAATCAATCGCATTCCAACATGAAACCCTACTTGTTGTCATTGGTTCTAAATTCTATGCAGATATTTTTACCGAATCGCTGGCAGTAAATGTACCTCTGTCCTGCGATAAATGTTGTCTCGTACATATATTTGACATCAAAAGTTGTTCCCACATACAGATTTTTATAAGAATGATGAGTTATTCAGTTGGTGTCTGACCTTGAAAAATGGAAGTAAGCCATACGCTGCACACTTGAAGTTATTCAGGGTCTCTTTAGCGTGACTCATTTTTGAAGAACAAGATGCGTGTATGTGTTGTACGTCAAGAAAGTGTGATACGACTCTCTTAACCCAAATTATAGCGAGGAATTGTGACCTAACTAACCTTAAACGAGTTCATCAAATATTGCACATGGCGCACACGATGGCAAAGTTATCTGCGAACCAAACAGGACCTAATCCTCGACCTGTCAAACCTGGCGAAGATATCATGACATTGACAGGGATGCAGATAGAGACAACGTCTGGCACGCTATCAGCAACAAACTGATATGGACAACTGGACAATGTCACCACCAGGTGTTGAACGTGGCAGCCGAAAAAAAGAAACAAACACCGAGCCGGCAAGGCCGGTGACCCCTCCTAGGAGAAGAACACTAATATAGAACAAGTCCACACTCACACTCCACACTGCATTCTATATTCTCAGCGCTTCTCCCCATTCTGTGCCTCGTCGCATTTCCCGTCCCTCTTCCCCTCAGCTTCGCCTTCTCCGGCGAGCCGGCTCCCGCGGACTGCTGCCGAGCGACGGGCAGACCCTGGCCAAAGGACAAGAGGATCGATCAGCTTCGGCTGCCTCCAAGAAAGTAACCCCCTCCATCCTGTGAGGTTTATTTCACCGTCTTCACTTGTGGTGGTGGTAGTGCAGCACTACTCTTCTTCCTTTTGTCTGGAGATTTGTCCATCTCCACCTTTGACATATAGCAGTTGATGCTGCCAATTCCTTACTCATGGTCCCTCATTATTTTTACGTCTTCTGTGGTATATTCTTCCCAAATCCCAAGTAAAAGTCTTAAGGGAGTGGCATCTTAACATGCTCTGCTCTTTGATCTCACAGGTTCTGCGGACCAGATAATAATTCAGAGATGGCCGACTACTTTGTGCTCAGCACTGGAGCGAGGATACCGTCACTCGGCCTCGGCACTGCGAAAACAGAACCCGGGACCATCGGCGAGGCTGTCTACGCTGCCGTCAAGGTCATTTTACTGGAACCTCGCTCTGGATCTTGCTCTGACAGAACATACTGATTGTGCTCTAAGAATTTTATATGCCTTCACGGTACAGGCTGGATATCGGCAAATTGACTGTGCTCCAGCGTACCGCAATGAGAAGGAGGTAATACTTGAGCCATAGCTTTTTCGTCAGATCAGAGAATGTTTCCCTTTAATGTGCCTGTTATTAAGCAAAATTACTAACGGTTTAGATTGACTGGTAGGTAGGCACTTGCGAAAAAAAGTATGTGGTGTCAGATTAAATGTCGCTGTAATTGTTTGCTCAGATAAGAATATTTATGTGCCATGGCTCAGTCTGTTCTTGATTTAGTGTACTATGTATACAGATGCGTTTTGTTTCTATTACAAGGAAACATGGTTCTTGTCCTTGTCAGCCAAATAAAAAGATACAGTTGGGGGAATGGTGGTTAGCTGTCAATTCGGCTAAGTATATAAGACAAAGGCTAGAACTGGAAGTACATTGGATGACTATAGACATCATTTTAGTCACGATCTTTGCAGCCTTCTCAGCTTGACGATACTTAAAATGAGAGGTCCATTCAATTATTATTTTTGGCAGTTAGCTATGAGACCATATTTAGGCTACATTTACTCGTTTATGCAGAGGCTGGTGGGAATGAAAGCTTCTATTTTCTTGAAAAAAAAAGTCATCAGAGTATATATGAGACTCACGATATCACCCATATATTTTTGTTTCTATGAGATTCGTTTATGTAACTAAGTGAATTTAATCTACATCTTTGTATAGATTGGTGTGGCTCTGAAGAAACTATTTGAGGATTCTGTGGTTAAGCGTGAAGACCTATTTATCTCTTCTAAGTTGTGGTTAGGCTTCATCTTTTACCTCAGTTGTATCATGCGTAGAGGAATAACTTATGTGATCTGCAGTACTGTG
Organism: Avena insularis; assembly: GCA_023614405.1. Lineage (NCBI taxonomy): Eukaryota > Viridiplantae > Streptophyta > Magnoliopsida > Poales > Poaceae > Avena > Avena insularis. The sequence continues at coordinate 305,187,867 of CM042685.1, forward strand.
TTATCAAAAGATATTTTGAATTTTACAGGTCTGGCAATCACGCCCCAGAAGATGTGCCAGAGGGCATTGACACTACTCTTGAAGATTTGCAGCTGGACTACTTAGACTTGTTCCTTGTAAATTTCTATACTCCCTCCGACCCATATTAGTTGACTCAACTCGAATCTAGACAAAGTTGAGTCAACTAATATGGGTCGGAGGGAGTACTTGATTCCATTTGATAGTGTACATATCGTGATATTATCTGTGGTTCACAGAATACTTGTTTAGATACATGAATTATGCCTGAAAGCTTCTGAGCAACATTTTCTGCATGAAAGTTCGCATGGAGGGCTCTTATGTATTTCAGAGCGATCATTTTACGGAACTGTGCAGTGCATTCCCAAGATCATTCTGAGATAGAAGATCTTTAACTGTATGCATGTACCTGAGTTTGTCCTATACTTTGCAGATCCACGCTCCAGTGCGTACCGAGAAAGGAGCTATCCGAACCGCTGCAAACTACATTCCTCTTGATGTTCCTGCTACATGGGGAGCAATGGAGAAGTTATATGAATCTGGCAAGGCTCGTGCGATCGGTGTAAGTAACTTTTCCTGTAAGAGGATGGAAGATTTGTTTGCCGTTGCTAGGGTGACTCCAGCAGTCAACCAGATTGAGTCCCATCCAGGTTGGCAGCAAACGAAACTCCGTGAACTTTGCCAGTCAAAGGGTGTTCATATTTCTGTAAGTTGTAAACATCACAAATGTACTGACAGTTTCCCCTCTTTTTTACTTGAAGCAGCTACTGCCTTGTTAGTTTCTTCTTAGAAATTTTACTTCCATTTTTGCAGGCATATTCACCACTAGGTAGACCTGGATCACCTGCGTTCACAGGTCCAAGCTTTCTTAGCAACCCTATTGTCACCTCTGTTGCCGAGAAGTTGCAGAAAACTCCTGCACAGATTGCTCTACGCTGGGGTCTTCAGATGGGCCAGAGTGTAGTTCCAAAAAGCACCAATGAAACAAGGATAAAGGAGAACTTTGACATATTTGATTGGTCCATTCCTGAAGATTTGATGTCAAAATTCTCTGAAATCCCACAGGCATGCCCCAACACCTCTCAGTTTTTTCTCCATGCAAATTGCTCCTGACTATCTTATTATTGTATTGCCATAAGTGTACCAATGTTTTGTCCTTTTCAGAACAAATCTTTAACAAAATCATGTGTTCTACAAATATTCTCGAGAAAAATATTGCATGTAGATCCATAGAATTACCCTCCAATACTGGCTATCTAAGATTTTGATTTGGTCCTCTATATGCAGATTAAGACGCTAAGAGCTGAGTTTGTAGTTCACCCCCAAGGTATTTACAAAACCGTGGAGGACTTCTGGGATGGTGAAATCTGAAGTTCCTGCCCTAAAGGCATAGCAGAATAGCATGCCAGCATAAATCCACTACTTCTTGTCATTGATTGTATGCAGATGCAGACATTTCCCTTGAAATGCCGGGAATAATGTCTTCTTTTACAGAACAGAATCAAAATAATTGCTAGATCACATATCTTATTATATACTGCTGTCATTTGTTTTAGTGATGAAAATTCTTTTTTTTTCCGAATAAAGGGCAAAAGCCCCTAATTTTCATTACAGAAAGCCGCACAGCAGCAAGATGTGTAGCACAAAAATTATTACAAAGCTTGAGGGGTAAACCCTCCCTCTCGAGGATCAAGAGAACCAGGCCAACAGGTGTATACTAAGCATCTACTGAACTAAGAGCAGGAGGAAAACAGTCCCAGAACAAGCAATCGACCAAAATAAAGACCATCAGCTCAGAAAGTCCACGTCTATATTTTCATTCCAGGTTAAGCTCAGCATCCCAGCTTTTTAGTCCCAAGTTCCCAGCCTCTGCTCTGGTGGAAGAAGTCATTCGGCACCACTAGCAGTAATTTGGCTCCTACTCCTTGTCTGTCTCGCAGCTCTATCCTCTGCAGCAGTCCAGGAATGGAGACTACGCGAGATACTAGAGATAATGCTAACAGGGTCAACAGGGAAAATATTCTTAAAACAGGCACCATTCCTAGTTTTCTACAAAGTCCAAACAACAGAAGAGAGGATAATTATAGTTTGCGGGTTTTTTTTTCCTTTAAAGCTCGTAACCCAGTCACAAAGTTCTTCCATACCATTAGGAAGCTTCTCACTAGTAAAAGTACAGGCAATAACATCCCAGACATATATAGCTACTACACAACCTAGACAGAGTGAGTGACACATTAAGGTACGTACCAATGACAGAGTGACAACCTAGCTTATACAAAAGCCTACCAACCATGGTTGTTCAGTTTGTGTAGACCTGAAAATTAAGTCCGTGAAAAAAAAGCTTCAATCATCCTCTCTTCTGAGCATTGATCCTGCTATCTGAACATAAGCCATCTGAGTGTAACCGTTGAACACTGATGCGTCAAATCTCGCTAGACCAATCCTTTGGAACAAGCCATGGCGTCCATCTTCGATGATAGGATCAGATGCACGGGCTGGGTCATATCTTGTTTGGTGGGTTAAGGATGGACCAGCAACAGGAGGTAGCTCCCAATATAAATCCAACACAGATTCAACAAGCCTGCTGTTATGGAAATGCTCTTTGTATGAGATGGCTTCATTAGTACGGTTGAAATCGTCGTGCATGTAACCTCTGATACCCCACCATGCATCATCCTTTCCACATAGTTGGTCGATTTCCACAGCCTTCTCCCAAAACTTGCTTCGCTTCGACCGGAACCTTGCTTCATCGCTATCCCAAAAGCAGCTATGTCCACCACCTCTGATGTGTGACTGATCACATATCTGCCTCAAGGAATAATGGTCGCCTGTACCAGTGTCATAGTTGTCCTCAAATATTAGATGCCTGAATCCAGCTTTGTGCGCCTGCTTTAACCTCTTCAGCTCACTTTGGTGATCATCAAAGAACACAAGCACCTTGCTGAGATCAGAGATGCCATGCTTCCTCAACAGTTTTTCCCAATCTACACTTCCAAAGTCAATAAATTTCTTCCCGGCTAGATAAGTGCAGTTTCCATCAACATATGCAGGTCCCTTGATGAGATATTTCTCAGGGTGTCTGGGTGAGAGTGATATGATCCTAGTGTTTGGCATGGCCTGACGCAAAACCCAGGTTGAGTGCCCCTTGAATGCGCCGCTCTCAATCATCAGGTCTGGCTTAAGCCAGCGAGCCATAAACCAGAGCCCAAAACTGTGGTCAAATCCCATCCCGTTCCTGTTATTCTTGATAGGGCGGGTCTCATATATTGGCACAAATTCTTCCAGTCCATTAAGTAAATCTTTCCAAGTCCAGTCCACTGTCTTACCGGTTTTAGATCTGCACCAGGGGACGCCGAGGGATCCGAAGTCGGAGGCTGCAGCGGCGTCCGGGGGGGCGAGGAAGCGCGCGTCGAGGCGCAACGGCGGGAAGTCGGCCCGGAGGTGAGCTCGGCCGGCGAGGAAGGCAGCAGAGGCGACGGCGAGGAGGAGGAGAAGGGAGGCGGCCGCACGGTGGGAGGAGTGGAGGCGGGCGTAGGCGGCGGCGAAGAAGGCGGGGTGCGCCTTCCGGGTCTTGGACTCGTCGTCGCCGTCTCCGGCATTGGTTGCCGCGGAGGACGAGGAAGCGCCGGCGACGCGAGCGGAGAGGCCCGTCTCGTGCATATCGGCGGGTGTGAAGGGAGAGTGGGAGTGTAAGACCTGACCTGGGCCGGGTCACACCGTACAGACGGGGGAGAAGAAGACCTAGACTAATGCGCCTCCGGTGAGGAGCACGGGATAAGCTTGTTTTGTTTGATGACCTTAACTAGAAATCATTAGCAAAACTATATTTAGGCCTTACAAGATTACAAAACAAAGGAACTGAAAAAACACAGGAATTTTATAGGTTTGTGTGTATAAGACAGAGGATTACAAAACATAAAAAATATAGAAATAGTCATTTGGATTGAGTGGACAAAGGTGGTTAGAGTGGATGCTGAGACTCCTATGAAATTGAGGGGTAGTAATGCAATCCATAGCAATTTCGGAAGTGTCGTCCTTTGATCCAAAAGGTTTCTTTAGAGAAAAATAAAGGGTTTCGTAGCATAGTAAATCCAAAAAATTCTACGGATGTGAACGGGAAAGCCAAGATCTAATCTAGGAGATGCAATCAACGAGAGGGATAGATGAGATCTTCATACCCTTGAAGAAATCGCTTGGGAGACGTTCAACAGAACGTGGTTGATGTAGTCGTACCAACCTTCTCCTCCTCGCGATCCGATCCGATCCAACGCCGCAAGTGGCGACGCCTCCGAGAGATGCACACGTACGGCGCCGCGACGTCTCCTCCTTCCTCGGTCCAGCAAGTGGGGTGGAAAGATAGATTGGATCTACAGCACGACGGCGTGGTGCAAAGGTGGAGAGTTTCTGCAGCAGGGCTTCGCCTACGCGCAGTAGAGAGAGAGAGAGAGAGAGAGAGAGAGAGAGAGAGAGAGAGAGAGAGAGAGAATGGCGGCTAGGGTTTTTTAAGGTGGGGAGGCACCCGCCCACCTTATATAGGGGTGACCCTTGCCCCCTCCTCCAAGCCGGGCGGCCACAAGGGTGGAGTGGGGGGCAAGTCTCCCCCCTTCTAGAAGGTCCCCTAGGGTTTTGGCCGGCTGGGCCTATGGGGCCTTGTGCCCCTGGCCCAATGCGGTCAGGGCACTCCCTCGTAGGCCCACGCCCCCCTCCGACAAGTGGGGCCACGTTGGTCCCACTCCGGAAGCTTCTAGAACCTTCCGGTACAATACCGAACATTCTGAAACAATTCTTAAATCCAAAAACTGCTTCCCTTTATATGAATCTTATTCTCCGGACCATTCCGGAACCTCTCGTGATGTCCTGGATCTCATCCGAGACTCCGAACAAAAACTCATAAAACAATTATCCATTCTATCCTAACGTCGAAGCACGTTAAGTGTGTGACCCTACGGGTTCGAGAATATGCAGACATGATCTTCTATCAATAATCAACAGCGGGATCTGGAAACCCGTATTGACTCCCACATATTCATCGATGATCATATCGGATGAACCACGATGCCAGGATTCAATTAATCCCATATATATATTCCCTTCGTCACGCGATATTTTACTTGCCCGAGATTTGATCGTTGGTATCGGCATACCTAGTTCAATCTCGTTCACAGCAAGTACTTTACTCGTTCCGTAATTCGATATCACTTTGTGATTAACTCCTTAACCACGTGCTTGCAAGCGGTGTTGATATCGATTACCGAGTGGGCCCGAAGTATATCTCTCCAACTTGGGAGGGACAAATCCCATCTCGATACATACAACCCAACAAGTACTTTCCGATCACCTAAGAGACACCTTTATGATCACCCTTTCATAGGATGACGTTTGATGACCTCAAAGCTTTCTTCCGATACCAGGGATTTGCATTATCTCATGGTCTAAGGAATACAATATTTGACATAAGAAAAAGCTTCGCAAAGATGAACACGATGACACGATCTAATTGCTCTGCTTGATTTGGGTATGTCCATCATATCATTATCCCAATGATATGATCTCATTATTAATCGACAACTCATGTCTATGGTTAGGAAACCTTAACCATCATTAATCAATGAGCTAGTCCATAGAGGCGTACTAGGGAGACGGTGTTGTTCATAAACCACACAAGTATCAAAGTTTCTGCTTAATACAATTCTAGCATGGAATATAAACTTTATCATGAACAAGAATTATAATAATAACATCTTTATTATTGCCTCTAGGGCATAATTCCAACAGTCTCCCACTTGCACTAGAGTCAATAATCTAGTTTACATCTGGTAACAATCTAACACCCATGGCATTAAGGTGCTGGTCATGTTTTGCTCGTGGAAGAGGTTTAGTCAACGGATCTACGACATTCAGATCCGTATGTACTTTGCTAATCTTCAGATCTCCATCTGTTATATAATCTCGAATTATATGAAATCGGCGGTTGATGTGCTTGGTCTTTGGATGATATCTTGGTTCCTTAGCCAATGCTATGGCGCCAGTGTTGTCGCACAATATCTCCAGTGGGTCCAAGGCACTTGGAACAACACCAAGCTTCGATGATGAAGTTCTGATCCAAACTCCTTCACTTGGCAACCTGCGGCAGCCATGTATTCGATTCTCATGTAGATCCCGCGATCACGCTTTGCTTGCGACTTCTCGACTCTGACTCCTCCATTCAAAATATAAACGTATCCTGTCTGAGATTTAGAATCATTCGGGTCGGTGTCGAAACTAGCGTCGATGTAACCTTTTACGACGAGCTGCTCATCACCTTCATAGACCAAGAACATTTCTTTAGTCCTATTTAAATACTTTAGGATGTTCTTTACGGTTGTCCAGTGTTCCACTCCTGGATCAGTTTGGTATCTGCTTGTCAAACTAAGAGCATTGGACACATCCGGTCTAGTACACAGCATGACATACATGATAGAACCTATGTCCGAGGCATAAGGCACTTTGCTCATGGTTTATCTATCGTTTACCGTAGCCAGACACTGAGCCTTCCTCAATATCTTACCTGACAACATGGGCACTGAACCTTTCTTTGCCTTGTCCATTCTGAACCTTTTCAGAACTTTGTCAAGATATGTACTTTGGCTTAAAGCTATTAGGCGTCTTTGTCAATCTCTATAGATTTTGATGCCTAATATATAAGCAGCTTCTCCTAGGTCTTTCATTGAAAAACATTTATTCAAATAACTCTTCACATCGTTAAGCATACCAATGTCATTTCCAATAATCAATATGTCATCCACATATAGTACTATAAATGTCACTGAGCTCCCACTCACTTTCTTGTAGATACAAGCTTCACAACAATTTGGAACAAATCCAAAGCTCTTGATCACTTGATCAAAACGAAGGTTCCAACTCCGAGATGCTTGCTTCAGTCTATAAATGGAACGCTGAAGTTTGCACACCTTATCAGCATCCTTAGGATCGACAAAACCTTCGGGTTGCATCATATACAACTCTTCATCAATATTGCCATTGAGGAATGCAGTCTTGACATCCATCTGCCATATTTCATAATTATGAAACGCAGTAATTGCTAATAAAATCCGAATGGACTTAAACATCGCTACGGGAGAGAAAGTCTCATCGTAGTCAACACCTTGAACTTGTCGAAAACCTTTCGCGACAAGTCATGCTTTATAGACAGTAACATTACCATATGCGTCCGTTTTCCTTTTGAAAATCCATTTGCACTCAACGGCCTTTCGGTCGCTAGGAGGGTTCACCAAAGTCCATACTTGGTTTTCGCTCATGGATCCCAATTCGGATTTCATGGCCTCTAGCCATTTCTCAGAGTCTGGGCTCATTATTACTTCCTCATAGTTCGCAGGTTCACTGTTGTCTACCAACAAGACAGTTAAGACAGGGTTATCGTACCACTCAGGAGGGGCACGTGACCTTGTCGACCTGCGACGTTCAGTAGTAGCATCGTACGAGGCTTCATGATCCTCGTCATTAGCTTCCTCTATTGTTGGTGCAGACGGCATTGGAACAATTTCAGGTGCTGCGCTACTCTCCAACTCAAGAGAAGGTTCAATAACCTCGTCTAGCTCTACTTTCCTCCCACTCACTTCTTTCGAGAGAAACTCTTTCTCAAGAAAGGATCCGTTCTTTGCGACAAACACTTTGCCTTCGGATCTGTGGTAGAAGGTATACCCAATCGTTTCCTTAGGGTATCCTATGAACACGCATTTCTCCGCTTTGGGTTCGAGCTTGTCCGGCATCAAATTCTTGACGTAAGCTTCGCATCCCCAAACTTTAAGAAACGACAACTTAGGTTTAGCACCAAACCACAGTTCATACGGTGTTGTCTTAATGGATTTAGATGGTGCCCTATTTAAAGTGAATGCAGCGATTTCTAATGCATAACCCCAAAATGATAATGGCAAATCTGTAAGAGACATCATCGATCGCACCATATCTAATAGAGTTCGATTCCGGCGTTCAGACACACCATTGCGCTGTGATGTTCCGGGTGGCGTGAGTTGCGAAACGATTCCGCTTGCTTTAAGATGCGTGAGAAAATTATAACTCAAATATTCACCTCCACGATCGGATCGTAGAAATTTAATTTTCCTGTTACGATGGTTTTCCACTTCGTTCTGAAATTCTTTGAACTTTTCAAACGTTTCAGATTTATGTTTCATTAAATAGATATACCCATATCTACTTAAGTCATCAGTAAAAGTGAGAAAATAGCGATATCCACCGCGCGTTGAAACACTCATTGGTCCGCATACATCGGTATGTATGATTTCCAACAAGTCTGTTGCTCGCTCCATCATTCCGGAGAACGGGGTTTTGATCATCTTGCTCATGAGGCACGACTCGCACGTGTCAAATGATTCAAAATCAAGAGACTCCAAAAGTCCATCAGAATGGAGTTTCTTCATGCGTTTTACACCAATATGACCTAGACGACAGTGCCACAAATAAGTCGAATTATCACTATCTACTTTGCATCTCTTAGCCTCAATGTTATGGATGTGTGTTTCATTGCTTTCGAGATTCAGAAGAAATAAACCATTCACAGCAGGTGCATGACCATAAAAGATGTTACTCATATAAATAGAACAACCATTATTCTCCGATTTAAATGAATAACCGTCTTGCAATAAACACGATCCAGATATTATGTTCATGCTCAACGCAGGCACATAATAACATTTATTAAGGTTTAAAACTAATCCCGAAGGTAAAACTAAGGAGAGTGTGCCGACGACCATCACATCAACTCTTGATCCGTTGCCAACGCGCATCGTCACCTCATCCCTCGCTAGCCGCCGTCTATTCCGTAGCTCTTGTTTCGAGTTACAAATATTAGCAACTGAACTAGTATCAAATACCCAGGCACTACAACGAACGCTAGTAAGGTAAACATCAATAACATGTATATCAAATATACCTTTGATGGTGCCAGCCTTCTTGTCCGCTAAGTACTTCAGACAGTTGCGCTTCCAGTGACCCTTGTCCTTGCAATAGAAGCACTCAGTGTCCGGCTTAGGTCCAGACTTGAGCTTCTTCTCAGCAGGGGCAACGCACTTGCCGCTGCCTTTCTTGAAGGACTTCTTTGCTCCATTACCTTTCTTAAAGCTGGGGGGCTTGTTGACCATCAACACATGATTATCTTTCTTGATGTCCACCTCCGCAGCTTTCAGCTTAGTGAAGAGCTCAGTGGAACCAATCTGATTATGAGTAACTACAAAACCTTTGTAGCTAGGAGGGAGTGATTGCAGAACTCTGTCAATCTTGAGCTCTTCTGGAATCTTGCAGTCCAGTTGCTCAAGACGTTGAGTGTAGCCCGACATCTTAATGGCGTGCTCACTAACGGAACTCCCTTCCTCCATCTTGTAGTTAAAGAATTTCTCAGAGATCTCATATCTCTCAGAACGGGCCTGAGTCTGAAACATGATTTTCAGTTCCTCAAGAATCTCAAAGGGCCCAACGAACTCCTCAAAACGATTTTGAAGGTCCGATTCCATAGAAAACAACATGGTGCTCTTAATCACATCATAATCATCTTTGCGCGACTGATAAACAGCTTTTTCATCAGTCGACGCATCTACAGCAGGGGCGTCACCTAGCGCTTTATAAAGGACATAGTCCTTTTGTCCGCCAGCGAGAATGACTCTCAGATTGCGAAACCAGTTGGTGAAGTTAGACCCATTGTTCTTAAGCTTTTGTTTCTCAACAAAAATGTTGAAGTTGAAGTTGGACTTAGCCATTTGATCTACAAAATTTACAAGTACAATTTAGACTATGTTCATTATAACTAGTTCAACTTAATCAAATTACTAGATGAACTCCCACTAAATTCAACACCCCTCAAGTTGTTTAGTGAACATGATCCAAATTCACCACACCTAATCCGATCTTCATGAGAAGAGATGTGGTTTCAATGGTGGACAACAAAGTGTCGATCATATCATTCATATGACTCATGCTTAACCTTTCGGTTCGTGTGTTCTGAGGCCATGTCTGTACATGCTAGGCTCGTCAAGTCAAACCTAAGTATTTACGCGTGTGCAAAACTGGCTTGCACACGTTGTATGTGAACGTAGAGTTTATAGCATCCGATCATCATGAGATGCTTAAACACGAAGAACTTTCGCAACGGTGCATACATGGGGAGAACACAATTTTATCTTGATCTTTAAGTGAGTAATCATCTTATAATGCTACCGTCGCGATCTAAGCACAATAAGATACATAAAAGGATAAACATCACATGCATATAATTTTATGTGACATGGTATAGCCAATCTCCGCGCAATGATCTTCATCTTGTGCGTGCCAGCATGATCTCCATCACTCCATGATGATTGCCTCCACCACGAATAGCAACTACAACTATTGCTAACTACTTAGCGATAAAATAAAGCTATTACATGGCGTATAAGAAGTTGACACACGGGTCATACACAATTATAAAGACAACCATATGGCTCCTGCCGGTTGTGAACTCATCGACATTCAAGTCGTGAAATATTACAAAACATGATCATTGCAGACAACATACACATCATATCTTAGGCCATACCATATCACAGAAACACTCCCTGCAAAAACAAGTTAGACGCCTCTACTTTGTTGTTGCATGTTTTACGTGGCTTATGGGAGTAACAAGCTAAGAACGATTCTTACCTACGGAAAGCCACAACGGTGATATTATGGTTGCCAACATCTGGTGTAAATTCCATGACAACTATAGTGAGAGAAACTGGCATCCACCAGCCGCATGTGTGGAACAAGCCACACGTCAAGTGCAGAGCCGGTCTCGCGAACGAGGTCGCGTAAAGTTGACCTGGACCGCTTTGATCTCACTATCCCGCGTCATAAGAAGTACATAACAAGAGGCTTGCAACAGAAAACATCAACGCCCGCAACAAGCATGTTGCGTTCTACTCGTGAAACACATCTACGCATAGATCTAGCTCTGATACCACTGAAGGGTTTCGTAGCATAGCAAATCAAAAAAATTCTACGGATGCGAACGGGAAAGCCAAGATCTAATCTAGGAGATGCAATCAACGAGAGGGATAGATGAGATCTTCATACCCTTGAAGAAATCGCACAGCGGAACGTTCAACGGAACGTGGTTGATGTAGTCGTACCAACCTTCTCCTCCTCGCGATCCGATCCGATCCAATGCCGCAAGTGGCGACGCCTCCGAGAGATGCACACGTACGGCACCGCGACGTCTCCTCCTTCCTCGGTCCAGCAAGTGGGGTGGAGATATAGATTGGATCTACAGCACGACGGCGTGATGTAAAGGTGGAGAGTTTCTGCAGCAGGGCTTCGCCTACGCGCAGTAGAGAGAGAGAGAGAGAGAGGGCAACAGTATGGCGGCTAGGGATTTTAGGGTGGGGGAAGAGTGCGCCCCCCTGCCCACCTTATATAGGGGGCTGGTCGGCCCCCTTGCCCCCTCCTCCAAGCCCTAGGCCGGCGGCCACAAGGGTGGAGTGGGGGGCAAGTCTTCCCCCCCTTCTAGAAGGTCCCCTAGGGTTTTGGCCGGCTGGGCCTATGGGGCCTTGTGCCCCTGGCCCAATGCGGCCAGGGCACTCCCTCGTAGGCCCACGCCCCCTCCGACAAGTGGGGCCACGTTGGTCCCACTCCGGAAGCTTCTAGAACCTTCCGATAATACCAACATTTCAAACAATTCCGAAATCCAAAAACTGCTTCCCTTTATATGAATCTTATTCTCCGGACCATTCTGGAACCTCTCGTGATGTCCTGGATCTCATCCGAGACTCCGAACAAAAACTCATAAAACAATTATCTATTCTATCCTAGCGTCGAAGCACGTTAAGTGTGTGACCCTACGGGTTCGAGAATATGTAGACATGATCTTCTATCAATAATCAACAGCGGGATCTGGAAACCCATATTGACTCCCACATATTAATCGATGATCATATCAGATGAACCATGATGCCAGGATTCAATTAATCCCATATATATTTCCTTCGTCACGCGATATTTTACTTGCCCGAGATTTGATCGTTGGTATCGGCATACCTAGTTCAATCTCGTTCACAACAAGTACTTTACTCGTTCCATAATCTGAGATCACTTTGTGATTAACTCCTTAACCACGTGCTTGCAAGCGGTGTTGATATTGATTACCGAGTGGGCCCGAAGTATATATCTCCGACTTGGGAGGGACAAATCCCATCTCGATACATACAACCTAACAAGTACTTTCCGATCACCTGAGAGACACCTTTATGATCACCCTTTCATAGGATGATGTTTGATGACCTCAAAGCTTTCTTCCGATACCAGGGATTTGCATTATCTCATGGTCTAAGGAATACAATATTTGACATAAGAAAAAGCTTCGCAAAGATGAACACGATGACACGATCTAATTGCTCTACTTGATTTGGGTCTGTTCATCATATCATTATCCCAATGATATGATCTCATTATTAATCGACAACTCATGTCTATGGTTAGGAAACCTTACCACCATTAATCAATAAGTTAGTCCATAGAGGCGTACTAGGACACGGTGTTGTTCATAAACCACACAAGTATCAAAGTTTCTGCTTAATACAATTCTAGCATGGAATATAAACTTTATCATGAACAAGAATTATAATAATAACATCTTTATTATTGCCTCTAGGGCATAATTCCAACAAAAATGCCATAGGATTGGATTCCTTCAGACTTTTTTGAAAATCCTTCATACCAAAGGGACCTTTATCTATGAAATATGTTGATGGACTAACATTTTTTTTAACAATTGATACCATAATATATTTATAGTAGAAAATAGCACATCTTTGAGATTTTTAAACATTTTTTCTTTAATAACACAATCTTGTGCTTTTTTAAAGGCAGCCGAAGAAAAAATAAAATAGATAACAAACCATTGGCATGTAAATACTAATGAGGGTTCTCCAATAATGAATTGGTGGAGTTTTTAGCAAAAACAAAAGTAAAAAACAATACCAATGTTTGAGTCATTTGGGTGATATGTCAATAGAAAAGTATGGTTAAATTGGAAAATACTTGTATCTTCTCATCCATGAGCTAATCCCCCCCCTCGACCCCAACAGAACAAAGAGATATAACTACATAATGATGTGATGTAGTAAGAGTATGAGCATGAAGTCAATCCAAAGTTATAACAAAATCATATAAAACAACACGATATTCACATTACCTACATACTTTTTTTAAGAACACATTGCCAACATACATCATGATAACAACAGAGCTATAACAACATAATGAGGTGATGAAGTCAATACAAAGTTATAGAAGAGGATAATTAATCCAAACTATTCTCCCACCTATATACAATGTTACAAATAAAATGGAAACCTAGATGTATCTATTGCACACCTGGTTCTCAACAAAGTACCGAACAGTGAAATTCAGTGTGGTAGATGCAACCTGGTCGTAAGGTTTTGTCTTACACATACTAACATGAAAGGTAGTATTCGATAATACTACATTAATATGAGGCAAAAGGAGGTTTCAACCAACTCCACTCTTCAATTTGACCGCTACCCACTAAGTTTCTTGAATCAAAACTTCATAAAATACACTACACCAGGTAATTGAGTGCATAGGTCTATTGACACATTTTTTAAGGGCTATGTACAACTATACCATAATCAAAAGCAATATTGCAAGTTATAATCATGCAAGATTTGTGATGAGGTAAGCAAATACTTGGCATTAAGATCTCTCATAATAGATCAAAAAGGGTGATGTAGCTCTCGCAGGGAAGATACATTGAGAAGATACTTGAAAGGTTCACTATGAAGGATGCAAAGTTGCTACCTATCCACTTGCTGGCCATCACAAAGTGAGTGCAGAACATTTTCCTACAAGTAAGAAGGATAAAGAATAAATGAGTAAAGTACCGTACCAACCTACCATAGATAGTTTTGTGTATGCCATGGTATGCACTAGGCCCTGCAATTGGAGTTGTTAGTCGATTCAGGGCAAGTCTAGGTGAATCTCATTAAAATGCAGGGGAATAGTTTGGCAGATATCCCAAAGGCTTTGGAAATAGTGATCATATATTGCATGGCTTACATATGTAAATTATTCTTGTGATGAAGATTCTAGGAAGTTAACCTCCAGAGATCTAGTGACTTATGTAGGGGAGAAGTATCATGGCAACAAGATTGACGAAATGTGTTTCTTTGTCATCCATGGAATCTGGGTACATTGTCATTGATGCTTCCAAGGAAGTGTTGTGGATGAAAAACTTCTTGCGAGCATTGGTCATGAAGCATGAGAAATAAATTTTGTTTTTGTGATAGGTAAACTGCTTCTATGAATTGAAACTTTTGCTCCTTCAAACCAAGCACATTGATATGTGGTATCATTAGCGTAAGACTTAGGAGCCTTAAAGATACCAACAGGGATTTTCCCACCATGTTCCTGCTTGAACAGGACAAACTCTGTCTCTAAGACATATTTCTCAAGGAGAGGATGTGACAAAATCACAATCCTTAAACATTTTCGAAAACCACACTAGATCAGTATCGCAGTGCTCGTCAATCATTTCATTGCCCACAGATTAGGAAGGCATTCTATCCAACTAAACTGCGTAACCAAAAGCGACTCCTTCTTGAAGATTCGAGATGTTGTGAATTCCAATTTGCTTTTTGAGAAGATCCATACAGACAAGGATGTTCACGTATTGATGACCAAGATATTTCCTACAAGCAAGGTGTAAGATAGCAGGCATGGCGGTGCCCCTTGATCTAGAGGGAGATATTTGTTGGGATATCCTCCTCATGTGGGTTGTGATGAGATGTTCATTTGAAGCCTTTTAGGTAGGACAAAGAGGTGCAAGACCCCACCACCCACTAGGGTTATGACCTAGGGGCACTTTACCTTTTACACATGAGGGACAACATCATTTAACTGGAGTGATGAAAATCCAATGTTAGCCCCCATTGGAGAAGAGGAAGAAAACCAAAAGAAAAAAGGAAGGAGAGGAAGTTGAAGGAAAAAAAGCTTGAGATCAAGCAACGAGTGTCCCCATGAGGTTGTGAAGTCCAGATCCACTGCCTTATCTTGTTCAAGCTGTAATCTCACCATCTTTTGTGAGATTATTCCTATTCCTAGCTCTCGTGACCTAGTTATTCATGTTGCCATCCAAGATGTTTGATATCTCGATGCGTGAGATCCTCTAGTACTCACTAGAGAATGACTTGTTATATCTAACTTTTAATAATAGTGGAAGAAGAGTTGGCTTTCTTTGGCCTGTGATTTTCCCTCAAGTCAAGGGTTTTCCATGTAAACAACTGAAGTCTCTGTGTTGATGTTGGTGCTGCACTTTTGGGCCAAGAGCTCATAGTATTTATACTACTTGCTTGCTAAAATCAGCTAGTACTTGAACTACTTGTTTGCTGTATGCACTCAGGACTTGTCCTAGGTTTAGGACAAACCTAGTTTCTCCATACATGTTAGATGCATATGTTTACTTCCGGCACGAGCAACAATCTTGATTTAGTACATAGTGGTATGTGTTGAAGTTGTACATTGATTCAGCAGTGTACTTTTAGCTCACGTTAAGTGTGCGCTAATCTCGAATTAGCAGAAAATCATTGCCACTGAACTGAACGCGGGACAAAGCCATGAACCACCGCAGCGGTCTTCGATGATTCCTATCATCTCTTTAGGAAAACTGGTAATATTGATTCTGAATTTGCGCCCCGTCGGTCTAACATTATAGCGCACAAGCTTGCATGATTGGAGAGGGGACCAGGATCATGTTGTTTGGATTGGTGATACTCCCAAGTCAATTATACCTCTCACGTTAAGTGATGTAACTTTGATTTCTATTGAATAAAGAGGTATAAAGTTGTCAAGAAAGGCAACTTCTTTGTTCCTTGAGAAATTGCCTATTTTAAGTCATGAGTGGATTACTTCCCCCCAAAATTGAGGGCATGGATATCACCTTGTGCACTTAGCTGGAGAAATTTCTATGGATATTTAGATTTTTTTTAAAGAAGACCCTAGTTTTGATTTGTCAAAAACTAGTAGCCAGACTCTTGATGTTGCTGCATGACTTGCTGTCTTTCTATTCATAAACATGGTTTGTCAATGACTATGTGTAGTAGATGTGCTCTCCCGTTACAGGTTAACTTGACCTATCCTGAAAACAAAAAGTGACCTAGACCTGGTGTGTGGTAGTTAGCTGGTGTTGTTCTCTTGTCCTTGTCTGAGACAGTTGAGCCACTTCCTATTTGTATACTAGGCCGGTGCACCAGCCTCAAAGGAAGATGCACAGATGACTGGACATGCTCAGCCACTCCATGCCATGACCACAAGAGAAGGTTTCGATTTGTCTTAACAGCAGTGAGCATCTTCATTCTTGAGGGTTATCTGTTGTAAGGACTTGGTGAGCTCAGTTTCTTCACAAATTCAACCGAGTTCAATCTGGTCTCAGGAGATCTCTAGATGGCTAATTCGTTCGTCCTGAACACCGGTGCGACGATCCCTTCGGTTGGCCTGGGCACATGGCAAATTTCACCCGGTGTTGTCGAAGGAGCCATCCTCGCTGCGATCAAGGTCTTGTCATTTCTGGTTGCTGTTTGGTCGCGACAGTAGTTGTGAATTCTGTTTCTCTTGTATAATCTGTACATCCGTTTTCAGATAAGAATCCGTAACTGCTAAACTGTAGTCTCTGTGATCATAGAACTGAATTTTTTTTTACTTACAATTGCTGCAGGCAGGCTATCGCCATATTGACTGCTCTCCACAGTATGGTAATCAGAAAGAGGTAACTATACTTTTTCTTTGCGTTATGCTAGTTTGCATCAGCCTCTTAATGTTACAAAAAAAGTAGGCGAAATTAATGTCGTGCAGAGGGGTGTGAGGTCCATTGCAATTTAACCACACAAATCTAGTTCTTCACTGTCGGATCCTCACCTCTCTATGTCTGAAAGTTGGTCTTCTAACTCGTGTCTTCCTTTGCAGGTTGGTTTGGCTCTGAAGAAACTATTCAACGAGGGTCTAATTAAGCGTGAAGATCTGTTCATCACCTCTAAGCTATGGTAGTTTTTCAACCTCTGTCTCTCCATCTGCAGAAATGTTCAGAAATTTTTCCCCATGCGATGCCAATTGTGATCAGTTCAAAAGAATGTTCTGAAATTTTCAGGTGCACTCACCATGCTCCAGAGGATGTGCCGGAGGCCATTGAATCCACACTAGGTGATCTTCAGCTGGAGTACTTGGATCTGTACCTAGTAATTTTCCATAAACATCATCAACTCCCATCACATTACCTTCCTCCTTGTACTGCCTAGTGCAAAAGTATAATTTCATTCACTGAACTACTAGTGATCTCTCACTTGCCACCAGGTCCACGGTCCGGTGCGCGCAAAGAAAGGAGCAACGCTGAGCGTGGAGAACTACCTGAAGCCTGACATCCCGGCCACATGGAGAGCCATGGAGGAGCTCTACGGATCGTCCAAGGCTCGCGCCATCGGCGTGAGCAACTTCTCCTGTAAGAAGCTGGAGGACCTGCTCGCGGTGGCCCGCGTCCCTCCGGCGGTCAACCAGGTGGAGTGCCACCCGGTCTGGCAGCAGCGCAGGCTCCGCGACCTCTGCCGCTCCAATGGCGTCCATCTCTCCGTAAGTTCTACGGAGTACTACATTTCGCTTGGATCATCTGGTCATCTTCTTGCTGTTGTTGATGCAGGCGTATGCGCCGCTGGGTTCGCCTGGGTCGCCAGGCAACGACGGGCCGGACGTGCTGAGCCACCCTGTGGTGGTGTCCGTCGCCGAGAGGCTGCGGAGGACCCCCGCGCAGGTGGCGCTCCGGTGGGGCGTCCAGATGGGGCAGAGCGTGCTTCCCAAGAGCGACGACGAGGCGTGGACGAGGGAGAACATCGACGTGTCCGGCTGGTGCATCCCCGATGACCTCATGGCCAAGTTCTCCGAGATAAAACAGGCATGGAATCGATCCATATACCCTATGTATTGTCTCCCGTTTGTTCGTTGCGGTTTATGGATCTTAGAGACTGACAGCGGTGTATGCACGTTTATTTCTGTTTGACCGAGATGCAGGTTAGGCTTTTCAAATACGAGTTCGTGACGCATCCCTCGAGCTTTTACAAGTCCGTGGAGGATTTCTGGGACGGCGAGGTCTGAAAAAGTGTTGTCACCGCCTACTTTCTCCGTTTCGTTGGCTATGTCCGACCAATTTGGATGTCTAGCATGTATAATGTAATCGTTTGGCATATTTTGAGTTTGCTTTCAGATTTAATTTTCATGATGATTTAAATATTTAAAATATCTTTTAGATAGAAGGTAATATACATAGCATTTCGAAATAACTTCAGATGCAGGGGTCACAAGTAGCAACTATTTAACTCAACGGGCACGTAGCCGCCTGGTCCTATGGCATTGGAGGTGTAGCGGACCACGTCTCTCGTCGGCAGAAGGTTTTTGATCGTTGTCTAGTCTGTTTTTAGTGTCTTCTTAGGAATATTGAGACGACGGCTACGTCCTGTAGTCAGAATAAGGCCCTCCCCGCTCTATCCTCGCTCCGGTGGTGTATCTAGCGCTGACGGCGAGCGTGTGGAGTCGTTTGTCCGGCAGATTTTCTGGGATCCGATCAGTTTTTATGTTCGTTGGTGTGATTTCAGGCCAGTCTCTTTCGATCTATGGTTGTCATCATTGACGACGATTACTACTCTGGTGCGCTGGTCCATTGTGACCTTAGCATGATGACTTTCCGTTTGTCTACTATAACAAGCTCTACTACGACAAGCTTTGCATGGCTCTGGTGTTGGAGGGGCGAGACCGGTGGTGCGCCTTCGGCCCATGCTAGTGTTTGTAGTCGTCGCTAGGTGGTCCAATGAATTATTTGTAATTTTTATTACTTTTAGGGCTCTTTGTACTGTCGTTGATGTCTTTTAATAGATCGCTGGAATTTCACAAAAATATATTTACAATATAAATTATTGTATGAGTCAATCAAATGCATAGGCCAGGAGTATTAGTGAATATTGGCTTTCATCTTGGATGTGTAAGACAAAACCAGAACCTTACTGTCAGGTTGCATCTACTAGACTGAATTTCGTTGTCCGGTACTAATGGTGAGAAGCAGGTGTGCATAGATACATCTAGGTTTCCATTTTGTTCATTAAATTGTATATGGGTAGGAGAATACTTTGGATTAATTATCCTCTTCCATAACTTTGGATTGACTTCACCACCTCATTATGTTGTTATAGCTCTTTGTTGTAATCATGGTGTATGTAGGTAATCTGAATATCGTGTCATTTTATATGATGTTATAACTTTGGATTGACTTCATGCTCCATAATCTTACTACATCACCTCATTATGTTGTTACACCTCTTTGTTCTGTTTGAGAGAGAGGCTCATGAGTGAAAAGATAGTCTTTTACTATTTAACCACACTTTTTTATTAACATATCACCCAAATGGTTCAACCACTGGTATTTTTTTCTTTGTTTGCAAAAATTTATTAATAATCATCAACGATAGTACAAAAAGACTAAAAAATAATACAAACTATAAATATGTCATTGGACCACCTAGCGATGACTATAGACACTAGTAAGAGCCGAAGGCATGCCCGCAGTCCTCGCTCCTCCATCACCGGAGTCGAGCAAAGTTTTTCGTAGTATAGCGCATGCAGCCAAAATCTAGTTCTTCTCCCATTACTTGGTAGGTATTGTACCGCTTGTAATCCATTAAAAAATTGTGATCCCCTTAACTCATTCATAAGAATAGACTCCCCAGTTTTAATATACTTGTTACAGATGATCTGCTTCCAAGGGCTCTTATCATCATTGTTGAAAAGCTTCCAAATCCACTTCAAGAGTGCATAGATATTCATAAATCTCCTGTTCAGAATTCCCAACCCTCCAAACTCCTTAGATCTATACATGTTTTTCCATTTTATCATGTTGTACTCCTTCCGTCCCAAAATAGATGTCTCAAATTTGTTAAAATTTAAATAAATCTAGATACTATTTAGTATATAAATTCATCCAAAATTTTAAAAATCTAAGACATCTATTCTTGAACGGAGGGAGTATGATTTCATCCTTTCCAATAAAACGTCCCTCTATCTAAAAAAAAAACGTCCCTCTGACTTTGTCCATCTCAGAACGAGTACCTTCTCCCAAATCATGATTGTAATGTAACCCCACCTTCTTAATAAGTTTCTTTTTTACCCCCAAAGAAAAAAGGTAATCACACAAACTCAGCAACCTCTGAATCACAGAATCTCAATCGGGCACCGGACGCCGGAGTGGCAAGAGTGAGAAAAAGAAAAGGAAAACCGAAACCCTCCGTAGAACCTTGCAGCGATGGCCATCGCCTCCGCCCTACGCCGCGCTCCCAGGGCGGCGGCTCTTCTCGCCGCCTTGGCCAGCCGACCCGGCGGCCGCGTCCGTCCTCCCCACCATCGCGCGGCGTCCATCTCCCCTTTCTCCTCCATCCCCGCTCCGCAGCCGAGCGCCGCCGACGCCCAGCTCCTCCGGGTCCTAAACTTCGAGATCTCCCGCGCCCAGAGCGAGTGCAGGAAACCTAACTGGGTAATGGCCCGCCTCTCTTACAAGGCTCGCCCACCTCTCTTCCCGTTTACTGCAGCTAATTTGACAACGGTGGTCGATCTGAAGATGCAGACTAATCGTGTGATTCTGCTCTGTCAGGCAAAGATACTAGGGGAAGACTTCCCTTTCGAGATCAAAGACAGAGAGGGTACCAACAGGATAACGCTCGCAAGGACCTGTAAGAATGAGCAGATCGAGGTGGAAGTGCACTTGCCCAGCCCTGCCGACGAAGGTGCGCAAGACGGCGAGCAAGAGGACCAAGCTGAAGACGGCGGAAAACAGAGCCATGCCGGTAGTGGTGTGCAGATTCAGTACTATATCCCACTCGTGGTGAGAATTCGCAAAGGGGCGGCCTCATGCTTGGAGATCAGCTGCTCCTCTTACCCCGAGGAGCTTGTCATCGAGAGCCTGGACTTTGGATCGGGCGATGAATCTGGTGGTTCGTTGAGTGGTGGAATTGCTTTCAGGTTAGTTTTATCACTTTTGCTGTTGATACTTGATGATATGCTCTGGTTTTGTCATGGCTGTTCTAGGTTTGCTTATCATGAGTTTGCACCATTTGCAGTAACCTTCCTGAGGAGCTTCAGAAGGCTTTGCATCCCTACTTGGGAATTAGGGGCATCTCGGAACATTTTACCGATTTCTTGCACGCATACATGATAAACAAGGAGTGTCATGAGTATTTGTCTTGGTTGAGAAGACTCAAAGGTCTGGTAAAAAATTGAATACAGTGGAAGATCAAATTTCTTCCTTTCAATTTGGGACTTTGGACAATGTTAGTTTTACTCAGTTTTTGAGCATTTGCTCAATAGCATTGTGCAACCTTTGTTATGAATCATGTGACCCAAGGAGGGAAATCCAGCTATAGAACTTTTCTTGGCTGCAGTTGTACTAGCATTGGTTGTATTGTAGGTTGATTTTGTTATCAAGATCATGCGAGGAACTGGCTATGCCTGGAATATTTCATGCTCTGTTTGTTGAGTTCCAATCTTGGTGAAAAATGTTGTATGCTTGTGAGAATGGACTGCTTGTTTGGTTCAAAGCTAACTTTGCCACCACTAAGCTTAGGGAAAGTGTAACTTACCACAAAATATGGCTAAAAGATTGACACTACACCTGTGGCAACTTTTGGTATCAGAACTAAATTTTCATGTCCTGTCATGCGGCAACCGACTAACACCACAAGCAATTGTGGTGAGTCTAATCAGTACTATGTCCCAGTCTGGTGAGAATTCACAAAGGTCCATTGTCATGTTTGGAAATCAGCTGTTCCTCGTACCCCGCCGAGCTCATCATCGAGAGCCTAGAGTTCAGATTGGGCGATGAATCTGGTGGTTCGCTAGGTGGTGGTACTGATTCCAGGTTAGTGTTAGATCCTTGTTTTGGTGATACTTGATATATGATGGTTGTCAGGTCTGTTCTTAGGTTTCCTTATCTTGGGTTGACACCACTTGCAGTAACATTCCTGGGGAGCTTTAGAAGGCTTTGCATCCCTACTTGGGAACAAGGGGCATCTCGACGTGTTTTACAGATTTCTTAAACGCATACATGATGAAGAAAGGGTGCCATGAATGAGATTTGTCTTGGTTGAGAAAACTCAAAGGTCTGATAAAAAGTTAAATAGAATGGAAGTTCAAGTTTCTTCAAAAAAAAAATTGAGCTGAAATGGTTTCTTCCTTCCAATTTGGTAGTTTGGACAATGTTACTTTTACTTGGTTTTTCAGCATTACTTTTACTCAGTTTTTTAGCATTTGCTCAGTAGCATTATGTAACAACCTTTGTGTAAGTCGTTTGACCCAAGGAGGCAAATCCTGCTATAGGAAGATAGAACCTTTTTTCTTGGCTACTACCATTTGTTATGGGTTGATTTGGTTACCAAGATTTTGTGAGGACCTGGCTGCTACAGGATTTCTTCCTTCAATCTAGATGCTACTCCTATATTTGTGGAGTTCCTATCCTGGTGATATATGTTGTCACTGTTTGGTTCAAAGCTAACTTTGTCATGGCTAAGCTAAGACAAAGTGTGGCTTACCACAAAAAAATTGACTAAAATATTTGGCATACAATTTTTGGCAACAAAACTAAGTTACACGCCTAATTCGGACTGCACATACAATAGGCTTGACAGTCACCCGTGAAAACAATTGGGAATGCACAAGTATACACACACACCATGGTCTATACATACTTCACATCAATTAGTTATGCTGGATACAAACATGAGAGAATCATGCTTACACCACTGGATTGCACAAACCAAAAAGAGGTGCCCATTCTTACTAACTTCAGTACAGCATGGTGGTAGAAAGTTCACCAAGTGCAAATTTAGATGGCAAACTTAGTAACTTTGCACTGGAACACACAGTGAAATTCTCTTAGCTACATAAGTCAAAATCTTAAAACCAAACACTCCAAGGTCTATCAATCTAGGGTCAATGTATGCATCTGCCTGGTCCTCAGAAAGATGAATGGCAGAACAGAACAACAGGAACAAAGAAAATAACCAGCCCACCTGCGAAAACAAAATAAAGTGCGTTAAACAGCTTGTCTCACTTAAGTAATGAACTGCTATGTTATTAACTTATTATAGACTACTCAATATTAAAGTATCGACTACTGAAAAGGGTGCAAATGAATATTCTGGAAAATTGTAGATAGTCAGTTACGAAATACAACAGTGGCCGACCTGAGCAACACCATAAAGATCTCAAGCAAAAAAGTAAACTTTGATGAACAGTGCCAGAGCAAACTGCAGCACTGATGCACTAGCAATCAAAGCCATCAGATCTGCAGCTCCTTCGGTGCATTCCTTCAAGTTTAATGCGATGAACCAAGATGATGCACCACCAGCACCGGCTATGATGAGCCAGCGAAGAAATTCCACAGGAATAAGTAGCAGTATCTAAATATAGCAAAGCAATCTGTATTAGGCGTGAAAGAACAGAAGTGCAAGTCTAAATGCTGAAAAGCGTAGTGGATTATTACTTTGATAAGAGTGAATTCTCAAGCAAATATACTTTACATTATAGATATAGTTGCACCAAAGAGTGAAAATTCCTACATAACTAAACTAAAAGGTGCATATGCTACATGCAACATGTTCTTGCCAGTGACAGCACAAGAATATAAATGGATATTGGGATAAGACTAGAATACTTACAGATGCTGGTATGAAGATAAACAGAGAATAGCCCCACATACACCAAAACCGGACAAGGCTTGGGCGTGATCCAAAATACTGAAACAGGAAAAAGAATGCTGCAGGTACCACAATAGCGTAACCGTACATGACAGATGCCGCCCAATTGAAATAGCCAACATCAAAGTTCCATATGTTGAGTTCTGTTTTCCTTTGCATCAGATAAGTGGCAAAGTTCCCAAATGCAGCCAGCATGAATATCAGTGTAGTGGTGATCCATAAGGGTCCATACCTGTGGAATAAAGATATATCACAGGCCAGAAAGTAGGCTCAGACATAAGAACAACTGGATTAAGCAATGTACATGACTTGTCCTGTTCCCTTAAAAATGATGTTGCTAACATGACAAACCCCGTCTATTGTACAAATTACAAGTTACAACATATACATCAGTACTGTTACATCATACTATTTGATATTTCTCTACAACTTACATTACATTTGCACTTTCCCTAGTAAAATGTCCATCTGATGCTACTATGCTAGTATTACTTCACTACACAATTATGGCAATGTTCCAACAGTCCCCTCGATACTGCTGCTGCATGTGCATGTGCTACAACTTATGATATCACTCGACATGTTAACACATGGTATAAAATGTAGCAACCTCTTGTGGGATTGGCCTTGATTTGTTACAAACTGTATACTGGACCCATGCTTCAAATCATTTACTATAAACAATATGGTACTCAAGAATATTTTTGAACATGGAAGCAGCTGGAAGATTGGTAATAGCCTATTAGTAGAAACTTACATGTCAGGATTAGCATCTATCTTTCCGAAAAAGCCATCCATTGGATAAACTGAACTGACAAGCCTGTCAACAACAACATCGGTATCAACATTGAAATATGGAGTATAAGTGGCAACGTTGAAGTATCCTTTCCAGCTTGTCTGTGTTTCCACATCTCCATCTGCAAAAAGCAAAGAGACTTCAGCATGGAGCAACAGATGCAAAAGGAACATCAGTAACATGCATTTCAAGATGCAATATTGAGAGAAAATATCATTTCCGCATTGTCAGGGATAAGTTCAGAGTAAAAAAGGACAAATGCTGCCAGTGCTTGATTTGAACTGGAGACTCCTAGAAGATCGCAAGTTCACAACACATTGTTTTTCTGAAGATCTAAGAATGGCGTGTGGTTCCTGGTGCGCCAACAGTAGCATTCATAAAATGCACAATATTATCATCATGTCCTCCATACAGTAGCTATAGTACCCAATCTCAATGACTCGTGCAAATAAAGTTGCTCATGGTTCTCAGTTCACCAACACGCCTTCAATGAATGTTTGTATTTTGCACATGCACCTTTACAAAGTATAGCCAACACTGTGGATGGAAATCATGGGGAGGCCATGTATTCGTTCAAGATTTCTGGTACGCAAGACATCACCATACTCGTCTAAGTACATCAAACTCCATGCCCATTCCAAACTGTATTTCATAAACTTTACACTTGGGCCTTGGGATTTAAATACAAACACATGAGCAATTAAGATACAGTATTAAGATATCCAGAAGGCAGCAACTACACCAAAATATACCCACACCCATTAAACTGAGGTGGATCCGTTCGAATATTGCAACCTACTACAACAGTGGAACACGCTGATGGTTAACAGGTCAAATTCGTTACCTAGAGAGTTCCGTGGAGGCTGGTACCCTCCTCCATTAGCACCAGGAGCAGGCGGAAACTGCTGCAAGCGCGAGGTGGCAGCCGCATTTCCAACTGAAAAGCAAGTAATGAGGATTATAATAGCCTCAACCCAGCAGCAGCAGCGGCACTAATCTGACACGCACGTACCTTCGGCGGAGGCACCGGACTTCCTCTCATCCGGGGCCAGCACAGCCTACGGGAAACAACCAAATGAATCATCCCAAATCAACAACGAAAACCCTAGGGAAACGAGATACGATTAGGGGGGTGAAGGGCGTGATCGGTACGGGGACGGAACCGAGGAGGTGGCTGGTGGGGAGGCTGGCGTAGCCCTCGTCCATGGCGGCTCCCGCGTGGTAGTCAGGAGTCGTCGCCTGTCAGCAGCCGCGCATGGCCGCGACGCGTCGCCGGAGTCGGGATTGGATCGAGGATTTTTGGCGAGTGGAGGGGGAAAGGGGAAAAACTCTGCCGTGGGGAAGTCGTCGTGGTACGCCCTCGTGCTCGTGCAGTGGTCGCTTAAGACAAAGCCTGTTACGGAAACCACTGACCCAACACTGTCGATCGGCCCATAGACATCTCCCATCGAAAATACACATGGTATAGGTTGTACTTTTTTTGGCAAATTTTTCAAAAAAAAATCTTATAAGTGTTACTAGTACTGTATAAAGAATAATCTTAAATTCCTCAAAAAAAATAAATTATGCAAAAGCAAGAGACAGCGACTTCAAATGTCCCGACGTAACTTTTGACTAAATCATGATTTTTGTTGTTGTTTGTGTTTGTTTCAATTTCTTCAATCAAGTATACCTTTTTATTTTAGTGATCAATAAAGCTAGATTGCTTGCTAAAAGGAAATGATATGTAGTTTTTCCATAGTAAAATGTTCTCAAGTATATTGGCATACATTAGGTTTTTGCAAATATAAGGTGTAGTTTGTGATTTTTGTTTATATCTTCATTAGGAGAGCTTCTTGTCATTTAAGCATACAAAAAATATACGTTATATAAAATCCACGAGGTTCAATACGCATCCATCACATTGTGTCATATTTCCCAAAGTACTAGATAAAATTTATCCTAAACTTAACACCCATGTCTACTTTCCCTTCGAGGAGACCGGTCTCGATTTATCTCTCCTTCATAATCCATTTATCGAATACGCTAAAGGGTCCCTCATGGTTGTTGAATAGGTTTTATTTCTTGTGAGTTATTTGAGCAACATTTGTTGGGGCTAGTTTTTGGTTATGTATTGAGGCATCATCTTCCATCTTTTTCATGATCATAAGCACCAATATACCATCAAATCATGTCTTTGGATTGCATTGTAGTTTCCATTATCACCACTGACCAATTTCAAGTTTTTGTTGATTCTCTCTAGGCGCAACATGCAACTAGTAAATTTGGTTGGTTGCATCGAATTGCTATTGATAAAGCGCATCTACACACATGGGTTTCAATTCATGGTTACCGGTGGCGGAGATAGGGAGGGACCAGTAGGGGCCCTGGGGCCCCCTAAGATGGAAAAAAAATCTTATATACCCCTAGATTTCTATGCAAACCCCCTCTCAAAACTAATTTAGTGTTCGGCCCTCCCTAACAACTCAAGTGCCTTTGTTCTTTGTCATTGGTCCCCTCAAACTATTTCCCTGACTCTGCCCCCAATGGTTACTGAAAAGATACAGATGTCGCCTAGAGGGGATGAATAGACAATTAAAACTTTTCCAAGAGTGGATCGACAAAGGCGGAATTAAACTAGCGTTTACTTTGTCAAGCACAAAACCTAGAACAATCTAGGGTTCACCTATGTGCACCAACAACTTATGCTAAGCAAGACAAACAACTATGTGATAGCAAGATATATACTTCAAGCACGAAGGCTATCACAAAGTAAAGTGCATAAGTAAGAGCTCGGGTATAGAGATAACCGAGGCACGCGGGGACGACGATATTTTACCGAGTTCCTCCCAACATGGAGTATGTCTCGTTTGGAGAGGGGGTGGTATATAACCACCTACGCCACAAAAGGCCTTCCTTATTCTCCGGTGAATCTCACCCCAACGGGATCGATCCATGCTTCCACTATCGGTGCAATTGTCGGTGGCAACCGAAACCTCTCACAAGGTTGGGGCACTTCTTCACAACTTAATTGGAGGCTCCCAACAAATGCCACAAGGTTGGGGCACTTCTCCACAACTTAATTGGAGGCTCCCAACAAACGCCACCAAGGCCTCAACCCGCAACACAACAAACCGTCTAGGGTTCCAAGAACCCAAGAGTAAAAAAGCTTCTCAACTTTCACTCACCAAATCCTCCGGGGAGAACTCAAACCGATGCACCGAATGCAAATGGCAAGAACACCACAAAGGTGCTAGAATCCCTCACTCTCAAGTTCCAACAAAGCTACTAAAGCTATTGGGGGAACAAGAGAAGAGGAATCAAAGAGGAACACAAAATCCCACAAAATCTAGATCCCAAGGATACACTCACAAAGAGATGTTTTGGTTTGGTCAAAATGTGGATCTAGATCTTCTCTCTCTTCCACTCAAATATGGGCAAGAATCATTGGAGGGATTGAGAGATAGCAAGATTTTGAAGGTCAACAATGGAGGGGAAAACTTGCAAGAATATTTGGGGAATCATTGGGGAAGAAGGCCCCTTAAATAGGTCCCCCCAAAATCCAACCGTTGAAGCCAAAAAACGCGAATCTCGGTACTGCCGGACTTTTTCCCGGTACTACCGGACATTCCCGATACTACCAGACATTCCTTGGGGATCCTAGGATGCCAAACGCATCTTATTCAGTACCAACCGGTACTAAGGGGCGGTACTACCGGACCTCCGGTACTACCGGACCCGATCACCCCTGAACGAAAACGGCCATAACTTTTGTATCCGGACTTCGATTTTGATGATCTTGGGCTCGTTTCAAAGAGGACAACAAGCTCTACAAGATCATGCAAATAAACATCATAGTCCAGCAAGGTAGGATAGATCCAAATGACGAAAGGTCTAACCTCTCTCAAAAAGACGAACCGATAAAACCTCCAACATCAAAAGCGTAATAGAAAATGCATATGAAATCCGTTTTCGATGAACTAGAGCTTGTCATGGAGATTAACACAAGCTCTAAATCCTCACATGAGTAAGAACCAAATAATGTAAGGTTTTACCTATCTCTAAAATACAAATCGGTAAAACCTCCAAGATCAAAATGCAATAAGATATAAAAGGAAATTCGATTTTGATGAACAAGAGCTTGTTATGAACATTACCACAAGCTCTATATCCTCACATGGACAAGACCACATAACAACCAAATACGATGATGCAAGTATACAAAGGTTTGAGCTTACTCCGAACGATGTGACCGAGTTACTCATTCGAGAGCCCCTCTTGATAGCACGGCTATCTATCCTAAACCCGGTCTCCCACTAACAACATGAGACCGGCAAAAAGGAAAACCTATCAAGATTATACCTTTGCCTTGAGCATTCCAATTGAGCTCGATGTAGACGAACTTGACCTTCTCAAGATGGAACGCCTTTCTTGATTTCTCATCATCGATCCATGATCACCGAGGATGGCAAGCATCAAACATGAGATCTTCTATAGATGACGCATTTTGAGCTTGCACAACACATCTTCTTCTCATTTCATCTATCTTGAAGCCAAAACATGCTCCAAGCAATGCCAATGGACCCTACAAGTACAACTTAATACACACATTAGTTCATAAAAATTGTCATTAATTACCAAAATCACACATGGGGGCCCACATGTTCTTTCAGTTACCACCACCAAAAATAATTACTTCCTATGACCCATAATATGTGTCGTTGATTTAGTACAATGACACTTATTATAAATCGTATGTAGTATACGTTATGAAAGTACATATCGTACAAAGTCTATTAGTATCAATTTGACGTGGTGAAGTTTGTTGCCATTTCTTTCAAAAAGAAGTTAGGTACTCCCCAACCACTTGAAGGTCCAACTCTATCATAATTTAAACTCTTTAAAATTGATTAAAACCGTAGAAAAAAATCAATCAACATCTACAACACCAAAAGTTTCATTAGATTCATTGCAAAACATATTGTTTCATATTAGTCAAATGGACGCGGATTTAGTAACATGGCGGCTACCTCCCGGTCACTACAGTTGGATATGGAGAGCACAAGTATAGACGAGATCATGATGAAACAGATGGAGTGTTCATGCTCCCAACATCTTATTTTGGTCCGCCACCATCCACACATCCTCTTGGCGTGGTCTCTCTTTTCAACCATGGGAGCCAAGGTGAAAAGCATCCATCCATGATCGTGAACCATGGCTGGTTTCTCTGGTATTTCTCTTTTCAACCGTGGGTAGCCAAACCACCACGGTGGCAAAAGCATCTATCCACGTCGCTCGTCCACGATCGCGAAACAACCATGGCTGATTTCCCCGGTGTTTCTCTTTTCAACCATGGGCAGCCAAACCACCACGGTGGTGAAAACATTCGTCCACGCCGCTCGTCCACGACCGCAAACCATGGCTATTTTTCTGTGGTGTTTCTCTTTCCAACCATGGATAGCCAAACCACCACGGTGACGAAAGCATCCATCCACTCTCTCATACATGAACGTAATGTGTGGTTGGTTACACTACGGGGCTTTGTTGCAGACAAAACAAATTGTGGTATGCAATGTGGATATTTGCCTTTTGTATATCCTTGTAACAGCACTATGGGTGCAAGCAAATATTGTGATCGCGGTTAGAAAAGAAAGGGTAGATAAATGATCAAGAGGAAACTTTAATAATTTATATTATGAAATACTCCATTTATTATAATAAAGAGTAGGCGAGTCAACTTACTGATTTCTAACAATGTTAGTAGCATCTCGTTTGATTTAGTGCTCTCGTGAGCAGATATTGTGCCCTCTCTCGATGATCCAATGGCTAGGTAGCCGCTATGTTAGCTAACACGGACTTTTGGCTCTCGGGTGCTACACACCCCTATACTTGAAAAAATAAAACAAGGTTAAAAAAATAAACTTTTTTGGGAATCAAAGATGACCAGGTATGATACTCGTATAAAGTTTTTTGGAAATCAAAGATGACCAGGTATGGTCTTCAGGGAAAAAAAACAAAAATATGACGATTGAAAGGTGAATAGTATCTGGTCATGGGGCGTTTTCGAATTTGTTTTTTTACCCAGGATGCAATGAAAGTAATTTCTTAGGGAAATATTTTTATACAAATAGCATATCTGATCATATTTGATTTATAAAATAGTTTGATTTTTTAGAGAACTTTTTTTAATTATTTTTTAATTTTTCAAGATATGGGGGAGTGTAGCAATCGGGAGCCACGCTGTAATTCTCCTATGTTAGCCCACTATTTTGCTTAGTCAAATATTGCAGAAAAGTGCACATTTCTCTGTACAGCTAGTCAAATATACTAACTAAATTTGATTTTGGAGAAAGTTAGAACTTCAATTAATTGGACAAAAGTATGATTAGCACACACATTCAAACTGACCACTACAACAAGGGGATTTAAAACACACTCATGATACCTCGAGATTTGCCTAAAAGAAACGCGACCCCACCGTATCCCACCGTCGCACCCTTCACTGCTCTCGCTTTCGCCCGCATCCCGCACCTCGCCCTCGCGCGATGCCGTCGCCCTCAACGGCCACGGCCGCGGCCACGGGAGCGCCTCTCCATCGCCGCCCATGCGCGCCGCTCCGCCTCGCCCCAGCCTCTTGCTCCCTCCCGTCCCGCGCGCTCGTCAAATTCGCGCCGGCCCCGCTGCTCGCCCACAGGCCCCGGCCGTCTTTGGCGGTGGCGAGGGCGGCGAGCCCCGACGCCGCCACCGGAGCGCGGTCACCTACCTCCGGAGGCCAGATGCTGGTGCGGATCTGACTTCTCTCGGCGGCGATGCCTCCGCTTGGCTCGGTTAATTCGCTCGCACGTGCGTGCGTGCGCGCCCGCTTGCCTAGCAGCCTCCTCTGATTGCGGTGTGTTCGTTTCGCAGGTGTTCGTTCCGCCGCACCCTCTGATAAAGCATTGGGTCTCCGTCCTGCGCAACGAGCAGACGCCCTGCGCCGTCTTCAGTGAGTGGCTCTGAATGACTTGCTTGCCGCTGAGTTTGCACGGCTATAAATTGAGATAGTTGCTGTAACTTGTTGTAGGGAGTGCTATGGCAGAGCTCGGACGTCTGCTCGTTTACGAAGCCTGCAGGGATTGGCTGGTCAGTGGAAACCTTGCATGGCTGACCCATTATTCGTTAGCCATCTTGAATCTGTAAATGTTTTGAAATGGCATTGATGTTGATGTATACCTGGTTGGATGGTGAATGCCAGTAATGCATGAATTTTTCAATAAATCTTTGGAGGAAAAATGATGTGATGCTAAACTGTTATAAACCTTGCAGCCTACAATCACAGGAGAGATCCAAACACCTGTAGCTGTTTCAAGTGTTGAATTTATTGATCCAAGAGAGGCTGTTATGGTAAGTCTATTTCTTACCGCTAAATATTGTATTCGGCGTTTGTAGCGTCTAATCGTCTATTAGTATATTTACTCTTCTCATTAGCATGTCTAACAGGTTGTTCCGATTCTGAGAGCTGGTCTCGCTCTAGCTGAAAATGTGTCATCGGTATTGCCAGCCACCAAGACTTATCACCTTGGTAAGTTGCTTGGATAATGGTTAGTCTTATTAGAGTCATTGTTCTTTTTTGAGAAGCCAATTAGCTTCGCATTCTCATATTGTTTACATTGCCAGCATAACCCAGTTCCGACAATCTAAGATGATTTATTTTGTTTCTGTAAATACCGATGCTGGATATTCTGGATTTAATGTGTGCATGGTTGTGGTCAGAAGCATAAAGTTCAAAATATGCATCATTTTTGTTTTCTAAACTAAGAATTCTTTTTTGGCATGTAGGAATTATGATAAAGCCAAACTTCATGAATTCAGTACTTTATAAGTTTTTTTTGTCAATTATACCAAACTTACATGCAACTTGAGACCTATGCACCATAATTCTTATCTGACCGTTTAATTGAACATGAAGGACTACGTAGGGATGAAGAAACACTTCAGCCTTCAATATATCTCAACAAGTATGCTGCGTTCTTTCTCGTATTGCAAGCTCTTATTTAAGTTTTTACGTAGTACTTTTTAATTAGACATCAGCCTGACCCATGTGTAAGTTCACAAAGTGATTATGCTCGGCACTAAACTCTCGAGTCCCTACTGAACTACTTAAGTCAGTATTTGTCCTGGAACTGGATACACAGTTACGTACTTACTATGCGAGTCTAAAATATACAGTAAGGCACGGAAATACTCCCTCCGATCCAAATTAGTTGACTCATATTTGTCTAGATTCGGATGTATCTAGTACCAAAACATGTCTACATACATCTGAATCTAGACAAATCCGAGTCAAGTAATTTGAATCGGAGGGAGTATTGCAAAACAGAGGTTCCATCGCTATTTAGTTTTATGGTACACCTGTGAAAGCAATGCTATCTTGATAATGTCTACTAGTTATTTACTATTATTTCAGTTTTGCTTTTAAGTTCTATTTC
Organism: Avena insularis; assembly: GCA_023614405.1. NCBI lineage: Eukaryota > Viridiplantae > Streptophyta > Magnoliopsida > Poales > Poaceae > Avena > Avena insularis. The sequence continues at coordinate 305,220,947 of CM042685.1, forward strand.
TTCTATCCTTGTCGAAGAACGTAAACACCTGTGTGAATTCGAATAATCCTGTAATATTCCTTTCTTTCTTTCTCTTATTTATTAATGCAGTTTACCAGACAATATTCCTGAAGGGACTCGTGTGCTAGTTATTGATCCAATGCTGGCAACCGGTAATCGTCACCTCTACCTAAACAATATATCTTCTGCCTAGCGCTCTTCACGTGCGATCCTCATTGTAAATAAAAGAAAAGTAGTTAATTTGGAATACCATGCAATTTCAATGTATTTCTAGTTCCTCATATACATATGGTTCATTATGATCTCAAATAACAGAAGATTACTCTCGTTAAATAAGCTAATTCATTGTACCCAAGCAGTTTATGTAAGGAAATTGCTAGTGATACTAAATTAGTTATTTTTTGAGAGTTCAAATATGCTTATTTTTAGTTATCAAAGAGAGAAATACAAGTTATAGATTTGCCAGTAAGCAGAATTGCTTGTATGCGAACACATAATACGACTACATTTAATTTGTATACCTTTAGGTGGGACGATCGTTGCTGCTATTGACTTGTTGGTTGAACGTGGGGTTACAAGCAAGCAAATTAAAGTTGTAAGTTCATCTGACTCTTCTATATTTATTTATCAATTATTCGTTCAACGAACCCAACATTTATTGTCCTTCTGTCACAGATATCAGCTGTTGCAGCACCTCCTGCACTAACAAAGCTCAGCAACAAGTTCCCTGGGTAAGAATAGATAAGCCATTTCTATGTCTGTATAGCAGGTTCCTATTGTTTACTCTCTTTTCTCTTGGTCTCCAGGCTCCATGTGTACTCAGGAATGATTGATTCTGAAGTAGATGAGAAAGGGTAATGTTTTAACCTTCTAGTTCAATGCATATACTATAAAATTTGACATCATGTCTCCGTTCTTAAAGCTAATGCTGGTCAGACCAGTGATCAAATGGAGCAGTAACTAACATTGTTGATTTGTACCCCACAGGTACATAGTTCCAGGGTTGGGCGATGCCGGTGATAGAAGCTTTGCTACATAATCAGACAATACAGTTTTGACGCATCTGTTCTACTGCAGCGAGAATCGTATATGCTAATTTTTGAGGATTTGCCATTGGAGAACCTATAAGAGTTAAGATTGTATTCATGTATCCAGACTTTTGTTCCTTCTCGGTGATAGTAGTATACTTTTGATTCTTATAATTTGTAATTATCCATTTTGTATGGTTATATGAAATATACGGATATGACTAACTTTGTTTCTCTCCCAAGAGCAGTTTGTTTCTGAAGGGATAATATTTATTTTCCCTGTCTTTGATGATATATGTTGCCGTGTGAACCTTGATGGATTAGCTAGCATATATGTTGCCGTGTGAACCTTATGGATTAGCTAGCAGCATTGACTTTCGAGTACCGACTGCACCTGCAAGACTTACTATGTCCACTATGGATAAGGTTTAGAGTCCTGAACCTAGGTTGGTTTCAGATTTCTTCTTTAGTGCTTATTTCTCAAAAAAAAAAAGATGGTCGCCATTGTCCACTTTAAGCAGACTAATAAAAATATGCCTGAAGCAAAGCCAAAACAAAACATATCGCCAATGAAATAGCTGCAGAAGCAGATGGTATTGTTGCAATATGTAAATATTGTTAGCTACGCTGTACAAGGAGTTCGACAAGTCTACTGTTTTAAAGATTGCAACGTCTGTAACATTGCAGTACTAAATATTTCATAGCCGCTCATTTTTTTTTAAAAAAACTCCATGGCTGCTCTAAAGTTCTATTGCCATTCCATGATCTACGAAGTAGAGGCACTAGTGAGACGGTTAACTGCTGTAAAATGACATGACACCAGGATAGTCTTAATATCCTTTGATCATAGCGATTAATAATCTCAACACAATAGCATATACAGTAATAATGGCTAAATAACCGCTTCCAAAGAACTGCTGATCCACTGGATCCATCTAGACATTCCAAAATATCTCAAGACGGCTCAATAGATACAGTATGTTCGCATATTTAGGGCACGAGGAAAGCTGACTCGGAACTTCCTGGAGAATAAATCCAGAATTTCCATGTTTCAAAGTAGAGAACATGAAGCAGGCATATCAACAAACAACATATGGTTTTGTCTAAGATCAGGATATTTGTTTACATCCTTTACATGCTGTTCTTCCTCTAAAGCTTGGTTAGGGAGAAGTCCAAAGGAACAACTAACTGTGATACAGGACTGGCTGCACACCAAGGCGTAGCATCACCTACAGGACCAGTCCAGGTCCGCCTCCAAATGAGCCAGTAATCACAAAGTAGTGCAACTGCATGCGTATTATCACCTTTGGTCATCTCCCACAATCACAATCCACAAACAGCAGGGAAGTTTCAGCACTAGGCACGTTTTCTTATCACCTGCACATGCATAGAAAAACAAATGAGTGTCATCTGGTGCACGAGATATTTTGGGTAAAATGGATGTCACGGGCAGGCATAAAGGAGCTTACATGAAACTAAGGGAGCTCTAAAGCTCACTATAATTCCGCCAAACGGCCCGGAATTCCTCTCTGAATGTATTCAAACGTGCTTTCAGATTAGGTGTTCTGAAGCTAGCATGAAGTACGGTTGCTGCCAACAAAACGACAATTGATAAGGACATTCCAAGATAACGCAGATCTCCAAAAATATAAAAACTCTACATTGGCCTTACCAAGTAGAGCGATGAGAAGTGCCCATAGAACTGTGAGGAGACTGCATGATGTCAGCCAGAGCATGCAGCTAACTGCAAACATGATACAGTGCTTCGTTTAGGTATTTCGGAATTATATGGCATAACACAGAAGATAATTTGACGAAAGATTAGTTCTGCTTACCTGCAGAGAATAAAAGGACAAACAACCAGCGAGGCCGCCCACAAATATGAATTGACCTCTTTGAGCTTGGTCGACCACGAATAACAGGGCTGCCACAGTTGTCAACAATAGAGTTAAAAACACTTTAATAGTAACCCACGAATAAATAAATAAATAAATATTTATAGTGCTCCTCACGTTATTGGTGGTCTCATCTTTGCAGCTAAATGTGGTGAGAATTGTCGGACAGTCCGCGTGACTTTCTCATTGAAAGTGACCGCAAAGCTGCATTATCACACATGATTAGTTGATTAATCATCACTCAAAAAACTTATTAAATCAAGTATTGAAGGTCTAGGTATGGAGGAAATGTTGATAATTTAAGAAGTGTGAACTACAAATGGATATACAGGAAAATAACCTACCAGGCCACAAGTATTTTATAATCCATCAGCAATAATAATGCCATAATCCTTCATACTTGCAACAGTTATATGCATTGTTCAAGTACAACTACGGCAGAATTCTATCGAACAAGAATTTAAGTGGCTTTTGTACTGTATATACCACTCCCAATATTCAACTGCAGAAGTAGCAGATATATCTTTATCCTATCTCTGGTTCTGCATGTAATGGTACCTACATCTGGCACATGCCTCCCATGTTCACTCTCCTCTATTTTTTGCATTCTGAAGTTCCGGAATGTTGTGAACCACAATATGCTTCGCAGGCATTACATATGATGGTATGAAGGAACATGGGGTTTTACACAAGTGGATTACTCAAGAAGACATGCCCCTGAATTGCTAAATTAACTCCTGACACATCCACTGTGTCAAACGACACCACACTCTGAACACTGAAGCAGCATTGCAGTACTAACATAATACAGAGATGGAATAAATTGCGCTATATGTCTTTAAAACTTGTAGAAATATTGCATTTCGCTCAAGTTTCAAAGAGTAACATTTAGGTTTAATGCAAAGGAATTCACTTGAACTCAACCCAAGAAAGCACTATAAGCAATGTAGCAACTAGTCAGTTATCCAAGTCTTGGAATCTAGTGGTGTGCTCCATGGATCATTGCCTAAACTGGAGCACCCATACAATGTTATTCACTCCAATGACTACTAAAATGAAGGTGGCATATAAAGTAGTGAGCGTGTATCTAGCATACAATCTGTCACAACATGGCAACATCCTACATAAACAATGATGTATGATTGAATCAGGAAGCTAAGATAAGCTGGCAACGTTAGCAGCATGTGCATAAATATGCAACCTTGATTGATTCTTCTGAAAAAAGAAGTAACTACCAAGTGTATAATAGCCTACAGGATTATCACAAACTTGCGGATTCACTTACCCATGAGGGGAAATTAGCTCAAAAATCCTGCAAACTGCAACTAGGCATATCTTGGATAGTCTGACACGTGAAGCATTAGACCTCTTGCTAGCCACATAATAACGATGCTATTTCCCGATTTGCATTACATATGTAGTATTGTAGTGATAGTGATTAATGATCAAATTGTCCATTCGGCTAAAGAACCTAAATTCTAATGGTGTTGGCTACAAACTTTTGTGCACATTGATGCAACTGTATATACATAAAATACAATGAAGTATCTGGTGGTCATGACATGATGACTAAGCAGTCACTGAATCCCATAGCACAATGTAATTTACAAAGACTGTTCCACTATGGTGCATAAATGAGTGCATTTTAACATACCAAACTGAGACAATCTCAACAGAACCAAGGTACAAGCACAATGCAAGAAAAACCTATTAGTTAAGTACTCCTATACCTGTCATTAAGAAATGCAATGCTGAATCCAGTCATAAAAGCCGCAAGAATAGCAACTGGCTTCCAAAGGAAACCCAACCCTGCATATGTACCAAAGGAAGCGTGTCAAAACCAACCAAAAGCAGGAAGATAAATAAAATTCGAGTCTTTCTTTGCCTACCAAGAATGAACATGATCAAGATGAAGTAGTTTGTCCTGTAGCTGAAAAGTTGGAAAAGAACGAACTTCAGTACATGATGAAACGAAGCCATACAAACCATGCCTAAATTAAAGACTTCCGTACCACAAACTCCATGAATTGGTACTACTTTGGCATACATACTAGTTAATATTTATCACATCATTATCCAATTTTTCTATCTCATCAGCTTAAGTAAATTGAATCGAGCACATATTTATACGGCTTAGCATCTAGAATCTGAATTCAGCATGTTTGAAGTGAAAAAAAGGAAGTCTTGTACTCTTGCTCGTCTCAGTGATTCATGGATCCCAGCAATATCCAACATGATGCCTTCAATGTAGTTAGAGAAATTGCATGGGATCCAAGCTACCTCTAAGCTACATACTGAAGATTTTGACATATTTTATCTGCATTTACCTAAGGTTAGGAGTTATAACACCGTGGTCTGCGGCTATCAGAACAAGCCTAGAGCTCGACACGCATAAACCTACTCCTTCATTGGGGACCTGATACCCCCACCAATTCTGAAAATACCCACAGATCCCGGCCGAGCTAGTCAAAACCCCGCCACGCCGGCAAAAATCGCTGCAAAATTCGGCACGGCCAGACGAGCACGCAGGGAAATCGCGGACGCGCCGCCAGACACGGTAAAAGGGTTAGCGGGGAAGAGGAGGCGGATCGTACTAGTAGAGGTTGCACTTGAGGCGGCTGGTCCACTTGGAGTAGGAGCGGGGGACGGTGAAGCGGGAGAAGAACTCCGGGACGGGGCGCGGCGGCGTGGACCAGTCCACCTCCCGCAGCGCGTCCACCAGGTCCTCCGCCGTCACCGCGCTCCAGTCCATGGCCGGCGATCCAATCCCCTACGAGGCCGCCGGGCACCGAACCCCTGGAGAGCGAGCGAGCGGGCGGGCGGGCGGCGGCGCGTGGCGGGGGCGGCTCTCGGCGGGACGGGGGTTGGCTGGGTCGTGCGCGAGAGAGTTTCCTCGGCTTGGGTTGTCTGTCTCCTTCGATTTGGGGATTTTTCTGGGGAAGCTTGCCGTGTCCGCGGAGAGGAGAGGAGAGGAGAAGACAGCAGAGCCAGAGATGCGCTTTGCCGTGTTGCACTTTTGGGTGGGTTTGTGCCGCAGCTGCTTCCCTTTGCGTGGTCGTGTTCGGCCTGCGGAAAGCCCGTTAAGGGACTGTTGAGCTACTGGGCAATTAGTGGGCCCGAGGGATTGAGGCCCCGTCTAGGCTTCTAGCCGTCAGGCCTATCATCAGACTATTTTTTTTCACTCAAAACAAAAGAATCAGCCTAATTTTTTTAGGAACGGATATAGGCCCAAGGCAACCAGAACCATGACCCAGGGCGCAGAAAAAAATTGGTCCACCCATAAAAAAGTTTGACCTCAAGCGCAGCCCAAGTCTGGCCTAACCTGAAGCTCGCAATGCATCCCCTCGCTCGCATGGCAGGAGCGTGTGCCGCTATGTTCCCCAGATGTTGGTAGCTATGTATGGTTTCTAAACCCTTCCGTTGGTTTAAACATTCATGTAAATATTATAAATTTGAATTAATAAAGGTTCATCGTTTCTGCTAAAAAGAGAGTGTGTCGTCCACGTCGACTACGTCAGGCCCCAGCTGCCCCTAGGCCTCCCCTACTCCTAGACGCGTCTATCACTATGCCTTTGCCTTTCTGTTGCTGCCTCTCCTCCACACTACGCTGCCCGCCACCTCTAGTTCTTGTGGTCGACGAGCTACCGTCGGCCGGTGCCACCTGATTCATGCAGGCATGCATCTCTGCCTCCTCTGCATTCACAACTCACAAAGTCACAAGGACACAATTGAAGTCGGTTGCAACTCTCGTGGGCTAAGTATTTATCACTAGTTTAATTGGACACTTATTGGATAGTTGCATTTATTTGTAATTGAACTGATGCATTGATTTTAAATTTTAGGAACACAGATGAAGAGATGTTATCCATTGATCACAAAACTGAACAAATCAACAAATGTGAATCCTCAAACTGAAGAAGTTGATCAGATGAAGAAGCTATCGAACCTGAATCAACTCTTATGTATATTCTTTAGCCACTTAATCACTAGTTCAATCCGAAACACTATCTTTTGTATCCCCATATAACTGCTTTTCTATGTTTTAATTATCTCTTATGTATGTTCTTGAATCGTTGACAATGAATATGAAAATGTATATCCATCTACGCAGTTGTATCAAATATTTTGTGTTATTACAAGAATATTTTTTTACTTTTAGTTTTGTCCTCGTGCTTGCTCCAATCCATGTTCCGCCACTGTCCTTGTGCGTAGCGTGTCTGTAGACACATCATGTCTAGTGGTCTAAGACTTCAACTTATTCCGATGGACAAAAAATAGGAATGGGCTTTGGGGTCGTGAACTTATAATCATGAAATCGATCAAAAATGGGATCTTCAGAGCTAACCACCCTACTAAGAGCATGACTAGCAGTGACTGTAAAATGCAAACCCGTAATTCCGTTTCTAGGATGCGGTAAATCTGTTTTAAGGGTCAATAAACGCATGACGGAGATCAGAGCCCATAAACAATATTTCTTCTTTTCGATCATCTTCTTCTCGGTACGTATCCTCACTGACTCGTCCGTGCCGCTCGCTAGCGCCGCCGCTCCCTCCAAGACCGCGCCACCGCTTTCTGCCCGAGGTCATGCCGCCACTCCCGCCCAAGGCCGCTGCTCTTTGTTCGAGGCCGCACGTGAGCTTGACATAGACTGTAATGATGGAAACGACAGAGGAGGGCCCCAAGGACGGTTGCGGTACAAAAATCGAGAGGGCAAAGTATGGGAACTGGGTCGGAAGCTCACGGGAGGTATACGTGTGTGGTCAGAGACGACGTAGGAGGTCTGAATACGATGAATTTTGCCGGATTCCGGCGAGTACGGCGCATGTCTAGGGACATTTGGCCTAAAAAGCGTGTGTTGACCGAGTATATGTCAGCCCTTAAAACGGTCCCGAGCCCCTAGTTTCAAAGGTCGCGAACGCGAGTACAGGCTAACGAGTAAAAAGTTTTACGGGTTGACGAGGTTTACAGGCATTGATCTACGTCGAGTTTTTGTCCGAGACTGTAAAAGTCCCATTTTTTACGGGTTTGACCGCTTTTACAGGGACTATTAGACATGCTCTAAAGCAGCAAAAATAAGAGCTTGAATACCGCTTATAAATAATTCAGAAAGGTCAAAGAAGTTGGTGAACCGTTGACAGGAAAGCCGGCGACCCAAGTCCCATGTAGCAAGCCAAAAAGAAATGACTGTGGTTAGTACAACTTAGGGCATCCACTATATTGGCAATAAGGCTATCCATAAGAAAAAAGTAGTCAACAAGGAGTTCCACATAAATAGTGGAGGCTATCAATAAGCTATCCATAAGCTCAAAACCTTAAGGGTGACCTACAAGCTTGTAGGTTGTCCATAAGCAATAGAATATTATTTTAGCTTCTCCCCTCTCTCTTGCATGTGTGCAACTTTATCTGACACGTGGGGCCAGCTTGTAGACAAGTTCAACTAGATACATTGTAATGTAATCAATAAGCTTGTGGTGTGGTATGTGGGTCCCAGCTTATGGACAAGTTCTTCCACATACATAGGTGATGCCCTTATGCAAGTATGTTTTGTTTGTTGTGTTTACTTTATCGGGTGTATGGAAGAATGTTGTGGCACAATTTTTAGATGACGAGAAGTTCATAGTGTTTTGATGCAACTTCCGAGCTGTTTGATGAGCTTTGTTGGTTTTTTTCCCTTATATTTTCTTCACCGTGTCGCGCTGATTTTATCTAATCCAAATCAGATTGTTTGGTCAAGAAACAATTTCTCCTCCTAAGAACCAACTAAAAGGAAACGAAATAGCACGTTGGTAATAATTTTATGAAAAATGAAGGTTGCATGCGCACGGTAGAAAACAAATTTACATGCCTTTGGGAGAGGCCTTGCATGCTTGTTTGTACGTTTGCAGAACATGATGATCACACGCACCACGCAGGCATTTGAGAGTCTATCACGGAAAGGATCAAGTCCGTGCAAGCTAGGAAGAGCATTTAATAGAGAGGCATTTGAGAGTCTATCACCTTCGCTGCCTATACGCGCTAGTAGTACTACTGTACAGTTCTTTTCAATGTTACGATATCGTTTAGGACTTGGCAACTGCTTCCGCGAGGAGAGAGGATCGGAAGTCGTAGTACTCTAGTACGATAGCCCCATTTTTTTTCCTTCAATGGTTGCCTTTCTTTGGAGTTGTTTTCATCACGAGAGTGGTGCTTTCCTTGGGTTCTGGCTCAATTTCCTTGGTTTGCTTTTTCTTTCGGTTGCTTCATGAGAGTTGTGGTCACCACTTCACTAGGTGTCCCGAGTATGTTTATTTCTCTACGGAAAGGAACCGCTACGCTATGGTCGGTAGTCCGGCGGAAGGCTCGTGTAGGCAGCAGGCAGCGAAGCGTAGCGTCCGGCAGCACCACCGTCGTGAAAGACTGAAAGCTCCGCCGCCTAAAACAGAAAAAGTTCCTGCCACACACACGTTCTGCGTCTGCGGTTTGCGCCTCCCCCGCTACTGCCAACCAGATGCTGCAAAAAACTAACTCTGGCCAGTGGCGTCTGACTCTGACCCACCGCAAGCCGGGCCCTGCCCTGGACCAGACCAACGTGCTGCTCCTGGTGCCACGCGTTCGGACCCGAGCGAATCCCGCGAGTCCTGTCGCGCTTCGCCCGAGACGGGGCCAACCACCGCCGCGCGATCGGATGGATATGCTTTCTCCGGCCGGTGGCCGAGCACGAGCGTGATACGGACCGATCGATCAATCACCGTGCCGCAGCGAACGCCATGCCTCGCTCGTCGGCTTGTACACCGCGACATACTACCGCGGCCCTGCCCAGCGATAATAATGTTATCAAAACAGCGCTCGCATTCGCAACACCAGAAAATGTCTGTCGAGCGCGCGGCCTCACACTTGTCGCGCGGCGCGGGGAGCCAGACGTGCTGGACAATCATCCACGACCACGATCACGATCACGATCGCGACGATCCACCACGTACCGGAAAATCCAGATCCAGTTCGCCACTGCAACGTGAAGTACGGTGGCGTGCGTCCGCAAGCAGCGACGTTCTCGTCGAGTAGCACTCGGGATAAAAAAAAAGATGCCGTGCACGCTGGCGCGCCGGCTAGCCGCATGTGGCCTGCCATGAGAGGGTGGCGCATCGCCCACGTTTCCCGTGTTCTGGTGTCGATCGACCCTCAGCCTGAATGAAACTTGGCGAACCCGAAACTGGAATGAAAAGGGAGCGAGTTGCGTTGCAGCTATATACCCGTTTGTGATTTTTCATCCTCCTTGGGGAGTGTACGGTGGTCATGCCACGACATACAGCAAAAAAAAAACCACTTTGTGTAGTTCGTTTGGCCACTTTGTGGTTTGTGCAGTTTGTTTGGTAGACCGAGGACCGAACCGGAAGCGCAGTGTTTGGTTCCATGCACATATTCGGCTGCCACATTAATAGCCATGCCTAAACAGTCATTACAAATGGCCATGTTCTTCGTTTGCGGGGTACTGCAGCTATTGGCGCGCTGCACAAGCGACGAAGGGTGGCGGGACACATGTTGCCACTTCAGCGGTGACAGAGGGCATCGTGATACTTGCTGCAGCTGCGCCAACGACGGAGCGTGGCACAGGTGAAAGCAAACACGACCAGCCACAATAGCGTCGTGTCGGGGTCCTCGCGCGACAAAGGGGAGCGCCACGCGTCGCAGCAGCGGTCAACAACGACGATGACCTTGGCGCCGAGTCACTTCGGAGGAGCAGGACATTGTCGCTGCGTGGGCATTGCACTTAATGGCGCGGCACCTCCTATGGCTGCTCCGGCGATGGAGGGTGACGCGGAGAGCATGACGGCTTTTCTCTACCTGCATAACCCCTGCGTTGACTAGGCCTTCTTCTTGCTCAATCTCACATACAAGTTGGAGAGCTACGGATGAATTCCTCTAAATCCACCCAAACCTTGCAACATGAACGTTACGAGAACAGCGAGATCAAGCCACTCCTAAATGGAAATGATCATGCGCGATGAATCTGAAGAAATTCTTTCAAAAAAGCTCAAACTTTGATCATGAATCTGAGAAGATACAGATCATGAAACTCGATGTCGATGGTTGGAATGAAACCCATCGCTGACGTACATCTTTTCCATGTAAAGCTTATTTTAAACGGAGCGTATTTATATTAATTACAAGAGGTCAAAGATGAGCATTTTTTTAGAGAGGAGAGAGGTTAACCACTCTTATGCGCATGTGTAGGGATGCACTCGATCTAGACAGGCTCCACGAAAATGCTTGATTTAAGCGTTGTCCCTAGGTCTAGCTCTGGCTTTCTTTAATGTCTGTGTCCATGCAACCTAGGAGAGCATGAGGGCATCCAAACAACTTACAAGGTATTTTGGCAAGCTTAATTAGGTAGCTAAAACATCTCGCCTTACCTAATTGTCACTTCACCAAATGAAAAATGGTCACCTCTTCACTTGAAATCCAAACAACATGTTTTTGTTACAATTGGGCCTTCCCGAGAGTGATGTAGACTACCAAACGCGTCGATAACGCCACTAAACTTGCAGAGATGGCCACTGGAAGTCAGCAAATAACCTTCTAAGGAGTAGGGGGTAGCAACAGAGCACAACATGCAATACACACCACACATAGAATGCATACTTTTTGTCCATTTCTTTGCCATAACTATATGTAACATTCATGCAATAGAGAAAACAAATGTGTGTGAAAATTATACCTCCTATTTATAATTTCATATAGAATAGAAAGACTCGTTATCTCCTTTCTTCTTTCTCTTTTCTCCATATCATCAAAAAATCCTACGTCTCTTACACTTGTGTGATGTCACGCCATTGTATGTGCCTTACGTCCTTAAACCACATTACACGGTCCGCCGCCTTCCTAAACATGATACCCTTTTGTATATTCCCAGGTGTAACACGCCTTGTTGGACGGGCCAGCTAATTACAGCCGTGCTGGTGGTACCCTGAATTATGGAGAATCCCCCTTTTGTCTCGTGTTGGAAGTACCTTGGATTATGGAGAAGTCCCTATTTGTCTATCATCTAGCCTAGTTTTTGTCAGTGGCTTACAAAAGTTTTTGAAGAATTTGCAACAATAGACATGATCGTGACCTTACCTTAAATCTTGATGTAAGAGAAAATAAGAAGGTATGATTTTTCAAGTGGCGGAAAAGTGTTGCTATTGAGGAGACCATAAGATGAGGGTGTACAACGACACTGCATGAAGAGGATGTATGGGAAATGAAAGAGGAGGATTTGGGAGAGATGGTGAGGGATGCGAGGGAGATGACAAGGAGCGACAGCGGTGTTGAGGCCCTCGAAGAAGAGGAAGGAGGAGGAGAGGCAACATAAAAGACGTGAGATATGTGACAACATAAAAAGTGCGGGAAGGATGATGGCATTAACAACGTGTGGCACAAGATTGTGGCTGACAAGTTAGTGAGGGTAGCCATGCATGTACTCATCATGGTCAGAGGGAGCGTGGTGGCTAAGACCGTGAACGCATGAATACTTCTCATAGGGCAAGATAGAATAGTGCAACGCCCACAACACCGAGCGGAGGAAGTGAGCGAGCAACATATACATTCCATACGACATGTGAAAGTAAACATGATAATTTATAGCCACTACTTAAAGTGATTAAGAACATCCAATCCAAAAATAGTGGAGTTATTGATCATTTCTCTTTTAGCGAGTTTCATCACTTATCTCTCATTTATGCCTTAGAAAAATACTTTGAACCAAATTGACATGGTGAAATTATCCGAACAAGAACTGTACATTTGATTAAACAATAATAATAGCTAGAAATAAATACTAAAAAAGCACACGAGCAACTCCTAGAACTTAGTAGTTTTGAAGGCGTTCTTTATGGATTTCTGTAGGCGCCCCTACCGCTTTCTCCGTTGTGTGCCATTGCCTACTTAGGTCATCATTCCAAGGTGAAATGGGATGTCTCGTACTAAGGTGTGGTGATCTTGCATGTTGTGGCTGAGTCGCTCCTAAGCATAAGCGCCCTGTGTTCACCAAAATGTCGTAGCGGTAGCAAAGCCCTACCTAATTTTGGGTAGGGTCCGCCTATCTAATGGACCAGAGCTAGTCAAAATAGATAGAGGTGGGGTTTCTTGGATATTTTACCTTAATGAAAACACATTGGTATTTAGTGGGCCCGATTGTCCAAGTATGGGACACATCGATAGTATTCAAAAGAGATCCTTGTTTACATCGTATAATTAGGTTTTGTCCTAAGGCTAAAAAAATTAAGTTTGATAAACTTTGTAGACAAAATAGACACCAGATTGTAGTTTTATAATATAATATATCTTACATATATTATTATATATTCTTCTAAATAGTAGTTTAACTTAGGACAAAAGCTAAACATATGCTTATTTGCAGGGCGGAGCGAGGGGGAGAGCAGGGACTAGACACCCTAACCATTCACCCCCCTCAACACAGCAAGCCGGTACAAGTAGCAGTATTTAGGATATACACTTACTGATGGACATATATAATTGCTTGATTAGTAGTTATGAACTTGTATGCGATAATCCTTGAAAGCGCGACTGAATATGCCCAAATTTAAATAGGTCATTATGCGCTAGAAATTGGTATGTTCTTTTTGCCTACACCAACAGTCCATCCATCATGCAAAAAGAATAATCCATGTAAAAAGAATAATCCATCTAGCCATCGTCTCATGTAGATCAGATTGATCGAAACATCTCGCTGATAGGGCATCTGCCGACGCTCGCCATCCGCCGACACTGCCATGATGCTATTTGCTTTGGCTCCTTGTTGATCATGCCATCCCGTCCATTGCGATTGCCGGCCACGGTGTAGGGTCGTGCAATTGATTCCAACAGACCAAAAATCTCCGTACACATATCTTTCTTGGATTTCTTCATAAAGCTACATCAGGATACATAAGTTACAACTATGCATTTTTTATAAGGCAATTGATTTTTCAAGTTTCATATCACGCTAATTTGACTCCCCATGTCTTGTCCCTAACCAGTCGCGTCACAATGGTAATGTTGATTTTCAGTAATTAAATCTATCTTTATATAATTTTTTAGTCAACAAAAAAACTTTTTAACACACCTACTATTTTATCTTTCATGTGCTCGATATTTTTTTTGGCTCCCCTGGAGGTCAAATGCTGGCTCTGCCTAGGGATGGCACCCGCCGGGTTCGGGGCCGGGTCAAGCCCCTCCATACCCGCCCCCGCCCCATTTTCCCCGACCCATGACCCGCCCCAATAGCGCCACCGGGTCTGGAAATCTACTGCACCTGCGGATTGCCAGTCCGAGGACCCGATGGTACCTGGCGGCTATTGAGCTTCGCGAGATGCGAACAGCGGCGGCGCTACGAGCTGCAAGACTGGCAGCGACGACGCTAGGAGCTGCGAGCGGCAGCAACGGCGCAGGGGGATGCGAGTGGCGGCGGCGGCGTAGATGGGATGCGTGCTAGGAAAGTTGAGGACGAGTGGGGTTGGGCCGTGCGTGGCTACGTGCAGAGTGCGTGCGTGCTTTGCGTGTATGGTTGTGTGGTTCTATGTGCGTTAGGGTTAGGATAAATTACTAAGATATAATTTGTAAAAAAGATTTAGTGGGGTTTTGTCGGGTCCGCGGGTCCACGGGGATGGGTCCGGCTCCCTCATACCCGCCCCGCTAGACCCGATGGGTCTAGGTCTTTAGGACATCACCTATGTATAAGGTGAATCTTTGCTATAAGATGAGACCCACACAGCTTATAGAAATAGCTACAATGTATAAGGTCAAGTTCACCATAAGCTGGGACCCACATGTCTGTTAAAAGTACACACAAGCAAGAGAGAGAGGAGAGAGTAAAATAATTGTTTATTGCTTGTAGACAACCCATAAGGGCATCCACTATGTTGTCCACAAGAGGTTCCACAAGTAAAAAGTAGTCCATAAAGATGTCTATATACATAGTGGAGCTTGTCCATAAGCAAAATTTCTTATGTATGACCTACAAGCTTGTGGGTTGTCCACAAGTAATAAAAAATTGTTTCTCTCTCCTCTCTCTTGCATGTATGTACTTTTAACACACAAGTAGGTCCCATCTTATGGCAAAGTTGACCTCCTACATTGTAGCTATTTCCATAAACTATGTGGGTCCTAGCTTATGGCTAGAGTGAACCTTATACATAGGTGATGCCCTAAGCTTGTAGGTCACTCTTAAGAAAAATCTCCTAAAGTGAACCTCCACTATGTATATAGATAGCCTTATGGACTACATAGTGGATGCCCTTACCAATAAGTACTCCCATGGATTTATTTTCTTACCAAACCCTCCCTATTTAAGACGGGTACCCGTCGGGTTATTGGGTATCGGGTACCCATTGCCATCCCTAGCTTCGCCTATGTTTATTTGTGGAAGGAGTGACTACGTTTATTTCACTATGATGAAAAACCGGAAGGTAGTTTACGGTGCGTGTGTGCGTGCAGCGGCTCGGTATCGAAATCGAAATCTGGACGCACACGACAACGACCTAACAAACTGGTACAACGTGCGTGCCTTGATCGTACGCTCCATCCCCAACACTCCCACGCGCTCCCGGGAATCGGACGGCCAGCGGCAGCCGTCGGGCCCGCTGACGCGCGTCTCCTCCGTCGAAGGGAGGGGATGACGCGCGCGGCACGCATGGGTGGTGGCGGCGGCCGCGGCAGAGGATCACGGGGGGTTTGTTGGCAGCAGCTGCTCTCTGCAGCTGGGTTCCGGTTCCTTCTGCTCACGGAACCCGCTTTAAAAGGCACTCGCCTCTATCCAACCCTCTCTCCCTCTCTCTCTCTTTCCCAATCCCACCCTCCCACACATCGCGGCTGCGGCGACGAGGCGGCGAGGGGGCGTGGAAAACCACAGCGGATAAGTGACAGGGAGAGGCGGCGACTCTCCGCCCGCGGCCATGGCGCGCGCCGACCCCAACCGGGGCTTCATGAAGGACGTGAAGCGCATCATCATCAAGGTGATTTGTTTTTGACTGATTGCAGGCGGCGGCGGCGGCGGCTCGGCTCGCCTGTCGCTGCTGGCTAGATCTAAGCGCCGCCTGCTCTGCGCGCGATGCTGTTTCCGCATTGTCGTGTTTCCCGAGTCTGTCTCTGAATCGAATCGAGGATTAATTTTTCTAGAGTTCTTCACGATTGATTCGGGTCGTCTGTTCCACTTTTGGGTTAGGACGAGTGGTGACGGGGAAGAGGGGAGGGGACGGAGGGGTTTTGCCTGGGGTTTGGGTTTAACCCTGTGACGCCTTGATGGCGAAGTCCCCATCTGCAACAACTATCGCTATAGGAACTTTTCATGTGCCCTGAATGTTTGGTGCCTTTTGTAACCAGGAATCGGATATGCTTTCGGGGAAAGTTTGATTCCTATCAGATGGAAATGATTGGGGTAATGCAGAGAGGAAGTGTATTATGGGAATATTTCTGAATTTTCATCGAATGCTCTCGCCCTCATGATTTCATTGCATCTGTGGTGCGTTTTTTTGGGCTGCAAATACGTATTTTCTTATAAAAATTCTGGTGAGTTGATATTATCCATGATTAGAAAGAGTAAATTGAAGAAACTATGTTTTTATCAAAGAGAAGTACTCTTGTCAGTTTTGTGTGGCCCGTCTAGAAAGTTGCCGATTCTGGGGAAGCATGTTAGGCATGCTGAAGAATCTAGTGAATGATGGAATACATATAAGAAAACTTCCTATAAATCTGGGGAGTTGCTATGATCCAGAAAGAGTAAATTGAAGAAACTATGTTTTTATCGAAGTTTTTGTAGAAGAGAAGTACTCTTGTCAGTTTTGTGTGTCCCGTCTAGGAAGTTGCCAATTCTGGGGAAGCATGTTAGGCATGCTGAGGAATCTAGTGAATGATGGAATACATATAAGAGCCATGGACAGAATTTCGATCTGTGCTACTTTTGCTTGCTACTAATTCATTTTTTGCATGACAGGTGGGCACTGCTGTTATCACTAGAAATGATGGGAGATTGGCTTTGGGCAGGATCGGAGCCCTGTGTGAGCAGGTAACATTCTCATGATTTCTCAACTTCTCCACACTGTAGATATGCAGTCTGAGATCTCATGTCCTGAGTCAACAAAATGGCAATGTAGGTGAAAGATCTTAATGCTCAAGGATACGAGGTGATTATGGTCACCTCGGGGGCTGTTGGTGTGGGGCGACAGCGACTCAGGTACCGGAAGCTTGTCAATAGCAGCTTCGCTGATCTGCAAAAGCCACAGAATGAGCTGGATGGAAAGGCTTGCGCTGCTGTTGGTCAGAGTGGGCTGATGGCACTCTACGATATGTTGTTTACACAAGTGTGTTTATTTAGCCTGGCATGAATTTCACTGAATTAATTGGTACCTTGATAGCTGTTTGTAACATCAAACTTCTCATGTTGCAGCTTGATGTATCCTCGTCCCAGCTTCTTGTGACAGACAGTGATTTTGAGAATTCAAACTTCCGGGAGCGACTCCGTGAAACTGTCGAATCACTATTAGAACTTAGAGTTATTCCAATATTTAATGAAAATGATGCCATCAGTACGAGAAAGGCTCCATATGAGGTACGTTTTGTACAATACATTGCCCCGAAAAATTAGAACTGTAGTCTTTGTCTGACATTGCTCTGTAATTGCGGTATTAGTTGCATGGTTAGAGCTTCATTGTTGCATACATAAATAGCCACGCCTTTCCAGTTTCCATACCTGCCTCAGCACTTTTATCATTTGCATTGTGATCACCAACACTTCTGTTACAGGATTCATCTGGTATATTCTGGGATAATGACAGTTTGGCAGGTCTATTGGCATTGGAACTGAAAGCTGATCTCCTTCTTCTACTCAGTGATGTTGATGGTCTCTACAGTGGTCCACCAAGTGAACCTGCATCAAAGATAATACATACTTATATCAAAGAAAAACATTATCACGAAATTACTTTTGGAGACAAATCTCGTGTTGGTAGAGGTGGCATGACAGCTAAAGTCCAAGCTGCTGTCTGGGCTTCAACGGGTGGTGTACCTGTTGTTATTACAAGGTAAGTCAAACATTGCCTTCTATTGCATGAGAAATAGTGCTGCCTAGCATTGCTATTGCTCATATAGATATACTTTACACATTCTATGGTTATTTGTTTTCTCATCATATGCAAGTAGTCGTGTGTGCTATTTGCCAACTCGTGATTTTGATTCCATCTTGTCACTTCCAGATCTGATAGAATTAGACTACTAATGCTAAGTTGTCAAGGCAATTTGACACTTGTCGACAACTCTAGAATAGTTACTTTAAAGTTTAATGAACAAGAAAAATCTGAAATGGTATGAAGTCCCGTGTTTAATGATGAACAATTCTACCACGAGAGTTCTGCTAAAGTGTATTTGCTTTTGAGACCATGCATCTTGAATGCTATAGTGGAACTTTGTTGTGATGTTTACTGCCTCAACATGGTCTGACATTATTGTGAAGTAAAGAACCCTAACCTTTGTTTTCTCAATACGCTTCAAACCCAAATAATAAGCTTTTCTTATTGATCAACTCGATATAACCAAGTAAACTCCATTTGTTGCAAGCTATTTTTATTTTCTCAGTGAATGCCTGAGTAATTTAACCTTTCTACTGTTCTTGAAGTGGATGCGCATCTCAGAGCATTGTTAAAGTCCTCCAAGGGGAAAAAATTGGTACTCTTTTTCATAAGAATGCAAGTTTATGGGAACCATCCATGGATGCTAGTGTCCGTGAAATGGCTGTTTCTGCAAGAGACTGTTCGAGGCGTCTACAGGTATATTTCTTTCCATACACAGTTTCTTCTGACTGGATGGTGCAAACTGTATTTTCCCTCTATTTTTGTTGTTTCTTAATACTGATCCTATATCATATGGACACTTGATACAGAATTTGTCATCAGAGGAGCGCAAGAAAATATTATTAGATGTTGCAGATGCTTTAGAGGCAAATGAGGATTTAATTAAGTCTGAGAACGAAGCTGATGTAGCTGTGGCACATGAGGCTGGGTATGAGAGTTCTTTGATTGCTAGATTGACTCTGAAACAAGGAAAGGTAGGCAATTAGATAATATTGTTTCTTTTGAATTAGTTGATTTTCTTGATATGTGAATTAGATAATACTGTTATTTGTTTTTTTCCGATGAAAGGAGCCCCTGGCCCCCATTTTTCACTAAAATGGAAAATATTGTTAATTTGTTCATCCAGTTTCCATTTATGTTTGTAGATAGCAAGCCTTGCCAAATCTGTTCGCACTCTTGCGAATATGGAAGACCCTATTAACGAGATACTGAAACGAACAGAGGTGAGTGCTTGTATTAACAGTTTGGAACTCCTAAAGGGAAAAGCTTCCATGTTTGAACCAATTATTTTGCCTTTTCAGGTTGCTGATGGTTTAGTTCTCGAGAAAACATCATGTCCTCTGGGTGTTCTCTTGATTGTTTTTGAGTCCCGACCTGATGCCTTGGTCCAGGTATCCTTAGTTGTTGGCTGACTTTAGTTATTTATCAATAATTCATGTGCTTTGCATTTGATTTGTACAAGTATGTTAAGCAGCTTGGTTTGCACTCCATTGTTTAGATTGCGTCTTTAGCCATTCGTAGTGGTAATGGTCTTCTTCTGAAAGGTGGAAAGGAAGCGATGAGATCCAATGCAATTTTGCATAAGGTATTATCTTCGGCTATGTTGCAGCTTTATATTTGCGTGGTGTATAATTGTTAGCTTTAGTGTACTTAAAAATGTCAATTTACTGTTTGTAGGTAATAACCAATGCTATTCCTGACAATGTTGGTGAAAAACTTATTGGCCTTGTTACAACTAGAGATGAAATTGCAGATTTGCTGAAGGTAAGCACCCCCATACTATTATGAAAATAGTGGTTCTACCAATTTCCCTAAAACATATAATACACTGTACAGCTTGATGATGTCATTGATCTTGTCATTCCAAGAGGCAGTAATAAGCTGGTTGCTCAAATCAAGGCAACGACTAAGATTCCTGTTCTTGGCCATGCTGGTAAGTTCACTTTCAACATTATTGTTGCTGATACTAGTGCTCTCTAGAATGTTAGAGAATGTTCAAATCTGTTCACTGTCGTTTGGATTTGAGTTTGTGTTGAATAAGTTTTTGCATAACTCTGCAGATGGTGTTTGTCATGTATATATTGACAAATCAGCAGACATGGATATGGCAAAACGTATTGTGATGGATGCAAAAATTGATTACCCAGCTGCCTGCAATGCAATGGTATTTTAATTTCGTAGCATGTATATTATTGGATAGACGTATTTGTTGGTGTCGGTTCAAGTACTTTATAGAGCATCTTTTACTGAAAAGCAGTGGCTGTAATTAATGTTTATACAACTATAGATGTTTTTAATTCTATCTAATGATCCTGGGCTGCGGTTTACTGTTACCCACCAAAGACATAGTTAAACTGTTCTTCTTGTCACTGCCCCCCATATGTCCTAATGTTAATTGTATAATATATTTTTTGTAATTGATAATCGTATGCGCATGTCATGCTTGCTTCACTGTAAATCTTACCACTTTTGTGTTTTTTAAATTGATGAATTGTTAAATCTTTCTTTTGAGATCATAGTGTATTATCACCATAACTCACCCTTTTCTTCGCCATAATTTACCTGTAATTCTTGTTGTAGTGTTTTCTTCTAATATTTTGGCTAGGTGATATTTTCTATATTTTTTTCAAATTTCTTCAGTTTTGTATGTTAACTGATTTTGATGTGTTTTCTGTAGGTTTCATTACTTGCTAACTTATTTTGGATGCTAGCTTCACTGTTAATTACCACTTCTGTGTTCTTTAAATGGACGAATTATTAAAAAAATAATTTCTTGAGATCATAGTGTGTATCCCCATAAATCACCCTATTTTCACCATAATTTATGTGCAATTCTTGTTGTAGTTTTTTTATTCTAATATATTTTTAGGTGGTATTTTCTATTTATTTATTTCCAAATTTCTTCAGTTTTGTTTGTTAACTGATTTTATATGTATTTTCTGTAGGAGACATTACTTGTTCATAAAGATCTTGCCAAAACTTCAGAACTTAATGACATACTGGTAGCACTCAAAACAGAAGGTTTGTCTTCTGCTCTTTATTCAGTTTAGTTGTATACCTTTTCTATTGATTATTATATGGTGCCCATTCAAGAGTCCATGGTATATTATTCAATAGTATATATGTTTACTCTCACAATATGAACCTTCTACATTTACCTTTAAAAGTATTTTTTATCTTCTTATGATTATGTCAGTTATTAGCAATATCGGGGATCTGGACTGTTGCTCTTGTCACGGTTTGTCCTGTAGCTCTAAATATATGACATTAGCGCTGGGTTCAGAGACCGAGCATTTGGGGCCTGACATGCCAAACTCGATTATCCCATTCCTATTTCTGTTTTGCGCTCTTGAACTGCCTGTTTCCATTATGAAAGTAATGGAAAATGGCAGTATCCTCGTTTGGAAAAGAAAGAATTCTGAATCAGAAGAATAACAGTTAGTATCACCTGCTAATTTCACATTGCTGTTTCACATTCACATTGTGCCATGCTGTAATATGAGGTCGTAGAGAGACCTTACCAGTTCTCGTAAATAACCTAGCAATTTGTGTAAACGCAAAATCGCCTTGAAAGTTCCTACTTCCATGCCAAAAGTAGTGTGCAATATATGCAATTCCTGTAACTTTAGCATATAGCTAGTGGAATCAGAGATGATCTTTTGTAGGCTTGTAGCTTGATAAATATTTTAAATTTGGATACATCATATTGTACAAGTCCTTGTGACTTTTATTCTTCCACTTGAGGCATGTAAGGTCTGGTTCAGCCAGTACATTTGAAATAATATACCTACAAACTTGCGATTTGATGGTTCTCCTTGTGTTCTAACTAATGTTGTATTGCAGGAGTTAACATTTATGGCGGGCCTGTTGCGCATAAAATATTGGGGTACCCCAAAGCGGATTCGTTACATCTGGAGTACAGTTCTATGGCTTGCACAGTTGAGTTTGTTGATGATGTACAGTCAGCAATTGACCATATACATCGCTATGGAAGGTAGCTAGGACTTATTCTGTACTCTGTCTCCTTCATTCGATTTCTAAATATATTCATACTCGAGAAAACTGAGATTTGGTTGACTGAATTCTCTCTGCTGTATGTTATTTTCAGTGCACATACAGATTGTGTGGTTACTACAGATGATAAAGTAGCAGAGACCTTTCTACGACAAGTTGATAGGTATCTGTGAAAAATAGTCTGTCTTTAACTTAAGCTCCTGTACAGTTTGAGTTAACAGATGCCTTCTGTCATGATTTCTGCTATTGCTGTAGATAAGTTTTCTTTCTGATATCCTATGAGGATTAGGTGTCTAACAAGTGCTCTGTTTTACTTGTAAAATTTCAATAGTGCTGCTGTAGTATACAATGCAAGTACAAGATTCTCTGACGGGGCTCGTTTTGGACTGGGTGCTGAGGTACTTCTAACATTACATGTTCTTTTTGCGATCATGTACCTTTATGTCTACATCTCTAATCCTTTGGAATATCTTAAATAGGTTGGCATAAGTACAGGGCGTATACATGCACGTGGACCTGTGGGTGTTGAAGGTCTCTTAACTACACGATGGTATGTGCCCAGATGCATATTGGTCGTAGTCCTTCTGTTATATGCTCATTCCCCTAACTTTAAACTTGCATAAAACAATCGGCCAACCATATGTTATGGCCAATCCAGGCACTAAGCAGTGACATGCATGGAATATATAGTTACTGACCAGTACAGACCTATAAATTACTGTGAATAGCTGATAGCATGTGATTGGTTCTGTGGTAATTTAGGAGTGCATATATTTTGATAGCTGGACTCCAAAATGGACCATTTTGAAGATATTAGAGGTCTAGCCACCTTCCAAGAAATTTAGAGGATTGCAAATTGAAAGTTAAGCCGATTTTGATCTGCTAGCAAATAGATAAATCCATCTGTTTTCTTATTGCATTTAGGTTTTAATCCTATCCATAGCTATTACCATCAACACACCCTCTCATACTGTGGTATCTCCTGGAAGATTGCACGTTCCCTTCCTTATCTATGTGGTCCTTGTACTGTCCAATGATAGTTCATCATTCAAATCTTTGATAGCTGTACTTATGTTTTGCTCTTATGGCCGCAAAAATATTGCTTTAACCAACTGCAATATGCAAAAGTGAAAAGGTGATTTTAGAAAGTTATCTCTGATTCCAAAAGAGCCATAGTCTAGAATCAAGAAAGCGGGGACTATTAAGTTATCATGTTGATCTTTAATATTTCAGTCAATTTCCAATTCTTAAGCTGTAACTTATTTCTTCACGAGCATTAGAATAAAGAAAACACAGTCACCATGAATACTTTGCATCTCATGTAGTCAGCAGATGTCAAACTGATCATATTAGCTAAAATAGACCTTCCAAGTAAAGAATTAGCTTCTTCGATAGCACGGGAGCTCAATATTAAGTCTGTGCTGTTGCTACATCGTCTTCCATTACTTGTTTCTATTGCAGGTTATGAATATTATTTTCTTGAAATGAAATGTAATAAACATGAAAAAATTCTGATTGTTGGATGATTGATTTTGATATGCAGGCTTTTACGAGGGAAAGGGCAAGTGGTGAATGGTGACAAGGATGTCGCCTACACTCATAAGACCCTTCCTTTGCACTGACTTTGCAACGAGGTGCGCCTCTGATATTACATATTCTGCTTAAGATTTATTTTTAGTCCTCATGGCTACATACCCAATAAAACACAGATCTACTCCCTCCCTCTAGAAATATAAGACGTTTTTGAATCTATACACAAAAATCATCTAGATACATTCGTTTCACAAAGCTAAAATGTCTTATATTTCTAAACTTAATGAGTAGATATTTTGTCATATGGTTCTATACTCGTTTATATGATACAGCATATTGATGTGATACTAAGCAACCGTGCAGGTCATTGTCTTGGTCAGGATTCAGTGAAAACCTTGTGAAGTCTGAAAGTTTAGGCAGACTACAATGAAAGAAAAAGGGTGAATCTTGTGAAGATTGAGGGGCGGTGAATCAATTAATTTGTGTACAAACTATCTTATTGTGGCGGTTTGGTAGATCAGTTTGTATGAGTTTGGAGGCTCTGGCTCTCCAGTGTTGTAATAAAAGAGCTGCAGCAATGCTAGGAGCAAGAGATTACTAATGTATCGACACTATAAGCAGTATGTTGCTTGGGACTAGTGATCCATCAGCATCCGTGATTGCTCTGTAATAGTTGTTTTTACACTTCCTTCTGTCATGGTTGCTAGGGCAACTTAATCTGGAGCTGCCGTTTTTGTGGTTTTGCTTGCTCTTGAGGCTGTATATGAGCTCATGAAATAATCGAATGTGTTAAGCTCATGAAATAATCGAATGTGCTTGAAATTCCTGTTAAAAAAATGTCTTATTAATTTAGTTTGGAAATATTTTGCAATTGACTTCACCTTTACCTAAAATATAAGCACAGCAAAAGTACCTCATGAATAAACTAATTAAATTTATGTGCATGTGTCATTGTCTCCCTATCCATAAATATTCACGAACTTGGTAGAGAATTTGAATTTGTCCTTGGATTCCCTCATCCCCGGCCTCTTGCTCGGTGTTTGGTGCTTGGTTAACTTTGTCCTTATAATCCTTATATGTATCGCAATGTTTTTTAGAATGCTGACTATTTAATTTATGCTTTGTGCACATGACATCTAATAGTTTTGTATGTACATGTATATTGATATGTTGAAAACTTCAACTTGTAACTATTTATTGATTGTTACCCCGATCTAAATTTGTTGCCACGGTATTGCACCAGTAATCGTTGAATGGTTGCCATCAGAATATGAAACCTTGTTGTATTATTACTAGATCTAATAATGAGGAATATATCCATGATGCTATATTGAGGTTGAGGTTCAGGCACACTAATTCTGAGTGTACTACGTTAGTGAAGTTACCACTCTGATAGTCTGATGCATAAAACCAAATTCCAGTTTCACGTTTGATTGCTATCCTTTGTTAAGCTTGCCTTCAATTTGTCTTTTGCATGACTATGTTGATTGAGTAAATGAACAGTGACTTAAATCTTGTTTTGTTTTTTAATAGATAATGCCTAAAATTGTTATCTGTTATTTTTCTACTTCAGTTGATTCAGTTGATTTTGTTCACAATGTCGTAGCGTTACAATTTTGATGACCCCCCATTATTTGCGTACAGAACATGGTTAAGGGCATCCAAAAGCACGGCACATTTTTCACCATCGTTTTCTATAAGCGCCGTCCTAATTACTACTCCAGTATGAATCATCTTCATAACTATACCATTAGAGCTGTTACATCGACTGCTCCAATGAGCAATGATCACCCGGTATCTCTATCAGGTGATCGACCTTGGATCATTATATCCACACCACAATCATAGAAACTGCTACACAATCATACCCAATCGCTATCTTCTTCGGGCGTGTGTCTTTGTCAACTTCTACACCAAGCGCGAGCTCAACACACGCGTGCGTCGTGGGTGATGAGTGACACCGGAACGCCATCGAGCTGATCACGCAACCGGCGGCCAGTGCGCGGAATCCTTGGACGTGTCCAGCGACGTCGGCGGTATCCACTGCCAGAACGCGGCCGGAGTTGGGTATCCGGCGGCGTACGCCGGGACGAACTTGCCGGCGTGCGCGTACGCTGCTGCCGCCGCGGGGTGGTACTGCGGCGGAGCCATGGCGGCCGGGTGCGGGATGAACTGCGGCGGTGCGGCCGCAGCAGCGGCGCTGACGCCCTTGAGCATCTGCTCCAGCCTCTCCCTCTCCGCCTTCAGCTTCGTCTTCTCGTCCCGCAGCTCCGACTTCTCAGACTGCAGTCACATTCAGCCATAAGATCCCTGAACTTTTTCTTTCCGATGAAGTGGGTATCCTGGTGTGCCAGTGGGTGCAGCAGAAGTGCAGAGTTTTGGTGTTTATACCTTGAGGCTCTTGATGGATTCCTGGAGCGATTCGTTTGACGTCTTGAGCTTCTGAGCCTCGGCACGCAGCTGTTCCAAGAGGCGAGCGGCGTCGCTGAGGATGGCGACCTTGTCGGCCTTGGGAGGCTTCCCGGGCTCCAAGACGGCGCAGAGCTCACTGAACCTGGAGAGTTACAAGAGAGACAGAGGTGGATCAGAGCTGAGCTCAGATTTGGTGGGGCGACTGCTGAAGCCGAACACCTCTACCGCTGAAGCTTTGGGAGACTGTATTTGTCAGCCATAGAGCTGAACTTGTGTGGCATACCTTTCGTTGAGCCTGTCTCGCCGGATCTTCTCGCGGCAAGCCTTGGTGCCAGGCGGTGCGCTCGACTCTGGACGTGACCTGCGGATTGCGAAAAAAAATCAGATTGGGCTCACGCTTGGTAGAATCTGGTCCCTGAAGATTGTGAATTGTAATGGCAAATAGCGCATCAGTGATCACTGACTGACGCGTCAAGCAATCGTGCTGTAAATCATGCTTTGAAGTCTAGTTATCAAAACATCGATCAAGCCGTCAGCTAATTATTGGACTCGAACTTATGTGCATATGTTCCAGACCGGCGTGCTCTCAGCCACTAGTGCTATACTCTAAAGAAAACTGATACCGCTATATTCTCATCAGTCGAATCAGAAATGCCAAAACAATCCAAACAGGCGAACTATAAGCCAATAAATATACTCTAAAAAAAGCTGGTGCAGCTATCTTTCTCATCAGTCGAATCAGAAAGGCCAACAAAACAATCCAAACAGGAGAACTCAAATTCCAAACTCGCCTTGCCACAATCAATCATCAATCAATCACGAGGTTTTTTCTTTCTTTCTTTCTTTCTGGAAAGAGAGTTTCCTCTCCGGTTTCTATTAATAGAAACCACCGAGTTCAGGTACAAGGACGACAATCAATCACCAGGCTTGCTTATTAGTAGAAGCTATATATGAATCCGAAGAAGAACAAGAAGATTACTAGTAGGTACCTTTTCTTGGCGCCGGAGTTGTCCTGGTGGGCACCGTCGTCCCTCCTGGGCGCATCGAACCCCAATATGACGCTGCCAAAACAATCAATCCAATCCAATCAGTGAGTCACCGACAGCGAGTAAAACAGGTACAGGACAGCCCCTGCCATCCAATTCCAAGCCGCGAGCCTCCAGAATTAAGGAGAGGAAGAGAAGGGAGGCTGACCTGGAGACGGGCGGGTCGTCGACCATGTAGATGAACTCGGACCCCTGGATCTCCTCCTCGACCAGGCCGTAGTCCAGCAGCCACCCGTTGTTCCCCCCGCAGCTCATCGCGACGACCAGCAACGAGACTGGAAGAAATCCGAGAAATCGGGCTGTTATCCCGGAGGCCGGAGCGCAGTGGCAGATCTTTTGAGTTGAGGCGTGGGGATGGCACGAGCCGGGGGAGGGAGGAGGAGCTGGGGGAAAACGAAGCTGCGATTTGATTATTATTCGCTCGGTCTGGTATGGTGGTGATGTATGTTTGTTGGCCGCTGCCCGCTGCCTTTTGGCGCCACCAAAGCTGCACGCAAGACGCTGCTTATGGATTGGCGGGTTTGGCCTTTGGCCGAATTGTAAAATGCAGGTGGCGCCGTCGCCACGTCGGCCGCGCGCTCGCTTCCGCTGAGCCGCTGATTTTTAATCGAGCGAGTTGGGTCGTGTGGGGCGTGTAGTCTTTTTATTCTGTTATTATACTCGACTTTTTATTGTCATTGGATGATAGTCTGCTTGTCTTGCTTTAGCAATTCTGGTGGGTGTTTTGATTATATTGGTTATCAGCAGTGGGGGTTGAGTAGGCACTTCTTGAGCTCCTGGGTGCGTGGACTACCAGTTACCACGAATCCACCGTGCAGAGGATGTTGTTAGAGCAACTCCAACAGTTTATCTATCTTATTTTACCTATATCTAGTACAGGTAAAAAATTCTGGATCTAGATAGGTACCAGAGTTACCAGAGTAGTTTAGGATAGGTCCTTGGGCTGTTTGCCCGTAGTTTTGGAGCATGGTGCAGATCTCGGTGGCTGGATCTAGATCCTAGGGTTCTCACCGCCGCCGTTTTCTCCTCTTGCTGGAGCTCACGCTGGAGAGGGCCATCCACTACTAGGAAAACGGCTATAGGTAATCAGCACATCCGTGGCTCACATGGTTGAAGTGCCCCACGGCTAAAACAGGCGTGGCTCACCATGGCAAGCCCTACTAGTAACTAGAACAACCGTGGCGCACATGACTATAGTGCACCACGATGTGTGGGCCAGGGCCTGTTGGCGCACGCCAAACATCTCAGAAGGCACTAGGGTCATGTGCGCCACTTGTTAGTCTCATCAGGCGCACATGTGCGCTACGCCTAAGCGCACGCCCCTCTGTGAAACGGCCACAAACTTGTGGCGCACTCGGCCTAGTGCGCCACTGAGAACATCTGGCGCACATGGCCTAGTGCGCCACGCTTGGTCTACTCACTGTGGCGCACTAGGGCAGCGCCACTTGGATGTGTCGGATTTTTTAGGACAAGACTTTATGTGCACATGTGTGACCACATCCACCACCCCACACTTCACTTTCCCTTCTTCTTCCTCCTTAGATCTAGTCGGGATCTTCTCCTTCCTACCTAAATTTCTCCACCCATTCACCATTTTTAGCATGTAAAACTTGCTTTGGATGTTACATAAGTAATAGAGGAGGTCTCCTGTCTCTCATCTCCTTCTCCGGTCGACGCACCTCTCCTTTCCATCTTTTCTCATGATCGGTCTCTCATCTCTAAGTTGTCCATGTAAGGATGTGTTCATGTGTATATGGATGATGTGCTCATATGTATGTAGATGATCGATGCTCATGATGTGTGTATGTGGAGGATGGTCATATGTGTGTGTGTATATGGAGAGTATCGATGATGCTCATGCATGTGCGTATGGAGAGGATAATGATATGTTCATGTGTGTATGGATCGGTCTCTCTCTCTCTCTTGTGTTTGTATGTGAACAAGTTGCCATTTGTTTTGCCAAAATGTTGATTCATTTCCATTTTGGCAAGACTTTGGCATTTCGCAAAGGTCCTAATTTTAGGATAGGTCATGCCGAAATTTTCTATCGACCATTGCATGCATGCATTCATTATGTGGTTCTAATAGACTTCAAAATTGTACCGTGTACACCGTGCGTGCAAAAATGGTCCGTAATGAGCGAAGGCATTGTGGCTAGATTTTTGAAATGTGCGACGCCGACATGATACGAAATAACAAGATGATATAAGATGTCCGTGCGTAAGATGCAAACTCAATCGGTGATCGACCCAGATTCCGGGAATCTGCAGGCGCACCTGCTCCGCCATGGTTTCATGGATGGATACACTCGTTGGATAAGCGATGACGTAGATGATGGAGACGGTGAAGGTGGCCAACATGACGATGATCATCATCACGGCGAGAACGGGTGAGATGATGAAGAGTCTCCTGGAGATGGTGAAGGTGCGAGCGCACGGGATGATGATGATCTAGATGTTTGAGGAGCGGCGACGATGGAACAACGTCGGTGGGTGCGGGACCCTTATGTGCAAGAGCTGCTTCTCAAGCTGCATTTAGTAACGCCTGGCTGCCGCTAGAGAGAAAGCCAAGCTTGCGCAACTTGAGAAAGACGCGGTTACTCCATTGTATGAAGGATACAGGCCCGATGATACCCGATTGAATGTAACGCTCAAGGCTATGGAGATGAAGGCAAAGCACAAATTGAGCGACGCAAGCTTCGACGATATGATGGCATTCTGGCACGATCGTCTCCCGAAGGGGAACACATGTCCAACTAGTATCGAGGATGCCAAGAAAATCGTCTGTCCTCTCGATCTACCGCACGTTAGATATCACGTATGCATCAACGATTGCATCATTTATCGGGGCGAGGACGCGGAGAAAACCACATGTCCGGTGTGCGGCGTGAGTCGATACAAGAAAGGGAAGAAAGCACCTCGAAAAGTGGTATGGTACTTTCCTATCACTCCTCGTCTGCAGCGCTATTTCGCGGACCCTAAGGAAGCGAACCTTCTGTGGCGCACTACACCTAAAACGCAGTATGGAAGTTTAGTGGCGCACTAGGTAGTGCGCCACAGAAGATC
This sequence comes from Avena insularis, assembly GCA_023614405.1. Classification (NCBI taxonomy): domain Eukaryota; kingdom Viridiplantae; phylum Streptophyta; class Magnoliopsida; order Poales; family Poaceae; genus Avena; species Avena insularis. The sequence goes on from CM042685.1 coordinate 305,251,020, forward strand.
CCAGGGGTAGCGCACCATCCCAAACTTCTGTGGCGCACTAGGAGGTGCGCTACGCCTATCTCTACACAACCGTGGTGCACTAGGCAGTGCGCCACGGCTGAGAGATAGTCGTAGCGCAAGGCCCGTGGTGCACTGCTAGTGCGCCACGGATGGGCATTTCGGGTGCGCCACTAACAGCCTGTTTCCTAGTAGTGATCGTATCCTCTTAAATAAAGCCGCTTCGGGCTTCCCTTTGTTGTGGGTTTGAGCTCCTGTGCGCTCCGCATCTGGCCGGCCGTGGTGGCGAGGAGATGCGGTGTGCTAGGTGCTTTGCGGTGGGCGTCGTCCCTCCTGGCCGACCGTGGTGGCGAGGAGGAGTGGAGGTGCCTCTACTTTTTCCCCAGTGGTGTGGAGGTGGTTCGTCGTCTTCTTCGTCTCAGATGGCTCGGTGTCGCGCATCTGCTCCGTTGAGTCATGATGGCTCTCCGAGCAGACGGCGGCTTCTGCAGTGGTGCCTGGCGGAGAAGCTGTTTGGGAGTATCTCTCCGGCGGCTTTCGGCGGCCTGTTCCGTGGTCCCACCAGACCAATAGGCTGAAGGGCAGTCACTTCCCGCTGCTTGCTCCGTCTCGACAGGTTCCGGCGTGTTCCTGGCTTGCCTTGTTCATGGGCGTTCGTCGGTGTTGGGCTGGTCAACTAGAATGACTTGGTCGCGTTTTCAGCGATGTTCTTGGGGTCCTTTCTATAATTTGCAGGACTACTTTGTAATTTCTATCTCTTTGGGGTTGTTCCTGCAAACTGTACCGCCCTTGATGAATATCAATGCAGGTTTTTGGGTGCTTCGCACCCGCACTCGTTCAAAAAAAAGTACAGGTAAGAGGAGAGAGAGGGTATTGTCGTGGTATTGCCGACGAGTATGCCATGGAGGAGTCCTCACGGTGCGTGTTTAGAGACGTGGGGGAAGGCGAAAGGTATTGTCGTGGTATTACCGACGAGTACGCCATGGAGGAGTCCTCATGGTGCGTGTTTAGAGACGTGGGGGAAGGCGGAAGGTTGGCGGGTACGAGGTAACACAGCTTACCCTGGTTCAGATCCCACGACGGTGGCAGAATCCTACTCCTGCTATAAATCACTATAATGGCAATACGCCGGATTACAGGGATCGGTTCGCTATGCGCGATATGAGTTGTGTGTGCCCTAAAGGCTCCCATAGGTCCGGCTTATATAGTCGCCAGATCCTAGGGTTATAGGTTGTCGTGGTGGTGGCACAGCAGATGCCATGGGTAGGCTAAAGTATGGGGCCAATGGATGCTAGAGGGATCCGGGGAGGGAAGATGTAGTTATCTCTACACTCAAAGGGCTAACATGCAGATCTTTATGTCTCTTCTTTGGGAATACAAGTGCTCCTTGAGCTGTTTGCAGGAAGAAGAGAGCTACTACACGAGCCTTACGACGTAGAATGAATCGATCCCTCTTCAGGATCCCGCTTCCCCCCTTATAAAGGGGTGCCTTGGTTCCTCCTAGGGCTGACGTGGCAAGCATATTCGAGGAATATTCTTGTCCCAATGTGGTAACTCGGCGACCCTCTTTCCGTGTCCCCCTTCTAACGATGGCAATGTTCTAGAGAGCCCCACCCGCGCGCCTCAGGCTCCATGACTGTCACCTCCGTGACCTTCTTCTGCCCTTCTGCTGCTCTGCTCTTTGTCCTTTGTGCTTGGCTCTGTTCAGATTCTCCCTAGCTAGCGACTAGGGTTTGACTATAGGCACCTCCTTCTCCTGCAAGCTTCGTGTTACTCGGCCTTGTCTTGCATAACTCGGCTCGGCCTTCACCTGTATTCAAGTTAGTCAGACTTACTCGGCCGACTTAACTCATATGTCGACCGGATAAGGTGTTTATCCTTCTATAGCTGTCATGGCCTTGCTTAGCTCGGCCGACTCTTACATGACTCGGCCGATATAAATAGTAACTCCGCTCATGACAAGGGAGACTCCTTTCGTCTTTCCCCTGTCCTGACCCTATCGGGGGTCACCTCCCCAACATTAGTCCCCGAAGCTGGTGTGGTCCTGCCTATAACCTCGGCTGGGCCACATCAGTTTCCCAACATACGTCTCTCCTTATTTCCGAGTTACTTTTTCCCGTTCGAGGTATCCGCGCAGCTTTCTGAGCACGCCTCGTCCTACGTGTAACACTCATCATTATTTTTCTAGTTTTTTGTTCCTCTACAGTGCCCACTGACAAGCTACAGTGATTACTGCGCCCGTCGCGTCGGCGCAGTGACGCCTCGTGCGCCGCATCGGTCAGGAGGCCCGATCCTCTCCTGCGCCGTGCGGCCTTTGGTGTGGCTCCACTCAGATGCGTGTGGTTCCGTCGCACACGTGATATACACGGTTAGCGCTCACACGCACGATCCCACTACCGCCAGGGCTGCGCGGTTATAAGGAGGGGTGCGGGGCTAGAGGATTCACTTTCCCCCTTTGCTCACGTTCCTCTTCTTCCTCCTCGCGCCTGTGCGTCTGTTCGTGCGCCTACGGTTGCGCCATTGTCGATTTCCTTGACGGCGACGCCGTGGTCCTTCCGCTCCGACGACCTCATCACCGTGCGCTTGCTCCGGCGCCATCGCCGGTGAGTTTTTCTATGGTCCCGTCGCTAGGCTCCTTCCCTAGGCGCATCTTCTGTTTTTCTAGATTTCCTGCGGTGGTTCTTTTCCATTCCGCCGTCGTGCTTGCTTAGAACCACGACGGGGACCTGCGCCTCTAAGCCTCTCTATGCCGCTAGTCCTTCTTCCGTTGATTCCTCCGGCGACCCTATGTCTAGTTCTGTCAATGGAGCGCTCGTCGAAGATGACGATGTTGCATCCGGTCCAGAGCGGGGTTCCTGGAAGGGCTCCTCTGTCACTCGTCGTGAGATTGATTGGCTTATTAGGACACGTCGGATTCCTGCCGAGGTAAGTTGTCGCTTGCCTGGCAAAGAATCCTCTCCTGTACTCAACGAAGGCGAGTATGTTGTTTTTATGTCCCACTTTGCTCGGGGGTTTGGCCTTCCCCTTAGCGATTTTGCTAGGGAATTCCTTGATTACTTCGGCCTCCAGCCGCATCACCTTCCGGCTAATGCTATCGCCTCCCTGTCTGCCTATATCTCGGCCTCAGAGGGATACTTCGGCGTCTGGCCCTCTGTGTCCATTTGGTCCAAAATTTTCCAGATCCGATCTAACGTTATTCCGGACAAATCTCTTCAACCCTCTGATAAATCCATCACCCAGTGCGGAGCCGCGTCCATTACACCTCGAAGAAAATCCGAGTTCCCTCGTGTCACTGGCCTCGAGTCTTGCAAGAAGTGGCATAGATCGTTTTTCTATGTCAAAAACACTGGAAAAGAAGACAAGATTCGGCTCCCCGCCTTTTCTATTGGCCCCCCTTCCAAGAAGAACTGGAACTACAACCCTAGGAAGAGCCATGCTTTGGCCGAGGCATTCGAGATTCGGATGAAGGAGTTGATCGTCTGGGCTCATGATGAGGATCTGATGACCACATTCGTCAGCAGCCGAATCTGCCCTTTCCAGCTTCGCTCGCACAAGCTCTGTTACATGAGTGGGCCTCTCGATCCCAACCGAGTTTTGACGGTTGAGCTCGACTACTATCTTATTTACAAGCGTGTCCGAGCTATCTTCAAGACTGATATGCCGGAGGACTGGACATGGGGGATGAAGCCGTTCACTCGCGGGAATCCCCCTCCCGAGGTAAATTTATGCATTTTTGATTGCTTCCTAATTGCGTTGGTGACTTCTTTTGCTAACTCCACTTTGTTTCTTTTCTTGCAGAGGTTTGCGGAGCAAAAGATCGAGGATGCCGAGGTTTTGGCCCTTCTGTGGACCACAGATCGGAACACCCCAGACAGCGGGGAACCTAACTCGGAGGAGTTTGTTCCTAAGTCGGACGTCGCTTCGGCTCGTGCCCGTGGCAAGACCTCGGCCCACGGGGAGGAAGGTGACTCGGACGACGTCCAAATTCTTGAGGTAGTCGCCATGATGCCTATCTCTTATGCATTTCTGGCTTCTACTTTCCCAACTAATCAGGCCGGTCAGGTGCACGATGCCGAGCCTCTCGCCTCTCAAGGTCCTGCTACCTCGAGGAAGCGCACTGCTCCGGCAGGCCCCTCCGAATCTGCTCCCAAGAAGCGAACCAAGAAATCAGCCCAGCACCTTCCGAAGCGCAAAACCATGCCCGGGGTTACTGGGTGAGTTTATTTTCATTTGTATTTCTTGCTTCTCTCTTTCTGTCTTTTGATTCAACTTTTTGTGCTCTTGCAGCGCTCCTCTCTCTGCCAAGCCAAGTGGTCCGAGTATGACGAGTCATACAACTCGGCTACCTTCTCCTCCGCCTCCTGAAGATATTCGGGTTCCTAGTCCCTCTCGCGTTGACTCTCCTCCTGCGCCGACTCAGACATCGCCTTGGCGAGATGTACCCATAGCTTCCATTGCTGATGCCGACATAACTCCGCCAGCAGATCATCCTATTGAATCTGTCACCCCTGTTATGACCACCGAAGTTTCCCCCGAAATTCCTTTGACCCCCACAATTCCAGCTGCAACTCCAACTCCAGCCAAGGATGCCACCATCTCGGCCCCCTTGGAAACCATAGTTCCTCCTGCCTCCAAGGATGCCACTCCTAGTGCCAAGGTCGCTGCCCCTGCCGACACCTCTTCTAAGGCTAAGAAGGTTTTTGTCACCAAACCTTCAGCATCTCAGAAGGGGCCGGGTAGCTCTTCTCAACCCAACATAGCTGATGCATTCCGTAAGGGGGCTTCCTCTGCTAAGCCTGTTGTCACCCCGGCCTCTGATACTCAGCTTACTCTCCACAAGAGTCCATGACGGCGATGGTTACCCAACGGTCGAGGTAAAGTCAACCCATACTAAGAGTGGGAACAGCCTTGGCTCTCTGGTGGAATATGCCAATAACTGGAACGCCGCCGATCAGCTTGAGGGCAATCCGAGTAACCAGCCGTTTCAGCTTTCCGACATCAGCAGTCGTTTGCATATGGCTGCTAAGATTGTTCTTGAAAGTGATATGATGAACAAGGTAAGCGCTTCTGTTGATATTTTGTCTGTTATTCAAATGATAGTATATATACACTAGTCCCCGAAGCTTGCAACCGAATAACTTGTTGTTCGTTTGGAAGCTTTTTTAGGCTTCAAATGCATTATTTGCTAAGTTAATTTCTTGTATACCTTGGATTGATCGTTGTTCATCCATATTTCGAATTAAGCGTTGCTTAATCCGGATCTATTTTGGCTTCGGTTATCCAGCCACCTAGATCCGAGTTAAGTTTTGCTTGATTCGGATCTGTCTTAGCTTTGAATCTCCAGCCACCTAGATCCGAGTTAAGTTTTACTTGATTCAGATCTATCTTAGCTTTGAATATCCAGCCACCTAGATCTGAGTTAAGTTTTACTTGATTCGGATCTGTCTTAGCTTTTGAATATCCAGCCACCTAGATCCGAGTTAAGTTCTAGTTGATTCGGATATGTCTTAGCTTTGAATATCCAGTCACCTAGATCCGAGTTAAGTTTTACTTGATTCGGATCTGTCTTAGCTTTGAATATCCAGCTGTGTAATTCATTTTGATACTTAGGTTGCCCATGATCGGCGGACAGTCGAATTTCAAAGGTTGCTCTTTGCACACAAGCAGTTGGAGGAGAAATATGAGAAAGTTCTCCCCGTGGTGAAGAAAACTGTTAATTTACTAAACCTTTGTATTGTTCCTTAAGTTCTTAATATTTTTGACTTGATGCGCTAATTCATTCCTTGCTGGTGTGCAGCTAATATCAATAATCTCAATATCCGCCTTACCAAGAAGGTCAAAGCTCTGGAAGGTTAGTTATTCTTCTCGTCTATTGTTTTTCATTCGAGACTGATCCTTGGTTTCTTATAACCTTCTGGCTTTGGTATAGCCGAGTTACAAACACTTGCAGCGTCGCATCAAGAATGCATATCCCTGCCTGATATGATGCTGCATTTTTTAGAACAAGCCGCCATTCATTCGACACAGCTTAAAGAAAATAATGATGAGATAGCCCTATTACGTGCCGAGGTTGAGTCTCTCAAGCTCTCGCAGAAATCCGAATTGGAGAAAGTTTGATCAGGAGTTCTCTGAAGAAAAGAATCGACTAAGTCTGCAATTGCAGAAAGACAAAGAACTCCTCGATGTTTCCGAGCTGAAGAACCGCATGATGGGCGAGGAAATCGCTCGCTTTGAAAAGAATAAGGTCGACTGGACCCAGGATCTCCAAAAAATGTTGAGTTATATTCATCGTAAGTTTTCGACCGTGGTCGAGTTATTTTTTTCTCTTTCTTATTTTTATCTGATATGTTTTCCTTTCGTGTACATCATTTTCCGGAAGCTAGACCAGTAAGCTCTAAGGCAGTGATTTCTGCTCGCCAGCGCCGAGGTGTCCCTGCAGACTCGAGTCCAGAATACTCAATGGAAGACTTCCTGATTGCCGTTGGCACTGCAGTTGGACCAATGAAGATTATGGGCCAATATTTGGTACAAGCGGCCATTTGGGCCTACCATGTTCTTTGGCCGAACACGTCAGGGACCCCTGATATTGACGAAGTCAAGATACTTGTGGAGAGATTAATGGCATCTCAGAACCAGCTAAATATCTGGAGGGAATCTGCTGGGAGGGCTGGTACCGACATGGCACTTACAGTCGTTCTATCTTGGTACAAGGAAATTTCGCTCGACACTTTGATAAAATTGCGCACTGGCTCTCGTTGGGTCGAGGATCCAGAATTCGTCGCTCGCCGCCAAGCTCGTGCCTTCCAGCTTGTTGGGTACGCTGATGTGCATAATTGGATTGAAGGGCCGAGTTTTCTTTCCAATCCAGCGGATGACGTTGAGATTGAATACGCCTCCGATGATGATTCGGCCGACCAGGATGAGGCAGAGGGTGACTCGGACAACTCCCGTGATTACAATGCAAGCTCGGATGAGGACAACGACGCGCGATCATCTTCCAAAGGGACTGGGCACTCTCAAGCTCAAACTAATGTTTCTCAGCAGCCCAGGATTTCCCCCGAGGCTACTATCGCTTCTGTTGAAGGCAAAGTAACTTCGGCTGAGGCGCCGTCTACCTCGGAGCGCCCAGTTCCTGAAAATGCCCCTGCACAGGAGACCGAGGTCGCGCCGCCATCATCCGAGATAGCCGTTCCTGATGCCCCTGATCATGCTACTGCCCCTTAAGGGTGCTCTGGCCCTTTTCGCCGTTTATGTTCAAAAAACCTCTTAAGTTATTTCCAGTCTCCGGTATGCCGGGCGTATGATGTCTATGGAAAAATTGTTTGGCTTTTGGTGTGATGCGAACCTTCTTTTGCCTTTTGCCACTAAGGCATGGGTGATGATAATCATTATTACTTTGTTTAAACGGGTCTCATTGCTTTATGTCTTTGTTTTGGCGACCTTTGATTTCGTAAATTCGGATTGTACTTCTCCACGTGGCTGACCTTAGTTCGGCATATATATTGCCTGCCCTTTATAAACTCGACAGCCTAGCTATTGTGTTTTCAACTTCTACCTGAGACACAAAGCCCTAAGCCCACATCTGATAAGGTGATACAATAAATTGCATCCCGTATCATACTTCGATTTGCTGGGTTGTTGTTCTTTTTTGCATTATCCTTAGAGATATTTATTTGTTGAGCTATGGAACTTTTATGTGTCTGGCGAAAAATAGTGGGTTATACCAATTAGTCCCCGAGTTATCACTTCGGTTATCGAGTTCTTGTGTGTGCTCAAATAATTAACTTGGACCATGTGGCAGTCCCCGAGTTACAAACTGGGTTGCGGAAATACATTTCATGGGTTAATGCAAAGAATACTACGAGGTAGTCCCCGAGTCATTGCTCAAGGTGCCGAAGTTTAATACATGTTTTTAGATCAAGAAACAATCACGGGGAAGTCCCCGAGTCAGTGCTCAAGGTATCGAGGTTTTAATGCATGATCCGAGATAGGGGATAATACGGCGCAGTCCCCGAGTCCCTGCTGGAGGTCTTAAAACTTAACACATAATTCAGGAATAAGAAATAACACGGTACAGTCCCCGAGTCACTGCTCGAGGTGCCGAGGTTTAACACATAACTTAAAATAAGAAATAACATAGAGCGGTCCCCGAGTCACTATTCGGGGTGCCGAGGTTTATTACATAGTCTTAAGAAATAGAAACAACATTGTGTAGTCCCCGAGTCTCTGCTCGAGGTGCCGAGGTCAAATACATGCTTGATACTCCAACTTGATGCGTCACATCATGACGTACAACATATAGCTCCTAAGTATAGAATGGGCGAAGTAAAGCTATGTTCCATGGTCTTTTTGATTCATCACCGGATTTGTTTGCCTTGTTATTTTCTAGTGACTGAGCATCGATTAGGTAATATGCATCATTGTGCAATGCTTTACTCACGATGAATGGTCCTTCCCATGGGGGTGAAAGTTTGTGCATGCCGGCTGTGCGCTGCACTAGCTGAAGGACCAAATCTCCTTCTTTAAAAACTATTGGATTGACTTTCTTGCTGTGATATCATCGAAGATCTTGCTGATAAATAGCTGATCTTGATAATGCCAATTCCCTGGCCTCTTCTAGCAAATCGACATCGTCTTGCCGAGCTACCTCATTTACCTCAGCGGTTGTATACTGGGTTACTCTTGGCGAATCATGTATTATGTCGGCTGGAAGCACAGGTTCTGCCCCATATACCAGAAAAAATGGGGTATACCATGTTGACCTATTTGGGGTAGTTCTGAGGCTCCATAGTACTGCTGGTAGTTCCTTAATCCAGCATCCTACCGACCTTTGCAGAGGTTCGACAAGCCGGGGTTTTATTCCGGACAATACTAGTCCATTTGATCTTTCTACCTACCCATTTGATGCTGGGTGAGCCACCGAGGCGACATCTAGTTTTATGTGTTTTTCTTGGCAGAATCTAGCAAAAGCCCCTTCAGCAAAGTTTGTGCCATTGTCTGTAATAACACTATGTGGATAACCATATATTAAGATAATATCTTTGAGGAATTTTACTGCTGTTGGTCCATCACATTTTTTTATTGGTTTTACTTCGATCCACTTTGTGAACTTATCCACCATGACAAAAATGTGAGTCATTCCGCCTCGGGCTGGCTTGAATGGACCCACCATATCCAAGCACCATACAGAAAATGGCCAAGTAATTGGTATTGTCTTTAACTCGGACGATGGCATATGTATCTTGCTGGTGTATCTCTGGCAACCATTACATTTTTCTACCAATTCTTTCGCCTCTTTCAACGTCGTCGGCCAATAAAATCCATGCCTGAATGCTTTGGCCACTAAAGCTCTGGACGAGGCGTGATGCCCGCATTCTCCCTGATGTATATCTAGGAGTATTTCCTGGCCTTCTGCCGAGTCAACACATCTTTGCAGCACACTTGTGACGCTTCTTTTATACACCTCATTGTTTATGATTGTATAAGCTTTTGCTCTTCTTACTGTCTGTCTATCCAGTACCTCATTACTCGGCAAGATTGCGTCCTTAAGGAAGGAAATATTGGTTGCGCCCATGTCGGTATGATTTTATCTAGGATAATTTCACTATCTATTTCCATATTTTTCACCGACATAACAGCTTCGGATATCTCTATATTCATTCGTGTGATGGCCGGGTTCACTTTCGGAAATTCCGGGTTGCATTCTTTGTCAATTTCCATTGGCATACTACCTTCTCTTGATTCTGCCGAGATATGAATGGACTCGGACTCTGGTGATGGTGTTATCGATGGTTTTCTCAGGTGCTCTAGGGCGATACCCGGGGGAATTGATTGCCTCGTTGATCCGAGTTTTGACAGCGTGTCTGCAGCGTCATTTTCTGCCCGAGGTATATGATGAAACTCACATCCATCGAAGTATCCACTGATTTTTTGCACATGGAATCTATATAGGGACATATTCGCATCTAATGCGTCCTAATTTCCTGATACTTGCTGCACTACTAGATCTGAATCCCCGTAGCATAGGATCCGACGTATACCAGTCTCTTTTGCCACCTTTAACCCGTGGACGAGTGCTTCATACTCGGATACATTGTTTGACGCGTCGAAATGTATATGCAGCACATACTTCAGCTGATCTCTTTTTGGCGAAGTTAACACTATCCCTGCTCCCAAGCCATTTCTCAGCTTGGATCCGTCAAAATGCATTGTCCAATAATTTGGATCTGGTAAAGGCGGCTCATATTGTACCTCGGCCCAATCCACAAAGAAGTCGGCCACCACCTGAGATTTGATTGCATCTCGCCTATCGAATTGCGGAGCATAAGGCGATAACTCGATTGCCCATTTTGCTATTCGGCCACTTGCATCTTTGTTGCTCAATATCTTGGCTATGGGCGCTTCACAAATCACTTTGATCGGATGTTCTTCGAAGTAATGTTTAAGTTTTTTGCCGACATGTATACTCCATAGGCCATCTTCTGGTAGTGTGGGTAGTTCTGTTTTGAGGCCGATAGTACCTCGCTTAGGTAATATACCGGCCTTTGTATTGGCTTATCACCTCCATTCCGTTCCACGACAACCACCGCGCTTACCACTCTGTTAGTTGCAGCTACATAAAGTAACATAGGCTCTTTTGATAGTGGAGAGGCCAGGATTGGTGCCATGACCAGCATCTTTTTTAATTCATGAAACGCGTTATCTGCTTGCAGTGTCCACATGAACTTATCCGACTTTTTCATCAGTTGATATAGAGGTAATGCCTTTTCCCCCAGCCGACATACAAATCGACTAAGTGAGGCCTGGCAGCCCGTGAATTTTTGTACATCATTTAGACACCTCGGCAACTCCATTTTTTCAACTGTTCGTATCTTAGTTGGATTCACCTCTATACCTTGGTTGGATACGAGAAAACCGAGTAATTACCCAGCCGACACACCGAAGGTACATTTTTCCGGGTTAAGCTTCATTCGGAACCTTCTCAGGTTTGCGAACGTCTGCCAAATATCATCCATGAGTGTTTTGCCCTCTTTGGTTTTTATAACCACATCGTCTACATATACTTGTACATTTCTTCCTATCTGGTCATGTAGACATTTTTGCATGCATCTCTGATACGTTGCACCTGCATTACGCAGGCCGAATGGCATGGTGCGATAGCAATAAGCCCCGTACGGGGTAATAAACACAGTCTTTATTTGATCGGCCGAATTTAACGGTATCTGATAGAAACCAGAATACGCGTCTACAAATGACAACAGCTCACAATCAGCGGTCGAATCAATGACTTGATCTATCCTAGGTAAAGGAAAAGGATCTTTGGGACACGCCTTGTTTAGGTTCATGTAATCAATACACATTCGCCATACGACGGTTATATTTGGGTCATCCTTTTTATTTTCTACTAATACCGGATTTGATAGCCAATCCGGATGAAGCACTTCCATGATGAACCCGGCCGCAAGGAGCCGAGCTATCTCATCCCCTATTATTTTTCTCCTGTCTTGGTGAGCGGCGGAGGTTGCTTCACCGGCCTTGCTCCTGGCCTTACATGCAAAGAGTGCTCAGCCAACTCCCTCGGCACACCTTGCAGGTCTTGAGTTGACTAGGCAAAGATATCCCGATTCTCACAGAGGAAGTTGGTGAGCTCGCCTTCCTATTTGGCATCTAGGCCGGCACCAATCGTGATGGTGCGCTCTGGGAACTGCTCATCTATCTGGACCTTTTTGTCTCTTTAGTCGGCTAGAAAGAAACACTTCCATGCGGGTTGGCTAATGCTGGCATATTCAGCTGTATCGACTGAGCGAGAGCCGCTACCTCCTGAATCCTTCTTTTTTCTCTTGCGATCACCAATGACTCGGCCAGGTTTGATTCGGCCGAGGCACATTCCATCGACTTCCTATAATCCCCTGCTACTGTTATCACCCCTTGTGGTCCAGGTAACTTCATTTTCAAGTAAGTGATGTGGCAGCTGCTCCGAGTAAAGCGTGATAGCAACTTTCTAGGTCCACCACTTAAAACTCCAAATTTTCCGCTCTGCAATTCCCCCTTGTACCGAATAATACATCTACTCGGACCTTCCCAATGGGTTCACATAAAAGTCCCGGCACTATTCCGTGGAATGTGGTTCTGCGCTATTCCGAGTTTATGCATCGTATCTTTGTACATGATATTGATACTGCTCCCATTGTCAATGAGTACTTTTGAGAATTTGACATTAATGCTGGGCCCAACAAGTGTCGGATCTAGTACGAGTGCGTACGACCCTGGATTCGGCATTATTTCCGGGTGATCCTTTATGCTCCAAGTTATTTCTTGATCTGACCAAGGTACATATCTTGGTACCGCCGGCATAACTGCATTCACTTCCATATGTCGGGGTTGTACACTTTGCTTGTCTTGCTGTTCTGTTGTGAACACGCAATATGATTGATGATGCTCCCTGTAATCATTACGTCCATTATTTCCGGGGTTTGTCCTTCCATCCTGACCTTGATTTATCACTTGATGCACTGCATCTCTCCGGTCCGAGTTATCATACCTCGGAGGGGAAGGGGGTAACATTAACTGCTGTGCATTCGCCCCAGTCAACTGTGGTTGCTGCTGCTGATGCGCTTGATGAGAAGACGCTTGCATGCCCGTCGGGTTCCCCATTGCATTTTTCATCCAGGCGCATTACCGAGTTGTATGATTAGCCGGCTTGGCCGGGTTTGGAGTGTGAAACTTACACGGTTCATCCAACATGGATTCAAACGTGTACTTCGGCCATTCCTGCCACTGCTTCTTTTGTTCTGGTGTCCACTATCTCTTCCCTTCATTCCTTGGTGTCCATTGCTGAGGACCATTTTTCTGCCGCTGATTGTTTCCATGACTCGGCTGATCTTGCGCTACCGCTGCCACCTGATTGGATGCATATCTGTACTTCGGTCTTTCCTCTCTTCTTCTACCTTTGAACTCGTTACGCCTCGATGATCCGGCTGCATCTCTTGCATATTGATCCTGATGCTCTCGATGTTCTGCCGACATCAGTTCTGGTTGTGTCAGATCCCCCAAAGCATATGAATCTTCTATCCTGATGGTTTCTGCCAAGGTGGTCGGCATATCTCTTTGCAACCTCTGCCACAAAACACTGGCGTATCGGCAGCCTTGAGCGAACCAAGCTATCGGCCTCTGCTTGCACATAGCAAGCTGTTGTGGCCTGTTTGGTCTTTTGTAAGTACTGGTGAAGTTGCTGACAAACATCTCTTCAAAATCTAGCCAACAGTTGATACTGCCTGCTGGCAGATTTTTTAGCCATACTCTGGCTGGTCCTTCCAGCATCTGCGGGACATATCTTACCGCCCATCGCAAGTTTCCACTAGCTATCTTTACTGCAGTAGCATAGTCAATCAACCAATCATGTGGTTTGGTGCTCCTATTGTATGTTTTCGTGCCCCTTGCCAACTGAAAGTTCGGCACTGGTGGCTCGCCCATGATCCGAGGTCCAAAACACGCCGGACCAGGCGGACCCTGCTCCTCTAACAACTTGGACCGGTACAACCTGTCCAGTTTTAATCTTGCATCATTTGATGGCAAGTTTCTGTAAATGATTCTTTCCTGTATTCCATAATGGTTATTTCCAGCCTGCCCTGCATACTCCATATCTGAGGAACCATCATTGTACCTCTCGTTTGCCTGATTATGGTGAGCATGTCTCACTTCTCGCTCTTGCCGAGGTTCATACCTCGGCTGAGGATTGGGCGGTGGGTCTCTCCTTCCTTCCACCGGGTCATTGTTCTCATGATTTCCTCTTTCGAGGTCTCCATTACCTCGGCTTCCGTTGCCTTTGTTGGCACGGCCGGGGTTTCTTTCGCCACTGTTACCTTGGCTCCTATTGCCTCTGTTCTCATTGACTTTTCTGGCTACTGCCGGATCATACGGAAAAATTTGCTTATTTCTTTTTCCTGAAGTTACTGCTCTGTCTTTTCGCGCGTTGTTTCCGGGTGAGGATGCTGCTTCCACTGATAGGGAGGGCGCTGCTCCATCCGAATGAACCATATGCGAGGCTCCCGGTCTTGCCGGGTCAGCCCTAAGCATTTCTTCATTCTGCTGGTTTGCAATGCGTACCGGCTCATTCACTCTTTCTTGCTGTTTCTGCCGGGCTTCGCCGGTTAATCCTTCTAACTCCAACGCAGTGGCATTTGCCGCCCTTAGGTTCTTTGCCGGGGTGCTATACCTCGGCAAGCCTAGATCAACTGAATCTGCCTTATGAGTCTCATGCTCTTTGTTGATATCATTCATGAGGTTTTTTCCTCTCAATCTTAATTCATCTACCCGCTCGGGGGCAATATCTAGTTTATTTGCCTTGGCATACTCTCACAGGGTCCTGTTTAAGGACTCCCACAAGGCCGACACCTTTTTTGCCTCTACCAGTACTTTCTACCTAGTCTCTTCTAACTCAGCCTGAGCATGAGCCGGATCAAGTATCGGTGCTACAGGCATGGTCAGATTATCTATAGTTGCCTGCAGAATATTTTCTGGTTTTTCCAGAGGTGGCCATCTTACCCTTGCTGCCTTCGGGGTTGTCTCCTGCACCTCGGCCGACTTTGCTGCTGACGGATCTACCTCGATGGGATGTGGAGCTGCTTGCTTTGTGGTCACCTGTCCTCCCGCCGCCGGTTCCTTGCTTGATCCGACGCCTGCTGCTGCCGTCTGTGCCCCGGCTGCGACCATCACCTCGACGCTGTCGACGGGGCGTGCTCCACATGGACCATTCGCAGCGCTGAGGGGAGGCTCTCCTGCATCAATAACTCGGTGAGGATAAACACAGGAGGTGTCGACGCCGACGTAGATCTGGTGCGTGCCCAAGTTGATGAAGATGCCTTTGCGTGGTGGAGCTTTCCTCCTGAAGTTGCCTGCGTTATCGCTGACATAGTCCCAGAGATCAAATCTCTGGACTAAGCTAGAGATAACGCGCTCGCCGGTGTGAATGAAGTTTCCCGTCCGGATCTTGACTCCAGCTAGCACCGCTGCTGGCCCCACGGTGGGCGCCAACTGTCGTGGTGGTAGCACGGCAGATGCCATGGGTAGGCTAAAGTATGGGGCCAATGGATGCTAGAGGGATCCGGGGAGGGAAGATGTAGTTATCTCTACACTCAAAGGGCTAACATGCAGATCTTTATTTCTCTTCTTTGGGACTACAAGTGCTCTTTGAGCTGTTTGCAGGAAGAAGAGAGCTACTACACGAGCCTTACGACATAGAATGAATCGATCCCTCTTCAGGAGCCCGCCTCCCCCTTATAAAGGGGTGCCTTGGTTCCTCCTAGGGCTGACGTGGCAAGCATATTCGAGGAATATGCTTGTCCCAATGTGGTAACTCGGCGACCCTCTTTCCGGGTGTCCCCTTCTAACGATGGCAATGTTCCAGAGAGCCCCACCTGCGCGCCTCGGGCTCCATGACTGTCACCTCTGTGACCTTCTTCTGCCCTTCTGCTGCTCTGCTCTTTGTCCTTTGTGCTTTGCTCTGTTCAGATTCTCCCTAGCTAGCGACTAGGGTTTGACTATAGGCACCTCCTTCTCCTGCAATCTTCATGTTACTCGGCCTTGTCTCGCATAACTCGGCTCGGCCTTCACCTGTATTCAAGTTAGTCAGACTTACTCGGCCGATTTAACTCATATGTCGGTCGGATAAGGTGTTTATCTTTCTGTAGCTGTCATGGCCTTGCTTAGCTCGGTCGACTCTTACATGACTCGGCCGATATAAATAGTAACTCGGCTCATGACAAGGGAGACTCCTTTCGTCTTTCCCCTGTCCTGACCCTATCCGGGGTCACCTCCCCAACACAGGCAAAGTCCTAGCCAGACAGGTTACAGAGTCCTACATAGTATACAATTAGTCTAACGTGTCTTGCACTCCAAGGCTTCGGGTACGTCGGTGACTCCTTTGTAGCCTTCCTTTATCCGGCATGGGCCTCCCTTTTAGATCCATCTAACTAGACCGCCCAGCAGGCCATAGGCCTTGCTACCAACTGTGGGCCACCCGGGTTATCCGGATTAGAGACATGCTATGAGGATACCCTTGTAGCATATCCCCAACAGTAGCCCCCGGAGAACTCCGAGATCTTGCGCCGTCTTGCCTCTTCAGGTTGAATGCTCCGTCTAGATGAATGTCGGCAAATTGTCAAGCAATATCTTGTAGCTCTCCCAAGAACCCTGCAATGTTCTCCGTTTTCAACATGTAAGTCGGAGAGCAGTTGAATCTTCCATCGTACTCTTCTCGTAGCCGGACTAGATCCGTCCATGCCGGAATCTTCCGATGGGATGGTTTACTTGCCCGTGTCAGCTAGAGCGACATAGACCATAGGTCATCAATGCCTCATAACTCACACTTGCAGAGAACGCAATCATGTCCACTTTTCTCGCGCGAAGGATATGAACCGTTGGCGGTGGCGGTGGTAACATGGCGAAATTTCCGCGCACGCGCACGCACATGTCGTCCACGCGACAACCATTCGATCACTTTGCACGAATCTCGACGCTGGGGTTATAAATTATAACCGTGGTAGATTTTATCTTTTCACCTCATTATCCCCCTGCGTCATCGTCTTCCCCCAGCGAGCACCTCCTCGAGCTATCCGCGCGCACGCGAAAAACCCTAACTTCTCCTCAATCTTCCAGTCGCCTCTATCCCATTCCAATGGCGAGCAGCAGCTCCACCCCGTCCATGGCGGCAACGGCCGATGCTGTAGCAAAGCCGGCGAGCTCCGTCCAGGTGCCCCTAGAGGGCCTGGTTCTGCCACGGTCCGCGGTGTTGGAGTCCAGCAGCGGCGACCATATTCCAGCAGCGCTAGAGCCGCTGGAGGAGGAAAGCGACTCCCACAAGGGAGAATGGCGCGGCTCTGATATCGCTGATGGTGATATGAAGGAGTTGCTCGCCGAAGGATACCTCCCCGCGATGGAGGGTCTGGTCTAGCGGGCGGCGCCGGCCGACGAGGTCACCCCTTCTCCCTAAGCCAGAGAGAAGGTGTACCTCAAAGCACAGATGGTACGCGTCGTTTCCCTTCCGATCTCCGACTTCTTCCTTTCTGTCCTTAGACATTACCGGGTTCAACCTCAGAACCTATCCCCCAATAGCATCCTCGCGCTTAGCAACTATGCGGCGCTTTGTGAGGGTTACCTAGAGATTAGGCCTAGGTTAGATTTGTTCATCTACTTTTTTACCGTCAAGAGGGAAGCCGGAGCTGGCAATGAGTCCGAAACCATTAGTTTTCATGATCCGGCCTAGCCGGCGGTTCCCCGACATCGTCGGCCATGAGTCCTGTAAGAACTGGTACGTCCAGATATCTCTCTGGCTGGCCGAGAAGAAACATACCCGGACTTCGTCGATGGGGCCACCGCTGAAGCCCCGACATGGAGATCCTAGGCCACCCTTCCCTCCGACAACGACGCTTCCCGCACCATAAGACGGATCGAGTGGTTCGTAGTCTGACCGGATTGGACCTGGCCATGTGCTAGTTCGTTAGGCGGTTCCAGCCTCTGCAGCACCGCACGAAACTGATGCACCAGTACACCAAGGATAGGAAGGATAGCCTCCGCATCTTCGAGGATAACTTCTCGAGTGACTCCATCAAGATCCGCCTCAAGGATATCGTCAAGGTGAAGGACAGGAAGCGTGGCTTCACCATCACCTACGACATGTTCGTTGACGGCATGTGCCTAGAGGTATGTATTTATTTTCCGTGTATGACATACACTCCAGTTCTTCCGTCTAGCCAATACCATGTTATCTAACACTTTGGGATTTCACTTAACAGCTCAAAAGTCTAGAGGAGGATAGCATGGCTGTCCAAATCTATGACCCCAAGATGAAGGAAGTCACCGTCGTGTCCGACGATGATGTGCCATTGGCGCGTAAGCGGAAGAGCTCCACCTCTGACGCTGCCGACGGAGGCAAGAAGAAGATGGAGGGTGGAGCCTCCAAGAAGTCCACTGCCTCCCTAGAGGCGGAGAAAAGAGAATTACCGGCATACCTTTCAACAATGCCCCCACCATTGTGTAAGCTTCTTATCATCCGACATTGTCCATTGCTCATCTTATTCCTATACTTATACTCTTGCACGTTTCAGGAAGAAGGACAGTTTAAGTTTTAAGAAGACCTCCAAAACATTGAGGGCTTCTAATAACATTAGAGATATGTTGCACCGAGATGTGTCGCACCAAGCATCTCCCGCCATCGCCCCTACCACTCCCAGCGTCCAGCCTGCCGCTGCGTTGACAAGCTCTCCGGCTAAGGAGGCATCTGGCCCCTCCGCCATGGAGGTGGATCCAAATGTCTTTGTGGATCTTGTTGTTGTCAGCGAGCAAGCAACACAAGAAAGTACCGCAACCAAAATGGTTGAAGCTCCGGCTAAGGATGCCATCGGCAGCGGTAATGCGATAGTGGAAGGCGGAACGTCTGTCGAAGGCGGTGCCGCTGCACCCAAGACGTCAACAGAGCTCCCAAAGATTGTCTACCCGACAATCACGCCGAGTAGCTCAACTCTGGCTCCTGGTGCAGCACCAACTTCTCCGACTTGCGGCCTTGAGGAGCTTCTCAAGCAAGCGGATATCCTGCGAGGAAACAACCTTTCCTTCAGCAAGATATTTGCCGAGAGCACCACCAATCTCAAGATCATCGCACTTGTAAGTTTTGTTTTGCCTTTTGCATTTCATAAGTAGTATCCCCCTGTAGCCCCCGAGGATTTAGATGGAAAACCATAGGTCTTTGCATCTAAATGCTCTAAGAGTGACTAAGCTAGAAAACTTCTCACTGTAGCCCCCAAGTATTTAGTTTGAATGAATTATTCTGACTAAACTTTTAGAGTAGCATACGAAGTGTTTGTAAATTTCAATACTGTAGCCCCCAAGCCTCTAGTTGAAACTAAATTAGTTCCGACTAGATGCTTAAAAATAGAATAAGCATATTGCTAAGTTAAAAACTCTCACTGTAGCCCCAAGCCTGTAGGTGGATAATCATCCGACTAGATGCTTCAAGTAGACTAAACAGCTTTAAATTTATTTCCACAGAAGAAGAATGCTCGGAGAGGCGTCGCCAACGAGAAGTTCCACAAGATGCGCGCGGAGCTGGAAGCTAAAAAGGGTAAAACTGCCTTCTTGAAGGAACAAATCACCAAGAGCAAGAGTATTTTTTTCCTTTCAGTTTCGTACTCAAGGTTGGTCTTGTGCCATCATTCTTTGACTACTCATTTTGTGTTGTTATTTCTCTAACTTGCAGAATCTATTGCCAAGGCCAAGGACATTGTCGAGCAATCCAAGCACATTGAGCTGCTGGATAGTGAGAACAAGATCCTTAAGTAGGAGAGGGATGACACTTTGAAAATGCATGAAGAATCCATGAAGGCCATGTAGGAGTCCGCCAACACGGAGATGAACCGCTTGAAGGAGGAGATTGCGATGCTCAAGGAGCAGAAGAAAGCTGCCGATGAGCAGAATCAGCGCAACCTTGAAGCATACAAGGTCCTTTGACAAGAACAGGACTCCATGGCGGAAACACTCCAGCAAGACGAGTCTAGCATCTTTGGTAAGCGATCTCCGTCTTGTACTTCTGTAAGCCAGATACTCTGAACTTTTTGTGTTATTGAACTCACGTGCTCCTTTGTTTGTCGGAAATGCAGCTCCTATTGGTTTGACCAATTCGCCTTATCCACCAAAGGAATGCATGGTTCTCGCTGGCAACTTTATCAGCACCGCCGTCAAGCAGGCCAAGGAGATTGCCAAGCCCCTCAACATCAACATTAAGGCGATGGACTCCGTGATGAAGTACTCGGAGATTCTGCGCCAAGCCCACGAGCGTATCGTAAGCTGGAAAGCTTCATGTACCCGGGCTGGTGCCAGAATGTCGCTGGCAATGGTTAAAGCGCACTACGAGGATCCCAACATCGACGTAGTAACCTTAGGTCTACCCGACGTAGACGACGAAGGCTAGAAGATAGATCACAAATCTATCTGGTCATCGCTTGCGGGTTTTGACACCAGGGTTGCCGAGTTGGTCGATCACAACGTCTTCGTGCCGCTTGAGATCATTGACAGCGACCACCAGAGCTCCTCCGAGTCCCTTAAGACTACCGACTTCCATGATGACCAGGATGGCTCTCCTGCCGCCGACGATGCTGCCTCGAAGTCTCCTGCACCAGAGGAATAAAAAACACTATGTAATACTTGTTTCCTCTGGATTTATGTATGTGGAAAAACTACTGCGTTAACTTAAGACGGAAAAACATTAGCTGTAATTTCCTGCTACTCAAGTACTAGTTCCAGCATGTAAATATTTTTTAAGCAAGTGTTGGCTTATCCATTACTTTGGTTTTTATGCTTGACCTTTCATGAGTCGGAAGACTCGTAGTCGGAACCATGCGCTCAGGTGATGATGCCCAATGGCACCGTCAAAAACCTAAACACAAAATCGCCGACTTCAAGTGCTGAAAGTCACTACTCGAGAATCCACATAAAAACAACAAAGAACGTGTAAACCAGAAAACTTAAGCTAACGCCCGTAGACGGAATTTTCACAAGTGCAAATGCAAAGCTTGCGCATAAAGGTTTTGTACGATCCAAAAATGAACACTAAAGGAGGTAAAAGACTCAAGAATATGAGTGAACCAGAGAGCTTTATTTCATTGATCATATAAGAGGTACACAATAGATAAAAAATGCTAAGTGTAAAAAGGACATAGCTGTGCTATGTTCCATAGCCGATCAAGCTCCGAGTAGTCATCATCCGGGTCATGTCGCTTACGCTTATGATCATCGTTAGGTCTATCCTCAAGTTCACGATTGTCAATGAGGTAGTAAGACCCATTGAGCAGCGCCTTGCTTATGATGAACGGTCCTTCCCATGGCGGGGATAATTTGTGTGACTTCTTCTGCTTAAGTCGGAGCACCAGATCCCCCTCTTTAAACGAGCGATGCCGAACACGACGACTATGGTAGCTGTGTAGCTTCTGCTGGTAGATGGCGGATCTTTGGCATGCCAATACACGCTCCTCCTAGAAGGTCCACATCTAGGCGTCTGGATTCTTCAGCATCATCTTCATCGTAGGTGGCAACTCTTGGTGAATCGTGAAGGATGTCGGAAGATAGGATGGCTTCTGCTCCATATACCATGAAATAAGGGGTGTAGCCGGTAGATCTATTGGGTGTAGTTCGTAAACTCCACAGCACAGATGGAAATTCCTCCGCCCAGGTTCCAGCTGCTCTATGTAGAGGTGCCTCAAGACGTGGCTTGATTCCCTGCAGAATTAATCCATTGGCTCGCTCAACCTGAGCATTGGATTGTGGATGTGCCACAGAAGCTAGGTCAAGTCGGATGCCCTTCTCCCAACAATAGGCTTCCACTTCTCCGAGTGACAAGTTGCTGCCGTTGTCGGTGATAATGCAATGTGGGAGACCAAATCTCACCACTAGATCCCGGAGAAACCTAAGGGCAGTTTCCCCATCAAGCTTTCTAATGGGTTTAGCTTCTATGCATTTGGTGAATTTATCAACTACTACTAGCAGATGCGAAAACCCACATGGTGCCGTCTATAATGGACCAACCATGTTTAACCCCCAGACTATAAGCGGCCAAGTTATTGGTATTGTTTGCAATTCTTTAGCTGGAACATGTGGTTGTCGGGCATAATACTGGCATCCCATGCACATCTCAACCAGCTTGTCGTCCAAGCGTCACCAAGAGAATCCTTGCCGGAAGGCTTTGGAGACCAACGATCGAGGAGCGGCGTGATGCCCGAAATCTCCGAGATGGATCTCACGAAGGATTTCAATACCTTATTGCTGGGAAACACACTTGAGGTATACACCAGTGGTGCTTCTTTTATAGAGCTGTCCATTGATTATGGTATAGCCCTTTGCACAACGTACTATTTACCGTCTTTCGACCTCGTCGTCAGGCAAAGTTCCGTGTATGAGATATTCCATGAATGGTTTTGTCCAAGCCGGAGGGACCTTTGTCACAGTGTGAACGAAAGAGTCAACTCTATCCGGGTTCTCGGTGTCTGCTCCCTTCATGGATGGTGTCCGTAGATGCTCTAGAAAAACGCCAGGCGGAGTTTGTTTACGTCATGATCCAAGTTTTGACAGTAGATCAGCTGCCTCATTTTGCTCCCTTGGGACATACTTAACTTCGTAGCCTAAGAAGCTCTTGGCTATCTCATCCACTTTGTCTCGATATGCCGCCATCATAGGGTTCCGCGCATTCCAGGTGCCAGCCACCTGCTGGGCAACCAAGTCGGAATATCCATAGCAAACTACATGTTTGATGCCAATATCCTTGGCTACACGTAGTCCGTGAATGAGTGCTTCATACTCCGCCATGTTGTTCGTAGCCTCGAGGTGGATCTACAGAACATAGTGTAGCTTTTCCCCGGTTGGTGACTATAATAGTACACCAGCCCTCGAGCCATTGAGTAGCTTTGATCCGTCAAAGTGCACCACCCGGTATTCTGGCTCTGGTATAGGGGTAGCATCTGGCATCTCCATCCAATCTGCGATAAAATCCGTCAAGGCCTGTGATTTGATAGCGTCGTGTCTCTTGTAGGTGATCTCGAAGGCGGCAAGTTCAATGCCCCACTTCGCAACCTTCCTGTAGCGTCGCTGTGGTTGATGATGTCGGACAGTGGAGTTTTTCTCACAATTGTGATAGGGTGCTCCTGGAAGTAGTGCCTTAGCTTCCGAGAAACAAGGAACACTCCATAAGCTAGCTTCTAGTAGTGCGGATAATGCTGCTTGGACTCCGTCAAGACCTCACTTACATAGTAAACTAGTCGTTGAACTCCATGCTCATGCCCTTGTTCTTTCCGCTCTACCACGACGCCGATGCTGATTACCCGGTTGGTGGCCGCCATGTAAATTAACATAGGCTCCATAGGCTCGAGTGCTGCAAGGATAGGCGCCGAGGAGAGTATCTCCTTTAGCTGCTTCAATGTTGCATCTGCTTCATCCGTCCATGTGAATTTGTCCGCCTTCTTCAGCAACTTGTATAGCGGCAGAGCCTTCTCTCCAAGTCGCCCGACAAACCGGCTAACTACTGCAACGCAGCATGTAAGCTGTTGTATGTCCTTCAGGCATGTCGGACGATTTATGTTTAGGATGGCCCTGATCTTCTCCGGGTTGACCTCGATTCCACACTCGGAAACGATGAAGCCCAACAATTTGTCGGCTGGAACCCTAAAGACGCACTTCTTTGGGTTAAGCATCATGTTGTATTTCCGGAGATTATCAAAGGTTTCCTTTAAGTCGGGAATTAAGTCGTTTGACTTTTTAGACATCACCGCTATATCGTCCACATAGGCGTGAATGGTTCGACCAATTTGATCATGGAGGCAACGCTGCATTGTTCGCTGGTAGGTAGAACCTGTGTTTTTTTAGCCCAAAGGGCATCGTGACATAGCAAAACGTGCCGTAAGATGCGGTGAACGAAGTGGCCAATTGGTCTAACTTCCTCATTTTAATCTGGTGGTATCCTGAGTATGCATCGAGAAAACACAAAAGTTCTAAGCCAACTGTCGAGTCAATGACTTGGTTAATGCGAGGCAAAGCAAACGGATCTTTGGGACATGCTTTGTTCAAGCCGGTGTAATCAACGCACATTCTTAATTCTTTGGTTCCCTTTTTGGGGACAAGTACAGGATTGGACACCCATTGGGTGTGAAGGACTTCTCAAATAAAACTAGCCTTAAGTAACCTAGATATCTCTTTGCCTATGGCGCGTCTCTTCTCGTCTCTGAAGCATCATAGAGGTTGTTTCACCGGTTTACATTTTGGATCAATATTCAAGTTGTGCTCGGCAAGTTACCTAGGTAAACCTTTCATGTCGACAGGTTGCCAGGCAAAGATGTCCCTACTCTCACGGAGGAACTTGACGAGCGCGCTTTCCTATTTAGGGTCCAGGTTCGTCCCAATGGTGGTGGTCTTGGAGGCATCACCTACCACAAGTTCCACCGGCTTGGTTTCAATGGCGGCCTTGAAGGATGGGGCGGAGTCAGAAATCTGCTTCTTCGACGCCGGCATCTCCGAGGCATCGACCTTGCTCTAGATCTCCTTGAATTCTTCGCTATAGAGGACAGCTTCTGCAAAGGCTGCTTCTCCAATCTCGTAGTCCCTTGCCTTGGTAAAGCTTCCGGATACGATGATGATGTCGTTTGGTCCGGGTATCTTGAGCTTGTTGTAGACGAAGCATGGCTTGACCATGAAGGTGTGGAAGATGTCGCGTCCGAAGATGACGTGGTACACGCTCTTGAAGGGGACCACCTCGAAGGTCATGCGTTCTTGGTGGTAATTATTAACATCGCCAAAAGCGACCTGAAGTGTGATGCACCCAAGGGACCGAGCCTCCCGGCCAGGAACTACTCCATGGAACACGGTGCTGGTCCGTCTTAGGTTTGCCTCCGTCAAGTTCATCTTGTGCAGCCTATCCAGGTACATAATGTTGATGCTGCTTCCACTATCCACCATACATTTGGTGAACTCATTGCCGTCAATCAGGGGGTTGATGACCATGGCGTACTGGTTCTCCGTAGGGATGAGGTCTGGGTGATCCTTCCTGTCCCAAGTGATTGGAATCTCCGACCAGCGCAAGTACTAGGGGACTGGGGGTAGAGTAGCCATTAGTATCCTCATAGAGGTTTTCTATTGTCGAACAGTAGGGGTGCCAAGGAAAGTGTGGTAGACAGCAACCTTCTTCTCGAAGGGGTTCTTGCCCTTGCCATCGCTCTTGGCGTCGTGCTTGGGGTCAACTTCCTCGTCCATGTCACTTGAATCCTTGGACTCCTCTTCCTTCTTCTTCCCTGATCGGGGATATAACCCCAAGTACCCCAGAGTCGGGGTATAGATGGATATCCATGAAGGAATAACAGATTTGATGAAAGACATAGGGGGAGAAAAATAGATATATGAATAGAGAAATAAGACACAAAGAGAATGAAATAATAGAGAAAGGGAAAAACATCACTGGGCCGAATTATATCTAATTCGGCCTGATACTAATACTAACAGACCAGATTTGCCCCCCTCTGGGCCGAATTGCTGCCTAGCCCGGCTGGGCCGAAACACCCTAGCCGGCCCACTACAGCCTTACCTCGGCGCACCAACCGTTCCCACCAGGACTCCCGCGCCTCCTCTCCGATTCCTCTCCAACCGTTCCCGCCAACGTCACCACCTTCCCACGCTTCCTCGGCCGAATCAGGCCACCACTGTCACCCGAACGGGCCGGCAACATGCCAACGCAGCCGGCCCACCACGGGCCTATGACGCCACCCACCTCGGCGCAGATTCCCACCAAGCAGCTCCTCGTCGATTCCCCGGGTGGGCCGAGATCTGATTAACTCGGCCCACCACAGGCCAGACCACTTCACCCCATTAGTGCCTTCACCCGGAAGGGCCGAATGAAGCCCAGTTCGGCCCGCCCCGGGCCAGGGAGCACCAGCCGACTTGGGCCACGCCTGGGACGAGTAAGAAGAGCCCGCCTGGGCAACTTCCTTCGTAGTTCCGCACGGGCCGAATGAAGAAAGCCTCGGCCGGGCCCATATTCGTCTGCAGGCCGAATTAGAGCCATCCGGGCCGAGTCATATACTTCCAGGGCCAAATTTCCTCTTTAACTAGGGCATCAGGGCCGAGTTATGTCACCCTGTACGCCCCGTTAACCACCCCCAGACGCACTCCGACATCTACAACAACACACCAACGAGCCAAGACAACCTCAACAAGTATCGTGCCAGTCTTGGGACGCCCATGGCTCAGACTGACACATGCGATAAGGAATATGCCAATGGCATCCAAGAATATGCTAAGGAATATGCCTTGGCATCTCCAAAGATGCCAAGGCATATGCTGAGCATCTAAGAAGATGTCAGGAATATGCTATTTAGATGATAATCGTAGGGAACAAGCCTTGTCCCCTGGGCACCCCTTTATAAGGAGCACCAGGGGGATCGTTCTCGGGGAGGCCCCGAAGGTCTCTTCCACTCTCTGCTCAATAGGAGTTATCCTTCTTCTTCCTCCTCCACCCTCACAGAGAGATCTAGATAGAGGCATAGGAGATACAACTCAAGGAGCATGATTGTAGCCACAAGTATGGCAAGATTATAAGAGATTAGATGTAGAGATAGAGGTGTTATATCCACATGAGAGCCTCAATCCTAGATACATTGTACTTCTCTTTGTTCATACGAGTGCGATCTTCACTGCATCATCCCTCCCCGGAATCCTCCACGTCCATCGACCCCAACTTTAGCCTACCCATGGCATATGCCGTGATACCACCACGACATTCCCCTTGCCCTTGCCTCGCGGTCTGTTCTTCTGACTTCGCTTGTAGCCGGACTCCCTAGGTAAGTTCCCTAGGTACACCTTTCATGTCGGCAGGTTGCCAGGCAAAGATGTCCCTATTCTCACGGAGGAACTCGACGAGCGCGCTTTCCTATTTAGGGTCTAGGTTCGTCCAATGGTGGTGGTCTTGGAGGCATCACCTACCACAAGTTCCACCGGCTTGGTTTCAATGGCGGCCTTGAAGGATGGGCGGAGTCAGAAATCTGCTTCTTCGACGCTGGCATCTCCGAGGCATCGACCTTGCTCTGGATCTCCTTGAATTCTTTGCTATAGAGGATACTTCGCAAAGGCGCTTCTCAATCTCGATCCCTTGCCTTGGTAAAGCTTCCGGATACAATGATGATGTCGTTTGGTCCGGGTATCTTGAGCTTGTTGTAGACGAAGCATGGCTTGGCCATGAAGGTGTGGAAGATGTCGCGTCCGAAGATGACGTGGTACACGCTCTTGAAGGGGACCACCTCGAAGGTCGTGCGTTCTTGGCAGTAATTATTAACATCGCCAAAAGCGACCTGAAGTGTGATGCACCCAAGGGACCGAGCCTCCCGGCCAGGAACTACTCCATGGAACATAGTGCTGGTCCGTCTTAGGTTTGCCTCCGTCAAGTTCATCTTGTGCAGCCTATCCAGGTACATAATTTTGATGCTGCTTCCACTATCCACCATACATTTGGTGAACTCATTGCCGTCAATCAGGGGGTTGATGACCATGGCGTACTGGTTCTCCGTAGGGATGAGGTCTGGGTGATCCTTCCTGTCCCAAGTGATTGGAATCTCCGACCAGCGCAGGTACTGGGGGATTGGGGGTAGAGTAGCCATTAGTATCCTCATAGAGGTTTTCTATTGTCGAACAGTAGGGGTGCCAAGGAAAGTGTGGTAGACATCAGCCTTCTTCTCGAAGGGGTTCTTGCCCTTGCCATCGCTCTTGGCGGCGTGCTTGGGGTCAACGTCCTCGTCCATGTCACTTGAATCCTTGGACTCCTCTTCCTTCTTCTTCCCTGTCGGGGATATAACCCCAAGTACCCCAGAGTCGGGGTATTGATGGATATCCATGAAGGAATAACAGATTTGATGAAAGACATAGGGGGAGAAAAATAGATATATGAATAGAGAAATAATACACAAAGAGAATGAAATAATAGAGAAAGGGAAAAAACATCACCGGGCCGAATTATATCTAATTCGGCCTGATACTAATACTAACAGACCAGATTTGCCCCCCTCTGGGCCGAATTGCCGCCTAGCCTGGCTGGGCCGAATCACCCTAGCCGGCCCACTACAGCCTTACCTCGGCGCACCAACCGTTCTCGCCAGGACTCCCGCGCCTCCTCTCTGATTCCTCTCCAACCGTTCCCGCCAACGTCACCACCTTCCCACGCTGCCTCGGCCGAATCAGGCCACCACTGTCACCCGAACGGGCCGGCAACATGCCAACGCAGCCGGCCCACCATGGGCCTACGGCGCCACCCACCTCGGCGCAGATTCCCGCCAAGCAGCTCCTCATCGATTCCCCGGGTGGGCCGAGATCTGATTAACTCAGCCCACCACAGGCCAGACCACTTCACCCCATTAGTGCCTTCACCCGGAAGGGCCGAATGAAGCCCAGTTCAGCCCGCCCCGGGCCAGGGAGCACCAGCCGACTTGGGCCACGCCTGGGACGAGTAAGAAGAGCCCGCCTGGGCAACTTCCTTCATAGTTCCGCACGGGCCGAATGAAGAAAGCCTCGGCCGGGCCCATATTCGTCTGCAGGCCGAATTAGAGCCATCCGGGCCGAGTCATATACTTCCAGGTCCGAATTTCCTCTTTAACTAGGGCGTAAGGGCCGAGTTATGTCACCCCGTATGCCCCGTTAACCACCCCCAGACGCACTCCGACATCTACAACAACACACCAACGAGCCAAGACAACCTCAACAAGTATCGTGCCAGTCTTGGGACGCCCATGGCTCAGACTGACACATGCGATAAGGAATATGCCAATGGCATCCAAGAATATGCTAAGGAATATGCCTTGGCATCTCCAAAGATGCCAAGGCATATGCTGAGCATCTAAGAAGATGTCAGGAATATGCTGTTTAGATGCTAATCGTAGGGAACATGCCTTGTCCCCTGGGCTCCCCTTTATAAGGAGCACCAGGGGGATCGTTCTCGGGGAGGCCCCGAAGGTCTCTTCCCCTGTCTGCTCAATAGGAGTTCTCCTTCTTCCTCATCCACTCTCACAGAGAGATCTAGATAGAGGCATAGGAGATACAACTCAAGGAGCATGATTGTAGCCACAAGTATGGCAAGATTATAAGAGATTAGATGTAGAGATAGAGGTGTTATCTCCACATGAGAGCCTTAATCCTAGATACATTGTACTTCTCTTTGTTCATACGAGTGCGATCTTCACTGCATCATCCCTCCCCGGATTCCTCCACGTCCATCGGCCCCAACTTTAGCCTACCCATGGCATATGCCATGATACCACCACGACATTCCCCTTGCCCTTGCCTCGCGGTCTGTTCTTCTGACTTTGCTTGTAGCCGGACTCTGGGTCCTCCTTGAGGTCGTTGACGATCTTGCAATGGCGATTGGTGTGAGTGGCCTTGCCGTTGGCGTCGAGGTGTACGAGGCACGACATATCATGGTACTCCTCGTAGGTTTGGAGAACGCAGAGCGCTGCCGAGGTAGTTTCACTACCTTGCTGCTGCCCACGACCAGCCCCTCGTCCTCGGCCACGCTGCCCGCCATCACCTCGTCCTACAAATGTCATGGCGACCATGTCGGGGGTTTGCTTTTCTTCTGGCGGGCTCTTTCGCTTGGTGATGTTGTTCCTCCTAGCTTGAGTTGGAACGTCCATTGCCGGTAGGGAGCCGCGAGCATCGTTGTCGGCAGCCGCGAACTCACTAGCCAGCTAGATCATCTGGTTGAGACCTAGCCGATGATTGTCATGCATGCGCTTCAACTTATGTCGGAGCAACATACCTTTCTCCAACACATTGATGAAGGCGGCCATGGCGGTCTGAGCGTGCACTCCTGCGCATGAATTCTTCATATCCAGCTAGCGAGAGAGGTAGGCACGAGATGACTCATCTTTCTCCTGCACGCACCGTTGTAGATCGCCAACAGTGCAGGGACGTTTATACGTACCCTCGAAGTTTTTGGTGAACGCTTCTTGCATGTCCAACTAGTTGCATATGGACTTCTCCGGCAAGTCATCAATCCATTGTCGGGCCGTGCCCGCCAGCATCAGCAGGAGGTACTTGACAGTGATATTGGGGTTACCTCCGGCGATCTCCACCGCGTTGCTGTAATCCTGCAACCATGTAGCTGGCTTGGCGGTGCCGTCATAGGACTTGATGGTCTTGTCAACCCGGAAACCCTTAGGGTAAGTTGCGGTCCGTATTACAGGTCCAAAGCAACGTGGTCCCAGGTATTGTCCTTCCTGGGCCTCGTGAATCTTGTCTAGATGTGAACGTGCGTCATATGGCTCTGGGCTTGCTCTTCTATTCTTGCTGCCAGGGGATGGGCTGCGTGAACGACGTGGGCCTCCTCTGCCATGGTGGATGCTAGGGGGCGACGGAGGCGGAGGTGGCGGTGGGTTAGCCTTCTTGCTGTTCCCCTCCTGCGATTCCTCATGCTTGTTGCGGTTGTTTGTTGGACGAGGAGGGTCATGGCGCGACCTGCTCTTGTGTCCTTGGTTGCGCTCTCCATCATGACGGGTCTGCTCCATGTTGTTGCGGATGATGATGCCACTCTGCCTTGGTGGAGGCATATCCGTGTGACGGTGAGCCTTAGGGTCTTCGTGATGTCGGGGAGACCAGGGCGGTGGAGATGGGCGACGAGGATGAGCCTTGCCTCCGTGGTCGGAGGATTAGGGATAGCGTCCTTCCTATTGCGTGCACCCCCGTCTTTGTTCTGATGAACCCGTCTGAGATCCAACATCCTGAGGAGATCGGTCCCTTGGCGGCTTAGGATTGCTAGACTAGAAAAACGCTGGATCAAACTCAAGCCTCTGGGAGGTGGCCTTTTCCTGCTGTTTTACCGCCTTGGCCACGACCCACGAGGTCATAGACCTGTTCCACAGCTGCGGGTGATCTATCCTGCTCCAGAAGGGCCTTGGCGACGGCTAGGTTGAGAAGAGAAGTGGGCATCACCTGCCTGCCTTCACTATCAATGTATGGCTTTGCTTGTGGCGGCTTCGAGGGATCCCATCCTAGGTTTTGCCGTACGCCAGGATCATTGATGACGCGAGCCAGAGCCTTCTTAGCCTTCTGCTGCTGGAGCAGAGTCTTGTACTCGGCCTCCATGGCTCTAGCTTTCTTTATTGACTTATGCGCGTTGGCCAGATCTCGATCCACCTTTGTGCCTTGCCACGCGATGGCCTGTGCATCCTCCAGCAGCTGCTGGCGCTTCTCGTCAAGATGGACTAAGTTCCGAATATGAGCCACAGTCATGGGCTCGACGAGCAGGTTTCCGTACATTACTCTATTAGCTGGAGTAATTTGGGCAGCAACAGACGTAGATGCCAGAGGCGGCGGGTTTGCAGTGTTGTTTTTACTCGGACCAAGGTTGAGGTCCTGCGGCTGCTGCACTGGGTTAGGCGGAGGGGGCATGGCCTTTGCGCGATCATTGTCGGCAGCAACAGGTGGTCCCTTCCCTTTGTCCAGCGCTTTAGGCGGATCTTGTCCGGGTTGATCTTTGTCCATCACGGTCCCAATGACGACGAACACCTCTCGGGACATGACGGCCTTGTCGGCCTGCTCGTCGCGTCTAAAATCCTCCTCCATCTCCTGCATAGCAGAGTCTAGCTCCTCCGGACTGAAGTCTATCTCCTCCGAGTCAACGCTGATGTCACCATAGAGCACGTCAAGAACGGAGTTGGAGGGTGCCGGGGCTTCCTCGATGATGGGCGGCGGTGGTGCGACAAATGTGACGACCGAGGCGGTGGTAAACCGCTATGACGATCGGAGGCGGTGCGGTAAGCGGCAACGACGACCGGAGGCGGTGGTAGCGGTGGCTGAGGCAGAGGGGCGCCGTCTAAGAGCGCAAGCACTGTCTGAGCTGCCTCCTCAGCTTCCGCGTAGTTGTTGACGGTGCTCACCATGCCTTCAAAAGTGAGGCGTCCTAAAGCCTGCTGCCACCTTAGCGTATGTAGGAGGAGTGTTCCGTGGTCCAGCCCTTCCACAAAGTGATACATGGCATCATCATTGGGATAATGCACCAGGTCGGCCCGTATACGGAGCCACCTGGCTAGGTAATCGCGGGGTTTTTCTCCCTCTCTCTGAACGCAACGCGCAGATCGAAGATAGTCACCACGCCGACGAACTTGGATCGCTGTTGTCTAGACGCACGGGCGAAGTCGGCAGACTTGCAGTGATCTTTTACCA
This sequence comes from Avena insularis, assembly GCA_023614405.1. Taxonomy (NCBI): domain Eukaryota; kingdom Viridiplantae; phylum Streptophyta; class Magnoliopsida; order Poales; family Poaceae; genus Avena; species Avena insularis. The sequence continues at coordinate 305,282,745 of CM042685.1, forward strand.
TTATATCCTGCACAGGGGCGGTTTGGATGGGCCTTGAATTTTTCCGATCGTTGCCGGCAAACTCCGAAAAGAGATCCAACTTCGATCCTTCCGCGAATGTGTCATGCCCGTAGGCGGTCCGTGCGGGTCTTGACGCTCCTCCGACTTCCAGGGAACTAGTGCCCGAGTCGGTTTCACTGATGAAGAGGTGGATGTCTCTGATGGGGACGATCGAGCATCGGGTAGGGTTCGTCTTCGCCGGGATCCAGAATTCGTCGGGAGGGACGATCGGAACATTGCCGGAGAAGAGAACGCGACCGATGGCTATGGTTTCACCAATTCCCGCGAAGATCTTGGTCCTTGCCCATTGTAGAGCCTGAAGCGCCTCTTGCCCCACGGTGGGCGCCAACTGTCGTGGTATTGCCGACGAGTACGCCATGGAGGGGTCCTCATAGTGCGTGTTTAGAGACGTGGGGGAAGCCAGAAGGTTGGCGGGTACGAGGTAATACAACTTACCCAGGTTCAGATCTCACGACGGTGGCGGAATCCTATTCCTGCTATAAATCACTATAATGGCAATACGCCGGGTTATAGGGATCGGTTCGCTGTGCACGATATGAGTTGTGTGTGCCCTAAAGGCTCCCATAGGTCCGGCTTATATAGTCGCCAGATCCCAGGGTTACAGGTAAAGTCCTAGCCGGACAAGTTACATAGTCCTACACAGTATACAATTAGTCTAACGTGTCTTGCATTCCAAGGCTCCGGGTACATCGGTGACTCCTCCGTAGCCTTCCTTTATCCGGCATGGGCCTCCCTTCTGGATCCATCTAACTGGGCCGCCCAGCAGGCCATAGGCCTTGCTACCAACTGTGGGCCACCCGGGTTATCCGGATTAGAGACATGCTATGAGGATACCCTTGTAGCATATCCCCAACAAGTATAGGTAAGTAAAAGAGTTCCAACTTTTCTAGCTTACCCATATAAGAATACCTAAAATTTATGCAAGTAGGATCCACATGTCAGTGGGACTTTTTTTCTCCTTTCTTTTTTTCCTCTCTTTTCCTTCTTCCCCAACCCGTTCAGCCCCAACTTCCTCCACTAAGGCATCCATCTCCGCCCAGCCCGCCACCGCGCCTCCCGGCTAACCTCCGCCCGGACCCGTCGACCATGCCTAGCCCTGCCCGGTCGTGCCACCGTGGCCAGCGCCGTCCCTCACGTCCGTTCGCTCCTGACCGCGCCTAGGCCTGCCTAGCTCTGTTCGCTCTCGACCGCACCGAGGCCGGCCTAGCCACGTCTGTGGCCAAATCGAGCCCGGGGTTCACTATGGTGGGTGACGTTGGTCACATATAAGGAGGTAGGTAGCGAATGGGACCCTGACGGCAGAGTAATCTGGCGGTGTCGTCGCGAGGCGAGCTCAACAGTTTGGCTCGATTACGGCAGGAATCGACCATATGCGGGCTAGGAAAAGAACGACATGGGCTTGGGAGAGGTGGGGGAGATCGAAGTGGCGGCGACGCGGTCGGGCCAGCGCAGCCGGATGGGGGATATCCGGTTGAGCGGTTAGACCTCTCCCGCATATGTATTTTACTGACGTGGCACCATATGGGTAGAAGGTCCCTTTTACTCATCTACCCATATATGGGTAAGAAGATGATAGGTGATCACCCAAAAATTTCTGGTGAAAGATCACTTTTGGATAAGCTGTTGGAGCTATGTTTTGCCCCGTCTTACTCCAAAAAAAAAAGCAGCTATGCTCCCTTTTAATTATATATGGATAAGCTCTTGAAGACGCTCTTAGCATGCCGGTGAGAAGTGATAAGGTACAGTTTCAGCCATGAAGGTCTGTAGCCATCTACTAGCAGACGCATTTCGCGATTTGAAGTGTATAAGTGGATTGCACTAGTCCTTTCTATTAGTTCGGACTTTTGGTTGCGTTGGCTAGTGCATGAAGCTTAACATGGTATCATCAGATCTTAAGGTCTCGAGTTTGAGTCCTGACTTTCGCAATTTATCCTAAAAAATTGCTGTAGACTACTCTATGTCCATGTATAGGCCTCTTGAGTCATACGTGAGTTTCGCGCGCCGTCGTTTTCTTCCAGTTGCACGTGCTGACTTCTCCCCGTCACACGTGAGAGGAGGTGTTGAAGTGTATAAGTGATTGCACTAGCACTTTTCATCAGTTCTGACTTTTAGCTGCGTTGGCTAGTGCATGAAATACACGTCCTCGTCCGATTTCAAGTACAGTATTAATGTACAATCTCTCATTCATTAAAAACCATCTTTGTCGTGTAGAATAAAATCACCTCGAGGCTGGTGGTATATGTTATTCCTCATACTACAGCGACGTCGTTGGGAGAAGAAAAGATAGGGAAAAAGAAAGAACAAGGGCGTCTCGCACTGTCGCGCGGATCTTTTCCCCCGCGGGGCTTTTAGCCTTGCTCTTCGCACGCGATTAAATTCTCAGAGAACAGAATCCGATCTCTTTTTTCCACACTCTCGCGTTGTCTCTCTCCTCACGCACAATATGGGCAAAACTTTGAGGCGTCGTAAATGGAGGTCGTCGCGAGTTGGTACAGCGTGATGATGATAGCTCGAGATTCCACTACGTGCGTGCGTACTACGAGACGATTAGTCCTCTCCTCGCGCGAAGTTCGCACGCAACCGTGGCGGCCTCGCGACCTCCTCTTCCCGTGGCGTCACCGCGGCCGCCCTCTACCCATGACGACATTGTGGCCTCATCATAGTGCACGCCCGACCAACGGTCGTCGCGGTGCCGTGTGTGTCTCAACCCAGACCATACCTGCGCGCGCTGCGTAACTTTCTCCTTTTATTTTATTCTCATCTGATTTCCAAATCTTCTATTCTATGCGAGAGGGGCGAGGCACAAGTTGCGTGCGTGACGTCTTCTTCCTAATTAATTTCTTCCAGGGGATTACTACTAGGATCGCACCAGACGCCTTCCACGAAAGCAGCTTCAATTCCCTAGTTAGTTTAATTATTTGAGCCTGTGGCGAGAGCACGCGCGAGCGCAGGCGGCTAAAGCCACTCACGTTGGAATATGCTAGATATGAAACCCAATGAAAATACTAATTTGATTTTCACTTACTTAGTTAATTGATTAACCATTTTCTCCAAACATCTAGACCGGTAATAATAACCAGTAGCTTATGATGGATCTAACAAAATGACTAACAATTCATGTGGTTATCTAATTGTTCAAGATATATGATGCATCTTGAGAGGCATGTGTTCGTACAAACTTACACACGTGACAACGTGAGAAAGCTATCAGCGTAGGCGGAAACGATGCCCTCTCGGGCTCGTGGTTAGTGTTTAGGGTGTCAAGTGAGATTCACCAAAGTTCCATCTTTAGTTTATTTGACGAATTTAGTTTAAATTTTGAGCAAAAATTTACACTAGATTTTAGCAAATAAACTAGAAGTGGGATTTTGCTAGAATCCCACTTGACACCCTATTCATGTTGATGTAGAGGTGTGTATATAGATGTATACAATATGGGATGGTATACTACACCATGCCTATATTGTATGGATACATGTAGTCTAACAAAAGCACCATCATTTATGAGAAAAACATTGAATTATATGACACAAGATGCATCGATCTTACATGATATTAAGTTCCTACTACTGCAAGCGAATGAATCCCTAATTTTTGGTGGTTAGTTAGTAGATTGTATTTGATACTGAATTAGTTCATGTTTAGAGTTGTTGACTGATAGTAGATGAATAAGGATACTGATCAGACTATGTTTAGGCGTTGTTACGAAAAGGGTAAAGTCTGCCTTGAACCTTGAATTTATAGTGTTGGTTGAAACCGAACCCTTAACTCCTAATCCATGGAATTGGAACCATGAACTTACCAATCTATCAAGGTACAATATTATTTTACGACTTTAAAACTGATCCAAGCTTTATTAACTCAACCAATGTTACATTTTCCACTAACATAAAAAGGTTAGTAGAAAAATGTTGTTTGAGATGTCGGGTGCTGCTGCTAGTCACCAAGCCTGTAAGCGCTCAACGACTCCTTGGTATCGACATACTTGAAGGCCCATGTATCCGAGCAGCTTTTGATATCAGCGACCATCGTCCCCTGATTCTTCTCGTTGATGTCCACTGCGCCACGCGTCCCATTGATGGTATGGCTGCGCCTCGGCTTGTGCTTGTACCGTGGCGGCCTCGCGACCTCCTCTTCTCTTCTCTTCGGGTGGGTGGCGTCACCGCGGCCGCCTCTACCCATGATATGACGACATTGTAGCCTCATCACGGCGCACGCCAGGCCAACGGTCGTCGCGGTGCCGTGTGTGTGTCTCAACCCAGACCATACCTCTGCGCTGCTGCATGCGTAACTTTCGACTTTTATTTTATTCTCATCTGATTTCCAAATCATGTATTCTATGCGAGAGGGGCGAGGCACACAAGTTGCGTGTGTGACGTCTTCTTCCTAATTAATTTCTTCCAGGGGATTACTACATACAGTACTAGGATCGCACCAGACGCCTTCCACGAAAGCAGCTTCAATTCCCTAGTTAGTTTAATTCTTTGAGCCTGTGGCGAGAGCACGCGCGAGCGCAGGCGGCTAATAAAGCCACTCACGGCCGATGATTAACTTATAGTAATAGCTCTACTTAGCACCGAGAAAGAGACTAGTGTGTGATGAGATGGGGAGAACACTGGTTGCGAACGCCACAGTACGTAGCAAGCAGCATATTTCTTATCGGAACATATACGCTATCCTTTAGCGGAGCAAGCTAGCTGTGCTGTGCTGCGCGTGATGGGTAGGACTGGAAGGCCGTGCGTGATGAGAGGCAAATCGTTGTCATTGACCTGTGCCGCGGGTGGTGGTGGCCAAATTGGGAGGCTGCCTTCTGCCCAACAATGTCGATGGGCCAAGTCGAGGGCCTGCTGTCAAAGGACGCATAGATTACGCTTTTTCTTGATGTGTGTGATGGAATACACTGTTCGTTTCTTCGCTACGTGTTCTGCTCTGAGCTTCCGATGAAAGTATGAAACGCTAGGCAGCAGGGCGGAGCTAGGATTGAAAGAAAGGCGGGAAAGGAGACCAAACAGATAGTAAAGGACAATCTGTAATGATGCCACCTTTCAGATACAGCTTTGACTTTCATTTGTACTTACTCCGCTAGCTCATTAACATAAGCTTTTTTTTGGCAAACTGTTTTCCGTTTCAACAAAGGGCACACTTTATTTCAGATCTAAACAATGAAATATCCCGTTTCGAAAAAACAACAACAACAACATCGAAATATCGTTCGTTAGGCTGGTCATAGTGCTAAGTAACTTAGACTAGTAACTTGCATATGTTACTACTTCATGTTAATTACTACCTTTATGGTGAGTAGTAATATGTGTGTGGTGTCATGCAAGGTCTAATAAATTAGGTTGTAGACTTATATTGTCTCGATATGTGTGATGTTATGGTAACTAGCTAAGTTACCACATTCGTCGGAAAAACCGAGATGGATGCAGGAAGGAGATCTAGAAGAAAGTTTGTTGGGGGTAGTAGCAGAAGAATTGAAAAGCAAAGACAGTCAAAAACGTGAATGCCGGCATAATTAGGGTGAGTTAAAAATAGAGAATAGAAGGGTGTATTGTTGAAATTTGCTTTTGATGGTCGAATATTAAGAAGAAAAGTAGCCATGCGAAGTGCTTCAGCCCAGAATTTTGGAGGCGTGGAGGCGCGGAGGAGAAGAGTTCTAAAGATGTCATTGATAGTGCGTAAAGAGCGTTCAGCTTTTTCGTTTTGAGAAGAGATGTGGCCGAGTCGGTGCCCTAGCTGAGTCAATTTAGATTCTTAAACTTGACACACAAATTGATTGTCTAACAAGATCCATCCACCATAAGAGCTTGGTTAATAATATCATCAAGACCGAGAGCACGGCATATATCCTTTTCTCTTTTGCAGATATAAACATAAAACTTGGATATATTCCACCCTTTGTTTATATACTCTGGGCACCACTCCATGTAATGCTTTCCTAGCAGCCCCTTGGTCATCAGATCTCCGAGTCCTGCCTCCATACTGATGTTAGTGTCATACGCATATCGCACCGAGAAGTTGTATTATATACTTCATTAGTTTGCCAAAACGTCTTATTATATTAAAAAGAGGGGGTACTATATACTTTGAAGACATCACAAACTATAGCGAGAGAACTTTCTGAGAAAACTTGACACATATAATTTACATATGCCAAATTCAATTATCTCTAAAAGATATTTGTAGTCAATTTTCAGTTTTCACTACCTTTGTCAAAATACCAGCCTTTATGGATGGAGAGGGATTGTAAAACAAGATTTTTTTTCACTAAGGCCATCTCTAGCCAATCCCTTATTTACTCCACTAAACCGCACCTAGACGAACCCTCAAACCCTTTATAAGACTATATATTTTTATTCTTCGCATGGGCCAATGCTTAAATATACTCGACCACCGAGCGGTCGAGTAAAATTTCGCCACCCTCCACCGCCCACCCCAAATTTCCCATCATTGCTAGCGTCACCCCACCACCACCGCAAACCCAGTCCGGCACCACAGATGGCTAGATGCTACTGCCGTGGGTCCCTTCCGCCGATTCAGAGTCGATGCCATGCACAATCATTGCGAGGAGGCAGCGACTCATCCCACGGTGGCATGCCCTCGTCGCCACCACCATAGAGAAAGTAATGTGACATGCATCGGCGAGCGCGGAGGATGTGGGTGGCAAAGGTCACCGACCATATCATGCACAAGAAAATCTGGATTGGTTCCTACCAATTGGTGGCGCAAGCGGCACGGGTCTATGCCATAAAAAATGAACATGCACCTCCACGGATCGGTGGTGGGGCCACTAAACTTCCTGCTGGGAACCACCGTGCCAGAGTTGTCCCTCGTCGACCACCACTTGGCCTCCACACGAGAGAAGCGGGAGGAAAGGGAGGTCCGCGAGCGCCTCAGATCCTCCGCTAGAACCTGGAACTCATCGAGGATGAGAAACAGTCTTTCAAGGCGTACACGACGAGGAGGAGCGCCACCGAAGCTAGGGTGTCTAGTGCGATGGTCATCAAAGTCGGCTCAGACACCGACGAGAGTCGATGGAAGCGACTCTTGATGAGTACTTCCCAAGCACCTAGTTTAGTTTTTTTTGGAAATGGCGCCTTTATTAACATAAAATGATTAATGTTTACACCCGGCCTCTGCATAGCTAAGATGCACACAGCCACGAACGAAAGAACAAGGGAATAAAAAGGAAGACAAGCATTACGAAAAAGCACTATCAAAATAATTGTCTTCAAACTAAGGTAGATCAATCCTCAAATCACGCGACCATCCATGTCGGGAGAATATTCCTCGCCGTGTCCTCTAATCGCGTAGATCCCACCACAAATAAGTCGCGGAACTCCATGCGTTGGAGAGTAGTCCATGATCGGAGGATAGACGTGGCTCGATAAATAACCTGCAAAGGAGAAGACATAATGTTATTAAAAATCTTCTCATTTCTACAAAGCCATAACGACTATATAATGGCAAGCGCTCCCACCCTAAACAAAGTTCTGTACTTATCAACAATTCCATGCGGCCAATTACCCTAGTTTAGGTAGTAGTTTATTAGTTGATCCTAGTAGTTTAAATCTTGTGTAATGTGCTAGTTGGAGTTAAATTTGTATGAATTTGTCTTCAAATTTATGTAAATTCATGTTTAAAAAGTTATGTCTAGGGGTTCGATTAGGAATCACTTTTTTTTAGAGTAGCAAATATACTTCTCTAAAGGATACTCGGCCGTTTTACTCCTGTAAATTTGAGGGGTCGGCTAGAGATGCGTTAATACTACCAATCACATCAATCTGCATCAAAGTCCATATTTATGGCGTGTTCTCTCTAAAGCAACCAAATATAGATGATTAAATAGATTTACAACAACAACATCAAAACTTTTTTTCCAAGCAAGTTGGAATATGCTAGATATGAAACCCAACGAAAACAGAAAATTGATTTTCACTTAGTTAGTTAATTGATTAATCATTTTCTCCAAACATCTAGACCGGTATAATAACCAGTAACTTATGATGGATCTAACAAAATGACTAACAATTCATGTGGTTATCTAATTGTTCAAGATATATGATGCATCTTGAGAGGCATGTGTTTGTACAAACCTACACACACGTGACAAAGTGAGAAAGCTATCAGCATACGCGGAAACGATGCCCTCTCGGGCTCGTGGTTCGTGTTGATATAGAGGTGTGTATATAGATGTATCTAGTATAGGATGGTAATACTACACCATGCCTATACTGTATGGATACAAGTAGTCTAACAAAAGCACCATCAATATATGAGAAAACACTGAATTATATGACACAGGATGCATCGATCTTACATGATATTAAGTTCCTACTACTGCAAGTGAATCAATCCCTATTTTTGATACTAAATTAGTTCATGTTTAGAGTTGTTGACTGATCGTAGATTGATACGGATCTTGAAATCTCTCGGTAATATCAATGATCAGACTATGTTTAAGCATTGTTACGAAAAGGGTAAAATTTTCCTTGAGCCTTGAATTTATAGTGTTGTTTAAAATCGAACCCTTAACTCCTAATCCATGAAATTGGAACCATGAACTTACCAATCTATCAAGGCACAATATTATTTTACGACTTTAAAACTGATCCAAGCTTTATTAACTCAACCCAATGTTACATTTTCCACTAACATACAAATGTTGGTTGAGATTTTTTTTTGAACAATAGAGGGGTCTCGAAGGACCCCGACACAGCATTGTTAATTTCCAAGCGGTGGGTACAGAATTACAAGCAGGACCCTGTACAAAGAAGTAAGTAAAACAAAGTCCTGCAAAATTACAACAAGGACCCCAGAAGAATTTGAGAAAAAGCAATCATGTCCTTGCCCTCCACCACCGATGACGAGACTCCCGCTCCGGCCACCCTTCCATCGCTAGGGACAAACCACTTGGCGACGAAGGAGCGGTGAACGCCGGTGCAGAGCTCGAGCTGAGGCTTCCATCCTGGAGGTTGAGAGGACGCATCGCAGGCGTCCGAGAAGGCATTCCCTTCGGCCATAGATCGCGGGGCCGAACATAGCCGCCGCGTGATGAGCTCGATTGCGCTGCGAGGTTGGTGCAGCAACAGGCCGCCGCACGGTCTCACCCACCCTACTCCCCTCGCCGCCACGGCCGGCCAGAGAAGAGCGGCGAGAGCACACAGAAGCCCGTCGCGAACCGAACCAACTGACCTTATGCAGGGAGCTGCCGGAGTCGAGGAAGACCGCTGCAACCGCCTCTGTCCACCAGAGCACCGCAACAGGGAACCTCTCCTCCGAATGACGCCAGATCGGGTCAGAACGATCCCGCGCCAAGCATCCCCACCGCCTTCTAAACCTAGCGACCCCCGCCTCATCCTCCTCCCACCCCTCGCCACCAAGGCCGGCCAGGGGAAGATGAGAGACGCGCAGCAGCCAGGTCCAGAGGCGAAAGCACTTATTTCGAGAGTCTCCGTCTACAACAACGGCGGCGACACTTTCCACCCACAGGCTTCGGCTCGGTCAGGGACGGAGGGGGTGCGCTCTCAGTTACTAGTAGCACTTCAAGTGCTCTTTCACGGAGGGAGGGGGGGGGGGGGGGGGTTGAGATGTCCATGCTTGCTGTGAAGTGTACGAAAGAGCAAGGTTCTGCTACTAGTCACCAAAGCTTGTAAGCAGCTTTTGATATCCGAGCATATTTAAAGGCCCAAGGACTCTTTGGTCTCGACATATTTAAAGGCCCATGTATCCGAGCAGCTTTTGATATCAGCGACCATCGTCCCTGATTCTTCTCGTTGATCTCCACTGCGCCACGCGTCCCATTGATGGTATGGCTGCGCCTCGGCTTGTGCTTGTACAGACCGCCGTAGCCGCGTGTCAACCCCCATGTCAGTACATGCCCACTATTCTAAACGAAGTGTGGGCGTGTGATACGTTGGTGTACCTTTGGCTTTCGTGTCGGGCTCACCTGCAAGGTGTACCAATGGACCAAGCCGTGTGGTTTCCTCTCCATGAACCGCACCTCGGTGTTGTCCATCATCGCTAGGGTTTCCCGGGAGGCAATTCCGAGCATTCCGTGCACCACCGTCAGGTACTTTTTCCCGCCTGGTACCGTAAAACCGACGGGTGCGACGCTCTCGTTCTCCAGGTCAAATGACACGAGCTTTCCGGTGACGGTACTCCAGTACGTCGTGCCGTCGATGTCGACGGTCCCGGCAACGAGGTCGCACCTCGAATCGGGGACCGTGATCGCAACTTCCCGCCATGACGCCTCCCCGAGCGTGAACACATGCATGGTGTGGAACTCGCACTCCTCGTCGAAGCGGCACGGTACATGCACCACCTTGTACCGTCCCGTCGTCGGGTGGTACCCGAAGCTCCGCGTCGCCCGAAAAAAAACCCGCCCGTCCTCCGTGTCGCTCCCGCGAGCGACGGGAGGACCCCCTGCCGCCGTCGCCCCAGGGCCACTCTCCCGCTCCCCGCCTGCGCCGCCCAGACGGCGCTGCCGTCGGCAAAGCCTGTATTTGGCGGCGGCCTCTTCCTTCGCGCTGGCAGCGCGGGCCGTTTGCTGTCGCGGGGCGGCGTTGGCGGGCGACGACGCGGCCTCCGACGGCGTGGTGGCCTCGCCCGGTGCCTTGGGTCCTCCGGCGGGCGGCGGCGTGTTCTCTGGGGCTCGGGGCAGCCTCAGGCAGCGCTACATCTCGGCGAGGCTTGGGGCGGCGGAGGCCCTGCCTCGGCTGGGGGAGGGACAGCGTGGCGGCGCGGCTGTGGGCGGCGGGGCAGCGCGACACAGCAGCGGCAGGTGGAGCTCGGGGCGGGTGTGGCCATGGCGGCCCAGATCGGGCCCGTTTGGGCCCGGATCTAAGTTAGGCGGGCGAACTGGCTTTGTTTTGTCTGATCTGCAGATCTGGGCGGGTAGAGTGGAAGGGCTCCGTGGTGTCTTCGGCCGGCCTGTTGCAGCGTGGTTGCAGACTTTACGGGCTCGTCGGGGCCCGACCGGACCACCATGGGACTGGTATGCCTCCGCAGAGGTTTTACGGCCCCGCGGGGCCCGACCAGACCTATGGAGGTCTAGTTTGTCTGCAACCGTGTCCGGTCGACTACCGCCTCCGGCGGTGAAGGTAGTTCCCTCCCACGCGGCCGTGGTCCTGTGGACCATGCTTCATTTCTACCTTTGCTGCGATGCTGCAGACCCTGCGATGGCTTGCTCGGTGAGACGATGATGGCGGAGTCGGGACCGGAGTGGCGCATGCTCGTGGGCGACAAGTTTGGTGGTGGCGAGGCCTCGCCCTCGCGGGTCTCCTGTGCCTCGGCTCGTCCGGGGGTTGTGGATAGGGTCCTCGGGAGAAATCCTTGTCAGCTCGACCGACACCGACATGGTGCCACCTGCGGGTGGCATCTTCCTTTCTGGAGGGCATTGTGGCTTCCCTACTTTCACTCCCCTCTGTGTGCCGGAGAAAACCCTAGGGCCAGTCTCTGGTTCGGGTAGCAGCGGTCGCTTCCCCTCTTGAGGGTGCTGCTTGGTGCTTGTCGAGTCGGGGCTAGGAGCGGGGTGGGCATTCTTCGGAGGACGCAGTGGTTATGGTCTTCCTCGTCTAGTTGATCCGTCTCCTTTCTTTTCTGTTTTTCTTTACTTGTGTTAGCTCGGGCGTGTGGGTGCTGCTGTCCCAGTATTTTGTATCATGTGGTGTCTTTTGGACGTTGTACTGTCTGGCGCAGCAGCGGTTTCACCTATATGATTTATTTATAAAGCGGAACGAAAGCCTATTTGGAGGGTGGTACCCGAAGCTGTACGCCTGGTACCAGCTGTGGCGGCGCTCTGGGCCGGCGTTCCCACATGGAGGTGGCAGCGGCAGCGGCGAAAGGTCGAGCGTCTCGCCGGTGACCGGGTTGGCCAGGGTGATGGCGCCGCCCAGCACGCCGTCGTCGCACGGGCAGAGCAGACCGTTGGTGCCGACGACGCGCATGCCTCTGCAGCGGCGAGGCGTGCTGCCGCTCCACAGCTCCTTACGGTGCCCCGTCTGGTCGTCCATGACGAACGCGCAGCCCTGGTCGGTCACGACGAGCGTCTTGGTGCGGTGCGGATTCGAACGCTTGTCGACGAGCTTGCGCCAGTGCCGGCAGACGAGGCGGAATCACCGGCGGGTGTTGGGCGGAAGTCGTCGCAGGATCTCGACCAGGACGTCCGTGGGGAATCGCCAGCTGGTGCCCTTGTGCGGATCCATTGCTGCGACGGCGCCCGTGCGGGGGTGTCTTACTCGATCGACGATTGATGGACGATGGGTTCTCGACGGCCGTCAGCATGGTCGGGATATTATGTCTACAGACAGATTCGTTCTTGTTTAGGTTACCCTGGATATACGTTTGGGTATCCGTGTTCTATCCTTCTTAACTGATGAAACCGTGTAGTATAGTGTGCCCTTCAGTCGTCGGCACCTGCAACGGCGGCCGTGCGGGGTGTCTTAAATGATGGGCGGATCCATTGCTAGTAGTACTCAATTTCCTGCGATTTCAGTCAGCATGCATGCTAATATTTGGGCTACGCTCCCATGTCGAAAAAAAATAATGCATGGTAATTAATATATTGTTCTCCGTTATCCTCCGAGTTTTAAAACTTTTTTTTATCATATAGGTTCACCCAGCGTATTCCATAGATCCATTTTTCTACAACACATGGGAGTGGAAACTTTTGTTTAGTTCCAGTCGATACTGTTAATCGTCAGATGGCTCGAGATTTGTGCTTCTGCTGGTAGGGCCTACTCTAGCACACCCGTCTTGGCGCACTATGTGTCTTCGGTTCGTCCTTCACCGCGCGGCTCATGTGGAGGATCGACCGTCGCGCACGCCGGCGGCTTTGTTCTCGCTTGCGCCTTCCCGAGTAGCGCCCATTCCCCCCGAGGTGGTTCGGAACGTTTTCATTCGGTGAATCTCCGACCCCTCCATCCCGAGCTCCGTGATTCTGAAATGCCATGAGTTTCTTTTAAATTTATATGGTTATATTGATTGCATCTATCTTGTGTTTGTGTGAACTGTGAATGGTGATCGGTGCGGTTTGTAGCCCAATATGCTGGTAGGATAGTGTGTTTCTTGTATAATACCGTTCATTCAGGGGCGGAGCCAGAAAGACACAAAGGGTGGTGCTAATCCTTGCTAAATGAAGCTAGTTACTCAGAATTTTTATATATATAAAACCTTGAAATTAAGACATGCACAAGGTAGTGCAGCCGCTAGACCGGTGCTAGAGCACAGGCAGCACCAGGCCTGGCTCCGCCCCTGTGTTCATTGTGCTGATGTCCACAGTGATGATGATGGTTAGCAAAGGCATCCATCTGAGACTTCTGGATTTCCAAACTTAGCTACACCCATAGGGGCATCACGACACATCAAACATAGCCAAGTTTGTGGACCTTTGGATGATGGTAAATGAGATTCAACTTAACGACGGCACCCGGTATCAGTAGAGATTTTGACGTGCACAAAAAACCACACGCCACTAGTTTTACTGGTGGCGTGTCGGTGCCTGGCGCGCCATCAATATGTTTACATTAGTGACATGCATTTTTTTTTCCATGCCACTTGTCTGTGGGCCCCACGTTCTAGGGTGAGGCGAAAAATTAGTGGTGTGTCACTTCGGCAGTGGGGACGCCACTAATTTAGCGGCGTGGTTTTTTAAACACGATGCCACGCGCCTGACACACGGGTCCCACACAGTTGACACGCAGGTCACATGCGGCCCACCCCACCTCGGCCCACACGCCCTACCCCGCCCACCCTATCCACTCCCCACCCCCACACTGCATCCACTTTCCCCCGATCAGCCGCTGCCTCCTCCCCGGCCACACCGCTCCGTCACCACACCTCTTTGTCGTCGCCCGCCTCGTCCCCGGCCACCCCTCGACCGGACCGCCGCCGCCTGCATCATCCCTGTCCACCCTGCGACCCGACCGCCGCCGCCTGCCTCGTCCCCGTCACTCTACTCCACACCCCAAGCACTGCGTCGCCCGCCTCATCCTTGGCCGCTCCGCTCTGCCGCGCTCGAAGTGACCTCCGCCACGCCTCTTTTTTTACATATGTAATATAGAACTAGATAGAAATTTTAGTGATTTAGATAGAAATTTTAGAATGATTTTAGATATAAATGTTAGGATGATTTTAGATAGAAATGTTAGTGTGCATTTATATGTTGCAGATGACTTAGTTTATTAGTATAGAAATGTTAGAATAAATGCATAGATATAGTATAAAAACTAATAGTATGAATTTGTAGAAATTATTAGTATGTATGTTCATTGGTGGGTTTATGTTTTGCGTGTCTCCGATGTTTATGCAATGTGATGCTTAATAATTAAGATGGTATATATGCATAATATGAATGAGCAGTGCGTCTTGTGTGGTTACTCATCGTGCATGGACATGAAATTCCGCATAGTGCTTCCTCAGAATTTTGAAACAAGAATCGTATGTTCATTGAACTATATATATTCAATTGACCTTGATCGAACTATATGCTATGCCAGTTGGAACTAACTATATTATTTTGTAATGGTTTTTACTCGGAAGATCCCATGTGTTACAAGACATGGTTTTTTTTGGATCATGTCTTCTGAAGAAAGCAATACTGAAACATTTGCAATTAAAATTATGTCATATAAACAGCCCAGGCTCACCTACACGGTTTAAGTCACGAATAAACCCTTCGTCACATTTTTTAGTGGAGTAGTTTGAACACAATTTGTCAATCACTATAGGATGAACATCGTGACCTGATCATCTTCACCGACCTGGTCATCTTCACCCTCCACCATGTGCATCTCACTTACTTCGATTGCATCGACCCCGATTGGTCACATGATGAGGATGGGTACGAGAATGAGTATGACGAGAAGTAGATAGCTAATAACTATAGTAGCATGCATGTTATTATCACTCTAGCTAGTTATGTCTAGTAATAATAACTTCTAGACGATGTTACTTTATGCAGTCTTACTATATTTAATATTGAGTTCTTGATATAAAATTGTTGTAAAGTTGAATAATATTTTCAATTTTTTTTCTAAAAATTAACTAGTGGCATGTCATGCAAATTAAAACGCCACTAATGGCTTCAAACTTAGTGGTGTGCATGCCACCGGTATCTAATACACTGGTGGTGTGCCAATACACACGCCATAAGTATGAGTTACTAGTGACGTGACAGTTATGGCGTTCCACCTGCACGCCACTAATGGGTGATTTAACACGCTACCTAAGAGCAAATCTGCATTAGTGCATGATTACATATATAAAAATTCACCACTTTGGGATCCTATATGGAGATCTCGGCCTATAAGGCTAATTCAAGGGCATGGTGAATTCATTCATGTTGAGGTGGTGTTGTATCTGAGATTAAGGGAGAGATGGCGGGTGATAGGCACTTGGGTTCAATAATGAGGCAAGAGTGATTCTTTTGCTGGAAGCAAAATCATGGCTTTGTAACAAACTAAAACTTCTTAATTAATCAGATGAGCTAAAGTTTTCTTATTAAAGAAAAGAGAGAACATGGTCTGAAAGAAGATACTATGTGTGATATTTCTGTACAATGACATGGTCTTTAAAATACACTTTCAACCTTCATTTGTATTGCACTACAAAGTCCTAACAAATGGAGTTGTGACAATACTTTCTAAAAAATTACAAGTATAATGTAAAAGTACCAAATCCAACTATTTGCAAATAAAAAGAGTTGGATGGTCAGTTATCACTACTTTTTTTTTGCAAAACACCAGCCTTCACAAAGTGATACGGATCCCGAAATCTCTCGGAAATACAATCAATGATCGAGGCATTTTTATAAAAAAACATCGATCTTGATAGTATTTTACTACATCTAAAAACCAAGGAAATCTTTATTAACTCAAATCAATGTTAAGAAGTGAGCCTAACTCACTTGGTCAGGGAAGTGGATGTATGGCTTAGCCACCCAGGTTTAAGTCCTCATAGGCACATATTTGGGTTCTTTAAAAAAACTCAAATCAACGTTACATCATCCACAAACATAGAAAGACACACGAATATTGGTTGAGATCTCACAATCTTGGCTAGTTTATGAGCTACAATGTTATTAGGAAAGTGTACGATAAGGAGCTAGCGTTCTGCTACTAGTCACGTGTATCCGAGCAGCTTTTGATATCAACAACCATTGTCCCCATACTTTTCTCGATGATCGCTTCTATCTAGCGTTTGTGTGAATGGGGTTTGGTGCAATCTGTAACCTAGTATATTTGTAGGATTGTGTTCTTGTATGATGTCATCATTTCTAGTGATGTCTGCAGTGATAATGGTGTTGTAGGAGCTTTGTGATGCAACGCTGAGTTGATGTAGGAGCGTTTCGTTGGGAACCCCAAGCGCAAGGTGTGAAGCAGCACAGCAGCAAGTTTTCCCTCCAGAAGAAACCGAGGTTATCGAACCAGTAGGAGGAAGGAAACATAAAACAGGTGTTGCAAGCAACGTGGAGACCTGCACAACACAAACTCAAGACTTTGCCCCAACGAATCAGTGAGGTTGTCAAGCTCACCGGTTTGCTGTAACAAAGGATTAAACATAACGTGTGGAAAGTAATGGTGGTTCGCAGCAAGTAAACAAGTAACAGAGAAAGATGTATCAATGGTAAAGATTGGACTGGGGTCCATAGTTCAGTAGAGGTGCTCTCTTTAGATGAATAACATAGCATGAAGGGTAAACAAATTACAGCAGGACAATTGACAGGAACTGAGCAAGGCATAACAATGCAAGTACAAGTCAGAAACATCCTATGAGATTCGATTGGGCAATACAACAAGATACATAGACCGCCATCCAACTGCATCTATGACTAGAAGTCCACCTTCAGGTTATCATCCGAACCCCCTCCAGTATTAAGTTGCAAGCAACAGACAACTGCTTTAAGCAAAGTGTGTAAGGTAAATAGACCACATGTTCCATGAACAAGAGACCGTTGTTTTCTCCCTAGTGGCAACAGCGCATCTACAACCGAAGAGATTTCTGTCACTTCCCTTGGAAACTAGAGGCATGAACCTACTATCGAGCATAAATACCCCCTCTTGGAGTCACTAGCAACTACTTGGCCAAGATAGCTACTAACAACGGAGAGCATGCAAGATCACAAACAACACAGACATGATAGAATCATAAAAACAAAACCATTAATCAAACCAACATAATAATCTCAATATCCATCGGATTCCCGCAAACAGAACATGCATGATTACAAATAGATTAGATCTTGATCATGAACGGAGCTCACAAGATCTATACATGAAAGCACAAAGGAGGAGATACAACCATCTAGCTACTACATGGACCCATAGTCCAAGGTGGAACTGCTCACGCATCATACGGAGAGAAGGCCTCCAGGATGATCTCCCCTCCGGCAGGGTGCCGGGAAGAGCCTTAGATCCCCCTGATCTAGGGACGATGTTAGCGGCGGCTACAGACAGTTTCGTGGAGATTTGATCGGGTGCTTAGGGTTTCTACATCGGGGGCTTCTTATAGGCGAAGGGAGAGGCCGAGGTGGCGACCAGGGGGGCAAATGCAGGGGTTCGTAGCATGGAAAACAAAAAAATTCTATCGCATGCAAACAAACAAGCCAAGATCTATCTACTAGATTGTAGCAACAAGTCGATAGATGAACTCACCCTCGAAGATTCCAAAGCGGTTAACGAGAGCAGATTCTCGTGGGTGATGTAGTCGTACTCTTGCCAATCTCAAGATCGCATAGACGATCCTTCCGGCGCTGCGTTCCGGCAGCGCTTCCGCAGTCGGTCACATGTTCGGTACTGGATGAAGACATTCCTCTCCCCTGTTCCAGTAGGCAGCGGAGGTTGTAGCACTCTCCTCGCGATTCCGGCAGCACGACGGCGTGGTACCGGAAGTAGAGGGGAGATCTCGCAGGGCTTCGCCTTAAGCCGGAGCGAGTATGGTGGAGTATGAGAGAGGCCTTGGTGATCTAGGGTTTAGAGGGCACCAAGGGGAGGGTGTAGCCAGCGGCTAGGGTTTGGGGTTCACCCCAACTCGCCGAGTTGGAGGTGCCCTAGGCGGCGGCAGCAGGAGGTGGTGGCGCCGGCGACTTGGAGGCTAGGGTTTTGGGTGTGAGGGGTAGGGTGCCTACCCCTCCTTATATAGGTGGAGGGTGGCCGGTTGGGAGGAGGGAGTCCTCCCCCAACTCGGCCTCCTTGGCCGGCGGGTGGAGGGAGGGGAACTCCTCCCCAAGTAGGTTTCCTACTCTCCCTCCACCAAGCAAACTTGTCGTTTGACTTTTTCAAATTGGTGTTTGACTTTTAAACTAGGATTTGATTTCTCCCTTTATTTTGCCCAGCCAAGTGACCTAGTACATGATGCAACCATTCCATATTGTTATGACACATTCATGTACCCTTCCCCTCTGGAGTGCCAGACCTTCTGGACCCTTCTAGAACATTCCTGGTGAAAACACCGGAATCATTCCCCAACTCCAAAACAGGACTTTTCTTATATGAATCTTATTCTCCGGACCATTCCGGATCTCCTCGTGATATCCCGGATCCCATCCGAGACTACGAACAACATTCGGTCTCTTACTCATCATTCCATAACTACTCAACAACATCGAATCCTTAAGTGTGTCTCCCTACGGTTCGTGAATTATGCGAACATGATCGAGACACTTCTCCGATCAATAACCAATAGAGGAATCTGGAAATTCATATGGCTACATATTTCACGATTACTTTGTCGAATGAACCACTTACATACGATACCAATTTCCCTTTGTCTCACGATAGTTTACTTATCCGAGGTTTTGATCGTCGGATCTCTCAGATACCTAGTTCAACCTCGTTACCGATAAGTACTCTTTTCTCGTTCCCGTGGTATGTGATCCCTTGTGAGCCAGTCACATGCTTGCAAGCTAATTGGATGACATTCCACCGAGAGGGCCCGGTGTATATCTATCCGTCATATGGATGGACAAATCCCACTCTTGATCCATGTGTCTCAACCCATACTTTCCGAACACTCAATGCCACCTTTATAGCCACCCAGTTACGGTGTGGTGTTTGATGTCATCAAATCATCCTTCCGGTGAATGTGATAAGCATGATCTCATGGTCGAAGGAATTAGGTTACTATGTATCAGAAAGCTTATAGCAATTAAACTATTAAAATGACTTGATCTTTATGCTACGCTTATCTATAGGAGTATGTCCATCATACCATTCTTCTAATGATATGATCTTGTTGTTAATAACATCTCAATGTTCATTATAGGGAAACCATAATCATATATTAACCAACAAGCTAGTATTATGAAGAGGCTTTACTAGGGACTCTAATTTAGTTTACAAATCACACAAGTATTAATGTTTTCGGTTAATACTGTTATAGCATGAATGTAAACATTTATCATAAACACAAAGATATAATAATAACTACATTTATTATTGCCTCTAGGGCATATCTACAACAGTCTCCCACTTGCCCTAGAGTCAACTAATCTAGATTATATGGTAATATACCGAACACCCATGGCAGTTTGGTGTTGGTCATGTTTTGCCCTCGGGAGAGGTTTAGTCAACGGATCCGCCACATTCAGATATGTGTGTACTTTGCAAATCTTTATGTCACCATCTTGGACATGTTCTCAAATAGCGTGAAAACGTAGCTTGATGTGCTTCAGCTTCTTGTGTGACCTTGGTTCTTGCGCATTGGCTATGGCGCCCATGTTATCACAGTAGATAGACATTGGGTCCAGCGCACTTGGAACCACACCGAGCTCTGTAATCAACTCCTTCATCCATATTGCTTCTTGTGAAGCCTCCGAAGCAGCTATGTATTCCGCTTCAGTTGAAGATCTCGCCACAATGCTTTGCTTTGCACTCCTCCAGCTAACTGCTGCACCATTCAAAGTAAATACGTATCCAGATTGAGATTTAGAATCATCTGGATCGATGTTCCAACTAGCATCGGTGTAACCATTAACAACGAGTTGTTCATCACCTCCATAAGAAAGAACCATATCCTTATTTCTTATCAAGTACTTAAGGATGTTTTTGACCGCTGTCCAATGATCCACTCCTGGATCACTTTGATATCTGCTAGTCAAACTAACAACATATGCAATGTCGGGTCTCGTACATAGCATGGCATACATTAGAGATCCTATGGCTGAGGCATAGGGAGTCTTACTCACACTACTAGAGAAAAGCCTATGCGAGGCGCACCTAAAAGCCTATCCGAGGCGCATATCATATGCGCCTCTAGCTTCAAGCCTCGGGTATTTCTTATGCGAGGCGCATATGATATGCGCCTCCTATACTTCACATATGCGAGGCGCATCGATATGCTCGCATATGTGAAGTATAGAGGCGATATCATATATGCGCATATGTTTTACAATGCGCCTCGGATATTTATAGCATATGCGCCTCCTATAGTATCCTATATGCGCCTCCGGTAATATTTTCGAAATTCAAGTTTTACAGACCACTATAAATAATAATATACAGATATTCAAATATACAATATAGTCCAGAATACAGTATAAAGAGCACAGAATTTTTCAGAAACTTGCAATTTGCCAAAGCATAATAGAACCAACATGAATACAATACATTACACATCAATCATGACATACAACAAGTGTTTGTGCCACAAGTTCACACCTCCGAGTACAAGTTCACAATCACATTACACCTTCGAGTACAAGTTCACAATCACATTACAACTCCAATGACGTAGCTCTACCTAGATGAAGTAGAACACATAACCACCGCCCGGAAGGATCGGTGTTGTCAATAAATCGTATCTGATATCAAGAATAATAATAAGGGTAAAGCTTATTATACTTGCATGATAGAGCCTAGATCCACGGAATGGACAGATGCAATCAAACCACATTGCACAGATTAGACAACTTGGGACAATACCTTCAAGGGTTATCGGTAAGTGCCTCAGAAACAAACTGAGGCCCCAAAGATGATCCTCCAATGCCTATAGAGAGTATTTGAGTAAAACGGCCAGCCTGAGATGACGGAGGCTTAATCTGCATTTTTATAGCAAAACTGTCTTATAAGAGGTTTTAATGGTTAAAATGAATAGGAAAAGCCTGAAAACATAACCATCATCTATCTTTGTACAATGCGCATTCCCTAGCATCCATTCATGTCAGCGACCAAACCGTGTGTGTGTGTGTGTGTGTGTTTGTATTACTATGCCAGAGGTTGTAATGATTAAAATGAAGATAGGAAAGGCCTGAATAGGCTAAACATAATCAGCATATATCTTTGTACAATGCACATTCCCTAGCATCCATTCATACCAATCACCAAACCGTGTGGGTGTGTGTATTACTATGACGGAGCATGCATTGCTCTAACCTTCTTGGTGATGGAAATTCCAGTAATAGAAATGTATAACAAAACCTGCACAGTCAAATTATCTTTACAATATCATCCCCTAATGCTTCCAGGTGTTCTTTTGTGGACAACTCAAGCTAACTACCTTCGTTGCTCTGACTGACTATAAGCAATTGCATTTCCTCAGCTCAACCCCTAGATTAAAGTTTTATTATCATGACAGAACTATAATTATAGAAGAGTATGATACTGTTGCATTACAGACCCCGAATATTTGCATCCAATCTTCAGTTCTGCTCCTTCAAGATTTGGGGTAGCAATAACTGTATGGGAAAATAGAACAAATAAATCATCTGACCTTGCCTGAGACGATGTCCTGCGAGAAGGCGAGGATGTGGTCGACGGTCTTCTCGATCTTGGTGCGGAGGAATGAATTGGGGGCGAGTCCTGGGTCGCGGAGCCAGTAGTGTCCGACCATGCGTCCTTCGTCGGGGTTGGCGATGGCGCCCTTCTCGAGTTCCCCCATGGCGACGAAGGCCCGCTGCAGGAGCGGCTCCATCCGGTGGAGGAAGTCGTCGGTGAACCCCATCCGGCTGACGTCGACGAAGAGGCCCAGCTCCTTGTGCTGGTAGAGCCACTCGACATAGCGGTCCCAGAGCTTGATCGGGTCCATCTCGACGGCGGCGGCGGCCGGCTGCTGCTTGGACGCGAGCGGCGGGCCGGGCGGGGAGCCGGAGGAGGAGGAGGAGCGGGAGAGGTCCGCGATGGAATGGGGCGCGCGGAGGCGGAGGTGGGAGGGGCGCATGAGGAGC
Source organism: Avena insularis (assembly GCA_023614405.1). Classification (NCBI taxonomy): domain Eukaryota; kingdom Viridiplantae; phylum Streptophyta; class Magnoliopsida; order Poales; family Poaceae; genus Avena; species Avena insularis. The sequence goes on from CM042685.1 coordinate 305,304,967, forward strand.
TGCCTCCGGAGGTGTGCGCGGTCGCCGGCAGGGACGGACGGCGACGGGGGAGAGGCAATGGTAGGTTGGCCAGGCTGGAGGATCTTTCCGTGAGAGGGAACGGCCGGGAGGAGCACGGGGACAAAAAAATGCGACAGAACTAAAGCGACGAACGCGTGCCTGGCGAAATTTGCGTGCGTGTTTACGTCCGTATGTTCAAAACGGAAATTTGGTTGGTTCCCCTGCCCGTCTGGACGGCGACGCAAGGCGGAGAAAGCAGATTCACAGCGTGTGGTTCAGCTTCACTGCTGTTTGTTTGAAAGAAGGAAACATAGTGACCACCGTAAAACTACCATCTGATCCATATTAGTTGTCCCTAATTTAGTATATTTTATAATGTTGTGGTATATCGCAACGCCAAAACCACAACATCGACAGTTTTTTATTGACAATCAAACGGATTTATTGACAATCACATAATTCAAACTATAGGAGGCGCATATAGCAATATGCGCCTCGCATATGCGGCCACCTACCACCGCTCGGGCCCGCATGAGTTACTTGAGGCGCATATGGCCATATGCGGCTCGCATATTATCAAATATAGGAGGCACATATAGCCATATGCGCCTCACATATTCGTGCACCTACCCACACGCGGGCCCACACAGAATATGCGAGGCGCATTCTGTCCATATGCGCCTCGCGTATCTGATATATAGGAGGCGCATATGACTAGAATGCGCCTCGCATAATATGGGACGCATATGACATATGCCAGAAATTCGCCGGAAAAGAAATAAATCGACATTCCGGCGAAACATTGGCATCTCAAATGAAATCCCTGCACAAAAAGTAGCACCACAACACAATCATATAGTCGGTGTCTCCGACAACGCGCATACATGCAAGCAACGCCTTCACGCTTCCTCCAACAACGACTTGCGCAAGAGAGCCGGAGGAGAAGTAAATGGACATGTTGTAGATCTAGAGGAGCAAGAGACTTCACTTACATATGGGTGTCAACCAATGGATGTTGAGCAAGCTTCTATGGTGAATCAATGGGGAAATGAGGTGGGGAGGAGGAGGGGGGCGACCAGATTTGTCTTGGTGGAGGAGGAAGAAGTGACACAAGTGAGTGGGGTGGTAGTTGCCTCCATGTGCAAAAAGCTGGAAAAAAGTGGTGCCAGCTTATGCAAGGCGCATATTGCACAATATGCGCCTCCTATAATTCAAACTATAGGAGGCGCATATAGCAATATGCGCCGACATGCCACCTACCACCGCTGGGCCCAAGATGAGTTACTTGAGGCGATATGGCCATGCGCAGATATATCAAATATAGGAGGCGCATATAGCCATATGCGCCTCGCATATTCGTGCACCTACCAACACGCGGTCCCACACAGAATATGCGAGGCGCATTCCGGCCATATGCGCCTCGCCTATCTGATATATAGGAGGCGCATATTACTAGAATGCGCCTCGCATAATATGGGGCTGCTAGATTCTGTCCGTACAGGGATTATAGGAGGCGCATTCTTATCATATGCGCCTCGCCTATTTTTATACTAGAGGCGCATATCGCAAAGTGCGCCTCGCCTAATTTTATAGGAGGCGTATATGCTAAATGTGCCTCGCATAAGCATGTCTCCTATAGCCTTTTCTCTAGTAGTGTCATCCTTTCTCTATCTTCTGCCGTTGCTGGACTTTGAGTTTTACTCAAGGTCGTATTGGGCAACATGGGCAAGAACCCTTTCTTTCTATCTTCCATTCCAAACTTCTTTAGAACTTTGTCCAAATATGTACTTTGTGACAATGATATTAGGCGTCTCGATCTATCTCTATAAATCTTTATGCCTAATATGTAAGCTGCTTCGCCAAGATCTTTAATTAAAAACTATTATTCAAATATTCCTTGACACTATTAAGAAGGTCTACATCATTCCCAATCAACAATATGTCATCTACATATAGTATTAAGAATGCTATAGAGCTCCCACTCACTTTCTTGTAAATACAAGCTTCTCCATAAGTTTGTATAAAACCAAAACTTTTGATTACCTTATCAAAACATTGATTCCAACTTCAGGATGCTTGCTTCAATCCATATATGGACCGTTGAAGTTTGCATACCTTGTTAGCATCTTTAGGATCGACAAAACCTTTGGGTTGCATCATATACAACTCTTCATCAATGTCTCCATTGATGAACACTGTTTTGACATCCATCTGCCATATCTCATAATCATAATATGCAGCGATTGCTAACATAATCCTCACAGACTTTAGCTTCACATCGTGAGAAAGTCTCATCGTAGTCAACTCCTTGAATTTGTCGAAACCCTTTTGCGACAAGTCGAGCTTTATAGACAGTAACATTACCATCAACATCTGTTTTCTTCTTGAAAATTCATTTGTTCTCGACAGCCTTCCGGCCATCTGGTAAGTCCACCAAAGTCCATACTTGGTTTTCGTACATGGATCCAATCTCGGATTTCATGGCTTCTTGCAATTTATTGGAATCTGGGCTCATCATCGCTTCCTCATATGTCGCAGGGTCATCGGTGTTATCCACCAACATGACACTCATAACAGGATCATACCAATCAGGAGTGGTACGAGTTCTTGTTGACCTGGCTCTGTAGCAACTTCGACCGAAGTTTCATGATCATCATCATTAGCTTCCTCTCTTATTGGTGTAGACGCCACAGGAACTACTTCCGGTGCTGTGCTACTCGCAAGTTCAAGAGAAGGTTCAACAACCTCGTCAAGTTCTACTTTCCTTCCAGTCACTTCTTTCAAAAGAAATTCCTTCTCTAGAAAGGATCCATTCTTGGCAACGAAGATTTTGCCTTCGGATCTATGATAGAAGGTATACCCAATAGTTTCCTTTGGGTATCCTATGAAGACGCATTTTTCCGCTTTGGGTTCAAGCTTGTTCGGCTGTAACTTCTTTACATAGGCTTCGCAACCCCAAACTTTAAGGAACGACAATTTAGGTTTCTTGCCAAACCATAATTCATACGGTGTCGTTTCAACGGATTTAGATGGTTCCCTATTCAAAGTGAATGCGGCTGTTTCTAATGCATAACCCCAAAATGATAGCGGTAAATCTGTAAGTGACATCATAGAACGAACCATATCTAAGAGAGTTCGATTACGACGTTCGGACACACCATTACGCTGTGGTGTTCCCGGCGGTGTCAATTGTGAAAGTATTCCGCATTTCTTCAAATGCTCGCCAAACTCGTAACTTAGATATTCACCTCCACGATCAGATCGTAGAAATTTAATCTTCTTGTTATGTTGATTCTCTACCTCACTTTGAAATTCCTTAAACTTCTCGAAAGTTTTGGACTTATGTTTCATGAAATAGATATACCCATATCTACTCAAGTCATCCGTGAAGGTAAGAACATAACGATAACCACCGTGCGATGCTACACTCATTGGACCACACACATCGGTATGTATGATTTCTAATAAGTCTGTAGCTTGCTCCATCATCCCAGAAAATGGGGTCTTAGTCATTTTACCCATCAGACATGCTTCGCATCTTTCAAGTGATTCAAGAAGTCCATCGGAATGGAGTTTCTTCATACGCTTCACTCCAATGTGACCAAGACGACAGTGCCACATATATGTTGTGTTATCGCTCAATTTCAAACGTTTAGCCTCAATGTTATTTATGTGTGTATTACTACAATCGAGATTCAATAAGAATAGACCATCTATCAAAGGTGCATGTGCATAAAACATATTACTCATATAAATCGAACAACCATTATTCTCGGACTTAAACAAGTAACCGTCTCGCAATAAACAAGATCCAGATATAATGTTCATGCTCAACGCAGGCACCAAATAACAATTATTTAAGTATAAAACTAATCCCGATGGTAGATGAAGAGGTAGTGTGCCGACCGCGATCACATCAACCTTTGATCCATTTCCAATGCGCATCGTCACCTCGTTCTTCGCTAGCTTCCGTTTGATACCTGCTTTTGAAAGTTACAAATATGAGCAATCGAACCAAGATTAAATACCTGCACTACTACGAGTACTAGTGAGATACACATCAATAACATGTATATCGGATATACCTTTATTCTTGATGTTGCCGTTCTACAAATCCGCCAAGTACTTTGGGCAATTCCGCTTCCAGTGACCCTCTTGCTTGCAGTAAAAGCACTCAGTATCAGGCTTAGGCCCAGCCTTGGTCTTCTTCGTCGGCGCGGTAACTTTCTTACCGACCTTCTTGAAGTTTCCCTTTTGCTTGGACTTGCCTTGTTTCTTGAATTTGGTGGTCTTATTGACCAACAACACTTGGTGCTCTTTCTCGATCTCCACTTCTACATATTTCAACATGGAGAAGAGTTCTGGAAACGTCTTGTCCATGTTTTGAATATTGTAGTTCATCACAAAGTTCTTGTAACTTGGTGGTAGTGATTGGAGGACACGGTGAATCCCCAAAGAATTAGGAATCACTATACCCAAACTTTGGAGTTTGTTTGCGTGCCCAGACATCTTAAGCACATGCTCTCTGACGGAGCTGCCCTCTTCCATCTTGCAGTTAAAGAACTTTTCAGAAGCCTCATAACTCAACTGCCGCATGAGCCTCAAATATCATTTTGAGTTCACGGACAATATCATGTGGGTCATGGTTCTCAAACCTTTTCTGAAGCTCCGATTCCAAACCATACAAGATAGCACACTAAACTGTGGAGTACTGATTCTTCCGAGCGAGGAAAACATTCTTTACCTCATCGGTAGCATCAGCTGCAGGCGGGTCACCCAGCGGTGCATCCAGCACATAGGTCAAATTACCAGCATTGAGGACAATCCTCAAATTGTGGAACCAATCCGCGAAGTTGCTTCCATTGTTTTTCAACTTTTCTTTCTCTAGGAACGCATTAAAATTGATGGTAGGGGCCACCATTGATCTACAACATATTTGCAATAGTTTAGACTAAGTTTATGACAAATTGAGTTCTAATTAATAGTTAAATTAAACTAGGTGAACTCCCACTCAAAACAATATCCCTCACATTGTTTCAGTGATCACACGAACCAAATCCACCACATCAAAACCAATCATCACGAGAATTGATGTAGCTTCAATGGCGAACAATCAACATGTTCATCATATCTACTATATGACTCATGCTTTACCTTTCTGAAAGGATAGAGATGTCGCCTAGAGGGGGGTGAATAGTCAATTTCAAAACTATTACAGTTTTGGCTTGATAGAATGCGGAATTAAACTAACATTTATTTACAAGCACAAAACCTAAATACACTAGGCTCAACTAAGTGCACCAACAACAAATTTAAGCTAAGCAAGATAGCACAAGATAAATATACCACAAGTGATAAGCAAGATATAAGTACTTCAAGCTCGATGGCTATCACAAGGAAAGTAAGCTCGGATATGGAGATAACCGAGGCACACGGAGACGAAGATGTATTCCCGTGTTCACCACCTTTGGGAAGGGGGCTACGTTACGTTGGAGAGGTGTGAGGTTCCACGAAGGATTCCTCACGCGCCACAAAGGCTCACCTTCTTCTCCGAGTCTATCCCACGAAGGAATAGGCCCTTTCCTTATGGCTAGATTTTCCTCCACTCCGGATATGGCAAGCTCCACAACCACTTCACAAGCTCCACGAAGGATAAGCCCGGGTCTCTTCACAATCTTCCACGGAGAGGACACCACGGCACCAACCGCTAAGCCAACTAGGAGGTCACCCTCCAAGAGTAACAAGCTCACGGTCTCTCACTCGAACAAATCGTAATGGAGAGCTCAACACTTATGCAAGAATGCAAAGCAAGACCACCAAGGGTGCTCAAATCCTTCACTCTCAAATCCCACCAAAGAAACAAGTGCTAGGGAGGAATTAGAGAGGAAGAACAATGGTGGAAGTCAACCAATGACTCCAAGATCTAGATCCAATGGGTTCCCCTCACTTAGAGGAGGAATTGATTGATAGGGATTATAGATCTAGATCTCCTCTTCCAAAGCCCTCAAAAAGATGCAAGAATCATAGGAGGGAAGGGGGAGGAAGCAAGCTCAAGAGGTTCAACAATGGAGGTCAATTTCGTGGTCAAGAACAACCTAAAACGTTGGGGGAATAACCCCATTTTATAGTGGAAAGCAAATATGGCCGTTGGAAGAAATCTGTGCGAACTCGGTTGAAAGTTCGGTTGGACCGGCTCCAGAACCGGACGGTTCGGTTCCTGGACTGGAAAACCGAACTTAAAACCGGAATTAGGATCAGTACACAGTCTCGGATAGACTCGGTATAGAAAAACCAAAAATCCCGGTTTCAGATCCGGTTTTCCGGTCCTGACACCGGACCACCCGGTCTGGGAGCCGGTTGAACCGCATCCAAAACCGGGATGAACCAGGCTTCACGAAAAACGCAATAACTTTTGCATCCGGACTCCGATTTCGATGATCTTGGGATTGTTTTGACGAGGACAACAAGCTTTACGAGATTGTGCAGAGAAACATCATAGCCCAACAAAGGAGGATAGAACCAAATGAAGAAAGGTAAGAAGCCTCCCTAAATAAGAACCGATAAAACCTTCAAACTCGAAAACGCCATAGAAGATGCATACGAATTCCGTTTTTGATGAACTTGGGCTTGTTGAAGAGCTAGCAACAAGCTCAAGAACCTCACATGGAGAAACACCAAGAAGCAACAAAATAGGAAGATGCAAAGTATGCAAAGGATTGAGCCCCCTATGACGATGTTATCAAGTTACACAACCGAAAGCCCCTCTTGATAGTGCGGCTATCTATCCTATAACCCGGTCTCCCAACAACGACCTTGATACCGGTAAAAGGAAAACCTAGCAAGGCCATACCTTTGCCTTTCGCAAACCGCTTGATCTTGATGACAACGCTTCAAGCTCCACCCAAGCCGGAATGCAACACTTGATCATTGTTGCTTCGTGAAGACTCCTAATTTGCTCCCCATACACCACTATGGGATAGCTTCATTAATACATGTCTTCACATATCCATTATCACCAATATGGACGGCAAGCTTCAAGCAAATGATCTTCTCGAGATGCTTATCTTGAACTTGCCCTTCTCAACCTTGATGACGATCACCACTTGATGTCATCCTCTCATGGGCTATATAATATCTTCATTTTTGAAGCATGCCCATGGAAAGATACATGTCCATATAGAAAACACAAAGGCAAATATATAATGGATTAGTTCATGATGCATAATTGACAAGGCTTACCATACCACAATACACATTCTTTATGCTTCATGTGTTGACCAACTTGAAATCACTCTTCACTCTTTGTATTGGTCAACCAAGTATCTTCTCGTTCTCCATCTTAATATCTTGAGGTACATAAGGAACTCTTCATTTGATTACATCCTCTAAATCTTAGTCAACCATAGCTCAACTAATGAGGCTATCATGACACCGACTTAGAGCCATATCTTGAATTCTTCTATTGAGATCACACTCTCAAGATCTTGATCATATCATATTCTTCTCTTCAACTCGATAATTTTGATGCCAATACTCAAGGTATATCTTTATCTTCATGGCATCCATACTTTAATCCAACACATGGACTACAAGCATGACCTATGGAATATACCTTCATATAAAACTCATTGAAAACATTAGTCCATAGGGATTGTCATTAATCACCAAAACCACACATAGGGGCAATTACCCTTTCAATCTCCCCCATTTTGGTAATTGATGACAATCACAACAAGAGGGTTTATATAATGAATATTAGAAACAAGTACACAGCTTATCTGAGAATAAGTTGTATACAAGAGGTTGTATTTGATATGGTTAAGTAACACAAAGATACTAGCCCATATCAAAACTGATTCTAATCGCACAAACTACAACTAATGCAAGAGATGTGAGTAGAACCAACATATATAGAGCAAACTCCTCCACAATATATGCACGTGTGATGATCTTGAATTTCATTGCATACATTGTTAAGCATAACCTTTGGGAGAGTTTCCACTATAAACCATGTAAAACATAATAAAGATGAAATGCATGAAAGGCAAACACTTAAGAACAAACCAATCTTAAGTAGAAAACCATTTCCCTTAAAACCCTCTAAACTTCTCCCCCATTGACAACAAGTGCCAAAATGGATAACAAGGTTAGAAAGACAATATAGTATGAGTTCCTACACAAGGTGTGCATTACTCGTAATATGAGTGAAACCACATGCACATACCCAATGACGAACACTTGGAGGAAATCAAACTATATTGAGGATCAAGGATTGCTAAAAGGATAACAAGGTGAAGGAACTTCAATGGATGAAGCAAGCAATCAAAATATCCAAATAATCAAATGGACAAATAGTGCTCTAAGTGAAATAAGGAAGCTCCACAAGGTTCGTGCATAAATTAGTTGTTTCATTTGAATACAATATGCACAAACATGGAATCCTCACTCCCTCTATATTATTTAGAACACAACCAAGATACAAGGATTAGATATAAACCAATACACTTGTCAAGACAAGCTTAAGTCCAAAAGAAACCAAATATGAGATATGAGTGTGTGAATATGCAATAAAAGTAAACCAAGCACTCATAAATCAAGACCTTACCAAAACCATTAAAAATCAAGAGGATAAGAGTGATCGTCGGAAAAGAGCGAGTATATCAAGGCGAGAGATTAACACTCTAGTGTATATAAGTTTCTAAGGGAAAAAACATGAGAATAATCCACAAATAAACATCCACACATAAGAGGTTAATAAAAAGAATACATGATATCCAAGCGGAAGTCATAAGATATACGAAAAAGGATATTTTGCTTAGGGGCATATCTAGCCCATGGCTATATTTTATCTTATGGTATATCAATGAACTTCACCAAAGAAAAACAAAAAATCTCAAAACCATCACAACTAACACTAAGGGAACTAATGCTAGTTGGGATACTTTGAGAAAGGCAACAAGTATCAAAAGGATTGATTCAATGCAATTTAAACAATATTGCACATGAGAGTACCTTGAGGAGTTGATATGCAATAAATTGCTAGAAGGCATATTTGGAATTGGTGAATCATGAAAATGATTTTATATACTCCCCATTATATGCATCATCTCAAATTACTCACATAAGCAATAAGGATACAAAGTCTTTCAAAGATAATTGCAAGAATCGAACATTGACAAATAAATAAATTCATGCCAAGATGTAACCTACAAGAGATTGGATGGAAGAATAGTATGCATGAATAAGATACTTGTTACCGAGATAGCAACGGTATGATGTAGTAGATAAGAAGTTTTAGATCATCCTAGCTTGGCTCCAATTAACATGTGGTGACAACACTTTCCTTATAGAAGAGACAAGCATCCATTGCATCTTCAATGTACCTAAAACAACATTCAAGTACATCTTGGTCCCCAAACTTATTGGGTCCAAAGTGGTTAGAATAACCACAACACATAGGATACACTCCATTAAAATATGTGCATATTCAGAGATGAAATTTGAATTTCATGCATATCTTAGCCGTTTAAGGATTTGATGGAGTATACCCTATATATTGGATCAAAGAAAGCAAAACATGATATAAGATATACATTTAGTAAACATGCATGCGCGATACTTTCAGGATCCAACGAAGATATACTTTGGACAAATCACCAAAAATATTCAAGAAGGCATACAAGGTGTGACAAAACACATTTGTTGTCCAAACTATATCAAAGAATCAAATTAACACAAGATTTGTTCAACAAAGTTCAACAAATGAACCAAGCAAAAACTATTAAGCATGAAAGATGAAATAAGAACACAAATGCTCAAAGATTTATCTCATTCAAGAAAATAAAATAGAGAATAAAGAATGAGATACCAAACTCCCAGAAGAGCAAGGTTTAAACAAATAAACCAAACCCTTAACACTTTTCACAATGGCACAAGATTCCGAGAAGAAAATGTTTGTCTTCCACTAAAACACATTTGATAATAATCAAAAACATCATCAAAGAGATGTTCAAAAGCCAAGGAAGACAATGGGAGCCACACCAAAATTTTGGAAAGAAAGTAAGGCAATAAGAGGTTAACTCCAAAGTGAAGATGATCCACAAATGCTACCACACACAAGTATATCAATTGTCGAAGACAATGAGTGTATTGGAAAAGATTTCTGGTGGTATATTGCATGGATATTAAATATAAATCTTCACAATAAAAATCATAGGATAGAAATAAAAAGATTAAGCACTATGCAAAGATAGAGATTCTTGATAGCTTCAACTAGTCACACAATCATGCAAAGCAATGATTAGAATAACTTGAAGCAAATGGTATCCCAAATAAGATATATAGATATGTATTTGAGAAAGACCGCACCAAGAATTTCTTACTCAAACAAAGACCAAAAAGACGAGCAATAAAAGCTTCTAACAAAAATAGGACCTTGTTTGAGCCAACATGCCACCTAGAAACAAGATAATCAACAATATCAACTCTAAGTGGCACTACCTCATATGTTCACATTTCCTAGGATTGTGATATGCAAAGAAGCATATTACTCCCCCATAATGTTATATTCATTTTTTTATAAGAGGAAAAACAACCTCAACTAGGATAATTAATGGACATTTAGAATTTGAATTTCTTATGAGTATGATACACCACATAGTGACTAGATAAGCTTGCAATATCAATACTAAGTGGTAGTACTCATGTACACATATTTTAAGGTTTGAGAGATGCGCGAGGCATGTCACTCACCCAAAATGGGATGTTCCATTAACCACTCTAAAAGAGCCAAATAAGATATCATCAAGATGCATTAGAGGCTCAAAATAAAAAAAACGAGTAAATGATGTGCCAAACACCTAGACATACTTGAATACACAAAATAATCAAGCATTAGGCACACCAAATACAAACACATACTTGGTACAAAACTAAAACATGTAAAGGGGGCAAGTAACTTACAATATAAATGAGTTAAGTACAAGTTACCGCGAAGAGGCACATTGGATAAGATAGGGAAATAATAATCCTTAGGACTTGGCTTGATCAAATATAAAATATGAAGATCCCTTAATTCTTCATGAGTTAGCCAAGTCTCCAATGCCCTCCACAAACACCTATTGATCAAGTTTGAGCTTGGTGGTCCCCAACCAAGTTGGGTCCTAAGAGGTTAGTCACAATAGGCTTGGAAACCCAAATGGTTCTTTTCTTGACACCACTTTGAGTTCCATCAAACTTGGCAAACACATTGCCATCCTTATCCTTCCTAAGATAATAATCATCATCAACAATGATAGGGTTAGATAAGGTACCATTTGAACATGAAGAGGCAAAGTGCCCCTTCACACGACATATGTAGCAACAAGTGCTCCCCTTTCTATTCTTCATTAATTTCTTGGCTTGGGGAGAAATATATTGATTCTTCTTTGGAAGTGGCCTAGCTTCAACCTGGGCTTGAACATGAGCTTGTGGCCGCTTCACTTGTTGCTTCTCACTCAAGTGCTTTTTCTTCAATGGACAAGATCTTACATGATGTCCTTCAACCTTGCACTTGAAGCAAATAATCTTGGCCGAATTATTTACTTGGTTTTGGCCCTTATTCTTGTTTATATTGGACTTGTTCTTGTTATTGGAGTTGAATCCAAGTCCACTTTTATCATTAGGGGATTTTTGCACACTCAAGACATTTTCGAGTGTGGATTTCCCTCCAAGACTATTTTCCAAGTCATTCCTCAAGGAAGTGACTTGGGCCATGAGCTCTTTGATTTCCTCTACATGGTTAGTAGAAATACAAGTACTAGAGGAAGTATAAGCTTCATTGTTAGAGCAACAAGGCAAAGCAATTAATCCAACACAAGGTTTATCAATAGTATGGCTAGATGGATTACTAGGACTAGCACATGGCAAAATAGCATTTTGAGTAGAAGTTGTGCTAATGTCCAAAAGAGGCTCACAATATGTTACCTTGGTAATACTTGCCTCACGAGCTAACTTTAGCCCATCATGGGAGATTAGAAGATCATTGTGAGAGCCCGAGAGCTTTTCATGACTTTCTTCCAATTTCCTATACTTGCTATTTAGCAACTCAAGTTGAGCCCTTATCTCAACGTTCTCCTTTAGGGTAGATTCTTCACAAGAAGTAGAGTTAGTAGAACAAGCATCATTAATGGAATTTTCCTTTTCAAGCTCATAAGATTCAAGTTTTTGTGTGAGAAGACAATTAGTGTGCTTCTCCTCAACAAGCTCTTGCTTAAGGAGATTGAATCTCCGACTCCCATCATCAAGTTGGAAATCCAACTCCTCTATGGTTCCCGTTTGTTTAGTTATGGTGTCCATAACGTGTTTGAGACAAGTAACGGCCTTATTATTACCACGAAGAGAGGTACACAAAAAAGTCAACTCAAGCAAGAGAGCACTAGTATCCTCATCAATGTCATCATCACTATCATCATTATCATTGCTATTATCTTTACAAGATATATTGGGATACAAAGTAGGAGATACCTTTGATCCTCTTGCCATAAGGCACATGTGAGCACGGGAGGATGAAGATGAGGATATTCTTGAATCTTCATTCATGATCATGTCTTGCTCCATAGAATGTTTGATTTCCTCTACATTGTTAGATAAACAACTAGAGGAAATAGAAGCATTTTGTTCATGGGAACAAGGCAAATCAAGCATATCATCTACACTAGTACTCAAATAATTTCTAGATGATATACAAAGACTAGCAACACAAGGGGATATAGCATCATTGTTGCAAGAAGTGCTTAAGTCCAAACTCACTACACCATTATCATTTATAGAACAAGAATCATTGGTGTAAAGAGAAACACTACCATCATCACATATGATTTTTCCACTCACCATGCCATTACCTTGTGACTTGTCACATGTAAGTGAAGTGGAAAGAATTGAAATCTCATTGCGGACGGAGGTGGAAGCAGCTTGGAGCTCTTCATGATGTTAGGGAGAAGAGAGCTCCTTGGAGATACCACTAACCCTATGAGAAATGGACCCACCAAATATTTCTTTAAGCTTGGTCCACATCTCATGAGATGACTTGTGCTTTACAATCGTCAAGAACAAATTTACTGTGGGGCTCAAGGAGAAAATAATCTCATTAGATACTTGAGCTTCGAGATGTAAATTTTTCTCATCCTCTAAAGATAGATTTTGAGGATCCATAGGAGGAGAAAAACCTACATCTAGAAATCGCTCTATATTTGGACACAAGGTCCGAAGATTATAAAGCAAGCAATTTCTCCACAAAGCATAATTTGTGCCATCAAAGATAATTGTGTCATTGTGTACTATACTACTAGCCGACATCTTTACACTCTAGGCGGTGAAGCCTAAACAAGGAGAGACCTTGCTCTGATACCAACTGAAAGGATAGAGATGTCGCCTAGAGGGGGGTGAATAGGCAATTTCAAAACTATTACGGTTTTGGCTTGATAGAATGCGGAATTAAACTAACGTTTATTTTACAAGCACAAAACCTAAATACACTAGGCTCAACTAAGTGCACCAACAACAAATTAAGCTAAGCAAGATATAAGTACTTCAAGCTCGATGGCTATCACAAGGAAAGTAAGCTCGGATATGGAGATAACCGAGGCACACAGAGACGAAGATGTATTCCCGTATTCACCACCTTTGGGAAGGGGGCTACGTCACATTGGAGAGGTGTGAGGTTCCACGAAGGATTCCTCACGCGCCACAAATGCTCACCTTCTTCTCCGAGTCTATCCCACGAAGGAATAGGCCCTTTCCTTGTGGCTAGCTTTTCCTCCACTCCGGATATGGCAAGCTCCACAACAACTTCCCAAGCTCCACGAAGGAGAAGCCCGGGTCTCTTCACAATCTTCCACGAAGAGGACACCACGGCACCAACCGCCAAGCCAACTAGGAGGTCACCCTCCAAGAGTAACAAGCTCACGGTCTCTCACTCGAACAAATCGTAATGGAGAGCTCAACACTTATGCAAGAATGCAAAGCAAGACCACCAAGGGTGCTCAAATCCTTCACTCTCAAATCCCACCAAAGCAACAAGTGCTAGGGAGGAATTAGAGAGGAAGAACAATGGTGGAAGTCAACCAATGACTCCAATATCTAGATCCAATGGGTTCCCCTCACTTAGAGGAGGAATTGATTGGTGGGGATTGTAGATCTAGATCTCCTCTTCCAAAGCCCTCAAAAAGATGCAAGAATCATAGGAGGGAAGGGGGAGGAAGCAAGCTCAAGAGGTTCAACAATGGAGGTCAATTTCGTGGTCAAGAACAACCTAAAACGTTGGGGGAAGAACCCCCTTTTATAGTGGAAAGCAAATATGGCCGCTGGAAGAAATCTGTGCGAACTCGGTTGAAAGTTCGGTTGGACTGCTCAACCAGACGGTCCGTTCTGGACCGGAAAACCGAACTTAAAACCGGAATTAGGGTCAGTACACAGTCTCGGATAGACTCGATATAGGAAAACCGAAAATCCCGGTTTCAGATCCGGTTTTCCGGTCCTGACACCGGACCACCCGGTCTGGGAGCCGGTTGAACCGAATCCACAACCGGGATGAACCAGGCTTCACGAAAAACGCAATAACTTTTGCATCCGGACTCCGATTTCGATGATCTTGGGCTTGTTTTGACGAGGACAACAAGCTTTACGAGATTGTGAAGAGAAACATCATAGCCCAACAAAGGAGGATAGAACCAAATGAATAAAGGTAAGAAGCCTCCCTAAATAAGAACCGATAAAACCTTCAAACTCGAAAACGCCATAGAAGATGCATACGAATTCCGTTTTTGATAAACTTGGGCTTATTGAAGAGCTAGCAACAAGCTCAAGAACCTCACATGGAGAAACACCACGAAGCAACAAAATAGGAAGATGCAAACTATGCAAAGGATTGAGCCTCCTATGACGATGTTATCAAGTTACACAACCGAAAGCCCCTCTTGATAGTGCGGCTATCTATCCTATAACCCGGTCTCCCAACAACCACACTGAGACCGGTAAAAGGAAAACCTAGCAAGGCCATACCTTTGCCTTGCGCAAACCGCTTGATCTTGATGACAACGCTTCAAGATCCACCCAAGCCGGAATGCAACACTTGATCATTGTTGCTTCATGAAGACTCCTAATTTGCTCCCCATACACCACTATGGGATAGCTTCATTAATACATGTATTCACATATCCATTATCACCAATATGGACGGCAAGCTTCAAGCAAATGATCTTCTCGAGATGCTTATCTTGAACTTGCCCTTCTCAACCTTGATGACGATCACCACTTGATGTCATCCTCTCATGGGCTATATAATATCTTCATTTTTGAAGCATGCCCATGGAAAGATACATGTCCATATAGAAAACACAAAGGCAAATATATAATGGATTAGTTCATGATGCATAATTGACAAGGCTTACCATACCACAATACCCTGTGGTACATTCTTTATGCTTCATGTGTTGACCAACTTGAAATCACTCTTCACTCTTTGTATTGGTCAACCAAGTATCTTCTCGTTCTCCATCTTAATATCTTGAGGTACATAAGGAACTCTTCATTTGATTACATCCTCTAAATCTTAGTCAACCATAGCTCAACTAATGAGGCTATCATGACACCGACTTAGAGCCATATCTTGAATTCTTCTATTGATATCACACTCTCAAGATCTTGATCATATCATATTCTTCTCTTCAACTCGATGATTTTGATGCCAATACTCAAGGTATATCTTTATCTTCATGGCATCCATACTTTAATCCAACACATGGACTACAAGCATGACCTATGGAATATACCTTCATTTAAAACTCATTGAAAACATTAGTCCATAGGGATTATCATTAATCACCAAAACCACACATAGGGGCAATTACCCTTTCACTTTCGGTGACTCGTGTTCCGAGACCATGTCTGTACATGCTAGGCTCGTCAAGATCAAACCTTAGCTTCTGCATGAGCAAATATGGCTTGCTCACGTTGTATTCACTCGCAGAATCTAACACACCCGATCATCATGTGGTGCTTCAAAACAACGAGTTTTAGCAACGGTGGTTACTAAGGATGAACACTTTAAAACTTGAAATTTGCGTGCTTGAGGGATCATCTTATAATGTTATCGTCGTTAACTAAGCAATATAAGATGCATAAAGGATTAACATCACATGCAATTCATAATATGTGATATGATATGGCCTTTATTCTTGTGCTTCCGATCTCCATCTTCTACCACGAACATGATCTCCATCATCACCGGTATGGCGTCAAGGTCAATGGCGCCGTTTCATGGTTGTCGTCCACCAGCTTCAACTATTACAACTACTTTGAATAGACACGCGGGTCTTAACGGAATTAAAAGACAACCATATGGCTCCTGCCGGTTGCCAAGTTACAATAAGGAACATTGCATACATCAAATATAATCACAATCATGGCCATACCACATCACAACACACCCCTGCAAAACAAAGTTAGACGCCTCTAATTTTCTTTGCATATTTTACGTGGTTTGGGGCTTTCAATAAGTGTCGCTCTAACTTACGAACAAGAACCACAACGTTGATGTTTGAACTATCAAGTGCCCGTTGTAAATTGGATCTATACTATGATGGGAGAGACAGGCACCCGCAAAGCCACTTATGCAATACAAGTTGCATGTTCAGCGTGGAGCAAGTCTCATGAACGATGTCATGTAAGGTTAGCTCGGGCCGCTTCATCCCATCATACCGCAAGATGCAAAGTACACAAGAAGCAATTGATAATAAAAGCACCACCGCCCACAATGACCATTGTGTTCTACTCGTGCAACACATCTACATATAGACATGGCTCTGATACCACTGCAGGGGTTCGTAGCATGGAAAACAAAAAATTTCTATCGCATGCAAACAAACAAGCCAAGATCTATCTACTAGATTGTAGCAACGAGTCGATAGATGAACTCACCCTCGAAGATTCAAAAGCGGTTAACGAGAGCAGATTCTCGTGGGTGATGTAGTCGTACTCTTGCCGATCTCAAGATCGCGTAGAAGATCCTTCCGGCACTGCGTTCCGGCAGCTCTTCCGCAGTCGGTCACACGTTCGGTACTCGATGAAGACCTTCCTCTCCCTTGTTCCAGCAGGCAGTGGAGGTTGTAGCACTCTCCTCGCGATTCCGGCAGCACGACGGCGTGGTACCGGAAGTAGAGGGGAGATCTTGCAGGGCTTCGCCTTAAGCCAGAGCGAGTATGGTGGAGTATGAGAGAGGCCTTGGTGATCTAGGGTTTAGACGGAACCAAGGGGAGGGTGTAGCCGGAGGCTAGGGTTTGGGGTTCACCCCAACTCGCCGGGTTGGAGGTGCCCTAGGCGGCGGCAGGAGGTGGTGGCGCCGGTGACTTGGAGGCTAGGGTTTTGGGTGTGAGGGGTAGGGGGCACCCTACCCCTCCTTATATAGGTGGAGGATGGCCGGTTGGGAGGAGGGAGTCCTCCCCCAACTCGGCTTCCTTGGCCGGCGGGTGGAGGGAGGTGAACTCCTCCCCAAGTAGGTTTCCTACTCTCCCTCCACCAAGCAAACTTGCCGTTTGACTTTTTCAAATTGGCGTTTGACTTTCAAATTAGGATTTGATTTCTCCCTTTATTTTGCCTAGCCAAGTGGCCTAGTACATGATGCAACCATTCCATATTGTTATGACACATTCATGTACCCTTCCCCTCCGGAGTGACGGACCTTCCGGACCCTTCTAGAACATTCCCGGTGAAAACACCGGAATCATTCCCCAACTTCGAAACAGGACTTTCCTTATATGAATCTTATTCTCCGGACCATTCCGGATCTCCTCGTAATATCCTGGATCCCATCAGAGACTACGAACAACATTCAGTCTCTTACTCATCATTCCATAACTACTCAACAACATCGAATCCTTAAGTGTGTCTCCCTACGGTTCGTGAATTATGTAGACATGATCGAGACACTTCTCCGATCAATAACCAATAGAGGAATCTGGAAATTCATATGGCTCCCACATATTTCTATGATTACTTTGCGATCGAATGAACCACTTACATTCGATACCAATTTCCCTTTGTCTCACGATAGTTTACTTATCCGAGGTTTTGATCGTCGGTATCTCTGCATACCTAGTTCAACCTCGTTACCGATAAGTACTCTTTTCTCGTTCCCGTGGTATGTGATCCCTTGTGAGCCAGTCACATGCTTGCAAGCTAATTGGATGACATTCCACCAAGAGGGCCTAGAGTATATCTATCCGTCATATGGATGGACAAATCCCACTCTTGATCCATGTGTCTCAACCCATACTTTCCGAACACTCAATGCCACCTTTATAGCCACCCGATTTGTGTGGTGTTTGATGTCATCAAAGCATCCTTCCGGTGACGGTGATAAGCATGATCTCATGGTCGAAGGAATTAGGTTACTATGTATCAGAAAGCTTATAGCAATTGAACTATTAAAATGACTTGATCTTTATGCTACGCTTATCTATAGGAGTATGTCCATCATACCATTCTCCTAATGATATGATCTTGTTGTTAATAATATCTCAATGTTCATGATAGGGAAACCACAATCATATATTAACCAACAAGCTAGTATTATGAAGAGGCTTTACTAGGGACTCTAATTTAGTTTACAAATCACACAAGTATTAATGTTTCCGGTTAATACTGTTATAGCATGAATGTAAACATTTATCATAAACACAAAGATATAATAATAACTACATTTATTATTGGCTCTAGGGCATATCTCCAACAACAAACCCTAGCCAGGCGTGGGTCTGGCCACCCTGGCCGGCCCCTCCGGCTCCCCTCTAGACTTCTTGTTCCCCACGGAAAGTAATTGACTTTAACGTTTGTCCCGTCCAATTCCGAGAATATTTCTTTACTAAATTTTCTGAAACCAAAAACATCAGAAAACAGGCATCTGACACTGTTGCAACTTGTTAATAGGTTAGTACTAGCAAACATGTAAAAAGCACCTCAAAGTATAGACAAGTAAAGCAAAGTAGATACTAAATAAACATGGAACATCAAAAATTATAGATACGTTTCCGACGTATCAACATCCCCAAGCTTAACTCCTGCTCGTCCTCGAGTAGGTAAGTGATTAAAGAATAATTTTTGAGGTGACATGCACCCTCACAATAAAGATCCAACCATTTGCAAGCATTGAAAGCTGGGATCAAAGAACTCTAAACATGTGCATGAAAGATGGAGTTCTAACAATAGGACATAGTAACTATGCATGCAACATGGCAAGCTACAAACAAAGATTATGAATAACATGCATTGAAAAACCTTTGTTTGTTTCACATACAGAAAACATGGCATAGTGGCAATCAGCTTGTTCCTCATAGAGTAGCAATATAGATGCATAGAACACCTTCAAAGTTCACAAGGGTGACTAGAAACAAATAGCACAAGAACAAGTAATATCACAATATGCATCAATTAATAAGCTTTGGAACACTACACACATAATGACAACTATGCTCTCTTAAGGGTGCCTAAACGTAGAAGGTGGAGACTCAATAATGGTGGAAGAAAGGCCTTTTTTGTAAAGGAAGCAGGGATTACAAGTTTCAAAAAGAGCTTCCAAAAATTATGGTACTTGTTAGCTTTCAGCCCTCATTGCCCCTATCATAAGCATCTTGAAGTGGTTAAGGTTAAAGTGGCAAAGATGGAGTATATGTCTTGAAGTATAAGTTGGCAATCTCAAGTCCCTTGAATACGAGGGCCACACCTCATGCATACTCAACTTTGGGTCCAGGTAAGTTCTTGTCACTGTAAGTATTTGCATATCATTGAGAACCGCCAACGGGATACCCCTTGCACATGGTACAAGAGCTTTCCCATAACCAAAATGACGAGGCAAGCAGACAATGAGCATCTCAGCAATCATTTTATTTACCATATGCATAGATTTTTACTGAGGATGCTTCATAGATAGCTCACTATGGCGATGCTGCAAGTTTCCACCATGATTAGGCATGGCTTAGGCTAGCAGCCCAGGCGTTTCTCTAACACAGGATACAAACTCCATGGACTTACAAGTTCCCTCTTTATTTCACACCGGTGACATCCATAGACAAAAAAACATGATATCAACCGAGTACAAAGTACAAGTACAATGTTGAAAACGTCCCCCTTGACAACACGGTTCTGCTAATTCCAACTTATAAGTGCAAGCATATACAATAAAGTTGTCACAATGGTTCAAGTTTATTAGGGGCAAAGATTATAAAGTGTGCCATCAAGTTTGTGAGGGCTTTAATCACTAAGTTTTCACATAACAAAATAGTTTTTAATTAGAAGATAGTTGAAAACAAGAATATAATTGGAATGATGTAACACACCATGCATAGGAGTTTATAGTGGACACTTTGGAATAACTTGGTTTCTTGGGAGTTGGAAGCATGAGTAGAGCTTATTCATACAAGTGGAGGCTAGCAAAAGACTGGGAGCAACCAACTAAGAGAGCATAATGGCCATAATCATGCAGTGCAACAAAGCATACTAATCAAAGCAAAGAGTGGTACTACAAGTCAAGGACTAAATGATCATAGAGGCTAATGGTGACTTGTGAGAGTCATAACATGGTGTGAGCATGTGCCAAGTCAACCCAAGCAAAGCATCAAAGGAAAATACCACAATACTATGCTTTTTGCATGCTAAAACAACGCATAATTTCTTTAAGGCACACTAAGCAATCCCAATTGTTTGGAACAATACATGCTACAGCAATAATCACTAAGCATAAGATAAAAACAAAACCTAGCATGTCATGCTAAAGTCTAAGTCACAGTCAATACAAACTCCTCTTGCACTTACAAGCAAGAACTTACTACTCCTTTTCCAACACCAAGCAACTTATTTGCAAAACAACACAGTGAGAACGGGGGTACAAACTACTTTATTCAAGCAAACTAAACAAATTAAGCAAACCAAACGAAAACTAAGACGCTCCAAGAACAACATAACTGTGCATGAAACAATAGAAACGAAGTGTCTAGACAGACCTGAGCTTTTTATTGATGAAGAAGGGGATGCCTTGGGCATCCCCAAGCTTTGACGCTTGTACCTCTTGGATATTTATTGGGGTGACACCATGGTGGCATCCCCAAGCTTGGGCTTTTGTCCATTCTTCATCTCATTGCATCATTCTCTCTCTACACCTAAATTTTTTCCTTCATACAAAACTTCACACAATCTTCATTAGCAACATTAGCTTATTCAAAAGATATTATACCTCTGGCAAAGCTTTGAAACAGCAAGGTTTTTCACTAAAAACACAAGCTGATGTAGTAACTCCTTCAAAAATCTCAATTCACCTAAAGAGAACTCAAAAAGGAATCAATTAGAAGCAAATGCAAATAATGGCAGAAATCTGTCAAAACAGACCAGTAGGTAGAAACCGATTTTTTTCGAACATCTTATGTTGCTCAAATAAAAAAGTGTTGAACTAACGAAAGTTAGCTAACATACTGGGGGATTTATTCATAAATTTTCAGCTCAATCCTAGTTACAGAGACTCCCCAAGAATTTTTTTTGGTGGAGGACAGAAATCTGTTTCGGGACAGCAACTCCCCAAATCTTACTTCCCTCTCATTAGAGGTCATTCTTGAGACAGAAAGCAAACAAAAAGGATAAGGAGAGGTCATTACTGAAGTAATAACTTCCAAGACTCAAGGAAACTCTTGGATTATCTCCCAACAAGTACTTTTCTTTAACGCCTTTAAGTTAGGCACAAGAAGCAAGAAGAATCAAGTATTTTCAAATAAAGAATCATTAACACCCATACTTGCAAAGTATTCAACTATGAAAGGTATCTCATACAAATGGGTTTTGGGGGATCCCTTTTCATCTCTCTTTGGTCTACTACTTTCATCAAAAATATTTTCAGGAGCAATACAATCAAAATTCTTTTCAAAGGCTTCATGCATTCCAACAAGCTTAAAGGGTATGAGTATTTTGAATTCTTCTCTAGGCTTAGTTTTATCAGAAATACCCATAACATCTACACTTGAGCCTAGCATATTTAAACTCTCAAAAACCTTTTTGTCCTCCCTATCAACATCATGAAATTCTTTTGATAAAGTTTCAAGGATGAATTCTCTCTTTTCAACATTCTTTTCTTCTTTTAATTTTAGGAACATAAACTGTATGAAAGGTTTAAGGCTAACAAACCTAGCCTCCAACATATGAACTAAAGAAGTTGCAGCAATCTCATAATTAGGAGCAAGCTATGCTATAGATTTTTCCTCAATATCCTCATGCTTGCTAACATAGTTAAAGAATTCTTCAATATTATCCTTCCCAATTATGGAGCCACTACATATTGCAAGATCTTTCAGGGCGAACTTTGGGAGCAACATGGTGGGCTAGAGCAAGGTGGAAACTAGAGCAGGAACTAATTTTTTTGTGTTTTTGAATAAAACAAGCAAACCAAGCTAGACTATTTTTTTGGATTTTTTGAAAAGAGGCAAACAAAACCAAACAAAAGAAACAAAGGAAACTAAAAACAAAGTAAAGAGAAAGGAAGTGAAGGACTCCCCTAGTGAAGACGTCCTTAGCCTCCCCAGCAACAGCGCCAGAAAAAGCTTGATGCGGCGCTGAGTTGATGTAGGAGCGCTTCATTGGGAACCCTAAGAGCAAGGTGTGAAGCAGCACAACAGCAAGTTTTCCCTCAGTAAGAAACCGAGGTTATCGAACCAGTAGGAGAAAGGAAACGTCACACAGACTCTCTTGCCGCATAATTTTTTTAAAGGTCTTGAGCGGTTATATATACAAGAGAACGTAATCTAGAATAACATCTATATACATAATTGGTAGAAAAATCAGTTTCTTGGTTGAATCGATGGAGGAGGAAACTAATTGTGGTGTTACACTTGCACATGATTAAATTATGTAATTGTGTAGCAGGAGGTGTAATCTCATTAATCGTGCATCTTAAAAGAATGATGTCTAAAATTGGATGGTTGAACAAATGGATGTTGTGGATAGTTGTGAATGACCATACACATCACTACAAAACATAGTGTGCCAGTCCTTGTATAATAATTACAAAACTCTATTTCAAAAGTATTGCGATCCTCAAAGTAGTACAATAGAATATTGTAGGTCCAAAGTTACTCATTAATATTAAAACCCAACATCATACAAAGGTTACATATCTTCCTTGGTACATGGAGGTAAATTTTGTAACAAATTAAAGAAAGATCAAACCATAATACTATGTTGAATACCATATCTACTTCAATGGTTTATTCTTTTATAATTATTGCTACAATACACTATTTATACCAGTGTGTAACTAACTAGAAGTTGGAATCCTTGTCATCATTGTTGTTAGTTGCACCATCGGTGGTGTAGTAGTCATTTCCTTTGACACCACCAGAGAGATATGGCACTTCTGGCACTTGTTGCACTTCTGGCACTTCTGGCACTTGTTGCACTTCTGGCACTTCGTAGACGACCTCCACCATACCTGGTTGGGTACCAAACATCTCTCCCTCTACTCCGAAGCCTAAACAGGGGTTTTGGAAATATCGAGGATAAGTACAATATACTCAACAAGTACAGATCAGAGAAAAGTGTTTGAATGCTCTATCTATAGTTGTGATTGTACATCATTCCATTGCAGGTTTTGACCACCCATGGGCCATCTGCTGCTATTCGTCCAATGATATGCAACATGAAGAATGTACGTCCTTTTCCTCCGACCATAGTAAATCTTTTTGTTAATGCTAGGTGCAAGGATACTTGTCGACATTTTTTATTAGTCCTAGATTCATAAGGGCCCACACAATGGATACTCCACCACAACAATATCATTCTTGGTTCCATTTCCCACCACATAGTTAATTCGCTAGCAGCCTATAGTTCAACGTGGGTAATAGCACCATATAAATAGATTGCAATAGATTGATAAAAGTAATCAAATGGTACGAAGAAATAATGGAGTTAACTTTTGATCACGAGATAGTACAGTTCAAATCTCCTATGTGTGTCATAACCGTTGTTCAAAATGACATGATTTTCTAGTAAGGACTAATGCTTAAACGATTGGCAATATGCTATTTGCTTAAGGTATGCTATGTTTTTTGTTCCCAATAATTTCCAAATAATTTTTGGTTAAATAAAAATTAAGGTTTATTTTTCATGGATTTACTAGAAATGATGTCCATTTATTAAATTTAGTTAATTAGAGTAACAACTAAAAATCTTATAACTCTTATATTTTTATCTAATATTGTTCTATATCATTCTAGATTCTTTAGAATTTCTCATGATTTTTACTTATTATTAGAATTACCATTTTATTATTGAGTATTTAATTCCAAATTCTTATTTTAAGTCATTTTATAGTTAACTATGACTTAAATAGTCTTTTTAATATTTTTATAATATTAATAAGAACATTTTAGGAATTTATTTGTTTATTTATATTTTTATCAATTATTTGCATTAACTTATAGTTTTTCTTTATTAAGACTTTGTTAAGTCATATTTTCATTATTTAGGTGTTTGACACTTAATTAGGACTGAAATGATATTTCTAATATTTTAAATTTTGATTAAGATTCTTTATATTTTTCAAGAATATTTTAGTGGAACTAAAATCTATAATTAATTCCTTGTATTTGGTTGATTTCCTCATTAAATACATGGGCAAAGTATCACTAAATAAACTAATGGGCCGAGCCCCATGTGGCTACTATGGACATGGCCCATAAGGCCTGGCTCAAATCAAATTAGGTCATTAACCTATCAGCCTACCTCTGTCCCCCTATCGATGCTCCACTGGCTAGTGTCCTAGTCGCTTTCCATACCTTTGCATAGGGTCGGGTGGACCCTGCTAGGCGACGACCCACCATTCCCTCTAATTTCCCTTTGAATATCTAGCATTATATAGCCCACTAACAAGAAATAGTCACCGTTTTCTTAGTTTTACATGGTGAATAAGCTAGGCTTTATATGCTTGCTTGGTACGCAACTACCCTCCAGCGTGGTTCCTATGCCACTTCTTATCACTTCCCCCTCCAGCGATGCAACCCCACTATCCTTATTGATCCCCAATGGAACCCTAGGGTTTGTCGGCTAATCCAAAATCGAGGACAATGCAGCTCAGTGCTCGCACCACCTAGAATGGCCCTTGGAGGTCCACCACCTCCATTGCTGCTTGGATTCTTCCCGCGATACCCGCTCAGACCCTGTCATGTGAGTCGACTCAATCTGACAATATGCAATGTTGTAGGCATCTCACCTACTTTGACTATGGCGACAACAGAACGACGATGTTATGGATCCAACCCTAGCATTAGCCCCACATCTACCTTCTCTATGAATTCTACCTAAATTCAATCTCCAGGTGATTTCCTCGGGTTCTCTGCTCCTCTCTCATTTCTCCCCATTGCTCTGGGGTCCTATCTATCAAGCCATGGCAGTCAGCTCTGAATCCCTCAATCGATCTACTTATATTGTGTGATGTTGACCATATTGTTGTGATATAATAATTTAGGCTTCGTGATGATGATTATAGATCCCCTTTAGAGTTTGATCTTTGATGGTTTAGAATACTACATAATTATTATTAAAGATTTAATATTTCTTATGGTTTAGTTAGGAATAGTTGCCACTTTTGGATAATTGGTTAAATTGATGAGGGTTTTGAATTTTATTAAGCTTAATAATGAATTAATAAGATCAAAATATAACTAATATCTTCTCTGTTTAAAACAACATATTTGGACAGTTCTTGGTGTGCATATTCTATGTTTAGTTAGTTTCACTACTTCATGTAGGTGATAGGTATGCTTTTCTTGGCTATCCCACTGATATTTTATCTAGGTTAACTAATTCTAGTGATATCATGTGGTAAGAATGATCGATACTACACCATATTTTCTAGTGATAGTATGTGGTAAGAACAATTGATACTACACCAGTTTTTCTAGGACTTTGTCTAGTTATAACTATCTTCACACTGAAGTCTTGGTTACAAAGGGTAGACCCTTATTTCTCTTGTATTTTCATAGGCATATTGTTGATAAGTTGTAGAGTTGGTTATATACGATGTGTACCATCATTCAGTAAAATTCTTGCTCTTATGGATGGTTGGTGCAATAGGGCTTGTTATTCATATGTCATGGATTATCTAGAATACATACATGTCTCCTATAGGAGTTTGCCTTCAGTTTTGTGTTGTTATAATTTTTCATATAGTCTAACTCAAATATCATGTTAGTTAGGTTGTAGGTGATGTTCATATGTGTTCATTATTAATTTATATCACCATATACATGTGATGTGCATAGGAATATTGCTTTCTAGTAAGTGATGTGTATGTGTTATGCATAGAGTGATGAATGATTATTTTATGGAACATGTACTTTTTTTAGGTAGACAATACATGTCAATCTTTAATTTGTATGTGATGTGATCTAGTGATTTAAATAAATATGGTTGTACAAAGCATAGTTGATGTCTAGTATATCTTAGTTTTCTTGCAAAAGAGATCACTCTTTTCTCTGATTTATTTCTCCTATTTTAAAATGATTAGAACAAATGACTCACTAGATTTCTTAGCTCATTATCCCTAATTTCCTATATTCTAGTTCATAGCTTCGCCAACATCTTTCCTCTCTCATCTAATTGTACCTAGTGGTCTCGGGAAGCTTGCTCTTCATGAGTTTTAGATCAACCGACATCTCGCGGCGTGTATCCACTTGTTAGCTGATTCATCTTGGTCCTAACTGATGGATGAATTTGTCCATTTTTGTTTCTATAGTTTTACCATGGTGCTATGGGGTCAAAATTCTTCCGGGGTTCTCTTTTATGTGCTTTTGATTTCAATTACAAGTTGACACCTCATTTGGTGAATCCTGCTTTGTTTCAGTTGGGTGGCTATCCTAAATGTGTGTCATGCTCCAAAATCCTAATTTATGAGTGTTTCACACATAGTCACTTGTTTCCCTCTCCTCACTTAGGCCCGGGCCCATAGGAGTGTGGTCGTGCGGCCACACATGGCCCCAAAGACTTTGGAGCCCAAATTTTTTGTTTTATGTTATATAACTTAAACTTCAACAAGTATTCATGACAGCATTTTAGCCTAGTTTGTAATCATCATTTGATGACATATCTTTGTAAAAAAAGATGGCGGTTGCACGATCGTTTCATCAAGAATTTAACATCTCAATTTCTTTTACTTCTCCGAGTTTTGCCTACACCGACTAATGTGTATGGTGCAGGTACTTGAGTATGTATTTAATTAGCATTGAATAAAATTTACTAGGGGTACAAATTTCTAGTTTAAAATCTTAAACATGTCATAAAACTACACTAAGATATCATGACTTCTCATATTAAAATAAAAAATTAATCACTACGATTTTAACTTATAAATTGTGAGGTTAAGTTTAATATAGTGTTATTGTATTCTTATAAGGGGATAGTCCTTATAATGTACTTATGAATGTATAGGCAGTTGTTTGGATGTCTTTATATGTTATAGTCCTTTGAGATTTTGAAAGTATTTTTATAGTTTTTAAACCCAAATATTTTAAATGTATCAAAATCGTTAGATGTAGTTTTTTTGGTCGTACCGTCAGTTCAGTTGATTTTTTAAACAATATTTTTCCTTTAATTTTTTTAATATGATTTTTACCACATGTTTAGAATATATAGAGAGTTGTTTTTAAGTTTAAACGTCCATCTAATATATACATTATAATTGTTCATTAGCCATATTTTATAGTGAGATAGGTCCACATTTTAGAATTTTGCAAAGTGCCCCGGATTTTTCCGGCTCGGCCCTACCTTACTACACGAAGTTCCTAAGCTATTGACTATCCTATATGGATAATAATAGCCACCTCATTGATATTATATTTTTGTTGGCATTCTTTTTTATAATGCCAAGTGATTTGTGGGCTAAATCTATCATTTGGCCATGTTAATTATGATGGTGGGATTTAATCATTTGGCCATGTTCATATATATTCTAGATGTGATCTTAAGAATCTTCATTGGTGGGTTAATTAAAGGGGGTTAAGATTTTTAAGTTTTAATTTAAACTTACATATGTGTGGGCTAATTGAAGAAATATCTATTTCTTGCAATTATGGGATTGATTCAACTTGAATAATTAATTTTAATATCAAATCCATCTTAAATGGACAAAAATATGGGGTCAAAGAAAATTTAATAGATTAGAGGGGTTCAAGTTAATAACCATCTTGCCTTTGCATGTTCCCTAAGATGATCAATGGTAAATCTCTCGAAAAAGTTAATAACCATGATACCATTTTGGTTTAGATTTTTTTTAATATTCTTTTCTATTAATTTGATATTCATTTTCTACATGTATATATTCATAATTATTTAGTAAGAGTTGCAATATTTAATTCTTTTTTATAGTTTATAATTAGTATACTTGTGATATTTATTCTAATATAATTAGAATTAGTTAAAATTCACTTTATAATATATTTTGATATTTGAATCTAGATGTTTGGATTTCATTTATATTTTGATAATATTGCACTTTATGTACTATGTTTATCATGTTTATTTACTATTTAAATTGTGCTAAAAGTTAAAAAAATCAAAGGTCATGTCAAAATTTCTAACACTCAAAATACTGGACGCAAGACCTAATTCGTTGATTCATGCAAAACCATGATCACGTATCTACTTCGGTTAAAAATGTAATTATCCTTTTTAGTTTTTCCGATGCATGAATGCAATGCACATATCAAAATCCACGTTCTATTCTCTAAACTACATGTTCTGACAGTTTGCATGTAGAGATAGAGTAGGATTAATAACTTTTAGTACATATGATATGGATAATTGAATAGATGAAAGAATATAAATAATATAGATAGCTTGTATGCAGAGATAGACTATAATTTTAAGTGTGGTTTTTTGTTATAATAGACATAGATGGTTTATGTAGCTTTGCCTTTTGTTTCTATCCATTTCGCACTAAAATACTCAGTCTAGTTTTCTAAACTTCTCGGAAGTCCCATCCAACTTAGTTACATATATAATCCCCCGCGTACTTGCATTAAAATTTAACTAGCCACTTCACCAGAAAATAATTTAACTAGCCACCAGTCTGCAGTTCTAGGATCTGGTGCATCAATGCTTCGAGGTGCACGGGGGGTGGGGGGGGGGGGGGGGCAAAACCGTCAGGACCCTCGGCGGGTGAGTAGGCCTCCGGAGCTAGCGAGTCCTCCTCATCGGTAGGATTTATCTCCTTGATAATGTCGCGCTCGAGGGCCTTGGCAAACGGTGCCACTATGATGGTGGCGAGGAGGAGAGTGACGATGAAGGGAGTGCGAGCCATCTCTAGTTTCTTTATTTGGTGGGTGCTTGCGAGCTTTGGTGATTGATGTGTGCTTGCTTGCTAGTTCCTACTGCGGGTTTGTGTTTTAACGTGGTATTTATATGTGGGATCCGTTGAGGATGTTCCGCAGCGCGTGGTGAGCCGTTGGTGGAAGATGATGGTCGCATGTCATGCATACAAACTGGGTGGTGGTGGAGGTTCTCGCTGCCCCGGGCGATTCCGAGTACTTGGGACCACTCGCCTCCCCCACACTAAATATAGTGTTTTTTCTTATCATTTCTCTCTGTTGTTTGTTTGTCATATTTTTATTCTTATATGCAATTTACCTATTTAATCAAGAAAGTCGATCACTAGCTAAGAAACCCCAACCAATTCCTATTTCACTAAGAACCCTTTGATTGCGGTCAATTTCTCTAGCATCTATTTTGTTTTAATATTTTTTGGTGTGAATAACAATACGGCATATATGTGTAAATGCAAAGCAAGACATACCACTACGTTGGGGCACACTTCTTCAGGTCCAAAGTAAATCTTTGGGTCAAACTTTGGTTAATTTTCAAGAGTCCTTTCAAGAAAAAAGAATCTCAATTGTTTTCAAGTCACGAAGCGGGTACATGGTAATATGAGAAGGGACAGTTCATGCTCGACTCAATGCAGGCACCCTTTGATTGATTAATAAACACGTTGCTCGATGGTAATCGCAGAATCGTCTGATGCATAACTTGACTCCAAAATGTATGCTAGATTACTCAAGGTAATGCAGGGCTTGTCTATACTTATATGGGGCCCAGGTGCAAAATGATAGCAAAGGGCCTTTGTTCATACATATTCCATCAGAATATTTGTATGTAAAGAACAAAGATACCCAGTACCATGGATCCATGATTTTTTTTCTTGGCAAGGAAATGCCGAGATTTGTTTGCTCATTGATAGTGTTACAATCAGCTAACAATAGCTTTGCGTCACAGTCCGAGGCGTGGCGGAGCATGCATGTAGGAACAAAATCTCGGGTATAAAATCTATAGGAACATTGGCAATCAATTGCAAGAACCATTTCCTTGTCAGCCTGACGAAACTGCCTTTCGTTTTCAGGTGGCAATGCCTACGCTTGCTAGAGCTGATCACATAGTGCCCGCACAAGAGTTCACTGGACCAGGAGCCGGCTGAATTAGATCAAACACCCCACCAAAGACGAGTGTTCCTTCGTACCAGAGATCTTCAGTGAATCATTGCGGCCGGGTAATCCAGTTGTCCCTCCAAATGGTCAACTGCGAGCCATTTAACAATACTCCGTGGCACTCCGTTTTAGTAGGTCCAAAGAAAGCTGAAAAAAAAATACTCCCTCCGACCTATATTAGTTGACTCAAATTTGTCTAAATCTGGATAAACCTAGACACTACTATTTAGTATATAGGTTTATCCAAATTTTAGCAAATCTAAGTCAACTAATATGGATCGAAGGGAGTAGATACAAAGTCCAAA
The DNA here is from genome assembly GCA_023614405.1 of Avena insularis. Classification (NCBI taxonomy): domain Eukaryota; kingdom Viridiplantae; phylum Streptophyta; class Magnoliopsida; order Poales; family Poaceae; genus Avena; species Avena insularis. The sequence goes on from CM042685.1 coordinate 305,335,814, forward strand.
TTCTAGGCCGGACTAAAGCAAAGATCAAGTTCCTTGATTCCAAATTTCTTGTGAGAAAGGAGAGGAATAAGTGAGGAAGGAGAGACCTGGCCGGTGGACCTGCGGGCATACCTGCCAGATTTAGTGGAAAGGGATTTGCTATGGCGAAGGCGTATTTACAGAAATATGTTTTCATCTATTCTATGTCAATACGGTGTTTTTTTGGTGGAAAAGAGCTGATATATTAAACCACAGAACATACAGATAGACCCAGAACAAGCAGCAAAAATACAATAATATCCTTTTGGATCTCGTCATCGTCGTCGACGCCAAGCGCGATGCTCCGACGGCCCGTCGCCGCCCCATTTCTCTGCAGCCTTGGATTAGAGGTGCCCCTCAGTGGACGGGAAGTCATCGGTCCTCGAACTCCGGAGAGCCTCCACCGCACTCCGTCGACTCCGACGCCATGGCTCAAATCAGCACCCTCTTCAAACATAACACTCACCGGCGCCTCCACTAGGTTGCCAGACAGGAGAGAACTCACCCAGCAGCTCCAGGGAGATGCGGGCGAGGACGAGGCAGTCGACCAGCTGCAGAACCCCACCGGAGCTCCACCGCCAGGGAAGAAGACCACCGCCTCCAAATGCCGATCCAGCCGCGCTCCTTCCTCCACAGTGCCGCCGGTTGGCAACCTACCCCACCCAACCTTATGTACACAACGGGATTCGGGGTTCCCCCGCCCTCCCGCCGCCGCAGCGGTCGACGGAGGCGTGGGGAACCGGCGAATCACCGGAGGTGAAGGTGGAAAGTCTAGGAGCTTTAGAAAATCATCCTCTCAAGTCTCGTCTACTGTAGCGGGAGAGGATGAGGTCCAAGGTTCGGTGGCCTCCTGGTGACATTCTCTGAAATTTGTCCTATTTGTTATTTCTCGTTTCTCGTCCCAAAACTGGTACGTATCAACAATTTTTTTTTAAAGAGGCACTAAGTTATATTACCCTAGATCCAAATGTGGTACTAATATGTAATTTACTCATTTTCCTAAAGAAGACATCCAATGCATCATGCTGGCCTCCCACCCCCACCCACACACAATTCCTTATTGATTGACTCAAATCGCCAATGAGCCCGACGGAACATAAATTCATAATTAAGACGTGACAATTTAGATTTATAAAATAGTTCCTAATTACATATACGTTTTGGTTGCTGAAATTGGTCCACCTCGAAGAATCTATTGCCTAGGTTCCATAAAATTATTTCCCAGCTCAAATGGGAATCTGAAAATACCCGTAGGATATGTTGATCCCCTTTAATACTGACACTGAGTCTTTCCTCCCCAATTCGCAGTCAAAAATCCTTGGCGAAATCGAAATTTCAACCATACGAGAATTTCACTGCCTTTTGCATTTGAAATGCCCACACCTAGCTGGCCAAACATTAAATCCCATCAAGGACGAAATTTCCGTAGTATACAATCTGACCGGGTGGCCCCGCTATTGCTTAATTACGACTCCAGCGCCAAGCGGTGTGCCGCTCTAGAAAGAGAAGTCCGTCCCCCGAGGCCCCACTCCCAGAGATAGAGGAAGTAGCCGTTGCGCTGGGGCGACCGTTAGGCTCAGGCGCAGTACGAGCCGCCCGTCTCTTCAAACCCGCACCAGCTCTGCTCTGCTCATCGTCATCATCGTCAGACCCGCCCACCGCCCAGGCGCAGGACCACCATGGTCGCCAGGAGCCCCAACGCCAAGGCCGACAGGCAGACGGCGGCCGCCATCGCCGCCGCCGCCGCGCTCAACCCCGCCCTCGTCAGGGAGACCCTCAAGAAGGTATGAGACGGGATCTCGATTCTGTTAAATTTTGGGGAGAGATTGTACATCTGTTTTTGATTGATGGTCTTTGGCTGCGGGCGCGTGCAGGTGGACCGGTGCATGGCTCGGCTCCAGGAGCTGCAGTACACGGTGGCCGGCGGCGCCAAGGTCGTCTCCGGGGTCAGCCTCAGCCCGCGCAGCACCCGCGGCTACCTCCGGACCAGCATCCGCTGCAAGCAGGAGACCGTCAGGCAAGCCCCTCCTTTTCTCTCTCGATCCTATCCCGTCCGGTACCGTCCGATCCGACCTGGAATTTCGCTGACCAGCTGTACGTCTTGGCAGGATGAGGGGAACGCCCGCGAAGAGCAGATCGCCGAAAGGCAAGTTCGGCGGCTGCGAGGGCGCGTCCCCGTGGCGGCGGATGTCGCTGCCGGCGATGCTCCTCGGCGAGACGGTGCTCGAGATCGTCCAGGCCAGCCAGTTCGCGCGGGACATCGTGGCGGTCGCCGATCCCCCCAAGACCCCCAACCCCGTCGCGAGGACCAGGAAGGCGACCGCGGAGCAGACGCCGCTCCGAGCCCGCCGCGCCAAGGAGAAGCAGAGCCAGCGTGGCGGCACGGCGCGAGCCGAGGCCGGCACGCCGCCGTCGCGCGGCCGTGTCCGGTCCAAGATACAGTTCAAGCCTACCTCGCCTCTCGGCCGGCCGTCGTCAGTGTCGGCGAACAGGGTGTCCCCCAAGAACCGGCCGTGGGCCAAGAAGACGGTGATGTTTCCCAATCCCGCGTTCCTCGCTCCCACCACCTCTTCTACGGCCGCGTACGCCTCGCCGTCGTCGGCAAAGAAACAGAAGCGGTTCTACAACAGTCGGTCCCCTGTCCTGGCCCGGCAGCAGACGCCGCACAAGTTCCTGGTCAGGTCGCCGCCGAGCGCTCTGGGGTCCAAGCTGAAAAGCCAAAGCAAATTGCTGCCCAATCCAAGACCCGTCGATGTGTCTCCGCCAGGAAAAAGCCGGCGGTGCTCCTTCTCGCCGTCCAGGCTGGCCACAAGGCTCGTTTCGCCGATAAAGGCGAGGTTGTCCTTCGTGTCGCCAATGAAAGCGAGGAGGGCATCGTCGCATGGGAGCAGAGACGGCGGTGGGGTCGGGGGCAGCAGCATGATCAGCGGACTCAAGCAGCGACCCGTCGTCAGCTTGACGGCGCGCACTGTCTCGAGCAGGATATCGTCTTGATACAGGCCCGTACAGCAAGCAAGTGCAGAGTGTGCACCTGCACAGGGCCTCCGATTGGTTGGGGCCCTATTTTCTAAGTGTCCATTTTGTATAAGCATTAATCAAGAGATTATACAATGAATAATTATACTCCTAGAAAACCCAACCAGATATCAATTTCCAAGGCAGGGCTCCTTTTTTTGTCTCCTCCATGATGCAGAGTGGTGAGTCTTTCGAAACTGCACATACACGATTCAAACAACAACACTCAAGGGATTTTGTAACTAGGAATGCTAAAGCGATAGCAGCAATTTTAAGTCTTTTTTAGAACTGGCAACTTTCAAGTTTCAACTTGAGTAGCAGTTACTAAATGAGACCAAGATTTTTCATCAATATGTAGTTCCTCTATTTAACAAGGCCCGGGTTGTCGGATCCTAACATTTTCTCCATAGTGCATCCATTTTGTTAGTAAAAACACATAAACATTTTCTCCATAGTGCACCCATTTTATTGTTAGTATATCACTTGACCAATAATAAATTGTATATAGTAATAGTAAAATGTAGTACTATATTTGATAATCCTAAGATGTCATCTTTCTTCAAAGAGAGGTTGTAATTCTCAGATAAAAAGGTTACGGCCTCACTTTTATAAAGAAAATATTTAAATTGTTCATTTTGATAGACGTTATAATAACTGCCTTTCGGTCAAATTACCTCCTAGATAACAATAGTACGAGAAAATTTGAATACATCGGTTATGTTTTATTTATATTTCAATCAAATCCAAGTAAAATTTATGGTTCTTTTTTTGAATGGAAAACAAACTCGCCACAATTTAGCGACTTCAAACAAAAACAAAAACGCGTTTACTGGAGTGTTAAATTCTAGTATATGCATAGGGCCAAATATTTAATTTTGTACCGGGCCTCTAAATTATCAGGTACGGCCCTGTCTTGATATGTCACCTCCCGGACTGTCTCGAGCAGGACATCAACTTGGTGTGAGGTGATCAGTCGTGGTGATCTTCAGCGTCTTGGGAAGACGAGCCCTGCCATACCCGAAAGCATGTGCCACAGAGCCATGGGAAACTGTACATGGATTAGTGATCTATGTGTCACTGTTACATTCTGTCTTTGGAGCAAAACTGGATCTTGTTGTTTGATCAACACAACAATAGCTGTAATTTCCTGGATAAACAAGCACATTTTTTACATAACTTTTGGCAATCCCCAGCGGCCGGCCTGAACTTTTTTTTTTTGACCCGAATGGCCTGAACTTCTTGAGATCATCTTTTTGGGATCCTATTGCCTTTCATTTGGATGACTGTATCTGTGCAGTATGTCGATGTTTATCTTACTTGACTAGATAGTTTACGAAGAGGGATCCCAGCTGGCTTTGATTTCCAACTAATTAGGCATACATTGGTGGTACTTTCTCTACGAGCTCGCGTGTACTGTATACTATGTGTATGCACAATATCACGATGCTGCTGAGTTCCTCTCATCGGAACTGGGAACTGAGTGAGGAGATATTGCTCTTATATGCATACTCCCTAGGATTGTTTTTCAATTATTCTGTGCTAATCTGTTTTGAAGGTCTGACTGAACTGCAGTGCTTCCTGAATATTTTGTTTCTGCTAAAACTTTGTTACGGAAAGGAATGCTTGCCCGTAGGTACTGCAAATGAACCGCATTGTTTGAAATAACAGCCTCATCATGCAAATGAACCGTTTGGCGAAAAAACACACCATTACTCATCTTTTAATTCAAGGCGTGTACTGTTAGTATAAATGTAAAAATACTAAATTACAGTATATGACTAGAGGTGTGGACTTCTTATACTCCCTCGGACTCATATTAGTTGACTTCAATTTGTCTAAATTTGGATGAACAAATATATATGTTCATCCAAATTTTGACAAATCCAAGTCAAGTAATATGGGTCGGAGGGAGTATTAGGTTGAGATTCATCCGTAGAGCTAAAGGTCATATTGTGAGGCGGTATGAAGTTTGTTGAGGCGGACACAGGAGCTCCCGCGACTCACTCGTGGCTCTCCCTCATCCCGCCCCCGCGCCGCCGCCCCGAGCGCGGTGGCCGGGGCTCCCTCACAAGTGCTCCGCCTCGTCCCCCCGCCTCGTCCTCCTCTGTCGCCGGTGGGCGTTGTCCGGGAGGCACTCGAGGTGTGCCGCCAGAGGCGGCGGCTCTTCTCCCCGCGTGCGAGCGCCTCTGCTAGGGGTGGCGGCTGGCGGCGGTGTTGCTCGGCCGCCTGCGGTCTAGGCATCCTAGGCGGCATGGCGGCGGCGTGCTCCCCTTGGCAGCGGGTACTTGCAGTGGCCGACGATCTTCCGTCCCACATCTGGGCCCTTGGGCTCGATCTGGGTCTGAGCGGGCTGGTTCGAGCAATGGTGCCTCCGATGGACTGAGGAGTGCCTTGGGATGGGGCTGGCGGTGCTGATGTCATGTCTTTTGCAGCGCGGCGGTGGAGTTTCACGAGCCCTTCTGGCCCGGCCAGACCTATGGCTTCTTCGAGGGTAGCGACGGCGGAGCCCTACATGCAATAGCGTGGCAGCAAGAACTTTACGAGCTCATCCAGGGCTCAGCCGGGCCTCCTCGGCCTGGTATGTCCTCATGGCTACGTACGATCGACACCCGCCATTGGCGGTGGAGGAAGTCGTCCGGGTGGCTCGGGCCGTAGCGTCCGGTCGGTTACCGTTTCTTTCAATGGAGGTTGCTCCTTCCCGCATGGTGGTACCGCTGTCCCTTGCCCTCGGCTACTCCTTTTCGGTCAGGCCGACCTCGCAGCGGGTATCATGGTGCAACGACGACGATGATGGCAATACCGTGGTGTCGCATGTTGGTGGGCGGTGTGGTTGGGGGTGTGCTCCGGCTTGCCCGGGTTGGGGTTTTGGGGTCGGGCGAAATCCCTATCAGCCTTGCCGTCCCCGACGCGGTGATGCCTGCGGGTGCCACCTTCCTTCCTGAAGGGCGTCGGGTGTTCCCTTTCCCTACCTCTGCAGCGTACCAGGGGAAACCCTACATCGTCGTCATCGTCGTGGTCCTTAGAGGTGTTGCTTGATACGAGGCAGGTCAGACTGCGAGGAGCGTGGTGGTCATCATCCGGTGGGTGCAGCGGTTGTGTGTCATCGTCGTTTTCGTCGGGTCGTCGCTGTCGGCATTGTTTTCTCCTTTTCTTTCTTTTGTCTTTCCTTTGGGCTTGCTTTGTGCTGTTTGCTCCAGCAGTAGACTCGTTTGTATCGATGGTTTGCTACATTAAGATAGCGAGGCGGAAGCCTGTTTCGAGGAGGCAGCAGTATGTAATTCATAGTGGTTAGTTGACCACCTGTATGTAACACTGAAAGAATCAATAAACAGAGCTAAAGTTCAGATTGGTTGTTCATATTGACAATGGATCGGCAAAAAGGCCAGGATCTCCAGTAAAAGTAATGGCCATATTATGTTTTAAGGCCTCGTTTTTATTAGAAAACATATAGTTTGTAATCTATCATGGTACGATTTTATTCTGCCTTTTGAAATCAAGGCAGTCTTTTATAAACCAACGTTACATCATCCACTATCAAAAGAATTCCACACATATGTTGGCTGAGATCTCACAACCTTAGCTAGTCCATGAACTGTACCTTCCGTGCTCCTCTCGCGCAAGTGCCCGCATTAGTCGATCGCGTTCCACTATCAATTACCACCAAGTCTGTAAACACTCAACGACTCCCGAGTCTCGACATAGGCGAAGACCCGAATATCCAAGGCGCCTTTGATATCTGCGACCACCGTGCCCCGGTCCGCGTCGGCGACCCCAACATCACCACCCCAACGATTGCTTCCATAGTTCTTCCCTGGCTTGTGCTTGTACAAACCAAGATGGCCGGACTTGGACTCCCATGTCAGCAGATGATCGCTGTACTGAACAAACTGCGGCTGCGTGACACGCTGGTACCCCCTCGGCCTCTGCCCGGGACGGTTGCGGGGAGGGCTCACCTGCAAAGTGTACCAGCGGGTACACCCGAGGTTGTCCATAACCCACACCTCGGTCTTCTCCATCATCGGCAAGCGCTGCCGGACGGCGATGCCCAGCCTCCAGTGCACCTCCGTGAGGAACCACTTGTCCTGGTCGGATATACCATGCGGCTGTGGCTTGACGCGCGTGACACTCTCTTCCTCGAGGTCGAACGACATGATGTCCCCGTCGGTCCCTGCCCAGTACATGGCGCCATTGATGCTGACGATCCCGACGCCGAGGTCGCAGCAGCCCGGGAGAGTGGTTGGGATCGCTACCTCGCGCCAGGATTCCTCCCGGCCGAGCGTGAACACCTGGAGTGTGGGGAGCTCGCAGTCCTCGTCGTCGTCGAAGCGGCAGGGCACGCGCACGACCTTGTATCGCTTGGTTAATGGGAGGTACCCGAAGCTGTAGGCCTGGTGCCAGCGCCCGTGATGGCACCGTTGTTCTCCGTCATCATCGTCGTCGTCGCCACACGGACATGGTGGTGGCAGAGGCGGGACGTCCAGGGTCTCGCCGGTGACCGGGTTGGCCACGGTGATGGCGCCTCCGGCCACCCCGTCGTCGCACAGGCAGACCAGGCCGTTGCTGGTGCCGACGATGCGCATGCCTCTGCAGCGGGGAGGCGTGCTGCTCGTCCACAGGTCCCTCCGCCGCCCTGTTCGGTCGTCGACGACGAACGGCGAGCCTCCTCCTCCGTCGGTGACGACGAGAGTCTTGGGGCGGTAAGGAAACATGAACGAGCTCTCGTCGACGACGTTGCGCCAGTGTCGGGAGACGAGGCGGAACCGGCGGCGGGTGTTGGGCGGGAGCCGTAGCAGGATCTCCACGAAGGCGTCTGTTGGGAATAGCCAGCGGGTGCCCTCCTCGGGCGAATCCATTGTTCCAACACGCACGGTGCCACACGCGCGCGCGGCGTGGCGTCGACTGGATCGAGATGGAACGATGGATGTCGAGGGCCGTCACCTTCGTCGAGACCCCTGCTTTTTATATTGTCTTGCTCGTTTAGGTTTACCCCGCGGGTGTCCTTTTAGGTTTCCACACGTTGTGTTCGATCTACATTTGGTTAAAACCGGTTATGACTCCTACTCACCTTTGCCATGATTTCAGTCGGGCACGGTTTCGCGTGCATTGATCAAGTTCATTCGACGGGCACCGGAGAGAGCGAGAGAGATTGTACAGAACATGTCAGGAAAAATACTTTCTAATTCTAAGAGCGTCTACTCGTTTCAAAAAATTCTAAGAGCGTCTGCTATTATAAAAAAAATACACTAAGATGTCTCAAACGAATTGAAAAAATCAGCTTTGTCGAAAAGAATTAAAAAATCAGGGAGATTATGTACATATTCTATAATGTGCAAACATATATTCCTTCCGTCCAGAAAATATATCATAAATTTGTCTAAATTCGTATGTATCTTTTTGGGGGGAGGGGGGGGGGGGGGAGGGGGGAATTCGTATGTATCTAGACGCATTTTAGTGTATAGATAGGAGGGAGAGAGTAACTTTTTTCAAACGCTATTGCTCTTCACAGCGAAAAATCGCACTCAATGTAACCTTGAAACAAGTTTTCATTCCGCTTTACAAATAAAGCAACCATCCAAAAAAGTTTACAATTCAACATAGAATTAAAAGGTCTGCTAGGGCCACAACACAGCAAGCCCAAAAGACAAAATAAAAAGACAAGCTCTCGAAAGCGCGAAGCTCTCAACGACTGGAGGAGGTGTAGATCTAACACGTCATCTCCAGTAGGTGCCGAAGCATGTTACCTAGCCTCTCCCGTTGCCTACAAAGCAGGTACCATTTCTACAAAAATACATGAATTTGAAAACTTAGTCAAAAACATGTCGAAGGAAAACCTTCTCAATCACCATTTTATTACACATAGTCCACAAAATCCAGGACATCGCAGCAATCACCTACCATAAGAGGCATTGCCTCTTGCTAGTATTGTTTGCTCGGGTCTATAGGAATTTTCCAACATTTTGGGCCTGCCGAGCATGACCCAAAGCCTCTCGGACAAAGTTCCAAAGAAATTGAGTCGAGGGACAGTTGAATAATATGTGTGTTCCCGATTCTAGGATCCCACATAGTTGACATAAACAATCCCATGGGCCATGTCGCTTTATCACCTCTACCTTGGTTGAAAGGCGATCCCACAACATTGCCACAAAAAGATCTTTGTTTTTAGGGGTAACAACGCTTTCCACATGGGCTTTTGTCCAAGTTAGAGCAGGCCCTCTAAATAGGGCTTGATAGGCTGAGCTAACCGAGAAACCCCGCGAAGGAGATAACCGCCAAGAGATACTATCCTCTGACTCTAATAGTGATAGAGGGAAGCTATCCCTCATCTCTCTACACGATGTGGCTTCCTCCATGCCAAAGGTTCTACGGAATGCAATGTCCCATATTCTCTCCTGGGCCACTGAGTCTACCCTAAGCGAGGGTTGAGAGCAGATAGCAAAGATGTTAGGGTACTCCTCTTGAAGTGGGCAATCCCTAAGCCATGGGTCCAACCATAACATGGTACCCTCCCCATTGACTATGGAGAAGGTAATCCATAGTTGGATCATGCTTGATCTCCTAGATAGAACACAAGAATAGAGAGTTTTGCAGCGATCAAAATCCAAGAGTTGGTGTCCCCATAGGTATTTCTCCTTAATCAAATGGAACCAAATGCCTCATCCTCTCTCAGAATGCACCAAACCGATCTCAACATCAAAGCCTTGTTATTTGTTAAAGTGGTGAGAATATAGAATGCCTATGTCCCAAAGATCCTTGGGGCATAGATATCCGCCCATTTAACCATCTGATATTTATGATGGCCACTACGTCTTGCCATAAGAAGCACGACAACTCTTTGTCAAAATAATCATGCACCCTCTCTTGTAGGAGGTATAGTCCCATCACATACATGGGAAGGCTGGATAAGACGGAGTCTATGAGGACATTCTTGCTGTCTTTCAAACTGAAACTACCACACCAAGGTTTAGGTTTCGATCTAACATGGCCCACTAAGGGCTCCAGGTCCTTGATAAGTACCCTGGTGTCGCGGATCGACATCCGCAGATACGTAATAGGGAATGAGGTTATCCTAAATTTAGATTGTCGGATATCCTCTCCTGGTCGGGGGAACCCCAACAAGATCACCTCGCTCTTATCAAAGTTCATTCTAAGCATGGGCATATATTAGGAGCAGAGTAGGAGGAACTTGAGGTTAGCAATGTCTAGATCTGACCCCTCCACCATAATCACAGTGTCACCCGCATAGTGGAGGAGTGTCACCCCTCTAGGAATAAGATGCTTGCCATAGCCGAGATGTGGCCGACGATCTTAGCTTTCTCTGGGATCTCCTCAAGGGCATCGTCTACTATAGAGTTGAAGAGTAGGGCGAAGATGGGGTCCACCTATCTCACTCCGTGGGAAGGTCTAAAGTAGGGACCCACTTCCCGTTTATGTTGATCGCATTGCTGCCACTCATGAGAAACTGCATGATCCAAGTTATCAAACAGTCATAAAAACTTATGTGCTGAAGTGCCATGCATAAGAAGTGTCAATCCAAGCGATCATAGGCCTTCTCGAAGTCTAATTTCAGGAAGACCCCTTTCATCTTCTTGGACTTAACCTAATGAAGAATTTCAAAAAGATTTAGCACCCCATCATATATAAGCCGACCTTTAAGGAAGGCAAACTAATAGGGGTGTGTCAATGTCTCCATAACTGGGGCTATGCGTAATGCACATATTTTCGTGAAGATTTGTTGGATGACATTGATCATAGTGATCCGCCTAAACTGGATGATGTCCATGGCCCCCACTAGTTTGGGGACCAAAGTGATCACGTCAAAATTTAGGCGGGACATGACCAAGGTTCCGATAGAACTCCTCGAACATCGACATGATCACTGCCTGAATCTGATCCTAGAAAGTCTGGAAGAAAGAGACCTTCATGTATCTAATCGACCACTCTACCTTCTCTAGTAGGAAAGGAAGAGTCAGCTCCACATTCTCGTCAGTGGTAACCCTGGCCTAAAGCCGACTAGAAGTTTTCTGTTAACGTGACCTAAGAGCAGGGTCCCACCGAGAAAACCTCCTCGTAAAAGTACACATGGGAACATATATTCCGGGGGCCCTTCAATATCCTCTCGTCATCCTAAAGGCATGTGATAGAGCATTTCGTACGATGGCCATTAGCGATGGCGTGGAAATACGATGTGTTGGCATCGCCTTTGAGAAGTCAATTTTGGTGGCTCCTTAGCCGCCAAAAGGCCTCCCCGCTGTTTTAAATCTCCACCAGGAAAGTCTCAAGGGCGTATCGTGGAAACCACTCTTGCGCTATTAAGCCTGACGGGTGTGCTCTGCTATCATCTTGAATTGTCTCACGAACTGTGTAGCCATTTTGGTACAATTGTGCCAAACGTCCACGACATTAAACATGTGAGGTGCGTAGCTGTGTCTGCTCTTATAAAAACTAGATTTAGTGGTGCGCCTTGGCGCACGATCCCGTTAAATTCGTGACAATTTCCTTAGATAAAAGGTAAGCCGAATATATTTTTTGACTGAACAAATGAACTAAAAACCTGGAATGACTTACGATAAAAGCAGTTGCATATATAACCGAGTAACTTATTTGTACAGATCTCTAAATATGGCCTATAACCAGCTATCTGTAGCACCCAAAATCTGAACACGGGGGTATGAAATAGGGCATTAGGGGTCTACAAACCAGTTTCATCTTCTTTGTTTCACACTTGATTAATTCTGGAATAAAGCAAAGGCAATATTCAGAAATGGTGAAGTCAATATTCAGAAAAAGGGAAGACAATGCCTAGAGGAGAGAGTAGCATGTAAAGCAAAAATTGTAGCAGGTGCATGATATTTTTGATCCTTCCTCTAGATAGCATATACAAATAAAATATACAATTACCTGGTTTACTGAAGGGAATCAAATATTGTCTGAAACAGTGATGTTTTCGTGTTAAAAGATCAGTATAAAGGTAAGGGCATCTCAATCTAAGGCAATCACCATTGAAAAATCAGCCAAATATAACATCTGTATACATGCTTTACACAGAAGAATTATCAGCTGATGAAGAGTAAAAGGTAGAGAATACAAAGATAACAAAACATCAAACACGAGTGACACAATGATCAGAGAGATCACTACCCAGAATGGAAAATCAGAAGTAGCTAGCATAGAAGACGGACGTTCTTAATAATCTATACAGTCTGTCTGAGACGCATGTTCATAGTCGTAAAAATCAGATTCCTAATTGATGTAGTCATCTTCATGTGACCCAAGTAGTACCCAGGGAACATCTCAGTCTCAGTGAATTCGGAATCATCAGTCATATGGCTAAATTGTGCAGAAGGTAGAACATTATTTTGGTACAAATTGGATGCCTCCAACAGCTCCACGCTCCTACTTAGGGAATGGAAGCTGCACTTTCTCCAATATGACTTGTAACATCACACTGGTTGGGATCTCCTTGGTCTCCATGAGTCTCTACCATGGATCCTGACCTTAGAAGAAAAGGTACAGTAGTGAGGGCACAGTAAGAATTTGAAAGATGGAGCCTAGGAATTATGAAGTGACACAGATCATAAAGTGTTGTCTGATAGACCAAACTATTAATTGGTATTGCGGGCCTGGACCAATGATGTAATGAGTAGATAGCAACATTTTAGCTGGCTCTAAACCTCTAGCTTAATTCTCTATGCAGCACAGGCGCTAACTAATGTCTGGTAGATATTTTTTTATAAAGATACTACCCTCGATTATAAATACAAATATTCCACAGAGACTCATATCCCACAATATTTCACTTATTTTGCTCATCATGATTAGACAAACATAAATGGATCACACCAATAGATCACAACCCAAATAGCATCCAAACTACAATGTATGCTCCTAATTAACACTACGGACAATGATGAACTAATTGTATTTTTAGTAGATGCTAGTTGGTCCCTGGAATGCCCAGCCCTGTCGGTCTGAAGGTCGTCAGCACAAATCAGGCACACTGAAGAGATTTCATTCCATTATCATACGGACAATCTGAACCAAAATAAAATCAATCATAGTTAATGTCGAGCACACACGGGCAACCCAACTATTGTACCATGTAACTATTAACGATCAAATGCATGCACTATTTTAATATCTACTACTCTTGATGTGTTAAAATTAATATTGGCATGAGAAGATGATTTCTATCGCTAACTCTCCAACTATAATGCGCAAATAATACCGGACCTATCTAGAATAATCTTAGTGCTTCTAACTTAGAAGTATTCTACTCCCTCCGTCTCAAAATAGATGTCGCAGATTTATTAAAATTTGGATGAGTCTAGACACTATTTAGTATATAGATGCATCCATATTTTGACAAACCTGCGACATCCATTTTGAGACAGAGGGAGTGGTAGATTTTGAGTAACTTAACAATAATACTTGGATCAAAGATTAATAGGTTAATACTCTAAATTATATCAGTGATAGTACCCACACCAGTCTAAGGATTGGCTTAAAATGAGGAAGATGAGTTTGTATCATGTAAGAGATGAAGTGTATAAAGAAAAAAAACTGTCTCCTGCCATGGGTACCTCGACTGGTTTGAATTAGCATTTTTAGCGAAGAACCTATGGCAGAGAATTAAGCACAAAAAAGCATAAGATACTTGGCAAACCGAAACAAAACTTGTGAACTATAATGACATTTCATACAACTTCCATTTATTGGCAGCATACAATGCAACAACAGCCAGAACCGTTGTTTATTGACCCATATACAGAAAGAATGCACCTATTGCCTATATAATAAATTGGAGTTAGATACTCAATCTGCAAAGCAAGAAGACATCTGCACTACAGCCACTATAATGCACATGTGGAAGTTTACAAATGAAACATCGAATATGCAGAACATCACACAAATTACTAAGTAAATTTGCATCCTATCACTTTTAGTTAGATCACAATCGTCCAACTTCAGAGTTCTTTTGTTGCTAAAGCTCTAAAAGAGACACGAACCTCCGCTATTAGGCTTTGGTGATAGAGCCCAGTAAGAAATTCTTGACCTGGTTAAAGTACATATGAAGTGTCATAAAATGCTGCTATTTTGAGCTATATCTGGTTAATGTACATGCTAATACACCTAGATAAATTCATGTAAGCAAGAGAGAACGTTATAGAACCAACTTTGTAAAGGAAAGTATATAAACCATAGAAAAACATGGATGATTCTGAAAAATAAACGGATGTGTTTAGGTAAAGAAGCACAATCTGTAATAATACCTTGACTTATTAGAGCCGAGATCAGGACCTATCACTTCTCCTTCGCCAAAAAGTCAAGTAAAATTGCATAGAAGGCGGGAAAGTTATAGCCATTTTTAGTTCTCCATAACACAAAGTAAAATTGCATAGAAGGCGAGAAAGAATCCAATTCCACAATAACCTTGTGCTATCTCATATATAAAATAATGAATAAGAGAACAGTGACACCAGCTCACAATAGTCCATAAATTGTTCTGTTTATAGTCAGTGGATTTGACAGAATACCTGAAAACAATTCAAAGCTATTTTCATCGACAATCCTCGTATTGGTAAGAAGACCATGGACTGAAATATTAATAAAATAACACTGATAAAGGAATATAAACTTATACTAAAACTTTTATGGAAGACATGCTGCCTAAAAGGAGCAAATTATGTGAGAAGATCAAAGCATCGCAGCAAACACACAACCAATTAGAGGGGAATTATTTTAGATTTACATAAACCTCTGGATTGCTTCACGGTACTCTTGTAGAGCATAATGGAAAAGAGATATTTTAAAATCACATATAGTCTGCAATAGTAGGCAAACACTAAATTGAGTTATTTTATAGAGGTGTATAGAGTAAAATATCAATGGAAGAAACAACAGAATGACTCGTTTAGTTTCTCCCACCTCATTTTCAATGAAGGGCATAACATTTGAAATTTTTGAAGAAGGTGACCATCCTATAGTGGAAATTAAGATTCTGGCAGAGCTTGCTTGTTTAGGGATATTATTTCAACATTGCATAGTTTGCTTCTACAATCTCTGTAATCAGAAGAGCGAATAAGAAACTATGATTTTCAACCGCAAGCACTGAATCATTCTTTGCGTATGCTCAGTTTTCTAACAGAATAAAGTTCCAACATGCATAGAAAATTTCTAATCAATATTGTGTTCTCGACAATATTACCAGCGCTCTCCGAAATGATTTCTCATATATACAACGCATCACCATGCACGACCTACAACACAACAAGGCAACATTTCATCCACATGATGTACTTAATTTGCACCCAAAATTATCAACATGCTAACAAAATGAAATATCAGAAAGGATGCCTGCTTGGAGATAAACCTCAACCGGGCTGGAGAAAAAAAGGTGAGACATCCAAACAAGCTTCCTTGTATTACTGCCCTCATCCCCATGAGTCGCGGTTGTTACTCCTCCTGGTGGTAGTCATCTCCGGCGCTCATGGCAAGAACTCCCTCATATCCATACCATCCATAATAGTTCACCATTTTATCAACAGCAGAAAGGCACCAACCTATGTAGTTAAAACTATAAGTACTCTTGTTTTCTTCTTCCCAGAACAGAAATTATTTTTATTGCTGAGGCAAAACGGCTGGACCAAATTTGGTGAGTGACCACTCAAAATAACCGGGAGAACATGACCTACAATTTATCTCATATAAGCTTCTTCTTATCCGTCCATTTGTGCGGTCGAAAATAAGGATTATAGGCACCGAATTCACGAAACAACAGTAGAATGGAATTTGCCCTAATTATTCACATGGGATTGCTAATCTCTGACTAATCCACACAAATTTACCACCAATAAACAACCAAAATTCATCTAGAATAGGAGAAATCTCACCTCTGTGGTGAGAGCATGAGGATTATATCAAAAACAGAAAGGCACCAACCTATGTAGCGAAAACTGTACGTACTCTTGTTTTCTTCCTACAAGAACAGAAATTGTTTTTATTGCTGAGGCAAAACGGCTGGACCAAATTAGGTGAATGACCACTAAAAATAACCGGGAGAACATGACCTACAATTCAACTCATATAGACTTCTTCTAATTCGTCCATTTGTGCAGTCAAAAATAAGGATTACAGTCACTGAATCCATAAAATAGCAGTAGAATAGAATTTGCCCTAATCCTCCACATGTGATTGCTAATCTCTGACTAATCCCCACAAATTCATCACCAATAAATAACCAAAATTCATCTAGAATGGAAGAATCTCACCTCTATGGTGAGAGCATGAGGCTTCTTAAAGAGAGAAGTTGAAGAGGGCTTCTTATTCTCGTCCTCTTGCTCCTCTTCTCGATGGCCTGCAGCTCCTCCCGGCAACGACCTCGAGGGGAGAGGAGGCCAAGTCGTGGAGGCGGGCCAGCAACACCTTGCGCTGTTCCATGGCTTGATCTAGCAACCAGCGGCAGGGAGGAGAAGGGGAAGAGGAGGGAGGCAAAGAGGAGGGCGAGGAAAATGCAAGAGAAGAGGAGGCAGTGGCGGCTGGGCAAATGAGGGATATGCGGGAGAGATTGGGCTAGGTTTCAGTTGCCCTTTTATACCACACGTACATCATCTCCATTCCCTACCTTATCTAGCAACCAACGGTCCATATCTTTCAAAAGAGCCCATCTAACGGCCGAGTGACGCTAATCGTTGTGAGAGCTCCTTGGGGGGCACCAATTACATCTTTAGATATAGTAAGATGTCTCAAATAATTTCAAAATCAGGAGATAATGCATATTATGTAATGTGCAAACATATAAATTTTTATCAAAATAGCAACCAAACCGGATAGGAATTCTGGTGGGTTTCTCTAGCCAAAAATAGTAGTACAACGCACCAGCCCCTTTGCCATTTTTTTTTTGAAGTAACCCCTTTGCCATATTAGATGAGCGGCGACAGAAATTGAATTCAAAATCATCGAAATGGCTTATATAGGCTTTTTTGCTTCACGATACAGGACCCATTATCTACTTGGTCGTGGTCGCCCAAGTTCAGAGCATTAACCAGGCTGAGGGAGTCGGATTCGAAAATGACCCTGAAAGCTCCCAGGTTGCTTGTTCTTTCAACAGCCGCCACACAAGCACTAGCTTCAGCACGCAGGGCACTGCTTACATACTGCAGTCTACCAGCACCAGCCTCGATTAAGCTGCCCTCCTCTGAACGCGCGATAAAACCCCACGCACACTCCTCCTGACTCCTGGCAAAAAGCAGCGTCAAAATCGACCTTGATGAAATCTGATTTTTGGAACCTGCCAGTGTTCAGTGTTCAGTGTGCGGCTGCGGGGCATTGGCCTGCATTTCGTCGACAGTGAACTCCGCCGGATGTTTGCGTGCTTCGTAGCAAACTTCAACTTCGTCTGTTGACTGAATTTTCTCGCCGGCCTGTGTTTTGTTCGGCGCCGTGCACCAGTTCCATAGCAATATCCAAGATGATAACCACAGAGGGCTTCTTCAGGGCAAGCGACAGAACATGTTGGGACACCTGGCGTGCATTTGGAATATTGACTGAATTTTCTCGCCAGGATGAGATTAAATCCAAGGGATTTATTCCAAATTGGAACATAAATCGTGCGTGCAAACAGATGCACACTCCTCGAACTCCGGCTAACTATGTTGAAGTTAGCTAAATTATCTTTACTCTGAACTCCTCGGAAGAGGTGCCATGTGAAAATTCATACTTTCGGAGGCGTAAGAGGTTTCTGAATGCACCTACTTCAACGCCTAAACCCAGAGGTAATCCACATCTTGTACATCGAGACAAAGTCCTACTGTCCTAGAGTTACTATAAAAAAGTTCAGATATGATCGCTATAAAAAAGCTAACTCGAATTAGCACAAATAAAAGATTGGAGTTAACCTCCAGTTTGTCACAAGTTCACCACTCCAAATTATAAGCCCAATGCATACAAGGATAGATCATTTAAGCTCAACACATACAGGGTCGGACAAAACCCATTTATTTCGGTGAAAAGTTATAACCAAGCAAGTAATCCAAAATAAACAATGGCTCCCATCATCGAGCCATCTCTAAACCCTAGATGCAATTGTAAATAAGATCAGTCAGACACCGTTCACCAACATTTGTACACACTCAACGGCTCCGTGGTCTCGACATAGCACAATGTCGCTTTTACCCCGGAGTCGAAGCTATTGTAGCAACGTCCGAGACTGTTGATCATTGTCCCCCGGTTCTTCTCCGTGATCTCCACCACGCCGTGACGCGCCTTTCTTGTGTCCTCGTTTGCCATGTGTCTGAACAGGGTATCACTTCCAGGTCTTGTTAAGACGTACTTGCCGCTGTGAGCAAAGTGTGGCCGTGCCAGATATTGGCGGTGGTGCGACTGCCGGTACGCCTGGTTCCGCGGTTGATGATCCTGTAAGATGTACCAGCAGTTCCACTTAAGTTGTCCGGGCATGCCCTCCATGACCCAAACATCTATTTTTACAAGATTTTGTGAGACGTGGGTAAAAGTGATCCCTAGCCTCCCGTGCACCTCCGCAAGGCCCCAGCTGCCGGGTCTAGAGAGTATATCTGGCAGCGGCGCAAGGGATGCGAAGTTCTCATGGTTGAGGTCAAATGACATGATCCTTGCCTTTGTGCCTTCAAATGCCAAGTACATGTAGCCGTCGGCGCTCACGATGCCGGCGGCAAGGTCGCATCTCGCACCGCCGCCGACCATGGGCACATCCCGCCAAGACGCCTCCCCGAGAGTGAACACCAATACTCGGTCCAAGTACCGTGGAACGTGCACGATCTTGTACCGCCCAGTTGTCGGGTGGTACGTGAAGCTGTATGTCTTGTGCCACTTGCGATTGCCACCCGCGTACGGCGATGGCAACGGCGGGATAGACAGCATCTCTCCGGTGACCGGGTTGACCAGCGTGATGGCCCCGCGTTTTTGGTCGTCGCACAGGCAGATGATACCATTGCACGTGCCAATTATGCTCATGCCTCTGAAGCGCTCAGCCATGGCGCGACTCCACAGCTCCCTGGGGCGCCCATCGCTCGACAGGTCGTCGAAAACGAACGCGGTCTCCCAGGTGATGACGGCCGTCTTGGCGCGGTTCCGCAGGTCGGTGGCCGTGCGCGTGTCGACGACGTGACGCCAGTGCCGGCAGACAAGGCGCAGCCGGCAGCGAGTATTGGGAGGGAGGCGCATCAGGATGTCCGCGAGGACGTCCGGCGCGAAGGCCCTGCAGCTTGTGGTGCCCTCGTCCATGATCATCTCGTGGCCAGACCGCAGAGCACAAGTGTTGGCGGTTCGTTCGGGTTTCGCCGCGTTTTAGCCCGATCGATGCAGATCGCCTGCTTGGCTATCAAGTGTTGCTCTGATTTTGATCGGCCGGCAGCGGCAGTTATATCTAGCCAGGGTTACATGGTTATCGTGCGCAATCGTTTCCATGTGATCATATCTCACCGAGAAGAAATCAAATCCGATGTGTTGTATGGTACATACCTAAACTCCGAGTCAGGATCTGCATAGGAATCGTTAGAGGATCATGTAAGTGTTAATATAGCAGGGAAAAACCCCAGGCGTGACGGTACAAGAGGGAGTCCTTACTACTTCTATACCTATACGGACACGTATACATGACATACTATATTCGTCTGACATCTCAGTCTAACTATGCTGAAATTTTTCTTTTGCGAAATTTCACCGATCTATTCATAATCATCAACAATAGTACAAAAAATCCAAATTATAAATAGGTCACTGGATCACACAGGGACAACTACATATACTAGCATGAGTCAAAGATACGCCATCGTCCTCGCCACTCCATCACCGGAGCTAGGCAAAGCTTGTCGTAATAGAGCTTGTTGTAGTAGACAAACGTAAAATTATTGTGCTAAGGCCCAAATGACCAGCGTACCAGAGCAACAACCATCACCGAAGATGACAAACGTAGATCAAAAGAGACCGACCTCAAACCAAACCAAAAAATATGAAAAACGGCCGGGTTTTAAGAGATCCATCACACACACACACAACTCCACGTGCCATGTATCCATGCTAGACACAACCAGGGCGAGGATATGACGGGGAAGACCTTAGGATAGAGCCACTGTCTCAACATCCCGAAAAATACACTCAAAACAGTCTAAAAAACCGCGAGACCTCCCGTCGGCGAAGGGCCGTGGTCTGCCACGCCTTCAAGGCCCTAAGGCCGTCGGAGATAGGACAGACCGATGGTGTCGCCGGCGGAGGAAAGGAACCCTAGATGAATTTTAGCCCCCGCCTCACAAGCGCCTCTCTCTCTCTCGTACCAGGTACGCTTTCTAGCTAAATTATCTCTCACGTGACACAAAAAAGTGGCATCTATGATACCCTCCGTTGATCCTCCATTTTAAATGAGAGCAGTGCATGCTCATGCTCATCTCTTTCGAGGCTTCCTTTACTCCTAGGGATTTCTTCCCACCGGATTCTTTTGCTCTTCTTATCTTTGGGACATGGAGGCTTAGTTACTAGAAACTGAGGAGAGCGAAAACTAAGTCAAACAGGGAAGAGCTGTTTATGAGCATTTTAAGGCCGGTTGACAACATCCAATGTCTCCCACAAGGTACTCGGAAGAGGTGCGATATGAATCATACTTTCGGAGGTGTACAGAGTTTCTGAATGGGGCCATTTCAACACCTAAACCCAGAGGTAATCAAAGGTTTGTACATCGAGCTAAAGTCCTATGGTCCCAGAGTCACTAATAGTTCAACGATATGATCGCTATAAAAAAAACTTACTCGAATTAGCACAAATAAAAGATAGAAGTTAACCTCAAGTTTGTCACAAGTTCACAACTCCAAATTGCAATATCCATCGTGGATAGATCATTCAAGCTCAATGCATACATGGTTGGACAAAGGCCATTTTATTTGGTGAAAAGTTTTAACCGAGCAAGTAATCCAAAATAAACATTGGCTCGCATCGTTGTGACATCTCTAGACCCTATATGCGTATATAAAATAAGATCAGTCAACCACCCTTCACCAACATTTGTAACCACTCAAAGGTTCCTTGGTCTCGACGTAGCACAATGTCGCTGTCACCCCGTAATCGTAGGCATTGTTGATCGATCTCCCCTGGTTCTTCTCGCGTATCTCCACCACGCCATGACGCGCCTTCCTTGTGTCGTCGTTCAGCATGTGTTTGTACATGCAGCTTCCAGATCGTGTCAAGAAGTACTTGCCACTATGAGCAAAGTGTGGCTCTGCGAGATACTGGCGGTGGTGCCACTGCCAGTGCGTCTCGTTCCGCATTTTATGCACATTCAAGATGTACCAGCGGTTCCACTTAGGTTTTCCTATCATGCCTTCCATGACCCATACCTCTGTCTCGGCAAGCGTTTGGGAGACTTGGGTAAAAGCGATTCCTAGCCTCCCGTGCACCTCTGTAAGACCCCAGCTGCCTGGTTTAGAGAGTATATTGGGCAGCGGCCCAATGGACGCGAAGTTCTCTTGGTCGAGATCAAATGACATGATCCTTGCCTCTGTGCCCTCAACTGCCATGTATAGGTAGCCGTCGGAGTTCACGAGACCTATGTTGAGGTTGCATCTGATAGCACGGCCGACCATATGGACATCTCGCCAGGACGCTTCCCCGAGAGTGAACACCAATACTCGGTCCAAGGTTCGTGGAATGTGTACGATCTTGTACCGCTCAGTTGTCGGGTGGTACGCGAAGCTATACGTCCTGTGCCACTTGCGATAGCCACGCGCATACAATGACGGTAACGGTGGGATGGTCAGCGTCCCCGAGGTAACCGGGTTGACCAGAGTGATCGCGCCGCCACGCTTGTGGTCATCACATAGGCAGATGAGACCATTGCAAGTGCCAACCACGCTCATGCCTTTGAAGCGGCCAGCCATGCTACAACTCCATAGCTCCCTCGGCCGCCCAGCTTTTGACAGATCGTCGAAAACGAACGCGGCCTCCCTGGCGAACACGATTGTCTTGGCGCGGTTCTGCAGGTTGGTGGCCGTGCGCGTGTCCACAACGTGGCGCCAGTGCCGGCAGACAAGGCGGAGCCGGCAGCGATTGTTGGGCGGGAGGCGCATCAGGATGTCCGCGAGGACGTCCGGCGCGAAGGCCCTGCAGCTTCTAGTGCTCCTGTCCATGATCGTCGGCACCTCGATCGTCTCGTGGCCACCCTGACGAAGTGTTTGCAGTTTATTCGGTTTCCGCGTGTTTTAACCGGATGCGGGTTCCCTGATTGGGTGTCAAGTTTGCTCTGGTCTTGATCGATCGGCAGTTATATCTCGCCAGGGTTTTACATGGTTGTCGTGCACAATCGTTTAGGTACGTGACGTGATCTCACCGACGAGTAGTCCAATCCTACGTCTTGTACATACCTAAACTCTGAGTCAGATCTGAATACTAAGTAATCAAATCCATATATGTATTTGTTAGTACTTCCTCCGTTCTGAAAGAGATGTCGCATATTTATCTAAATTTACATGTATCTCATCATGTATTCGTGTATGAATAAATATAAGCTTAGACACATTCGCTATATCTTTTTAGGACGGAAGGAGTAGTATTTGCCTAACACGCCTCTCACGTCTGGTTAACACAAAAATACGTTCAATTTCCTTTTTATGAGTATTTAAGTCTTTTTTGAATAGAAATTTATAAACAAGGAGTAGGCCGACCACCTAGCTTGCCACTCAGACCATGTGGAATCGCTTACATGGCCGCAATGTTCACCGCACACGCGGTATACGCTGTGGCATGCCAGCAGGGCCCATCATATGATTTTGGTGATTCCCACTGCCCTCTAATCAAAAAGACCTATCCACAACCCAACCTTAGATGAGGGAGAAGTTAACGCTTGATCTTCAATCCAAGACAACGGAAGGGAGCCAAAGCCTTCTTCCTTGTTCAAAATCGTTTAGGGTGGCGTCTGATTCGGCGCTCGGAGCGGTGTCTAGGCCGGCTCCATCGGTGCCAAACTCCGGAGCTATGTGCCACATTATTGAACATTAGTAGAAAAAAGCTTATAGGTAGATCTAAGAGGTCAGCTAGAGTCTTGTACCCAAATCCCTCCGAGCAGCTTGGTGAAGAGAAGAGCTACCCAGCGGTTGAGTCTTCGGCGACGGTGCGGGATCGCCACACCAAGATCTCAAAAACTGCCAGGGTTTCAATGGAGAAATCTACCGCCAACGAGAGGAGCTAGAGGTTATTTTTTCTTATTTGTGCCTATTATCACCTGCTGTTAAGTTACTAAAAAACAATACACAATGAACTGAAAATCTCTTTTTTTTCAAATATATGGACTAGCTACGATTTAGCGGAGCTATATAATTCAAAATACGAGTCCACATGTACACTTCAAAAACTAGATTATGACTTGGAGAGGATTGTGTTCACGAAGGTCGTGAAAATCCTTGTGAGTTGCAAGAGGATTATATCTATTTCGCGGCTGGTTGATATGCTTCATACTAGGATTTTTTGGGATCTAGACACAAGGCAAAATTACTGTGGTTGAACAAGAGTGAGTCTTATGTGCAACTTGAGCACTCCCATCAGCTTCTGCAAGTTTAGAGGTGCAAATGATTGCTATAGTTAATGATGCTGGTGCACTACTACTAGAGGTGTTGCTGCAGCTTCTCCTGATCAAACTAAGCACCATATAGTTTTACAAGTGCACACATACACCACAATACTTGATGATGGAAAAGAAAGGGCTGTACCATCATGTAATGTGGATAAGTTGGTCGATTTCAAAAACATAACCATTGAATAGATTAGAGAGATGATTGCTGATCAAATGAACATGTTGATGGTCGGATTCATCGCATATTTTGTGATAATTCGTCCGTATAGAGGGGCGTCTTGGCATTACACACAAAAGTCCTAAAAAAAGTTTCAGGGAATTCGACATAAAAATTGGATTTTTCATTGCATTAGTGCAAAAAGTGGTGTCTTTTGTCAAGAAACTTCAAAAAAAGGATGCGAATTGTGGAAATTCTGAAACAAAATATATCTTCTATGATGGCCAATTCTAAGAGATTGTGATTTTCTTGACTTGTATCTATTTTCTTTAATTCAGCGATTTTATTCAAATTTAAAGTAATATACCATGACATGCGGACCGAACTTAGCTCTACCGACTTTACTATTATGTCGACGATAAGTGGGTCCCGTGTCATTTGGGTCCGACAATACCCTGTGCATTTGGGCCCTCACCGCAAAGAGGACGCAGTGGTGTGCCAAACTTTATTGCGCATGTGTTTGGTATTTGTGTGGCAGACTTAATTAATGATATGGCTCATTTGTTAGTCTACTTTTTCCCAAAGTTTGCCATCAAAAAATTTGGCCACACTTTGGCTTGGTAAAGAATCGTTGTGATCCAAAAATGCTTTAAATAACATGTTTTAATTCCATGTGCTTAGTTCAATTACTTTGTATGACTAAAACATTATCTAAGTTGTTTGATAATAAGAACAAGATCACCTTTGTGATTGGATCCGGTATAATACATGTACAAGGATCATTAGAAAGTCTGTATACTTCATCCCGCTCTTGTATTTGATGCGTATCATAGTTACATGAACTGACTATTTTAATGAGACACATGATGGTACAATTTGTTTTTGAAGGCGATAAGTATATCATTAGAATGGTCTTGCTTTTTATGAATCACACAAGGATTGATATCTTGTTTTATTCTTTGTCTGAAATGATCTGGCTATTCTATTCATAGAATACAATGGGTATATGTCTTGTTTGTCTGAGGCACTCTCCTTAAAATAGTGTTAGATTTGTGTTGTGTAGTGCCTAGCTAGTTTAAGAGGTACACGATGGCCTAGTTGCTTGATTCGTTATATTCATGTTATGTACATTCTAGTTTGATCAGTATGCATGAGGTACTCGAGCTGAGTGCTTGCATCGTTATGGCAGGCCACTGAATGTTTCAAAATTGTTTGACAATGAACTTGTGGGTTGTTTCCCAGGTGTGTTGTTGTAACTTGTTTTGTCTTTATTTCAGTGTTCTTCAAATAGATTTGTCAGCTTACAAAGCAGCAGTGACGCTAGTGCATGCTTGCATCGATCCATGACATCAAGTGTTCTAGTTATTTCAAAATAAAGAGATGTATAAGGCACTACTATTAATTGCTTGCTTCCTTGTATCAAACACTTTTGAAATTTTTTAACAATAGATATGGTTGTGCTCGCCTTGTAATGCTATTATAACTTGTTTTCTCTTTGTTTCTGGCTGTAAATATATCTATGAAGGCATAACAGAGAACCCCTACTACAAGTTTAGAGTTCTTCTCAGGGAGCAACAGTGAAATTACCCATTGCTCACGTTGGCATGCCACTTCGACTATTCCTCTTATTCCCGCAAAAAGATTATTTGGGTTTGTCCTCCAAGATGCCTTTGATAGTTGAACAAGAAGCTAACAAAACATATGCAGTAATCATCGTTGTATGCCAAGAGTTACATGAATTAAAAAACATGCAAGTTTTTGACGTAGAATATACTTAATAATCTCCTATGTAAGTCTCATGGTAGACCAGTTCTTACATGTCTCGTGATGCAAACTCCATAAAAGAGACCTTTTTGAAACGTCGGTTATGGTGTTTATCATTTGAGTTGTACTCGCTGGCGCAACCATAATTCATGATTTAATTACAGTCAAGTTATTTGACGGTTGTAATAACATGATGTATTTTCTAGTTATAATATTTCATTTTTTGTATTCCAATCACGAAAGCATTTTCAATTAATTCTACTACGATCATCAGCTACTCATATAACTCTTTCTGGCTGTAATGGGCCACAACAGCAAGGTATTTATGGGCACCAATGTCCTCACGTCTCCCTCCACACATTATTTCCTTGATCTGCCTGCACGGATGGGAGATATTAGTGCAACCACTCCGGAGGCAAAATGCCGGCGAGGTGTAAAGGAAGTAAATGAACAATATTTCGGTGTTTTTTCCTTAAAATATCCGTGGCATGCAGATTGCGGTGACATGGTAATTGAGATGACGTGTCTGAAGGAAAATGCATGAAGATGCGTTAGTAGGAATGAGATGATGTGGCATAGCTGCATGTTGAAAGAATTCTTATAGTGGGAAACTCCAATTTAGATATAGAAGATTAGGGTAATTCATGTTAGCATAAATAAAAGATAAAAAATGATCTCCAGAGTCAGTTCACAACTCTTGATTTATAACATCGATATCGATCATTTAAGCTTGGTGTGTACATGGTTAGAAAAAGGATTTTTTATTTTGATGTGTAGAAATTTTAAAGAAACAAATAATCTAAAATAAACATTGGCTCTCATTTCGTGCCATCTTAGACCCTATATATATCAGCAAACTATCATAGTCACCAACATTTGTACACACTCAACAGCTCCGATGTCTCGACGTCACCTTGTAGGTTCTGTGGTAAGGTCCAATATTGTAGATCATTTTCCCATCATATTTATCAGACACCATCATGCCGTGGCGCGCCTTTATTTGGGTCATGGCTTGGTATGTGTTTGAACAAGACATTATTTTGATCTTGTGTTAGGATATGTTTGCCCTTATGAGCAAAGTGTGGCCATGCAAGACGCTAGTGGGTATGCCACTGCAGGTACCCCTGCAAAATGTACCAGCAGTTTTAGGTAAGTTGTCCCGCCATGCCCTCCATGACCCACACCTCTGTCTTGTCTAGATTTTGTGAAACGTGGGTAAAAGCGTTTCCTAGCCTTCCGTGTACCTCCATCAGGCCCAGCTGCCACGATTAGAGAGTATATTCGGTAGCGACCTAATGGATGTGAAATTCTCTTTATCGAGGTAAAATTACATGATTCTTGCCTCTATGCCCCCAAATGCCAAATACATGTAGCCATCTACGCTCACAATACCGACATTAAGGTTGCATCTCGCACCACGGCCAGCCATGTAAACATTTCTCCACGACGCTTCCCCGAGCGTAAACACCAATACTCGGTCCAAGTATCGTGGAATGTGCCCAATCTTGTACCGTCACATTGTCAGGTGGTGTGTGAAACAGTATGTCCGGTGCCAATTGTGAGAGTCACCTCTGTACGGTGATGGCAGCGGTGGGATATTCAGTGTTTCTCCAGTGGCTATTTTTACCAGAGTGATGGCACTGTCATGGTTATTGCAAAGGCAGATGAGACCATTGCGTGTTCCAACCTGATAGGTCGGAAACGTATCTATAATTTTTGATGTTCCATGCTTGTTTAGTATCTATTTTGCTTTGCTTTAGAATTGAGGTGTTTTATATGTTTTCTGGTACTAACCTATTAACAAGATGCCACAGTGCCAGTTGCATGTTTTCTTCTGTTTTTTGTTCCAGAAAAGGCAGAAAATCAATATTCTCGAAATTGGACGGAACAAAAGCCAAAGTCAATATTTTACCGTAGGGAACACGAAGCCAGAGTACGAGACAGAGAAGAGCCACCAGGGGGCCACACCCCTGGACGCGCAGCCTAGGTGGGCCCGTGCCTGGGAGTGCGGCCACCCTGGGTGCCCCATGCCTCGCCTCTTTGCCTATAAAGACCCCCCAATACCAAAACCCTAAGTACCCGATCAATCTTCCACGAAACAGTCTGTAGCCGCCGCCACCATTGTCCCTAGATCGGGAGGGATCTGAAGCTCTTCTCGGCACCCTGCCGGAGGGGAGATTATCCCGGAGGCCTTCTCCTTCATCATTTCCAGCCTCTGGTATGAACCGTGAGTAGTTCCACCTTAGACTATGAAGTGACCCAGCATACCACTGCATGATGTAGTATACTATAGTCGTTGACATAACACCAATGAAACACCGTTCACTAGTATTACATCCCTCGGAATGGCACAACAGAAACACAACGGGTCCAATACATAGCTAAAGGTTACAACTCACTCTTTACATAAGATCCAAAGAACACTCTAGGTTAAACAGAGAGAAAGAACTTCTTACGGAGAAGAATCAAAGATAAACAACGCAATAACTAGTATACTATTAAGTCTAGTATTCTAGCTAAGAGGTTGGCATTGCTGCTATCGCAGCTCACTACAGAGATAGGTTCTTTGGTTAGAGATTGTAATTCTATCTATTCAGTAACTTCGTCTTCACTTGAGTTGTGGTATATGTTGTCTTCCTTGTCTTCATTGAAGAGCTTTAACTTTTGATGATTCCTGGAGCATAACTTGGTGTAGACATCGTCTTAATGGCTTCAGAATCTAGAAAGGGTTAAGAAGATACTTTGAGTACGGGCGTACTCAGCAAATTCACTAGAAAAGGAGTGTTTGATGCACTATAACTACAGCCACAGACCGTAGGTCGTAGGCAATGCAAGTTTTCATAAACATTTCTTCAAAGGTTGTTTTTATTTTGAAAAGCTATGTCCGTCAGCCTTCATGGATTTACCAGAACTTTCATGGAGTTCCTTTCCCACCGCGTTCGCAGCTCCTTCCCGGAATAGGGAGTAACAAGTTACAGTTATTACACTCTGCAGAGGTGCGTCACTTTACCCATGAGAGATCAACTCTTTGTTGCACAACCGGGCAGCTTATTCCCGTCCACCATTCCATGATGTGGGGCCTAGAAGATGATCCAAGCCAATCACGCCCCTTGACCTCAAGATGCCTCCTTGGTGTACACCATGCCCACATAATGAATTACGGCAATGGTTTGTACAAACCGTTAGATGTCAGAACTATCGTGGGATGTTGAGGGTTCTCACCCATATGCTGCATATCCTCTACGAATTACTAATTAATATGCATGCTACAAGGATAATAGCCACGACCTGCACATCCGGCTTCATGCGAGAGGAAGAAGATACAGCTGACTTCTCCGTCCCATTCCAAATCTCATGGTTAACGCGTGATATACGGCGCAAGAATCACTGGCGACATTGGTTGTTAAGTCCTAGATAATATGTTCCTTTACCACCGGAACTTTCATAGCAGGTTATTTCCTCATGGTAATTAACCTATAATCATATTATTATGAAAATAGTGTTTTCTGACCTTTTTCAAATGCAGGTGATGACAATACTGGATTTGCAAAATACTTTACAAAAAATAATCAAAGGACATGAGCAAGTGTGAACTTGCCTCTTGTGATTGCAAGATTATGCACTCACGGTCTTCGAGTCAGTATAAGATCCAAAATCTGAAATCAGCATCATTGGTCCAGTAAGGACTAATGTTTAAAGAAGCAATATGTTTTTATGCATAAGTAATGTGATGCACGTTCAAAAGTCGAATCCCGGATATAACGTTGTTCTAGGTTTTGGATTCCGGAAATGGTTACTTTGGAATGTGTGGGTTTTTTAGATAAGTTTCACATTTGTGCTTCTATTAGAGTTTATGAGTGGTTGTGAACAACACATATGTGGTAGTAAAATATATATACTTATGACATGCTAGTCAAAATTGCTTATACAAGAGTTCTTGTTTGAAGTGGCAAAAATAATAACCTTCGAAGAAAAGGTTTCTCTTCTAAGGTCTAAACACATTTTGTGGTTAGTTAGTGGTGGTTGATGTTATTTGTTTGCTCAAATGGTTTGGCTTGAGTTGCTTTATAGCTTAACTACTTCAGACCAAAGTTAACTATAAAACATATAGTAATGTTTATTGTATTATATTTAGGTTCTTGGAGACTAAAGTTAACTTTAAAATATAGATAGTTTTGAAAGTATAGTACTTATACATTTGTGTAATTTGATGGTTAATATAGTGTTATGGTAGTTTTTGTAATTTGATGGTTAATATAGATAGAAAAGGTTTGGTGTATTCATAAGTTGTTCTTGAAGGTTTTATTATAAATGGGAACCTTTTTAGAATAAAATCTTCATTTAAGGTTGAAGATAATTTAAATAAGAGGTATTTGTAATGTTTTAAATTATTTAAGCTTCATTTTATTAATATTTAAGACTAATACTATTTATTAAACTTAATTTACTCATTTTAGGAATATAGTAATTTTTATTTATCCTTATATGAATTATTAATGAAGTAAATAAGTTTAAATTTGAGTTCTTAAAATATTTAATTTTTTATTTACCTCACAAGTAAAATATTAGATTTTTAACATGTAGATATTATTTTTGTGATCATTTTGGTATACACATTTATTTTTGTGATTTATAAATAATAAGATAGGATTTTTATAATCCTTATTACTTTATAATTACTTAATAAATATTTAATGAAGTGAATTAAAAAGACATGATTATATTTTTAAATTAGAATTCTTATTTTTCTAAGATTTTTGGTATTTTACTTATATTATTTATCATTATAGGAATATGAATTATTAAAGTTTTATTACTTATAAAACATTTATTAATTAATATTTATTTAAATAATCAGCATAATATTATTTGATAATAGTTTTAAGTTGTAGATTTTATTTTTCTGAAATTTTTCATATATAATACATATTTTCTGAACTATAAATCAAAAGTTTATTAATTAGACAAGATTTAATCATTTATTAAATTTTTGGAATATTATTAATTGGATTATAATATTTTATTTACTTCCTAACAGAAAATACTTTTTACACCGCACTAAGAGTTAGCCCCAGTCACTGACTCGTGGGCCAGGGTCCACCTCATCTCTCAGGTGAAAGAAATACATTGAATTCGTCCCGATCTTTTACCCCGATCGATGACATATGGGCCCTAGGCCATGTCATCAGCCACGAGGGCAAAGACCAATCAAACAAGCTGACGTGGTTCAACCATGAGGTGAGCATGACGCAAGGATGGCGTCAGCACCACCACCGCCGTCAGTGAGTGGTCACCGGCGAAGATCTACGGCGTCCTAGCAAACGAAATGGACCTAGTTCGAATCAGCACAACCTACTGAACCTAAAAGTGGCAGCGCCGCTCGGAAATGGTCATCAGAGCTTCAGCTCCGACGAACTCCGACGGTGGCCTATGGTGGCTTACGGTGAAACGGCGATTTACAACGAGATCAGGCGATTCGAGGAAGCTGGAAGGTTCAGGATCTCACCCTGATGATGATAGAGTGGTCGGCGAGGACAGGCGCGGTCGGAAACGAGCTTCCCGACGAGGATTTCGACGAACTGTTGCGAAGGGGAACAGCCAAATTCACCCGCTCCAGTGCTCCCCTTGATGCAGGATTCTACCCAGAGGATCTACGGAGGACGGCGCTTCTCCATGGCTGCTCAGAATGGTGTGGGGAGACGTAGTTCGGCGGCGAGGAGTGGCTCTAGTGAGCTAGGGTTTCGGTTCCGTTTGCATCTGCGAGGATAAGGAGGAATTGGGGATAAGGATTGAGGCAGGGCGTCGCGGTGGCCTTCTTATCCCTTCCTGGAACGACGGCAAGTATCTTGAAGGCGCAAAGTGGCATGAGATGGCCGGCGTCGATGAGATCGCTACCTGTGTGCGTGACGATGACGACGATGCAACTTTTGCGGATAACCCCTAGCAATTTCTTTAGCTCAACCCGCGGTCCTCTCCTGACTCTACTTGTCAGTCACAGAAAGAAAAGAACTAGGCTGGTTACTGGGCTGTTGTGGGCTGCACAGGGGCGTCAGATAGGTGTAGGGTTGTTGGGCCACGGTCAGGTAGTATTTTTATTTGTTTTATCCTTTTTCTATTTTCTGTTTTCTTATTCAGATTTGAATTTGATTTATATTTTGAACCTTTCTTTGTATGATTTGTTTGCTGGATATTTACAATAATACTAAAATATACTTAGTCTCATTTGTGAAATTTTATTATATCATCTTTTTGAATTTCTTTTATTTACTTAACATGAACCCCCTTGTTAATATGTTATATAAACTATTCTTATTATTTCTGTTCCTATTTTAGTTAGGGATTTCTTGAATGATATATTCTTATCTGTTTATAAACTTAACTCTAAATGGGATTATAGTTTGAATATAAATTTTATATTTATAATGATCCTGGATCATTATTTGATGCATGAAACATGAAAGATAGTGATATGGTTATTACTATTCCCCTTAATTTAGAAAATGAAATGTATATATTCTATTGTGATAAACAAAGGGACTTAGGGTTTTGAATCATGAATTTTACCCTGGCTTTAGGGTTTTGCATATACATAGATCCCTTTATGGATATGTTTAAAGATTCAATAGCTAAACATGTGTTTTCTTAGGATAAGTGTTGACAGCCCCTTTTATAATAGAAAGTTATATTGAGAATGTTTCATAGAAAGGGAATGGATAAATATACTCCTAAGCACATATAATTCTGATGGTTGGAATTGACCGAGAAAAACTTATGTGATTTTTTATAAGAAAATATTCCTATAAAGTGATATAGACATAAGATAATGGTTCATTAGCATAAAATGAATATTATATTTGCTTTGAGATTTAGATTTGCTTGTTTACCAATAATTACTATCTTCCATAATTCATAATTCTAGACTTCTTATTAAAGAATTCCTTTCCTAGATATACTACCCTTTCGTATCTATCATCATGGTTAACATGATGGATTATTACTTCACTTGAATATCCTGATTCACCTATTATATTTCTAAACTTATTGACAAATCCATTGAATTGATACTAGAGTATTCATAACTTCCTCATATCATGGCTTGGTTGTATTTACTACTCTATTGTTGATAGCCTTCCATCCAACAAATAGTTCCTTCAATTTTTCTCATACTCTTCTTAATCATTCATTACTAATGTATACTAACTTTAAGTTACTTCTCTCATACCCTTCTTAATCATTCCAGCTACTTCTCTCTAAAGTTGACAATCCTTTAATATGAATAACACCACTTTTAAACTCTATGCTATACTAACTTTAATTGAATAATATCAGCCTATATTTACTTAACTCTCATGACTTACACTTCAATCCCTGAATTATATTTATGTGGTTTGCAAAGACTACTCTAGGATCACTTATCTCTACTAAGGTTCCAATCATGGTCTACCCACCAGTATTACTTATACTAAATATAAGCATTCAATATTGGTGGCCAAAGCATTACCATTATAATACTTTAATCATTTATTACTTAAGTTCTTAGTTGGCTAAGCAGGGCTTTATCTATAACACCCTCGCCTGATAAGGCTGAGTTCATGTGTATAGTGCCAATCCCTGGATCGGTTCACTGGCACACACATTACAAAATGATACCAAATATAACTGTGCATCATAAATACAACGAATATGATCCAGAATTTACATTATTTATTCAAGTACACAGCGGAAAACGAATACAAGGTAGATCTCCATCCTTCAAATGTGCCAGAGGCGAACAATTGTTGAGTGGAGTATCGCGACCTATGAACGATCACTCAGATACGATATAACCTGCAACATGAAACGTTGCAGCCACTAATGGTCAATACATTGAATGTATGGCAAGTAGGCTAGAGTGGTTAACAACAGGTCTATCAACTACATGCTTATTTGGCCAAGTGGAGTTCAGGCTCATTTGCATAAAACAACAGTTTTATCCTAACATTTGTAACAAAGTAGTTTTCCAATACGATAAATAGGACACTCTGGTTCACTCCCAGGTGCTCCTACCCAATTATGTTCACCCAACAAGTTTTAAGTAATTAAGAAATAAGGATGAGTGAGAAATATCATAGCATCAGTATCAGGTCGCTCAAATTGTCCATAACCCGGGACACGGCTAATCAATAGTTTATACACCCTGCAGAGGTTAGTACACTTTACCCATGTGACTTGACCAGCCCAGCTTGTACCACCACTCTCATATTGGGTGATGATAGGGAGAAGTCCAAGAAGGAACCGTTCGGGAAGTAGCTCCCCAATCCCGACGCGCACCGGTCCAACCTACACTATCTACATCTCTGGATACACGGGTTCGAGTTACCACAACCTACTGAGTTCAACCAACCGCCCATTCCATTATTGGCACATGGTTGCACACGAAAGCTTCCAAACAAAGAAACCAATCATTTCTCAGTGTCCTGGGTGCCTTTCCGCAATGATACCACCAAAAATTATTAATCCCATCACACCCAGGAGATTCATTGATTAAGTTGTTTTAGTTTTCGCAAACCAACACATTTAGAAACAACTTCAGTGATGTAACCCAGCCCTCGTTCATCATAGCATGGCTAAGCACATCTACCAACGGTGGCTCATAAACAAGGAATGCTAGGGAATAATATGGGACATAGCATAGCATATACACATCAATTCCTACATATGCAATTCTACAAAACATCTACAATGCATAGGAAAATAATAGGACATTTATGACCAAGATAGCACCACTTGCCTTTGATGTAGATGTAGTCGATTAGATAATCCTCACAATCCTCATAGATATAATGGTTGCACTCGTCATAACCACAATACTTGCAATCATAGTAGTCGCACTCCTTGCAATCTAACGTTTGAAGCAAACACAACAAACACCATTCAAAACATTGCAAACATACAACAGTGCAACATTACAAGAAAACAATGATGAACAGATGCATACATGACGATTTAATGAGTCACAATGGTTGCATTTAGTGTTCTGGACATAATTAGATTACATGATGCATGTGGAAAGTCATTTAATGCACTAAAGCTTTTATTACTAAAGTTGTATCGATTTAATATGGTGTATACCACTTTAATTGAACTAAATATGTTTATGTCGTATTAAATTATGAACTAGATGCTACTGGATAGATAATAATTTGAATCACCTAAAAAGGAGTTATAGATATTTTCCTATGATTAAAACACTATTTTAATGGGTTTAAATATTTCTGTATGAATTTCTGTTTTAACAGTACCAAATAATTTGTCATGCAATTTCTCTGTATAGATATTGTGAATACAAAACCTTAGCACTTGGATTCACCCTAATCGGAGTTATAGATCTTTTTGTATGATTTAAATAGTGTTTAATGGTTTTAAATGATTCATATAGTTTCTGTTGTCTAAAAATCAAACTAAAATTATATCTGTAATCTCCACGGAATTGTCATTTCAGGGACATATTATTTGTAATTTTCTGAATAGTATTTATTTTCTTATGAATTTATTACTCTAAATAGCCATTAAACCATTTAAATCTTCACGGCAAAACCTTACAGTAAAATGCTGAACTAATTGCATATTCATGATCTACATGGAACCAGCTTTCCATCGGTATATAATTTATATTTTTGTGACAAGCAATTAATTTACTATGAATTTAATGATTTATAAAGCCATTAAAACTAATTAAATTTCTACGGGTTAAATAATCTGCAAAGGCTATATCCAACCAGATATTATTAAAGTACATTACAGTAGCTTCAATTTGATATATTATTCATATTTTTCGGAGTTACAGATAATTTCTTATGAATTTATTAACCTAAAAGACCATTAAAACTAATTAAATTACTGCAGTAACCACGTACAGTAAAAGTTGGATCTATTCTGATAAGATGATTCTACGTAAAATTATCTTCAATTTAATATATTATACGCAATTTTTGGACATGGTATGAATTTCTAATGAATTTTACAAGTTAGATCTATAATATGCAATTTTAAATTCGAACGGAATATTCCAGGGAATATTCCGCTGACTGGACAGGTTGACTTTGCATGCTGACTGGGACTAGATGTTGACCTTACATTGACGTGGCGTTGATGAGGAAGATGATCGGGATGACGACATGGCACACACCGGTTTGATTGGATTTCGACCGTATGGATAGGATCCGGTGGCTAGAAGAAGAGATTGATCCGATTTAGGCTCAGAATAGATAAGAAATAGATATGTGTTAGAGAGACAAATCCATAGGTCAAATTGAAAAACTCAGAACATGAAAGTTGTGGGAAATCATTATTCCTACCTTCTCACCAAAGGAATTTGGATTTGAAGAAACGAGCGCGAGTACATCTTGGATTTACACCGTAAGATCTGAAATATTGCGATACGAAATTCTCCGGCTGTGGTGGATGAAAGGAGGTGAGGTTTGTCGGAATTTAAAGATTTTGACGATTCCTACAACTTTCGTTTTTTGACCGAAGGCAAACGACGAAGTCTAGATGGGTTAAAAAGCGAAATAAGATTCGGGCATGTGTAGATTCGGGATTTCGAGAAGGGAAACTCGTACAGCTGTGGCTCCACGAGATTATATGGAGGTTTGGGATTGTGTAGAGATAGGCCTTTGAGTAGGGAAGAAGTAGAAACAAACGGAAGTCGATTCACAGTTGTAGATAAAAAGTTATAAGAGTTTGAGTAGAGATAGGTCTAGAAAACAGATTTTTGCACGAATTTTAAAGCAAACTTGGGCACGTACATACGTTCCTGGCTGGTCGGTCGGGTCGGTCCGGTGGGCCGGCCCGTTTAGTTTTTTTTTACTTTTTTCCTCATATTTTTTGCATGCGAACTCCAAATGACACGATTCTTGTTTCTAAATTTTTCTAAAATCGAATAGATCATTATAGGATCAAATTTGTAATCTTTTTACTAGTTTGGAAGTAGTGGATTTATAAATCCTTGTATATTGCATTTATTTATATCTTTATGTGTTTGTATTTGTTCCATAACTTTTTCATACTAGCTCCAAATGAGCTCAATTTTGTTTCTAAAATTTTGTAATATTAATTGGATCTTTTTAGGCTATAATTTAGCTATAATCCTTGTCTTAGCAATAGTGGGTTTTATAAAGTCAATTTAATTCCTTTAGGAACATTTGGGCAAATCAACTATAGGATTTAGATACCAGGATTTGGATTCAGTTTGTGAGATCTTTGAATGGATGTAATGAAATGCTTATGAATGCTTCATGATTTTCATTTTGAAATCTTGCACACCAATTCTACAATCCATAATCAATCCATGCCCTTTTGCCTATATGGCTACTTAGGTCAAAACAAAAGAATATAAGATTTTGAATTCAAGGTTGAGAGGATTTTCTATTCAAAAAGTTTCTTCTCTTTGAGAATTTTCAACATAGTCAAACAATCAATCAAACTTATTTATTTATTTCACATTCCAAAATTAGGAGAATTTTGGGATGTGACATTATCAATCCTACCTTTTATTGTCTGGAAATTATCTTCTTAGTATCTTATATTGGATTAAGGTTATTAATGGACTATGTGTTGGAGATATGCCCAAGAGGCAATAATAAAGTGGTTATTATCATATCTTCATACTTATGATAAATGTTTACATACCATGCTATAATTGTATTAACAGGAAACATTAATACTTGTGTGATTTGTAAACATAAAAGAGTCCCTAGTAAAGCCTCTTGTTAAACTAGCTTATTGGTTAATATATGATCATAGTTTCCTGATCATGAACATAGAGATGTTATTAACAACAGGGTCATATCATTAGGAGAATGATGTGATGGACATACTCCTATAGTTAAGCATAGCATAAAGATCAAGTCATTTAATATAGTTCATTTGCTATAAGCTTTCTGATACATAGTAACCTAATTCCTTCGACCATGAGATCATGCTTATCACCATCACCGGAAGGATGCTTTGATGACATCAAACACCACACCGAATCGGGTGGCTATAAAGATGGCATTGAGTGTTCGGAAAGTATGGGTTGAGACACATGGATCAAGAGTGGGATTTGTCCATCCATATGACAGATAGATATACTCTGGGCCCTCTCGGTGGAATGTCATCCAATTAGCTTGCAAGCATGTGACTGGCTCACAAGGGATCACATACCACGGGAACGAGAAAAGAGTACTTATCGGTAACGAGGTTTAACTAGGTATGCAGATATACCGACGATCAAAACCTCGGATAAGTAAACTATCGTGAGACAAAGGAATTGGTATCGTATGTAAGTGGTTCATTTGATCGCAAAGTAATCGTAGAAATATGTGGGAGCCATATGAATTTCCAGATTCCTCTATTGGTTATTGATTGGAGAAGTGTCTCGATCATGTCCGCATAATTCACGAACCGTAGGGAGACACACTTAAGGATTCGATGTTGTTGAGTAGTTATGGAATGATGAGTAAGAGACCGAATGTGTTCGGAGTCTCGGATGGGATCCGGGATATCACTAGGAGATCCGGAATGGTCCGAAGAATAAGATTCATATAAGGAAAGTCCTGTTTCGGAGTTGGGGAATGGTTCCGGTGTTTTCATCAGGAATGTTCTAGAAGGTTCCGGAATGTCCGGCACTCCGGAGGGGAAGGGTACATGAATGTGTTATATCAAGTTGGTATGATTGCATCATGTACTAAGTGTCATCGCTGAACAAAATAGAGGGTTTAATCAAATCCTTGTTTGAAAAAGTCAAACGCCAATTTGAAAGTCAAACGGCTATTTTTGGGAAGTGGAGAGGGAGGTGGAAACCGAGTTGGGGAGGAGTCCCTCCTCCACCGCCGGCCCACTTGGGATCCGAGTTGGGGAGGGATTACCTTCCCCTTGGCCGACGCCTACCTCCTATAAGAGGAGGGGCAGGGCTCCCCTCCTAACACACAAGTTTGCCCCCTCTAAACCTAACCCTAGCCGCCGCCGCCCACCATAGCCGCCGCCTAGGGTTTCTCCCCTAGCCGCCGACTTGGGCACCTCCAAGCCCTAGCCGCCGGCCCTAGCAACCCCTCCTTGGTGTGTCTAAACCCTAGAACACCGAGGGCTCTCTTATAGTCCACCATACTCGCTCCGGCTTAAGGCGAAGCCCTGCGAGATCTCCCCTCTACTTCCGGTACCATGCCGTCGTGCTGCCGGAATCGCGAGGAGAGTGCTACAACCTCCGCTGCCTGCTGGAACAAGGGAGAGGAAGGTCTTCATCGAAAATGTGACCGATCATGAAACGCTGCCGAAACGCAGCGCCGGAAGGATCGTCTACGCGATCTTGAGATCGGAAGTGTACGACTACATCATCCACGAGAATCTGCTCTCGTTAACCGCTTTGGATCTTCGAGGGTTAGTACTCTATTGACTCGTTGCTACAATCTAGTAGATAGATCTTGGCTTGATCATAGATTAGATCTTGATTGTGTGTTCATGCGGTAGAAATTTTTTGTTTTCCATGCTACGAACCCCTACAGTGGTATCAGAGCCGTGTCTATATGTAGATTTGTTGCACGAGTAGAACACAATGGTCATTGTGGGCGTTGATGCTTTTGTTGTCGATTGCTTCTTGTGTACTTTGCATCTTGCGCGATGGTGGGATGAAGCGGCCCGGGCTAACCTTACATGACATCGTTCATGAGACTTGCTCCACGCTTGACATGTAACTTGTATTGCATAAGTGGCTTTGCGGGTGCCTGTTTCTCCCAACATAGTTAAGATTCAATTTACAATGGGTGATTGAGAATACTAGTATCAATGTTGTGGTTCTTGTTCGTAAGTTAGAACGACATTTATTGAAAGCCCCAAACCACGTAAAACATGCAAAGAAAATTAGAGGCGTCTAACTTTGTTTTGCAGGGGTGTGCTGTGATGTGATATGGCCATGATTGTGATTATATATGATGTATGCAATGTTCCTTATTGTAAGTTGGCAACCGGCAGGAGCCATATGGTTGTCTTTAAATTCTGTTAAGACCCGCGTGTCTATTCAAAGTAGTTGTAATAGTTGATGCTGGTGGAAGACAACCATGAAGCGGCGCCATTGACCTTGACGCCACACCGGTGATGATGGAGATCATGTTCGTGCTTGAAGATGGAGATCGGAAGCACAAGAACAAAGGCCATATCATATCACATATTATGAATTGCATGTGATGTTAATCTTTTTATGCATCTTGTATTGCTTAGTTCACGACGGTAGCATTATAAGATGATCCCTCAAGCACACAATTTCAAGTTTTAAAGTGTTCATCCTTAGTAAGCACCGTTGCTAAAGCTCGTTGTTTCGAAGCACCACGTGATGATCGGGTGTGTTAGATTCTGCGAGTGTATACAACGTGAGCAAGCCAGATTTGCTCATGCGGAATCTAAGGTTTAATCTTGACGAGCCTAGCATGTACAGAC
This sequence comes from Avena insularis, assembly GCA_023614405.1. Classification (NCBI taxonomy): domain Eukaryota; kingdom Viridiplantae; phylum Streptophyta; class Magnoliopsida; order Poales; family Poaceae; genus Avena; species Avena insularis. The sequence continues at coordinate 305,375,806 of CM042685.1, forward strand.
ATGGTCTCGGAACACGGATCACCGAAAGGTAAAGCATGAGTCATATAGTAGATATGATGAACATGTTGATTGTTCGCCATGGAAGCTACATCAACTCTCGTGATGATCGGTTTTGATGTGGTGGATTTGGTTCGTGTGATCACTAAAACAATGTGAGGGATATTGTTTTGAGTGGGAGTTCAACAGAAATATGATTAAAAGTTGAACACTATTTATCATAAATTAAATCAATGTGAATTTGCATAATTGTTTTAGTCATTGGCATCCGTTTACCACCTTGCGCTTAGTTATAATTGAGATGATAGAACTATAGAATTCTGGTTAGTTACTTTACGAACTGGTATCGTATTGTTTTTGAAGTGTTAATCTAAAGTTTAAAAGTCCTATTGCAAACTTTCAGTAAGTTCTGGTTACTCCATGAAGTTTAATAATTGGTATTAAATCAAGAGTGACAATTCCAAGTGTTAGTGTATGAGTATCATGTTTGTCTCCATGATTCTTGATATTCAAAGAATTGTCTTAATATCAAGGTTATCTAGGATCTGAAAGAGTTGTTTCAGAAACCATGATGTGTGGAAGATATTGTGATATCTGAAACGAAGTTTTGGTTACAACATGATAAAGTATAATATGGCAAAAGTCATGTTCTCATATTTGATGAGAATTTGCAAAAGGTTGGAGACACTAGTTGTCCTAATCCACCAAAAGGTTTTGGAGAGCAACATTATACTCGCGATTCATCTTTATAAGCTAAAAGTAGCTTGATCATGAATAATTCCATGATAAGGGTGAATATTTGATGTAGGTAAAATATTTACCACGCCAAGAGATTACTAAAGAATGGAATTTGAAAGCACACCAAACATTTGATGATGGTGATCTACTTCAAAGTGCAAGTCCAAAGACATTGGTATTTAATTATACACGCTTTAGACTATGTGTCATATGTATGACTCCACTATTGATGTTGATAGATTCTTTCAAACAGAAAATAAATACTGAAAGAGAATCTCATAAATATATGGCAGAAAAGAAAAGACTAGAATTGTTCAGTTTAAGTATATAGATGATATACATGTTATGGCTATATTCTTTGCTTATTAAACAATGTGGTTCTTAAGTATTTGATACTGAATTTGTTGGTGTGAATCGTCATACGAAACAACACAATTCATGAACTACAATGGCCTAAGTAACTAGCAAAAGAATATGTGATGATGTTCATTGAGAACAAATAAAGGGTTATTGTGTTGCTCGTTAAACATCAAAGCTTGCCTTCAAGATTTGTTTTATCAGGTATTATGAGAACAAAAGGGTTGTTCAAATAATTGTCGTAATCCATAAAACATGGATGATTCACAAATCTCGTTGGAGAAATCACATCCATAAAACTAGTGCTAAAAATGTCGAAAGACAAATTGATTGAAAGATCACTTAGGAAGTGACATCGCCATTTAAAATTATATTGGAAAGAAAACATGAAGAAACTCCATGTGGATGGAATTTTGGAGTATTTTGATTTTGATCACATGACGCTTGTAAAACTTTCCTAGAGCTAATTAAAACTTCGTTCTTAGGCAAAAAGGGAATGAATGACTAGCTTATTGGAACTTGTACATATTGTTGTATGAAGTCCATTATGTGTAGTCAAGAGCGATGGATTTCAACTTCATATGCTTTCTCTGAAAATTTGAGTGAATATATGAATATTTACTTAATAAGGATGAAGTATGAAACATTTGAAAAAGTTCAAAGACTTTCAAAATGAAGTGCAAGATCATTGTAACAAGAATATAAATAGTTTATGATAAGATCATAAAGGAAGATATTTGAGTTACAAGTTTAGCATAATACCTAAGATTTAAGGAATCGTTCTGTGGATTTGCATTTTTCGAAACACCATAAGAGTATGGAGCGTTCGAGATATGTAATTAAACCTTGTTTGACATGGTAAGATCAAAGGTGTAATTCATAAAACTACCATTATATTTTAAAGATTAAAAGCTTGAGAGACTACCGTTTTTCCACTAAAAAGAGCTCCATCATAATCCGTTGAAATGACACCATATAAAGTTATGGTTTGGGATAAAACCCAAGTTGTCCTTTCTTAAACATTGGTATGCTATGCATAAGAAAGATGTGTGCAACCAAAGTCGGATGAACCTATCTTTGTATGTTATTTCAAATAACTGTTCCTCCATAACATCGGAGACAAAAGTGTTTGTCACTTAGAACGTCAAGTTTCTTTGAGAAGGAATTTTTTTCGTGAAAAGTTAAGTGGGAGGACAATAGAACTTTGATAAGGTTAAAAGAACCTTAGCTATATGTGCAAAGTTGCGCAGCACCGAAAAATGTTCCGGAGGTAGCAACAATGCTCATGGCTCACGTGCCTCAGAGGTTGTGGTCACGGAGATCTAAGTTCCTATTGAAACAACTAAGTCGGATAAACAATCAAATACAAAGATTTGAGAGTTAAATCATTATTTGACAATAATGATCCGACTGCATGCAAAGAAGCGATGATGGGCCCTAACTCCGTCAAATGGCTTAAAGCCATAAAATCCGTGATAGTTCCATATACGAGAGATCAAGCTTTGAACTTGAAAGACCCTCTAGAAAGGTACAAGACCTTACAGTCGTATTTGGATATATAAACAAATGGACATGGATGTTTCACATCTATGAAATAGTCGACATGTTGGGAAAGAGTTTACAACAATGTTCAAAGGTTGACTATGACAAGATTTGATCTTTCATAGCGATATTTAGTCTAAACGGATTAATGTAGCAACCACTACATATAATTTTGTTATATGGTAGTTGAATAAACAAAACAAGTTCTTCTAATAGAATTGTTACCTAGGACGTGTGCTTAACACGGTCCATAGGGTTTTGTTAATTCAAAGGATGCTAAAAGCATATGCGAACTTCAATGGTTGAAGTAAGCATTGCGGAGTTGGAATCTTCACTATGATGAAACTGTTAAAGGAGTTTAAATTCGTCGGAGACAATGAAGATGCTTGCATTTGCAAGAAATTAAGTGGGAGCGCTAAGAGATGTTTCTAACACATTATGTGGAAGACATATTATTGATTGGAAATGATGTATTTTTATTAACACAGGATAAGAATTTCATCCCGATGAAAGACTTAGGCAAAACCCAAATATTTGGCATCAATAGACGCTAATATGGTTGTGCCGAAAGTACATAGATGATGTATTGAATGAGTTCAATATAGAAACTACAAGAAAGGTTCTTGTCACACAGAAAGGATTGAATGAGTTCAATATTGATGATATATTCAAGTGTATTGACACTGGGTAAGTGAAACAAAGATTCAAGTATAGATTGATACTTGATGTATGAAATCACAAAGAGTATTTATATCAATCATACTGTGATATGTACAAATCCAGATATGTCCTATACTCTAAATGTTATGAGCATATACCAGAATGATTCATAAGTTGATCATTGGACAATAGTAAGGATATTCTTATGATCTTTTGGAAGAACTAAGAGTATATTATTTGTAGAAGTGACAAATAGATGGTTAGTTCATTGTAAAAGTACTACATTGATACTAGTTTTGTCACAAAGTACAAATTAAGTTTATCTCAATCTAAACTAAGGGTGGCACAATAAAATGGAAAGTAAGTTCCATAATGGATTTGGATGAGTTCCAAAGTTAAGACATTGTGACAGATACTACAACAAAAGGCTAAGTATATGACTGCTATAATAGCAGCTAAAGAGGGCATTTGTGTCAATTAGTTTGATATCAAACTAGGTGTAGTTCACAGCGAGATAATACTATGAAGATATATTGTACGACAATATTATCAACATGTTTTAACCCCAAAGAACTAAAGGTCTCACCAAAGGACCAAAATTATACAAATCCATCTCATTAGAGATATGCCCAAGAGGCAATAATAAAGTGGTTATTATCATATATTCATACTTATGATAAATGTTTACATACCATGCTATAATTGTATTAACAGGAAACATTAATACTTGTGTGATTTGTAAACATAAAAGAGTCCCTATTAAAGCCTCTTGTTAAACTAGCTTATTGGTTAATATATGATCATAGTTTCCTGATCATGAACATAGAGATGTTATTAACAACAGAGTCATATCATTAGGAGAATGATGTGATGGACATACTCCTATAGTTAAGCATAGCATAAAGATCAAGTCATTTAATATAGTTCATTTGCTATAAGCTTTCTGATACATAGTAACCTAATTCCTTCGACCATGAGATCATGCTTATCACCATCACCAGAAGGATGCTTTGATGACATCAAACACCACACCGTAACTGGGTGGCTATAAAGATGGCATTGAGTGTTCGGAAAGTATGGGTTGAGACACATGGATCAAGAGTGGGATTTGTCCATCCATATGACGGATAGATATACTCTGGGCCCTCTCGGTGGAATGTCATCCAATTAGCTTGCAAGCATGTGACTGGCTCACAAGGGATCACATACCAAGGGAACGAGAAAAGAGTACTTATCGGTAACGAGGTTTAACTAGGTATGCAGAGATACCGACGATCAAAACCTCGGATAAGTAAACTATCGTGAGACAAAGGAATTGGTATCGCATGTAAGTGGTTCATTCGATCGCAAAGTAATCGTAGAAATATGTGGGAGCCATATGAATTTCCAGATTCCTCTATTGGTTATTGATCGGAGAAGTGTCTCGATCATGTCCGCATAATTCACGAACCGTAGGGAGACACACTTAAGGATTCGATGTTGTTGAGTAGTTATGGAATGATGAGTAAGAGACGGAATGTTGTTCGGAGTCTCGTATGGGATCCGGGATATCACGAGGAGATCCAGAATGGTCCGGATAATAAGATTCATATAAGGAAAGTCCTGTTTCGGAGTTGGGGAATGGTTCCGGTGTTTTCATCGGGAATGTTCTAGAAGGTTCCGGAATGTCCGGCACTCCGGAGGGGAAGGGTACATGAATGTGTTATATCAAGTTGGTATGATTGCATCATGTACTAAGTGTCATCGCTGAACAAAATAGAGGGTTTAATCAAATCCTTGTTTGAAAAAGTCAAACGCCAATTTGAAAGTCAAACGGCTATTTTTGGGAAGTGGAGAGGGAGGTGGAAACCGAGTTGGGGAGGAGTCCCTCCACCGCCGCCCACTTGGGATCCGAGTTGGGAGGGATTACCTTCCCTTGGCGGCCTTTACCTCCTATAAGAGGAGGCAGGGCTCCTCCTAACACACAAGTTTGCCCTCTAAACCTAACCCTAGCCGCCCACCATAGCGCCGCCTAGGGTTTCTCCCTAACCCGACTTGGGCACCTCCAAGCCCTAGCCGCCGGCCCTAGCAACCCCTCCTTGGTGTGTCTAAACCCTAGAACACCGAGGGCTCTCTCATAGTCCACCATACTCGCTCCGGCTTAAGGCGAAGCCCTGCGAGATCTCCCCTCTACTTCCGGTACCATGCCGTCGTCTTTTGGGAATCGCGAGGAGAGTGCTACAACCTCCGCTGCTAGAACAAGGAGAGGAAGGTCTTCATCAATCTAACGTGTGACCGATCATGGAAGCGCTGTCGGAACGCAGCGCCGGAAGGATCGTCTACGCGATCTTGAGATCGGAAGTGTACGACTACATCATCCACGAGAATCTGCTCTCGTTAACCGCTTTGGATCTTCGAGGGTTAGTACTCTATTGACTCGTTGCTACAATCTAGTAGATAGATCTTGGCTTGATCATAGATTAGATCTTGATTGTGTGTTCATGCGGTAGAATTTTTTTGTTTTCCATGCTACGAACCCCTACACTATGCCCTCATTAGAAGATTTAAGTAGATGTTCTGATAAGATCAAGTAATAGATCAAAGATTGATAGTTAAAGAATTTGTGAATCAATGGGGAATTATCCAACATTGATGAACAACAGATATTGAAATAAGTTCCATTAAGATTCTATAGAAAGAAAGATATATATATAGTGGATGATCTTGACTTAATCTCTTTCCAACTCCAACTCATCAAAGGAGTTTTTAAGGTTAGGTGTTACTATGATACTCAGGATGTATGCAGATGGGATTAAGATATAGTGGTTACATTCTTATTATTTGTTTTATATCCTTAACTTGGTACTTATGTGTAGAGGGAGTGTCCCATCCTTTAAACAATATAAGGTGGAGTCCCCTGTGTTTACAATGCTAGTCCCTGGATCAATAGCTAGCATCCATAGTTAAGATGTAATATCAAGAAACAAAGGTCATAATATAAATTTATAACCAGGAATAACATAGTTTTATTACATCTTTACATAGCTCATTTGGCTATTACAATACATTGCAGCGGAATATCTATAATCATGGGGTCCTTCATCTTCAAAGTGCCACAGGCAGACATGTTGGTTGTAGACTTTGTAATCCTACTCAATCAATCTTCACTAAAATCAATCAAACCTGCAACATTACAAGTTACAGCCACAAGGGTCAATACATTTGAATTGTATTGGCAAGTGATACTATGGTAGTATAATGGAGTCTAACATCTATATGCATTTGGCTAATTGGAGTTGAGGCTTGCATTGCTCAAAATAGATTTTTCCTTAACATTTGAAAACAATAAGTTTTTGTTTGACAAAATCATTTCTCTCAATCAAAGATTGAAAATCCTTTAACCCTTGTTCAAACCACAAGTTTTTAACTTTGAAATTTGAATGATGAGATTCTTGATTGCTTCCATGTCTTGATGCTCAAATTGTCCTTTACCAGGGACATGGCTAAGTACTTAGATTTTACACTCTGCAGAGGTGGTGCACTTTCCCCACATGACTTGGTTTCCCAAGACAAGATCTTTCAGAAGCCTTCCCTTAGACCAAAATGGACGCGCTCCAACCTATCAAACTCTACCACCCACTGTCCATATGGCTAAGTTCTTGCAACCTATATGATCCAGGCAGAGCCCATAATGCCAAGTGGTCACTTGAAGCTTCTCAACATTTGACATCTCAAATCTCTTTGTTCTGGTGGCAATCCACAAGTGAGATACACAAGGTCAACCATAGACATGGGCCTTGTGAACCACTCAACCAAAACCACCAAATCAAGTCCCATTCCACCGGTGATTCATTAACTTAGTTGTTTTATTAAACAAAAACACAAGTCCTCAGACTTAGAAATTTTCCATAGTGTGAATATATTCCCACCCTTGTTTTCTATTAGCTAAGCTAAGCATGATAGTAGTAGGAGTCTTAACTTAGGAAATATTCCACTAAGGTTTCATCTACTAGGTTTTACTATAGCAAGGTTTATACTTAGCAAAATAAAATCCATGCAAGTTTTACTTAGAGGAATCACTAATGCATAGTGAAAGTAATGGGACAAAAGTATGAAGCATCACTTGCCTTTTTGGTAGAGTATAGGTTCACTCCTTGTCCTTGCAACAATCACACTCTTCAAGTCACTACAATCCAATCAAACAAGGCACAAACTCAATCTACCAATCAAGCAAAACATCACATAAAATAACAAAGTCAAGGTAATGCATGCAAACATGCCAAGCTTTGTTTTATTTGAAAAAGTGGTTCCTAATGGGTCATAAACATTTGAAAACACCTATTGGTCATTTTGTAAAGTGGCAAAGTCATTTGCAAGAAGTCTCACTTCCTAAACCATTTTTCAAAACAAGGCATCATTTTATGTGGTGTAAAAATATTTTTACTAAGGCATAAATCTCCAAGGTTCACCCAATAAGTTTTCAAACCATAAAACTTGGTGTTTGGGGTCAGAGAGTTTAAAACAAAACATTTCCCAAAATTTTTCTTCCAAAACCATTCTTAACAAATAAACTATATTTTTATTTTGACTAGAAATGGTTTTAAATCAAAGAATCATTCTTTTCCTTCACCAAATACATTTTTGAAACCACAAAGTGTTTCCTATGGTCAGTAGGTTCAAATCACACCATTTGCTAAAGATTTTATCCCCAAAATCATTTTTGAACAATTTTTACAATCTAAACAAGCATACAAATGTTCCTGCAAAAACAATCATTTTTCCAGAAGCTTTTTACTAAACAAAAGGCATGGTTGGCTAGGGCTTGTTCCACTGATTCCAATGATATAAAGTATACAAAATTTGGACGTGTGGTTTAAAAGTTGTGCAATTTACAAAATTGGAAATCTAATAGATCAAATCTGTCTTTTAAATCAACTACAGGCCACGTGGTGCAATCCTATTGGTCAAAAACGTTTCGTTCGGATCGACTATTCTGGTGCGTTGGATCAAGTCAGATCGTGCGGTGCGCAGATGCTACTTACCCTTTCACCTAGCTTCTATCCTAGCCACTGGATCGAGATCGGACGGCTGCTACGAGCTCGACCTAAAACTAGCGGCGCTGCGGCGGTGGCTGGTGGCGGAGCGGCCAGACGATGACGGCGCCAGCGATACAGGAAGCAAGGGTGGCTGGGGAGGTACTCACAGCATTCGCAGAGGCCTGGGGAAGCTCAAGGTGGTGCCGTCTTGTCGAGGGGCGCACTGGAGCGGGCTTGATTGCTCGCCGGAGTGGAGCTGCGCCTCGGCCATGCTCAGTCGTCGTCGAGGACGGCGCCATGGATCACTCGGAGACAAACGAAGCGCACGGTCAGACGCGCAAAGACACGGTGAAGGTGTTTGCGTGATTGAGAGGGGTCGGGGTAGTCTGGTTTACCAGAGGGAGGTCGCCGGAGAAGAGCCAGACGATGGCGGCGGAGGTTGTTGTCGTTGCCGACGCTCAGGGGCGCGAGCGAGCAAGCTGCGGCTGCAGAAAGGTCCGCCAGGTGATGGAGATCACGGCTGGGTGCTCGAGGAGGCAAGAGGTGGCGTGGGGCTGCCGGATTCCTCGCCGGAGCGTCGTCGGAGTCAGTGGCGGTTTGGAGACGATTCGAGCGGCCTGGTGGCGTTCAGAGCGTGGAGTCTGAGGGGAAAGGTGGAGAAGGGCGAGGCGATTAAGACAGCGTGGTTGCAGGAGCGATTAACTGCTGCGTTAACACGAATTGATGGTCGCGAATTCATCGCAGAAACGGGAGAGAGGGGGAGGAAGAACTGGTCGCATGGTTGAAGACAGGTGAGCTGGCGGTGGGGTCTACCTGGCAGTGAGGAAGTGAGAGGGAAATAGGTCCACCAGTCATTGGCTTAGTGGGTGTGAGTTCGAGTGAGAAAACATTTCGCTGAGGAAAAGAAAGGTAGGCTGGAGTTGGGCCTAAACTGGGCTGCTGGTTGGGTTGAGTCCTTAGCATATTTTTTTTCTGTCTGAAACCTTTTTCTTTTTCCAAATCAATTTCTGTTTTGAATTTCAATCAACTATTCAAACATTCAAACAATTCAAACAATCACCATACTTGTAATGAGTTTTTGGTTCTGTTTATCAACATAAACCAAATCCGAAAATAAAATAATATTTTAATTCTTTTTAGGATCCATTCATTAATTAAATAAAATGGACCTTTAGTTATTTAATCAAATAGGGTTTGATTTATTTAATAAAATCTCCATTTAAAATCTAAATATTTTCAAATCCAAATCAGTAGGTTTTATTTGAAAATAAAGAATACTTGGAAAACTTGTTTAAAATAACATTTTTATTTTAGGGTCCATTAATAATTAAATAATATGGACCTTAGTTATTAAATCAATCAGGATTTGTTTTATTAAAATCTTTATTTTGAAATCTAAAATAAAACCAAAACTCTTCAGTAGGTTTTATTTGAAAATAATAAACACTTGGAAAACTTATTTAAAATAAATAAATAAGTTTTGATGTTTTGGAAATAGTAAAACCTTTATTAATAAAACTTGGATATTAAACCCTTATTACTTTATTTAAATAAACTTTTACTATTTTTATCAAAACAAAATGTTTCATTTCAAAAGCTTGGCCAAGGTTTAATTTGGCTCTATAAAATAATCCTTATTTATAAAACTTCTATTTCTTTTGAAAACCAAATCCTTTTATTAAAAGATCTAAAATAGTAATTTTAAATATTTTTAAGTTTATTGTTTATTTAACTTTTTAAATCTCTTTAGGATTTTATTTGATCCAAATTGGCTTTGAAAGTTTCCAAATGGATTCAAAAAGTTTCTTCTTACCCTGAAAATCAACAAAGTTTTATTTTATTCTTTTATTTTTCACATTACAAGATTTGGAAAATCTTGGGATGTGACAGGCTACCACCCTTAAAATAAATCTCGTCCCGAGATTTGGGAAGGCTAGGGGATACAAGTTGGCTCAAAAGCATCTAGGATACTACCACCCTTAAAATTTTCAAACTAAACTACATCTTGTCTTGCTTGGGATCTTGGTGTAACTTTCCTAGACAGAAATTTGCATAGTGGCCTAGTTCCTTGCATTTGAAACACATCACTTGGCTGATATCTTTCTTTTTCTTTGGTATCATTGCCTCTTGTTTGTTTCTTTGGTTCTTCTTCTTTTCTGGGCATTCATTGGCATAGTGTCCCATCTCTTTGCAATTGTAACATTGCACTTGAGTAATATCCTCCTTGTTAGGGTTGGGGCATTTCTTCTTCTTCTTCTTTTTGGGTCTCTCCAAAGCTAGGAGTTCTTCTAGTTCATGTTCTTCATAGGTGGGAGATCTTTCTCTCTTCTTGGGGCAGTTATTAGAGATATGACTTTCTTCTTCACAATTAGGGCATTGATCTTCATGCTCCTTGCATGTATGATCCTTGTCTTCACAAATATTGCAGCCTTGGTCCCTTCTAAAATAACATATGTGTCATCCTTGTTGTCATTAGCTCTTTGGGAAAAGTTTTCTCTCATGGTGATCATTTGAGTAACCAATCCTTGCAACAATTGGGATTGAAGTTTCAAAAATCCTTTGTATGGCTGGGTCTAGTCCATTGTTGTTGGCTAAAAGCTGAGTTGTCTCTTGGCTTAACTGCTTTTGGGTTGCTACGAGTTCTCTCATGTTGTCCTCTTGGTTGTTGTTGGTGTCAGCATCCTTGATGTTGGAGTTTCTTGGAGAAGTCATTTGTTTGGGTTGGGTAGGGATTAGAATAGGCAAAAGATTTCTAAGTAAGGGTTCTAATCACACACACATCACAATTTACACAAACAAGGTGCAATCAATCATCAACAATTTTTCACTCAAACAACAAAAGTTCAAACACATACTTAGTCAACAAAATGTTTTTGTTACACCACAAAAGTTGGTGGGTTTGACTTAACCAAAATATGGTGGTCCATCTATATGGTTCACTTGTGATCTTTCCATCCTTCTTGGTTGATCCTTCTTGCATGAGATCATGGTTTCCTTGGGAAAAACTCTTGGTTACTTTGACTTCTAGTGAAGTGAGCTCCTTCTAACTTTTGCATTCCCTTAGTCTTCATATCTTGAGCAAGATTTCCTTGTCTCACTTGTAGTCCTTAGTGGTATCCAAGTTGGAAGTCCTTGGTGAATATGCTGAAGATGTTGAAGTCACTAGAGTTGAAGAAGTTGAAGTCATTAGAGTTGAAGAAGTTGAAGTCATTAGAGTTGATGAAGTCCTTTGCACATGGTGTAGTCCTTGGTCATGGGGTAGGTTTTTCCATCAAGTTGAAAATAGAAGAGATGTAGAGTTGAAACCAAAATGGTTGAGGAAAGAGTTTACAAGATTGTTCATAAATAAGTTTTGGAACAAATACAACTCCTATTTTTCTAAGGGTTTTTGTCCAATCCTAGGTTTACAAATCCTACAGGCAACACAATGCTCTGATACCATCTGTAGAGGGAGTGTCCCATCCTTTAAACAATATAAGGTGGAGTCCCCTGTGTTTACAATGCTAGTCCCTGGATCAATAGCTAGCATCCACAGTTAAGATGTAATATCAAGAAACAAAGGTCATAATATAAATTTATAACCAGGAATAACATAGTTTTATTACATCTTTACATAGCTCATTTGGCTATTACAATACATTGCAGCGGAATATTTGTAATCATGGGGTCCTTCATCTTCAAAGTGCCACAGGCAGACATGTTGGTTGTAGACTTTGTAATCCTACTCAATCAATCTTCACTAAAATCAATCAAACCTGCAACATTACAAGTTACAGCCACAAGGGTCAATACATTTGAATTGTATTGGCAAGTGATACTATGGTAGTATAATGGAGTCTAACATCTATATGCATTTGGCTAAGTGGAGTTGAGGCTTGCATTGCTCAAAATAGATTTTTCCTTAACATTTGAAAACAATAAGTTTTTGTTTGACAAAATCATTTCTCTCAATCAAAGATTGAAAATCCTTTAACCCTTGTTCAAACCACAAGTTTTTAACTTTGAAATTTGAATGATGAGATTCTTGATTGCTTCCATGTCTTGATGCTCAAATTGTCCTTTACCAGGGACATGGCTAAGTACTTAGATTTTACACTCTGCAGAGGTGGTGCACTTTCCCCACATGACTTGGTTTCCCAAGACAAGATCTTTCAGAAGCCTTCCCTTAGACCAAAATGGACGCGCTCCAACCTATCAAACTCTACCACCCACTGTCCATATGGCTAAGTTCTTGCAACCTATATGATCCAGGCAGAGCCCATAATGCCAAGTGGCTGCACTTGAAGCTTCTCAACATTTGACATCTCAAATATCTTTGTTCCTGGGTGGCAATCCACAAGTGAGATACACAAGGTCAACCATAGACATGGGCCTTGTGAACCACTCAACCAAAAACCACCAAATCAAGTCCCATTCCACCCAGGTGATTCATTACCTTAGTTGTTTTATTAAACAAAAACACAAGTCCTCAGACTTAGAAATTTTCCATAGTGTGAATATATTCCCACCCTTGTTTTCTATTAGCTAAGCTAAGCATGATAGTAGTAGGAGTCTTAACTTAGGAAATATTCCACTAAGGTTTCATCTACTAGGTTTTACTATAGCAAGGTTTATACTTAGCAAAATAAAATCCATGCAAGTTTTACTTAGAGGAATCACTAATGCATAGTGAAAGTAATGGGACAAAAGTATGAAGCATCACTTGCCTTTTTGGTAGAGTATAGGTTCACTCCTTGTCCTTGCAACAATCACACTCTTCAAGTCACTACAATCCAATCAAACAAGGCACAAACTCAATCTACCAATCAAGCAAAACATCACATAAAATAACAAAGTCAAGGTAATGCATGCAAACATGCCAAGCTTTGTTTTATTTGAAAAAGTGGTTCCTAATGGGTCATAAACATTTGAAAACACCTATTGGTCATTTTGTAAAGTGGCAAAGTCATTTGCAAGAAGTCTCACTTCCTAAACCATTTTTCAAAACAAGGCATCATTTTATGTGGTGTAAAAATATTTTTACTAAGGCATAAATCTCCAAGGTTCACCCAATAAGTTTTCAAACCATAAAACTTGGTGTTTGGGGTCAGAGAGTTTAAAACAAAACATTTCCCAAAATTTTTCTTCCAAAACCATTTTTAACAAATAAACTATATTTTTATTTTGACTAGAAATGGTTTTAAATCAAAGAATCATTCTTTTCCTTCACCAAATACATTTTTGAAACCACAAAGTGTTTCCTATGGTCAGTAGGTTCAAATCACACCATTTGCTAAAGATTTTATCCCCAAAATCATTTTTGAACAATTTTTACAATCTAAACAAGCATACAAATGTTCCTGCAAAAACAATCATTTTTCCAGAAGCTTTTTACTAAACAAAAGGCATGGTTGGCTAGGGCTTGTTCCACTGATTCCAATGATATAAAGTATACAAAATTTGGACGTGTGGTTTAAAAGTTGTGCAATTTACAAAATTGGAAATCTAATAGATCAAATCTGTCTTTTAAATCAACTCTGAATACGTGGTGCAATCCTATTGGTCAAAAACGTTTCGTTCGGATCGACTATTCTGGTGCGTTGGATCAAGTCAGATCGTGCGGTGCGCAGATGCTACTTACCCTTTCACCTAGCTTCTATCCTAGCCACTGGATCGAGATCGGACGGCTCTGAGCTCGACCTAAAACTAAGCGGCCCGTGCTATGGCTGGTGGCGCCAGCGATACAGGAAGCAAGGGTGGCTGGGGAGGTACTCACAGCATTCGCAGAGGCCTGGGGAAGCTCAAGGTGGTGCCGTCTTGTCGAGGGGCGCACTGGAGCGGGCTTGATTGCTCGCCGGAGTGGAGCTGCGCCTCGGCCATGCTCAGTCGTCGTCGAGGACGGCGCCATGGATCACTCGGAGACAAACGAAGCGCACGGTCAGACGCGCAAAGACACGGTGAAGGTGTTTGCGTGATTGAGAGGGGTCGGGGTAGTCTGGTTTACCAGAGGGAGGTCGCCGGAGAAGAGCCAGACGGTGGCGGTGGCGGTTGTTGTCGTTGCCGATGCTCAGGGGCGCGCGCGAGCGAGCTGCGGCTGCAGAAAGGTTCGCCAGGTGATGGAGATCACGGCTGGGTGCTCGAGGAGGCAAGAGGTGGCGTGGGGCTGCTGGATTCCTCGCCGGAGCGTCGTCGGAGTCAATGGCGGTTTGGAGACGATTCAAGCGGCCTGGTGGCGTTCAGAGCGTGGAGTCTAAGGGGAAAGGTGGAGAAGGGCGAGGCGATTAAGACAGCGTGGTTGCAGGAGCGATTAACTGCTGCGTTAACGCGAATTGATGCTCGCGAATTCATCGCAGAAACGGGAGAGAGGGGGAGGAAGAACTGGTCGCGTGGTTGAAGACAGGTGAGCTGGCGGTGGGGTCTACCTGGCAGTGAGGAAGTGAGAGGGAAAGAGGTCCACCAGTCATTGGCTTAGTGGGTGTGAGTTCGAGTGAGAAAACGTTTCGCTGAGGAAAAGAAAGGTGGGCTGGAGTTGGGCCTAAACTGGGCTGCTGGTTGGGTTGAGTCCTTAGCATTTTTTTTCTGTCTGAAACCTTTTTCTTTTTCCAAATCAATTTCTGTTTTGAATTTCAATCAACTATTCAAACATTCAAACAATTCAAACAATCACCATACTTGTAATGAGTTTTTGGTTCTGTTTATCAACATAAACCAAATCCCAAAATAAAATAATATTTTAATTCTTTTTAGGATCCATTCATTAATTAAATAAAATGGACCTTTAGTTATTTAATCAAATAGGGTTTGATTTATTTAATAAAATCTCCATTTAAAATCTAAATATTTTCAAAACCAAATCAGTAGGTTTTATTTGAAAATAAAGAATACTTGGAAAACTTGTTTAAAATAACATTTTTATTTTAGGGTCCATTAATAATTAAATAATATGGACCTTAGTTATTAAATCAATTAGGATTTGTTTTATTAAAATCTTTATTTTGAAATCTAAAATAAAACCAAAACTCTTCAGTAGGTTTTATTTAAAAATAATAAACACTTGGAAAACTTATTTAAAATAAATAAATAAGTTTTGATGTTTTGGAAATAGTAAAACCTTTATTAATAAAACATGGATATTAAACCCTTATTACTTTATTTAAATAAACTTTTACTATTTTTATCAAAACAAAATGTTTCATTTCAAAAGCTTGGCCAAGGTTTAATTTGTCTCTATAAAATAATCCTTGTTTATAAAACTTCTATTTCTTTTGAAAACCAAATCCTTTTATTAAAAGATCTAAAATAGTAATTTTAAATATTTTTAAGTTTATTGTTTATTTAACTTTTTAAATCTCTTTAGGATTTTATTTGATCCAAATAGGCTTTGAAAGTTTCCAAATGGATTCAAAAAGTTTCTTCTTACCCTGAAAATCAACAAAGTTTTATTTTATTCTTTTATTTTTCACATTACAAGATTTGGAAAATCTTGGGATGTGACATTATGAGTGATTATAATGAATACTATAACATGATCACCTAATGATCAAATATGATTCACATTGTATTGAGGTTTAACTTATAGTACATTTGATCTACCCTTATATCAAATCTCCCTTACCCAAAATGAGGTTTTAGCAAAGGTCTTATTGAAACTTATCGCAATAAACTTGATGATCTACTTCAATTCCATCAAGCTAAGAGAAGCTTCAATCACTTTGACAAGTTTTGTTTAAAAGCGCGAAATTATTCGGATTTTCTATGCATGAATGCAATGCACACATCTGGGTTCAGCTTATTTCTAGGCTCTAATGCTGGGATGTTACAGACTCTCCCTCTTAAAATAAACTTCGTCCTCGAAGTTCGCAAACTCTCATGTTTCGGAGTAAGAAATTGTTTTTTGCAGTGGTTGCTATATTCTCCACTTCATGATGACCTTAAATGGAATTAATTAGAGTATTCCATAACCTGATTAGATATCCTAATCTAATTCTTTTTATCTAAACATCAAACTTTATTACTAATTTAAATACATTTTAGGGGTCTCCTTAAAAAATAAGTTTTAAGTTTCTATATACCCATGTTAGTAATCAAAAGACTACCCTTCTATTCCTGTCATAGTATAGTTGATACTGGTATTCCTTCCAAGATTGGATTTGAACTCATTTAGTCCATACCCATTAGAATTCTTATTCTCCTCCTATGTCCAATTGGAAGTTCTCTATTATTTCTTAAGATTACTTAAGGGTTGTTTCTTTTTCGATTGGTTGGTTAAATGTATATTTTATCACCTTCATGTTTAAACCTTCTCACGATTTTTCACTAATATTCCATTATTACCTATAGTACTTTCTTCATCCTTCATTCATAACGTCTACTCTCCCCCTTAGATTTTACTAATAGTCTTTAAACTACATACATAGAGACCATTGGTTCTTAAACTCAAATATTGATCTCGGTTTAGCTTAAATTCTACCAGTTTAGGGTCTGATGAAAGATTATACGGTGTATCCACACAATTGTGGATCTCCGAGGCAAATCTTTCAGCACTATATATCGTACTTACTATTGAATATTTTCGCTGGGTAGGTCTAACTTTACGAAGCCTCTCGAAAGACGATCGCCTTTAAAAAAATTATACTTCCTGAGGTTTAACTTAACTTAGGCCAAATTTAATGCCTTTTATGCAACTTTAAAGATAATTTGATTAACTATGCCAACCAAATACTAGCTACGGACAAAATACCAACTGCGGATCAGAATGCCGGCAAGGGATTAGGTACCCAAGGCGGAACATTCTGGATGGTAGGTATTATCTTACAGTTTCTGACCTACGAATTACATTTTCTCTGAGTTGTCAGAGCTTGAATACACTTTTGGTTCCAAGGCATCTCCTTGGTACCTTTTCATGATACTTCCCTGAGCTTGATACAACTCTTCATTAACTTCTTAGCATCTTATCTACTTTGAATGGACTTTCAATTTATCATATCTTGTTACTCCTTACATCTCCTACACCATGCTTTCTTCCTAAACTGGCCAAGAATGTGACTTATGTTCTATCTATCCCCCAAATGGTGTAAATACCCCTTCTATCATGCTACATCATTCAAGTTAATCTTCCTTATGATCTTTGAAACTCGTCACTCCCTTACATGAATTCCCGTTTCTATCTAGGTCTATAACATCAAGTAATAACTGGGTGTTACATCATGCATTTGCACACCTAATTAAACTTCATGTACAGATCTAGTCAATCAAGAAGAATCAAAAAAGATCCAAAAGTCGATAAACAATAAAGCATATACCTTGTATTATACATAGGTTTTAAATAATTTACAAATGTACCAGGTGTTCCAACGGTTTGCTCCAAACCTATTTACACAAATATCTTACAAGAACTCTTGTTCTTGTGGATATATCCTCACTTATTTCGGCAAACTCTTCAAACTACAATACGCATTACCTATACATTATTCAAGCCCTCATCCCTTGGGATGTTGTTTCTCTCTCACTTTCATCTTCCTCTAGTGCTTCCTGGAATTCCGTCCATGATGACGTGAAGTCCTACGACTGCCTTCTGGAGCATAGGAGCATCCAGGAGGTGTGTATTCTTGATTAGAAGTACCGAGACTGAGATTAGTCATTGAAAAATGACTAGAGTTGGTGTAATCTTCCACCGAATAGTCCGGGTTTTCTGGCAACGCTTCCTCATAGTAAGTTGGTTCCTTAGCTTTTTCTTAGATCCAGTCATATATATTGGTATAGTAGCTATTGGAGTACTCTTCTAAGTTGATTGGATTCGTATTACCCCCATATGGTTCCATAAGGATCTCTATGGTTATAATTGGTCTCTTCTTCAATACCTGTATCACAAGGTATAGGATTCCCTATGGTTTTACCTTGAGATTCTATTTCCCATCCATACTTGTTAGGCTCAGGTTTATTTGGAATAACTTTATTCCATTCCTGTTGTTCGGAATTGTACTTGGTCCATAGGTCTTCAGGTGGCTTGAAGTCATTCTGGTAATAGGCATAATTTTCTGAGTTTGGGTCATCAAACTCAGTTTCCTCAAACACTTCTCCTGAAGGTATGTATTTGGGATGCCTAGCTTCTTTATCTAGCTTCTTCCTACGAGCCATTGCTTTATCAGGATCAGTAAAATCCTCAATGACCATATCCAGCTCATGAACTAAGACTTGGTGAGTGTTATGATAAGTGTTTAGCAAAGACCGATAATGATCCATATACTCTACAGCTAGATTAGGTTTAGCTTGGACTAAGGTAGATTGATCTAACTCATGCTCTGAGTTTGAGGTTTCATGTGGTATAATGGTGTGAGTACTACCTTCTAGAGCTTGGGATTTATGTTCTCGGATCATGGTTATGGCTGTTGCTACGGCAATCTGATATGCAGATGCCATGCACCTTGCCTCTCCTGCTGGCATTTCACCCTTAAGTCCTAACTTCTTAGGTAACATGATCATGACACGGTATTTAGCTAATACCTGCCCATCATAGTAACTGTAAATTTTGACCAGAAGTCTTGATTCACATTCCAAACTCCATAGAAGTTGTCGGAGATTGTCTGTCCAATCCCCTCCGTAGTCATCCAACGTCCTGTTCATCACTTGAACATTCCGGGGTGGATATCGAGGTGCCATGTGGAACTGTGGATAAGAATTATCATCAGTCACATAGAGTTAAAACTCTTAGGTAATGATCGGAATTGCAATCATATAAAAGAGTTATCGCACTAGTAACACAACAAGATTATTCTCAAGTGAATATCCCTCATATCACTAGAGAACTCTTTATTATTGCTAGGATGTGCCCTACAGGTTCTACCCATTTACTAGGTTTCCAACCTAAGGTCAAAGCATATGCTCTGATACCAACTGCGGTGACCCAGCATACCACTGCATGATGTAGTATACTATAGTCGTTGACATAACACCAATGAAACACCGTTCACTAGTATTAAATCCCTCGGAATGGCACAACAGAAACACAGCGGGTCCAATACATGGCTAAAGGTTACAACTCACTCTTTACATAAGATCCAGAGAACACTCTAGGTTAAAGAGAGAGAAAGAACTTCTTACGGAGAAGAATCAAAGATAAACAACGCAAGAACTAGTATACTATTAAGTCTAGTATTCTGGCTAAGAGGTTGGCTTTGCTGCTATCGCAACTCACTACAGAGATAGGTTCTTTGGTTAGAGATTGTACTTCTATCTATTCAGTAACTTCGTCTTCACTTGAGTTGTGGTATATGTTGTCTTCCTTGTCTTCATTGAAGAGCTTTAGCTTTTGATGATTCCTGGAGCATAACTTGGTGTAGACATCATCTTAATGGCTTCAGAATCGAGCAAGGGTTAAGAAGATACTTTGAGTATGGACGTACTCAGCAAATTCACTAGAAAAGGAGTATTTGATGCACTATAACTACAGCCACAGACCGTAGGTCGTAGGCAATAAAAGTTTTCATAAACATTTCTTCAAAGGTTGCTTTTATTCTGAAAAGCTATGTCCGTCAGCCTTCACGGGTTTACCAGAACTTTCATGGAGTTCCTTTCCCGCAGTGTTCGCAGCTCCTTCCCAGAACAAGGAGTAACAAGTTACAGTTCTTACACTCCGTAGAGGTGCGTCACTTTACCCATGAGAGATCAACTCTTTGTTGCACAACCGGGCAGCTTATTCCCGTCCACAATTCCATGATGTGGGGCCTAGAAGATGATCCAAGCCAATCACTGCCCCCTTCGCAACCTCGCATGCCTCCTTGGTGTACACCATGCCCAGATAATGAATTATGGCAATGGTTTGTACAAACCGTTAGATGTCAGAACTATCGTGGGACGTTGAGGGTTCCCACCCATATGCTGCATATCCTCTACGAATTACCAATTAATATGCATGCTACGAGGATAACAGCCACGACCTGCACATCCGGCTTCATGCGAGAGGAAGAAGATACAACTGACTTCTCCTTCCCATTCCAAATCTCATGGTTAACGCGTGATATACGGCGCAAGAATCACTGGCGATATTGGTTGTTAAGTCCTAGATAATATGTTCCTTTACCACTGGAACTTTCATAGTAGGTTATTACCTCATGGTAATTAACCTATAATCATATTATTATGAAAATAGTGTTTTCTAACCTTTTTTAAATGCAGGCGATGACAATACTGGATTTGCAAAATACTTTACAGAAAATAATCAAAGGACATGAGCAAGTGTGAACTTGCCTCTTGTGATTGCAAGATTATGCACTCACGGTCTTCGAGTCAGTATAAGATCCAAAATCTGAAATTAGCATCATTGGTCCAGTAAGGACTAATGTTTAAAGAAGCAATATGTTTTTATGCATAAGTAATGTGACGCATGTTCTAAAGTCGAATCCCGGAGATAACGTTGTTCTAGGTTTTGGATTCCGGAAATGGTTACTTTGGAATGTGTGGGTTTTTTAGATAAGTTTCACATTTGTGCTTCTATTAGAGTTTATGAGTGGTTGTGAACAACACATGTGTGGTAGTAAAATATATATACTTATGACTTGCTAGTCAAGATTGCTTATACAAGAGTTCTTGTTTGAAGTGGCAAAAAGAATAACCTTCGAAGAAAAGGTTTCTCTTCTAAGGTCTAAACACATTTTGTGGTTAGTTAGTGGTGGTTGATGTTATTTGTTTGCTCAAATGGTTTGGCTTGAGTTGCTTTATAGCTTAACTACTTCAGACCAAGGTTAACTATAAAACATATAGTAATGTTTATTGTATTATATTTAGATTCTTGGAGACTAAAGTTAACGTTAAATTATAGATAGTTTTGAAAGTATAGTACTTATACATGTGTATCTTGTGTATCTGAAATGTTTTCTTTAAGTTACTTAAGAATGGTCATTCTTTTTACTTGGGTAATGGTTTCTTGATTCTATGATAGAATAATATCCCTTATCTTTTATAGATAAGTGAGTTTAGCCTATAAACCAAAGTAGATTGTTACTTAACTATTCTTAAACTTTCTATAGTGTTGTGGTAGTTTTTGTAATTTGATGGTTAATATAGATAGAAAAGGTTTGGTGTATTCATAAGTTGTTCTTGAAGGTTTTATTATAAATGGGAACACTTTTTAGAATAAAATCTTCATTTAAGGTTGAAGATAATTTAAATAAGAGGTATTTATAATGTTTTAAATTATTTAAGCTTCATTTTATTAATATTTAAGACTAATACTATTTATTAAACTTAATTTACTCATTTTAGGAATATTAGTAATTTTTATTTATCCTTATATGAATTATTAATGAAGTAAATAAGTTTAAATTTGAGTTCTTAAAATATTTAAATTTTTTATTTACCTCACAAGTAAAATATTAGATTTTTAACATGTAGATATTATTTTTGTGATCATTTTGGTATACACATTTATTTTTGTGATTTATAAATAATAAGATAGGAATTTTATAATCCTTATTACTTTATAATTACTTAATAAATATTTAATGAAGTGAACTAAAAAGACAAGATTATATTTTTAAATTAGAATTCTTATTTTTCAAAGATTTTTGGTATTTTACTTATATTATTTATCATTATAGGAATAAGAATTATTAAAGTTTTATTACTTATAAAACCTTTATTAATTAATATTTATTTAAATAATCAGCATAATATTATTTGATAATAGTTTTAAGTTGTAGATTTTATTTTTGTGAAAATTTTCATATATTATACATATTTTTATGAACTATAAATCAAAAATTTATTAATTAGACAAGATTTAATCATTTATTACATTTCTAGAATATTATTAATTGGATTATAATATTTTATTTACTTCCTAACAGAAAATACTTTTTACACCGCACTAAGAGTTAGCCCCAGTCACTGACCCGTGGGCCAGGGTCCACCTCATCTCTCAGGTGAAAGAAATACAGTTGTTACTGTCCCAGTCTTTACCCCCCAGTCGATGACATATGGGCCCTTGGCCATGTCATCAGCCACGAGGGCAAAGACCAGTCAAACAAGCTGACGTGGTTCAACCATGAGGTGAGCATGATGCAAGGATGGCGTCAGCACCACCACCGCCGTCAGTGAGTGGTCACCGGCGACGATCTACGGCGTCCTAGCAAACGAAATGGACCTAGTTCGAATCAGCGCAACCTACTGAACCTAAAAGTGGCAGCGCCGCTCGGAAATGGTCATCGGAGCTTCAGCTCCGACGAGCTCCGACGGTGGCTGATGGTGGTTTACGGTGCAACAGCGATTTACAACGAGATCAGGCGATTCGAGGATGCTGGAAGGTTCAGGAACTCACCCTGATGATGATAGAGTGGTCAGCGAGGACAGTCGGGGTCGGAAACGAGCTTCCCGATGAGGATTCTGACGAACTGCTGCGAAGGGGTACAGCCAAATTCACCCGCTCCAGTGCTCCCCTTGATGCAGGATTCTACCCAGAGGATCTACGGAGGACGGCGCTTCTCCATGGCTGCTCAGAATGGTGTGGGGAGACGTGGTTCGATGGCGAGGAGTGGCTCCGGTGAGCTAGGGTTTCGGTTCCGTTTGCATCTGCGAGGATAAGGAGGAATTGGGGATAAGGATTGAGGCAGGGCATCGCGGTGGCCTTCTTATCCCTTCCTGGAATGACGACAAGTATCTTGGTGCAAGGCTGACGACGACAACGGCATCGAGCGGCGGCGAGCTCCGCCAGCGAGGTGCCTGTGTGCGTGACGATGACGACGATGCATCTTTTGCGGATAACCCCCTGGCAATTTATTTAGCTCAACCCACGGTCCTCTCCTGACCCCACTTGTTAGTCACAGACAGAAAAGAACTAGGCTGGTTACTAGGCTGTTGTGGGCTGCACAGGGGCGTCAGATAGGTGTAGGGTTGTTGGGCCACGGCCAGGTAGTATTTTTATTTGTTTTATCCTTTTTCTATTTTATTTTTTCTTATTCAGATTTGAATTTGATTTCTATTTTGAACCTTTCTTTGTATGATTTGTTTGCTGGATATTTACAACAATACTAAAATATACTTAGTCTCATTTGTGAAATTTTATTATATCATATTTTTGAATTTCTTTTATTTACTTAACATGAACCCCCTTGTTAATATGTTATATAAACTTTTCTTACTATTTTTCTCTCCTATTTTAGTTAGGGATTTCTTGAATGATATATTCTTATTTGTTTATAAACTTAACTCTAAATGGGCTTATAGTTTGAATATAAATTTTATATTTATAATGATCATGGATCATTATTTGATGCATGAAACATGAAAGATAGTGATATGGTTATTACTATTCCCCTTAATTTAGAAAATGAAATGTATATATTCTATTTTGATAAACAAAGGGACTTAGGGTTTTGAATCATGAATTTTACCCTGGCTTTAGGGTTTTGCATATACTTAGATCCCTTTATGGATATGGTTAAAGATTTAATAGCTAAACATGTGGGTTTTTTAGGATAATTGTTGGCAGCCCCTTTTATAATAGAAAGTTATATTGAGAATGTTTCATAGAAAGGGAATGGATAAAGATACTCCTAAGCACATATAATTCTGATGGTTGGAATTGACCGAGAAAAACTTATGTGATTTGTTATAAGAAAATATTCCTATAAAGTGATATAGACATAAGATAATGGTTCATTAGCATAAAATGAATATTATATTTGATTTGAGATTTAGATTTGCTTGTTTACCAATAATTACTATCTTCCATAATTCATAATTCTAGACTTCTTATTAAAGAATTCCTTTCCTAGATATACTACCCTTTCGTATCTATCATCATGGTTAACATGATGGATTCACCTATTATATTTCTAAACTTATTGACAAATCCATTGAATTGATACTAGAGTATTCATAACTTCCTCATATCATGGCTTGGTTGTATTTACTACTCTACTATTGATAGCCTTCCATCCAACAAATAGTTCCTTCAATTTTTCTCATACTCTTCTTAATCATTCAGTACTAATGTATCTTTATTAGTTATATGCTTCCAGCTACTTCTCTCTAAAGTTGACAATCCTTTAATATGAATAACACCACTTTTAAACTCTATGCTATACTAACTTTAATTGAATAATATCAGCCTATATTTACTTAACTCTCATGACTTACACTTCAATCCCTGAATTATATTTATGTGGTTTGCAAAGACTACTCTAGGATCACTTATCTCTACTAAGGTTCCAATCATGGTCTACCCACCAGTATTACTTATACTAAATATAAGCATTCAATATTGGTGGCCAAAGCATTACCATTATAATACTTTAATCATTTATTACTTAAGTTCTTAGTTGGCTAAGTAGGGCTTTATCAATCCTACCTTTTATTGTCTGGAAATTATCTTCTTAGTATCTTATATTGGATTAAGGTTATTAATGGACTATGCCCTCATTAGAAGATTTAAGTAGATGTTTTGATAAGATCAAGTAATAGACCAAAGATTGATAGTTAAAGAATTTGTGAATCAATGGGGAATTATCCAACATTGATGAACAATAGATATTGAAATAAGTTCCATAAAGATTCTATAGAAAGAAAGATATATATATAGTGGATGATCTTGACTTAATCTCTTTCCAACTCCAACTCATCAAAGGAGTTTTTAAGGTTAGGTGTTACTATGATACTCAGGATGTATGCAGATGGGGTTAAGATATAGTGGTTACATTCTTATTATTTGTTTTATATCCTTAACTTGGTACTTATGAGTGATTATAATGAATACTATAACATGATCACCTAATGATCAAATATGATTCACATTGTATTGAGGTTTAACTTATAGTACATTTGATCTACCCTTAGATCAAATCTCCCTTACCCAAAATGAGGTTTTAGCAAAGGTCTTATTGAAACTTATCGCAATCAACTTGATGATCTACTTCAATTCCATCAAGCTAAGAGAAGCTTCAATCACTTTGACAAGTTTTGTTTAAAAGCGCAAAAATTATTCGGATTTTCTATGCATGAATGCAATGCACACATCTGGGTTCGGCTTATTTCTAGGCTCTAATGCTGGGATGTTACAGACTACAGGTCCATGTAGTAGCTAGATGGTTGTATCTCCTCCTTTGTGCTACCATGTTTCGATCTTGTGAGCTTCGTTCATGATCAAGATCAACTATTTGTAATCATGCATGTTGTGTTTATGGGGATTCGATGGATATTGAGATTACTATGTCTGATTGATTAATGGTTTTGTCTTATTGATTCTATCATGTCTGTGTTGTTTGTGATCTTGCATGCTCTCCATTTCTAGTAGCTATCTTGGCCAAATAGATGCTAGTGACTCCAAGAGGGGATATTTATGCTCGATAGTGGGTTCATGCCTCTATTTAATCTATGGGAAGTGAGAAAAATCTCTAAAGTTGTAGATGTGCTCTTACTATTAGGGAGAAAACAACGGTCTCTTGTTCATGGAACAAGTGGATTGTTTACCTTACACTTTGCTTAAAGCAGTTATCCGTTCCTTGCAACTTAATACTGTAGGGGGTTCAGATGATAACCTGAAGGAGAATTACTAGTTATAGATGCAGTTGGATGGCAGTCTGTTGTATTGCCCAATCGAATCTCATAGGATCATGAATGTCTAGTATTGCATTGTTATGCCTTGCTCAGTCCTATCAATTGCCCTACTGTAATTTGTTTACCCAGCATGCCATGTTTGTTATATTAAGGAGAACACCTCTAATAAACTATGGACCTCGGTCCAATCTTTACCATTGATATATCTTCCACTATCACTGTTTACTTTCTGCAAACCACCATTACCTTCCACACTATACAGTTAATCATTTGTTTTCAGCAAACCGGTGAGATTGACAACCTTACTGTTCATTAGGGCAAAGTCTTAAGTTTGTGTTGTGCAGGTTTCCAATTGCTTGCAACACCTTTGAATCGTTTCCTTCCTCCTACTGGTTTGATAACCTTTGTTTCTTACTGGGGGAGAACTTGCCGTTGTGCTCATCATACCTTCCTCTTGGGGTCTCCCAACGAAGCTCAACAATCAGCTGAGCCAACATCACAACCATAGCCATGTCTTTGTATAGCTTAGTTGTATATGTTAGAATACGGATGTTACGCATAGTTAATCCCGAGGCAACTCTGTATTGTAACCGAGTTCTTACTTTCTTAGACGTAGTTGTGCTCTTGGTGAGCAGAAGTGTTGTTTGTTACCAATAGGTACTCACACGCTGCCTCTCGGGGGAGGCAGCACGGGCGGAACCCTCAGCCGCCGCCGCCCTCGCTCCCACCTCTCCCTCGCTGCCACCGGAGGACGTCGGCAGGCAAAGTCCGGCCGGCCGACGGTGGCAGCGGGGCTGCTTCCTTGCGTGGTGGCCTCTCCCCTGTAAGGAGCCCCTTGGATGCTCGAAGATTGTTGCCCCGACGTCGATGTAATGGCGGTGGGGTCTGGAATCCGGGGCGGCGGCCTCGGGCTTTGATGGAGGTTCTCCCTCGACGGATGGCGGTGCGGGTCGCATCTGCTGCCAGGGGCGTAGTCGTAGGGTTTATCTCACGCCAAGACAAAGATCTACCTTCAGCCTCTTTTCATTGATTTGGTGGCAGTGTCGTGTTGCGGAAGGCTCCGCCGGTGAACTCCCATGGGCGATTCATTCCTGGAGATTGCTGGAACGGATGGGATCCGGTCGCATGCAACTGGTGTTTTTCTGACCGTTTGGTTTCAGAGGGAGCGAGGCAAAGCTCTGAAGTCTGTTGCCATCGTGGAACATGTCTTTAGTTCCAAGGTGAAGTCAGTGTGCGGAGAATGTCATGGAAGCCAAGATTTGTGGACTAGCTATCGTGAGTCGAGTCCTAGTGGCGATTGGGAATTGGCTTGGTGATTCGTGAATTGTAGCAGCGGCATCGGAACGTGGGGGCGGCAGCACAAGAGGAGTTCACAGTCTTACCTTGCAGGGTGAAAATCCAAGGTCTGGCCTATTGGTTGTGTCTGGCAATGACCTTGTTAAAGGCATTGTTTTGTGAGCGGGGACTTTCTTCAGGGTGAAAACTTATGATCTTCGATTGGGGGACGACAGTGCTTGTGCTATGTTTCCTTCTTGAAGCGTCGCTATTGGAGATGTTGGACTTCTGGTGTTGTTATGGTGGGGTTAGTGTCGCTGCTACTAAGGATCTTATCGCTGCAGCGGGACTTTTCTTTTTTGTAATTCTTCTTCTTTTTTTTGGATGTGTGCATCCGTAATGCCAATAGGATAATGCGTTGTTGCAGAGGCTGGATGTAATTGATATTATCACGGTATTAATATATGCTCCTTTCCCAAAAAAAAAGTTGTGCTCTTTGTTTCTTTTCTATTTTCTTTGTCTTCTTTTCTTAGGAGTCAATCTTTTATGTCACAACTTTTTTTCTTGAGAGCAATGTCAAGTCTACTCCCATCCGTCCACAAATAAGTGTACTTCTAGGTTTGTTCTAAGTCAAAATCAGTAAAGTTTGACTAATTTTATATGAAAACGTGACAATATTTAGGACTCTAAATTAGTACTTGTAGATATGTTTTCAAATTTAGTTTTATAATATATCAATTTGATTTAATATATTTTGTTAATTTTATATATAAAATTGGCAAATTTGATAAAATTTAACTTAAACACAAGCTAGAAGTATACTTATTTGCGGACGAAGGGAGTAGCATTTTCGTTTTACAACTGAATATTTTAGTAACATAAGGATCTGGCCCATGTAACTTGCCACGGCAGAAAGTCGCTTACATGGGCGCAACGTCGAGCTTGCAAGTTGCAACCGGTGCACCGGAGAAGGGCCCAGCGTGTGAGTGTTGACCCGTCTAGAAAGCCCAGCGCCTAACTGTTTGGCAATACTATGCGCTTTGAGCGACATATAATTTTCTGGTCGCACGCGTGCGTTTTAGAATAAGCTGGCCCATTACCGTTTTCCTTTTTCTACGTTTTTTTCGTTTTCGTTTTCGTTTTCTTTTCATTTTTTCCTATTCGTTTTTTTCTTTTACTGCTTTTTTGGAGAATATAAATGATACTCTTTCTGAGATATAATATTTTTTTCAAATGCATGGATATTCTTGCAAACAATATCATCTTTTCGAGATACATTTTTCAAATGCAAGATCATTAAAAAATACACAAACATTCTATTGCAAATACATGAAAAATTATTTTGATATATAGGTGAATGTTTGTTTGGAACCATGACCATTCATTTAAAATATGAGGAAAAAATAAAAATCCACAAATACTTGTTGTAATTCATGGAGATATTCTCGTTACACGTGAACATTTTGCTTTTTTACAACACATATTTGTCTTTCCTAATATTAAACAGATTACATAAATTAATTAATTTGGGACGGAGATAGTACGTGCTAGTGGGCCGCATTAGAGCTGACCCATATGTGAGCCTGCAGTGTGAGTCCTCCCTACGAGCATTACATTTACATAGGGGAACCCTTACAGTTTGATGTTTTCAGTTGACCTGTGTCAAATTCAAATACGGGTGGCCGGTGTTTTTTCTTTTGATGGATCCACTGCATTTGGGGTATGCTTGTTCGAGCAGAATCTACTTATATTGTTTCTTATCAAATATCTAGTTACTGGTAGAAGACCGCTGGTGAAAACGCCAGAAGCGAGTTGAGACCTTGCCGCTCTGCACCAGACACTGTAACACCACCTTCGGTCCTTTTTGAGAGAGAGAGAGAGAGAGAGAGAGAGAGAGAGAGAGAGAGAGAGGGGATGTTGGACAGAATTTCTCGAATATTTCAAAAGTTCCATTTGTTCGACGAGCTGTAAAAACACATAAATTGTACTAGATAGAGAGATGAAAACATGTTGTCATGTCTCATGTTTATTTTCATTCAGAATTCCTACAAAAAAAACCGTTCCATAGGAATTTCAAACGTTTCGAATATCCATATTCCATTGTTTGAAACGGTAGCATAGATTTCTCCCATTTAAGATCCTATCCTAAAAGATTTATTTATAGTTAACATATTGAAAACTATTTTCCAAATTAATGTATGGTGTCATACTGCAACGACGTGTTGTGCAGCCGATATAGTAGGTCTCATGGGATCAGCTCAGATCCAACCGACCGCTACCTAAAAAATATTCAGACCACTGAAGCTTCACTACACTTCCAGTTCCAGTGGTCTACGTACGTCTACTACCCATGACCCATCAATCTAAACAATTATACTACTACACCATGTGTAGAGCGTAGACTTGTGCAGTTAACAATCCCACACTACTACACACATCCATGGTCTGCAGTCAGCTAGCAGAGCAAGCATGGCGTGCAACTGCATGGTCCAGAAAGCGGGGCGGCCGCTATCCAATGCCAATCCACTTCGACGCTCGCGCTCGCACTGCAGTTCACCAGCAGCGTGTCCGTCGGTGTGTCACCCGCGCCTCCCGAGAAAGGCCAAATTATTCTATCTCGAACTGTAGCGGCCCTGTCATTTCCAAGGCGAAAGCACGTTGGCGCCACTGCCACTGCCACTGCCAGCCATCCCTGCCGCGGCAGGAGGAGGCCACACCACGCCCCGGGCATCTCTCGTACTACTACGTCGTCCTCCTTCGTCGTTAATTAAAAAGCGAGCGCTGGCGAATCCAGAGACGGATCAGCGATCTAATCGGCCATATCTCCGGAGTGGAAAGAACATATGCCCGACCCCGACCCCGACCCGACGACGACGAGATCGGACGCTAGCTACCCGATCGAGAGGTTAATTATTGCTAGGTTAAGTAGATGGAGGGAAAGGTCGCTGGCCTTCCGCTTTGGCTCTTACGCCGTGGATGGCCCCGCGCGCCATGATTAACGAGAAAGGAAGGCCGCTTTAGTTTTGCTTTGAAGAAGAAGAAGCATGTGAAGGAGTACTACTACGTGAAGGGGGGAGCAGGGAGGAGGCAAAGCTGCAAACGTTTTTTTCCTTCTTCTGCTGCTGTTACTATAGTCACTGGACTATGTTTTTTCAGAGGCTTGGCACTGCACGGCGGCACGGTGAAATAGTGAGACGCCTAGGTACTGTGCTGGTACGTAATTGACAGGTCTCACTTTTGATTTCAGCACAATGATGAACTTTTCACCTGTCCTAAAAATTCAACTGTTCTCATGTAAAGTTCGCTGAAATTTGGACTCCCTCTGTTTTATAATATAAGATGTTTTTTTTCACGTCACGATGTCTGCTTTATACTAAAAAATATTTAGATACACTCATTTCACAAAGTTAAAACATCTTATATTATGAAACGGAGGGAGTAGTAGTTTAAAACATGTCACCGAATATATGAACAATTTACTATACAAGCAAATCTTTGCTTGTTGTCATCACAAGCAAGTAGGTAACGCAGATTTCAATTTGCAGTAAATATAAGAAATGTACAAGGGGAAGATATAGGAGGTATGAAACAAACATAATGTCAGTACATGTCAATCACACTCAAGGATAGATAATTTAGCGTTCCATCACAACATAAACTAAAAACATACGCTGAAAAAAACAGAGACGTGAAGGAAATCTAAGCCCTCGGTTTCTTTTTCCAAAAGGGCACTTTTATTGCAAAGATTTAAGTATTAAATCCGGCCTCCACAACAACATGTTCAAGACAAAAAAAAAGGCCAGATACATGTAATCATCAAGAAAATATATAACGTTTATGTAGATGGAGAACCCATCTATAGATCACGCTGGCATCTAACACTAGTAGAAAAACGACCTTTCGTTTTTTGCAGCTCCAGTCTCTAGTCCCGGCCTTCTCTGAAACCGAGACTAGTGTTAGCACTAGTCCCGGTCTGTGAATTCTGCAACGGCTACATGGCCCCATATCACTAGTCCCGGTCCATGGGAAACCTCTAGTCCCGGCTGGTAACACGGGCCGGTACTAGAGCTCTTGCGGGACCCATGGCTATATTTAGTCTGGGTTCTTATTACAAGCCGGGACTAGAGGTCAACCTCTAGTCTGGGTTCATTTTATAAGCCGGGACAACTTATTACCACTATATATATGCCCGTTCGACCCAGCCCAAAAGCATGGACATTTCCTCCAAGTAACAACTCAAGTTCATCCTCATTTTTTGTCCAATTTGGTGGCAACTTTTAATCCAAGATTTGGTGGCAACTTTCAATCCAAGATTTGGTGGCATCATCTATCAATCGAAGCTTCTAAAATGGTTTGCAACTTCAATCATTCACCTCTTATTGTTATAGTTTAGCTCAATGCTCTAGAACTAGAATGCGGAATTTTATGCTTAGAAGTGTAGAGGAAATTTTAGATGTGTAGTTTTAAGCATAGTTTGATTATATAAAAAGCTACTGAAAGTTGAGATGTGCATTTGAAGAGTTTCGGATCTCAGAATTGAATAAGGTTTCACTGCTAGAGCAATAATTAAATAGTCAACATTTTTATGTTAACAGTTTTGTCCAATTCAAAAATTAGTGCGTGTAAAATTTTAATATGATAGAAAATCTTAATTCAAAAATTAGTGCATGTAAAAGTAATTGTAGTAAAAATGATCCAAACTTTTTATATGATAGAAAATTTTAATTATACTGCAGATGAGCCGAGAATGGATGTATGACGCTCCCCGAATGTCTGACACGTTCATTAAAGGCGTGCATTGTTTCCTCGAGTTGGCTGAGGCAAACAAGCGGAATGGTTTTATGTGTTGTCCGTGTCGTGTCTGTCAAAATGAGAAGGATTACTCTTCATCCAAAACCATTCACATCCACCTGATTCAATCAGGTTTCATGTCCGGCTATATTTGTTGGACAAAGCATGGAGAAAGCAGGGTTATGATGGAAGACAGCGAACAAGAAGAAGAGAACGATGATAATTATCCAATATTTCCTGAATACGATGGCACTGCACTAGAAGACAATGAACAAGAAGAAGGTGAAGAACGGGCATTAGATGAGACTGCTGATGATCTTCGTCATGCCATTCTTGATGCACGGAGCGAATGCGAAAATGAAAACGAGAAGAAGAAGTTGGAGCGCATGTTAGAGGATCACAAAAAATTGTTATACCCAAATTGCGAAGATGGCAACACAAAGCTTGGTACCACACTGGAATTACTGCAATAGAAAGCAGAGAATGGTTTATCTGACAAGGGATTTGAGAAGCTACTGAAAATTTGGAAGAAGAAGCTTCCAAAGGATAATGAATTGCCTGTCAGTACATACGAGGCAAAGAAGGTCGTCTGCCATCTAGGACTAGAGGTGCAGAAGATACATGCATGCATTAATGACTGCATATTATATCGTGGTGAGGAGTACGAGAATTTGGATGCATGCCCGGTATGTGGCGCATTGCGTTATAAGATCAGGCGAGATGACCCTGGTGATGTTGAGGGCGAGCAGCGCCCCAGGAAGAGGGTTCCTGCAAAGGTTATGTGGTATGCTCCTATAATTGAAGGGATTCGCGGCATAGTAAATCAAAATTTTCTACGGATGCGAACAGAGGGAAGCCAAGATCTAATCTAGGAGATGCAAACAACGAGAGAGATTGGATTAGATCTTCATACCCTTGAAGATTCGCATGTGAGCGTTAAATCGGAACGTGGGTGATGTAGTCGTACTCGCTTCTCCTCCTCATGATCTGATCCGATCTAGCACCACAAGTGGCGATGCCTCCGTGAGATGCACACGTGCGGCACCTCGACGTCTCCTCCTTCCTCGGTCCAGCAAGTGGGGTGGAGAGATGGGTTGGATCTACAAGGCGACGGTGCGGTGCAATTG
Organism: Avena insularis; assembly: GCA_023614405.1. Lineage (NCBI taxonomy): Eukaryota > Viridiplantae > Streptophyta > Magnoliopsida > Poales > Poaceae > Avena > Avena insularis. The sequence goes on from CM042685.1 coordinate 305,408,837, forward strand.
GTGGAGAATTTCTGCAGCGGGGCTTCGCCTACAAGCAGTCGGGAGGGAGAGAGGAGGGCAGCAGGGCGGCTAGGGTTGGAGGGGAAGGTGTGGGGGGTGGTGCACCCCCAGCCCTCTATATATAGAGGGGTGGGCGCAGCCCTAACCCCTCCCCCAATCCCTAGGCCGGCGGCCCAAGGAGGAGGAGTGGGGGGCAAGGAAACCTCCCCCCTTCTAGAAGCTCCAATTAGGGTTTTACCCTAGCTGGCCGGTTGGGCCCTATGGGGCCTTGTGCCCCTGGACCAATGCGGCCAGGGCACTCCCTCATAGGACCATGCCCCCTCCCGGAAGGTGGGGCCACGTTGGTCCCCTTCCGGAAGGTTCTAGAAGCTTCCGGTACAATACGATTAACTAACAATTCAACTCCAAAACTGCCTTTGCCTTATATGAATCTTATTCTCCGGACCATTCCGGAACCTCTCGTGATGTCTCGGATCCCATCCGAGACTCCGAAAAAAAACTCATAAACCAATAATCCAATCTATCCTAGCGTCGAGACACGTTAAGTGTGTGACCCTGTGGGTTCGAGAATATGCAGGCATGATCTTCTATCAATAATCAACACCGGGGTCTGGAAACCCATATTGACTCCCACACATTCATCGATGATCATATCGGATGAACCACGATGCCAGGATTCAATCAATCCCATATATATATTCCCTTCGTCTTGCGATATTTTACTTGCCCGAGATTCGATCGTCGATGCCATACCTAGTTCAATCTCGTTCACAGCAAGTACTTTACTCGTTCCGTAATCCGATATCACTTTGTGATTAACTCCTTAACCACATGCTTGCAAGCGGTGTTGATATCGATTACCGAGTGGTCCCGAAGTATATCTCTCCGACTTGGGAGGGACAAATCCCATCTCGATACATACAACCCAACAGGTACTTTCCGATCACCTGAGAGACACCTTTATGATCACCCTCTCATAGGATGACGTTTGATGACCTCAAAGCTTTCTTCCGATACCAGGGAGTTGTATTATCTCATGGTCTAAGAAATACAATATTTGACATAAGAAAAGCTTCGCAAAGATGAACACAATGACACGATCTAATTGCTTCGCTTAGTTTAGGTATGTCCATCACATCATTCTCCCAATGATATGATCTCATTATTAATCGACAACTCATGTCCATGGTTAGGAAACCTTAACCATCATTAATCAATGAGCTAGTCCATAGAGGCGTACTAGGGACACGGTGTTGTTCACAAACCACACAAGTATTAAAGTTTCCGCTTAATACAATTCTAGCATGGAATATAAACATTATCATGAACAAGAATTATAATAATAACATCTTTATTATTGCCTCTAGGGCATAATTCCAATAGTCTCCCACTTGCACTAGAGTCAGTAATCTAGTTTACATTTGGCAACAATCTCACACCCATGGAACTAAGGTGCTGATCATGTTTTGCACGTGGAAGAGGTTTAGTCAATGGATCTGCGACATTCAGATCTGTATGTACTCTGCTAATCTTCAGATCTCCATCTGCTATATAATCTCGGATTATATGAAACTTGCGGTTGATATGCTTGGTCTTTGGATGATATCTTGGTTCCTTAGCGAGTGCTATGACGCCAGTGTTGTCACACAATATCTCCAGTGGGTCCAATGCACTTGGAACCACGCCAAGCTCAGTGATGAAGTTTCTGATCCAAACTCCTTCACTTGACGCTTCTGCAGCAGCCATGTATTCCGCTTCTACTGTAGATCCCGCGATCACGCTTTGCTTGCAGCTTCTCCAGCTCACAGCTCCTCCATTCAAAATATAAACGTATCCTGTCTGAGATTTAGAATCATCCTTGTCGGTATCAAAACTAGCGTCGACGTAACCCTTTACGACGGGCTGTTCATCACCTCCATAGACTAAGAACATTTCTTTAGTCCTATTTAGGTACTTTAGGATGTTCTTCACGGCTGTCCAGTGTTTCACTCCTGGATCACTTTGATATCTGCTCGTCAAACTAAGAGCATTGGACACATCCGGTCTAGTACACAACATGGCATACATGATAGAACCTATGGCCGAGGCATAAGGCACTTTGCTCATAGCTTCCCTATCATTTACCATAGCTGGACACTGAGCCTTGCTCAATATCTTACCTGACAACATAGGCACTGAACCTTTCTTTGCCTTATCCATTCTGAACCTTTTCAGAACTTTGTCTAGGTATGTACTGCGCTTAAAGCTATCGTGCGTCTTTGTCTATCTCTATAGATTTTGATGCCCAATATATAAGCAGCTTCACCTAGGTCTTTCATTGAAAAACACTTGTTCAAATAACTCTTCACATCGTTAAGCATGTTAATGTCATTTCCAATAATCAATATGTCATCCACATATAGTACCAGAAATGTCACCGAGCTCCCACTCACTTTCTTGTAGATACAAGCTTCGTAGAAATTTGGAACAAATCCAAAGCTCTTGATCACTTGATCAAAATGAAGGTTCCAACTCCGAGATGCTTGCTTCAGTCCATAAATGGAACGCTCAAGCTTGCATACTTTATCAGCATCCTTAGGATTGACAAAACCTTCGGGTTGCATCATATACAACTCTTCATCAATGTTGCCATTGAGGAACGCAGTCTTGACATCCATCTGCCAAATTTCATAATCATGAAACGCAGCAATTGCTAATAAAATCCGAATGGACTTAAACATCGCTACGGGAGAGAAAGTCTCATCGTAGTCACCACCTTGAACTTGTCGAAAACCTTTCGCGACAAGCCGTGCTTTATAGACGGTAACATTACCATCCGCGTCCGTTTTCTTCTTGAAAATCCATTTGCACTCAACAGCCTTTCGGTCGCTAGGAGGGTCCACCAAAGTCCATACTTGGTTTTCGCTCATGGATCCCAATTCGGATTTCATGGCCTCTAGCCATTTCTCAGAGTCTGGGCTCATCATCGCTTCCTCATAGTTCGTAGGTTCACTGTCATCTACTAACAAGACAGTTAAGACAGGGTTGCCGTACCACTCAGGAGGGGCACGCGACCTTGTCGACCTGCGACGTTTAATAGCAGCATCGTCCGAAGCTTCATGATCCTTGTCATTAGCTTCCTCTATTGTTGGTGCGGTGACCGGAACAATTTCAGGTGCTGCGCTACTCTCCAATTCAAGAGAAGGTTCAATAACCTCGTCTAGCTCTACTTTCCTCCCACTCACTTCTTTCGAGAGAAACTCCTTCTCAAGAAAGGAACCGTTCTTTGCGACAAACACTTTGCCTTCGGTTCTGTGATAGAAGGTATACCCAATAGTTTCCTTAGGGTATCCTATGAAGACGCATTTCTCCGCTTTGGGTTCGAGCTTGTCCGGCATCAACTTCTTGATGTAAGCTTCGCATCCCCAAACCTTAAGAAACGACAACTTAGGTTTAGCACCAAACCACAGTTCATATGGTGTCGTCTCAACGGATTTAGATGGTGCCCTATTTAAAGTGAATGCAGCGGTTTCTAATGCATAACCCCAAAATGATAACGGCAAATCAGTAAGAGACATCATCGATCAGACCATATCTAATAAAGTTCGATTCCGGCGTTCAGACACACCATTGCACTGTGGTGTTCCGGGTGGCGTGAGTTGCGAAACAATTCCGCTTGCTTTAAGATGCGTGAGAAAATCATAACTCAAATATTCGCCCCCACGATCGGATCGTAGAAACTTAATCTTTCTGTTATGATGGTTCTCCACTTCATTCTGAAATTCCTTGAACTTTTCAAATGTTTTAGATTTATGTTTCATTAAATAGATATACCCATATCTACTTAAGTCATCGGTAAAAGTGAGAAAATAGCGATATCCATCGCGCGTCGAAACACTCATCGGTCCGCATACATCGGTATGTATGATTTCCAACAAGTCCGTTGCTCGCTCCATCATTCCGGAGAACGGGATTTTGATCATCTTGCCCATGAGGCATGGTTCGCATGTGTCAAATAATTCAAAATCAAGAGACTCCAAATGTCCATCAGAATGGAGTTTCTTCATGCGCTTTACACCAATATGACCTAGACGACAGTGCCACAAATAAGTAGTATTATCACTATCTACTTTGCATCTCTTAGCCTCAATGTTATGGATGTGTGTTTCATCCCTTTCGAGATTTAGAAGAAATAAACCATTCACAATAGGTGCATGACCATAAAAGATGTTACTCATATAAATAGAACAACCATTATTCTCCGATTTAAATGAATAACCGTCTTGCAATAAACACGATCCAGAAATAATGTTCATGCTCAACGCAGGCACATAATAACATTTATTGAGGTTTAAAACTAATCCCGAAGGTAAAACTAAGGAGAGCGTCACGGCCATCACATCAACTCTTGATCCGTTGCCAACGCAGATCGTCACCTCATCCTCGCAAGCCGCCGTTTATTCCGTAGCTCTGCTTTGAGTTACAAATATTAGCAACTGAACCAGTATCAAATACCCAGACACTACAATGAGGGCTAGTAAGGAAAACATCAATAACATGTATATCAAATATACCTTTGATGGTGCCAGCCTTCTTGTCCGCTAAGTACTTCGGACAGTTGCGCTTCCAGTGACCCTTGTCCTTGCAATAAAAGCACTCAGTGTCCGACTTAGGACCAGACTTGAGCTTCTTCTCAGCAGGGGCAACGCGCTTGCCGCCGCCTTTCTTGAAGGGCTTCTTTGCACCCTTACCTTTCTTGAAGGTGGGGGGCTTGTTGACCATCAACACATGATTATTTTTCTTAGTATCCACCTCCGCAACTTTCAGTTTAGCGAAGAGCTTAGTGATCATATCAGTGGAACCAATTTGATTGTGAGTCACTACAAAACTCTTGTAGCTGGGAGGGAGTGATTGCAGAACCCTGTCAATCTTGAGCTCCTCTGGAATCTTGCAGTCCAGTTGCTCAAGGCGTTGAGTGTAGCCCGACATCTTTATGGCGTGCTCACTAACGGAACTCCCTTCCTCCATCTTGCAGTTAAAGAATCTCTCAGAGATCTCATATCTCTCAGAACGGGCCTGAGTCTGAAACATGGTTTTCAGCTCCTCGAGAATCTCAAAGGGCCCAGCGAACTCCTCAAAACGATTTTGAAGATCCGATTCCATAGCATACAACATGGCGTTCTTAATCAAATCATAATCATCCTTGCGCGACTGATAAACAGCTTTCTCATCAGCCGGCGCATCTGTAGCAGGGGCGTCACCTAGCGCTTCCTTTTGTCCGCCAGCGAGAATGATTCTCAGAATGCGGAACCATTTGGTGAAGTTAGACCCATTGTTTCTAAGCTTTTCTATCTCAGCAAAAACGTTGAAGTTGAAGTTGGACTTGGCCATTGGATCTACAGTATTTGCAAGTACAATTTAGACTATGTTCATGATAAATAGTTCAACTTAATCAAATTACTAGATGAACTCCCACTAAATTCAACATCCCTCAAGTTGTTTAGTGAACATGATCCAAATTCACCACACCTAATCCGATCTTCACGAGAAGAGATGTGGTTTCAATGGTGGACAATGAAGTGTCGATCATATCATTCATATGACTCATGTTTAACCTTTCGGTTCATGTGTTCCGAGGCCATGTCTGTACATGCTAGGCTCGTCAAGTTAGACCCAAGTATTTCTGCGTGTGCAAAACTGGCTTGCACCCGTTGTATGTGAGCGTAGAGTCTATAGCACCCGATCATCACGTGATGCTTGGACACGACGAACTTTCTAGCAGTGCATACTTGGGGAGAACACGGTTTTTATCTTGATCTTTAAGTGAGGAATCATCTTATAATGCTACCGTCGCGATCTAAGCATAATAAGATACATAAAAGGATAAACATCACATGCATATAACTTTATGTGACATGGTATAGCCAATCTTCGCGCAATGATATCCATCTTGTGCGTGCCGGCATGATCTCCATCACTCCACCATGATTGCCTCCACCACGAATAGCAACTACAACTATTGCTAACTACTTAGCGATAAAGTGAAACTATTACATGGCGTATAAGAAGTTGACACACAGGTCATACACAATTATAAAGACAACCATATGGCTCCTGCCGGTTGTGTACTCATCGACATGCAAGTCGTGAAACATTACAAAACATGATCATCACATACATTATACACATCACATCTTGGGCTATACCATATCACAGAAAACACTCCCTGCAAAAACAAGTTAGACGCCTCTACTTTGTTGTTGCATGTTTTACGTGGCTTATGGGAGTAGCATGCTAAGAACGATTCTTACCTACGGAAAGCCACAACGGTGATATTATGGTTGCCAAACTCCGGTGTTAAACCCATGACAACTATAGTGAGAGAAACAGGCATCCACCAGACGCATGTGTGGAACAAGCCACACGTCAAGTGCGGAGCCGGTCTCGCGAACGACGTCGCGTAAGGTTGGCCTGGATCGCTTCAATATCACTATCCTGCATCATAAGAAGAACACAAACAAGAGGCTTGCAACAGAAAACATAAACGCCCGCAACCACCATGTTGCGTTCTACTCGTGAAACACATCTACGCATAGATCTAGCTCTGATACCACTGAAGGGATTCGCGGCATAGTAAATCAAAATTTTCTACGGATGCGAACAGAGGGAAGCCAAGATCTAATCTAGGAGATGCAAACAACGAGAGAGATTGGATTAGATCTTCATACCCTTGAAGATTCATACAGTGAGCGTTAAATCGGGAACGTGGGTGATGTAGTCGTACTCGCTTCTCCTCCTCGCGATCCGATCCGATCTAGCACCACAAGTGGCGATGCCTCCGTGAGATGCACACGTGCGGCACCTCGACGTCTCCTCCTTCCTCGGTCCAGCAAGTGGGGTGGAGAGATGGGTTGGATCTACAACGCGACGGCGTGGTGCAATTGGTGGAGAATTTCTGCAGCAGGGCTTCGCCTACAAGCAGTCGGGAGGGAGAGAGGAGGGCAGCAGGGCGGCTAGGGTTGGAGGGGAAGGTGTGTGTGTGGGGGGGGTGGTGCGCCCCCAGCCCTCTATATATAGAGGGGTGGGCACAGCCCTAACCCCTCCCCCAAGCCCTAGGCCGGCGGCCAAAGGAGGAGGAGTGGGGGGCAAGGAAACCTCCCCCCTTCTAGAAGCTCCAATTAGGGTTTTACCCTAGCTGGCCGGTTGGGCCCTATGGGGCCTTGTGCCCCTGGCCGCGGCCAGGGCACTCCCTCATAGGCCCATTCCCCCTCCCGGAAGGTGGGGCCACGTTGGTCCCCTTCCGGAAGGTTCTAGAAGCTTCCGGTACAATACCGATTAACCCGGAACAATTCCGAACTCCAAAAACTGCACTGCCTTATATGAATCTTATTCTCGGACCATTCCGAACCTCTCGTGATGTCCCATCCCATCCAAGACTCAACAAAAACTCATAAACCAATAATCCAATCTATCCTAGCGTCGAGACACGTTAAGTGTGTGACCTGTGAGTTCGAGAATATGCGACATGATCTTCTATCAATAATCAACAGCGAGGTCGAAACCCATATTGACTCCCCACATTCATCGATGATCATATCGGATGAACCACGATGCCGATTCAATCAATCCCATATATATATTCCCTTCAGACGCGATATTTTACTTGCCGAGATTCGATCGTCGATGCATGCCATACCTAGTTCAATCTCGTTCACAGCTAGTACTTTACTGGATCTGTAATCCGATATCACTTTGTGATTAACTCCTTAACCACATGCTTGCAAGCGGTGTTGATATCGATTAAGTGGGCCCAAGTATATCTCTCCGACTTGGGAGGATAAATCCCATCTCGATACATACAACCCAACAGGTACTTTCCGATCACCTGAGAGACACCTTTATGATCACCCTCTCATAGGATGACGTTTGATGACCTCAAAGCTTTCTTCCGATACCAGGGAGTTGTATTATCTCATGGTCTAAGGAATACAATATTTGACATAAGAAAAGCTTCGCAAAGATGAACACAATGACACGATCTAATTACTTCGCTTAGTTTGGGTATGTCCATCACATCATTCTCCCAATGATATGATCTCATTATTAATCGACAACTCATGTCCATGGTTAGGAAACCTTAACCATCATTAATCAATGAGCTAGTCCATAGAGGCGTACTAGGGACACGGTGTTGTTCACAAACCACACAAGTATTAAAGTTTCCGTTTAATACAATTCTAGCATGGAATATAAACATTATCATGAACAAGAATTATAATAATAACATCTTTATTATTGCCTCTAGGGCATAATTCCAACAATAATACCATGATTGAAACGTTTGTTTAGAAACAAAGAGCATGCCAAGTTGTTGCGATGGCACAAAGAAGAGCGCAGGAAAGACTCGATGTTGAGACACCCAGCTGATGGGTCGCAATGGAGAAAAATCGATAGAGAGTACCCAAGTTTTGCAGATGACGCAAGAAACTTAAGGTTTGGTCTAAGTACAGATGGCATGAATCCTTTTGGAGAGCAGAGCTCCAGTCATAGCACCTGGCCTGTAACTCTATGTATATATAACCTGCCTCCTTGGTTGTGCATGAAGCGGAAGTTCATTATGATGCCAGTTCTCATCCAAGGCCCGAAGCAACCCGGCAATGACATTGATGTCTATCTAAGGACATTAGTTGAAGAACTACTATAGTTGTGGCGCGATGAAGGTGTTCGTATGTGGGATGAGCACAAACATGAACCATTTGACCTACGGGCGTTGTTGTTCGTAACCATCAATGATTGGCCTGCTCTTAGTAACCTTTCAGGACAGTCAAACAAGGGATACGATGCATGCACGCATTGTTTAGATGATACTGAAAGTATATATTTGGATAAAGGTAAGAAGAATGTGTACCTGGGGAATCGTCGATTTCTTTCGGCCAGGCATCCCGCAAGAAAGAAAGGAAAGCATTTCAATGGTGAGGCAGATCATCGGAAGAAGCCTATCCGCCATACTGGTGATGATATATTTGGTATGGTCAAGGATCTAGAAGTAATCTTTGGAAAGGGCACTGGCGGTCAATCTGTTCCAAATGACGCTGAAGGACATGTGCCCATGTTGAAGAAGAAATCTATATTTTGGAAACTACCCTATTGGAAAGTTCTAGAGGTCCACTCTGCAATCGACGTGATGCACGTGACAAAGAATCTTTGCGTAAACCTACTAGGATTTATGGGCGTGTATGGAAAGACAAAGGATACGCGAGAAGCACGGCAGGACCAGCAAGGTATGAAAAACCGAGACGGCGTGCATCCAATAATGACAGATAAAGGACGTCTAAGTGCTGCGAGCTATGCTCTTACCAAAGAAGAGAAGTAATTTTTTTTGAAGTACTAAGAAGTATGAAGGTCCCCTCTGACTTCTCGTCGAATATAAAGGGAATAATAAATATGGCAGGGGAAAAATTCCAGAACCTAAAGTCTCATGACTGCCACGTGCTTATGACACAATTGCTTCCGGTTGCATTGAGGGGGATTCTACCAGAAAATGTTCGACTGCCCATTGTGAAGCTATGTGCATTCCTCAATGCTATTTCTCAGAAGGTAGTCGATCCAGAAATTCTACCGAGGTTACAAAATGATGTGGTCCAGTGTCTCGTTAGTTTTGAGCTGGTGTTCCCACCATCCTTCTTCAATATGATGACGCATCTGCTGGTACACCTAGTTGACGAGATTATTATTTTAGGTCCTGTATTTTTACACAATATGTTCCTCTTTGAGAGGTTCATGGGAGTCTTGAAGAAATATGTCTATAACCGTGCTAGGCCAGAAGGAAGCATCTCGAAGGGCTATGGAACAGAGGAGGTCATTGAATTTTGTGTTGACTTTATTCCTGGCATTAAGTCAATTGGTGTTCCTGAGGGGAGACTGAGTGGAAAAGGCACACTAGGAAGGAAATCAATAATATGTAGGAACGAACATTCTTTCACTCAAGCACACTACACGATTCTGCATAATTCCACCTTGGCAGCTCCGTATATAAAGGAACACAAGGATATTGTACGATCAAACAACCCGGAAAAGCATGACTCCTTGATTAGAGATGAACACATGAAGACTTTTGGCGGTTGGTTGCGAACACATCTCATGAATAACAACACTGTTTGTGATGAGTTGTACTTGTTGGCCAGCTCACCATCTTCGACTATATGGACTTACCAGGAAATACTACTGCAAGCAGCGGGAAAAGAGATGTTGCGCAACTCGGAATGCAGGCAAACAAATCGATCGCCCCGCTCAAGGTGTTATCCAATACTGATCATCAGAATATTATAGCAATGGAATTTTCCAAAGGTGCTAGTATTACGGTTGATCAAGCGCTAGGCGGGCATATCCCCATACAAGAGGAATTTGCATGGATATATGAATACGGGAAGACTCTGGTCAGACCTGATGAGGTCAAATTTCTACCAACTCAAATGCGAAGACTGCATGAGTGGTACGAGAAAGTCTCTACATGCAATCAAGAAGATCGATTGTCAGTGCTGCTTGTGAGAATTACAAGTGAGCATTTTAATGGTGAAGACCAGTTGCAAATTTATTTTGAGGAATTCTATATGTTATTCAAACAAGATGCCCTTGACTTGAATCTCCTCGCTACCTATTGCCTGTAAATGGTTCATTTATTTTTATGATAAAGTCTCTAACCCAGCTCTTTTATTGCATGTAGTTATCTTTACTATATGCTATTATGCAGAATGAAGAGCGATGAATGTGACCGGAAGAAAATCTTTGACACTGGGTTCATCGACCCACACCGGTTTAATCAAAGATTGCTAAAGGAATACCCCAAGGACACGGAGCGTAACTTGCTAAGGGTCTTATTGAGGCAACATTACAAACGAAGAATATTGTTTCCCTACAACTACAGTTAAGAGTGTTACTGCCTTATACAGATCACTTAATTCTGCTAAGTGTAATTGATCAGTTACTGACGTATATAAACGTGCACAGCTATCACTGGATTCTGCTAACCATTGAAGTTGACGCTGGAAGAGTTGAAATCAAGGATTCGCTAATGAGAGACGAATCAGAGTACGCATTCATTAAAGATGTGCTCCAGAGGTAATTTCAGTCATTATCGCACTATATCGGTCTCTTTCGTTCATATATATATATCCTGAGATATCAAGTAACTAATAACTCATTTATTCTTTTTTTGGCCGGGCAGGGTTTGGAAAGCTTTCACCAATGCTACGGTTGGTGAATTTAAATACGAGCTTAGTTTTCATCGGATCGATGTAAGTAGTACGAGCTAGATCCACGCATCTCTTCAATTCTAGTTTCAATACCATTATGTCATACATGATTAGTATTTGATTGAAACCTTTTGTGGTAAAGTGCGAGAGACAGCCACCAGGTACTAATCTATGTGGATACTTCGTGTACGAGTACATTCGCTCCGAGGTCAGTGAACGGGACAGAGGAATATTTTTAGAAGTACGTGAACAATATATTCACAATTTTTTTTGAGTGTCATTCATAATATTTGTTATGACTATTGATATTCATATTGACCTCCTACTTTTATATATAGTTGGAAAGATTGCGGGAGAATCTCGATCCAAGGAAGCGTCTGGAAGCAATTCAAGAGGAATTTGCGGGATTTCTTGTTGACCATGTCATAAACCCAGAAGGAAAATACCATACCTCCGGCTACCCGTGATTTAATGAACTTGTAACCGAATAGACGGGTTGTGATCTCCATTTATGTATATATTTATGTAATGTAGAATTATATCTATATAATTATGACGATGTTGTGTGTAATGGGTTTGTTCGTTGCATGTCACTTTACGCCAAACGCAACCCTCCTCTACCTATCCTCCTGCCGCGGCAGAACCCCGCATTCGGCTACCGCCGCAGAAATCGGCCCCAAAATTCTGGCGCGACAAAAACCCACATCGATCGCCAAGTGACATTAAAACTTCTTGGCCCAAAACTCGCCAATGGCAGAATTAATAAATCTAATGGCGTCGCACCGCTTGGCAGAAAGAAACTAGTCTCGGCCCGTAATACGGACCGGGACTAAAGACCATCCCCTCACACTGCTACGCTGCCACGTGCACATCCTTTAGTCCCGGCTCGTAACTGGACCGGGACTAGAGGCTAGGACGTCTAGTCCCGTTTCCGTAGTCCCGGCTAGCCATCCGAGACTAGAGGCCCTCTAGTACCGGGACTATTGCCCCGTTCTCCACTAGTGTAAGTTACATAAAATATTTGCTGAGTCCTCCTACCATGTAAATACCTCTGTAGATGGTCGTGGTTCTTCGTACATTGTAGAGACTATCATAAATAGGGATATTGGTGCACCGGTAGATAGCCAGCATATGAGAAAAAACTATCGTTAAAAATCTTGTTATTTCTATATAGCCAAAGCGACCAAATAACAATAAGCGCTCCAGCCTATAAACTTATGATAGTACCATATATCTAGTTGTCAAAAATATTAGCAAAAGGATACATGCTAGAAGGTATTTGGATAGTTGTCCATATAGAACGGACGAATTTGCATTGAAAGAGTATATATAGAGGATGTTTGGTTCTCAACGGCAATTTGCCAAGCCAAAGTTTGAAAATTTGTTACGTGTTTGGTTTTTGTCACACTTTATTAACCACATGGCACATCTGTCATAGAGTGAATTTATTGCCAAGTTTTGCCACACTTATTTTATCAGCCACACTTGCCAAAGTTAGGCTTAGCAAAATATGGCTGGGACCCAAATAGCCCTCAATTGTCTCATCATCATGGAAAAATACACATTTTATACTTCCATGCCAATCCGATTTACATGGTTGTATTTGATGAGGATGACTCCTCGACGGAGATACCAAACGTAGATTTTTATCTTTAACGGTATCTTTATCTTCTAATTTTTTCATGTTATGAACTAGCACCTTTAGATGGCCATTGTTCTATACGAAATCCACATAGAATCCACGTTGAGAAGATTAAATAGTTGGAAAATGAAATCCATATAGATTATCTTCTTTGGAACTGAACTTCAGAATAAAATCTCTGTGTCTGTGTGCCCCAGTTACTTGTATACCTGAGCTCTTTACTTATGCACTTTACATTGTGATAGCTTTCAAGCTTGAAATAACATATTTTACTATCACCTTGTTGTTTGTATTTCTTCATAAGTTATTGATGTACTTAGTTGTACCTAGCATTTTCAGATTTTGTGCTTGATAAATTAAATGCTAGATTTATTTTGTATTTGTTAGAACCAAAATTGTAATTTGTTTAACTCGCCTATTCAACACCCCCCCATCTAGGCAATATTCGTGTCTTTTCACTAGTCCAATCTATGCAAGACACTTTAGGAAGCCAGAAGAAATAAATCATATACATTATCATATTACTCAGTACTGAATTGATGAGAATTAATCTCCCATCTAGGGATAACAATTTTCTCTTCCAACTATTTAATCTTCTCAGCGTGTTTCCATTTATTATTAGTAAGTCTCTAATAATATATTAAAATATCCAAGTAGCTAATCGAAACCTGGTCTTGTTGGTAGCCAAATAGTTAAACATGCTGGTGAGTCTCGTCTGAGCCTTGCCAAAACAAAACTATGTGCTCTTGTAGAAATTTATTTTTAGACCCAAATGTAATAGGTGACTACACTAAATTTACTTTTAGCTAATGTGACTAAAATTGCTACTTACTAAACTCCATATCTACAGAGGGGAACGCCTTTATCTCTATTTGATAACCAAGCCACAATTAATAATCTGAATAATCTAGTCCAACATGATATAACAAAACATATTGAAATTGATAGGCACTTCATTAGAGAGAAACTAGAGGAAGGAGCAAGTCAAATTAATTTTGTTACACCCAGATCAACTTGCAAATGTTTTAACAAAAGGTGTTAGTGTCGTGTCTTTCTTGAAACTATGTGGCAAGATGGGGCTGATAAATATTTTCGACCCATCTTAGGAGGGTTGGTAGTCTTTACAATAATATTGAAGGTAGGTAGGTTCTGAAATGTAAACTGAACACTGTATATACTGTGTGTAGATGGAAGGGGAGGATGCGGTACACTTCCAGAAAATTCTATGTTCTTCCCTCTTCCTCTCTTGACAGAAACTGTGTTCTTCCACCACCCATTCATCCCTTGGTTCATACCAAATTCGACAACATAAATCATATACAATATCATATTACTTAGTACTAAATTGATGAGAACTAATATCCCTAACCACAGATAATAATTTATTTTCCAACTCTTCAATCTCCTCCGCGTGTTTCCACCAATTATTATTAAGCCTCTGATAATGCATCAAAATACCAAATTAGCTAATCTGGCGAGCCTCGTCTTGAGCCTGGCCAAAACAAAATTATGTACTTCTGTTTTAATTTATTTTTAGACCCAAAATGTGCTGTAAAATTAATTTAACATTTTTTGTTTTTTCAAAGTTATCGTACCATCATCATATTGAATAATAGAAAGTCTACCGAGTGAATAGACCACGGAATCACAAGCCGTCGGGTTCCTAGCAAAAGAGAAATTGACAACAGAAGGAACAAAGCACCTAAAAACCGGCACAACTCGGTCCCATCCATCACCTTTCCCCTCTAAAAATACACGAAGCAACAAGTAGTATATCGTACTATGATTACGAAACGCCCGCGTTGCGTTGCTGCCGAAGATGCTTATTAGAGCTGAAGCCGTGTCGACGCGAGGTACGTACCCAAATAGTATATGTTGATTTTGATTTGACAATTGAGGCGCCATGTATGCTGCATGCATGTCTGGGTTTTCTTTCACCTCAAGAACAAGAACAGGGAAGGAATATACTACGTCTCTTGGCATGCACAACAGACCGAGGCAGCAGCCTTTCTTTCCTCTCTCGAACATAAAGCGCGGAGCTGCGAGTTAAACTCCAGTTCTCCATCCATGAGTGGCAATGATCGCCCATACCCCCTACTCCTCCCAGTCCCAGGACCAGGACAGCTTTATCCACGGCGGAGAGGAGAAAGGCGATGCATCATGTTTTCTCCGCTAGGCATGCAGAATCAGGGACCAATTATATACTCCCTGTGCATGCAGCGCCATGCAGATGCAGAGATGCAGGAGCCTACTATAGCTAGGAAAGAAAAGAAAGAAAGAAAGTGTGGCCTTTTTAAACAAGGGCATGCAGCGGTTACTTTTCGGGTGAGAAGCGGCTAGCGGCAGTAGCCAGTGACGTGCATGGATTCCGTCCACGCAAGGAGGAAGCTCCCAGCTGTTTATACTGGAGCCAAAGCGTACTACATCAAATCAGATGCTGCGGAACCGAGGGCCATGGATAAACGATCCCTTCCGAGCAGGTAACATGGGCCTTTTTACCCTGCCCTGCCCTGCCCTGGGGAGAAGTAATTAAAAGAAGCCAGCGTTTCCCCCCATGCATGATCAATTGTACACTGGCTGAGGCCGGTCATAGTGGAGAGTAACTTAGAGTAGTAACATGTGTATGTTACTAGTCTAAGTTACTATCTCTATAGTGGAAAATAACATATGTGTAGTGTCATGCAAAGGCTTATTTATTGCAATATAGACTCATTTTGTTTTAAAATGTGTGATGTTATGGTAACATAGCTAGTTACCACAAGCCACTCTCTCATCATTTAATTGCATATTATGTCATTTAAATGCTTAGTTGGCAATACATGTAGGACTATGTTACTACTCAAGTTACTCCCACTATGACTAGCCTGAAAACGGGGACGAATTGTTTAGTAGTGCATCGATCAAGGAGCAAAGATAGCCTACAGTAGGCACAGATCAGCCCTAACAGATTCTTATTAGGGCATGCAGTTGACAGAGGGGGATGCCATGCCAGTGAAAGGTTAACAGCTGGCCTGGGCAGATCGATCATGGTTTGTCCAGACTTTAGGAGGCTACTCCGTCTAAGGATGCAAGATCGAAAACCGTTAAACACCCCCACCACCAAATGGCTGATTAGTTTCTTATTAGTTTAAGCATGGGAAAGGCTAACTATGCAAGAGATAAGGCTATCCCAGTCCACAGTCATATTCTACTGCTACAATACACTACACACACATTGAAGCTTCCTCTCCTTTACTGGCTCTATTTGTGCAGAGAATTTTTAGTAGATTGCTGTGACAAAAACACAGAGTTTCCAAGCAAGCATGCATATATGCATGAAGGTAAATAAATGGAGCACCCTTTATTTTGCCACGGTGGGAGCACTCAGCATATGCGAGTCAATGGGGATACAGGGTTAAGGCAGCTTAATCTAGGATCAGAACAAATAGGGGACTGCTACAACAGGCCTTTTAAAGGTGCATCTATGCCTGGCTAGCTCTCTCCATAGCCCCACTGTGTCAAATATTGACAGCATTCCAGGGTCTACACGAGAGACCAGCGCACCTTTTTCTTCATCGTCCTACTTCTCTAGTACAATACATGTGGACCAGATCATCATCATCATCATCATCGGACATCTTCTGCAGCGTGCTGTTGAGCCCGGCAATGATCAAGCAGTCACGTGTTCATCTTCATCACCCGACGAAGTCATGGAGCAGATGGCCGCCGATCTCCTTGGTGAAGTGCCGGTCCTGGCCTCCGAACGACGCCATGGCGTAGGCGTCGCTGACGTCCTCCAGCCCGAATCGGTGCGCGAGGTTGAGCGGCAGCGCGGAGGGGAGGGGTTCGGCGATGTAGGCCCGGCTGTTGTTCTGGTGGAGGCCGAGGGTGAGGGAGACGCCGCCGCTGTTTCCGGCGCCGCCGCCGACGCCTTCCACCTGCTGGGTGTGTGCCAACGCGATGTTTTGGTGCTGGTGATGCCCGGCCATCCCGCCGCCGTTGTACGCGAAGCTCACCTGTTGTCCCGGCATGTCCTGGGTCATCGGGGAGAGCTCGTTCTGGATGTGCCGAGGGGCGTGGGCGCCGCCACGGTTCCGCGCCACCATGCTGCTGCTTTGCCCTTGCTGCGAGTTCGAAGGATCAGATGGCGGCCGCCCGCTGCTGTCCGGCGAATGCTGTGTTTGGTGCTGCTGCACGCCGAGCTGGCTCTTGTCGGCAGCAGACGAGTTCTTGTGCCCCTGCCGCATCTCCAGGTTGTGGATTTCTTCCACCATCGGCTTCCACAGCCGAACCCTTGCGTTGATAAACCAGTTTGACACCTGCCCATGAAATGAAATGTTCGAAATTATCAGGCAGGTGATGTTTTCAAAGAACTCCTATAACTTAAAAGCCATAGGTAGTGTAATCTTCTACATGGTGCATGGCAGAATAATTTATGAAGAGGACATTATTGGTAGCAGCCAACATATGGCCTGATAAGTCAAATTAAAGTACTAGGCAAACATAAAATGGTCGCTTGCCTGGTTCCTTGTTAGGCCTGTCTGTTTGGCCAACATCTGCTTGTCGCTATCAGTTGGGTACCTGTAAGTGTAAAGCACCAAACATTACAATCACGGCAAATGAATAATTCGCTATCATACGCTGGTTTATACAAACGAATAGGCTCTATAGGTTTGAAACTTCGTAACCAAAAAAACTGGACATTGTTTTGAAGTTACATTACAACATTAAGACCTAGAAGCTAGTATTACTATATGATGCTACCTTGTAGCTAGTCATGTTTCTATGAAAAAAAAAGTATACTAGTCTATTACGCCAATTCCTTCGCTAAACCAGCGTATGATGTACTCCCTCTGTTCGGGATTATAGGTCCTACGCGCATACCTAGGTTGTTAATTTGACTAACAAAATATAACTTATATATCACAAAAGTTATACCATTAAAAAATATAACCTCTAAAGTTTCTAATGGTATAATTTTTATGATATATTATTTATATTTTATTATTCAAATTGGCAACCTAGTTATCCGCGCGGGACTTATAATCCCAAACGGAGGAAGTACTATACAGGTGTAGAAGTTTACACTACGAAATATACGAGAAATAAAATAAGTAATAAGAAGAAGCTTAAGAAAGTATATAATCGATACACAAGGCTGGGATAGTCATGCATGCACCTTATTTGAAGAGCAGTCTCAATCAAATCAACCAGAATCGACAACCACTAGAAAAAAGCAGCAGATATAGTGACATCGCTGTTTATGAGATTTGGTGGCTAGCCTAAGTTAGATGCAAATAGAGCCCACTATTAAGTCGCTGTACAATCGTCACGAACTAAGTTCTAAGCGGGCCCATGCTAGATATCTAATTAATGGTGTGGTTGAAAGTTCCTTCACATCAGACGGTATTCAATTGATACGGATTTCATGACAAGAAAGGACTGTTTCCACTCTTCTACAAATTCCATTTCTCCTGTTAGATGCATAATATGCACTAAAACAACAGTGGTGATCTAATCTGCAGTCTCAGTGGATGCCCACGAAAACGAGATTAGAAGCTTTCAGTAAAGCAAACGATTTCCAGCCATAGGTTTGCTTGCAACTATCTTAAGCATTTATCCCATGTCTCGGATCGGATCTGGGCGGGCATGATCCTCACAGCTATGAGGAATCATGTTAATTGCACTTGCTCAGCATATCATAATGGCATATCATGTCACAGCTACCCCTTTGATAAAACATTCGCATTCGCCAATTCCAGGTACCGTATAGATACCCGAGCTGGTAATTTCAGAAAATTGCAGATTATTCATACCAACAAACAAAATCAAAATTCTGATGATGGCATATACTTACGGGTGCAAGAAGTGCTCGAAGAGCCAGGCGCGAAGAACAGACACCGCACGCTCCGGGAGCCCCCTCTGTGGTCGCCAGATGTTGTGAGGCTGGCTGAACGCGTTCGCGTTGGCTCCTCTGAGGAGAGCGGCGCCGCCTCCCATGAGGCCGAAGTTCGCCATGTCTTCCCTGCCGAGACCGTCTTTCCCGGCGGCGACCTTGCTGCTCGTGTTGCGAAGCTGGCTCTGTATCGTGCTCTTCAGATACTTGAAATGCTTGGACATGGTCCGGAGAGCGATGGACGCGAAGGGAGCGGCGTTGCTCAGCCCGGCGACGGTCTCGAATGAGGTGATCACTGCTTGGAGCTGCTGGTAGTATTGCTTGTATCGCTTGCAAACCTGTTACAAGGTCGTTGTGGTTGTAATTGTATTAGAAGAAGCAGTAGGTGGGCTTGAGTTAGATATTGCAGCCAATAAACAACTTGAATCATGGTTATTAGAACTTGTGGAGAGAAGTTTTCTCTTCAAGAAAGAACCCGTAGATTAGACTTCAGAGTTCAGACACTACCAAATCATGTGTCACTTTGAGTTAAATTTAACCGGTGGACTATATTTTTAGACAAAAAACATGATGCTGCGACTGTATGGATAGAATCTTACAGCTTTACATGGATGGGTATAGAACCATACTGAAAGAGGACAAACTATAGGAATCTCATAAAGCAGCAACTTGAAAATTGTATATGAATTAAATTAGAGCGTGTTGTGTGGAATTTATCTGCTCTAATTTCATGTTCATGAGCTACTACTAGCTAGTATGTGCAACCCTTTGATCATACACTGAAGGAAGATCAAGTTGCCGCTAGTTTACAAGAGAGGAACTGTTCAACATCGACAGTGCAACGATAAGTGGGCATATAATAAGAAAACAAATATATCCAGAAGAGCAGATATGATGATCCCATACGTATCAACCACCATCAAATCGGAAGCACAAGAAATGGGCTGTGGAACCACAGTGATTAGAGAGATTCACGAGCCGCCTCCGGCCATGATGTGACCATGAGATGTTGGTTAGATTCTTCTCCACGGAGAAGAAATAATTACGACATGGAAACGGAAGCGAGAGATGCAAGCACGTGTATAAAAAATAAATACAACAATTAAGAGAGGAGAGTAAGGCAAAATTAATTATAGGGTATGATCAATATAACTCACTTCTTCCATGAGGGAGATGAGCCTGGTCTTCCTCCACTGCTGCTCGGCGCCGGAGACCGTGACGGCCTCAGCGGCAGCGTGGTCACTGCTGTCCATGTCGTGGCCGACGTCGCCCGCGGCGTCCATGTCGAGCAACCCGTCGTCGGAGCAGCGGTCCAGCTGCGCGGGGCGGCCGCCGACGTCGCAGATCTCCTCGAGGAGTTTCTGCGCGGGGCCCAGGAACCTGGAGCGGCCGAGCACGGCCGCGTAGCCCGTGAAGGGCCCGTAGGGTCCTGTGGCGACGGCGCCGGCGAGGTGCCTCCGTGGCTGGGGCGGAGGATTCGAGGATGACGAGGAGAGCGAGAGGCCGAAGTTGTGGCTCGGGATCTGGGCTCCTCCTCCTCCTCCTCCTGGCATCCCGTGCGGTAAAAGCTGCGCGTGGGCGTGGGCGTGCGCGTGCGCCAGGGTGGGGCTGTGCGGCGAGTAGGATGAGGAGGAGGAAGCGTAGGAGTAGAAGGGCGGCGGCCAGGAGCCGGGCGTGGGCGAGGAGGACTCCGCCGGGTCAGACGGGAACCGCAGCTTGTCGCGCCGACTTTGCTGCGGCACGTGGTAGAGCTGCCCCGCGGCGGCCTGGCCGAGCAGCAGCTGGTGCTGATGCTGGTGGTGGTGCTGGTGCTGATGCTCGGCGCCGCCCCCGTACCCGCCAGCGGCCGATGACATGGCGGCGGCCGGACGCGCGCGCGGGCGCCCCGACGCGGCTACGTAAGTAGCTAGCTAGCTAGACACCCTGGAGAGAGTGAGCGCGCGCGGGCCGGGAGAGAGAGAGGGAGGGGGAAAGGGCTCTGCGGACGGAGTGGAGTCGCGGAGATCGAGAAGCGGCTCCCGCACTTTGCGAGCGCCTGGCCGGAGGGAGGGTTGCAGTGCAGGCCAGGGCAGGAGCGACGGGAGGCGCACTGGGCTGGCTGGCAGCAGCTCGCTTGGGCTGGGCGCGCGGTGGATCGGCCGACCTGATCTGATGTCTCGCTGCTTTGCGCTCGCTTTTGTGCGTTTTTGGTGGTGGTGTTGGGTTCGGGGTGCCTTTCTTTCCTTTCTGCAAAGGTAGGCTAGCTGCTAGCTCTGCGGCAGAGGAGGATGAGGTGAGAACCGGGACGGGGACGGGGACGGGGACGGGGACGGGAGGAGAGCGACGGGAAATGAAATGGTGAGCAGTGAAAGCGAAAGGCAGAAAGGGAGTTGGTGCTGGTCTGGTCGTCTGAGGAAGAGGAGGTGGTGGATGCATGAGCAAGCGTGTGTGTGAGTGTGAGCGAGCCAGCCTGCCAGGGTGGTGGGTTTTGTACTTCGGCGCCAGCCACCAGGGTAACTTCGCCAGGTTTTATAGATGCCGAAGGGAGAGCTTCTTTTTTGGTATTTTTGTGGTAGTTTCTACACACACAATAAGACTACACCTCCTTTGAGAGCATCTCCAGCCATCCCCTACGACGTTCGGCTATAGCGATTTTTAGGCCGAATGGGGGTGTCGTGTTGCGCCGGGGAGGGGCGCATCGGCCAGCCACACCCCCCATAGCAAATTATGTAGAAGTAAAAAATAGCAAAAAAATAAATAAACTATAGTTTTTATCAAGTATTTCACATAAATAAATAAAAATTTAACGAGTTCAAGCAAGCAAGATCATAGTTCTACAAGTTTTCAAACATGATTTGAATCACATAAAGCTAGATGTTTTCTTTGAGCACCCACAAGTGGTCAACTAGATCATCTTGCAGTCGGCGACACGTATTTGGGTCTCGGATTTCTTGACGCATGGCTTAGAAGGCGGCAAATGCGGCCGACACCTGGAGATCAACATTTCGAGAGAACCCTATCGGAAAACCGGTTCAGTGTCAGTCACTAGATTTTCCCGCTCGCTCTAATGATCATGTTGTGCCCGATCACACAAGCATACATGACCTCCCACATCTGATCTTTTGATCAGGTAAGATTGGGGTATCGAACAATAGCAAAGCGAGTTTGGAACATACCAAATCCTCGCTCAACATCCTTCCGACAAGCCTTCTAGCACCGAGCAAATCAAGATCTCTTGACGACAACAGGGTTTGAGTTTGTCTTCATAAATGTTGACCATCTTGGATAGATGTCATCCGCCAGGTAGTATCTCTTCGTCATAGATGTCTTGTCTGTCAGCAAGGGATCCATATGGAAGCATCCTTAAAGTACTAGTGCACTTCTGGATTGAGGAAAAACCTATAATGTCGTACGATTTTTCTTGCATATGTAGTAGTCATCGAACTCCCTCACGTCTAAGACAATCTTCATGAAGATCTCGCGGTTCATCCTGAAACGGAGATGAAATACCACATTATTGTGATGGATCATCAACGAAGTAGTTGGCTTACAATATGCAGTAGCCATCCATCCTCTTCCTTGGCTTGCTCTTGCTGCGCCCTGGCTTCGAACCTACACGCCATAGCTTTGTAGCCCGGGAGTACAAGCTGGAATAACAAGAGAGGATCTTGAAATGCTCCTTGGTGTGGGGGTGGCAGCAACGGCGTTTTCCTCTTCCATCAGAGCGGCAAACATTTATTCGTTGTTCGAATGCATGGCCGAGGAAACTCGACGAACACCTCGCGGTTGTTGGGTTTCTCATAGGGAAATTAAAAATTTATGTCCTATCAAACACACCAAGATCGATTATGCAAGAACACATGATAGAATAGATCTAATAATCACCAACGTTGCAGTGGAGATTCGATCATCGATAGAGAAGTTGGTGAAGCGCTCGTGGTAGGATCAAAGAAATGATCCCTCTGAAGCTATCCACGTGTCCAATGACCTTGTTCTAGAAGAGCTTCATCGTCCAAGAGTCGGCAACGCCGGAGTTGTTGGGATTCGGTGCAGAAATCAAAAAAAAATGCTACACGGCAAACCTCGAAAGACTAAGATCTATCTACTAGTAATGCAGTAACGAAAGAGAGATACAGTATTCATACCTTTAAAGACCGAACGCGGTTAACGTACCGCGAGAAACATGGATGATGAAGACGCACCGACGTTGACATCAAGGTCATGATGTCCTTGCGGCTCCACGAAAACACCTAGTACCGAAAGCACGATACCGCCAGAGGCAGTCACACACATACGATGCTTGACGACGACCCCCGCTTCTCTCTGATCCAGTAGAGATTGCGGAAGTAGATCTCCCAGATCCGAATCCCATAGAGCGATGGCGCTCCGCGGTAAAAAACTCCTTGCTTGCACATCCCAAAGAAGGGGGCCACAGTCGCAAGACAGAGAGAGGAGAGAGGTAACACAGGCCTTTTATTGATTTTCAGGTGAAAATTGGTGTGTTTTAATCCTCCTATGGGCACCTATTTATATAGGCGGAGGGAGGCCCTCTCCACATTTAGGGTCCCATGTGGGACTAAACAAATAAAGAAAAGGGTCAAAAAAACTAGTGTCGGACGGGTGGGCCACCTGCCCGCCTGGCCAGTCCAAGCGAGGCGCGTGGCGGTAGACAATGACCCAGCCAGTGGAGGCGGTCGCGGCGGGCTAGAGCGCCGGCCGGGAGGGCAACCTCATGACCCAGGCTTGTGACACGGCTTTGTGTGGGTCGGCTGGCTCCCGCGACCCACGTGGCAGCGAGCAATTGTCAGCATGGGTGGGCCGGCGCAGCGGTCACGGCCCGTCGGCGTGGCTCAGCGCAGTGCTGCCCTGGGCGCTGCATTTTATCCGTCGCTCGCTTGGGCTGTTCAAATAACCATAATAAACATATTCAAATAACCATTTATGTGAAAACCCTTTTTCGGTCATTTTCCTTATTCTTTCTTCGAACACCTTCGGATCTCCTAGAACTTTTTTGGTCTCTCTTTTCTCATTTTCTTCAGTGATTCAAACTAGCCATTTAACGATCCTCAAGCTTCGTCAAGCCCTTAAGCATGCTACCCAACAATTCGAGAATACTATAGACATGGCCAAGACTCCTATATGACCAATGATCAACATTGAGACCTGGATGTCCATAATTACCACATGTGTACTCAACAATATTTGTCGTTGAACCGTAAACACTATGTCTTATTCCTTTTGTCTCTGTGACACTGTATTGCCCGAGGTTTTGATCAGGTGACATCTCCAGATCATTATTCAACCCCGTTACTGATAATACCTTCTTTACTCGATCCAATAAGTGATATCCCCGTGACCTAGTCACACGTTGTGCAGCTTATGGATATAACTTATCCGAGTTGTCCCAGAGTATCTTTCATCACGCGGATGGACAAATCCCGCTCTTGATGCAGTCTCCTCAACATGTTCCTTTGGATACCCAATGTTACCTTTATGATCATCATTTCACTGAGTGATGTTATGTGCCATCAAAGCATCCTCGGGTGATAGTGATTTGATATGGTCTCACGGTCTAAGGAAAGAGTCACTATGTTTACTAGACATCATAACCTGAACTTTGTGACATGATCATGATACGATGCTATAGTTAGGGTATGTTTACCATCTCATTCCCAAGTGAAATTACCTCATTGTCAATTAGGGTTCGAGGCACCTTCATGATCAGGAAACCTTTGATCATCCGTTGACCAATGAACTAGTGATTAGAGTTTTACCAGGAACTACTATTTGTTTGTATATCACATGTGTATTAATGTTTCCCTATCAATATAGTTATAGCATGATATAAGACTTAATTATAAACTTTATGAAATATGCCATCTAATATTTAACTCTAGGGCATATTCCCTTCAGTCTCCCACTTGCACTAGAGTACAAATAAACTAGTTGCATTTGTTATCCAATCATCAGTACCACATGCCTTGGTGCTTCTGATTATGCTCGCTCATGGAAGAGTTCTAAGTCTAAGAGATGAACACTTCATTCCTTGTGTATCCTTTGCCACTTATTAATGTCATCATGTATGACACTAATACCATTTATCATCTCCATGATAAAATCTTGTGCATGTATTATGTTTTAGCAACATAATGGGTTTATTCAAGTTCCAGATGCCGGCAGTGACTTTAGATAGGTCACGAGGACTTTGTCATGGGCACTAAGTATTTGGAACACACTCTGTGAGAAATTTCTTCTCAAAGCTTCAACATTTATAAAAACATGATAGTATTCACATATTGTGTTATTAAATGTAGATTTCCAATTCAAAATGCATCCTATGCAATTTTTGAATGTTTCATCCACCACACTTCAACTGTGCCTAAGGTAACCTTTAATATAGAGATTTATGTTCTTCTTAAATTCAGCATATATCCTTTCCAGATTAACACTTTATACTTCAAGTGTGTTGTCTTTATAGATCCAGAAACATGTCTACAGATCTCTCTAGATACTATGGACAATCCTAACTCACCATTTAATGATTCACTAATCATTTGCAAACTTGTTCTTTCAAATAAGAACATGGATCAAATTATGTTGAGTGTTTGTCATGATTTCAATTCAGAATCCTATGTCACAACATACTGGATGTACAAACATCCTATTCTTTAAATCATCGACTTTCACACTTAATGATCTTTCCTAAACCCCTTTGAATTATTAAGGACTCTTCCTAAATCAATTCATATTCTGAACTTTTCAGAATCCTTTAGGAATTTATTCCAAGATAATCCCATAGAACATATCTCAATCTCATAGATCTCAATGTCGTATTTTCTCATAAATCATCATTTATTTATTTATTGGCTTTTAGTCCTTTACTCATAATGTGTCATACACAAATGAATCTTGTTAAGCTCCCACTCAAAAATATGTCAACTACATATGTAATTTTAACTTAACAATACTTTCTTACAAGAATATGCCATCCACATATTAATACAAGAAGACTCCCAGCTCCCACTCAGCTTTATGCATACTGCATATACTTTCTCGTATTTTCGAACAATTCGAAATCTCTTGATCAATTATCAATTCGAAACTTTCTTTTACAAGATTCTAAATCCACTAGACGTTTTTCACTATGAATCAAATTCATTTGAATTTGCTCAAGACCCTTCTTGACGAATCATCCTTTGTCCTTTAAGACTCCCACTTATTTCTTATGACCTTGCGGTCCTTTAGAAATATCAAGTAACTCCTTTACTTGATGAGATTCGGTAAAAGTTTTACTTTCTAATCTCAAGTGAAGTTTTAATTTCAGGATTTCTTGTAACTTTAGTTTACCATCACCTTTCTTGTAGTTCGTAGGTATGTCTCGTTCTAGTAAGGCGACAATCAATTCACATATATCTTTACACCATGTGCAGGGGATATTAGTGAATCCTACTACTTTATGTAAAAGCATAATTGAAAACTACAATGATCAAATCATTGGCTCCTTTTCATGAAGAGTCGTGTCCTGGAACATTTTCCACTTGTGCTTCTCAATCATTCCGATGCATGGTCGAAGAGCTTCATCACGCTCTTACTTTTATTTCATTAACTCCATTGTTGAGAAACACAATTTTTCTCGAGAATGCACCAACCTTTTAGCAATACTAGCTTTTCCTTCTTTGGTTCTTGTCATGAAATTTGTCTTACAAATTTCCAAGGACTTATTCGTTAATAATTTGGTTTTATCACATAAATCTAAAGGCTTACACAAATTTTAGACGGTCTACTTTATCCTAGGTGAGTGTTTGCTATTCATAGTCGGTGGTTTTTACTAACGCCACTATGGACTATTTGGTTTGTTGCCAGATGTCTTTCCCACATTATGTCGACTAGGGCACTTTACAAATGTTCATGTATTATCAATTAGTTTGTTTAATTCTAATAATTCAAAACATAATCAAACAATAATATATGAACATAAATAGAAATCATTCATAAAAGGAGAACAAGTGACTTGTTACAAACTTGTATGAATAACCGTCTCACGAAATGTAAGACACACTATAAAAGGTTCATATTCCATCGATTACAATAATTATTCAAAACACTGTAAACTATATGATAAATCTTTCAGGGAGAGTGTCGTCGTCCATCATCATGCTTGCCATCAACACGCAATGTCACCTCCTCTTTTGCAACCAACTCTTATGCAAAAGGACCTATTTTTCATAAAACAGAATAAGTATGAGATACTCTAACACTTCAACAAGTATTTGCAAGATTATAACATTTATAAACTTTTTATATACCTTCGATGCCGATGACTTCTCCAGCAATGGGCTCAACTTTGACACTTCTCAAGCGTGATATGAAATCGTGGAAATTGTAAGTTTCCACTTCACCTCTCTTGATGCATTGATGCATGCAACCAGTGTTGACGTGGAGCACTTCGTTGGAAACCCCAAGGGCAAGGTGTGATGAGCACAACGGCAAGTTTCCCTCAGTAGAGACCGAGGTTATCAAACCATAAGGAGGAAGGAAACATCACACAGGTGTTGCAAGCAACGCGGAGACCTGCATAACACAAACTCAAGACTTTGTCCGAACAAATAGTGAGGTTGTCAAGCTCACCGGTTTGCTATAACAAAGGATTAAACGTATGGTGTGGAAGGTAATGGTTTGCAGCAAGTAAACAAGTAACAGTGGAATATGTATCAATGGTAAATATTGGACCGGGGTCCATAGTTCACTAGAGGAGCTCTCCTTAGATAAACAACATGGCATGAAGGGTAAACAAATTACAACAGGGCAATTGACAGGAACTAAGCAAGGCATAACAATGCAATACTAGTAAGAAATATCCTACGAGATTCGATTGGGCAATACAACAAGATACATAGACCGCCATCCAACTTCATCTATCACTAGAAGTCCACCTTCAGGTTATCATCCGAACCCCCTCCAGTATTAAGTTGCAAGCAACAGACAACTGCTTTAAGCAAAGTGTGTAAGGTAAACAATCCACTTTCTCCATGAACAAGAGATCATTGTTTTCTCCCTAGTAGAACAACACATCTACAACCGAAGATATTTCTATCACTTCCCTTGGAAACTAGAGGCATGAACCCACTATCGAGCATAAATACCCCCTCTTGGAGTCACTAGCAACTACTCGGCCAAGATAGCTACTAACAACGTAGAGCATGCAAGATCACAAACAACACAGACATGATAGAATCATAAAGACAAAACCGTTAACCAAACTGACATAATAATCTCAATATCCATCGAATCTCCACAAACACAACATGTATGATTACAAATAGATTAGATCTTGATCATGAACGAAGCTCACAAGATGTATACATGAAAGCACAAGGAGGATATACAACCATCTAGCTACTACATGGGCCCATAGTCCAAGGTGGAACTACTCACGCATCATACCGGATAAGAAGGCCTCTAGGATGATCTCCCCTTCGGCAGGGTGTCGGGAAGAACATCAGATCCCCCCGATCTAGGGATTGATGGTGGCGGCGGCTACAGACGGTTTCGTGGAGTTTTGATTGAGTGCCTAGGGTTTCTGCATCGGGGGCTTCTTATAGGCGAAGAGGAGAGGCAGGGGCTCCGGGGGGCCCACACCCTACCCAGGCGCGGGCTAGGCTTGGACGCGCCTGGGGGGTGCGGACACCCTGTGGCTCCCCTCCGTATCTCCTTCTGGATTCGTGTTCCCCACGGAAAGATATTGACTTTGGCTTTTGTCCCGTACAATTCTGCGAATATTGATTTTCTTCCTTTCTGGAACCAAAAACAAAACAAAATAGGCAACTAGCACTGTGGCAACTTGTTAATAGGTTAGTTCCAGAAAAGATGTAAAAACACCTCAAAGTGTAGACAAAGCAAAGCAAAGTAGATACTAAACAAGCATGGAACATAAAAAATTATAGATACGTTTTCGACGTATCATGCATCCCTTGGCATACTCGTGGTATCTGAGGGGTAGAGATCGTAGAAGTTCACCATTGGCAAAGGCATCATCCATCCAATGATCCATAGAGAAAATGATACGTCCAAAACGTATCTACTTTTCCCGAACACTTCTGCTACTATTTATCCTCTAATTTGTGTGATTTTGGTGCAACTAACATGGACTAACGCTATTTTCAGCAAAATTGCTTGGGTATCTAGTTTTTGTGCAGAAAATCAACTTTTAGAAAAAAACCCGGAAAATATCGCAGAACTCCTATTTTACCAGAAGACTCACGGAGCAAGAAGGCGGGACGGAGAAGGGCCACGAGGGGCCCACACCCCTGGCCGCGCCTGGGTTGTGATACACCGTAAATGTGTATAATTTTTTATGTTCCATGCTTGTTTAGTATCTACTTTGCTTTGCTTTGTCTTCTCTTTGAGGTGTTTTTATATGTTTTCTAGGACTAACCTATTAACAAGATGTCACAATGCCAGTTGCCTGTTTTTTTGTTGTTTTTGGTTCCGAAAAAGTCAGAAAATGAATATTCTCGGATTTGGATGGGACAAAAGCCAAAGTCATTATTTTACCGTGGGGAACACGGAGCCAGAAGACGAGACAGAGGAGGGGCTCGTGGGGGCCACACCCCCTGGCCGTGCGGCCAGGCCTGGCCCGCGCTTGGGGTTTGCAGCCATCGCGAGCACCTCCTCGGCCTCCCTCTTCGCCTATAAGAAGCCCCCGATACCTAAACCCTAAGTACTCGATCAATTTTCCACAAAACAATCCGTAGCCACCGCCACCATCGTCCCTAGATCGGGGATCCAAGCTCTTCCGACTGCCACAGGGAGAGATCATCCCGGAGGCCTTCTTCATCACCATGCCAGCCTCCGGTATGAAGAGTGAGTAGTTCCACCTTGGACTACGGGTCCATGTAGTAGCTAGATGGTTGTTTCTCCTCCTTTGTGATACCATGTTTAGATCTTTTGAGCTCCGTTCATGATCAAGATCATCTATTTGTAATCATGCATGTTGTGTTTGCGGGGATCCGATGGATATTGAGGTTACTATATCAGACTGGTTAATGATTCTATCTTATTGATTCTATCATGTTTGTGTTGTTTGTGGTTTTGCATGCTCTCCGTTTCTAGTAGCTATCTTGGCCAAGTAGATGCTAGTGACTCCAAGAGGGAGTATTTATGCTCGATAGTGGGTTCATGCCTCTATTTAATCTGGTGAAGTGACAAAAATCTATAAGGTTGTAGATGTGACGTTGCTATTAGGGAGAAAACAATGATCTCTTGTTCATGGAACAAGTGTATTGTTTACTTTACACACTTTGCTTAAAACAGTTGCTATTAGGATGCTTTGTCGTGTCAATTGCCCTGCTGTAATTTGTTTACCTAGCATGTTATGTTGTTTATCTAAAGGAGAACACCTCTAGTGAACTATGGACTCCGGTCCAATCTTTACCATTGATACATCTTACACTGTTATTGTTTACTTTCTGCAAACCACCATTACCTTCCACACCATACAGTTAATCCTTTGTTTTCAACAAACCGGTGAGATTGACAACCTCACTACTCGTTGGGGCAAAGTCTTGAGTTTGTGTTGTGCAGGTTTCCAGTTGTTAGCAACACCTTTGAGTCGTTTCCTTCCTCCTACTGGTTCAATAACCTTGGTTTCTTACTGGGGAAAAAACTTGTTGTTGTACTCATCATACCTTCCTCTTGGGGTTTCCCAATGAAGCTCTACAGTGATCTGAGCCGCATCAAGCCTTTTTCTAGCACTGTTGCCGGGGAGGCTAAGGACGGCTTCACACGGGGAGTCCTTCATAACCTTTCTCTTTACTTTGTTTTTGTTTTGCTTAGTTTCGTTTGGTTTGCTTTATCTTATCAAAAACTACAAAAAAAAAGTTCCTACTCTAGTTGTTATTGTTGTTGTTGGTTTGCTCCACTTTTGCAAAAATGAACTGTGTTGAGAACACCAAGTTGTGTGACTTCACTAGCAAAAACAACAATGATTTCCTAAGTACACCTATTGCTCCACCTGCTCCTGATGCTACCTTTTATGAAATTAAGCCTGCTTTGTTGAATCTTGTGATGAAAGAGCAATTTTCTGATGCTAGTTTCGATGATGCTTCTGCCCACCTCAATAACTTTGTTGAACTTTGTGAGGTGGAAAAATATAAGGATGTAGATGGAGATATTATTAAGCTCAAGTTGTTTCCTTTCTCCTTGAGAGGAAAAGCTAAAGAATGGTTGCTATCCTTGCCTAGAAATAGTATTTATTCTTGGATTAAGTGTAAAGATGCTTTTATTGGAAAATACTATCCTCCTGCTAAAATTATATATATGAGAAGTGAAATAATAAAATTTAAACAACTTGATAATGAACATGTTGCTCAATCTTGGGAAAGAATGAAATCTTTGGTAAAGAATTGTCCTACTCATGGACTAAATGCTTGGATGATTATCCAGACTTTTTATGCAGGTTTAAACTTCTCTTCAAGAAATCTGTTGGATTCAGCTGCTGGAGGTACCTTTATGACCATTACCTTGGGTGCTGCAACAAATCTCCTTGATGATATGATGGTCAACTATTCTGAATGGCACACTAAGAGAGCTCCATATGGTAAGAAGGTAAATTTTGTTGAAGAAACCTCCTCTTTGAGTGATAAAATTGATGTTATCATGGCTATGCTTGTTAATGGAAAAGCTCATATAGATCCAAACAATGTTCCCTTAGCCTCTTTGGTTGCTCAAGAAGAGCAAGTTAACGTGAACTTCATTAGGAATAATAATTTTGGCAACAATACTTATGGTAATAACTATAGGCCGTATCCTCTTAATAATGGCAATACTTATCATGGTAGGTCTGGAATGCCTAGTGAAGATAGAATTCTAGAAGTTGAAAGATCCACTAAAAACTTTATGCAGA
Organism: Avena insularis; assembly: GCA_023614405.1. Taxonomy (NCBI): domain Eukaryota; kingdom Viridiplantae; phylum Streptophyta; class Magnoliopsida; order Poales; family Poaceae; genus Avena; species Avena insularis. The sequence continues at coordinate 305,440,468 of CM042685.1, forward strand.
TGCAATATGAGCAGAACAAAATATTCACTAAAACTATGGAATAACAATCTGTTGCCTTGAAACATATTAGTCATCAACTTGAGAATTTGAATAGGGAAATTCCTAGTTTATAGTCCAAAATTTTGAGTGCTGAGAAAATATTTCCTCTTTGTCTGAAGCTCAGTCCTCTTTGATTAAAAAAATGGCTGCTAAACCTGAAACCTTGGAAAGTACCTTTGCTGCTACTCATGCCATACAAGTTACTATTGATGAAAATGTAAGAGTGTTAGCTCAACTACATGCTAAATGGGAAAGAGAAGCTGAAATTGCTAGAAAAAATAGTCTTTGTATCACCACCACCAATATGGATGCCACCAAACCACAAGAAGTCCCTATTCCTCCTACCATAATGCCTAAACCCAATGAGTCTACTACTAGTGATGCTAAGTTTGATTTTGATCTTGATGGTTGCAATATTTCTGAAGTGATTATATTCCTACAAAATCTTTCTAGAAGTACAGATGCTAGTGATATGAATGTGGCTTTCACCAAACACATTACATATGCTCTCATTAAAATTAAGGAAGAAAAGTTGAAACACAAAGCCTCTATTACTAGGAAAGTAGAAGATAGTTGGGAACCCATCATTAATATGCAAGTTAATGACTTTGATCTCAAAGCTTCATGTGACCTTGGTTCTAGTGTCTCTATTATTCCTAGAAAGATTTATGAAATGCTTGATTTGCCACCTTTGGAAGATTGTTATTTGGATGTCCCACTTAATGATAATGATAAAAAGAAACTCATGGGAAATGTTAATGATGTTCTTATTGTGGTTAACAATGCTTATGTCCCTGTTGATTTCTATGGTTTGGATGTTGAATACAATGCTTCTTGTCCTATTACTTTGGGAAGACCTTTTCTTAGAACTGTTGGTGCCATCATTGATATGAAAGAAGACAACATTAAATATCAATTCCATTCAAGAAAGGTATTGAACACTTCCCTATGAGGAGAGAGAAGTTGTCTTTTTCTCCTCCTTTGAAAGCAAGGTTTTATGATAATGCTTCTTCATTTGAAACTACTTGATTCTTGCTTCTTATGCCTAACTTAAAGGCATTAAATAAAAGTACTTCTTGGGAGATAACCCAATAGTTTTCTTGAGTTTTGGAAGTTATTACTTCTGTAATAACCTATCCTTATCCTTTTTATTTGATTTTTTGTGCCAAGAATAACCTGCAATGACAGGGAAGTAAGATTTGGGGAGTTGCTGCCCCGAAACAAAATTTTGTGATCCACTCTAAAATTCGTGTAAAATCTCTGTAAGTCGGATTGAGCTTTAATTTTCTGAATAAATCCTCAAGGTTGTTAGCTAACTTTCATTAGTTTAATACTTTTTGATTTGAGCAATAGAAGATCTTTGAAAAAATCGGTTTCTACCTGCTGGTCTATTTTGACAGATTTCTGCCATTATTTGCATTTGCTTCTTATTGATTCCTTTTTGAGTTATTTTTGGGAAATTGAGCTTTTTGAGGGAATTGCTACAGTATATGGTGTCTTTAGTGAAAGTTTTTCTGTTTTGAAACTAAACCCCAAAGGTTTATTATCTTTTGAATGCACTAGATGTTGCTAATGAAGATTGTGTGAAGTTCTGTATGAAGGAAAATTTGCAGGTGTAGAGGAAGAATGATGTAATGAGATGAAGAATGGACAAAGGATAAAGCTTCGGGATGCCACCCCATGTCAACCCAAGAAATATTCAAGAGGTACAAGCGTCAAAGCTTGGGGATACCCAAGGCATCCCCTTCTCCTGAAGGAAATATGCCCTAGAGGCAATCATAGAGATGATTATATTTCATATGTATCCATGAGTTATTGTAATGTTCCTTGAATATCCATATCAGGCAACTTGTATTGATTGGCAATTATGTGAATTGTTTGTGAATCTCTTTACTTGTATGGTTATTTAAGAGTTGTCCCTAGTCGGAGTTCATGTGAGAACACACGTGAATATTAGACTAGCACATCGATTGGTTGATGACTATGTTTCGCAAGTCATAGACATGGAGATGTCAAACCAATGATGTGGAGACATGTTATGAACATGGGGTTGGACTGACCCAACTTGAGACTGGCAATTAGTTGCAGCTCTCTCTCTCTACACATCGTGTACGTTTTGTCCTTAGACCTCAGTTTTTCGCATGTACTTGAGATGTGGATCGACCTACTTTGGGGCTATCAAACGCTCCATCATAATTGGGTAGTTATAAAGGTAGCTTTCGGGTTTGTCCTGAAGCATGCTGCAAGGCATGGTCAATCAAGATGGGATTTGCCCCTCTCTACTTGAGAGAGATATCTCTGAGCCCCTCGAGTGATCGGATCCAGAAATGCATGGCCGTGCTACGTATGGTTAAGAGTTAACCTAGTAAAGGGATTCCGAATCACGGTATCGAGAAAGGGAGATCAGCTTGGAGCTAGACCAAATATCGTGAGGCAAAGGGAAAGACATGTACTAAACCTTGTGATGGTTCGTCTGATATGATCTTTGTATGCGTTTAGGAGTTGGCACGTCTTGCTAGAGGCCGCTACCAACTATTGACAGAATAAGTGTATTCGTGTCATGTCTATACGCATATGAACCTATAGGGTCACACACTTAAGGGGCTGGAAGCCTAATGAGGATTGGATCCGAATTAGACCAGGCTTAGGCTACTAATGGGCTACTAATGGGCTACTAATGTAGAAGCCCACTAGGGACGCCTATATAAGAGAGGGTGGGGCGAGCTGACCAGGGTTAGACCTCAGATCATTCCCAGCCGCCACTCCTCAAGCCTGTGTCGCGCGCGCAGACCTAGCAGTCCCGACGCTTCCACCTCAGACGTGTGGATACCTCGGAGGCGCTGCATCTGTAGCGCTTGGACGAGCCGCGCAAGGGGAGCTGCTCGTGGGACGAGGACAAGGAGGAGACGTGGAACGTCTGCACTGCCTCGACGCGCTTCATCAATTCCGCAACTGCGCGTCTAGTGGTAATCCTGTGATCTATGACAACAGTAATCCTGGTATACGCGGTAGAAATTTTTGATTTGCACTAGTGTAGCCTACCCGTATCCCTTCAGTGGTATCAGAGCCGATGTTGTTCAGTTATAGGTTTGGGATGTTTGCATATGGTGATATGCAGATTGATATGAATGATGTGATCATTTATATGGCGGTGGTTTAGGATTGATCTATGATCTTGCTTTCCATGATCGTGATTCTAAGGTTGTCGAACGACTTACCCCTACCGGTCGGCTTCCGCCATCGGGGTAGACAGTGACACATAAATCCTGTTGAATCACGTGAAGATCAATTTGATTGATCGAATCAGAACCTAGATCCAAAATCGATGTACCGTAATCAAAGGAGTTTGATTGAATCGGGACAGGAGTCGGTTTATGGTAAATTTGATTTGCCGATCAAAATCCTTAAGGAAAATTGTGAAGATTTGATCTCACATTTTTCACGGAAAGGGGGAGACCCCCTAGACCCCCCGTAATCGTAGCCCCTTTTGTATCTCGTTAAGGTAACTAGGTGCTGCGATGTCACATGATCCGGTAGAATGCGATTCTATGCATAACTTGTTTTTGCAGGATATATGTGATCAGTATGGCCCATGTATGTATGTGATACATGTATGAAAATTTGCATGACCTGCGTGTCATGAGTAGGGCAACACGGCTGGAGCCATATGTGTTGTCATTTATTGTATTGGTCTGCGTGCCAACTTGTGATGATCCCAATACTATGTAATTTTGATTACTAGCTATTAGGAGTAATAGCTTGTATTAGTTCTTGGAGGACTCATCACTTGAAAGATGGCTCACATGGAACATGAAGATGGAGATCATCATGGTGGACAGGTTCTATGGCGATGGAGATCACCATGAGAAAATGGGCCATACTGTGTCACATCTATGTGAATGTTATTCTTATGCGTTTTACTACTATGCATGCTTAGATGATAGAAGTAGAACGATCCCTCATAAAGTTTAAGTTAAACCATGCCCTTCCAACCAAACCTTGCACCATCGTATGCCCTGTACAATCATTGGTGGGCCTATGAAATTAGGGTGCCGCGGTTTTCCTTGGCTGGATGGGTTTGTATCGGATACCTACACGCATAAGGGTTGGTGAACTTGACAAGGTCATCTTAACAATTAAGGACCTTGGGGCATAAAGGTTGGGCGCCTAGTTTTGACATAGAGATGTCACCCAACAACAAGAGTCATATGTGATATGATTAGCAAGTGTTGCTTACCGATTTACCTTGTCTTCTAGCAGTGATGCTAAAGCTCACTAGTCGACTTGTTAATTGTGGATCTTGAATCACTTAGTATCAATAGAGGGATATTGATTTAAGTGGGAGTATATGCTATTAAATTGTTTAATATGTTTTACTCCTTCATGGTTAATGGCTTAGTATTTTGCATATTTTCTGTTGTAGATCAATGGCACCGAACACTACATCACCTTTCTCTTTGCGTTCGATTCTTGACAAAGATAAACTAAATGGAACAAACTATTCAGACTGGGTCCATAACCCGAGAATCGTTCTCAGGTCTAATAAAAAGGAAATGGTTCTGGATACCCCAATCCCCGATGAACCTGCTGATAATGCATCTGCTGCCCTAAAGAACGCATACAAGAGAGCATGTGATGATTCTCTTGAGGTTAGCTGTCTTATGCTTGCATGCATGGAACCTGAACTCCAAAAGAAGTTTGAGGATCAGGAAGCGTACGATATGATCGTAGCGCTTAAGGACATGTTCCAAGATCAGGCAAGGACTAAGAGGTACAATGTTAACAAGTCCTTTGTCGAATGCAAGCTAGCAGAGGGAGCAGTTGTAGGCCCCCATGTGATCAAAATGGTTGGTTACAGTCAGACTTTGGAAAAGCTTGGTTTTCCACTAGGCCAAGAGTTGGCCACTGACTTCATTTTGGCGTCTCTTCCATCCAGCTATGGGCAGTTCATTTCGAACTACCATATGCATGGGGTGGAGAAGGGCCTTAATGAATTATGTGGGATGCTTAAAACAATAGAAAGTGACATGAAGAAGTGTGCAGGGCATAGCCATGTGATGGCTGTGCAGAACAAGCCTAGCTTCAAGAAAAATGGTACTTCTTGGAAGAAGAAGGGCAAGGCTAAGGATACAATCCCTAAGTCTGCACCCAAGCAAAAGGCTGGACCTGTAGAAGACACTGAGTGCTTCTTTTGTCATGAACATGGCCACTGGAAGAGAAACTATAGCAAGTACCAGGCTTCTTTGAAGAAGAGTGGAAGTAAGAGTACTTCCAACTCAGGTACGCTTGTTGTAAATGTTGTGGACATTCTTCTCGTTGATTCCTATGTTAACTCTTGGGTATTTGATACCAGATCTGTTGCTCATATTTGCAATTCGATGCAGGGGCTAATAAGGACTAGAGAAGTGCAGAAAGGCGAAGTGGATTTTCGCGTCGGAAATAAAGCAAGGGTTGCTGCATTGTTCATCAGCGTCATGCAACTTCACCTTCCGTCAGGATTTATTATGGAGTTGAATAATTGTTATTACATTCCAAATATGGGTCGAAACATTTTATCACCTTCATGTTTGATGAGGGATGGTTATTCATTCATGAAAAAACAATGGTTGTGTAATCTCTAAGAATGCTATGTTTATGGCTAATGCTCCCATTGTGAATGGGTTATTTATTTTAAATCTTGATGATGCATCTATTTACAATGTTAGTGCTAAAAGGCTTCGGCCTAATGATTTGAGTCCTACCTATATATGGCATTGTCGTTTGGGGCATATAAGTGAAAAGCGCATGAAGAAGCTCCATGGTGATGGTCTTCTAACTTCGTTTGATTTTGAATCATACGAGATATGTCAGGCTTGTTTACTTGGAAAGATGACCAAGTCGCCTTTTTCGGGTTTACCCGAGAGAGCGACAGACTTGTTGGAACTCATACATACTGATGTATGTGGACCAATGAGCACGACAGCCAGAGGAGGATATCACTACTTCATTACTTTCACTGATGATTTCAGTAGATATGGTTATGTCTACTTGATGAGGCATAAGTCTAAAACTTTTGAAAAGTTCAAGGAGTTTCAGAGTGAAGTAGAGAATCAACGTGGCAAGAAAATAAAGGCCTTGCGATCTGATCGTGGAGGTGAATATTTGAGTCACGAATTTAGCGATCATCTTAAGAGTTGCGGAATTATTCCACAACTTACGCCGCCTAGAACGCCTCAAAGAAACGGGGTCTCCGAACGGCTTAATCGAACTTTGTTGGACATGGTTCGATCTATGATGAGCCACTCGGATTTACCACTATCATTTTGGGGTTACGCTCTAGAAACGACAGCTTTCACACTTAATAGGGTACCATCTAAATCCGTAGTTAAGACACCATATGAGATGTGGACTGGAAAGAATCCCAGTTTGTGTTTTCTAAAGATTTGGGGTTGTGATGCATTTGTCAAGCGACTTCAGTCGGACAAGCTAACACCCAAATCGGATAAGTGCATTTTTGTGGGATATCCGAGGGAAACCTTAGGGTATTACTTCTATAACCATAAGAGGGCAAAGTGTTTGTCACTCGTAGCGGTGTTTTCCTAGAGAAAGAGTTTCTCACAAAGGGAACGAGTGGCAGGTCAGTGCAACTTGAAGAAGTTCAAGATGAGCCAGTCGAGGATGCTTCTACGAGTGATGCTATTGTAGCAGAACAAGTTGAGGAACCCATGGCAAGAGAAGCACCACAACCACGAAGGTCGGCGAGGCTCCGCAAAGCGCAGGAATTATTATTGTTAGACAATGATGAGCCTGTGACCTATGCAAAAGCGATGGTGGACCCAGATTCTGAGAAATGGCTGATCGCCATGAGATCCGAGATAGAGTCCATGGGAGAGAATCAAGTTTGGAACTTGGTTGACCTGCCTTATGGTTTTAAAGCCATCGAATGCAAATGGATCTATAAGAAGAAGATTGATATGGATGGAAATGCTCACATCCATAAAGCTCGACTTGTTGCAAAAGTTTTTCGACAAGTTCAAGGAGTTGACTACGACGAGACTTTCTCGCCCGTAGCGATGCTTAAATCTATACGGATAATTCTAGCCATTGCTGCACATTTCGACTATGAAATATGGCAGATGGATGTCAAGACGGCTTTCCTAAATGGAATCCTAACTGAGGACGTGTATATGATGCAGCCCGAAGGTTTTGTCGATCCCCATTGCTGCACATTTCGACTATGAAATATGGCAGATGGATGTCAAGACGGCTTTCCTAAATGGAATCCTAACTGAGGGCGTGTATATGATGCAGCCCGAAGGTTTTGTTGATCCAAACAATGCTGGAAAGGTATGCAAACTTCTGAAGTCCATTTATGGGCTGAAGAAAGCATCTCGGAGTTGGAACATTCGATTTGATGAAGTTGTAAAGGAGTTTGGCTTCATCAAAAACGAACAAGAACCTTGTGTTTACAAGAAGGAAAGTGGGAGAGCGCTGATATTTCTAATCTTATATGTAGATGACATATTGCTGATTGGAAATGACATTCCTATGCTCGAGTCTATTAAGACCTCATTGAAAAATAGTTTTTCGATGAAGGACTTGGGAGAAGCGGCATATATTCTGGGCATCAAGATCTATAGAGATAGATCAAGGAGGCTAATTGGATTAAGCCAGAGTACATACATTGACAAAGTGTTGAAACGGTTCAACATGGAAGAGGATAAGAAGGGGTTCTTGCCCATGTCTCGCGGCATTAAACTCAGCAAGACTCAGTGTCCTTCGACTACTGATGAGCGTGAGCGCATGAGTAGGGTTCCATATGCTTCGGCTATTGGATCCATCATGTATGCAATGATATGTACTCGCCCAGATGTTTCCTATGCTCTAAGTGTTACGAGCAGATACCAGGCTGATCCAGGTGAAGTTCACTGGACAGCGGTAAAGAACATCCTTAAGTACTTGAAAAGGACTAAGGATGTGTTCCTAGTTTATGGAGGTGAAGATGAACTCAGTGTAAAGGGTTACACAGATGCGAGATACCTTAACGACTCAGATGATTCAAATCGCAATCAGGTTATGTGTTTGTCTTGAATGGTGGTCTTGTGAGTGGAAAAGTTCCAAGCAAGATACAGTGACCTCCTCTTCAACAGAAGCTGAATATATTGCTGCCTCGGAGGCAGTAAAGGAAGCTGTTTGGATTAGGAATTTCCTGATCGCTCTCGGTGTGGTTCAGGGCGCGTCCAATCCCTTGGAAGTTTATTGTGACAACAATGGTGCTATTGCGCAGGCCAAGGAACCTAGACAGCACTAGAAGAACAAACATATTCGCATGTGTTACCATCAGATTCGAGAGTTCGTTGAGGATGGTAGTGTCATGATATGCAAAATACATACGGACTCAAATGTTGCTGATCCCTTGACTAAGCCTCTCCATGAGCCAGCATGAAGAGCACACAAGAGCAATTGGTATTAGATACATTTTAGATTGACTCTATTGCAAGTGGGAGACTGAAGGAAATATGCCCTAGAGGCAATCATAGAGATGATTATATTTCATATGTATCCATGAGTTATTGTAATGTTCCTTGAATATCCATATGTACACACGTGAATATTAGACTAGCACATCGATTGGTTGATGACTATGTTTCGCAAGTCATAGACATGGAGATGTCAAACCAATGATGTGGACACATGTTATGAACATGGGGTTGGACTGACCCAACTTGAGGCTGGCAATTAGTTGTAGCTCTCTCTCTACACATCGTGTACGTTTTGTCCTTAGACCTCAGATTGTCGCATGTACTTGAGATGTGGATCGACCTACTTTGGGGCTATCAAACGCTGCACCGTAACTGGGTAGTTATAAAGGTAGCTTTCGGGTTTGTCCTGAAGCATGCTGCAAGGCATGGTCAATCAAGATGGGATTTGCCCCTCTCTACTTGAGAGAGATATCTCTGGGGCCCTCGAGTGATCGGATCCATAAATGCATGGTCGTGCTACATATGGTTAAGAGTTAACCTAGTAAAGGGATCCCGAATCACGGTATCGAGAAAGGGAGTTCAGCTTGGAGCTAGACCAAATATCGTGAGGCAAAGGGAAAGACATGTACTAAACCTTGTGATGGTTCGTCCGATATGATCTTTGTATGCGTTTAGGAGTTGGCACGTCTTGCTAGAGGCCGCTACCAACTATTGACAGAATAAGTGTATCCGTGTCATGTCTATATGCATATGAACCTATAGGGTCACACACTTAAGGGGCTGGAAGCCTAATGAGGATTGGATCCGAATTAGACCAGGCTTAGGCTACTAATGGGATACTAATGTAGAAACCCACTAGGGACGCCTATATAAGAGAGGGTGGGGCGAGATGACCAGGGTTAGACCTCAGATCATTCCCAGCCGCCACTCCTCACGCCTGTGTCGCCGTGACCTAGCAGTCCTAGCGATCGGCGCTTCCACCCTGTACGTGTGGATACCTCGGAGGCGCTGCATATGTAGCGCTTGGATGAGCCGTGCAAGGGGAGATGCTCGTGGGACGAGGACAAGGAGGAGACGTGGAACGTCTGCACTGCCTCGACGCGCTTCATCAATTCTGCAACTGCGCATCTAGTGGTAATCCTGTGATCTATGACAACAATAATCCTGGTATACGCGGTAGAAATTTTTGATTTGCGCTAGTGTAGCCTACCCGTATCCCTTCATCTCCATCAATAAAAATCCTAGGTCTTTCTAGACACTTCGTTTTTATTGTTTCATGCACTGTTGTGTTGTTCTTGGAGCGTCTTAGTTTTTATTTTTGGTTTTTTTGCTTGAATAAAGTAGTTTGACCCCCGTTTTCACCGTGTTGTTTCAAAGAAGTCGATTGGTGTTGGAAAGGAGTAGGAAGTTCTTGCTTAGTAGTACAAGAAGGAGCTTGCTTTAACTATGACTTAGACTTTATCATGCCATGCAAGATATTGTTTTGACCTTATGCTTAGTGATTATTGCTGTAGCATGACTTGTTCCAAACAATTAGGATTGCTTAATGTGCCTTGAAAGAATCATGCGTTATTTTAGCATACCAAAGCATATTATTGTGGTATTCTCCTATGATGCTTTGTTTGGGTTGACTTTGCACATGCTCACACCATGTTATGACTATAAACAAGTCACCATAGCCTCTATGATCATCTAGTTTTTGACTTGTAGCACCACTTTATGCTTTGATTAGTAATGTTTTGTCGCTCTGCATGATTATGGCCATTATTGCTCTCTTAGTTGGTCGCTCCCAGTCTTTTGCTAGCTTCCACTTGTATGAGTAAGCTTTACTCATGCATCCAACTTCCAAGAAACCAAGTTATTCCAAAGTGTCCACTATAAATTCCTATGCATGGTGTGTTACAGCATTCCAAGTATATTCTTGATTTATCTATCTTCCAAATTAAACTTGTTATATGAAACTTAGTGATTAAAGCTCTCACAAACTTGATCGCACACTTTATTTTTATTGCCCCTAATAAACTTGAACCATTGTGTCATCTATGTTGTATATGCTTACACTTATACGTTGGAATTAGCAGAACCATGCTGAAAGTGCAATGGACGTCGCCTAGAGGGGGGTGAATAGGCTTTTTAAATTTATTACGGTTTAGGCTTAAGTAAATGCGGAATAAAACTAATGTTTAATTTATTGAGCACAAAACCTAGCCACTAAGTTCACCTAGGTGCACCAACAACCTATGCTAAGCAATACAAGCAACAAGGTGATAGCAAGGTATAAATACTTAAAGCACGATGGCTATCACAATGTAAAGTGCATAAGTAAAGGGCTCGGTTGATAGATAACCGATGGACGCGGAGACGAAGATTTGTTTCCCGAAGTTCACTTCCAAAGAAGCTACGTCTCTATTGGAGAGGTGCGATGGCGCAATGCTCTCCGAACGCCACAAATGGCTCACTTCGAGGTGTGGTGGCTCGATGCTCACCCAACGCCACACAAGGCCTCACCCCGGATGCGGAAGCACACAACTCACCGACGCCACAAAAGGCTCACCCTATTCTCCCGAGTGCGCACCACAAAAGGCGGGCACTCGCTCCACTATAGGACGCTTGAGGGCGGTCACCGAACCCGTACAAGATTAGGGCTAACTCCACAACTCAATTGGAGGAACACATGAAGCTCCAATCGCAACCTTTCCTTGGCCCACACATTCTCCAACTTCCTCTACATGGTTAGCAAAACAAGTACTAGAGGAAATGGAAGCACATTTATCATGGAAACAAGGCAAAGCAAGCATATCATCATGAGATATATTCAATACATTTCTACATGATATGCAAGGGCAATCAACACTAGGATGTAAATCATATATGGTCCTACAAGTTTTCATGCCCAAAGATACAACATTGCAATGAGATAGATACAAAGGATCATGAATGGAAATCTCACTATCTACATTGCAAGTCTTATCACCACTCGCCATATTATTACCTTGTGACAGTTCACATGTTGGTGTAGTGGAAGAAGATGAGAACTCATCGCGGCCGGAGGTGGAGGGAACACAATCATACTCATTAAGCTTGGGCACATCATATTTTGCTTGAAGCTTGGTCCAAATATCATGAGCATTTCAGAAAGGCATGATTGAGGAAAGAACTACAAAGCTCACAACATTAACAAGCACATTAGATGCTTGAGCTTCGAGATAAGAGTCTGTCTTCTCCTCCAAAGATAGATTTTGGGGATCCTTAGGAGGAGACAAGCCCATATCTATAATTCGCTCAATGTTTGGGTCAATGGCCCGGAAATGACTAAGCATGCGAGTACGCCAAACACCATAATTTGTGCCATCAAATGTAAATGTGTGAGAGTGCACTAAACCCCTAGGAGACATCTTTACTCTCGAGGCGGTGAAGCCTAAAAGCGAGAGACCTTGCTCTGATACCAATTAAAAGTGCAATGGACGTCGCCTAGAGGGGGTGAATAGGCTTTTTAAATTTTTTACCAGTTTAGGCTCAAGTAAATGCGGAATAAAACTAACGTTTAATTTATTGAGCACAAAACCTAGCCACTAAGTTCACCTAGGTGCACCAACAACCTATGCTAAGCAGTACAAGCAACAAGGTGATAGCAAGGTATAAATACTTCAAGCACGATTGATATCACAATGTAAAGTGCATAAGTAAAGGGCTCGGTTGATAGATAACCGATGGACGTGGAGACGAAGATTTGTTTCCCGAAGTTCATTTCCAAAGAAGCTATGTCTCTGTTGGAGAGGTGCGATGGCGCAATGCTCTCCGAACGCCACTATGGGACGCTTGAGGGCGGTCACCGAACCCGTACAAGATTGGGGCTAACTCCACAACCCAATTGGAGGCTCCCAACAACAAAGCCACAAAAGGCTACAATGCCACAAAAGGCCAACAAAGCCACAAGAGGATACAAGACCACCAAAGGTCAACAAGACCACAAAAGGTCAACAAACCAACCACACAACCGTCTAGGGTTCCAAGGAACCCAAGAGAAACTAGCCCACAAGCTTGAACTCGCCGAATCTCAGAGGAGAACTCAAACCTATGCACCAAATGCAAGGGAAAGTCCTTCTCTCCCAAATTCCAACAAAGCTACAAAAGCTATTGGGGGAATAAGGGAGGAAGAACACAAGAGGAGAACACAAAACTCTCCAAGATCTAGATCCCAATGATTCCTTCACAAAGAAGGGATTTAGCTTGGGGGGTTGTAGATCTAGATCTCCTCTTTCAAATCCCTCAAAAAGATGCAAGAATCATAGGAAGGGAAATGGAGAGAGGAAGCTTCTTCAAGGTCAACAATGGAGGAGAGAGAGAAAGCCAAGAACCAAGAAGAAAAGTTGTAACCCACGAAGGGGAAGAGGATCCCCTTTTAAAGGGCTCCTAGATCTGCCCGTTATGGGCATTCGCGACCCCTGGCCGGAACTTCCGGTGGGAGGCCGAAAGTTCCGGTGGCACGCAGCCAACGGTCAAAAACTGTGATGCGAGAATCTAAAAACGCGAGTCCTGGTCGGAACTTCCGCCGGTTCACCGGAACTTCCGGTGGGAGCGAAACTTCCGGTGGAAGTTCCGACAGAAGTTCCGTCAAATAGAGCAAACAAAAACAGAGAAGTTACTGAACGTGAGCAGAACAAGAGCCAGAAATTCAACCGGAACTTTTGGCGGCAACTAGGCCCGAGCGGAATTTCCGGTCCCTGGCCGGAACTTCCGGTGGGAGTGGAACTTCCGGTGGAAATTCCGACTGAAGTTCCATCAAATAGCACATCCAAAATAGAAGGTTACTGATCGTGAGCGGAAGAAGACCCGAAACTTCCACCGGAACTTTCAGAGGCAAAAATGCCCTAGCGGAACTTCTGATGGCAAGCCGGAACTTCCGGTTAGGGAAATTCCAGAAACCAGAAAACCAGAAATGCAATAACTTTTGCATCCGAACTCCAAACGGGATGAAACCAATTTTGTCAAAATATTGGGTATCACCTTGGGAGAAAATACCATGAATATATATGTGAAGTATCCCCCAAGGTGTGGAGCCAGAAAACTCGCAAGATCAAAAACCGCAATAAGATATGCAAGTGAAATCCTTATTTGATGAACTAGAGCTTGTTATGATGATGACCACATGCTCTAGATCCTCTCATGGACAAGAACCAAATAACAACCAAGAAAGACGATGCTATGAATGCAAAGGTTTGAGCTCTCTCTGAACGATGCAAACGAGACACCCGCTTGAGATCCCCTCTTGATAGAATAGCTATCTATCCTAAACCCGGTCTCCCAACTAACAACACAAGACCGGCAAAAGAAAAGCCCTATCAAGAACATACCTTTGCCTTGAGCATCCCACTTGAACTTGATGTAGACCGTCTTGTTCTTCTATAATGGGAACACATTTCTTGGATGCTCTTGCTTGATGAACATGAAGACTTGCAAATTGCTCCCCAATACTCCATGGGGAAACCTCTTCTTTGAACTTGTCATCATCACTCCATGAGCACGAGGATGGCGAGCTTCAAGCATGAGATCTTCTAGAGATGGCGCATCTTGAGCTCGCCCTTCTTCATCTCTTATTGAGGTTGATCCATCTTGATGCAACTCTTTGCACATGTCTTGAGCAACCTTCAAGCTCCTTCTTTCTTCATTATTCCAATGGGCACAAAGCCCTTGGACATTTCTTCATCTTCCAACCTTGAGACCAACACATGGCCCAAGCGATGCCAATGGACAAACCTACAAGTGAAACTCAATTTACACATTAGTCCATAGAGATTGTCATTAATTACCAAAACCACACATGGGGGCATACATGCCCTTTCACATGTTGTCATGGGGAACGCTCTCAACATTGCACTTGTACATTGTACCCAGTTGATATCATGCTATTTTGTTTGCAGATGTCGTCGATGTGAGATAAAAGAGGAGCTTGTAAGTACATGGAGTTATGTATGTGTGTTAGAGAAACACCTGGACCGCTATCCTAAGCCATGCCTAATCATGGTGGAAACTCGCAGCATCACCATAGTGAGCAATCTATGAAGCATTCTTCTTATAAAAAACGAGATAGAGATTGAGAAAAAGGAAAAAAAGATGAGAAAAGAGGAAAGAGGGAAAAAAGCACCATTTTCCCATGGTAAATAAGAAGATTTCCGAGATGCTCACTGTCTGCTTGCCTTGGCATTTTGATATGGAACAGCTCATGTATCATGTGCAAGGGGTACCCCGTTGGCGATTCTCTATGATACACATGTACTTACTATGACAAGAACTTACCGGTGATTAAAGTTGAGTAGCATGAGGAGCGGCCATCATACTCAAGGGACATGAGATTACCAACTTATACTTTGTAACATCCCTAAAATCATGTTTCAAACTCATGCATATCATCCATGCATCCATGATCATGTAGATTTCATTTTCAAAAAAATCATTTCAAAACAGGAGCATATATGCTTATTATTTCATGTAAGTATGCTCTAGCCTTAGTGCTATTTTCCAATGAGAAGAGTACTTGTTTTGTTCAGTAAGGTTTGAATTCAAACTTAAGTATTTTCCAAAGCTTGAGCAAAGTTTTCAAAACAAAATGTGTAAATAAAACCAATATTATGCCTATGGTATATATCACATAAAGGCTTGGTTTTATTTGTATTTTCAAATTGATCAAAGTGTTTTTGAGTAAACAGTAGTGTTTGACACACATTTGGATGCAAAGTTTACAGTACAAAAATCCTGAAAAGATTTGAATTCAAATAGAATTTGAAATCATTTGAATTTGGTTCCTAAAATTGCAAACAGAAAAAGAAAAGGAGAAAAGAAATAGAAAAGGGCCGGCGCCACCTATCTAGCCCAACAACAGAACCAGCCCACTAAGCCCACCT
This sequence comes from Avena insularis, assembly GCA_023614405.1. Lineage (NCBI taxonomy): Eukaryota > Viridiplantae > Streptophyta > Magnoliopsida > Poales > Poaceae > Avena > Avena insularis. Next base: position 305,455,871 of record CM042685.1, read on the forward strand.
GGGTTCCCTCTCTCTCTCTCTCACTTGCAGACAAACCCGCCAAGTCACTGACCGCCTGACCCCACCTCCTCTCTGTTTCACTCGCTGGCAAGTGGACCCTGCGACCACGTCGTCGTCGTTGTCAATCACGCGCGGCCGAGGCGCTCGCTCCGCCGTTCCCTCGCCGCAGTCACTTCGAGCTTAATTGCCATTGATTCTGCGCGTAATCGCCGCCCCCCTCCTGCCTACTTAACCCCCTCTGCACCGCGAGCATTTCCCCTCACCTAGCGCCACCACTCTGCCACCAAGCTGCCCGTATTCGCCCTTCCACCGCCGCAGGCAGAACCCTCTCCGGCGACCAATCCTGGTAAACTCCGTGCGCCCCTTCCTCTCTGGTTCACGCGAGCCGCTTCACAACTTCCTTGCACACCTTCTGACACCATTGGTTCATCCTATACTGCCCCAGGACGTCGACTTCATCAAGCGCTGCAAGTTCTTGACGACGTCTCCAACTCCGGCGACTAAATTCGGTGAGCCCCGTGTTCCCCTTCGTTTCTGAATCACACGAGCATGTTCGCCTGCATCTAGCGCATCTGCTGACACTCTTTGTTTGGATCCTCGCGTCCCGTAGCGCCGACTCGACGACAGATCATCGACGCCGCCATGACTCCTCCGACGAGCTCCAGCGACCATCTCCGTGCGCCCCTTGCCAAACCACCGCCACCTTGAGCATCAGCAACACACGGCGAGCTTGGTAAGCCCCTTCTCCCTCTCCCGCGCAACCTAGAATGCCGGTAGCAGCTCTGACAGAGACGTTGCCGCCTGTCACCGCCGCTAGCGCCGCCACTGGATGGTCAGGTTGCTTAGGATCGTTAGATCTACATCCTGTGGATACGATAGATCCTAGGAGAAACGGTAAGATTAGATCTGGGACGCGCGTTTAAATTATATCTGACGGCTCACAGACGCGATCCAGTGCGAAACGGTATCGACCAATAGGATTGCGCCGCGTGTCTGACAGTTGGTTTAAAATTTCTGAATTGAATCTATTGAATGTTTAAACTTCTTTTAATCATAACTCTTGATCCCCACGTCCAAATTTGATGAATTTTATATCAATGGAATCAGGAGAGAAAGCCCTTTTCAATTATGCAATTTTTTTAATGTTTTGTTTCTGTTAAAATGATATTATTTACAGAAACATGTGTAGGCCTATTTTGTGTATATAAATTATTTGATAAATGTTTTATTGTAAATAAATGTTGTTTGGCAAGTTTTTAACTTGTTTATGAACCAGTACTGTGCACTTGTCTTGTTGAGTTTAGAAAATCATCACATATCATATTGCATGCATCCATATATTTTTGCTTGTATTTATTTTGTATGTGATTTGTTGCTATGATTTTATGTGTAGATTTTGGTGCTAATAGTGATTGTGATTGTGAGGAGTGTAGCTACTCTCCAAACTACCAAGGCAAGTGGTGCTTCATAATTTTATTCCTATGTTTTCTACTATGCATTAGAAATATTTTGCTAGTCTTGCATGATTATATTTTTGCTTATATGCTATGTTGGGAAATCCTAGTAGTTGTAGAATTGCTAGAAAATTTCTAAGTAAGATGTTATCTATGCCATGCTTAGCCTAGCTAGTAGCAACCAAGGGAGGTGATATATTCATGCTATGATAAAATATTTCTAAGTCTTTGGACTTGTGTTTTTACTTACTAAAACAACTAAGTGAATGAAACACCTGGGTGGAATGGAAGGAATGGTTTATGTTGAGTGGTTACACAAGGCCCATTTCTATGGTTTACCTTGTGTATCTCACTTGTGGAAAGCCACCCAGGAACAAAGGGATTTGAGAGGCCAAATGTTAAGAAGCTTCTAGTGCAGCCACTTGGCAATATGGGCTCTGCCTGGATCACATAGGTTGCAATAACTTAGCCATTTGGACAGTTGGTGGTAGTGGGATGATAGGTTGGAGCGCGTCCATTTGGTCTAAGGGAAGGCTTCTAAAAGGTCCTGTCTTGGTGAAAATCAAGTCTGGTGGGGAAAGTGCACAACCTCTGCAGATGGAAGAATCTAAGTACTTAGCCATGTCCCTGGTATTGGACAATTTGAGCATCAAGACATGGAAGCTATCAAGAATCTCATCATCCCAATTTCTAAGTAAAACTTGTGGTTGAACAAGGGTGAAGGACCCCAATGTCTATTGGTGGTTCCTTGGGAAAAGTTTTTGACAAAGAAAAACTTAGTGATTTCAACTAATAGGCAAAACCTATTTTAAGCAAAGCAAGCCTAAGCTACACTTAGCCAAATTGCATATAGTATGTAGTCCACCAATATTATACTAAGGTATCACTTGCCAATACTATTCCAATGTATTGACCCACTGTGGTTGTAACTTGTGATGTTGCAGGTTATTCTGATGAGGATTAGGAGTCATGAGTCTACACTCAACATGTTTGCCTGTGGCACATGAAGATGAAGACTTTTATCTATTTACTTATTTAAACTCTTGTACTAGGCCTGTGGCCATGGAGTTGTAAAGACTATGTTTGTCTATGGAATGACTGTAATAATGACCTTTGTTTCTGTGTACTTCATCTTAAACTGTGGATGCTAGCATTGATCCAGGACTAGCATTGCAATCACAGGGATCCTTTTCCTTTATAAAGGAGGGATCTTACAGATGGTATCAGAGCACTGTGTTGCCTGTAGGATTATGACCCTAGGATTGGAAACCACGAAAGAAAAATGTTCAACAACTTCCACACTTGTCTTTTCTTCTCGTAAAACTTTTCTAATCTTCTTTCTCATCTCTATTTGTAGATGAACTCCATCAACGAAGCCGTAAGGAAGGGACCACTCATGACAATGACTTTGGAGTGTGAGACAGAATTCCCCAAGGCACTCAAGGACCTCATGGTTGCAATGGGAATACATGGTGCAGCTGTGTACAAAGGTTTTCCTGTGATGGATGAAGGAGTTGAGTACTGGTGGGTGCAACTTCACTTGTATAAAAACAAGGAAGAAAACCACAAAGAATCAGGATTCTGCATGTTCACCAATTTAGTGGTGCACACTACATTCTTTGATTCAGCAAGGGATGTAGCTTGGAAGACCATCAAAGAACTTGGTGATAGAGTCAAGTGCAGAATGCTCAACATCCAGAATGACCTAAAGGAAGAGAAGAAACATACTCAAGAGTTAGAGGCTACCAACCAAACCTTAAGAGGAGATATTATAGACTTAGTAATGGAGTCATGTGCCCAAGATAGACTGATTGCTTCTAGAAATATTATGTTAGCCAACATGTATAGTGAGTTGGGATTGTAACGTACTTCGTTAGTTGGACCACCACACTTATCACCTTATTTTCCAAATGTTGCTTGAAATAAGTTGAACCTTGGATGTTGTAATGGTTGCATGTATGCCATGACTTGTGTGATTTGATTTCCAAAGTTATACATGTGTTTCTTTGTTTTGTGATTCATTCTTATGTATGTTGATTCTAACTTTTTCTATCTTATAAATAGATGCCTAATGTTATTATCAGCACGGTTGATGAGTTCAACGGAACTCGCTTTGGCACTCGTATTATTGAGCTTACTAGTCTGCTCAATCTTCCACTTCCTTCCATCATGATGCTTCCCCTCACCAAGTTTGAGAGGAAAGACCTTTGGGGCTTCAAGGTCAATCAGCCAGGACGCCAGACTGAGCCAGCCACGGAGGCCATCATCTTCAAGCTCATGCATGATGACAAGGAGAGAGGCCTTGAGGTAGTCATGCAGGATCTGATAGGACGTCTACTAGGGAGACACTCTCGTGAGGTTAGAGGTACTCACTTCCACACCTTCGGTAGACGTGATGAGGATGGTGAGGCCATTGACTCCGAGGACACTTCGAGAGAGTCAGCAGAGCCGACACGTCTATACCTCCAGGACTTAGAGGTTCTTCTTAGGCATGTGGACACTGATAGGACCAACGTCATGCTCAGCAATGACGAACCCTAGGTGCAGCTTCGTGAGAAGGACAAGCTCTTCGCGGAGCAAGATGAGATAGTCAAGGAGATGGAGGCCAAGTTCGAGAGTCAGGACAGAAAGTTCAAGAGTCAAGAGAAACGAGTCCAAGATAGGAACAAGAGGATTCGGGACATGACTGCAGAACTGGAGGCCAAGGACTTCGAGCTCGAGCATCAGCAGACTGTGATAGAGAGGCTTCATTCTCAGAAGAGGGCTCTCAAAGCCAAAGTAGAGACCTTAACCACCAATGTCGAGGAATACAAGACTGCTATGGAGAATGCAGGTCTTACTTTTGTTGAGGAGGAGGTTGATGCCGAGGAGTAGTGTTGACTACTCATTTATCATTTACTTATCATACTTTCTATTGATGTCGCAATGACCATCCAACATGTGGATGGCTTTCTATTGGTGTGTTTACCTTGCAAACTTGTGGTTTTTGTTGTTGAACCTTTAATGTGATGCATGTTGGTGATTGTTTATGTGATGTATTGTGCATAATAGCATCTATGGGTATCTCATTCTTATCTCTATTTACCAAACCACAGATGCCTCCCCGTCGTGCCAATCCCAACCCCAACAACAACAACATCACCCCTGAGATGCAGCAAATGATGACAGCTCAGACTCAGTTGATGCAAATGATGACTACGTTCATCCAGAATCAGAACAACAACAACAACAACAACAACAACAACCCACCGGGGTTTGACATGCTTACCAGGTTCTTGAGACTGAGGCCAGCAAAGTTCTCAGGAACAACTGATCCTATGGTGGCCAATGATTGGCTACGCTCTGTGAACAAGGACTTGGTAACAGTGGGCTGTACTGATGCTGAAAAAGTCAGATTTGCAGCACATTTGTTGGAAGGACCAGCAACTACTTGGTGGGATAACTTCCAGATCACCACTCCCATTGCGGATGTGACATGGGCTATCTTCGAAGATGGTTTTCGTACTGCTCACATCTCATCCGGAGTGATGAGTCTGAAAAAGAAAGAGTTTCATAACTTGAAGCAGCGCCACCATAGCGTGGCTGAATATATTGAGGAGTTCAACAATCTGGCGCATTATGCACCGGATGAAGTTGACACTGATGCTAAAAGAAGAGAGAAGTTTCTCGAGGGCCTGAATGATGAACTGAACCTGCAGCTATCAGTGGCCTATGTTCCCACATACCAGTCTCTTTGTGACAAGGCTGCTATTTTGGAGAACAAAATGAAACAAGTTGAGAGTAGGAAGAGAAAGCACTCGGACAAGCACAGCTCGGGATCGTCTCACAAGCGTTCCTGATGGAGGGGTTAACCTCTTGGGTGGCCCGATCTTCACGGATCTCGTGGTCAAATCGATGGGAAAGCGAGGGGAAAGGGAGAAGGTAGCGTAAGCGAACACACACCTCACGAAGAACACGATGAACACACGCAAAACTCACACGATACAAGGCCGATTGCTCCCGAACAGCGGCCACCGGTCCGATAGAATCCTCGCAAGGAAAGATCGGTCAACGCGCTCCCTCAAATCGACATCGGAGAGGGAAGAACACCTTGGGGAGGGTCTTGACAACTTGGAGACGAGACATCGAACTCCAAGGCCTTGTTCAACGAGGGATGCGTGATGCAAAGTCCAATCGAGGTTGGTGACGATAGTCGGTCCCCTTGGATAAGGGGATGAGGCAAAACTAGAGATTCCACACAAGGGGGTTGTCTTTAGTCTATCATCTATGCCTAAGGGATACATGAGGGGTGGAGGCTCTATTTATAGGCCAACCACATAAACAAGGGTAGTTTGGGGATAACTAGGTGAATAGGTAAGTAAAGGGGGATACATGGGCTGTGGCCCAACTAGTACCGACTTGGGACCGGTAGTACCGCTTGGTCCAGAGTGTCGCCTGGGACCGGTAGTACCGCTATGGTCCTGGAAGCGTCACCGGAGCCGTCAGAGTGAGCGGTATCGGGACGGTAGAGTACCGACTGAAGTACTGGTCCAGATCCGGTAGTACCGCCGGAGACAGAGAGTATTTGGCTTCTGTTGGCATCGTCTGTTGGTGGCGGTAGCAGGGGCGGTAGTACCGGGCACCAGGTCCGGTAGTACTGCTGGCGACAGAGAGCATTTGGCGATCTGTCTTCTTCCGCCTCCTCTTCCAAGCCTCCGTCTTGTCGGGCTTGATGCTCCGGGCTTCCTCCCTTGCCTCCGTACTTGTCAATGTGAACCTATCATGCATATGTGACGGAGTATGAAGTAGCATACCATTCAATAGGGTAGGAAGGGGGCTCGCATAGAGGAACGGATTCACCTTTGGAGTCCATGGCGACTTGGCGTAAGTTGGAGACCAAGATGTGGTAACGACCGTAGATCGGGCTACATCAGCTCCCCCCCCCTTCAAAAAGAGTCGTCCTCGACTCTACATGCTCATCACCAAGTAGAAGCGGTCGAGAGACCTTCTTGATCCTGGGGTTCACCATATAGTCGTCCTCGAGAATATTGACTTGACAACACTTCAATGTTCCTTCACCTTCCATGAAGCCTACAAAGCTCACAACAAAAGCGAAGCAACACTCAAAGCGTAGCCAATTCATGAAGATGATAGCATGAGTCCTCAAGTAGAAGGAAGTCACCTTATCTTGTAGATATAGCTCGATGAAGGGTAGCCATAGGTAACTCTCTTCGGTTCTTCTTGTCAACATATCGTCCATAGAGGTTGACATGTATGCATTTGTACCTTCATACAACAAAGACCAAGCAACATATGTTTGTGTGTGATAGAGGAGCATGTCATTTGTGGCATGTCCATTCTTGTTCACAACACGATTAGCACAACTCAAGTATAGCAAACGGGATGCATATGCAAGTTCAATGTGCATGGAAATCGTTTGAACATCATCCCAATGTGGAAACTCAAAAACTCCATATAACATAGAAGTGGGGCATTCAAAGCATTGGATCCAAATTTCAAACAACATCTTTGATGCAAGAATAGGAGAATTTGGCAAAAACACACAAGGAAGCATATCCAAAACAAAAGTATTATGTTTGCAAACAAACCAAATGAAAGAGCAAGTGGTCCTTATGTTTGTTGCAACAACAAGACGAGATTCTTGGAAGCTCTCATGACAATACATGCTCTTAATGGAATTGTTGTTGCACCCAAAACATCGGAAAGAGAAAATGTTCAACAGTTTTGTTGCAACACACAAAGCATCATTATCTAAAAGCGAAGAAGCATGAATGTCACAAGGGGAGATAATACCATCAACATGCTTGCAATCAAACCATAGGAAAGAGCAATTTGCCAACATGAAAGATGCAAAGCATGCAAAAGGTATCAAAGCTGGGTTCGATCTTGAACTCACTTGTGGGATGCTCTCAAGAGCTCTTTTTGTCAACTCGTGCTCAACCGAGGTTGACATTCTCGTGCGGGTACCTACACACATCATATGTAAAAGGAAGAACGTGTGTGCATGGTAGAGATACACATCATCCATCATGACATATCTCTTCTTGTGCACATCACCATTAATGTCAATCAAGTACGACATAGATGCATGGTGAGTATGCAAGTGGGGAACATGCTTATCATGGCAATCATCAAAATCTCCAAAAATTGAGAAATCTATGGGGGCCATCTCATTATAACGCATATGATCACTATTGTTGCAAGCAAAACAAGTGAAATAGCAAGCATTCATCTTATCGCAAGCAACGGGAGAAATTGAATGACTAGCATGACAAGACAAGTCCGAAGCAATTGGAGGATACACACAAGATGCATAGTATGGCATGTTTATGGCAATGATATCGCAATCAAACAATTCCACATGATCACTATTATGCAAAGGCAAATCATCACATGGGAAAGTGGATGAAGCATATGTAATGTCACAAGTATCATCCATAGCAGGCATATCCTCACAATTCATCATGTCCACTAGTGGGATCATGGCATCATCAACACCCTTATTGTTACCTTGTTCATACCTCTCATATGAAGTGGGTGTTGTGGAAGTAGTGGCCTCCTTGTGGACGATTTCGTCTTCTTGATGTAGCCATGGCGTAGCAACATCTTCGTGCACCATGTACATCTTCTCCAATTGAGGCATCATTGCTTCATAGCTTGGCGCTTCTTCATCCATGGAACCTATCACAACATAAGAGAACACACTAGAGGTAGAGGGTAAGTTGTTAGAAATAGGAATGGTCTCACTTGACCTATCAACTACCACTCTCAACTCACTCGGTGTATCACTCATGCCCTCAAAGTGGAAGCACTCAATCTCACATAAGGTGGAGTCACTCATCTCACTCTTGTTCTCACTCAAGTGGGCTAAGTGGCTCTCATACTCACATGGGATTGGTACCACATTATCACTCAAGCATATAGGGGTAGGCTCGGGTTCCTCAACTCCAAGCGCCTCCTTTGGTGAAGGGAAAATCCCATTCTCACCATTCTTGACCTTGTCGCCTTCAAGGTTGGATGCCATAAGATGGGCATCATTGCTCGCCTCCATGGTCAAAGGAAAAATCCCATGCTCGACCGTCTTGTGGCCATCTTGTAGTAGTGGTGGAGGTAGGCTCATGCTATCCAACTTGGCGAAGTAGAGGTCTACATTTTCCTCGTTGGCGAGGTCGTGGAAGTCAAGCGTAGGCATTGAAGCTTGATGGCGTGGACGAAGGCTTGCTCTTGGTGCCATTTTGGTGGTGGCACTAGTAGTTGAAGGTGCCATGTGACGGTGTCGACGGAGGTCATTGGCGTGCCTTGCCGATGGTTGATGTTGGTGAAGCACTTGGTCATCCACATGACGCTCGCGACGGTGATCATTTGCCTTGGCACTCTTCTTGTGCTTGTGGTGCCTTATTGAGTTTGATTGAGCATTATGGTTGGTGCTCATCTTGAATTCTTTGTCTTGGTGGCGAAGATGCCTTAGACGATTTCTTGTATCCTCCTTATGGTGGCGATGCTCATGAGAGGATGTTTGTTGATGAAGATTCTTGTTTATTGGCGCCTCTTTATGTATATGATGTTTGGACGCCACTCTTCTTTGGGTAGGAGGTGGATCTTGGCGCCTTGGAGGTGATGTAGCTTGGCGCCTTGGAGATGGTGGAGCTTGAAGCCATCTAGGTGGTGGCACTTGATGCCGTGTCGATGGTGGCGCTTGTCGCCTTGGAGGTGGATCATCGAAGTAGGTGGTGCCCTTTGGTGTGGCACGCTTGGCCTTGAAGGTCATGGATTCTTGATGATGCGCCTCCTCTTGCTTGGCGTAGTAGGCTTCCATCTCCACGCGGTGGAGGAATTCTTCATGGCTCGTGGAGGAGCCATCAAACTCGATGGAGTTCTTCGTGTCCTCCATGCTTGGCGAGGCGTCGTCGATGTCGCACTCGAAGTCATCCATGCTTGGGGAGTAATTGTTGGTGTAGTACTCCATATCACCCAAGCATGTGGAGCCATTGTCGGTGTAGTGCTCCATAGGCTCCATGCATGAGGAGCCATTGTCGGTGTTGTGCTCCGTCATGTCCTCTATACTTGTGGAGTCGTAGTCATGGTGGCTCATCATGGATTCTTCATAGATATCATCCTCGGTTCCGGAGTCCCTAGACATGATGCACAAGACCAAGCGGTGTATATGGAAGTGGTAGTGGGAGTTAGGGATACAACGTCAAACCTTACTTTACCTTGGAAGATCGTATCGTACAAGTGGCCACACTTGAGAGCAATAAACCAAGCAAAGTGAAGTTCACACGGAACACCAAAACCAACTACTAACCAAAAAACACACACACACAAGGCCTATGGTGGATAGGTATGGAAAGTGGCATGTCAAGGACCAATCCGAAATCAAGATGTTGTAATGGCAAGTAAAGAACCACAATGATCACAAAGCAAAACAAGTCAATCCACAAGATAGGAAATATGTACAAGGAAACACACGGTGGGATAAATGGGACTTGTGCGACGGAGAAAGTGAGCTAAGAACAAAATGATTACCTAGCGAAGACTATAAGCTCGTGTCACACAAGTACAAGGAGAGACGCTAGTTCGATTGCACAAAATTGGTGGGCTACAAGATATGCACAATAAGTACCACCTATATGATGTTCATCGAGCTTGCGCTTCCTATTCTATGAGGCACATGTATATTTCTTTCTTTTTCTCTTTTCCTTTTTCTATTTTTTTTCTTTTTCTTTCACTCTTTTATTTTCTTTTTCTTTTCACTTGCCTCTTCCTTGTGCCAACAACTATACAAGATAACTATATGAGATAGCGCTCACAATGTTTGCTCGGAATCTACAAGGTATCAAATGTGCATAGCCCAAGCAATCATAAGAGGAACTAGTCTCAATAGGTGTTTGTTGCTCGCAAAGATAGTGGGGTTCACAAAGGAATGCAAGTGGGGAAAAGTCGCGGAATGTTTATACCTTTCATCGACGATCTTCACCCTTTATTGTTGGATTCCGCCTTGCTCACAGAATTTGGATGGAGTAGATAGCATGAACAACGTAGATGATGATGTAGAGCTCCTTCTCCTTTTCGAAACGAGGTAAAGAACACCAAAATCCGAGTTCGAATGCAAAAGTTATGTTTAAAACGGTGAGAGGCTGAAATCTGGAACTTGCTGTTTTCTTTCTGTCTTGGGCGGTAGTACCGGATTTTGGGCCCGGTAGTACCGGTTGGCGGTAGTACCGTAGATTTGGAGCGGTAGTACCGCTCGAGACAGAGAAACCCAGATCCGACGCGTTTTCGCGATTTTGGGATGATTTGGGCGGAAAATCTTCAAGAAAAACACCAAATCGAAGGGGGAAATCAAGGAATTAGGCCATGGGAACGCAAAGGAAGGTAGATCAACAAGTTTAGCAAGTAATCCACGGATCAAAACCTACCAAAACACACTCAAATCATAGATCGATCCAAAACACGAATTGGGGCTATTTTTGGTGAATTTTTCGAATTTATGGGGAAAAGACCAAATCGATGAGAAATCCGTGGCAACCAAAAGCTGCTGATACCAGATGATGGAGGGGTTAACCTCTTGGGTGGCCCGATCTTCACGGATCTCGTGGTCAAATCGATGGGAAAGCGAGGGGAAAGGGAGAAGGTAGCGGAAGCGAACACACACCTCGCGAAGAACACGATGAACACACGCAAAACTCACACGATACAAGGCCGATTGCTCCCGAACGGCGGCCACCGGTCCGATAGAATCCTCGCAAGGAAAGATCGGTCAACGTGCTTCCTCAAATCCACATCGGAGAGGGAAGAACACCTTGGGGAGGGTCTTGACAACTTGGAGACGAGACATCGAACTCCAAGGCCTTGTTCAACGATGGATGCGTGATGCAAAGTCCAATCGAGGTTGGTGACGATAGTCGGTCCCCTTGGATAAGGGGATGAGGCAAAACTAGAGATTCCACACAAGGGGGTTATCTTTAGTCTATCATCTATGCCTAAGGGATACATGAGGGGTGGAGGCTCTATTTATAGGCCAACCACATAAACAAGGGTAGTTTGGGGATAACTAGGCGAATAGGTAAGTAAAGGGGATACATGGGCTGTGGCCAACTGTGAGCGGTAGTAATCGACTTGGGACCCGGTAGTACCGCTTGTCCCATAGTGCCGCCTGGGACCGTAGTACCGCTTGCAGTCCCGAGCGTCACCGAGCCGTCAGAAGGAAGCGGTATCGGGGACTAGTATCAATGACCGGTATTACTGGTCCAGATCCGTAGTACCACGAGACAGAGAGTATTTGGCTTCTGTTGGCATCGTCACAGCTGGTGGCGGTAGCGGTGATAGTGCCGGGCGGTAGTACTGCACCAGGTCCGTAGTACTACCGGGCGACAGAGAGCATTTGATCTGTCTTCTTCCGCCTCCTCTTCCAAGCCTCCGCCTTGTCGGGCTTGATGCTCAAGCTTCTCCCTTGCCTCCGTACTTGTCAATGTGAACCTATCATGCATATGTGACGGAGTATGAAGTAGCATACCATTCAATAGGGTAGGAAGGGGGCTCGCATAGAGGAACGGATTCACCTTTGGAGTCCATGACGACTTGGCGTAAGTTGGAGACCAAGATGTGGTAACGACCTTGGAAGTTCAACCTACATTGTTGGACAAGATTAAAGAAGCCCAGAAGATTGATAAGGAAATAGAAGAAATTAAGGAAAAGATTGGCAAAGGAAAAGCCAAAGGATTCCATGAAGACGAACATGGTACTTTATGGCATGGAAAACGTATCTGTGTTCCACAAGATCCGGAGCTTCGGAAACTGATTTTATAAGAAGCACACAACTCACCATATTCTATTCATCCGGGTAACACCAAGATGTACATGGATATGAAAGAAAGATTTTGGTGGAATAATCTCAAGAAGGACATCGCCGAACATATTGCTTTGTGTGATGTATGCAGCAGAGTGAAGGCGGAACACCAGAAACCAGCAGGTTTGCTTCAACCACTACCTATTCCTGATTGGAAGTGGGACAAGATTGGTATGGATTTCATTACCGGATTGCCAAGGACCAGGTCAGGATATGATTCTATTTGGGTAGTAGTGGATTGCCTAACTAAAGTGGCTCATTTCATACCCGTGAAGACAACCTACACTAGTGCTAAGTTAGCCAAGATATATATGAGTAGAATTGTGTGTCTACATGGAGTACCCAAGAGTATTGTGTCTGATAGGGGAACTCAATTCACTTCTCATTTTTGGAGACAGCTACATGAGTCATTGGGAACGAGGTTGGAATTCAGCACCGCTTTTCATCCTCAGACTGATGGACAGACATAAATGACTAATCAGATTCTTGAAGATATGTTGAGGGCATGTGCCCTAGACTATGGAGCCAGTTGGGATGAAAGTTTGCATTATGCAGAATTCTCTTATAATAATAGCTATCAAGCCAGTATTGAGATGGCATCGTTTGAGTTTCTTTATGGGAGAAAGTGTACCACCCCATTGCTATGGAATGGTGTGGGGGAAAGAAGTTTGTTCGGACCAGAACTTATCAAAGAAGCTGAAGAGAAAGTCAAGCTGGTTAAGGATAGATTAAAGATAGCACAATCCCGACAGAAAATCTACGCAGATCCTAAGCGTAGAGAAGTCACCTGTGAAGTTGGTGATAGAGCTTATCTTAGAGTGTCACCACTTCGTGGAGTGAAGAGGTTTGGAGTCAAAGGAAAGTTGGCCCCAAGATATGTTGGACCATTCAAGATTCTGAGTCGCAAAGGAGAAGTAGCTTATGAGATTGAATTGCCAGAGTCTTTGTCAGCTGTTCATAATGTGTTTCATGTGAGTCAGCTTAAGAAATGCCATCCAGAAATGGAAGAAACTTCTTTGAAGGATACTATACCTTTGGAAGAGGTTCAATTGGAAAGTGATCTCACTTATGAAGAGAAACCTATCAAGATTCTTGAGACTGCAGAAAGAGTTACTCGGACTAAGACTATTAAGTTCTGCAAAGTTCAATGGAACCATCATTCCGAAGAAGAAGCAACATGGGAAAGAGAAGATGATCTTCGGAAAGACCACCCTCACCTATTTGCTAGCCAATCCGAATCTCGAGGACGAGATTCACCTTAAGGGGGTTAGATTTGTAACATCCCTAAAATCATGTTTCAAACTCATGCATATCATCCATGCATCCATGATCATGTAGATTTCATTTTCAAAAAAATCATTTCAAAACAGGAGCATATATGCTTATTATTTCATGTAAGTATGCTCTAGCCTTAGTGCTATTTTCCAATGAGAAGAGTACTTGTTTTGTTCGGTAAGGTTTGAATTCAAACTTAAGTATTTTCCAAAGCTTGAGCAAAGTTTTCAAAACAAAATGTGTAAATAAAACCAATATTATGCCTATGGTATATATCACATAAAGGCTTGGTTTTATTTGTATTTTCAAATTGATCAAAGTGTTTTTGAGTAAACAGTAGTGTTTGACACACATTTGGATGCAAAGTTTACAGTACAAAAATCCTGAAAAGATTTGAATTCAAATAGAATTTGAAATCATTTGAATTTGGTTCCTAAAATTGCAAACAGAAAAAGAAAAGGAGAAAAGAAATAGAAAAGGGTCGGCGCCACCTATCTAGCCCAACAACAGAACCAGCCCACTAAGCCCACCCGGGTTCCCTCTCTCTCTCTCTCACTCGCAGACAAACCCGCCAAGTCACTGACCTCCTGACCCCACCTCCTCTCTGTTTCACTCGCTGGCAAGTGGACCCTGCGACCACGTCGTCGTCGTCAATCACGCGCGGCCGAGGCGCTCGCTCCGCCGTTACCTCGCCGCAGTCACTTCGAGCTTAATTGCCATTGATTCTGCGCGTAATCGCCGCCCCCCTCCTGCCTACTTAACCCCCTCTGCACCGCGAGCATTTCCCCTAACCTAGCGCCACCACTCTGCCACCAGGCTGCCCGTATTCGCCCTTGCACCGCCGCAGGCAGAACCCTCTCCGGCGACCAATCCTGGTAAACTCCGTGCGCCCCTTCCTCTCTGGTTCGAGCGAGCCGCTTCACAACTTCCTTGCGCACCTTCTGACACCATTTGTTCATCCTATACTGCCCCAGGACATCGACTTCATCAAGCGCTGCAAGTTCCCGACGACGTCTCCAACTCCGGCGACTAAATTCGGTGAGCCCCGTGTTCCCCTTCGTTTCTGAATCACACGAGCATGTTCGCCTGCATCTAGCGCATCTGCTGACACTCTTCATTTGGATCCTCTCATCCTAGAGCGTCGCTTTCGACTCCGACAGAGAGCATCTGACGCCGCCCGCAACTCCGACGAGCTCTAGCGACCATCTCCGTGCGCCCCTTGCCAAACCACCGCCACCTTGAGCATCAGCAACACACGGCGAGCTTGGTAAGCCCCTTCTCCCTCTCCCGTGTGACCTAGAACGCCGGTAGCAGCTCTGATAGAGACGTCGCCGCCTGTCGCCGCCGCTAGCGCCGCCACTGGATGGTCAGGTTGCTTAGGATCGTTAGATCTAGATCCTGTGGATACGATAGATCCTAAGCGAAACGGTAAGATTAGATCTGGGCCATGCGTTTAAATTAGATCTGACGGCTCACAGACGCGATCCAGTGCGAAACGGTATCGACCAATAGGATTGCGCCGCGTGTCTGACAGTTGGTTTAAAATTTCTGAATTGAATCTATTGAATGTTTAAACTTGTTTTAATCATAACTTTTGATCCCCACGTCCAAATTTGATGAATTTTATATCAATGGAATCAGGAGAGAAAGACCTTTTCAATTATGCAATGTGTTTAATGTTTTGTTTCTGTTAAAATGATTTTATTTACAGAAACATGTGTAGGCCTATTTTGTGTATATAAATTATTTAAGAAATGTTCTATTGTTTAAATAAATGTTGTTTGGCAAGTTTTGAACTTGTTTATGAACCAGTACTATGTACTTGTCTTATTGAGTTTAGAAAATCATCACATATCATATTGCATGCATCCATATATTTTTGCTTGTATTTATTTTGTATGTGATTTGTTGCTATGATTTTATGTGTAGATTTTGGTGCTAATAGTGATTGTGATTGTGAGGAGTGTAGCTACTCTCCAAACTACCAAGGCAAGTGGTGCTTCATAATTTTATTCCTATGTTTTCTACTATGAATTAGAAATATTTTGCTAGTCTTGCATGATTATATTTTTGCTTATATGCTATGTTGGGAAATCCTAGTAGTTGTAGAATTGCTAGAAAATTTCTAAGTAAGATGTTATCTATGCCATGCTTAGCCTAGCTAGTAGCAACCAAGGGAGGTGATATATTCATGCTATGATAAAATATTTCTAAGTCTTTGGACTTGTGTTTTTACTTACTAAAACAACTAAGTGAATGAAACACCTGGGTGGAATGGAAGGAATGGTTTATGTTGAGTGGTTACACAAGGCCCATTTCTATGGTTTACCTTGTGTATCTCACTTGTGGAAAGCCACCCAGGAACAAAGGGATTTGAGAGGCCAAATGTTAAGAAGCTTCTAGTGCAACCACTTGGCAATATGGGCTCTGCCTGGATCACATAGGTTGCAATAACTTATCCATTTGGACAGTTGGTGGTAGTGGGATGATAGGTTGGAGCGCGTCCATTTGGTCTAAGGGAAGGCTTCTGGAAGGTTCTGTCTTGGTGAACATCAAGTCTGGTGGGGAAAGTGCACAACCTCTGCAGATGGAAGAATCTAAGTACTTAGCCATGTCCCTGGTATTGAACAATTTGAGCATCAAGACATGGAAGCTATCAAGAATCTCATCATCCCAATTTCTAAGTAAAACTTGTGGTTGAACAAGGGTGAAGGACCCCAATGTCTATTGGTGGTTCCTTGGGAAAAGTTTTTGACAAAGAAAAACTTAGTGATTTCAACTAATAGGCAAAACCTATTTTAAGCAAAGCAAGCCTAAGCTACACTTAGCCAAATTGCATATAGTATGTAGTCCACCAATATTATACTAAGGTATCACTTGCCAATACTATTCCAATGTATTGACCCACTGTGGTTGTAACTTGTGATGTTGCAGGTTATTCTGATGAGGATTAGGAGTCATGAGTCTACACTCAACATGTTTGCCTGTGGCACATGAAGATGAAGACTTTTATCTATTTACTTATTTAAACTCTTGTACTAGGCCTGTGGCCATGGAGTTGTAAAGACTATGTTTGTCTCTGGAATGACTGTAATAATGACCTTTGTTTCTGTGTACTTCATCTTAAACTGTGGATGCTAGCATTGATCCAGGGACTAGCATTGCAATCACAGGGATCCTTTTCCTTTATAAAGGAGGGATCTTACATACTTTGTCAAGCATATACTCCATATTTTGTTCACTTTAACCTTAATCAATTCAAGATGCTTATGATATGGGCAATGAGAGCTGAAAGTTAACAAGTACCATAATTTTTGGAAGCTCTTTATGAGACTTGAAATCCCTGCTTCCCTTTATGAAGGGCCTTTCTTCCACTTTTATATTGATTCTCCACCTTCTATCCTTAGGCACCAATTAAGAGAGCATAGTTGCCATTCTTAGTTCTATGTCCTTTGTCCCAAAACTTATTGATTGATTCATATTGTTGATATTGCTTGTTCTTAAACTATTTGTATCTAGTCACTCTTATGAACTTTGAATGTGTCATATGCATTTATTTGCTACTCCATGAGGGACAAGCTGAATGCCACTATGCTATGTTTTCTATATGTGAAACAAACAAACGTCTTTCAATGCATTGCTATTCATGATCTTTGTTTGTATCCTTTCATGTTGCAACATAGTTGCTATGTCTTATTGTTAGAACTTCATCTTTCATGCTCATGTTTAGAGTACTTTGATCCCAGGTTTTTGTGCTTGCAAATAGTTTGATCTTGATTTTGATGGTGCATGTCACCTAAAAAATTATTCTTTTTATTACTTACCTACTCGAGGACGAGCAGGAGTTAAGCTTGTGGATGCTTGATATGTTGTAAACATATATATAATTTTTAATGTTCCATGCTTGTTTAGTATCTACTTTGCTTTGCTTTGCCTTCTCTTTGAGGTGTTTTTATATGTTTTCTGGGACTAACCTATTAACAAGATGCCACGGTGCTAGTTTCATGTTTTCCGTTGTTTTTGGTTCCAGAAAAGTCAGAAAATGAATATTCTCGGAATTGGACGGGACAAAAGCCAAAGTCATCATTTTACCGTGGGGAACACGGAGACAGAAGACGATACGAAGGGGGGCGTCAAGGAGGCCACACCCCTGGCCGCGCGGCCAGGCCTGGCCCGCGCCTGGGGGGGTGGAGCCGCCTCGGGCACCCCCTCGGCCTCCCTCTTCGCCTATAAGAAGCCCCCGATACCTAAACCCTAAGTACCTGATCAATCTTCCACAAAACAGTATGTAGCCTCCGCCACTATCATCCCTAGATCGGGGGGGTCTGAAGCTCTTCCCGGCACCCTGCCGGAGGGGAGAGATCATCCCGGAGGCCTTCTTCATCACCATGCCAGCCTCCGGTATGAAGCGTGAGTAGTTCCACCTTGGACTACATGTCCATGTAGTAGCTAGATGGTTGTTTCTCCTCCTTTGTGCTACCATGTCAAGATCATATATTTGTAATCATGCATGTTGTGTTTGCAGGGATCCGATGGATATTGAGATTACTATATCATATTGGTTAATGATTCTATCTTATTGATTCTATCATGTCTGTGTTGCTTGTGATCTTGCATGCTCTTTGTTTCTAGTAGCTATCTTGGCCAAGTAGATGCTAGTGACTCCAAGAGGGAGTATTTATGCTCGATAGTGGGTTCGTGCCTCTATTTAATCTGGGGAAGTGACAAAAATCTCTAAGGTTGTAGATGTGATGTTGCTATTAGGGAGAAAACAACAATCTCTTGTTCATGGAACAAGTGTATTGTTTACTTTACACACTTTGCTTAAAACAGTTATCCGTTGCTTGCAACTTAATACTGGAGGGGGTTCGGATGATAAACTGATCAAATCTCATAGGATCATTAATGTCTAGTATTGCATTGTTATGCCTTGCTCTGTCCTGTCAATTGACCCGCTGTAATTTGTTTACCCACATGTTATGTTGTTTATCTTAAGGAGAACACCTCTAGTGAACTATGGACCCTGGTACAATCTTTACCATTGATACATCTTCCACTGTTACGGTTTACTTTCTGCAAACCACCATTACCTTCCACACCATACAGTTAATCCTTTGTTTTCAGCAAACCGGTGAGATTGACAACCTCACTGTTTGTTGGGGCAATGTCTTGAGTTTGTGTTGTGCAGGTTTCCAGTTGTTACCAACACCTTTGAGTCGTTTCCTTCCTCCTACTATTTCGATAACCTTGGTTTCTTACTTAGGGAAAAAGTTGCTGACGTACTCATCATACCTTCATTTTGGGGTTTCCCAACGAAGCTCTATAGTGATCTGAGCCGCATCAGGGTGGTGTGGCCACCTCAGGCACCCGCTCGGTCACCCCCTTCGCCTACATAAGCCCTCTAACCTAAAAACAGAGGGGGTTCGACGTTTTTCCAGATAGAGTTCCGCTGCGCCGCCACAACGAGAAACCGCGATTTAGAAGCAGAAACTCCGTTTTGGCACCCTGCCGGGACGGGGAATTGGAGGAGATCATCGCCATCATCATCACCGATGCCTCTCCATCAACCATCCATGTTTCCCCCATCCATGAGTGAGTAATCCCCCGCTGTAGGCTATGGGGATGGTAGGGATTGGATGAGATCTATCATGTATTTGAATAAGATTGTTAGGGCATGGTGCCTAGTATCTTGTTAGTGCTTTTTGACATTGTTGCTACTTGTTATGCTTAATGCTTGTCGCTAGGGCCCGAGTGCCATGATCTTAGATCTGAACATGTTATTGATTCATGATGATAGTATTGTTTGTGATCTTATCTACAAGCTGTTTACACATATTATTGTCCGGAACCAAAGGCCCCGAAGTGACAGATATTGGGACAACCAGAGGGGATGCTTGTTATATGAGTATCACATGTGTTCACAGAGTTTTAATGCTTTGCTCATGTACTCTATTAAAAGGAGTACCTTAATTGCCAGTAGATTCCCTTGAGGTCCCGGTGCAACAGGCTGACAGGACAAAAGTTGTTGTGCAAGTTCTCCTTGCGAGCACATATGACTATATATGTAAGACATGCCTATAATTGTTTAGTACTTGGATGCTTTATCTTATTTATCTGCAAATGCCCTAAATCTTGATATTACATGAATAGTCTTATCCATTCAACGCCCATCCATCCATCTCTATGCCTACCGCACTCAAATCCTGCTGTTTGCTACTATTGTTACTACTGCTTTTGTTTTACTACTGTTGTTACTTTGCTATTGCTACTACAAAATTGTTGCTACTGATAAACTACTATGAGCAAGACTATTTCTAGGTGCAGCTTAATTGACAACTCAGTTATTAAGGCTTATAAGTATTTTTTGGCTCCCCTTGTGTCAAATCAATAAATTAGGTTATACTACCCTCGAAGACTGTTGCAATCCCCTATACTTGTGGGTCATCAGAAAACCATCCTCATATAGGCATCATGCATGTGTATCAGGTGGCTCACCATGCAGGTATTCTCTCCCATCTATATGGCAAGGAAATCTCCAACCAAATTGTGCTTCCATAGACACAATTGGGCTTCGAACTGAAATCTCAGTAGATCCACCATCTCATACGGGTCAAGATCACCCATGAGTGGCTTCAACTCATCAACCATCCCGTAGACCATAACTAAGTGGATGAAGTGACATGTCAAGGCAAAAATAGCGGTCAATCCGCTGCTATCGGGTCTCCATTCCATCCTTTGGCAGCTCCAAATCCATACCATAATGTATGTAGTCTACCACTTCATGCTCGACAAGGAGAGAGTTAGGACGCACTAGCAAGTCTGGGAAATTGGATCCATCTAACTTGAGTTTCTTGGCAACTACCCACTCATCAACATTGAAATAGGCTTTGCGGTCGGCCATTATCTACATTTATAGTTTGCAAAGAATTTCAGACTAAGTTTACGGAATTATGAGTTCGAACAACTCCATTGAAAACATTATCCCTAACAAATGTCTCAGTGATTACACGATCCTTATTCACTACATCACTCCCGATCATCATGGCCGGCAATATAGTTGCATATGTGGATGATACACGTCGATCACATCATTCATGTTACTCGTGCCCGATCTTTTGATCATCCGTGTTCTGAGGCCATGTCTGCACATGCTAAGCTCTCCAATTCTAACTTGTGTGTATTGCAGTGTAACCTTTTTTACATCCACTGTATGCGAACGTATGTATATCTAACACCCGATCGTAATGGCCTGCCTCATACCGAAGAACTTTCTTGGTGGTGCACACACAGGGAACATAATCATTGGAATTCAGTTATTTAGGGATCATCTTTTTAATGGTGCTGCCAAGTATCTAATACTTAGCACATAATAAAATACACATAACAATCATACATCAAATATAAGTGCGATGCGATATGGTCTTCGCGCTGTGATCTCCATCTTGGTGCCTCGGATCTAGTGCCAGGGGAACGACGCTCTAGGGTTCGGCGCCTGGGTGCCAACGCCTCCAGGTCTTGCGCCATGGCCCTAGTGCCTCCGACTTCATTGTCCACCATCACGATGATAACCGTTACTACAACTTAGCAACAGAAAATAAACTATTTTACCTTAACTATCACCATATCACATCACAACGCCCCCTCCAAAACAAAGTTAGACACCTTTACTTTATCTTTTGTAAATTTTACGTGGATGTATAGGCTTTCGCGTAAAAATCGTTTCTTACCTACGAACTTCAACCACAACGCCGATTAAATGATTGTCTCTACTAACCCCCTCTCGGGGCCCTCCTTTGTAAATGCTATATCAACTATTGAAAGGAAGACAGATACCCACTAGCCACCTATATGGAACAAGCCAAATGTTGAGCGTGGAACCAGTCCTGCGTAAGGTCGGTCCGGGCCACTTCATCAATCAATACCGTGATATAAACAAGTATACGTGGGAGGGTAACAATCATAAAGTCGACGCCCACACGTCACAACTCGTATGTTCTACCCGTACTAGTATTACTATGCATAGATCGACTCTGATACCACTATTGGGGTTCGATGCAGAAAATCAAAAAATTACTATGCGGCAAACCCCGGAAGCCCAAGATCGATCTACTACTAATGTAGTAACGGGAGAGAGATATACATTATTCATATCTTTGAAGACCAAACGTGGTTAACGTATCGCGAGGAACGTGGATGATGAAGACGCCCTGACGCTAACCTCAAGGTCACTATGTCCTTGCGGCTCCACAACAACTCCTAGTACCGAAAGCACGGTACCGCCAGAGGGAGTCACACACATACGATGCTTGACGGTGACTCTCGCTTCTTTTCGATCCAGCAGAGATCGCGGAAGTAGATCTCCCAGATCCGAATCCCGCGGAGCGACGGCGCTCCGCAGTGAAGAACTCCTCGCTCGCACAACCCAGACAAGGAGGCCACAGTCGCAAGTGAGAGAGAGTAGATAGACAACACGGGCCTTTTATTGATTTCCAGGTGGAAATCGGTGTGTTTTAATCCTCCTATGGGAACCTCTTTATATAGGCGGAGGGAAGGGGTCCCTCCACCTTTAGGTTCCCATGTGGGACTAAACAAATAAACAAAATAGGCAAAAAAATGGTGCCAGTCGGGTGGCCCACCTGCCCGCCCGTGCCAGGCCCAACTGAGCAAAGCGGCGGCGGCAGACAACGGCCCAGCAGGCAGAGGCGGCATCGACGGCTATGGCCAGGAGCGCCAGCCGGGTGGGCCGGCCTCGCGGCCCAGCGTGTGCATGACTCCAGTGTGCCGTCTGGCTCCCGCGGCCCACACGACAGCGAGCAGCTACCAACCCGGGTGGGCCAACGCGGCGGCCATGGCCCGTCGGCGTGGCTCAGCGTAGTGCTGCCATGGGCGCTGCATTTTATCCGCCGCTCGCTTGGGATGTTCAAAATAGCCCTTCTCCCCTTTTCTTTTTGTCCTTTTCGTCTGTTTATTTTTAGGTGAAATCCCTCCGGGATTTTTCCTAACTATTAAGATGTCTTTTATAAATATTTATTTAAATATTCTTTTACAATATATTAATTCATAATTAATATATAATAAACATATTCAAATAACCATTTATCCGAAAACCCTTTTTCGGTCCTTTTTCTTATTCTTTCTCCGAACACCTTCGGATCTCTCAGAACTTTTCTGGTCTCTCTCTTCTCATTTCTTTAGTGATTCAAACTAGCCATTTAATGATCTCCAAGCTTCGTCAAGTCCTTAAGCGTGCTACCCAACATTTCGAGATTACTACAGACATGTTCAAGACTCCTCTATGACCAATGATTAACATCGGGACCCTGATGTCCATAATGACCACCTGTGTACTCAACGATATTTGTCGTGAACCGTAAACACTGTGTCTTATTCTTTTTGTGTCTGCGACACTATATTGCCAGAGGTTTTGATCAAGTGGCATCCTCATGTCGGTGTTCAACCCCGTTACTGACAATACCTTCTTTACTCGATCCGATAAGTGATATCCCCGTGATCTAGTCACACGATGTGCAGCTTATGGATATAACTTATCCGAGTGGGCCCAGAGTATCTTTTGTCACGCGGATAGACAAATTCCACTCTTGACGTAGTCTCCTCAACATGTTCCTCCGGATATCCAACATCACCTTTATGATCACCATTTCATCGAGTGACGTTATGTGCCATCAAATCATCCTCGGGTGACAGTGATTTGATATGGTTCCACGGTCTAAGGAAAGAGTCACTATGTTTCCTAGACATCATAACCTGAACTTCGTGACATGATCGTGATACGACGCTATAGACAGGGTATGTTCACCATCTTATTCCCTAATGAAATGACCTCATTGTCAATTAGGGGCCGAGACACCTTCATGATCAGGAAACCTTTGATCATTCGTTGACCAATGAACCAATGACTAGAGTTTCACCAGGAACTACTATTTTTTATATATCACACGTGTATTGATGTTTCCCTATCAATATAGTTATAGCATGATATAAAACTTAATCATAAACTTTATGAAATATGTCATCTAATATTTGACTCTAGGGTATATTCCTTTTAGGAGTAGTGGTGCAGCCTCGTGGCATGTATGAGAGATAGAGAGTACTCTAGAGGGAGGGATGCAACCAAAGGCCAATGGGATGTTTAAGGATGGCTGCCCCTCCCTCCCTTTATATAGGAGGAGGGGAGAGGAGGTGGCTCCCTAGGGCAAATTTGTCTGACGTTTTCTGCGCTGAAATCGTGTGCGACATTTCTGCGTTGAATTTGTCTGACGGTTTTCTGCGCTGAAATCGTGTGCGACATTCGAAAATTAAAATTATTCTATGGTTTTCTGCGCTGAAATTGTGTGTGATATATTTGTCATTGTCGCAGGCAATTTTTTGTGTGCAATGTGTACATGAACGAGACTTCTTCGGCCGCAAGCAAACCATCAAAATTTTGTGTGTCAGTGAACTTTTGCATCTCACACGGGAATGATTTTCCGTGTGCGACAGGGCCTTAACAGACCTGATCCGTACTAGTAGTGAGCAACTATAAACTTATTAGTGGATCGGTACGTGCAAGTGGGTCCCGCCTACTTTCCACAGGTGGATTTCATAAATATCTAATACTCCCTCCGATCCATATTACTTGTCGTTAAAATAGATGTATCTAACACTAAAACATGTCTAGATTCATCCATTTTAGTGACAAGTAATATGAATCGGAGGGAGTAGTTAAGTTTTCTACATGCTATAGATTTTCACGGAGTTATCTGAAATCACATGAGCAATCTCCAGCTGCCGAGCTTATTGATGAGTCAATTCGTGTAAGTGTGTGATATCGTGTTTGTTTCCATGAATTTTTTTTAAAATTAAATAGCACTAGTCATTAACCCGTGCACCAACACGGGCTAACTATATATTGAGACCTCAATATTTTTCTGTAACATTTAGTATAGAAAAAACTTGTTTAATTAGAAATATACTAAAATTTAAGGATTATACATATAATGTATTACTACAAAAACAAATAAAATAGTTTACGTTCTATTGTGGTAGGAGAAATATTCAGTCTATCTTGTTATTCCGAATAAACAGAGAAGACGAAGTAGAGCCATGGATTCCGATGTAGTCCTATATATCCTGCAACTTAAAAGAAGGCAGTAGTGACAGAACTACAATATATATAGGCCATGAGATATCACGAGTTACTTGTTTGCAAAATTATAATGGGGCACACTATTAGCCTCCACTAAAATGTCCTACGCATTTCACGTCTTCAATTTATCAAAATATATACAACATTTTGTCACAATTTCTTATGAAAATCAAATCAGTATATTTCTTGTTTCTTTCCAGGTTTCAGTTTGTTTGCTTTCTTCCTAGATTCCATGTCCGAAGGTAGCAGGGCTTTGTGATCATAAACTGTTTATAACCATATGGGCGTATGGAAATGGCAGGAAAATTATAGTGAAATTCAAACTCCGTAAATGTAAATTAACATAATCAAAACCAAACAACAGCATGAAGATGAAGGTATGCGTCCGTAACTGAAACACACCGTCGGCAAACTGTAACACAAAGTACCATAATTAGATTCAAGTTAGGCTCCCACATTACCAAAATCCTTTAAACTGGAAGAAATCACACATTACATAGAAAATTCAGAGAGAAAAATAAGAGAAGTAAAGAACATGCAAACCATGCTCCAGTAACACAAAACCTCCGGCAACCTTCTGAGCTACGTAGTCAGTAAATAATGTCAGCAACCAACCTATTCATTCGAAATGATATTTGAGCCTGATAGTGTAATCTTCACCTCAATATGTTGCATGCTTTTGTAAATTATTTTGGCTGGAAACCACTCCGAGCCATTGGTGTATGACTGTGTTGGGCTGGGCTGTGGCTTCGGCGACCACGTCCCTATCTGTACCACAGCTTTATATGACCGCCACCATCAACACCTGCAATAGGGATCAATCTGCCATCGTCGTGCATGGCCCGGACTGCTCGACTCCACACCCTTGTCCTGTCGTCATCTAGAGTTCTACCGCCATGAACGCCCAGTACCGCAGTACGTACTCAAGTTGATCTGCCATGGCCAGTAGAAACCACTCGCAGTGGAGTCCAAATCTACAATTCCCTATTAGTCTTCAGAACCTTTTACCTCTACTTAGATCAGATGCTGTTCTTTTACAACATGGAAGGTTCTAGCTCAGTCGACCTACAATGCCCTATAGTCTTCAGAACCTTTCAATCTTTCATCTCTATTTAGATCACATTGCCTTCTTTGGCAACACTGAAGGGTCTTGCTCAGTAGATGGGAAACAATGGAAAACGTTCTGGAGGCTTGCAGCTTGCAGCAGAATTGTTGGTTGTCTGGGATTTTTATTAGGTACCATGCAGTTTGATTAGGCGATAGTAGCAGCCGGCGTCGTGACTGGTGAGGAAGAAAGAGGGCGAGTATGACAGGAGGCGGCGCCGAGATATCGGGAAGAGATTCACGGCGGCAGCACGTCAGGAAAATATGTTGCGATGGAGGAGATCGTGAAAGCCTGTGGGAGACGTGTTGGGCTGTTTTTGAGGACAGACGTGTTGGAGTTAGAGCACCTCCATTCACTTGGGTGTTTTTAGGCCGAAATCTGGCGCTATTTAGCTTCAGACGGATGTAACTTTAGGTGTGAGACTATTTTCCCACTCGTATTTCAGACGTTGTTCCCAGACGACACAAAATTGACGGAGTTTTTATCCAAATTCAGCTCAAATTCAAACAGAGTTCGGCATAGCTTGCATAAATATAAATACAGAGTAATGTTCGGCATAGTTTGACATGAAATTAAACATAATTCGTGCAGCGGCTCGCCGACGAAGTAGTCAGCGTCCATGGCCGAACGAGCAAAACGCCGAACACTTTGCGGCGAAGGCAGGACAACGAAACGAGGCATGTGCCAAAGGGAAATGATGCAGCGACGACGGTGAACCTATCTACACGCGTGGTTTCATCTTGGCGGGGTGGGGCCTCGCAGGCGACGACATGGCGGCAGGGGAAGCTGGGGGAAAGCTCTCTGCCGCGAGAGAGCCGAGTCGCGATGGGGAATAAGGTTGTCTCGCCGACAGGGTTGACCCACCTATTTTTCGCTGCGTCCGGCGTTTCCAGGCGGTTTCCAGCGTCCTGGGATCGGCCTAGGAACATCGGATGAAAGTTGAACTAAATCCGGCGCAATTTGACGTCCTAGGAATGCGACTAGGCGAAATTTTGCCGTCCAGATAGAAAAATCGCTCTGGAAACGCCCTACTTGAAACGCGGGTGGAGATGTGATCGGTCGCATCGAAACAGTCCTACTCGGCATATATCCATCCTGTTTTTTTAAAAAGTATATCCATCCTGTTAATCCAGCGGATTAGAGTTAAAGAAGAACATGTCACTAAACATATCTACGTAACGGCCTATGACATGATAAACAACGACTTTCTTGACTAATCCTAGCTCTTAATTTTAGATCTAATTGTCTTAATTATTCTAATGATGTGGATTAATACAATGTCTCGTAGGGCAATTAGTAAATATAAGATTGTCCAGGAGGCACAGATATCAGTTCAGCACTTCCTTGCTGCCTCGGCACACCGGGGTGGGCTGGAGGCAACCGCATGCCACGTTGGATTGGCCACGCCGGGTCTCCTTGCCATCGACCAAAGCAAAACCTCTACTTACTCGGACTTTCCTCCCACACCACGAATCACCACCGCCGCCTCCCAACTCCGATGCGCCGCTGGCCATATATGCTCAATATTGCCCACCTGTTGCGCTGCCCAAGCCCTAGTAGACCCCATCTGGTGGTCACCGCTCTCTCGCCATCAATTGACGCCGCCGACAGGTCGACTTGGCACGCCTCCTGGGAACGGTCAACGGTCAACCACCACTCACTTGAGAGTCCAGTTGCGTCGGCCGCGCACCAGCGTCAACGCGACTGTCTGGAGGGCTACCTCGAAACTAGAAATTGCATCGCTGAGCCGTAAACCTCGTCGAGCTCGCTGCGCACATAAGGTGCTTCACCAATTGCCTAGGTAAAATTTCTTTATAACTTGGTCGTTGGAAATTAAGGGTGTTCAGTAGATTGATCGTTTGTTCATTCATGCTAGATTATGGATAGGGACAGTGAGCTCATGATGATGCAACTGAGGCTCGTCATAGTGCAAAGTATCAGACTAGCCCCAATGGGGTATCATAGATAGCATCATGCACTATAAAATACTTATGTGTCATTGCAATTACTGATGAAAAAGATTTTATTGGTATCATAGATAGATAGATACGGTATCATAGCACATAGAACTATAAAAACTAATCTCAAATAAATCTTATACACAATTTTACATTGAGATTCTACAAAACAATAAATACACTAAGACTATGCTACTATTACATGATACTATGCATTATCGAGATGGTATCATATATCAGTATCGTATACATGATACCGGTCTCATACACTAGTATCATGCATATGATACTAGTGGTTAGTATCATATTACCATCATATTTATTTTTTCTACAATCTCAATGCAATTGTGTGTATGAGATGTATTTGTCATTAAATTATCTAGTTATACATGCTATTATACGGCACCTCTCTCCTTATTAATTGTGGTGCCACGTCATATTTTTGCCAAGGTGGCATGCATGATACTGCTTATGGTACTAGCACTATGACTACCCTGATGCAAGAGGAGGCCAACACGCAAGCCATTGAAATGTAGCGCATCAGTATCATCTATGGTCTTCTTTGTCTTCATGTGCGGTTACGAGCTCCTAGGCGAGGAAGCTCCATGTACGGGAAGAAGAGGATGTGTCGTTGGGAAACGCACTATGCAAAACAAAAAAATTATAGCCCATAACCAAGACAAATTATGCGGGAAGGGAAGACAATGGATCATAGCGTCGAAGATCGATCTAGAGGAAGTTTGTTAATAATGAGGATGAGCGAGCGTCGATCCCTGCAACATAGAGTTGTCTAGTCGCAAAGATATGTATTATCTCACGGACGACTCCAATGATCAAGTACCGCATGCACAACATGTATGCGGTATCAACATGTACAAGAATAACTACACTGCATCAAAGTGCGATCAAGCACACAGACAAAGCGAGAACGTGTTGATGAAGATCTGTCAGCGTTTCCATAGCCCCGTCTAGATTAGATCAAAATGGAGTTACTACTCAAACAACGCTCCGCTAGGTGATGATCTTCATGTGATGACTACAGGGATGACGGAATGATAAGAAGGAGATCATCAATATATCAGAGGGGGTTGACACCCGGCGGCAGCGGAGGGTGGAGGCGGCGGCTAGGCTTGGGGATGGGCTCCTTTGATTGTGTGTAATTGGCTTGCCCCTCCTTTTATAATAGTTTGGCCCTCTCCAACAAGAGTAGGAGTAGGATTCGAATCCTGGAAGGACTCCTTCCTCCCTATTATCCAAACTTCCTATGGGGTGAGAGTTTGCAACCTATGAGTTTCACATTTACTCATATATTATTGTGTGTTCTATGTGGCTAACATTCTTCCAATTTATCATATGTAGAATACAAGGGCATGAAATATGTTTAGGGGGAGAGTGAACAAGGCGGGAAAGAAGGATAGGAAAGGGAAAGCTTTCACTTTGCACCATTGTTTGACCGAGCTTGAGAATGATGAGAAGTGGAGAAATCGTGACCGAGGATGATGGAAAAGAAGAATTTGGTGAAGACCTTCATGGGTGAATTTGTCGATTGTGAAGATGTGTCAGGTGATGAGGAAGGCAATAGAAGCTCAACACCCAACTCAATAGCCAAGACAAAGAAACCCGATGGAAGAAAGTTTGCCAAAGATAAGATGAAGGGCAAGAAGTCCGGGGATAATGACATCCAAAAATCTTTCAACATACTCATGGAGAGTAGCAAGGAGATGGCTGGGGAGAGGAAGACATTGAAAATGAAAGAAATGGAGGAACTTAAGGAGACCGAGGAGAGGGAGGTGGCAGCCAAGGATAGGAGGGCGCCAGCCGAGGATCTCATTGCGGCTACGAAGAGTAGGAAGGTGGCCATGGAGGATAGGAAGATGGTCATGGATGAAGCTCAAAATGCAATTGAGACCGAGCGTCAACTCATGTTCATGGACACTAGCAACATTAGTGTCGAACAAAAGGCATATATTTTATATGTGTCGGGAAGATGTTATGCAGAAGAAACAACAAATGCTTGAAGCAACCATGGGACTAATGGGAGGATACATGGGAGGCTTCATGAGTGCCATGAGAGCTACCATGGGAGGAGGCATTGGTGACGCCAATGTTCAACAAGGAGATGCCAATTCCACTTCACATGAAGGAGATGCCAATGCCACTTCACATGAAGGAGATTCCAATGTGCAAGTTGATCCACACAACACCAACAATGTGAGGAGTTATCATGTTATTTTCGTCAAGTTTGCCTTTTACTATGGTGTGCTTTGAACTATGAACCTTCATTGTCAGCTACCATATGCTTGGAACTATGTGATATTTATTGTGTGCTATGTGGATTTTGTGATTGTCTACAGTTTCTTTATGATGTGCAGTCATTGTTGTAAGTTTTGATTCATTTTAGATGACATATGTATGAAAATGTTGTGAAAAGGAGAGGAGGTGGCGCGACAGTCGTGCCCCATTTTGGGGGAAGCCGTTGGAGCAGCCGTGCTGCAAAATGCGGTAACAGGTAAAGGAGTCGTCATTATGCTACCCCATTTCCGTAAAAAAATTGCCGCATCACATAAATTTGCTGCCCAAAACAGGGCAGCTATTAGAGATGCTCTTAGTGTGGTTGTATATTATATTCTGCATATGGACTTAGCTGACCGTGTGTTGATATTGTTAATCCTTTGAATACGTGGTACATTTGTTGTTAGTATGGTTGTGCACTTTAGATCTACACATTTGAACTTTTATATTTGTGCTAGTATTTTTAGTTCCTTGAATTTAACGGTGAATATGTATAGCAGTCTATACTAATATGTTTTATTCTATACTTGTTTATAGGGGTCTTATTTTGGTGACACTACATAATACGAAGGCAGGGGAAGAGCAAGCCAATAACACCGTGGTTGTAAGAAAAAAAGGAGGTTCACCTTCCTTTGCCTTCTCCCACAACATACACAGCTGCATGTATATGAATAATAATTTTAATTTAAACATCTAATAATATTTTCTACATGTTTATATTTCTTATATTGAAGAACATGTTGTACTATATTTGTAGATCCTTTGAGCAATACTGCAGAGCAGAAGTGCCCATCCTGCAACCCGAGACTTCTATCCTTTGCGGAGAATTGATATCACGACTGGTGTGAATCAGCTGCCAGCGTGGTGCATGATGATGATGACTCAAGGATAAGTGAAGAAATCTATCCATTTTAGTCTTGCAAGGTACATCGTCGTCACGAATAAAAAGACATTACCAAGAAAAGCTATAATTTCTCTTCTTTTTATGTGTCATTCTCATTTCTATAGTTACCAAATGAATCTATGTTGCAAATGCATGTAGACATATAGACATATGATGTATCCGATGTGCAATCAAATAAAATTAAGGTTCTGATATTGTATTTGCATCCATCTAATAACATCCCGAGATAGTGATGGTTTAGAGTAAAAACTTTTGAAATATCTGGAATAAGAATACGGATAGTTCGGACTTATCATTTACGAATTGACATGAACACCTATAATAAGACAACGTAAGTCGTTTGCAACCATGAGGAAAACACAAATGTTCAAAAAGGAAGCGTTTGCGATGTTCCAAATTTTTGCATATAGTTGTAGTTATTGAACCGGATGGCCCTTCGTACACGGTTATATAGACCGTGTGCACAATAGAAACACATCACACACCTATTAATAGCGACGGTCGGAAAAGCCGTGTGCAACGGACCATTTTCACCGCGTGCGAAGTCTTGATCCGTACTAGTGATAACTCGATGAAAGACAATTGAGACTTAACTTTCTTTCCCTAGTTATTTTGTGCAAGATTTTGTGAATGCAAGCTTGGCTAGAAATAGTGCTGTATAGAGGATGCGACATAGCTTTCAGAAGGGCGCGCCTCACGTTGCAACAACGAGAATGTTATAGCCTATAAAAGTGTAAACAACTTTGGCAAATCGAGCTAAACAATGATCAAACCAGCTTTCCCCGAAAAAAGTTGACCGAACCGAGCAAGAAAACAATCCAAGATTGTCTTCTATATCAGTATGACCAGGACAAATCTGTATGGCAGATGGTCCGTGTCTTAAAACTGTAAAATGGCGGCAAAACTTTGCATTGGTTTTATCCAGCCCACCACCGCAGCCCACTTCCGGGTAGAATGGACAAAAATAATCCATTTTTAAAAGGATTTCACAAACTGAACTCTCGGTAAAAGAATTTCACAGAGCTAACCCTTTTGGGTAGCGCCTAACACAAAGATGCTATGCTCAACGGTGTAACGCCTTTTAAAAAGGCGCTACACTCTTTGCCAGCGTGGCACGCGGGTCCCATGAGACGTCCTAGTAGCGCCTTTGACTGTACATAGCATAACGTCTATGTATAAAGCGCTACACTAGTCACATAGATGTGTATTGGTTGAGTTGATAGAAGTCTGAAGGCGTAATTACAAGATGGAATCCACTAAAAAGAAGAGTTCATCATCTTTCAGAACTGGCGTGCAACTCAACATGGTGTAGTCTACATATCTTATATATTCTAAAGCATATACAGACGTTACTAAAACAGAAGAACAGAACAGAGATCAGCATCACGTTTATTAACTTTTATCAAGTCTGAACAAGACCAATTCTATAGATAAACCATATGTTATCACGTTTATTTTGTAAACAGTAAACACACACATCACTTGGGAAGTCCTGGATTCAAATCAAGAAAAAAGGATGCTGAACATTCACATAAGCCGTGGTTTCGAAAAATAATTTTAACAGAGGTTATAAAATTTCATACTCGGTTTTCATTTTTTTTAATAAATAAAGATGCTAGAATTAATATATTTTCATATGTACAACAATATAAACCAATCGCAGCTTTTGAAAAATAAAAACAAAAAGTTCCGTTTTGGAGAGTTGAACTCATAACATACTAGTTACACAACAATGACTTCTACCGACTCAACCACTACACATCTCTGTTAACTATATACAGACATTATATATATAGACTAGTGTACGCCTTACACATAGACGCTATGCTATGTACGGTGACGCCTCAGCCAAAGGCGCTACTAGGACGTCTCATGGGACCCGCGTACCACGCTGGGAAAGAGTGTAGCGCCTTTCGGAAAGGCGTTACACCGTTGAGCATAGCGTCTTTGTGTTAGGCGCTACCAAAAGGGTTAGTTCTGTGAAATTCTTCCACCAGAGTTCAGTTTGTGAAATCCTTTTAAAAATAGGTTATTTTTATCCATTCTGCCCCACTTCCGTAACTGACACACGATACTGCATCGCAAACGTCACGGAACCGACAACCCGAACAAATGGCTTCGCCAACACCGAGGATGATCACTGGTCGAAACCAAAGCGGTTGGGTAGTCTACAGAGACGATGATCCCTGCCCCAGTACCGCTTCTTCCACGACCGCGCGAAGTGCAGCACGCACGCACGCACATACTTTTCCAGGAAACCGTGATATTTTGGGCTGATCGTGGCTGTCCAACCATGCCAAGATCAGGGACCCAAATCGCATCGACGAGACCTTGAGCACGAGCTCTAAACCACGATCCAGCTGAAAAACACAGTCCATGCGTTTGCATGTTGGAGTAGTACTTACTGTTGGATGGAGGAGTACTAGTACTACCGCTACTACCTTTGGATCTGAAAGAGAGGGTCGAAAAAGAAGTGGGAGGAGCAGTACAATTGTCACCACCACCAGCAGCAGTTTCAGCGCAGAGCCGATCAAATCAGCTCCCACAGGTCGAGATTAGATCGGCAAACCGTACGTACGGGGTGGGGCATTAAACGGCGCCCTAGAAGGCGAGCTCCCCATTGGCCGTGGCGTGCCGTAGTGCGGTGTGCGGAGACCAGCCCCATTAATAACTAGATTTAGGGGTGCGCCTTGGCGCACGATCCCGTTGATTTTGAGCCAATTTGACGATTACAAGTGAGTAAAAATAATAACAAAATGGTTCTCCGTAATATTGAAGGATCAAATTTGATAGATGATTTAATTCAATTGTTATGCAAACAAATTCAAAATGATCTGTAAGGGTAACACCGGGTAGTTGAAGTTACCTAAGGCAGATCTAAATCTTAAAGCTGGTATGTGCCCGACGACAAAAGAAACAACATCTATATCAGTGGGTAGTAGCAACATCAAAAGTCAGCCAACTAGTGGGCTCAAAAGTTGTTCATAGATATAGTGGAAAGGTACCAGGATCTGATCCACATTCTTCCTGGTTTTTTTGGCCAGACAGTCTGTAGAGACCATTTCACAAGGAAGACGTGATTCCCTAGCAATGCAGTAAAGATGGAAACATGCAACAAAATATCAAATTTCGCAACACAACGCTTGAAGGAGAAATGGACACTTATTGAGACATTGAGTGTAATTGATGTACTCCCAAAAATAGTCATGAATAAATAGCTTTAGATATCTTAAAAGTTTGAACTCAACGACAACATTTACATAAAAACCTAACCTGCCTCTCATAACAATTGATGACATCAGTACCAGCATGCAAACTTAGAATTATAGAGAAGGGTAATGTTGACCGTCTCGGCTTAGATAAGATCACAAAGAACCAAAAGTTGCATAATAGGAGTCCTTTGTGTTGCGATCTAAATAGACTTTTTCAGCTTTTACTCTGGTTCTTTGCAAATGCATGCGACTTACTTAGTTCAGTTTGTTCGTATATACAGCAAGAGACTGGGTATATTGTACAAGTTTAAGCATTTTATCAAGCAAGTCTAATTCACATCGCTAGTCGTCCTCCAATGTATATACAGATACTGGAACATGTTCGTTCAATCATTCCAGAAGTATAATTGGTGTTATGGGGAGCAGCACCCGCAAAATACTTCTTCGCAAAATATAACAACACCCGAGCACCTATGAAAAACATTATAGAAAGGAGCTCATGTTGAAGTATATACACCTTTTTTAACCAATGAAGTCGTGTTCATCATCCAGTGAAGCATATACTCATTTTAATGAATAACCAATCAAAGTTTTAAAAAGTTGTACAAAGCAGGAGCTGGCCTTTGTCATGGTGGCAGAAGTGGTCAGGGAGCATGAGGTCTTGGAGGTTGTCGGCGTTGTTGCGGTCCCTGCGCCCATTGCACTACCCTAATTCACTGCTTTCGACCTCGCCCCAAGTTGACTTGTAATTCGTGGTAATCCTCACAACCCAGATCAGTGACCACATGGTTCACCTATGAAGCCCACCCCTTGTGCTCTGATGCGCTGATATCTGCAAAAACAAAAGATGTGAATAGTTAAACCTTGATCAGATCTTGCATTGTATAGAAATTATCCTAATTTTCTTATCTATGACGTAGAAGAATAGTCCATATTAAAATTTCTATATAGGCCATCTGTGAAAGTAAATATAATTATATGACGGATTACGATATCGAGCGCACATATATTATTTGCATAACTGAGTCTGTCAAGAGCATACAAAAACTACCTAGGTCGAGTACATGCACATCTAGTATTCGCACAAAGTACATCTATTTTGAGCCTAACAGAATTTTGGATAGTTGTCCTCAATACTGTAGAACCAGAAACCTAAAGGTAGTGCATGATAGAGAAGGTTTCTAGAAGTTAGTTAACTGAAACTCTTATTTTAGTTAGTGAGTAACCATACAATACTTTTGAAATACTGAGAAAGATAATTCGAATTTTAGAGATAATTCTAATTTTAGAACAGGAGAACTCACCTACTGAGAAAAGTTTTACAGTAAGTGTGGGTTTAATTGCTTTGTTACAGGGCCATTTTTTACGAAAAAAACATGCGAAGTTTTTTCTTGACACATATCCTGAAAAGTGCAGCGCGTATGTAAGTCAGTTATAACTTATACAATATTTTGCGTTGGGTCACCTTCAGCATTGCTAAAATTATATCTTCTTAGAAGAGCTCAAGCTCAAGTTGTTAGAGAAAGGCTCATCTGCCAGCCGCTAGATATTGACAAAATGCAATCTTTATCGCAATAAATGACACAACCTGCTATATATATTGTTCAGAAGTAGCATTCCAGGACAGATTCGGAGACTCGTACAGTAAGAATAAATATTATGATGGACAAGCTGTTGTTAAAAGTAAAAACGAGCACCCTACAGTATATAGCTATTTATCCAAATCTGGCATCTCAAATAGAAAAATGGATATCATAGGCAAGGTGAAATACCAATATCAATATATCACTATTAATTTGTTTATGAAGGAATTTTTTTACATAAAGGCCGTCTCAAAGGAGTGAAGCTGAATAATTGATTGTGAACCTCATATAATAATAGTTACATAAATTTCTAGATCCGATGACGCTTAATGATTGCATGTCGTTTTTCTCTTTTCCTCGTTCCTAGATCATGTGTGCATCCTGACTGCATTTATTTCACCAGGTAGACATACCGTCACCAACATTCTAATAAGTTGTAAACTGTTTAAATTAAATCCAACATTTGTAAAATACATACATTGTTACATCCGCAAATGATTGTACAAATCCCAAAATCGAAAGCAAGAAAGCATGTGAACTCCAAGGAAAATCATTTACCTGGAAACAAGCTGAGCGCTATTATCGTAGCTGTTGGTGTTACCTACATCAGGCTAGCTCGCTTGGAGGGATGGTGCCTTTAGATTGGAGGAAGAACCTAACGTCAGAGGTGGATGGTCCCTAAAGAATACACATGAAACCATGCCATAATTAGCAAACAGGCAAAACACATAACCGCCATCGGCAAAAGAAATTCAGAGATTGCATTCACATTTTTTATCCAAATGTTCAGAAGTAGCCATCTCCATATAGGGATTCAAAGAATCGTCCACGGTCCACATCCTTTGATGATTCTCGAAACCTAGGAATCAGAATCAAACCAATGAACATTTAGAAACCATGTAGAATCACATGCAGAATTATTTGGCACTCGCCCCTTTTAACATAAATATTGATACCATCTGCTCCAAGAATTATTTGCTCAATTAGTACTATGGTGGTCGTTACATCCATAGAAGTGCAAGCAAAATGTAAAAGAGTAGTGAGGCCAACCATGGATGAGGGTACTATTGGACCGGTAAAGCCGCATATAGCATGAATAGGTGCAAATGTTGATGATGGATACCAAACAGAGCTCTAATTTCTGCCCTTGGCGTGGCCTGCCTATGAACCTGCAAGATTTATGGGAATCCATTGGTGCTGGAGTGTGGCGAGGAGACGATATATCAGTAAGCAACCTAATACCTACAGCAAGATCAAATTTATGGTTGGGATAACCTAGCAAAAAATAATGGGTGAAAGCTAACATGTACAACATAAATTGATGTACACTAATAAACTATGAGTTATGATATCTAGCTCCTAATTCATACTATTCATGTGCAGAAGTCATGTATCGGTCTTGCACATATAATAACACAATAACAGATTGATAGATGGAGGATTTTCTCTATACATAGTAGCTAGCAAAATATATCAAGAGACATCTAGCTTTTACAATAGAAGTTGGTGTACACTAAAATGCAATCAGTATTTGCGATCTATCTCCCAATAAATATACGCACAAAAATATATACTTATTAATGGAGTATCTTAAATATCGTGAATTAGTATCGTGTAGCTGGAGCACATCTAGAGGTACTAAATTAAAGCTTTTGAGGTCATTTACCTTGATCAACATTGTCCCCTGTATTTGTACATCGGACTACACTTGTCTCCCTAGGCTTGTTGCTAGCTAGTACTTGCTGGTGTCCTAGAGCATGCTTCCTGTGTTTCTTCCCTGCAAGGAATAGGGGCAGATGAACCGGTGACCTGCATAGAATAAATCTGAAAAAAAAAACAGTGTGTGACATGGTTCCTTACCTAGAGATGCAGCTGGGGTTGGGACAAGAACATTCCTTGAGAGAGGGGCCCTAGGCTGGCGTCGTGAGGTCTTGCCCAACTCGTGCACACCTAGTATCACCTCCTTTGCTTCCACACATGTGCTCATCCTGTTGAGCACCGAGCATGATGAATGGGGAGGAGGGAAGCAGCGCCCCACGAACCTTCTATTCAGCTCCAGGGAGGAGGACGAGGGAAGCTCGAGTAGGGCTGCAGCGCTGCTGCAGAGCGCGCCACAACCTGGAGGAGAAGAGTCGACTGCATCGCCGGTCGACCAGGGCGAGAGAGAGGACGTCACGGGGAGGCATGCATGAGAAGGAGGGCATCCCTGTCACCATTGGAGGAGGAAATCTCAAGCCCTAGGCGGTGGTGGTCGAGCTCCCCGAGGCGGCGCGCCGCCGGACCTCCTCCAGGACGCGTTCTTGCAGCGCCTCCTCCATCCCACCACCACAGTCATCTCGTCCGACTCCATCCGCTCGCCTCGCCGCTCCCTCTCGGCGCCGCCTCGAAGCTCGTTGTAAGGCGAATCTCAAGCCCTAGCCAGTTCTCCCCGAGGCGGCGCGCCGCCGGACCTCCTCCAGGACACGTTCTTGCAGCGCCTCCTCCATCCCGCCACCATAGCCATCTCGTCCGACTCCATATGCTCACCTCGCTGCCCTCCTCACCTGCCTCAAAGCTCACAGCACGAGGCGCTGAGCGAACGCGGAGGCAAGGGTGCTTGAGGACGCAATAACCGGGCGGTGGAGGCTGGGCGTCCGTGAATGGCTCCTCCCGGCACCATGACGGTGGTGCTAACAGGCAGAAGGGGAGGATACCAAGAGGATGTGCGGGGATTGGAGAGTGGGAGGCGGCGGGAGTGGGGAGGCAGCTAGACCTAGGTTTCTATCGTGGGATGCCTCATTTATATGACCATAGTCAGTACTAATTAACGGGTAAGATTTACTTAGAGGCGGAATCTAAGGGCTGGAAAAATCGGATTTACCGGGAGGCTCCTAGGGGTCTCACCAATTACATCTTTAGATTGCAGCGGCCGCCAGTAAACAAAACATTCCGAGGCGGGCCCCAATGGACGCGACGTAACATAGCAAAGCCATGGCCCGCGGCCCATCACCGTCACGCCCGTCCCGTCGTCGTCCCGGGCTCTCTCCTCTCTCTCGTACGCACAGGCACAGGCACAGGAATCTTTAGATTGCAGCGGCCGCCAGTAAACAAAACATTCCGAGGCGGGCCCCAATGGACGCGACGTAACATAGCAAAGCCATGGCCCGCGGCCCATCACCGTCACGCCCGTCCCGTCGTCGTCCCGGGCTCTCTCCTCTCTCTCGTACGCACAGGCACAGGCACAGGAACAGTAGCAGGTGGTGGGGAGGGGGGATAGTTATGTAGATTCCCCGGGATACGGGGGGCTGGGCGACGCGCTACGGTCGTCACGTCGCCGGATTGTCAGTGAGGGGACGGGGCACGTGTCAAATCGCCATACGGCGCAGGCATCATCTTGGCCGGCCGGCCTGGGCTACCAGCTGGGGATGCTACCGCTGCTACGTACGTACTAGGCGAGATATACGGTGCGGAGAAAGAAAAGGGATGCCTGAGATACGCGCAGGGCTACGCCGAGCTACTCTACAGCACCTGGGTTCAGAGGTGACGTGGCCGCTGTTTCCATTTAACGTCACATCCATCCATCATCGCCAGCGGACAGAGAAAGAGGGAGCGAGAGAGGGTACGAAGGGGCTAGCTGGGTACTGGTACTGGACTGGGGTGAAAGGAACTAGTCCTCCGTGGGTGAGCTTTTGTTGTTACTGTAGCCTTTCCTGTACTGCTAGTGCTGCCAATGTAGCTAGCTCATGCATCCTCCCCATGGAAGGCCACCCAGGCTATGGCTACTTGGAGTAAAACATGGCGAGCACAGTGCCGAGGCACGTGGACGTGCTGGGCCCTGTGCATGAGGCAGTGCCTACTGTGCAGGCAGCGACCGGGCTATTGTTTGGAGCTTTCGTGCATGGCGTCGTCAAGGCATGGTGCCCCTGCCCGTAGTACCGAGCTTGTCTAGGACTAGCTATATAGCTCGTGGTCGATCGATTGGTGCTCTCGCGCAGGGGCATCATAAAAGTTCCCCATTTTCATGGTACGTTCCAGCTGAGCTGAGCCATTATGACGTTACGTTCGTACGGTACGTCACTCCTGCATACTCTACCGTGGATCGAGTTATTCTCGCGCCGCGCCACCCCAGCAATTCAGCCAGGCACGGACGTCGAGCGGTCCAGTACCGCTACCGCTCCAGGTCCGTGGATCGATCACTGATCTGATCATGCACCGCCCGCCCGGTGCAGTGCAACCTGTGCAGTTCCCGTAGCATTGCAGTAGACGCAAAACAAGTTCTCGTGTCGATGGTTGGTGTCGTTACCGTTACTTCCAAAACAAAATCCTTTGGTCCTGTCAGGCAGCCGGACGACGACATCGATCTCACAATCACGGCGTAGATTTCCGGTCCGGCCGTGGCCGTATATACACTGCACGCACGCTCGTGCGCGCATACAGAGAGACCGACTGTTCAGGCGAAAAACTTCCCTGGTGGTGGAGCGTCTCATCAACTCCGCGCGGCAGTGTCCGCCTCGGCGACCGGTCATGCGTGCATGGGAACATGGCCCAAGAACCACTGCATGGACACCGTGCGCGCGCGCGCGGCGTGCATGTGCATGTGCCTGCAGCTCGATCGGTGTCGATCCATCACAGGGCGGGCGCACGATCGTACCATGCGGCTGTTTGCATGCTTTCTCCCCTTCTCTCTCTCATGTTGTCTTCACCGGCCAACCGTTTCTATCCGTTTAAATCAAGCCGTGATCTATTTTAGGTTATGATTCGGTATGTCCGGCTAACCGTTCTCAGCGGCGCGATCCTTCTGTCCACGTTTGGCAAATAAACCCTTTCCCACACCGGCGTATTTCTAGTGTGTTTCCGTCGTCCCGTCGTCTCCCATCTTTCTTTCCCACTGCTTCCCCTTGATGGCCACGGCCAGGACCCGGTGGTCGTCCTAGACGCCCTCCACTCGATCCAATACCGCCGGCCATTGCTAGCTACCGGTAGTGGAGAATGGGAGGAA
Organism: Avena insularis; assembly: GCA_023614405.1. NCBI lineage: Eukaryota > Viridiplantae > Streptophyta > Magnoliopsida > Poales > Poaceae > Avena > Avena insularis. The sequence goes on from CM042685.1 coordinate 305,496,627, forward strand.
GGACAGAATGGTGTGGTGTGGTGTGGAAGAGCGGGTATCATGTTAAAAAGGCCCGTCATTGGATGCCGGCACGGAGGCCGAAGCAACGACCATGAAATGACGCAGCAGGAGTGCAGGCGTCGGCCGATGCCAGCAGCGGCGCAGTCAGCCTTTGGAGCAACCTTTGGCTAGTGGAAGATAGCCGTTGAGTTGCTAACAAGCGAGCCCTCAGCCCCGCGGGAGGACATGAGAGGACGCGCGCGCTGTCGGGACCGACCAACTGTTGCCCAAATTTGATACACGGATGGATCGAGCCGGACGTCGGTTTGGATGGGTTGTACCACTGGAAGGCCGCGCACGTCACATACGTCCGCGCGGACGCGTTCGAACGCACTCGGACGAGTTGGATCAGCAAAGATGCTTTACAGCATCTCCACCGGGCCGACCCATACCGTCCGAGCGTGTCCGGACGCATCAGCGCTGATGCGTGATACGTCCAAAACGTATCTACTTTTCGAACACTTTGCTATTGTTTCTCCTCTAAACTTGTGTGATTTGGATACAACTAACACAGACTGACGCTGTTTTCAGCAGAATTACCCCGGTGTCTAGTTTTTGTGCAGAAAATCAACTATCAGAAAAAATCCCGAAAAATATGCCAAAAATTATATTTCACCAGAAGATCCACGGAGCCAGAAGACGAGACGGAGAAGGAGCCTGGGGGCCGACACCCATGCCAGGCGCGGGCCCACCACTGGCCGCTCTTGGGGGGTGCAGCCACCCCAGGCACCCCCTCGGCCTCCCTCTGCGCCTATAAGTTGCCTTTCGACCTAAAAAACGAGGGGGTTCAATAGTTTTTACAGAAAGAGTTCCGCTCCGTCGCCACCAGAAACCAAGATTCGGATCCAGAAACTCTGTTCTGGCACCCTGCCGGGACGGGGAATTTGGAGAGGATCACCGCCATCATCATCACCAACACATCTCCATCAAAAACCGATGTTTCCCTCATCCACGAGTGAGTAATCCCCCGTTGTAGGCTTGGGGATGGTAGGGACTGGATGAGCTCTATCATGTAATTGAATAAGATTGTTAGGGCATAGTGCCTAGTATCTCTATTAGTGCTATTTGACTTTGTTGCAACTTGTTGTGCTTAATGCTTGTCACTAGGGCCCGAGTGCCATGATCTCAGATCTGAACTTATTATTGAAACATTATGATAGTATTGTTTGTGATCTTATCTGCAAGTTGTGTATACATACATTGTCCGGATCCAAAGGCTCCAAAGTGACAATAATTGGGACAACCGGAGGGGATGGTTGTAGTGTGAGGATCACATGTGTTCACGGAGTGTTAATGCTTTACTTCGGTGCTCTATTAAAAGGAGCACCTTAATTGCTAGTAGTTCCCTAGAGGCCTCGCTTCCACGGGCTGGCTGGACAGAAGATGTTGTGCAAGTTCTCATTGCGAGCACGTATGACTATATTTGGAGCACATGCCTAGGATTGTTTAGTACTTGGATGCTTGTTATTATTTATCTGCAATGCCCTAGTTCTTGAAGTTACATGTTTAGACTCGTCCATGCAACGCCCGTCCATCCATCCCTATGCCTACCGCACTCGAATCCCACTATTTACTATTACTGTTACTATTGCTCATGTTTTACTTTTGCTGTTGCTTTGTTGTTGCTACTACCAAACTATTGCTACTGATAAACTTCTGTGAGCAAGAACTATTTACAGGTGCAGCTGAACTGACAACTCAGTTGTTAAGGCTTGCAAGTATTCTTTGGCTCCCCTTGTGTCGAATCAATAAATTGGGTAATACTACCCGCGAAGACTATTGCGATCCCCTATACTTGTGGGTCATCAAGACTTTTTTCTGGCACCGTTGCCGGGGAGCATAGCTTTATTTGTAAGTTCAATTGGATCTATTATTGTTCACTGCTACTCCTTTCATAATGGGGAAGTCTTGTGATGGAAAGTTCCCTATTTTACAATCCACTACAAGAAGAGGTACAGTCCTAAACACCTCTGCTGCTCTTGATTCACCGTCTGTTATAAGTAAGCTTGTTACACCACCACCACATACACATGCTACACACACTGCTACTACCGAGTCCGCAAGCTGCTTTTGATACTCATGATGTTACTTCTACTGTGCTTGATGCAAGTGGTTCATTAGGTCCTTTTCTAGATGCTACTATGGTTAGTCTAGGAAATACCGAAACTCCTAGTGAAGACACTGTTACACCTGTTAGCTCACCTGAGGCTAGTGAGAGTTATGATATTAATGATGGTTACATTGAGTTCAGTGATGATTTTTTTGAAGAGTGTCGAAACACACATGGTACTAGTGCTATTAAGAGTCTCCTTGCTAGACGTACTATTATGCCTAAGTTGTCCTCTGATCCTAAGTTTGCCACTTCTCCCATAGATATTAAAGATAAAGATTATGATTTCTCTCTTGATTTATCTTATTTAGATATTGTTGAGAAAGAACTTTTTTGTGGGACTGAAAATGAGAGTGTTGTGGCTCATATGAATGAGCTTTATACTATGAGTGCTTTATTCTCTGATGATTTTAAGATGCGCAAGTACTTCGTTACTAAGATCTTCTCTTTTTCACTAAAAGGAGAAGCTAGGGCTTGGTTTAATAGATAACCTCCTGGTTCCATTGATAGCCCTGATTGTTTGATTGCTTCTTTCTTCCAGAAATATTTTCCTCCCAGTGCTAGACATGCTGCTTTGCAGAGACTTTTTGATTTTAAACATGTAGAAGAAGGGAAATTACATGAGTCATGGACAAGGTTCTGTGCCTTGATTCATGCACATCCTGGATATCCATTACCTAAGAATGAGCTTCTTGATATTTATTATAATGGACTAACTGATGATTCTAGGACATACCTAGATAGCTTTGTAGACTGTGTTTTCAGGAAAAGAACTCCTATAGATGCTAAATAATTAATGGCTAAAATAAGCAAGAATTATGATGATTGGACTTCAACTGAGCTGAATGCACCTGAGCCTATTACTCTTGAACCAGATGTTCCTGAACCAGTTCCAACACCAACACCAAAGATATGAGTTATTGCATTAAATGATGAAGTGATGAAGGAAGCTAAGAAGTGTCTAAAGGAGAAAGGTATTAGAGCTGAAGATGTGAAGAATGTACCTCCTATAGAAGAATTATGTAAGCCAATTCCCCACTCATCTACTATTGAGGTACACTCTCCAACACTTTGATGAAGGTGATATTCCGTATGGTAAGCCTCCCGATCAATGCTTAGAGGAACTTGACATTTTTATTGTTAAACAAAGTCATTTTAATAAACAAGTTCAGAATCATTTATTGGAAAACTCTAGATCTATCAATGAGTTGAAAGATATTGTGGAAAGAACTTCTAATGACATTAAAATGCTTTGTAAACACTTTCAAATGGTTCAAACTCGACTTGATCAACTTGCTAAGGTACAAAAGGATATGCTAGTTAATGCTTCAGGAGATAAAGATGCTTATGGAATTAGAACTAGGAGTGGTATAGCTACTCAAGATCCTTTATATCCTGAAGGACACCCAAAAATAATTGAGCAGGATTCTCAACAAGGTGAGAGTAGTGGTAGTCCTCTTAAGAGAAAGAAAAAGAAACATAAGATAGTTGAGAAACCACTTGAACCTGCTGTGGATCCTAATAGTATATCTGTCTCTGATGCTGAAACTAAGAGTGGTAATGATAAAAATGATGCTCCTGATAATGAGGAAGTTGAGGAAGAACCTGAGAAGCACACTAAGAACACGAGGTACACAAAGGAAGATTTTATTGCTAATAAACATGGTAAAGAGAGAGAACCTTGGGTGCAGAAACCTATGCCTTTTCCAGGTAAGAAACACAAGTCAAATGAGGAAGAACACTACAACAAGTTTTGTGAGTGGATGAAACCTTTATTTTTGCAAATTCCTTTGACTGATGCTATTAAGTTGCCTCCTTATTCAAAGTATATGAATATATTGTCTCTAATAAAAGGAAGATTCCTAATGAGGAGATTTCTACTTTGCTTGCTAATTACTCCTTCAATGGTAAGGTTCCAAAGAAACTTGGTGATCCAGGTATACCAACTATTCCTTGCTCTATTAAGAACAATTATGTTAGAACTGCTTTATGTGATTTGGGAGCTGGAGTTAGTGTTATTCCTTTTTATCTCTACAAAAGGCTTCAGCTAGAAAAGTTGATACCAACTGATATATCTTTGCAAATGGCTGATAAGTCAACTACTATTCCTATTGGTAAATGTGAGGATGTTCCTGTTCAAGTGGCTCATAATTGCTTGGTTCTAACTGATTTTGTTGTGCTTGAAATGCCTGAAGATGATAATATGTCTATTATTCTTGGGAGACCTTTTCTTAATACTGCAGGTGCTGTCATCAATTGCAATCAAGGAAAACTAACATTCAATATTAATGACAAAGAGCACACTATCTATTTCCCCAAGAAGGTTGCTAAGAGCTATTGCTTGAATTCCATTGAAAATATTGAGAGCATCAACGTTGGAGAAATATATTGTCCCATTCCACAAGAATTTTTTTTGGGACCATTGCTATCAAGTATGAGGTATGATACGTCGGAAACGTATCTATAATTTTTGATGTTCCATGCTTGTTTAGTATCTACTTTGGTTTCCTTTGTCTTTCTTTGAGGTGTTTTTATATCTTTTCTGGAACTAACCTATTAACAAGTTGCCACAGTGCCAATTGCATGTTTTATTCTATTTTGGTTCCAGAAAGGCAGGAAATCATTATTCTCGGAATTGGACGGAACAAAAGCCAAAGTTATTATTTTTCCTGGAGCAACACGGAACCACGAAGCAGAGTCGGAGGGCCAGTGTGCCGCACCCTCCTAAGCGCGCAAGCCACAGGGCGCCCACAGGGGGTGTGGGCCCCCTGGATCCCCATCGACCTTGCCTCCTGCGCCTATAAGAAGCGCCCGGGGAGAAAACCCTAAATCCATCAGAAGAAATCCACGAAAACCTCCACAGCGTCGCCGCCACCGAAGGGGAGATTCAGGGGACGGAAAGTCTCTATTCCGGCACCCTGCCGGGATGGGGAAGTGCCCCCGAAGCCATCTCCATCGATCTCCACCACCATCTCCATCACCGTTGTTGATTCCCATGATGAGGAGGGAGTAGTTCTTCCTTAGGGCTAAGGGCTCTACCGGTAGCTATGTGTTCATCTCTCTATCTATGCATGATCATGTTGTGGTCATGAACTTTGTAATCAAGTAGATCTACTCTGTTACTCAAGTGCTTCAACAGATCTCTGCTCATCCCCATGTGTGTGAAAGTGACAACGTGCATGCCATGGTGGCACTTAGGCTTGAGTCTACATAAATACTCATTGTGCTTTAATAGATCTATGCTTTTCCCCACGTGTGTGATAAAGGATATGCTACGTGTGTGGCACTTAAGCTAGATTACATATATATTCATGAGTTATACTTTGAGTTGGTTGTCTCTATGAAATTGTGGTGTTTGTTGGAACCATCTAGCGCTCAAGGTGACAGTGTGGGGTTATCTAGATTGGGGAAGGCGGACTTTGAGGTATGTTGTTATAGCCCTACCTTGGATTAGAGTGTCCAACCGGAGAGTAGTTAAGAGTAGTATCATGAAGAGAGTATATTTATACGAGAGAGTGTTCACTAGTGAAAGTATGATCCCTAGGCCTTGTTTCTAAGCATTGAAACACCGTTTGCTACTAGATCTGTTGCATGTTTGCTTGCTTTAGTCTTCCTCCATGCCATAAGCTATTTTCTGGCACCGTTACCACTTAAATTTCACTATCTATTTGTCGAACTAGTGCACCTATATTGGGTGTGTTGGGGACACAAGAGACTTCTTATATCTTAATTGCAGGGTTGCTTGAGAGGGATACCTTTGACCACTTCCTCCCTGAGTTCGATAAACCTTGGGTAATCCACTTAAGGGAAACTTGATGTTGTTCTACAAACCTCTGCACTTGGAGGCCCAACAACTGTCTACAAGAATAGAAGTGCATAGACATCAAGCTCTTTTCTGGCGTCGTTGCCGGGGAGGTAAGGTAAAAGGTACTCACATCCTCCGGTGTGAGTGCTCAAAGTTATTTCCTTTAGATTCTGCAATTTTGTCTTTTTGTTTCTTGTTTTCACTAGTTAGGCTTAATGGAAAACAACAAAAAAATTAGAAAGCTTTTTAGTATTTTTCCTAAGTTAGAACTTGAGTGGTTTGAAAAGAAAATTAAAAAACCTATGGAACTTCCTTTGCATGCTAATAACAATGTTATTAGCATGAATTTTTTGAACACCATTGTTATTAATGGTATGGAAACGTCTAAGCTTGGGGAAGCTAGTTTTTATGAGAAGGATCTTTTTAGTTCCCCAGCTTTAGGGAAGACAATTTTCTCTTATGATACTTTATCTCCCATATGTGGTAATTCTAATGATACTTGTGATATTTTAAATCCACATACTGAAAGTGTCCCTTTTAAAATACCTATTGAAATTGTTGAACGTGTTATGAATAACTGCTATTTTGGAGATGGAGCTGTCCATCCTAGTGATCATTTACTCTTTATATATGAATTATGCGAGTTGTTCAAGTGTGTATGTATTTCAATGGACCAATTTAAGAGGAAGCTATTCCCTTTCTCACTTAGGGACAAAGCAAGGGATTGGTATGAGCTACTAGATGATACTCATCATTTGGAGTGGAAGGAACTTGAATATCTCTTCTACTCTAAATTTTATCCTCCTCGTGAAATTCATAAAGATATGAACTATATTTATAATTTTCATCCTCGTGAGGGAGAAAGTATTACCGAAGCTTGGGGAGATTGAAGTCACTAATGTTCAAATGTCCCATTCATGAGCTCCCCAGTAATAGTATTATCAATAATTTTTATGCAAGGCTTTCAGGACATTACAAGGACTATCTAGATACCTGTTCAGAGGGATCCTTCACAAGTAAGGAGGTCAAAGCTAAGTGGGATCTTCTTGAAACAATTCAAAGCAATACTGAAGGTTGGGATAATGACAAAGGTAAAGAACCAGGTATAAACTATGAGTATGATTGCATTAAGTATTTCGCTGAAACTGCTGATTTTCAAGAGATTAGTGCTAAATATGGTCTTGATCCTCAAATTCTTGTCAGATATTATAGAGCCTTTGCTTCCCATAGTAATGTTCCTAAATAAAAATGGGACATGTATCATGAACCTTTTAAAGACACTTGCATGGAAAATGAAAATATTATTAGTGATTGCAATAAACATGCTCAAACTTTTGAAAGTACTATTTATTATTAGCATGTTAATTTTTGTGGTATGCATAGACCTTGTGAAAAGAATCAAAATGAAGAAGATTATTGTATCACCCACTAGAATGAAAGAACTAGAACGTGGTATAAGGCTCTAAATGATCTTGGTAAAAAAGTTTGTGCCCTCTTTCCTTTTATTTGTGAACTCTGCTATGAAGTGGGTCATTTCAATTTTCAATGCTCTGGCCATAATAATAACTCTTCTAATCCAATGAGTACTGCAAACTTGTATTGTGATAACGCGATCACTGATAATCAACATGATGAACTTACATTGTTTTTGGGGTGTGAAGAGTTATCAAGAAAAACTTCTTTGGTAGACATGAGTGCTTTTGGTATGAATTGTGTCCTGCATGGGTGTCATCTTTATTGTGTTGATAACTGCCACACGAATACTTACATACAAAATCTTATAAAATATGATATTTTACCAAAATATGACAGGACTGATATGAGTTTTGATCTTATTAATGAAAAGGAGGAATCCTCCAAAGTTTCCTCTATTGTCTCTAACAATAAGCCAGGGTATGTGGAGAAGCTTCCTTTCAAGCCTCTCCCTCCTAAAGAGGAGGAGAAGAAGAAGAGGAGTAAAAGGAGAGAGGAAACAGTATCTTCCTCTAATCATGTTGCTCCTATCATAGTTTTTGTTGATGAGTCTGAACTAGATGATGTTCCTATGCCTGTTACCTATAGTAGTGATCATGATTGGGAAAAGCACCACTTTTGATATTGAAAATCTCTTTGGTACCAATTCTAAAAATGATGATATTAATAATTGTTGTGCTATTAGTGCTATCCATGTTCCTTCCAATGATGATATGTTTACAAATGAACACACTTGGGAAGATAGCTATTCTATTGCTTATGATGATACTATACCTCCAATATATGATGATTACAATGATGAATATGATCTTTTTGGTCCACCTACTATTGAGGAGAAAATTAATTGTGATTACAATAAGCCTCCTATATTTGATGATTATGGTGATGAGAATAATAGTGATAGCTATTTTGTTGAATTTTCTCCCACTACAATTAATAAGAATGACTATGCTTATCTGGAGAGTAATAATCATTTTATGCATGTGGCTCATGATAAGAATGTTTTATTTGATAGTTATATTGCTAATTTTGTTCATGTTGCTACTGAAAGTTATTATGAGAGAGGGAAACATGGTCTTATGTATCTCAACAATATTAAGTTTACCCTCTTTATGTTGAAAATCTTGAAGTTACACTTGTTTTGCTTTCGTATGCTTGTTGCTTTGTGATTTCATGACTTGTTTATTTACAAGATTCCTATGCATAGGAAGTGGGTTAGACTTAAATGTGTTTTGAATTTGCTTCTTGATGCTCTCTTTTGCTTCAATTGATATTTCTTGTGTGAGCATCTTCTCAAACTATCAAGCCTAACATAAAAGCGTTAAAGAAAAGTATTTGTTGGGAGATAACCCAAGAGTTTTCTTGAGTCTCAGAAGTTATTACTTCAGTAATGACCTCTCCTTATCCTTTTTGTTTGCTTTTTGTGCCAAGAATGGCCTGTAATGAGAAGGAAGTAATATTTGGGGAGTTGCTGTCCCAAAAAAGATTTTTGTCCTCCACCATAAAAATTCGTGAGAAGTCTTTGTAACTCGGATTGATCTGATAATTTACAAATAAATCCCCCGGTATGTTATCTAACTTTCCTTAGTTCAACACTTTTTGATTTGAGCTACAGAAGATTTTCTAAAAAATGGTTTCCACCTGGTGGTCTGTTTTGACAGATTTCTGCCATTATTTGCATTTGCTTCTTATCGATTTCTTTTTGAGTTCTCTTTTGGGGAATTGAGCTTTTTAAAGGAAGTTGCTTCAGTAGCTTGTGTTTTTAGTGAAGAGTCTTGTTGTTCCAAAGCTTTTCCCAAAGGTCTATTATCTTTTAAATATACTAATGTTGCTAATGAAGAATGTGTGAAGTTTTGTATGAAGGAAAAAATTTAGGTGTAGAGAGAGAATGATGTAATGAGATGAAGAATGGACAAAAGCTCAAGCTTGGGGATGCCACCATGGTGTCACCCCAAGAAATATCTAAGAGGTACAAGCGTCAAAGCTTGGGGATGCCCAAGGCATCCCCTTCTTCATCAATAAAAATCTCAGGTCTTTCTTGACACTTTGTTTTTATTGTTTCATGCATTGTTGTGTTGTTCTTGGAGCGTCTTAGTTTTCGTTTTTGGTTTTTGTTTTCTTAATTTGCTTGAGTAAGTTGGTTGGTTACACCACATTTCTTTTGTAGAGAGACACACTCTGTTTCCATTGGCTAGAACACTCTAGTTTCACCTCTTATTGTTTTGTGAGTGTTCACTTTTGCTAGCACTGCGTTCAGCCTTAGTTTTCTTGTGCTTTCAGCTTAGAACTTTTTAGTTCTTCTTTGTGGATTTGTGAAACAAGCTCATTGATCTTTTTTGCTTATTATCTTTGTGAGTAGTTTCAAATAAGTTGTTTGGTGTTGGAAAAGAGTAGAACGCCTCATGCTTGTAGTGGTACAAGAGGGAGCTTGCTTTGACTGTGGCTTACTTTATCATGTCATGCTAGATGTTGTTTTGACCTTATGCTTAGTGATTATTGTTCTAGCATGACTTGCTCCAAATCATTGAGAGTGTTTAGTGTGCCTTGAAAGAATCATGCATTGTTTTAGCATACAAAAGCATAGTATTATGGTATTGTCCTTTGATGCTTTGTTTGGGTTGACTTGGCACATGCTCACACCATGTTATGACTCTAAAAAGTCACCATTAGCCTCTATGATCATTTAGTCCTTGACTTGTAGTACCACTCTTTGCTTTGATTAGTAATGCTTTGTTGTTCTGCATGATTATGGCCATTATGCTCTCTTAGTTGGTTGCTCCCAGTCTTCTGCTAGCCTCCACTTGTATGAGTAAGTTCTACTTATGCTTCCAACTCCCAAGAAACCAAGTTATTCCAAAGTGTCCACTATAAACTCCTATGCATGGTGTGTTACACCATTCCAAGTATATTCTTGTTTTCAACTATATTTCAATTAAAAACTATTTTGTTATGCTAAAACTTCGTGATTAAAGACCTCACAAACTTTATGGCACACTTTATTCCTTGCCCCTAATAAACTTGGACCATTGTGACAACTTTGTTGTATATGCTTGCACTTATAAGTTGGAATTATCAGAACCGTGCTGTCACGGGGAACGTTTTCAACATTGCACTTGTACTTTGTACTCAGTTGATATCATGCTCTTTTGTCTATGGATGTCACCGGTGTGAAATAAAGAGGGAACTTGTAAGTCTATGGAGTTTGTATTCTGTGTTAGAGAAATGTCTGGGCCGCTAGCCTAAGCCATGCCTAATCATGGTGGAAACTTGCAGCATCACCATAGTGAGCTATCTATGAAGAATCCTCAATAAAAAGCTATGCATATAGTAAATAAAAAGATTGCTGAGATGCTCATTGTCTGCTTGCCTTGTCATTTTGGTTATGGGAAAGCTCCTGTACCATGTGCAAGGGGTACCCCGTTGGCGGTTCTCAATGATATGCAAATACTTACAGTGACAAGAACTTGCCTGGGCCCTAAGTTGAGTATCCATGAGGTGTAGCCCTCATATTCAAGGGACTTGAGATTGCCAACTTATACTTCGTCAAGCATATACTCCAGCTTTGCCACTTTAACCTTAACCACTTCAAGATGCTTATGATAGGGGCAATGAGAGCTGAAATCTAACAAGTACCATAATTTTTGGAAGCTCTTTTTGAAACTTGTAATCCCTGCTTCCTTTATAAAAAAGGCCTTTCTTCCACCACTATTGAGTCTCCACCTTCTACCTTTAGGCACCATTAAGAGAGCATAGTTGTCATCCTGTGTGAAGTGTTCCAAAGCTTATTGATTGATGCATATTGTGATATTACTTGGTCTTGTGCTGTTTGTTTCTAGTCACCCTTGTGAACTTTGAAGGTGTCCTATGCATCTATTTGCTACTCTATGAGGGACAAGCTGAATGCCACTATGCCATGTTTTCTGTATGTGAAACAAACAAACATTTTTCAATGCATGTTATTCATGATCTTTGTTTGTAACCTTTCATGTTGCATGCATAGTTACTTTGTCTTACTATTAGAACTCCATCTTCCATGCTCATGTTTAGAGTTCTTTGATCCCAGCTTTCAATGCTTGCAAATGGTTTTATCTTGGTTTTGATGGTGCATGTCACCTCAAAAAATATTCTTTTTATCACTTACCTACTCGAGGATGCTTGGGGATGCTTGATACGTCGGAAACGTATCTATAATTTTTGATGTTCCATGCTTGTTTAGTATCTACTTTTCTTTCCTTTGTCTTTCTTTGAGGTGTTTTTATATCTTTTCTGGAACTAACCTATTAACAAGCTGCCATAGTGCTAGTTGCCTGTTTTCTTCTGTTTTGGTTCCAAAAAGGCAGAAAATCAATATTCTCGGAATTGGACGGGACAAAAGCCAAAGTTATTATTTTTCCCGGAGCAACACGGAACCACGAAGCAGAGCCGGAGGGGGCCATAGGGTGGCCGCACCCCTCCTAGGCGCAGGCAAGCCCTGGGGGCACCCACAAGGGGCGTGGGCCCCCTGGCTCCCCACCGACCTTGCCTCTTGTGCCTATACGAAGCCCCCGGGGAGAAAACCCTAAATCCATCAGAAGAAATCCACGAAAACCTCCACAGCGCCGCCGCCACCGAACGGGAGATTCGGGGGACAGAAAGTCTCTGTTTCGGCATCCTGCCGGGACGGGGAAGTGGCCCCGGAGCCATCTCCATCGATCTCCACCACCATCTCCATCACCGTTGTTGATTCCCATGATGAGGAGGGAGTAGTTCTTCCTCAGGGCTAAGGGCTCTACCGATAGCTATGTGTTCATCTCTCTCTCTCTATGCATGATCATGTTGTGGTCATGAGCTTTGTATTCAAGTAGATGTACCTTGCTACTCAAGTGCTTCATTAGATCTCTGCTCTCCCCATGTGTGTGAAAGTGATAGCGTGCACTCCATGGTGGCACTTAGGTTTGAGTCTACATAAATACTCTTCGTGCTTTAATAGATCTATGCTTTTCCCCACGTGTGTGAAAGTGATAGCGTGCATACCGTGTGTGGCACTTTGGCTAGATTGAATATTTGTTATGAGTTATATTTGGAGTTGGATGTCTCTATGAATTTGTGGTGTTTGTTGGAACCATCTAGAGCTCAAGGTGACAGTGTGGGGTTATCTAGATTGGGGAAGGCGGACTTTGAGGTGTGCTGTTATAGCCCTACCTTGGATTAGAGTGTCCAACCGGAGAGTAGTTAAGAGTAGTATCATGAAGAGAGGATATTTATATGAAAGAGTGTTCACTAGTGAAAGTATGATCCCTAGGCCTTGTTTCTAAGCTTTGAAACACCGTTTGCTACTAGAACTTTTGCATGTTTGCTTGCTTTAGTCTTCCTCCACGCCATAAGCTATTTTTTGGCACTGTTACCACTTGTATTTTGCTATCTCTTCGCCGAACTAGTGCACCTATATTGGGTGTGTTGGGGACACAAGAGACCTCTTATATCTTAATTGCAGGGTTGCTTGAGAGGGATACCTTTGACCACTTCCTCCCTGAGTTCGATAAACCTTGGGTAATCCACTTAAGGGAAACTTGCTGCTATTCTACAAACCTCTGCACTTGGAGGCCCAACAACTATCTACAACAATAGAAGTGCGTAGACATCAAGGTAACATAATCACCTTGTGGATTGCAAAGTTTGGTTTCATATAAAGTTGTTTTGGTAACAAGACTTGATCAACCTTGTTAACAAAAGGATTTTAATGAACAAAATAATGCTTTCACTGTGGTTATTCTTGCTTTCTTTTAGTTTTCTCCTTCCTAGTCTTTGATTTTGCTCTTGTTAGTTAGTTGTTTGCTTGTTAGAGTGTCTTAGAGCTGCCGTAGTTTGGTTTTTGGTTTGATTTTGCTTCTTCTGAAAAAAAACTGTTTCTACGAAAAAATCAATTTTCATACCCTGAAAGTTTCTTGAAAAATCCTAGAAAATTCAAAATAAATTTTTTCTCGAAAAAAGGGGCAGAGAGGCACCTGAAATGACCCAGGGGGCCACCACACCCAAGGTAGGCGCGGCCTACCAGGGGGTGGCGCCTAGGGGGGTATGGCCCACCTGGGCCCCTCCAGGCTGCCTCCTCAAAGCCATCTTCTTTACCTCTCCCGAAAAACACCGGAAAACTTTCTCAAGCTCGCGTTCTTGCTGTTCTTGCTCGCGATTTTCGATCTCCATGTTTAGCCCATCTCAAGTGCTGATTTTTGGAGGGATTGCTCCTTGGTATGTGCCTCCTCCACTTTTCGAATTAGATTTGTGATTGGTAGATTGTATCTTGAGTATTTTGCTGCTATAGGTGTCAGGTTGTTTGAGCTTGCATGCTTGTTCTATGCTTAGAATCTTTATTTTGATGCATGTGTATGTCACATCCCAAGATTTTCCAAATCTTGTAATGTGAAAAATAAATGAACAAAATAAATAATTGTTAAAAATTAGGGTGAAAAGAAACTTTTTTTCTAAAATGGAAACTTAAAATCCCATCTTGAACAAACTTTGGGCTAATATTTGAATCCAACTAAATTCAAATCAAGTGGAATGCATTCCTCACAAAATGCATCTTGAAATTTAAACCCTAATGGAAGAAAAACATTTCCAAGTTATCTCTAATCCTATGGATTTGATGCATATAAAATTGGTCAAACAAACTTTTCAAAATAATCAAGAATGACAAATAGAAACATTATAAAACCATGGAAATTAGTTTCACTTAATTTGGAACCAAAGATAAAATTTTATGAATTTAATAAGATAAGGGAATTAAATTTCCAAAGCTAATAAAGCACCTATCTAGAAATCCATACCAAATGGTGAGAAATTAGTCCTAAAGATATTTAAAAGGATAAACAAATATCAAATAAGATTTTACAAATTGGAATCACCAACTTTGGATCTATAAATAAAAATATATGGAATTTATAAGATGAAGAAAGAAATATTAAATGAGGAATATTTAAAGGCCAAATTAAATCTTGGCCTATATCATAAGAAAATGGAATGAATATAATCCAAATCCAAATAAAATAATGGATAAGGAATTTTCAAATTAATTAAGAGGGCATTAACCAAATCCTATTCTATTTGAATAAAGATAAAATCACTATTAAGAAATGATTAATTAAATCATGGGAGAATAATATTTGGAATTTACCCAAGTGGAATAAAAGTTGTTTAATTAACTTAAATAAGATCAAAGAAATCTTCCAAATAAAATTTATGGAATTAAAACTATATTTAATTTCATTGGAATAAAAGACAAATACCCAATTCAAATGATTTATAAATCATATTAAATATTTTCCAAATAATTCAAAGTGAACTATTTGACACCCTATTAAATAAATAAAACCTACTGAAAATATTTGGAAAGATTTATATTTCAAATGGTGTTTGAAAATATTATTAAATCTTATTTGAATTAATACAAGGACCTATTTTATAAATAATTATTATACCCTAAAAAGAATAAAATTATTATTCTAAATTTGACTTTGGAATGTGTTATTAATCAGTATTAAAATCTACACAAAGTTTTGTTGAAGTTTGAATTCAAATGAATGTTTGAATTGGTTAATCAAAATCAAAACAGAATAATAGGAATGGAAAAAGAAAAATAATCAGAACAAAAAAAATAGCAGGAACGAGCCCAACCTGACAGACCTAGTCTAGGCCTAGCTAGCCCATTTACTTCTTCCCCCGCAGGAAAACGATTCGCACCAAAGTTTTAACGCGCAGAGCCTATGACTGCCTGGTCCCACTCTCTCTCTCTCTCTCTCTCTCTCTCTCTCTCTCTGCTTGGACCCCACCTTGTCGGCATCTTCAACCCATGATGACCTCTCCTCACCTCAGGGTGGTTTCTGCCCGTTAAAGCCCGAGTAAATTCGCGGCATTGACATAGCCATTACCCCCTGCGACCATGCTCTATTAAGAGCATGTACCTCCTCTCCATTTCCCCTCTCTCGCCCCTCCCTTTCTGCCGTCAGGCTGCCCTAATTCATCTCCACACCGCCACTGCCTCCGACGTCTTCCAGTGATGATTCCGGCCAGACCTTGCCGCCCCTCGCCTCCTCGACCACACGAGCATGTCCCACAGACTTTGGTGCGTCCCCCAGTACTCCTAGCTTAGCCACGCAAGCTCCCTAGCGTCGGCAACCCCAACGCCACTCGCCACCGTCTTCGGCTTAACCTCCGGCGAACTCCTCAGGTATTCCTCGTCCACCCCTGTTTCCCCTATTGATGCTCCTGTAATCTACGCTCTCTCCCGCGTCTAACGACACCTCTCTCGCCTTCGGTGACCTGTAGCCTCGCCAGCAGCGACAACCAGAGGATGCCCGACGCCGTGCAAACTCCGGCGAAGAATCCCAGTCGACTCTGTGCGCCCCTTGACCAACAACGACAACCTTGAGCTTCAGCACGACGAGGCGATCTTGGTGATCCCCTTTCCTACCTATTTTGCTTCCTGCATCGCCAGCGCCACCCTCGTCTGACCGCGCCGCCCATTTAGGGTTAGCCGTTTACGGCCGTTAGATCTTGATCCACTAGTTGCGATTGAACATAACTCGAAGGTGTACGAGTGTCTCTGCGCCGCTCGATCTAATTTAAATCCAATGCTTCATAGTGACCGATCCGAGCGAAACGGTATGGACCAGTAGAATCAAGCCACGTGGCCCTGTCTGTTTTAATAAAAACAGAATTGATCTATTTGATGTTTGATTTTGTAAATTCATAACTTTCAAACCACACGTCCAAATTTTGCAAATTTTATATCAATGGAATCAGCAAGACAAGCCCTATCCAACTATGCCCTTTGTTTAGTAAATTGCTTCTGTTAAATTGGTTGTTTTTGCAGAAACTTGTGTAGGCATAATTTGATTATAAAATTCTTTCTAAAATTATTTTGGTGATAAAATCTTTGGAAAATGGTTTGTTTTGAACCTACTGACCATAGAAATCAATTTGTGATTTCAAAAATATATTTGGAGAAGCAAAAGAATAAATCTTTGATTTAAAACATTTCTAGTCAAATAGAAATGTTGTTCATTTGTTGAAAACACTTTTTGGAGGAAAACCCTTGGGAAATGTTTTGATTTAAACTCTCTGACCCGAAACACAAAGTTTTATGATTCTAAAACATATTTGGTGAACCCTATAAAGATTGTTGCCTTGCTAAAAGCATTTTTCAACCACATAAAATAATGTTTTGGTTTATAGTAAAATCTTTTGCAAATGGTTTTGCCACTTTTATAAAATGACCAATAGGTGTTTTAGAATGTTTATAACCTATTAGAAATCACTTTTACAAATAAAATAATCTTTAGCATGCTTGCATGCATTGCTTTGTTTCTATTATTTTATGTGTTGTTTGCTTGAATGGTAGTTTGAAATATTGCTTGCTTGATTGAAATGTAGTGATTTGAAGTGTGAATATTCCAAGATCAAGGAGTGAAATTATATTCGCTACCAAAAAGGCAAGTGATGCTTCATACTTTTGTTCCATTATTTTTCACTATGCATTAGTGATATTTCTAAGTAGGACTTGCATGGAACTTTTGTTAAGTGTAAACTATGCCATGGGAAATCCTAGTAGATGAAACCTTAGTAGAATTATCCTAAGTTAAGATTCCTACTACTATCATGCTTAGCTTAGCTAGTAGAAAACAAGGGTGGATTATATTTCATGCTATGGAATATTTCTAAGTCAAGGACTTGTGTTTTGTTTAATAAAACAACTAAGTGAATGAATCACCTGGGTGGAATGGAAGGAATGGTTTGTGTTGAGTGGTTACACAACGCCCATTTCTATGGTTTACCTTGTGTATCTCACTTGTGGATGGCCACCCAGGAACAAAGCTATTTGAGATGTCAAATGTTGAGAAGCTTGTAACATCCCTAAAATCATGTTTCAAAACTCATGCATATCATCCATGCATCCATGAACACTTAGGGTTTCATTTCAAAACAGGAGCATCATTTGCTCATTATTTTATGTGATCAACACTAAATCAAATGCTACTCTCCAATGAGAAGTTATTTGTTCAAAACCAAATCTTGTTACTCCAGAGATGCTTCTAAAAATCCCAAGCAAGCCAAGATGTAATCTAGTTGGAAATTTTTTAAGGGTGGTAGTACCCTAGTTGCTTTGAGCCAACTTGTAACCCCTAGCCTTCCCAAATCTCGGGACGAGATTTATTTTAAGGGTGGTAGCCTGTCACATCCCAAGATTTTCCAAATCTTGTAATGTGAAAAATAAATGAACAAAATAAATAATTGTTAAAAATCAGGGTGAAAAGAAACTTTGGTTTCTAAAATGGAAACTTAAAATCCCATATTGAACAAACTTTGGGTAAGCCACTGCTCGACCCTTATACCCCTCTAGAATCACTGGTGTGTCGCCGGCAGAAGCGCCGCCGCCGCCAGCGACCATTCACGCCGCCACTTCTTGGTCAAAGCGTCGGCCACCGTTAGATCTGTATCATAGGGCGTAGATTAGAATGGGAGCGAACCGTTTTCTTTTGATCTGGCGCGTTGGATCTAAATTGATCCGACGGTGCGGAAGCATGATCCTGAGTGAAGCGGTACCGGCCAGTTAGAAGCCGCCGTGTGGCATAGGTTTTGTTTTAAAATTTTGAATTATATCTATTAGTTGTTTGATTTTGTTTTAATCATAACTTTTGAATGCCACGTCCAAATTTGACAAATTTTATATCAATGGAATCAGGGGAGAAAGCCTTTCCATATATGCAATTTGTTTAAAGTTTTGTTTCTATTAAAATGGTTTTTTTACAGAAACATGTGTAGGCCTATTTTGTGTATATTAATTATTTGGAAAATGATTTAGTGTTCAAATAAAGATTGTTTGGCAAGTTTTGAACTTGTTTATGATTCAGTACTGTGCACTTGTCTTGTTGAGTATAGAAAATCATCACATATCATATTGCATGCATCCATATATTTTTGCTTGTATATATTTTGGTTGTGATTTGGTAGACTTTGGTGCAAATAGTGATTGTGATTGTGAGGATTGTAGCTACTCTCCAAACTACCAAGGCAAGTGGTGCTTCATGATTTTATTCCTATGTTTTTCAAATATGCATTAGAATTATTTTGCTAGGCTTGCATGGATAAATTTTGGTCTTTATATGCTATGCTTGGGAAATCCTAGTAGTTGTAGAATTGCTAGAAATTTCTAAGTTAAGATGTTTATCTATGCCATGCTTAGCCTAGCTAGTAGCAACCAAGGGTGGTAAAATATTCATGCTATGAATAAATATTTCTAAGTCTTTGGACTATGTTTTTGCTTAATAAAACAACTAAGTGAATAAAACACCTGGGTGGAATGGAAAGATTGGGTTATGTTGAGTGGTTACACAAGGCCCATTTCTATGGTTTACCTTGTGTATCACACTTGTGTAAAGCCACCCAGGAACAAAGGGATTTGCTAGGCAAATGTCAAGAAGCTTCTAGTGCAGCCACTTGGCAATATGGGCTCTGCCTGGATCATATAGGTTGCAATAACTTAGCCATTTGGACAGTTGGTGGTAGTGGGATGATAGGTTGGAGCGCGTCCATTTGGTCTAAGGGAAGGCTTCTGAAAGGTCCTGTCTTTGTGAAAATCAAGTCTTGTGGGGAAAGTGCACAACCACTGCAGATGGAAGAATCTAAGTACTTAGCCATGTCCCTGGTATTGGACAATTTGAGCATCAAGACATGGAAGCTATCAAGAATCTCCTCGTCCCAATTTCTAAGTAAAATTTGTGGTTGAACAAGGGTGAAGGACCCCAATGTCTATTGGTGGTTCCTTGGGAAAAGTTTTGACAAAGAAAAACTTAGTGTTTCCAACTGATAGGCAAAACCTATTTTGAGCAAAGCAAGCCTAATCTACACTTAGCCAAAAATGCATATAGTATTTAGTCCACCAATATTCTACTAAGGTATCACTTGCCAATACTATTCCAATGTATTGACCCACTGTGGCTGTAACTTGTGATGTTGCAGGATATTCTGATGATGATTAGGAGTCATGAGTCTACACTCAACATGCTTGCCTGTGGCACATGAAGATGAAGACTTATTTATCTTATTATATATTTGAACTCTTGTATTAGGCCTGTGGCCATGGAGTTGTAAAATACTATGGTTGTCTCTGGAATGATATGTAATAATGACCTTTGTTTCTGTGTACTTCATCTTAAACTGTGGATGCTAGCATTGATCCAGGGACTAGCATTGCAATTACAGGGATCCTTTCCTTTACAAAGGAGGGATCTTACAAATGTTATCAGAGCACTGTGTTGCCTATAGGATTATGACCCTAGGATTGGAAACCACTAAGGAAAATTTTTGACAAACTTCCACACTTGCCTTATTCTTCTAGTAAATTTATCTAATCTTCTTTATTATCTCTTTTGATAGAAGGATGCATAGTTAACCCTTAGACTAGAAAGTGAAAGATGCATTGTACCTTATTAGTTGGACCACCACACTCAACTTTTTGTTTCCAAAATTTTAACTAAGTCATTTTGAGTCTAGGCTGTTGTAGTATTGTATGTCTTGAATTGTGACTTGCTTGCCAATGATATGCATGTGATGTTTTGTCTTGTTATTTACCTCTATGTAAATTGATTCTAAATTTTTCTATCTTATAAAATAGATGCCTAATGTTACCATCAGCACTGCTGAAGAGTTCAAGGGAACTCGCTTTGGCACTCGTATTATTGAGCTCACTAGCCTGCTCAATCTCCCTCTTCCTACTATCATGATGCTTCCCCTCACCAAGTTTGAGAGGAAAGACCTTTGGGGCTTCAAGGTCAATCAGCCAGGACGCTAGACTGAGCCAGCCATGGAGGCCATCATCTTCAAGCTCATGCATGATGACAAGGAGAGAGGCCTTGAGGTAGTCATGCAGGATTTGATAGGACATCTACTAGGAGACACTCTCGAGAGGTTAGAGGTACTCACTTCCACACCTTCGGTAGACGTGATTAGGATGGTGAGGCTATTGACTTCGAGGAGACTTCGAGGGAGACAGCAGAGCCGATTCGTCTATACCTCCAGGACTTAGAGGTTCTTCTTAGGCACGTGGACACTGATAGGACCAATATCATGCTTAGCAATGACGAACTCCAGGTGCAACTTCATGAGAAGGACAAGCTCTTCGCGGAGCAAGATGAAATAGTCAAGGAGATGGAGGCCAAGTTCGAGAGTCAAGACAGAAAGTTCAAGAGTCAAGAGAAGCGAGTCCAAGATAGGAACAAGAGGATTCGAGACATGACTGCAGAACTAGAGAACAAGGACTTAGAGCTCGAGCATCAACAAGGTGTGATTGAGAGACTTCGTGCACAGAAGAGGGCTCTCAAAGCCAAAGTAGAGACCTTGACCACCAATGTCGAGGAATACAAGACCGCTATGGAGAATGCAGGTCTTACATTTGTTGAGGAGGAGGTTGATGCCGAGGAGTAGTGATGACTACTCATTTATCATTTATTTATCGTGCTTTTTATTGAGTCGCAATGATCATCCAACATGTGGATGGCTTGCTATTGGTGTGTTTACTTTTCCAAAAACTTGTTGTTTGTGTTGTTGAACTTTTATTACTATGATGCATGTTTGGTGATTGTTATGAAATGTATTATGCATGTTAGCATCTATGGGTATCTCATTCTTATCCTTATTTAAAACCACAGATGCCTCCCCGACGTGCCAATCCCAACCCCAATAACAAAAACATCACTCCTGAGATGCAGCAAATGATGACAGCTCAGACTCAGCTGATGCAAATGATGACTATGTTCATCTAGAATCAGAACAACAACAATAACAACAATAATAATAATAATAACAATCAGAACAACCCGGTAACCCACCGGGTTTTGACATGCTTACCAGGTTCTTGAGATTGAGGCCAGCAAAATTCTCAGGAACAACTGATCCTATGTTGGCCAATGATTGGCTACGCTCTATGAACAAAGACTTGGTAACTGTTGGTTGTACTGATGAAGAGAAGGTCAAATTTGCAGCACACTTGTTGGAAGGACCAGCAGCCACTTGGTGGGATAACTTCCAGATCACCACTCCCATTGCAGATGTGACCTGGGCTATCTTCGAAGATGGTTTCCGTACTGCTCACATCTCATCCGGAGTGATAAGTTTGAAGAAGAAAGAGTTCCATAACCTGAAGCAACGCCACCGCAGCATGGCTGAATATATTGAAGAGTTCAACAATCTGGCGCGTTATGCACCGGTTGAAGTTGACACTGATGCTAAGAGGAAGGAAAAGTTCCTTGAAGGGTTGAATGATGAACTAAACCTGCAGTTAGTTGTGGCCTATGTTCCCACATACCAGTCTCTTTGTGACAAGGCTGCTATTTTGGAGAGCAAAATGAAACAATTGGAAAGCAGGAAGAGAAAGCACTCTGACAAGCACAACTCGGGATCATCTCACAAACGTTCCCATTATGATGATAGTGGGAGTTCGGGATCCCACAAGCATGGGAAATTCAACAAGCACCACAACCACAACCGTTATCATGACAACAAGCACAATCGTAGTCATGACAATGATAAGTACAAGAACCATAAGAGTGGATATAAGAGCCACCACAGTGGAAATGGAAGTGGTAGTGGAAGTCAGCCTGTCAAGAAGGATCTTAGTCAGGTTGAGTGTTTCAAGTGCAAGAATATGTGGCATTATGCAAATGAATGCCCAGAAAAGAAAGTTGAAGGACCCAACAAGCCCAACCCTTTCCAGAAAGGGCAAGTGAACCACATCAATGTGGAGGAAGTCTATGAAGAGCCAGATGCTGTTGCTGGTAAGTTCAAACTCAATTCTACTCCAGCACTTGTTCTTTTTGATACTGGAGCATCACATTCATTCATATCAAAAGCATTTGTTGATAGAAATGAGTTTCCAACTGAAAACATTGGGTGTCCCATAAAAGTAAGTTCTCCAGGTGGAGATATGATAGTAAGTCTTGGATGCCGGGATCTAGTGATATAATTTGGAAAGCATAAGTTTCTAGTGAGTCTGATAATCCTAGATTCCCAAGGACTGGATGTAATTTTGGGAATGGATTGGATGACCAAGTATGAAGGAGTACTAGATTGTGCCAATCGTACTGTTGCACTCACAACCCCGGAGAAGAAATGGATTAGATTCAAGTCTAACTTTGAATCAAAATGGAGTAAGCTAAATTCTCTTAAGGGGGTTAGCATAGACAGTGTGCCAATTGTGAGTGAATATCCGGATGTGTTTCCGGAAGAATTGTCGGGAATGCCACCAGATAGAGATGTGGAATTTCTTATTGACTTGCTACCAGGATATGGACCAATAGCAAAAAGACCGTACAAGATGTCAGTTGATGAGTTGAAAGAACTCAAGAAACAACTTGGAGAACAGTTACAGAAAGGATTTATCCAACCAAGTTCTTCATCTTGGGGAGCACCAGTTTTGTTTGTGGAAAAGAAAGATAGAAGTCAAAGGTTATGCATAGATTACCGTTCACTCAATGAAGTGACTATCAAGAACAAGTACCCTTTGCCTAGAATTAATGACTTGTTTGATCAGTTAGAAGGAGCTTGTGTGTTCTCAAAGATTGATCTTTGGTCAGGTTATTTCCAGCTCAAGATAAGGGAACAAGACATACCTAAGACAGCTTTCACCACAAGGTATGGATTGTATGAGTATACCGTGATGCCATTTGGTTTGACCAATGCACCAGCATACTTCATGAATATGATGAACAAGGTGTTCATGGAATTCCTTGATAAGTTTGTTGTCGTGTTCATCGATGACATTTTGATCTACTCCAAGAGCAGGGAAGAGCATGAAGTACATCTACGTTTGATACTTGAGAAGCTTAGAGAGCATAAACTATATGCCAAATTTAGCAAGTGTGAATTTTGGTTGAATGAAGTTGGTTTTCTTGGACATGTTGTGTCAGGAGATGGTGTAGCAGTTGATCCTGCTAAAGTTTCAGCTGTAACTGAATGGGAATCTCCCAAGTCAGTGAAAGAAGTTCGTAGTTTCCTTGGCTTAGCAGGTTACTACAGAAGGTTCATTGAGAATTTCTCCAAAGTAGCAAAACCTATGACATAATTGCTAAAGAAAGACAAGAAATTTGCTTGGTCTGAAGGTTGTGAACTCAGCTTTCAAGAATTGAAGAAGAGACTAGTGACAACACCAGTCTTATGTCTGCCAGATTTGGAGAAGGATTTCCAAGTGTATTGTGATGCATCTCATCATGGATTAGGTGCCCTACTTATGCAAGAAGGGAAAGTTGTGGCTTATGCCATGAGACAACTCAAAACTCATGAAGTGAACTACCCTACTCATGATTTAGAGTTAGCCTCTGTTGTCCATGCACTCAAAACATGGAGACATTGTCTTTTGGGAAAGCGATGTGAAGTGTTCACAGATCACAAGAGTTTGAAGTATATTTTCACCCAGAAGGAAATTAACATGAGACAAAGAAGATGGCTAGAACTCATCAAGGACTATGACTTAAGTTTGCAATACCACCCCGGTAAAGCAAATGTTGTAGCAGATGCTCTAAGCCATAAGGTTTTTGTGAATGGCCTTACTAAGGGAGAGTTACCAGATGATCTGTGTACCCAATTTAGAGACCTCAGATTGGAGATTGTGCCTGAAGGACATCTCATGACCTTGGATGTTCAACCTACTTTGTTGGACAAGATCAAAGAAGCCCATTAGACTGATAAGGAAATTGAAGAGATTAAGGAAAATATTGGCAAGGGAAAAGCCAAAGGATTCCATGAAGACGAACAGGGTACTTTATGGCATGGAAAACGTATATGTGTTCCACAAGATCCGGAGCTTCAGAAACTGATTTTACAAGAAGCACATAACTCACCATATTCTATTCATCCGGGTAACACCAAAATGTACATGGATATGAAGGAAAGATTTTGGTGGAATAATCTCAAGAAGGACATCGCCGAACATATTGCTTTGTGTGATGTATGTAGTAGAGTGAAAGCGGAACATCAGAAACCAGCAGGATTGTTACAACCACTACCTATTCCTGATTGGAAGTGAGACAAGATTGGCATGGATTTCATCACCGGATTTCCGAGGACCAGGTCAGGATATGATTCTATTTGGGTAGTAGTGGATCGCCTAACTAAAGTGGCTCATTTTATACCCGTGAAGACAACTTACACAAGTGTTAAGTTAGCCAAGATCTATATGAGCAGAATTGTATGTCTACATGGAGTACCCAAGAGTACTGTGTCTGATAGGGGAACCCAATTCACTTCTAATTTTTGGAGGCAATTACATGAGTCATTGGGAACGAGGTTGGAATTCAGCACTGCATTTCATCCTCAAACTGATGGACAAACAGAAAGGACTAATCAGATTCTTGAAGATATGTTGAGAGCATGTGCTCTAGACTATGGATCCAGTTGGGATGAAAGTCTGCCTTACGCACAATTCTCTTATAATAACAGCTATCAAGCCAGTATTGAGATGGCACCATTTGAGTTTCTATATGGGAGAAAGTGTACCACCCCATTGCTATGGAATGGTGTGGGAGAAAGAAGTTTGTTCGGACCAGAACTAATCAAAGAAGCTAAAGAAAAAGTCAAGTTGGTTAAAGATAGATTGAAAATAGCACAGTCCTGACAGAAAAGCTACGCAGATCCTAAGCGTAGAGAAGTCACCTATGAAGTTGGTGATAGAGCCTATCTTAGAGTGTCACCACTTCGTGGAGTGAAGAGGTTTGGTGTCAAAGGTAAATTGGCCCCAAGATATGTTGGGCCATTCAAGATTCTGAGTCGTAAAGGAGAAGTTGCTTATGAGATTGAATTGCCAGAGTCTTTATCAGCAGTTCATAATGTGTTTCATGTGAGTCATCTTAAGAAATGTCATCCAGAAATGGAAGAAACTCCTTTGAAGGATACTATACCTTTGGAAGAGGTCCAATTGGAAAGTGATCTCACTTATGAAGAGAAACCTATCAAGATTCTTGAGACTGCAGAAAGAGTTACTCGGACTAAGACTATCAAGTTCTACAAAGTTCAATGGAACCATCATTCCGAGGAAGAAGCAACATGGGAAAGAGAAGATGATCTTCGGAAAGACCACGCTCACCTATTTGCTAGCCAACCCGAATCTCGAGGGCGAGATTCACCTTAAGGGGGTTAGATTTGTAACATCCCTAAAATCATGTTTCAAAACTCATGCATATCATCCATGCATCCATGAACACTTAGGGTTTCATTTCAAAACCATTTCAAAATAGGAGCATCATTTGCTCATTATTTTATGTGATCAACACTAAATCAAATGCTACTCTCCAATGAGAAGTTATTTGTTCAAAAGCAAATCTTGTTACTCTCAGTTTGTGTTGCTTGATTGCTAACACTTAAACCAAAAATTTACAAAACAAATATGATTTGAAAACCATTTTCAAAGCCTATTTAAAGCTAGTGCTATGTCACTGTTTATTTTGTTTTATTCCAAGTAACCAAGCAAGTGCAGAGAGACCACTTGGTTTTGTACACAATTTTATGAAGGTTGCACTTTACAAAAACACAGAAAAGATTTGAATTCAAATGGTTTTGGTTTTATTTGATTTTGATTCCTGAAAATCAACCCAGAAAAAGAAAAAGAAGTTTAAAACCCAGTTGGGCCTGGCGCCACCATTCAGCCCAACTAGTGAAGCAGCCCACCCGGGATTCCCTCCTCTCCTCTGTTTCTCACCCGCGCGAACACACCCCTCTCACTGACGCCCTGGACCCACTTGCCCCGTCAGCTTCGTCCCTAAACCTCGCCCACGACTGAGCCTCCGCCGTTACCTCCCCCGCGTCACTGTTGTTGATTGCGCGAGTAAATGCTGTTGATTCGCCGAGTAACTCCACGCCCAGCTCCAGCTACTTAAACCTCTCCCCCTAGCGGCCATTTTCCCCAACAAAGCCAGCCAGAAGCGCCACCAGGCTACCAGTATTTGCCCTTACTCCGCCGCAGACAGAATCCACTCCGGCGAGGTATTCCGGTAAGCCTAGTGCTCGCGCATACTCCTTGTTCACCCAGGAATGATCCTCTGATCCTTGTGCACCTCTTGATCCTCTTTGTTCATCCGCTTGTGATCCAGAGCGTCGGCTTCGACGAGTACCGTGGGCATCTGACGCCGTCTCCAACTCCGGCGAGCGATTAAGGTAAAAGCCGACCGCCCCGCGCCTTCTACTTGACCCTGTCAGATTCGCCTAAGCGTTGTGCACTCGCTGATACCCTTTGGTTGTGCTAGGGTGGCCATTAGCATCGTCTTCGTCGCCGTCCGTGCAAACCCGACGCCGTCTCCAACTGCGACGAGCCCCAACAGCCTCTACAGCACACCCCCGCCCACGCTAGCAACACGTTGAGCTTCGTCGTGATTCCGCGAGTTCGGTAAGCCACTGCTCGACCCTTATACCCCTCTAGAATCACTGGTGCGTCGCCGGCAGAAGAGCTGCCGCCGCCGCCAGCAACCATTCGCGCCGCCACTTCTTGGTCAAAGAGTCGGCCACCGTTAGATCTGTATCATAGGGCGTAGATTAGAACGGGAGCGAACTGTTTTCTTTTGATCTGGCGCGTTGGATCTAACTTGATCCAACGGTGCGGAAGCATGATCCTGAGTGAAGCAGTACCGGCCAGTTAGAAGCCGCCGCGTGGCATAGGTTTCGTTTTAAAATTTTGAATTAGATCTATTAGTTGTTTGATTTTGTTTTAATCATAACTTTTGAATGCCACGTCCAAATTTGACAAATTTTATATCAATGGAATCAGGGGAGAAAGCCCTTTCCATATATGCAATTTGTTTAAAGTTTTGTTTCTGTTAAAATGGTTTTTTTACAGAAACATGTGTAGGCCTATTTTGTGTATATTAATTATTTGGAAAATGATTTAGTGTTCAAATAAAGATTGTTTGGCAAATTTTGAACTTGTTTATGATTCAGTACTGTGCACTTGTCTTGTTGAGTATAGAAAATCATCACATATCATATTGTATGCATCCATATATTTTTGCTTGTATATATTTTGGTTGTGATTTGGTGTTATCATTTTATGTGTAGACTTTGGTGCAAATAGTGATTGTGATTGTGAGGATTGTAGCTACTCTCCAAACTACCAAGGCAAGTGGTGCTTCATGATTTTATTCCTATGTTTTTCAAATATGCATTAGAAATATTTTGCTAGACTTGCATGGATAAATTTTGGTCTTTATATGCTATGCTTGGGAAATCCTAGTAGTTGTAGAATTGCTAGAAATTTCTAAGTTAAGATGTTAATCTATGCCATGCTTAGCCTAGCTAGTAGCAACCAAGGGTGGTAAAATATTCATGCTATGAATAAATATTTCTAAGTCTTTGGACTATGTTTTTGCTTAATAAAACAACTAAGTGAATGAAACACCTGGGTGGAATGGAAAGATTGGGTTATGTTGAGTGGTTATACAAGGCCCATTTATATGGTTTACCTTGTGTACCACACTTGTGGAAAGACACCCAGGAACAAATGGATTTGAGAGGCCAAATGTTAAGAAGCTTCTAGTGCAGCCACTTGGAAATATGGGCTCTGCCTGGATCATATAGGTTGCAATAACTTAGCCATTTGGACAGTTGGTGGTAGTGGGATGATAGGTTGGAGCGTGTCCATTTGGTCTAAGGGAAGGCTTCTGAAAGGTCCTGTCTTGGTGAAAATCAAGTCTTGTGGGGAAAGTGCACAACCACGGCAGATGGAAGAATCTAAGTACTTAGCCATGTCCCTGGTATTGGACAATTTGAGCATCATGACATGGAAGCTATCAAGAATCTCCTCATCCCAATTTCTAAGTAAAACTTGTGGTTGAACAAGGGTGAAGGACCCCAATGTCTATTGGTGGTTCCTTGGGAAAAGTTTTGACAAAGAAAAACTTAGTGTTTCCAACTGATAGGCAAAACCTATTTTGAACAAAGCAAGCCTAAGCTACACTTAGCCAAAAATGCATATAGTATTTAGTCCACCAATACTCTACTAAGGTATCACTCGCCAATACTATTCCAATGTATTGACCCACTGTGGCTGTAACTTGTGATGTTGCAGGATATTCTGATGATGATTAGGAGTCATGAGTCTACACTCAACATGCTTGCCTGTGGCACATGAAGATGAAGACTTATTTATCTTATTATATATTTGAACTCTTGTATTAGGCCTGTGGCCATGGAGTTCTAAAAGACTATGGTTGTCTCTGGAATGATATGTAATAATGACCTTTGTTTCTGTGTACTTCATCTTAAACTATGGATGCTAGCATTGCAATCACAGGGATCCTTTCCTTTACAAAGGAGGGATCTTACAAAGCTTCAAGTGCAGCCACTTGGCATTATGGGCTCTGCCTGGATCATATAGGTTGCAATAACTTAGCCAAATGGACAGTTGGTGGAAGGGGTATGATAGGTTGGAACGCGTCCATTCTGGTCTAGGGGAAGGCTTCTGAAAGATCTTGTCTTGGTGAAACCAAGTCTTGTGGGGAAAGTGCACCACCTCTGCAGAGTGAAAAATCTAAGTACTTAGCCATGTCCCTGGTAAAGGACAATTTGAGCATCAAGGCATGGAAGCTATCAAGAATCTCCTCATCCCAATTTCTAAGTAAAAACTTGTGGTTGAACAAGGGTTGAAGGATCACCAATTTCTATTGGGATATGCCTTGGGTGATTTTGAAAAACAAAAATTTAGTGTTTTCAAATGATAAGGAAAATCTATTTTGAGCAAAGCAAGCCTAAGCTCCACTTAGCCAAATGCATATAGATGATAGACTCCACTATACTACCATAGTATCACTTGCCAATACAATTCAAATGTATTGACCCTTGTGGCTGTAACTTATTATGTTGCAGGTTTGTTTGAGGTTAGTGAAGTGTGTTGATTAGGATTACGAGTCTACAACCAACATGTTTGCCTGTGGCACTTTGAAGATGAAGGACTCCATGCTAAAGTTATTTCTGTTGCATTGTAATGATATAGCCAAATGAGCTATGTAAGATGTAATGAATTATTTTATTCCTGGTTATAAAGTTGTAATATGACCTTTGTTTCTTGATATTACATCTTAACTGTGGATGCTAGCTATTGATCCAGGGACTAGCATTGTAAATACAGGGATCTCTACCTTATTAAAGGTTGGGAACCTTACAGATAGTATCAGAGCACTGTGTTGCCTGTAGGATTTGTAACCCTAGGATTGGACAAAACCCCTTAGAAGAATAGGAGTTGTATTGTTCCAAAACATATTTACAAACAATCTTGTAAACTCTTTCCTCAACCTTTTGGTTTTAACTCTACATCTCTTCTATTTCAAACCTGATGGATAAATCCTCCACCATGTGCAAAGGACTTCATCAACTCAAATGACTTCAACTTCAACATCATCAAAGACTTCAACCTTAATTGCACCAAGGACTTAAAGGACTACAAGTGAGACAAGAAATGTTACTCAAGACTTGAAGACTAAGGAAACACAACTTAGAAGGAACCATCATCACCTTTGAAGTTTGTGACCAAGATTCAAGAAATTCTCCAAGGATACAAAGATATTGATCAAGAAGAACCAACTAAGAAGGATGGAATGCTCTCAAAAGAACCATATAGTTGGACCACCATATTTAGATCAATCCAAACACACCAACTTATGTGGTGTAGCAAAAATATTTTGTTGCCTAAGAATGTGTTTGGATTTTGTTGTTTGAGTGGAATGTTGTTTGTGATTGCTTGCACATTGCTTGTGTGAATTGTGATGTGTGTGATTAGAGTTATTCCCTTAGAAATATATTGCCTGTTCTAATCCCAAACCAACCCAAACAGATGACTTCTCCAAGAGACTCCAACATCAAGAATGATGATAACAACAACCAAGGGATGCACATGAGAGAACAACTACTAGCAAACCAAACCCAGTTGAACCAAGTGACAACTCAGTTTTTAGCCAACAACAATGAGTTAGACCCAACCATGAAAAAGTGAAATTCAATCCCAATTGTTGCAAGGGATGGCCACTCAAATGATCAACATGGGAGATAACTCATCCCAAGGAGTTTATGACAACAATGATGTCAAGGATGATATTTTAGAAGGAACTCAAGCTTGCAATGTTTGTGGAGACAGGGATCACACTTCCAAGGAGCATGAAGATCAATGCCCCAATTGTGAAGAGAAACATCCAACTGACCAATGCCCCACATCCCAAGCTACTTGTTTCCTATGTGAAGGAAATAATCATGTCCCTATCCAATGCCCCATCTATTCCATAGTTCAACAAAGGAAACAAGGTGGAGTGCAACAACATATTGCAGACTTCCATGAGAGAACAACTTCTACCAAGAAGGATGAAGGCAAAGTCAAAACTATGCATCATAAGGCCAAATCCCAAGTGACCACAAAGTGTTGCTACTCTTGTGGAGAAGAAGGTCATATCTCTACTAACTGCCCCAAGAAGAGGGAAAGATTTCCCACCTTTGTGGTGAAATATGAAGATCATGAACTAGAAGAACTCCTAGCTTTGGAGAGGCCCAAAAAGAAGAGGAAGGACTTAAGCATATTGCAATGTTACAATTGCAAAGAGATGGGACACTATGCCAGTGATTGCCCAGAAAAGAAGAAGAACCAAGGAAACAAACAAGAGGCAATGATACCAAAGAAAAAGAAATATATCAGCCAAGTGATGTGTTTCAAATGCAAAGAGCTAGGCCATTATGCAGACAAGTGTCCAGAGAAGCTTCTAAAAATCCCAAGCAAGCCAAGATGTAATCTAGTTGGAAATTTTTTAAGGGTGGTAGTACCCTAGTTGCTTTGATACAACTTGTAACCCCTAGCCTTCCCAAATCTCGGGACGAGATTTATTTTAAGGGTGGTAGCCTGTCACATCCCAAGATTTTCCAAATCTTGTAATGTGAAAAATAAATGAACAAAATAAATAATTTTTAAAAATCAGGGTGAAAAGAAACTTTGGTTTCTAAAATGGAAACTTAAAATCCCATATTGAACAAACTTTGGGCTAATATTTGAATCCAACTAAATTCAAATCAAGTGGAATGCATTCCTCACAAAATGCATCTTGAAATTTAAACACTTGGAGAATAAACCAAAACTCTAAAACCCTAATGGAAGAAAAACATTTCCAAGTTATCTCTAAGCCTATGGATTTGATCCATATAAAATTGGTCAAACAAACTTTTCAAAATAATCAAGAATGACAAATAGAAACATTATAAAACCATGGAAATTGGTTTCACTTAATTTGGAACCAAAGATAAAATCTTATGAATTTAATAAGATAAGGGAATTAAATTTCCAAAGCTAATAAAGCACCTATCTAGAAATCCATACCAAATGGTGAGCAATTAATCCTAAAGATATTTAAAAGGATAAACAAATATCAAATAAGATTTTACAAATTGGAATCACCAAGTTTGGATCTATAAATAAAAAGATATGGATTTTATAAGATGAAGAAAGAAATATTAAATGAGGAATATTTAAAGGCCAAATTAAATCTTGGCCTAAACCATAAGCAAATGGAATGAATATAATCCAAATCCAAATAAAATAATGGATAAGGAATTTTCAAATTAATTAAGAGGGCATTAACCAAATCCTATTCTATTTGAATAAAGATAAAATCACTATTAAGAAATGATTAATTAAATCATGGGAGAATAATATTTGGAATTTACCCAAGTGGAATAAAAGTTGTTTAATTAACTTAAATAAGATCAAAGAAATCTTCCAAATAAAATTTATGGAATTAAAACTATATTTAATTTTACTAGAATAAAAGACAAATACCCAATTCAAATGATTTATAAATCATATTAAATGTTTTCCAAATAATTCAAAGTGAACTATTTGACACCCTATAAAATAAATAAAACCTACTGAAAAGATTTGGAAAGATTTATATTTCAAATGGTGTTTGAAAATATTATTAAATCTTATTTGAATTAATACAAGGACCTATTTTATAAATAATTATTATACCCTAAAAAGAATAAAATTATTATTCTAAATTTGACTTTGGAATGTGTTATTAATCAGTATTAAAATCTACACAAAGTTTTGTTGAAGTTTGAATTCAAATGAATGTTTGAATTGGTTAATCAAAATCAAAACAGAATAATAGGAATGGAAAAAGAAAAATGATCAGAACAAAAAAAATAGCAGGAAACAGCCCAACCTGACAGACCTAGTCTAGGCCTAGCTAGCCCATTTACTTCTTCCCCCGCAGGAAAACGATTCGCACCAAAGTTTTAACGCGCAGAGCCTATGACTGCCTGGTCCCACTCTCTCTCTCTCTCTCTCTCTCTCTCTCTCTCTCTCTTGCTGCCGCCAGACCCCACCTGCCCCGTCAGCATCTTCAACCCCGCGATGACCTCTCCCCTCACCTCGCCGGTGGTTTCTGCCCGTTAAAGCCCGAGTAAATTCGCGGCATTGACATAGCCATTACCCCCTGCGACCATGCTCTATTAAGAGCATGTACCTCCTCTCCATTTCCCCTCTCTCGCCCCTCCCTTTCTGCCGTCAGGCTGCCCTAATTCATCTCCACACCGCCACTGCCTCCGACGTCTTCCAGTGATGATTCCGGCCAGACCCTGCCGCCCCTCGCCTCCTCGACCACACGAGCATGTCCCACAGACTTTGGTGCATCCCCCAGTACTCCTAGCTTAGCCACGCAAGCTCCCTAGCGTCGGCAACCCCAACGCCACTCGCCACCGTCTTCGGCTTAACCTCCGGCGAACTCCTCAGGTATTCCTCGTCCACCCCTGGTTCCCCTATTGATGCTCCTGTAATCTACGCTCTCTCCCGCGTCTAACGACACCTCTCTCTCGCCTTCGGTGACCTGTAGCCTCGCCAGCAGCGACAACCAGAGGATGCCCGACGCCGTGCAAACTCCGGCGAAGAATCCCAGTCGACTCTGTGCGCCCCTCGACCAACAACGACAACCTTGAGCTTCAGCACGACGAGGCGATCTCGGTGAGCCCCTTTCCTGCCTCTTTTGCTTCCTGCATCGCCAGCGCCACCCTCGTCTGACCGCGCCGCCGCCTGTCGCCGCCGCTAGCGCCGCCCATTTAGGGTTAGCCTTTAGGGCCGTTAGATCTTGATCCACTGATTGCGATTGAACATAACTCGAAGGGGTACGAGTGTCTCTGCGCCGCTCGATCTAATTTAAATCCAACGCTTCACAGCGACCGATCCGAGCGAAACGGTATGGACCAGTAGAATCAAGCCACGTGGCCCTGTCTGTTTTAATAAAAATAGAATTGATCTATTTGATGTTAGATTTTGTAAAATTCATAACTTTCAAACCACACGTCCAAATTTTGCAAATTTTATATCAATGGAATCAGCAAGACAAGCGATATCCAACCATACCCTTTGTTTAGTAAATTGCTTCTGTTAAATTGGTTGTTTTTGCAGAAACTTGTGTAGGCATAATTTGATTATAAAATTCTTTCTAAAATTATTTTGGTGTTAAAATCTTTGGAAAATGGTTTGTTTTGAACCTACTGACCATAGAAATCAATTTGTGATTTCAAAAATATATTTGGAGAAGCAAAAGAATAAATCTTTGATTTAAAACATTTCTAGTCAAATAAAAATGTTGTTCATTTGTTGAAAACACTTTTTGGAGGAAAACCCTTGGGAAATGTTTTGATTTAAACTCTCTGACCCTAAACAAAAAGTTTTATGATTCTAAAACATATTTGGTGAACCCTATAAAGATTGTTGCCTTGCTAAAAGCATTTTTCAACCACATAAAATAATGCTTTGGTTTAAAATTTGGTTTATAGAAAAATCTTTTGCAAATGGTTTTGCCACTTTTATAAAATGACCAATAGGTGTTTTAGAATGTTTATAACCTATTATAAATCACTTTTACAAATAAAACAATCTTTAGCATGCTTGCATGCATTGCTTTGTTTCTATTGTTTTATGTGTTGTTTGCTTGAATGGTAGTTTGAAATATTGCTTGCTTGATTGAAATGTAGTGATTTGAAGTGTGAGTATTGCAAGATCAAGGAGTGAACTTATATTCTCTACCAAAAAGGCAAGTGATGCTTCATACTTTTGTTCCATTATTTTTCACTATGCATTAGTGATATTTCTAAGTAGGACTTGCATGGAACTTTTGCTAAGTGTAAACTATGCCATGGGAAATCCTAGTAGATGAAACCTTAGTAGAATTCTCCTAAGTTAAGATTCCTACTACTATCATGCTTAGTTTAGCTAGTAGAAAACAAGGGTGGATTATATTTCATGCTATGGAATATTTCTAAGTCAAGGACTTGTGTTTTGTTTAATAAAACAACTAAGTGAATGAATCACCTAGGTGGAATGGAAGGAATGGTTTGTGTTGAGTGGTTACACAAGGCCCATTTATATGGTTTACCTTGTGTATCTCACTTGTGGATGGCCACCTAGGAACAAAGAGATTTGAGATGTCAAATGTTGAGAAGCTTCAAGTGCAGCCACTTGGCATTATGGGCTCTGCCTGGATCATATAGGTTGCAATAACTTAGCCAAATGGACAGTTGGTGGTAGGGGTATGATAGGTTGGAACGCGTCCATTCTGGTCCAAGGGAAGGCTTCTGAAAGATCTTGTCTTGGTGAAACCAAGTCTTGTGGGGAAAGTGCACCACCTCTGCAGAGTGAAAAATCTAAGTACTTAGCCATGTCCCTGGTAAAGGACAATTTGAGCATCAAGGCATGGAAGCTATCAAGAATCTCCTCATCCCAATTTCTAAGTAAAAACTTGTGGTTGAACAAGGGTTGAAGGATCACCAATTTCTATTGGGAGATGCCTTGGGTGATTTTGACAAACAAAAACTTAGTGTTTTCAAATGATAAGGAAAATCTATTTTGAGCAAAGCAAGCCTAAGCTCCACTTAGCCAAATGCATATAGATGATAGACTCCACTATACTACCATAGTATCACTTGCCAATACAATTCAAATGTATTGACCCTTGTGGCTGTAACTTATTATGTTGCAGGTTTGTTTGAGGTTAGTGAAGTGTGTTGATTAGTATTACAAGTCTACAACCAACATGTTTGCCTGTGGCACTTTGAAGATGAAGGACTCCATGCCAAAGTTATTTCTGCTGCATTGTAATGAGATAGCCAAATGAGCTTTGTAAGATGTAATGAATTATTTTATTCCTGGTTATAAAGTTGTAATATGACCTTTGTTTCTTGATATTACATCTTAACTGTGGATGCTAGCTATTGATCCAGGGACTAGCATTGTAAACACAGGGATCTCTACCTTATTAAAGGTTGGGAAACTTACAGTGTAGTCCTCTAGCAAGTTCCTATAGTAGGTGCTCATCATTTATCAACTTAGAAATCACTTGGTTTGATGGATGTATAAAAATTTCAGCAAGGAAGATGAGTGCTTATCCACTGAACCAATATGACTTGATGGTGCATGAGCCAATGAAGGTTCATCGTGAGGAGGCAGTTTTTCCTTCCATATATCCATGCCATGAACTTATGAGAACCGCGGGGATCCTCCAAGATTTCCAAACTATGGTCAGAAATGCACGGTTGGAACACTTTGTTGAAGGTGAACCATTCCAATATGTTAAGCTAACCATGGATTTTGTGCAGGAATTCTGGTTCACTTGGTCTACTCCTAATCCCATGGTCCATTAAAAAATATATAATATAGATATCGACCTGCCTTTTGCTGATTTTTGTGCAACAATTAGAGTACCTCGGTGGGGATCTTGTGAGAAGATCAAGGAAAGGCCCAAGTCACTTATTGATTTGTATGCTAAGATTTGCCAAGGTTTTGACTTCTCAAAGGAAAGTGGTAAAATTCGGAACATTCAGCTCCCAGCTATTAGATACTTTGCCTATTTCATTACCAAGTGTGTTCTTGCTAGAAAGATTGCTAGAAAGTTGTCTTCTTTTGGTCTAGCTTTTATCGCAACTGCTTTGAGTAGGAAAAGATCTTATAGCCTGGGTGCTCTGATAGCTCACCGTCTTGCCACCAACCATGAGAAGGGTGGAATTTGTGGAGGTCTCATTGCTTCTAGGTTGCTAGCTTTCCATGGTTTAGAGCCTCACTATTCAGATTTTTAGTTCGCCATAGAGAGGCTTGATATTGAATCCATGATTCAGCATGGTTTTGTTTCCTTGGGGGATAATGTGAGACGTTTACCGTATGAATTATCGTTTGCCCAGCAAGATAGGAGAAAGGGTAGGACTGAGAAAATAGTTTATTTGCATGCACCTGCTTTGTTTAATTTTGATAACAGGCAAGGATGGTAGCTTATGGAGGAGGAGGTTGACAAATATAAGGCGAAGCTCTCCCAGCAAGCGGAGAATGTTGAAGAGGATGCCGAAGACAATTCGGTTCAGCCCTCCAACTTGGGAGAGTCTTCATACCAGCAACCCTCATTTGATTGGGGCGCGTCTTCTTCTTCATCGGAGGCGCCTGAGAATGATCATTCCTATGATGACCCACCGACATGGGGTTACTACCTGCGCTATTGAGCCCCACTTAGGCCAACAGCCTAAGCTTGGGGAGAGGTATACCGACATCACACTCATATATATATCATGTTCGGTCGGTTCTTTGTATATCCATTGTTTCGCTTTCTTTTTGGTTCTTGTTGCTTCTTTCTCAAAAACACAAAAATACCAAAATTATTTTCGTTGTTTCTCTTGGTTTGTTTCTTTGTTTCTTTGCTTTGGTTTGCCTTAAAAGAAAAATCCAAAAAGATTTTGTTTTGTTTGCTTTGCTTTCTTTGCTTCTTGTTTGGTTTGTTTTTCTTTGTTTGCTTGTCTCTAAAAAATCGAAAACACCAAAAATATTTATTATTCTTCTTTGGTTTTGTGAGTTCTTTGCAGGGTTCAGCCGTCCTCAGTGGATTTTGGTTTCATGTTAATTATTCAAGTCACACAAGTGAAGGGCAATAATGAAGATTAAGACAACTCGAGGAGTGGTAAGAGGCTGGTAACGAACTCTATTTGTTTCATTTTTATACATATACTCATAATTGTCAGCATGCTTATCATGTTTGTGTAAGGTGTATGTCATTATGGATGCTTAGTAGTTCTTGCTTGTCTATGATTAGCTCCAGCTTGCTAATAGTTTGTAGCATGTCATATGAATGTTTGCTTGCATTGTTTTATTCATACTTTGGTATGATATTGTGGTATCCTGCTCTGACTGTTTATGTGAATCGACTTGGCACATGCTCACGCATGCATATGACTAATCAATAGTCAGTAAGCCTCGATGATTTATTTTGCCTCAGAGTTCTTGTATCACTTTCATGCCATAATTAGTCCTATTTTGTTGCAAGCATGATTATGACAACTATTGCTCTCTCGTTTGTCGCTCCCTCTCTATTGCTAGCCTTCACTTGCACTGAGTATGTGCTCTACCTGTGCTTCCAACTCCCCAAAATCATTATTGCCAGCTGTGTCCACTATACCTACCTATTAGCATCATTTGCTACTTCAGCGCATATTCTATATGCCGTGTTTTCTTCCAAAATAAAATGTTTGTCTGTTTTGAGAAAGTTATTTAGTAAAGCTCTCACGAACTTGATGGCACACTTTATTCCTTGCACTTAATAATCCTGAACCATTGTGACTAGCTCATGAAAGTTATATGTTTGCATATTATATGTTGGGAGTCAGCAGAACCGTCCTGTCATGGGGAACACTTTCAACACTTTTTGGATATCTCATCCAGTTGATACTTTGCTCTTTTGCTTATGGATGTCGACAATGTGAAATAAAAGGGGAGCTTGTGAGTTCATGGAGTTTATACATTGTGTTAGAGAAACGCCTGGGCCGCTAGCCTAAGCCATGCCTAATCATGGTGGAAACTTGCAGCACACCATACTGAGCATCTATGAAGCATCCTCAATAAAAAGCTATGCATATGGTAAATAAAAAGATTGCTGAAATGCTCATTGTCTGCTTGCCTTATCATTTTGGTTATGGGAAAGCATATGTACCATGTGCAAGGGGTGCCCCGTTGGCGGTTCTCTATGATATGCATGTATTTACAATGACAAGAACTTTCAGGTGACCAAAGTTGAGTAGCATGCGGAGCGGCCCTCGTACTCAAGGGACTTGGGATTCCCAGTTTATGGTCAGTCAAGCATATGATTCAGAGTGGACCTCACTTTCACCTTAACCACATGAAGATGCCTATGATAGGGGCAATGAGAGATCAAAGCTAATGAGTACCTTAATTTCAGCATTTGGAAGCCTTTCAAACCTTTCAAAACCTTTTTCACAACCTTGTTGAGTCACCACTTATTCTATGAGCACCTTCTTGAGAGCATAGTTGTCATTATTGTGTTTCTATCAAAACTTGGTTAATTATGTCATGACTTTGATGCTTGTATCTCTGATATCTTTAC
This sequence comes from Avena insularis, assembly GCA_023614405.1. NCBI lineage: Eukaryota > Viridiplantae > Streptophyta > Magnoliopsida > Poales > Poaceae > Avena > Avena insularis. The sequence continues at coordinate 305,535,475 of CM042685.1, forward strand.
TTCTAGTCTTCATGTGAACTTCAGAGGTGCCTTGTCATTTATATTGTGCTATTCAAACAAAGGCAAGTGAGATACCACTCTATCATACCTTATTATGAGCATTGCAATGTTGCTTGTGTTTATGTTTCATGCTACTTATTATTATTGAGTTGGTTTCTCTTCATAGCTTGCATTGACTATTGAGTAGACTTAGTTGCATACTCTTTATTATGAATTGTCTAAGCATCTACTCCTATGCTGAGAATATTTACATCATATGAAGCCAATGTGTTCGTGAAAGTTCTTTTATCGCACTCAGTTTTCAATTTAATTGCTTGAGGACAAGCAATAAGCTAAGCTTGGGGGAATTGATATGTCCAAAACGTATCTACTTTCTCGAACACTTTGCTATTATTTCTCCTCTAAACTTGTGTGATTTGGATACAACTAACACGGACTGACGCTGTTTTCAGCAGAATTACCTTGGTGTCTAGTTTTTGTGCAGAAAATCAACTATGAGGAAAAATCCCGGAAAATATGCCAAAAATTATATTTCACCAGAAGATCCACGAAGACAGAAGACGAGACGGAGAAGGAGCCTGGGGGCCCACACCCATGCCAGGCGCGGGCCCACCACTGGCCACGCCTGGGGGTGCAGCCACCCTAGGCACCCCCTCGGCCTCCCTCTGCGCCTATAAGTCGCCTTTCGACCTAAAAACCGAGGGGGTTTGATAGTTTTTCCAGAAAGATTTCCGCTCCGCCGCCGCCACCAGAAACCAAGATTCGGATCCAGAAACTCTGTTTTGGCACCCTGCCGGGACAGGGAATTTGGAGAGGATCATCGCCATCGTCATCAGCAACACATCTCTATCAACCACTGATGTTTCCCTCATCCATGAGTGAGTAATCCCCCATTGTAGGCTTGAGGATGGTAGGGATTGGATGAGTTCTATCATGTAATCGAATAAGATTATTAGGGCATAGTGCCTAGTATCTCTATTAGTGCTATTTGACTTTGTTGCAACTTGTTGTGCTTAATGCTTGCCACTAGGGCCCGAGTGCCATGATCTTAGATCTGAACTTATTATTGAATCATTATGATAGTATTGTTTGTGATCTTATCTGCAAGTTGTGTACACATATCATTGTCCGGATCCAAAGGCTCCAAAGTGACAATAATTGGGACAACCGGAGGGGATGGCTGTGGTGTGAGGATCACATGTGTTCACAGAGTGTGCGGTGACCCAGCATACCACTGCATGTGTAGTACACTATAGTCGTTGACATGACATCCATAGAACACCGTTCCGTAAATATCACATCCCTCAAAGTGGTACAACGGAAACATTGTGGGTCCATATTACAAACATACACACATTATTATTATTATTATAATACCGGAAGTTCAAGACTTCCAAAAGATTCAACTTACAAACCAAAATATAAGTGTTTCAGCGGAAGTTTCAAATTTAAAACTTAAACTCCAAATTGAGCTCAACAACTTATTGCTATATATTGTTCATGTTGCTCGGCTCAAGTGGCTATTAGAACTATAGTAATTATTTGGACTCTTGGAACTCTCCTCCGTAGATGATGTTGTAGTCCTCCCCTTCTACGGCTCCATACAGGTTGGGCTCTTCATAGAATACCTCCTCTTGGCTCTCAGTTGCATACATTGTAGTATCTTCGGGATTCTCAGAGTCTAAGCAAGGGTTCAAAGGAAAGGATGAGTAACAGCGTTACCCAGCAAGTTCATTATATGCAAGGTAGGAATTTTGATGCTCTATCTACCACCTCAGACTAGCAGTCCTTGGCACTATGCAATTTTCGTAAATCTTTCTTCAAAGATGGATTTTATTATGAAAATCTATGACCATCAACCTTCATAGGTTGACCATAACTTTCATGGAGTTCCTTTCCTGCCGCGTTCGTAGCTCCTTCTTGGAACAGGGAGTAACAAGTTACAGTTCTTACACTCTGCAGAGGTGCGTTACTTTACCCATGAGAGATCAACTCCTTGTTGCACAACCGGGCATACTTTCCTGTCCACAATTCCATGATGTGGGGCCCAGTATTTGGTCCAAGCCAATCACTGCCCTCTCTGCGACCTCATATGTCTGCACGATCCTTCGGGACCGGATCACCTCCGTTAATCCCTCTTTCGGGCAGGCTAAAACCCTGATGAGTTCCCGAAGACTCTATGACTTGGTGATGCCCGGACGAGTACCATTTGAATGGACTATATCCCTAAACACCATTCATAGATAATCTAGACACCAAAAGTGTGGGGCGTAAGGGTGCCCACCCATATGTTGGATCCGCACAAGGAATCACAACGTCACGTTAAGGTCGTCTTGCCTCCATACAAGAGGAAAAGGATACAGCTGACTTCTCTGTCCCATTCCAAATCTCATGGCTAACGCGTAATATACGGCACTAGAATCACTGATGTCATTGGTTATTAATCCCTAATGGTTCATCATTATTGCAAATAGAAACCTAAGTTCTATTTCCCCATCATATCATCACTTAGGATGATATCTAAGATTTATTTATTTTGGGAAAATAATATTTTCTTTTTCTGGAATATAGATGATAACACACAATTTATAAATACTTGATAAAGACTCTTCAAAGGACATGAGCAAGTGATGAACTAGCCCTGTGATTGCAAGGTAGTGAAGTCTGATGCTTGCACTGGACCTTGAGCTTCTAAGTCTACAAAAACATCATTATTGCCCGGTAAGGACAATATTTAAAGAAGCAAAATGATTATGCATAGTAATGTAATGCATGACTTAGCTTTATGTGTATTCTCCCCCATTATAAAAATTCTTTTTAATAATAAAGGATTTATAAATATTTTTTTAATATTTATTGAGTATTGTATTCTTTTGTTTTATTTCCTTTTATTTGAATTTTATTTTTTTAATAATTCCTTTAAGAATTATCATTTATATACCAAAAATTGATATTAAATATTTGTTTAGTATTTTTCTAAAATACTACAATATTAATATATAATGAAAGCGATTTTTATTTATTTTTATCATATTTCAATAATTTTATAAAATTCTATAAGGAATATATATATTAAAAAATTCTTAATAAGAATTATATGCCTAAAATTTTATTTCTTAATTTATTTGGATAGTTTGGATTATTGTGAATCCAAAAATATTTTATTTATAATTTTTGGAATTTTATTTTATTTTCTAGAATTTATTTAAGTTTAGGGGCTTTTTGGTCTTTTCTGTTTATTAAAATCTGCCTTTGGGTAAATGGGTTGCCTGTGTTGGTTTATTGGGCCCTTGTGGCCCAATAGGGTAGAACCAAAACAACACCCTGAAGGGGTCCTGGCCCAACCCAGCCCATACTCTCTCTGTCACTCTCTCGTTCTCCTCTCTCTTCTCCCTTTCGACCCCGTGGTCGATGGCGCCACCAACCTGCGCTGCTCGCCGTCGTGGTCCTCCCTGGACGCTGCCGTGGTGCAGGGCGAGGTTGTCGAGCACACTCTACTTTTTTGTCCAATTCGATTTGGACCTGGAGCCTTCCTGTGGCCAAACCGGCTCCTTCCTGAACCCTAGGGTTTGGGGTGGCGCTGGTGATGTCGCCACCGCTACTACCGTGTGCTGTGGTGGTGCTCCTCGCCTCCAGTCATGGCTATGGTCGCTGCCTCGGCATGGTGTGGGTCGCAGCGCCCCCTTGGGGTGCTCCCCGTGTCGTCGTTCTCGTCGTCGACCTCTACTTCTTCTTCTCGTCCACAACAATATACTTTAGTAAGTTGTTCTTCTTCCCCTCGTGTCCTCTGTGCTAGGCCATCATATGTTATGTGTTGCTAGTGACCACTCCTGGCTAGTGTCATGTCCAGATTAGGATTGTTTGTTCTGCTTAGGGTTCATATCCCTATGTGGATTAGATATCTGACTAGTTGGATCATGTATTGATGATCCCTAAGCATGATGAGTGGTGGTTTGCTGTGGATTGCTGCTTATGATTAGCTGTGGTGATGCTAGTGGTTTACCAGATGATTCCATTGGTTAATTTGATATGCTTCAGATGATAAGGTTGCTCTAGAATTACTTGGAGATTCTAGTGGTTTGAGAACTCACTACTGTCATTACTTAGTTACTGACAGTGATTTTTGAGTGATTAAATCATTGTATATGTAGTTGTTGGCTTATGAATGCATATATAGCTTAAGATCTAATGGTCTCTTATAGTGATGATATGTATATGGATATTATTATAAATGATTCCTGTGATTAGTATCAGGAAAATGATCTATATTTGGCTGTGAGTGTATCTGTAAAAGTTGGATGCTTAACCTGCTTAGTTTAGAAGTTGTTATTGTGACACCATCCTAGTATGGCACACAAGATTAGGTTCTATTACTTGGCTTGGTTTTGTTCAAGCTTAAAATTAGATTGGCATCAGAAATAAATGGAAACTTTTTTCCTTGAATCCCTGAAACCTATGATGTTGGTCTGAGGTTTAGGGACTACACCCTTATCTTGTTGTTTCTCATGGATTGGTTCTGGTAGTGATACCAGCTAGTGATTCTTGAGTCAAAGTTGGAAAATGATTTGTAGGCTTGATAAATTATATGGATCCATAGGATGAAATTCTAAGGTGCTACTCGTGTTTAAGAGGTGTGCCTAGAAGTTCAGATCTTGGCTATATTCATTCCTGAAATTTAAATATAGCTTGGTAGCTAGGATCAATGATGTTGTCCTGAGATCCTAGTTGGATCTTTATAGTTTTCTGATTGCTTTTAGTGTTTAAAACTTCAATGATGGAATCACCCCACTTGGGTGCTTTTCTGAGAATTTGAGTATGAGACAACTCATGGATGCTTGTCTAACTTAGACAGATAAATCATGTGATGGCCTTTTCTACTCACCACACTTGGTTGTTGTTGGGGTTGCAAGTTGTTGATCTTGTGGCTAGCTTGACCTGGTGCTCCTCCTGATACTTCCAGCTCCTGGACTTGTCCTTGATCTAGCTCTCCACCTCTTGGTCCTGGTGGCTTGATCTTGTTCTTGCTATCCACCTGATCTACCCCCTCCTTATGTCACCATGTTGGTGAGATGATCATGGTTTGGTTGGTGTGTTATGGTTTGGCTTGGTTTGGCTGTTGTGCTTGATGTGTATGCGCCAGGGAATGGGGTTGGAGATGCTTCCCACGACTGTGCTGAATAGTTTTGTGGGTTGGAGCTATTGATGTTGTGCTGACAGCACACACCATGCAGTTTGGTGTGTGTGCTGCTTGTGTGCCTGCTACACACCTTGTCGATATGCTCTGGATATGAAAGTTACTTTTATCTGGTTACACTTACTTGTCTGGTGAAACTTGCCCCTCCTTGCTGTTTATTTGACTTATGGCTTAAAATTATGAAAGATATAATTCTTTCATATTGGTGAACCTTGCCCCTTAAATTACACAATGATGAAAATTTGAACAGTGCAACTCAGTGTCAATACTGAGAGTAAAACATTTTTAATCCTTAACTTTCTTTATTTTAGTTTGTGTTTGTTTTGCAGGTACCAGACTTGAAGATTCAAGACTTTAGTCTAGGTTTTCTTTTTCTTTATAGAATATTCACATGCAATATTTCTTTTATTCTTTTGTAATTTTATTTTATTCTTTTGTAATAAAGATTGTACTATTACTCAATATCACTGTTCAAAAAATAGGCCGAATCAGCGATTAATAGGCCAATTAATCGCTACTAGGGACCTGACCGTCTCGATTATCACTAATCGTTTGTATTAATTGTTTTGCCTGATTAATAGGTCTGACACTCCAATTACTAGGTATGTTCCCGATTAACCACTACACTTGGTTAAAAAAGTTATAAAATTATTAACACATATCGCCATCCATCTGCTAGCCCACCCTAATAAAATAGGTTCTGTGAAGCTCCCGCTCGATCCCTGCCCTCTAGGAGCTTGATTTCCGCCATCACCAACCAGTTCATTGTCGTTGTTGACCAGTTCCCCGTAGTTGCCAACCAGACCTCAGATACAAGAGCTCGAGCGCCTTGAGGATCTCATCCAGTAGTTTAAGGCTGCCTTTAATATGGTATATGGTTGAGGTGCAAGAGGATTCATACGTGTTTTAGATGCTAATTTTTGTAGGTTGCACCGATTAATAGCCGAGCGATTAATTCAGTTAATCGTCCGAATTCCAATTAGTCGCTACTCCCAAGCCAACCGAGTAGTTAACGATTACAGATTTCCTTACCATTGCTCAATATATAAAGATTTTCTTTTATTTCATTACTATTGTAAAGATTCTTGATCATTTCCATAAGTTACATTTTGTAACTTATTTATTGAATAAAACTATGGAATAAATATTCATTTTATTGATTAATTTATTTTATTTAAAGTTTGAGTTATTAATTGTTAACTCTTGATTAAATCAAATCACTCAAACCTAATTCTAAATCCTTCTACATTATAAATCCAACACTCAAGTTTAAATTCAAATTTCATTTCCCAAAACACACTCAGCCACAAAGATCATATCAAACTCTATAACAATCACCCTCCAAGACTATACCTAATCTCAAAGCATGAAAGAAACTTTGATCACTTTAGGTTTTTATTTGGCGAAAAATTTACCCACATTTTTACAGATGAATGCATGCAATATCACAGATTCCTAAATCTACCCTTTGTTGGTTCCTAAATGCTGGGATGTTATAGAGTGTTAATGCTTTGCTCCGGTGCTCTATTAAAAGGAGCACCTTAATTGCCAGTAGTTCCCTAGAGGCCCCGCTGCCACGGGCTGGCTGGACAGAATATGTTGTGCAAGTTCTCATTGCGAGCACGTATGACTATATTTGGAGCACATGCCTAGGATTGTTTAGTACTTGGATGCTTGTTATTATTTATCTGTAATGCCCTAGTTCTTGAAGTTACATGTTTAGACTCGTCCATGCAACACCCGTCCATCCATCCCTATGCCTACCGCACTTGAATCCACTTGTTCGTTATCAAGGTTCTCTGTTTCATTTGTTGTTGCTACTACCAAACTGTTGCTACTGATAAACTTCTGTGAGCAAGAACTATTTCCAGGTACAACTGAACTGACAACTCAGTTGTTAAGGCTTGCAAGTATTCTTTGTCTCCCCTTGTGTCGAACCAATGCATGGGATGTGCGTGGAGCCCTAGTGGCCTGACCCATCCGGACAAACACGTTCGGCTCAACCCATCCATGCATCTAATCTGGGCAACGGTTGCATCGGCCCGGACATGTGCGGACAGGGCGCGTATCCTGCCCGCGCGTGCCACTGGCCCACCCGTCAGCCACCGATTACCAGCAACATTGATTCAGACGCGGGCAGCGACACCAATTAAGACACAAGCGCGACATCAATTCAGAGGCGCTGGCGGAAGGCTGACCGGCGACAGCCTGCGCCATCAATGACGACGAGACGACACCCTGACCCACTGGACGCCTCCTGCGTTTCCGCGTCGGCATTGATGGCGGAGGAGCGGGAAGCTGCGTGCGTTCGCGATGAAGGGGCTATTTCACCCTGCACCCGTCGGTGCCGCACTACTCACCTCTCGCCATCCCAAACCCTAGACACCACCACCACCAACGATGGAGATGCTGTCGTGGCTGAAGAAGGGGAGGAGCAAGAATGACCATGATGTATCTGGCTCTAGCAGCCAACGCTCCTGGTTGTCGGCCTTTATCTGCGGCACATCTCTGCCACCTCCGTCGCGGTCGGAGGATTTCCGGGCTCGTCCCGTGGAGGATTACCCGCCAACGCGGGAGCGCCACACACGGCTGGACTTCGCTATCACGGAGTGCGAGCGTTGCTGGAGGGAGGGACGCGGCATCAAGCACACGGATGTGTCCCTCCCCATCACCCGCCAACGCGGGAGCGCCACACACGGCTGGACTTCGGTATCGCGGAGTGCGAGCGCCGCTGGAGGGAGGGACGCGGCATCAAGCACACATATGTGTCCCTCCCCATCAGCTGGCACCTCAAGTGTGACCATGTCCCGGTTCCGACCATCCCCAAGAAGGGCAAAGGGCTGGCAGAGGAGATCCGCCGCCAGATCAGCAACCTCTCGTCGGCCCAACGGCGGGAGGGTGGATACCGCAACGAGGCCTACTAGGTAGAGTTTCTCGAGTGGGAGCACAAGGTGCGGCACACCACCACCATCCGTCATGACCTGATGCCGGGGGAGGTCTACCCTGTCCCCGACATCGACTCGGAGAATGAGGATGCCTTCAACCACTCTGACTTCGATCCCGGCAATGAGGATGACAACGATGAGGAGGAGGACGGCGACATCATCATCAAGTAGGAGGCGGTGGACGATGTCGCCACGAACCTGCCTCTAGAGTACTGCGAGATGCTGGCGCGGGGCTACGATGAGGACGCCTTCACCGAGAAGGCCATTGCGGCCAGCGCGTGGGATAAGGAAGCCCAGTGGGTCGGCTTCAAGGAAGTTGTCCAGCTCATCGGCATGATGGCGCAGGCGGACGCCTAGCTGCCTCCACCGCCGCTGCTGCCGGGATGGGCGCCAGCGATCGCGCCGGAGCTGGGGATGGAGCTGGCGCACCTCCATCACGGTTAGGCGCAGTAGCCTAGGCAGGTGATCATGTAGGGGTTCGTAGCATGGAAAACAAAAAATTTCTACCGCATACAAACAAACAAGCCAAGACCTATCTACTAGATTGTAGCAACGAGTCGATGGAATAACTCACCCTCGAAGATTCCAAAGTGTTTAACGAGAGCGGATTCTCATGGGTGATGTAGTCGTACTCTTCCCGATCTAAAGATCGCGTAGATGATCCTTCCCAACTGCGTTCAAGCTTCAAGCAATGGTCACACGTTCGATACTCGATGAAGACCTTCCTATCCCTTGTTCTAGCAGGCAGCAGAGGTTGTAGCACTCTCCTCGCGATTCCGGCAGCACGACGACGTGGTACCGGAAGTAGAGGGGAGATCTCGCAGGGCTTCGCCTTAAGCCGGAGCGAGTATGGTGGACTATGAGTGAGGCCTCGATGATCTAGGTTTTAGACACACCAAGGAGAGAGGTATAGGGCGACGGCTAGGGCTTGGGGAAGCCCAAGTCGGCGGCTAGGGTTTGCCCTAGGCGGCGGCGGCAGCAGCAGGAGGTGGTGGCGCCGGCAGCTTAGGGCTAGGGTTTGGAGAGGGCAAGGTGTGTTCTTGGAGGGGCAGCCCTGCCCCTCCTTATATAGGTGGGAGGGCGCGTCCAAGGGGAGGGGTGTCCCTCCCCAACTCGGCTTCCAAGGCCGGAGGTGGAGGGAGAGGGACTTCCTCCCCAAGTAGGTTTCCTACTCTCCCTCCACCAAGCAAACTTGCCGTTTGACTTTTCAAATTGGCGTTTGACTTTTCAAACTAGGATTTGATTTATCCCTTTATTTTGCTCAGCGATGACACCTAGTACATGATGCAACCATTCCAACTTGTTATGAAACATTCATGTATCCTTCCCCTCCGGAGTGCCGGACCTTCCAGAACCTTCTAGAACATTCTCGATGAAAACACCGGAACCATTCTCCAACCCCGAAACAGGACTTTCCTTATATGAATCTTATTCTCCGGACCATTCCGGATCTCCTCGTGATATCCCGGATCCCATCCGAGACTCCGAACAACATTCGGTCTCTTACTCATCATTCCATAACTACTCAACAACGTCGAATCCTTAAGTGTGTCTCCCTACGGTTCGTGAAATTATGCGGACATGATCGAGACACTTCTCCGATAAATAACCAATAGAGGAATCTGGAAATTCATATGGCTCCCACATATTTCTAAGATTACTTTGCGATCGAATGAACCACTTACATACGATACCAATTTCCCTTTGTCTCACGATAGTTTACTTATCCGAGGTTATGATCGCTATCTCTGCATACCTAGTTCAACCTCACATCGATAAGTACTCTTTTCTCGTTCCCGTGATATGTGATCCCTTGTGAGCCAGTCACATGCTTGCAAGCCAATTGGATGACATTCCACCGAGAGGGCCTAGAGTATATCTATCCGTCATATGGATGGACAAATCCCACTCTTGATCCATGTGTCTCAACCAATACTTTCCGAACACTCACTGCCACCTTTATAGCCACCCACTTACGGTGTGGTGTTTGATGTCATCAAAGCATCCTTCCGATGATGGTGATATGCATGATCTCATGGTCGAAGGAATTAGGTTACTATGTATCAGAAAGCATATAGCAATTGAACTATTAAAATGACTTGATCTTTATGCTACGCTTATCTATAGGAGTATGTCCATCATATTATTCTCCTAATGATATGATCTTGTTGTTAATAACATCTCAATGTTCATGATAGAGAAACCACAATCATTTATTAACCAACAAGCTAGTATTATAAAGAGGCTTTACTAGGGACTCTAATTTAGTTTACAAATCACACAAGTATTAATGTATCCTTGTTAATACTGTTATAGCATGAATATAAACATCTATCATAAACAGAAAGATATAATAATAACTACATTTATGATTGCCTCTAGGGTATATCTCCAACAGATCAATCCACCTGCGCTTACTCCCGTTCTGGCCCTTCCGCCGCCCAACCTCTGGAAGCCGCCAGAGTACATTGACCTTGACCCATAGATGGACGAGGCGGCGCCAGCGCGCAAAGATTGGTAGCTAGGTTTAGGCTAGTTTAAATATTTTTTTATTTTGAATGTAAATTAAGGATGAACATTGCCATTTTTAGCGCGAATGATTTATGTTTGAATTTGCAAAAAAAAAATGTTGCGCCCATGCCGGACAAATGGGTCAAGCCGCTGGGCGGGGCTGGCCGTACCACGACCCTAAGAACCAAACGGTCAGAAACAGACCATTTGTGATAACATAACGGATCGGCCCGGTGGAGGGCATCTCCACAGGGTTGATCCATCCGGCCACCCTAAATGGTCTGTTTCTATCCGTTTGGGTCAGGCCGCAGTCGATATTGGTAGGGGGGCCTGTCCGTCCAGCTAACCCAAGCGGCGCGACCCATTTGTCCGCGTAGACGGGCCTTGGCGTCATTGCTAGACAGGGATGGAAATCAATTGAAAATGGCGCCATTGTTGTCCAAAGACACACGGATTTACTGGCAAATAACATGGCATACGTGCGCCATCGCCCTTTGGGCATCGCCAACAAGTGGCCAGTGGATCAAAAATGTGCAAAAGGGGGCAATATCATTACCAAAAGATGGCATCTTCTCTGTCTAAAAAGTTGCAACTGCCATCGCCATTGAGCCCTGATGGCCTACTGCATCTTCGCAACCCAAGCCCTGCAATCGGGGTCGGCGATGCTATCCAGGTCAGTGAGCATGATGGTATTCTCCTCGGCCATAATCTTGGCTTCGGCCTCCTTGGCCTTGGCGGCGGGATCCATCGCCTTCGTTTCCGGTTCCGCTAGTGGAAATTTGGAAGTAGGTTTTTGGAGGGAGAGGTGGTGTGGTTTTTGTGCCACTAGCGAGAGGGACCGCCAAAGAAAAAGGGAGGACGCGCTCGGACAAGGGCCGACACAACCGATCCCCAAATTAGATGCATGGATGGGTTGAGATGGATGCGTTTCTCCGGATGGGTCGGCCCGCTGGGGCGCAACGCACGCTGATACATCATAAACGTATCTATAATTTTTGATGTTTCATGTTTGTCTAGTATCAAATTTGTTATGCTTTGTCTACACTTTGAGGTATTTTTATACATTTTCTGGGACTAACCTATTAACAAGATGTCGTAGTGCCAGTTTCCTGTTTTCTGCTATTTTTGGTTATAGAAAAGCAAGTAAGGAAATATTTTCGGAATTGGACAGGACAAAAGCCAAAGTCAATATTTTCCCGGAGAGAACACGGAGTCCAGAGGAGAGACGGAGGGGCGCCACAGGGTGGCCACCCCCTGGCGCGGGTCCACCCTAGGCCGCACCATGGCAGGGTGTGGCCCCCTGGCCCTCAACCGACTTTGCCTCTTCGCCTATAAAGTCACCCCGATGTAGAAACCCTAAGCACCCGATCATATCTCCATGAAACAGTCAGTAGCCGCCACCACCATTATCCCTAGATCGGGGGGATCTGAAGCTCTTCCTGACACCCTATCGGAGGGGAGAGATCATCCCGGAGGCCTTGTTCATCACCATGCCAGCCTCCGGTATGATGTGTGAGTAGTTCATCCTTGGACTATGGGTCCATATAGTAGCTAGATGGTTGTTTCTCCTCCTTTGTGCTATCATGTTTAGATCTTGTGAGCTTCGTTCATGATCAAGATCATCTATTTGTAATCATACATGTTGTTTTTGCGGAGATCCGATGGATATTGAGTTACTATGTCAGATTGATTATTGATTCTATCATGTCTGTGTTATTTGTGATCTTGCTTGCTCTCCATTGCTAGTAGATATCTTGGCAAAGTAGATGCTTGTGACTCCAAGAGGGAGTATTTATGATCGATAGTAGGTTCATGCCTCTAGTAATCTAGGGAAGTGACATAAATCTCTAAGGTTGTAGATGTGTTGTTTCTACTAGGGAGAAAACAACAATCTTTTGTTCATGGAATAATTGTATTGTTTACTTTACACACATTGCTTATTGTAATTATCCGTTGCTTGCAACTTAATACTGGAGGGGGTTTGGATGATAACCTGAAGATGGATTATTAGTCATAGATGCAGTTGGATTATGGTATATGTATATTGTTGTAATGCCCAATCAAATCTCATAGGAGTCATGATGTCTAGTATTTGCATTGTTATGCTTTCTTAACATGTCAATTGCCCCGCTGTAATTTGTTCACCCAGCATGTTATCTATCTTAAGGAGAGCACCTCTAGTGAAGTGTGGACCCCGGTCCATTCCTTTACCATTGATACATCATCTACTATTATCGTTTACTTTCTACAAGCAACAATTATCTTCCCAACTATACGTTTAATTCTTTGTTTTCAGCAAACCACTGAGATTGACGACCTCACTGTAAGTTGGGGCAAAGTCTTGAGTTTGTGTTGTGCAGGATTGCAAGTTGTTAGCAACACCTTGGATTTGTTTCCTTGATCCTATTGGCTCGATAACCTTGGTTTCATAACTGAGGAAAAACTTGCTGCTATGCTCATCACACATTGCTCTTGGGGTCTCCCAACGAACGAGGCTCCAATCAATCGAGCCACCATCACATCACAGAAGATGATATCGTGACGTAATGTGATACGCCCTTATCGGTGGAGATACCTTTAGGGCATCTCCATCGGGCCGACCCATCCGGTCCGCGCGTGTCTGAAACTGTCCTGCGCCATCAATGGCAACGCAACGGCACGCTGACCTACTAGGTGTCGCCTGCGTTCTCGCTCAGGCATTAATGGCGAAGGAGCGGGAAACTGCGCGTGTTCGCGGGCGAAGGGTCTATTTAACCCTGCGCCCGTCGGTGCTGCACTCCTCACCTCTCGCCATCGCAAACCCTACCCGCTGCCGCCACCACCACCACCACGAACAATGAAGACACCGTCATGGCTGAAGAATGGGAGGGGCAAGAATGACCACGAGGCGTCTGGCTCTAGCAGCTAGCGCTCCGGCCGGATGCCGGCCTTCCTCCGTGGCATGTCCCTGTCGCCTCCGCCATCGCTGGAGGATTTCCGGGACCGCCGCGTGGAGGCTCGCCCGCCACCACAGCCAGAGGGAGAGTGCCGCGATCGGCAGTTGATACGTCGTAAACGTATCTATAATTTTTTATGTTCCATGCTTGTTTAGTAGCTACTTTGCTTTGCTTTGTCTACACTTTGAGGTATTTTTATATGTTTTCTCGGACTAACCTATTAACAAGATGTCACAGTGCCAGTTAACCTGTTTTCTTCTGTTTTTGGTTCCAGAAAAGGTAGAAAATCAATATTCTCAAAATTGGACAGGACAAAAGCTAAAGTCGATATTTTACCGTGGGGAACACGAAGCCAGAGTACGAGACGGAGGGTATCCACCAGGGGACACACCCCTTGGCCGCACGGCCAGGCCTAGCCCGCACCTGGGGGGTTCGATGATCAAGATCATCCATTTGTAATCATGCATGTTGTGTTTGCGGGGATCCGATGGATCTTGAGATTACTATGTTAGATTGATTAATGGTTTTGTCTTATTGATTTTATCATGTCTGTGTTGTTTGTGATCTTGCATGCTCTCCATTTCTATTAGCTATCTTGGCCAAGTAGATGCTAGTGACTCCAAGAGGGAGTATTTATGCTCGATAGTGGGTTTATGCCTCTATTTAATCTGAGGAAGTGACAGAAATCTCTAAGGTTGTAGATGTGATGTTTCTACTAGGGAGAAAACAACGGTCTCTTGTTCATGGAACAAGTGGATTGTTTACATTACACACTTTGCTTAAAGCAGTTATCCATTGCTTGCAACTTAATACTGGAGGGGGTTCGGATGATAACCTGAAGATGGATTACTAGTCATAGATGCAGTTGGATGGCGGTCTGTGTATATTGTTGTATTGCCCAATCAAATATCATAGGATCATGAATGTATAGTATTGTATTGTTATGCCTTGCTCTGTCCTGTCAATTGCCCCGCTATAATTTGTTTACCCAGTATGCCATGTTGTTTATCTTAAGGAGAACACCTCTAGTGAACTATGGACCCCGGTCCAATCTTTATCATTGATACATCTTCCACTGTTCTTCTTTACTTTCTGCAAACCACTATTACCTTCCACACCATACAGTTAATCCTTTGTTTTCAGCAAACCGGTGAGATTGACAACCTCACTATTCGTTGGGGCAAAGTCTTGAGTTTGTGTTGTGCAGGTTTCCAAGTTGCTAGTAACACCTTTGAGTTGTTTCCTTCCTCCTGCTGGTTCGATAACCTTGGTTTCTTTATAAGGGAATACTTGTTGCTGTGCTCATCATACCTTCCTCTTGGGGTCTCCCAATGAAGCTCTACAGTGATCTGAGCGCATCAGCAGTACTTCAGCATCACGGAGTGTGAGCGCCGCTTGAGGGAGGGACAGGGCATCAAACACAACGACGTGTCCCTACCCACCGGCTGGCACTTCAACCGGGACCATGTCCCGGTGCCGCCCGTGCCCAAGGAGGGCAAAGGGCTGGAGGAGGAGATGCGCCGCCGGATCAGGGGCCTCCCATTGGCCCAATGGTGGGACACCGCCTTCCAGTCCAAGGCCTACTAGAAGGAGTTCCTCGACTAGGAGCACAAGGTGCGCTGCGCCACCACCATCCGCCATGACCTGCAGCTGGGGGAGTTCTACCCTGTCCCTAACATCGACTCAGACGAGGAGGGCACCGTCAACCACTCTGATGCCAAGCTCGACAGCGAGGACGGCAACGATGATGGCGGCAACGACGACATTGTCGTCAAGCAGGAGGCGGTGGATGACGTCGCCATGAACCTGCCCTCTGAGTACCACGAGGTAGTGGCGTGGGGCTACGACGAGGACGCCTTCACCGAGCAGGCCATTGCGGCCAGCGCGCAGGAGGAGGAAGCCTAGTGGTGCGGCTACGAGGAGGTCCTCGATCTCACCCGCATGGTGGCTGAGACGAACGCCCTGATGCATCCGCCGTTGCCGCTGCCGGTTTGGGCGCCTCCGATCATGCCGGAAGTAGGGACAAAGCTAGCACACCTCCAGCATGGTCTATGGCATGTGCGGGCGATCAACCCGACTGTGCCCGCTCCCGCTCCGGCCCTGCCTCCCAACCTCTAGACGCCGCCGAAGTACATCGACCTCGACCCGTAGATGGACGAGGCGCCGCCGGCGTGCAAAGATCGGTAGTTAGGGCTAGGATTAAGTTAAATTATGTTTTTGATATTTTGAATGTAAATTAAGTACGAATTGTGCCTGTCTTTAGCGCGAACCGTTTATGTTTGAATATGGAAAAAAGTTGCCTCGCCTAGCGCGGACAAATGGATCGCGTAGCTGGGCGCGGCTGGCCGGACAGGCCGGACCCCCTACCCAAATTGACCGGGGCCCGACCCAAATGGACAGAAATGGACCGTTTGGGATCTCCACCGGGCCGACCCATACGGTCACCCCAAACGGTTTGTTTCTGTCCGTTTGGGTCGTGGCCCGGTCGATTTGCGTTCGTGGTCTGGCCTGTCCGGCCTAACGCGCACAGTGGACCGACCCATTTGTCCGTCTCCCTCCTGTTGTCAGCGGTTGACACCCTCCCGATGGACGTTAATGGCGACGCGATGTTGGCTGTCAGCGCTGGCGGCTTACCGCGCGGCCGGTGTTTCTGCCATTGTATCCCGCGAGCGCCTCGCTTGTCGTGGCGAGAAAACTTCTCGCGCATCCCAGTCCATTTCACGCCTCCGCCGCGGTCTATAAAAGACGGCCGCCGACGCGGCGGAGACAACAAGCCTCAAAGCAAGAGAAAACCAACAGCCGAAAAAGCTCCAACAGCCATGCCTCGTCGCAAGATCGCCACATGGTCGAAGATCCGGGAGATGTGCCACGAACGCTACCCAGACGTGGATGTCGACGAGGTCCACCTCGAGGCAACAGTGCTGGCCCGGCGCATGGGCGAGGCGTAGGTGATGGCCTTCGAGAAGGGATGCGATATCGCCGAGATTGCGCTACAGCAGGTGGTGGAGGCGGCGGAAACGGTGGCCGCCCAATGGACGGTGACCGACATACACCATGTCGCCGCCAAGGAGGCGACGAAGGCGGTGGCCATGGAGGCCACATCAGCGGCTCTTCGCGAGATCCGCCATGAGGCGGCCATGGCCATGCTGGAGGAGGTGGCCAAGGAGGCCTCCAAGTCCGCCATCCGCGAGCTCCGGCATGCCGCCGCGTAGCGACGCGGAAGAGGGGCGGCACGAGCACGTCACCGACTCGGCGGCAGAGGAGGAGCGCGTTGCTCTGGCCGCTGAGGCAACGGTCGCGTGGGGTCTCATCAACGCTGACGACACAGAGGAGACGGAGGACGACGGCGAGGAGGGGGAGGAGGTGGACCAGCTGGAGGTGCCGCTCGCCATCCCCGTGCAGATAAAGCAGGCGCTGGGCTGTGGCCCCAATGGTGCTCCGATCCTGGCTCCGGCTCTAGCTCCTCCGGCGGAGTTGCTCGCCCAGTAGGAGGCGAGGGACCACTGGGCCGCCGAGATGGACAAGGCCCTGGCGAACCGGGCGGCAGAGGACCAGCTGCAGGCGGAGGGCAGGGCGGCGGCTCGTGGACATTCTTGCGGCCGTCTCCGCGAACGCGTCCAGCAGCGGGCCATCTGGGCCGCTAGGATGGCGACTGACGGGACCGGTGGCCGTGGCAACGGCGGCGAGTAGCCGCCACGCCGTCCTCCTCCAGCAGTAGCCATAGCCGCAGGAGCAGGAGCAGCAGTAGCAGTAACACCCCTAATTAGTTTGAATAACCTTTTTGTAACTCGCAAGGCATAATCTAATGAAAATCTATCGTTAAGTACTAATGTCTCTCATACAAATGGGTCCGGGTGGCCAACGAACAGGACACCCCGTGCTGTCCGCGCGCGTCTGGTCCAGCGCAACCGAACCCCAGATTAGATGCATAGAAAGGTCGAGCCGGACGTGTTTTTGACATACGCCCAATGGAGCACCGCGCACACTTCGCGCGTTCCGCGCGCGGACAGTTTTTGACACATCTCGCAGACTGTCCGCCAGGACACCCCAACCCCAACCCCACAATGCATGACTCCCCCTTTAGTTTGTCCTGTGCGGCAGAGGACAGATGTTTTAGTGGCGCCTGAGAGGGTGCAGTGAGACACTGGCACGGGCACACGTTTGGTTTTGGACTGCTCCGTCTCCACGGATAGGCACTGCATACGACGCGATCCAGCGAAAAGATCTACTACTGCGGAACCAAGATCACTGAGAGAGAGAAAGATGCATGGGATGGGATCATGGGAAGCAGAAGGCGCCCGAGTTTCCCGTCGAGCCCATGACACGACCGCCCAGGGGGGCATGGGGTACTGCCGTGCCCGTGTCCGTCGCCTTGGCTCATTGCGTCTGTATTTGCATGCATATATGGCTGGCGGGGTTGCCTGTCTCTCTGTACGTGTCCCCACATGTGCGCGGCGTACGGCGCGCGGTCGTAATGATCGGTCCATGACTGTGGCGGTAGAGCCGGCCGGCCGGAGGACCCACGGCCCACGCTCCCCCGTGCTGATGAGCCTGACTAGTACTACTCGCGGTACGTGACAGTGGAGGGAGACCGCGCAAAAGTTTGTTTGCTCTTTGCTGCACGATAGGAGGATATGGGCGTCTCCGGCATTCTCACATGCGCGCACACCACTACCTAGCTTTGTGTCCAACAATCTGCATCGACTCTACTTCACTCGCATTTTGGTCCCGAAACGACCGTCTACTCTAGTACTGTTTTATAAAGTTTTCTTTTGGTGGCAGACGTGAAATCACCGTTGAACTTTTTTTTTTGCAAAATTCTATCGATCTTTTAATTATTATATCAGTAGTAATAAAAAATTGTAAATATAATAGAAATTATCAAATAGAGAATTAAAGTATTATTGTGACAAGTGATAATAACTAAGAATACGTTAAAGTTCCGAGGCCCAAACTAAAAAACTACGACTACTCCAGTATGGTACTGGCGTCTCTGACGGCCCTAAGGCCCCTAACTTTCTGTTGCCTGGTGTAAGAAACTGCTGTGTCTGGGTAGTTAATTGGTTGCCTCCCAAAGACACAGACGTTCCGTAATCATGCACGTCGTGCTGTCTAATCCGAGCAAGCAAGTTCCTCCCACGCATCGTTGTCCGTAGCTGCAGACTGCAGTGCATGCAGCACAGCACAGCAGTAATCAAAGCGTAAAGTCACGGCCCGTAACTCGGAACACGTAACGTATCGTACTACCGTAACTGTGTATCTGGCATGCAGCGCATGCAGTCGGCAGACGTGAAGGACAAGCCTGTGATCTCTTGGCGGTACTGTAGTACAGTATTTTTTTTTCTCCCAGCTAGCTCGCTCTGGTCATCCCTCCATCGCCGACGTCACCCTCCCATTACAGCCAGTCAGCTACCGCCCTACCGCCCTGATTTGACACCTTTTGCTCCCATCTCCCACGGCGAACTCCACAAGATCGGTCCGGGAGATCTCGTTGTACCGTCTGAGTATGCCTAGTGTAGGGTGTGTATGATCGACGAAGTACTGCTAGTTCAAAAACTTTATGTAGCTCTGCAGATCAAAAGACTACACTCCTACACCTAGGCTCACGTACTCATCATACGTGACTTCTCATACGTACCGTACCCCTCACTCAGCTACCGCGCGGCTACTGATTATTAAGTTTGCCTTCCAATGGTGCAATGTTCGCCTGCCTGCGCTACCTAGCTACGCGCCTAGCAGGATTTTGAACAAAAAAAGTGGCTACGCACCTGGACAAATAATCAAAACATATACTCCTATAGTAGTACTTTCATTTCAGGTCGTTTGTAGCAAAGGAAAAAATGTACTAGTAATTTTGGAGGGTAAAAATCCAATAGGAAACTTTTGTCTGGTACCCTTTGGAATAAAGTAATATGAATCAGCTTGGATTCCTTTAAAATTCCTATGGAATGAGCTATTCCATGAGAATTTGGATGAAAACAAACATGATGTCACGAGCGCGACCTCATGGTTTTATCCACCTCTGTCTAAATTTCCTGTGTTTTTCGTGCTGACATCCAAACAAAACTTTCAAAAAAAAAATGTGGTCTCACTTCCTGTAGGAATTTGGGAAACATGACACCTGGGTTGTTGCCTCTTTTTTTCTTCATTTTTCTACGTTTTAACTTCCTGCGTTCCAAACATGGCCTATGTTTGTAGATTCGTTATATCTTCTACAATTCAGAAGAACAAGCGAGATCAGAAAAATAAACAATTTTTTTTTTGCCTAAGTGTTAAATTAAAAACAACTTCGGCAAAGACGAACAAAACGAGCAATACATAAACAAACGCTTTGCGCTTGTAATTTCACCTAATATGGTGAAACTAACCACACAACCAATGTAGATACAGTTTGTTTTTCCGTTTTCTTCCTAATCTTCGGTTACTAAGAATTTGTTAAATTCACAGTTGACATTGAGAATCATCGATTAGATGTAAACATCCTTGTAAAAATTTACCATTTTAGAACTTTGAAGAAAATCGTCGATCCGAGGTTGAGATGCGTGTGAACATTTACATTTTTCTAAACTCTGGAAGCAATTGTTGATCCGATATATGAGTAATGTGATGAGGAGGTGCCAAATTAAAAACAACTTTGGCCAAGTCCAACAAATCGAGATATACGGAAAAAAAAATCTGCCATGCAATTTTACTTAACCTAATTATCCTTTTAACAAAAGGATCACACAATAAAATGAGGGTTTCTTCTTGATCTGTAAGAAAATTCGTGGAGTATTATTCAAGTTTTTTTCAAACAACTAGGCTCTTCGATAAAAATCTGCCCTTCACAAGAACAAGAAAAATACAACCAGGCCCTTGTAGATGACGCATACTTCGCGTTGGAGATAAGATTGCATTGTTGCTTGTAGCTGGGAAGTCATCAAGACTATGCTCCATAGGGACCGGTGTCATGGAGAAAAAGCCATCGTCGAGGCAAGTTGAAGCCTCCAATCCAAGTTTGAAGCCGCTGCTAAGAGGAACAAGAATCGTTGGCTAATCCCTCCTACATATGCATGAGATATGTGTGCTTCTTGTTGACACTAGATGGAGTAACACTAAGATGGCCAAAGATGTGTTGTCACAGTTTTTTTTTCGAAATGGGGAGCACTGCCCCGGCCTCTGCATCAATAGATGCACACAACCCTTTTATTGCATCGTTCAAAAGAGTTCAAAGCTTACAATCCTCATTGTTCTTGGGGATGCCATGGGTGTACATCACCACCTACTCAATGATATCAAGATGCACCAAGATGAAAGCTTAATCGCACGATCGAGGGACACATGCATAGCTGCCACAATCAGAGCAATGGCGCCACAAAACCTTAATATTATCCATATGAAGGTGATTAAGCACCGACATTCCCTTCCGATCGTCAAAGCATTCGCGCAGGGGAAAGGTAACCATTAGTGTCGCCACCGGCATTGGGGAGGTCTTGTCATCTTGCTTTTTCACATAGCATGCTCCGAGAGTGTTGATTGGAAACAAAAACATTCTTGTCCTTCTCTAAGGAAAAATTAGTTCTTCTTTGGCTCCTCAATTTATGGACTGAATGAATTAATAAGTACAAGAAAACAACAGAAAACACAAATGGATCATAGGCTCCATGAAGCCGGGGTTTTGAAAAACTGAAAAAACATTTTATGAGTTCCAAAAACTTTACCATTTCTGTATATAAATGCAGATGCTCGCTATGTATACGAGAAATTTACAATAGATCCAATAAGTTATTTTGTAGCACACATATGAACTCTATGGTGTCCATGGGCTGAAGGTCGCACCTGATAACACAATTGTCCAACATATAAGGAAATAAAGAGGCCTAATCAACGCAATAATATCATAGTCAATTAGGTTATTATTTATCTTTTGGTTATCAACATATATTTCACATTTTAATATATCTGTTGGGTGGTGGACCGATGCTTTATTTGGTACTAAAAATAAATTTGCATTTTCATGATATTGTTTATTACATTATCTTTTGTTAATTTGAGTTTTTATTAACTAAATAGTTTGTAGTAAGGCGATACGGTCAGCATACCTACATCCACGTCAAATGTTAGGTTTGACGTCATGTATATCTCATACAATAGATTTCATGTTTGGTCCCATGTATGTCTCATACAAATGGTTTAGCCTTCATTTTTTGTAGACATCTAGACATTAGCATCGAGACACTTGTCATTTCTTACCTCAAATTTGCTAGAGATCATGTAAGTTCGTTGTACCTCATTTGTTCACAAGAGGACAAATTTAGCTTTTCATCTCACGGTGTGTAAAAAATACTCTCTCTCTCTCTCTCTCTCTCTCTCTCTCTCTCTCCCAATATAACATGTTTTGGCAAACTAATTCAGTTTGTCAAAATCTATTGTATCTGTGAACGAAGAGCGGAAGTATATGTTTAATGGTAGATGTCAATGACATCCACAATTCCATATATCCTCAAATTTTATTTCTTCGTAAGTCTCGTTTAGAATGGACGTTATGTGAAGTGTGTATATGTGATCTGCGCTAGGTGTGGTTGATTCTGCTTTTTTTTCAATGATCAAGTGTGTAAGTTTAATTTGCGTAGCATTTTGGACCAAATTTTAGTTTTTTTTTTGAAACGGGGGGAGGGGTCCGGAAGGACCCCGATGCTGCTTATATTAAAGGGGTGGAGTACAACTTACAAAGAGGACCAGAAAGAAATAGAAAATTACACACAGGTCCTAGATTTTTCCAAAGGAGACCCTGGAACAGAGAGAGCAAACGCAATCAAGTCTAGAGCATCTCCAAGCTCCTCCTCCACCACGATTCCGTCGTCGCCGAGCACAGTCAACTGCTTCACCACCGGGGACTTGGCCACTTGGGGTGGAGCAGCGAGAGCCAACCGCCTCGGAAGCAAAGATCCTCCATAAAGGCTTCATGGCCTGGAGGTAAAGCACCCTACACCGGCTGGCCGGTGAGAAGGGATGGAGCGGCAGCCCTACTGCCATGAAGACCAGCATCCAGGCGGATCCAAGCCGCCGCCGACGCGATGCTGATGAAGAGCTCCCAAGAAGATGGGGAGGCTGCCTTCCAGCCAAAGATGTTGACACCAAGTCTGCGTTGAATATCCTCGGGCGGCAAAGATCCGCGCCACCGAGACTGATACGTCGTCGTCGCCACCGCACAGACGCCAACAGCCATGCTCTCCACCTTCTCCCCCCGCCACCACGGCCGGCCAGAGGAGGGGAGAGGAACCGCTGCCACGCTTGCAGCATAGCTCCAGCACGAAGCCTTATTCGTGGAGGGGACAAAGGCACCGCACCACACCGCAGCAAGCTCCTTCCACCAGAGCACCACAACGAGCACCGCCGCCACCATCCGCTAGATCTGACTCGCTAGATCCAGCAGAAACCTCCCGGCATATCGCCACGACACGGCACAAAGCCAACACCTAGACCTACTAGAACTACTAGAACCTACATCTACAGAGGCAGTGCTCCTCCGCCGCCTCAAAGCGGGTGAGGGGATGGGAAGGGGGCGAGTGGAAGCCAGCTCAACCAAATTTTTAGTTAGTATGACCGAGATAAGTTGCAACAAGAAGCTACGTGCAAGACCGTTTTGTGCGCAATGCTGTCCATGCACCGATGCACCACGCCACCACGCATGTCTTGTTAGCAGGACAAGGAAAAAGCCAGCACCCACGCCTAGTGAGTTAACATAGTCAGCTGTAGACATACATAAACACGCATGAGACCGAGACGTGTCGACCATATATACTAAATCAGCCGCCAGCTGCCCATAGCTTTCGTTTCGACCCATCAAGGCGTTGCTTCTTCTGAGCAGAGACGTGTCACATCCTACTAATCACCACGATAACTGCAAGGTGCCCGCGCGCACGTACGATGGCATGGGCACGTACGCCGCGCGCCACGACCCTAATGTCTGGAGAGACTTAATAGCGGCGAGATTAAGGTGTGCGCAGGTTAATTGTGTGACGTCGATCGGGCAGGATTCACTCACCTAAGCTAAACTAACCTAACTTCCGTGGTGGTGTTGACAGGACCTGACGATTCTTTCTTCGTTCGCTGGTTGATGATCCGAGACGTACGGCGCCATCAACTCTGATGGCGAACTGTGCGGCTGCGGCGTCGCGCACGCACGCACGGCACGGCTGCGTCCTGGGGAAGCGACCGTGCGTGGTGGACGCCTACCATGCCGAACGGATCGTGCTGTTTGATCCTCATTGAAAACAAGCTTTTCGACAACTATTTGACGGACGAACGGCCCGCCGCCGCACAGTTCATCATACGGTGCTGCCAGTCTGGGATATAGCAACGCTGGTTCAATTTGGTCGTGAAAGTATTACTACCGATGCGTAATCTTCACAAAATCACGACTGTGCTGGATTTCATGTACGATTGCTTGTTGTGTCGGGAGGAGAGTCGATCGTAGAATTCGGGCAGTCGGCAGACCGGTAGGGCAGGGTTACGGATCGAGGAGCTTCGTTCTTTCCTTGTCATGGGGTCAATCATCAAATCGGGGAGGCAACTCAGCTCCGATGGATGGGCAGGAGGACGATGGAGGTATCGAGTCATGGGTGAAACGGACAGGACCTGCAGTGCAGGGGGGGTTGGTGTCGAGTAGAGGTCGCTCATGAGAATTGAGATGGCGGGTGCGGGGCGGGAGGTGAGGGGTGGTGTCACCTGACCTGATGCGTCAAGCGCCGATGGGGACCCGAATGGCATCCTCCCGGTTCACACGGCGCCACCCGCGGCCGCCGCGCGCGTGCCGAATAACCACCGCGCACGCAGGTGCCGCGCCGTCGTCTTGCGCTGCATCGCCGCGGATCCTGATTTGAAAATCGATCGGAACTGCGATCGCTACAGCGGATGGGATGGGAAGGGGGTATTATTTTGCTGGCGTCCCTCGATCGATCGGCATCTGTGGTCCAAAAAGCGTTCAGATACATTCTCCGTCAGCATGCACGAGTTACGTGTGAATTCCGAATAAATCATTTGCATGTATAGGTGTTCCCTACTAAGTATCAAATAAATGCAAAAAACATGACTATGCATCAACGTCAGTTCGGCTTACCAAGCCTTTTTTTCCGAGGGTCCGTGCTTCCGTGAACAATTCCCCTACGACAAGCGCCGCTGAATCTTAAGATCGTTGTGTGGCAAATTTTACGGTATCATCTACCCTCAGGGATGGAGGTTTCCGAGCGCCACGGCCTAGGCAAAAGATTGTGTACACTTTGTGGGATCCTGGAAACGAGGACCCACTATGGACACCTGCTCGGCTCTCCAGTTTTTATGGAGCTTCGTTCGAGAAGTTTTGGGGCCTGTCCGACAGGCCCAAGACCTCGAAGAGTTTTTCGAGTCTGAGGCAAACCTTACTGATATGGGTGTCGTCTCTTGTGGTTATTCTTTGCCCACGATGATCTGAACCATGTGGATGATTCGTAATAAAATGGTGGAAAATCCAATCCCGTCGTGCTTCTGAATTTATTTTCAAATTTCTTACTTTTCTATAGCTCTGGTAGCGCTATCTAGAGCACATGGAGTCTTTGGCCAACATCATTCAGAGTTTCAGACCTTGCTGGAGGTGGCTCGCCAGTATAGTGCATTTTTCGTGCGCCCATTACTAAACCGCCATATGATAGTCTCATCTGAGAGTGGTGCGGTCTCCATACGAGCTTGAATAAATTTCAAGGATTTAAGAGTGAACAGAAACCCTAATGATTCAGACAATCAAACTGTGATACTACTTTTTTTCAACAGGGCCTTCTACCTTTCGGCGCCTATTGGGACCGAAGCACGGAACGGATCAACGAACGAATGAGGCAACGAGCGATCGACATTCAACAGGGCCTTCTACCTTTCGGCGCCTATTGGGACATGAGCATTTTCTTTATCTTTTCCTATTGGGCCTTCTACCTGTTGGGCCAAAAATAGGATGGATGTTATTTCTTCTTTCTTCTCGCAGTGGATTCTTATTTTTTGCCATAGTAGACTGATACTAAAAGCTCCTCCCGGGAGTTTTGGAGTTTTCATCCCAGTCGTTTTGTAGACGACGTTTTTTTTCAAGTTAAACACAGTAATAGTCCCTATACTTGTTAGGCTAGCTCAATTTAGTGCCTATATTTGAAATTTGCTGAATTTTGTTCGTGTACTGGACTAAATTGGGTTTGATTTAGTCCAGTTTGATGTTTGTCGTTGAATTTGAGCTGACGCGGATGACACGTGGTCTGAAATCTTGCAAGAACACCCTCCCGTATCTGAGAAAATTGCAAAAAGAAGACCACAAATGTTAAAAATATAAGATTAGTTCCTGTACTTGTCCGGATGGCTCGATTTGGTCATGGTATTTGTCAATTGGACTCGATTTAGCCCAAGCACATGTTTGATGTCAAATTTGAGGTGATGCGGATGACACGTGAACGCATGTCCCACTTACAGGATGAGGAAACTAGTTGGCCTGAAAATTTGCAGAGACTTCCTCACGCATCTCGAACGTATATTTTCGCTCTAAGATATTTGCATTTACCCACTCTCCATCTAATCAATAAGACAACACTTCACACTATAGTATCCATTCAAATCAAGACTGTTTTATTTAAGAGGGAGGGAAAAGGAGGGAGTCGATAAAGAGGGAGGCAACGGTGACGATGATCACTAGGCCGGAACATGTAACGTTAATTCATAGATGGGAGATGACTTTGAAGCGACACTTGCAGCCATGGAAGTGTATCTTCTAGTTGTGGGAGGGGGTCCTGCAAGTTTTCACGTCAGCCGCTCTCCTGCAAGTGGGACCCACACCCCCGTTTGCGTCAGCTCATATTCGACAACAAATATGACTTTGAACTAAATCGAGTTCAATTAAAAAGTACACGGATTAAATTATACAAATTACGAGTATCAAGACTAAATCGAGTCAAACAAATGAGTATAGGGACTGCTATTATATCTAGCTTCAGTTGTGATATTTTTTGTAATTGTCTCAGATGCGGGAGTATTTTTGCAAGATTTCAGTCCACGTGTTATCCACGTCAGCTCAAATTCGACGGCAAACATCGAAGCGGACTAAATCAAACTCAATTCACAAGTATACGGACAAAATTTAGCAAATTCTGAGTACGAAGACTAAATCGAGTCAGACCGACAAGTATAGGGAGTGTCAGTGTATTTAACTTTTTTTTTCAACTGACAGGGTTTGTTCTTGTTTGTTTCAATTGGGATGGTTCTATGGGTGCCGTCAGCGATAACAACCTGTTTTTTTCAGGCTCTGCCAGCAATATCTTTAGCGTCTGGTGATGCTACCGTGGCTGTCCGCCTAGATTGTGGCGGTGGCTTTGCTGACATGCTTGAAGCTATTCCCAATCTCCATCATATGCGGCGCTCTACGCTTACAGTGATTCAAATTATTCTTTACAGTTCTTTGCCGACATTTCACTAGGTAAATCTTCGGTGTTGTCCATCATAGGCAGAGCTATGGTCGCGCAATAACAAAAAGTTTGGCTATGGCTCTGACGAAAAGACCGAGTCTTATGATTATGGTTGTAATTTTCGCTTCGTTTAGAGTTTTTCTATGTCCGTGGGTCTAGTTACCCCAATATATTGTAATCAGTAGTTACTTTTATCTAATATAAACCAGATTAGTTTTAAGAAAATTATTAAAAAAAACAGCCACATAGAAGGTCTCTCTGCTCGACAAGTATCGCCTTCACCTTCCGCTCGGACCACTCTGGGGTGTCTCCATGCTCGTCATGTGTCGCAAATAGAAGCAAAGTGAGATGAGAGTGAGAGAGAGACACAAGAGGATAAGAGGAGTACAAATTTTGCTTTTAGCTAGAGAAAAAATAAAAAGGTAATAATTTTTTCGTAACTTACTAGCCGTTTTTATGATTGTGTTCCCCATGTCGAGATCTCAAAGCTAGATTTCATGTTTAACTTTTTCCCATACTTCTAAAACTAGAATGAGTGTACTTGAAAGTACATTGATAATACCGATGTACTTGTACTTCGTGTGGTTAGAGTATATGTATTGCACTTGGAAGAAGGTGTGTGCTGCATTTGGGAGGGCACACAGATTATACTTGGAACTTTTCTTTTCCTTCTTTTTAAATTTATTTCATTTTTATGTTTTCCTTTTGTTGTATTTTTATATTAATCAAATGTTTATGTTATGGAAAAATATTACTCCCTCGATCCATAATAAGTGTCACTAATTTTGTATAATTTTGTACTAAATCAACACACTTATTATAGATCAGAGAGAGTAGTAATAGTATTTTCTTATTCAAATGCAATAAATATTTTATTGAAATGTCGCTTAAATTACATAGATTTTTATATTGAAAAAGTAAATGAGATAAAGGTTCTTACTGAAAAATCATTTGAGTGGGATAATTTTTTTATTGAAAACTTGTTCAAATAAGGTAATGTTTTCATTCAAAAATCTGTTTAAATAAGATAAATGTTCTTATTTCAAAATCCGTTCAAATAAGATAAATGGTTTTCATTAGTGTTTTTATTTAGCAGATGTGAATATTTAATTATTTATAACTCATTTTCTTCCATCAATATATATTAATGTAAATAACAAAAACAAGATAGTGAACAAAAAAATTAAAATTTACCCAAAATTATTTAGCAATAAAAAAGAAAAGAGTACATATTATCGGGCCGTATGAAGATAGCGCCTCAAGCCGGCTAGCTTTTACATTGAGCGGCAGATAAGCGCTCCTTGTTCTTATTGGGGGCTCCTATATGCCGCTTTTAGCTGCGCTGTGCGGGCGCAGCACACATGCTTCTCCCTTGCGGTGGTCTATTGGGCTACGGCCTGTTAGACTTTTCTTTTTTCTTTTTATTTTTCTGCTGTTATTTTATTCTTTTTTTGTTTTTCAAAATCGGATAGAAGTGTCCTAATATTAATCAAATTTTGAGCAAATTTAAATTCTATATATTTCTTAGTTTCATCTGTTTGAAATCATAAATCTTTTAAAAAAATAAGAAATTCAAAACCTGGACTATTTTCAATCTAAACATTTTCAAATTTAAATATTTTTAAATTTGAACATCTTTAAATCTGAATAATTTCAACATTGAACAATTTTCAAATTTGAAAAAAATCGAATCTAAATATTTTTAAATTAAAAAATGTGGATAACTTTCAAAATCTGAAAAAAAAAATCAAAATGGTAAAAATGTTGTAAGAAACCGAAAAATAAATCTAAAAAGAAAAAGGAAATAAAAACAGAAACTGAGAAAATCGCGTGCGTGCGGAGGGTGCGTGACGCGCGGTAACAACCAACCTGGTCAGTGTATAATATTTGCCATTATTATCAACCAATCCAACGCGGATCTAAAGGTAATGTATCCAACGCATAGCTTTCAAAGCCCATGAGGGTGGAAGTGCACAAGTATAAATCAAATTGGGCCTGGAATGTGGTATCTAAATTATGCCTTTTGTTTCTATCTGGGCCAAGGCCTCACATTCATTACCAAAGCCTTCGCTCCTCTAATTCGGTACTAATTGCCAAACTTGTTCCATTGCTTGATCTTCGATGGTTTCGAGAGGAAGCAGTGCCAATCTCTAGTTTTCGTGGTGGCCTTTCGTGGAAAGTGACGGAGAAGGTGGGGAAGTGGGGACGATGGAAGAAGACATAGATATTCTCGTGGCCTTTATATCCTCAATTTGAGTGGTGCCATATAATTAGACCAAAACTTCGAATGCTGACATAGCGCACAGTACAGATTTCCTCTTTTCCTGAGAGAGACGGGGATCGATCATGATTCATGAACCCTGTCAACTTGGTTCCAACTCGGATCAGATGACACAGCACTGGTCCCAAATGTGAAATATGTCCGGACCCCTCGACCCGTACACGCTTGGTGAGAGTCCGGCCCTCCGTGGCGCCAAGGGACGCCTCCTTGTCCTTGCTGCAAGTGCGAGCGATCCCCGTTCCATCCGCGGCGACCACCGGACACGACCACCAATTATTCGGCATTCCTCGCCTAAGAAGCTAGCTACGTCTGCTTATCTTGGGCTATTATTGTGACTCCGACGCATGCGCACGCATCAGCTAGGCCTAGTACAAGACCATTATCAACTAGTACCAACAACCGACGGTCAGCTCAGTCAGCCACGATCAACCTCCACCGCCGTCACGCCGAACATATCAGGATAACATCCCGCCGCATAAACTAGCTTATCCCTAAGCACATCACCACCGATCAGATCATCTCAAGCTCTCTCGTGATACATATCCTCAATGGAAACTTCTCCTCCCGATTTGGTGGTGGTGGTGGGGCCGCGTTTCTTTTCACCCGAGAGAGGCCATATCCGAATCTATCTCTTGTCCGTGAAGCCACCACGCAGCTAGCGGACGAGGAAGATAGACGGCGAGGGCATCTCCATCGGGCAGAGCCATGCGTTATCTCAAACCGGTTTGTTTTTGTCCGTTTAGGTCAGGTCCAGTCAATCTGGGTCCGTGGTTCGGCCTGTCCGGCCGACCGCGCACAGCGGCCCGACCTAATTGTCCGTCTTCCTTCCGCTGTTATCGGTTAACACCCTTCTAATGGGACGTTAATAGCGACGCAACGTCGGCTCTCAGCGCCAGCGGCTTCCCGCACGGCCAGCGTTTCCCGCCATCGTTTCCCGCGCGCGCCTTGCTTTTCGTGGCAAAAAAACTTCTCGCGGCGAGAAAAATTTCCACGTATCCCAGTCTGTTTTCCGCCTCCGCCGCGGTCTATAAAAGACGACCGTCGGCGCGGCAGAGACAACAAGACCCAAAGCAAGAGAAAACCAGCAATAGGAAAAGCTCCAGCAGCCATGCCTCGTCGCAAGATCGCCACGTGGTCCAAGATCCGGGAGATGTGCCACGTTCGCTACCCGAACGTGGAGGTCGACGAGGTCCACCTCGAGGCCATAGTGTTGGCCCGGCGCATGGGCGAGGCGCAGGTGCTAGCCTTCGAGAAGAAAGGCGAGATCGTCGAGTGTGCGCTGCAGCAGGTGGTGGGCAGCAACGGTGGCCGCTCAATGAGCGGTGACCAACGTACACCATGTTGCCGCCAAGGAGGAGGTGGCCAAGGAGGCGGCCATGACCAGGCTGGAGGAGGTGGTCAAGGAGGCTGCCAAGTCCGCCATCCGCGAGCTTCGCCACACAGCGACACGGAAGAGGCGCGGCGCGAGCACGTCGTCGACTCGGCGGTGTAGGAGGAGCGCGTGGCTCTGGCCGTGGAGGCGGCGGTCGCGTGGTATCTCGTCGACGCCGACGACACGGAGGAGGCGAAGGACGACAACGAGGAGGGGGAGGAGGTGGACCAGCTGGATGCGCCGCTCGCCGTCCCCGTGCAGATAGCGTTGTGGCCCCAATGGTGCTCCGATCCTGGCACCAGCTCCAGCTCCTTCTCCGACGGAACTGCTCGCCCAGCAGGAGGCGAGAGACCACTGGGCCACCGAGATGGCCAAGACCCTGGTGAACCGGGCGACAGAGGACCGACAGAAGCTGGAGGACGGAGCAGCGGCTCGCGGCCTTTCTTGCGGCCGTCTTCGCGAACGCGTCCAGCAGTGGCCATCTGGGCCGCTAGGGCGGCGCTCGACGGGGCCGGTGGCCGTGGCAACGGCGGCGAGTAGCCGCCGCTACCGCCCTCCCTCCACCATGCCGTCAGAATAGTCAGCACAGAAACATGAGCATGAGCAGCAGTAGCAGTAGCACCCTCCTAGTTAGTTTGAATGACCTTTTTATAACTGACATGACTTAATCTAATGAAAAACTATCGTTAAGTAATAATGTCTCTCTTACATATGGGCCGGGTGGCCAACGGGCACGACGTCCGCGCTGTCCACGTGTCTGGACTGACGCAACCGAGACTCAGATTAGATGTATGGATGGTTTGAGTCGGACGTGTTTCGTCGGATGGATCTGACCGTTGGGTATCGCACATGTCCCGCGCGTTCATGAGAATAGTTTCGGACACGAGCATACCGTTTGGGTCGGTCCGGCAGAGATGGGAATTCCCGCTATCGTGCAGCCGCTTTGGAGGGTGCGGACTGCGGACGGATAAAAAGGGTGTGGGCACGCACGCGTCGTCGTCGTCGGCCGCCGTGGGCTCTACTCTCGCCTACTTGCCCAAAGCATCCGACCTGGAAAGGGAAATGACGAGATAAGGATCGACGGGCTCGACGTCGACGCGAGTGACATTATTGGTGCGACGGCGAGCATGTGTGATGCGCGCGCGCGCGCTCTCTCTCTCTCTCTCTGTCGGGCGAGATATTCCCCCGAACAGGGAATCGTCCGCTCGTGATAATCTCTGCACTGGATTTTTAGAACCTTCCTTTTGGCCCCGGAGGATTGTTCGGTTCCTGTTGCGGTCTTCGTGGCTTTTTATACCGGCGGCCGGAATGAAGATGCCGGCCCGCCCCGACGCCGACCGCGGCGCTCCGCGTGCAACACGAACAGTGATAGCCAGGTGGGAATCGGATCCGGATTGAGACGAGGAAGCCAAGGGCGGTGTAGGGATCTTGCCAATGGTGATGAGTTCGGCGCTTCCTGATGAAATGATCTCGTTGTTTTCTATGTGTGGATGGAGCTGGCATCTTTCCCTTTCGGTTGTGTGCTGATGTTACGAACCTCTTCAGTTGACTGAAACGAGGTGATAATGGTGGCGGTGGTGCTAGTGCTTTTCCTGTTAAACCAGCTCACTAAGTATGTCTCTAAATCGGCAATTGGCTAGTTAAAATACAAGTTCCTGTCAAAATATATATGGTCAATCAGCCAATTGTTGTTGTATACAAATTGCAACTTCAAATTTGAAATTAACTAGCCAACTATCAATTCAGAGACATACGCGACCTGGTTAAATCCAACCAGATGCAAAATTGATTTAAACCAGATCTTAAAATATTTAGTAATATTAGGTTTTTTGTTGTAGTATATTGATTGTCCTGAGATACTCACGTGAGACGCACCCGTGCCGTATTTTTTTAAAAAAAATCAGCCAGTTAATATATTTTTGATCTGCGATGCACGCGTTTGACAAATAGTTTAACCGATTTGTCTATTTTACAAGAAGTCTAACTTATCTGCCTACACTGGACAAGTTGTATGACCCCTATGCTATTTACTCATAAAACCTTACTGCGATGTCATTGTTGCAGTCAATACTGATCATATTCCATTGCTGCGAGGGAGCTCTTCGAAGTCCAAACATGCCAAATTTTACAACAAATAAATCAATATACTAGGTTGGCAACTCGAGGAAGATACTGTATTCATGTATTGACATCTTGTCCATATCCATTGCCAAAAAAATCTTTCCTGTTCACTAGACACTAGCCACATCAATTTATCCTTCATGTTCAAATCACCTACCAGCCCGTTCACATGGATGCCAATGTCTATCTTGACACAATTTTGGTTGGAAAACTGGATTCCAAAGCATTTGACTTGCTAAAAATCGTTTGAAACACTGTTTTTAGGGCATGTACTATGGCAGACGCTTAAATGCAAAATAAAAAACCTAGAAATTTGGATTATGGGCTAAGCGCCTCGGCTCCCAGCGCGCGACACTAAGTTGGGTGACTGCGAGCGCTTATCAAACTCCCGTGCGATGGCAAAAAAGAATCCTAACTACCGATGTCTCAGTCTGCGTCGACGCTAGGGGAATCCCTAGATTAGACGGGATTTAGGCATAACGGCCAAGATAATCATCCTAACGTTCTGCTCTAAACATCTACGTAATACATGCCCTTAGCGTAAATTCTTGGCAATATTCTCCCCACTTGCTTTGTGTCTTCGTGCCAAAAACCAATGCACCACCCAAACAACTTAAGGAAATACAAATTCCCGTAGAAACCTGGTAGGGGAAACTTGGTAACCAACCAAACACACCAAAGATGGAGGTAGAATGAAATGATCATACTTAGCATTGTTTTGGCACTTCTACCAGACAGTTGGACTACAAGGGCTTGCTCACAGCACATGAATAGTAATTCCCCTATTTAATTGATAGTAGTATATGGAATTATAATTTAGTTTGTAAGAATTCTAAATAGTATGCGTTAAATTTAAGCAAATCTTAACCAAAACTTAAGAAATAGTCATTTCTCCATCAACTGCAACAAAAGGGGGTGATGGTGCTAGTTTTTTTCTTTCTCAATCCACACACGGGATTTCACATGTGAATATGTTGCCGATAAAACCTTACTGTCATGCTCTTGTTGCACAGTTAATAGTGATCATATTCCATTGCTGTGAAGGAGCTCTTCAAATACCAAACATACCAAAATTCATAAAACAGTCAATATATGTCTAGTTTGGCTTACTAAGGAAGACCCTGTATTTTTGTATTGACATTCTTGCCCATATTAATTGGCACAAAATCTTTCCTCTTCACTACACACTAGTGACATTCAATTTGTGATCCTCGACAGTCAAATCAACTAGCATCCCGTTGACATGGATGCCAATATCTATTTCGCACACAATTTTGGGTTAAAAACTAGATTCGAAAGCATTTGACTTGCTAGAAATCTTTGGAAACACTGTTTTTTTCCGAAAATAGGTTCATCTTCGTGCCTAAAACCATGCACCACCTATTGGTAGTACAACTTTCGGAAATACCAAGTTCTGACAAAAAACATGGTAGGAGAAACTTGGTAACCAACCAAACGCCCCAAGGATGGAGGCAAAATGAAATATTCATACTTAGCATTGGTTTAGCACTAATTCAACGTTACATTCTACTAGATAGTTGGACTACAAGGGCTTTCTCAGAACATATGAATAGTAATTCCCGTGATTACTTGTTATATGGAATTACAATGAAACTTGTAAGAATTCTAAATAATACGCATCAAATTTAAGCAAAGCTAAACTAAAACTTAAGACATAATCATTTCTCCGTCAATTAAGGAATATGTTGTAAATAGGAATTAGTATGTTTAGGTTACAAAGTAATGAATCTCTGTTGCAACTTGAAGTTTTCATTAGTTCAATAGAAGTTTTACAACTTAAAATTCAAGTTATCATTTTTTTTATAGTTTTAGATAATTAAATATTGTTTTCTCATGCTTTAATTTATTGAATAATATATGTGAATATTCGTTCTTCGATTTTACAAATATAATGTATACTTGAAGTGTAATTACTCTAATTCTATATCATAGAGTTTTTAACTTTGAGAAAGCAATGTAGGTTGCTTATCTTTTTATTTATTCTGTAGTTTCATCTTGGACACTTTATTTAGATTTTTTTACTTTGGACTCTAGGAATTAGAATTTTAGAACACATTTTTTATTTATTTTTGTTTAGAATGTCTAATACCTAGTGAAAACCTTACAACTTTGAATTATAAATACGCATTAAAAAGTTGTGGGTTTGTAACCCTCGAAACAGGCTTGTGACCCACTTTATAAATAAATCAACATCCAGATACAAACAACTTCCACCACAACACACAACCAGACGGAGCCAAAGAAAGAAAAACATGACAGTCCGTTGGGGCCTCAGCACAAGGTAGCCCAAAGAAAAAAATAATGAAAACAACAGAGCAAGTCTGGAGGCACGATGGATGCCTGGATCACGTGCGGTCAGGGCCGAGAAGGGGTGTCCTGCCGTCCTTAGAGCCCGGAGGGTGTCGTCCACATGCCCCCGATTTTGCTTCCTAGCTAGCGAGTACCATTGCTGCAGGTAGGCGAGAAAGGAGAAAATGGAATCAGAAGCACGGTTGGGGAAGATCCGCTCAATCACCATCTTGTTTCGCACATTCCATACGGTCCATGCAAGGGCCGCAAATACTAGCCAGAAGTGGCAGCGCCTTCTTCTAGCACGGTTTGCCTCAGTTTGCAAGAACTCCTTGAGATCCCCAAAGGCTTCCCGAACAAATCTACAAACAATCAGCCATAGTTCATGCGCTCAGATCACTGTAGAGCTTCGTTGGAAGACCCCAAGAGGAAGGTATGATGAGCACAACAACAAGTATTCCCTCAGAAAGAAACCAAGGTTATCGAACCAGTAGGAGGAAGGAAACGACTCAAAGGTGTTGCTAGCAACTTGGAAACCTGCACAACACAAACTCAAGACTTTGCCCCAATGAACAGTGAGGTTGTCAATCTCAACAGTTTGATGAAAACAAAGGATTAACTCTATGGTGTGGAAGGTAATAGTGGTTTGCAGAAAGTAAACAGTAACAGTGGAAGAAGTATTAATGATAAAGATTGGACCGGGGTCCATAGTTCACTAGAGGTGTTCTCCTTAAGATAAACAACATGGCATGCTAGGTAAACAAATTATAGAAGGGCAATTGACAGGACCGAGTAAGACATAACAATGCAATACTATACATTCATGATCTTATGAGATTTGATTGGACAATACAATAAGATACATAGACTGCCATCCAACTACATCTATGACTAGTAATCCACCTTCAGGTTATCATCCGAACCCCCTCCAGTATTAAGTTACAAGCAACGAATAACTGCTTTAAGCAAAGTGTGTAAGGTAAATAATCCACTTGTTCCATGAACAAGAGACCGTTGTTTTTCTCTAGTAGCAACAACACATCTACAACCTTAGAGATTTCTGTCACTTACCTAGATTAAATAGGCATGAACCCACTATCGAGGATAAATATTCCCTCTTGGAGTCACTAGCATCTACTTGGCCAAGGTAGCTACTAGAAACGGAGAGCATGCAAGATCACAAACAACACAGACATGATAGAATCAATAAGATAGAACCATTAACCAATCTGACATAGTAATTTCAATATCCATCGGATCCCTGCAAATACAACATGCATGAATAAAAATAGATGATCTTGATCATGAACGGAGCTCACAAGATCTAAACATGGAAGCACAAAGGAGGAGATACAACCATCTAGCTACTACATGGACCCATAGTCCAAGGTGGAACTACTCACGCTTCATACCGGAGGCTGGCATGATGATGAAGAAGGCCTCCGGGATGATCTCCCCTCCGGCAGGGTGCCGAGAAGAGCTTCAAATCCCCCGATCTAGGGACGATGGTGGCGGCGGCTACGAACTATTTCGTGGAAGATTGATCGGATACTTAGGGTTTTGGTATCAGGGCTTCTTATAGGCGAAGAGGTGAGGCAGGGGCACCCAGGGTGGCCGCACCCCCCAGGCGTGGGCTAGGCCTGGCCGCGCGGCCAGGGGGTGTGGCCCCTTGGTGGCTCTCCTCCGTATCGTATTCTGGCTCCATGTTGCCCATGGTAAAATATTGACTTTGGCTTTTGTCCCGTCCAATTCTGAGAATATTGATTTTCTGCGTTTTCTGGGACCAAAAACAGAAGAAAACAGGCAACTGACACTGTGGCATCTTGTTAACAGATTAGTCCCAGAAAACATATAAAAATACCTCAAAGTGTAGACAAAGCAAAGTATATACTAAACAAGCATGGAATATCAAAAATTATAGATACGTTTACGACGTATCAAGCATCCCCAAGCTTAACTCCTGCTCGTCTTCGAGTAGGTAAGTGATAAAAAAATAATTTTTTAGGTGACATGCACCATCAAAATCAAGATCACCATTTGCAAGCATTGAAAGCTGGGATCAAAGTACTCTAAACATGAGCATGAAAGAAGAAGTTTTAACAATAATACATAGTAACTATGATTGCAACATGAAAGGTTACAAAAAAACATTCATGAATAACATGCATTGAAAAACATTTGTTTGTTTCACATATATAAAACATAGCATAGTGGCATTCAGCTTTTCCCTCATGGAGTAGCAAAACATAAATGCATAGGACACCTTCAAAGTTCATAAGAGTGACTAGATACAAATAGTTCAAGAACAAGCAATATCAACAATATGAATCAATCAATAAGCTTTGGGACAATGCACATAGAACTAAGAATGGTAACTATGCTCTCTTAATTGGTGCCTAAGGATAGAAGGTGGAGACTCAATATAATGGTAGAAGAAAGGCCCTTCATAAAGGGGAGCAGCGATTTCAAGTCTCATAAAGAGCTTCCAAAAATTATGGTACCTGTTAGCTTTCAGCTCTCATTGCCCCTATCATAAGCATCTTGAAGTGAATAAGGTTAAAGTGAACAAACTATGGAGTATATGCTTGACAAAGTATAAGTTGGCAATCTCATGTCCCTGAATACGAGGGCCGCTCCTCATGCTACTCAACTTTAGTTACTTGCAAGTTCTTGTCATAGTAAGTACATGTGTATCATAGAGAACCGCCAACAGGGTACCCCTTGCACATGATTCATGAGCTATCCCATAATCAAAATGACAAGGCAAGCAGACAATGAGCATCTCAGCAATATCTTATTTACCATGGGAAAATGGTTCTTTTTTCTCTCTTTCCTCTTTTCAATATGTCTCTTTTTTATATATAATAAGAAAGCTTCATATATTGCTCATTATGGTGATGCTGCAAGTTTCCACCATGATTAGGCATGGCTTAGGCTAGCGGCCCAGGTGTTTCTCTAACACACATACATAACTCCATGGACTTACAAGCTTCCCTTTTATTTCACATCAACGACATCCATAAACAAAAGATCATGATAATCAACTGGGTACAATGTACAGGTGCAATGTTGAAAGTGTTCCCCATAAAAACATGGTTCTGCTGATTCCAACGTATAAGTGCAAGCATATACAACATAAATGACACAATGGTTCAAGTTTATTATGGGCAAGAAAAATAAAGTGTGCCATCAAGTTTGTGAGAGCTTTAATCACTAAGTTTCACATAACAAAATACTTTTTAATTGGAAGCTAGATGAAAACAAGAATGTACTTGGAATGGTGTAACACACCATGCATAGGAATTTATAGTGGACACTTGGGAATAACTTGGTTTTTGGGAGTTGGATGCATGAGTAGAGCTTACTCATACAAGTGGAGGCTAGCAAAAGACTGGGAGCGACCAACTAAGAGAGCAATAATGGCCATAATCATGTAGAGCGACAAAACATTACTAATCAAAGCATGAAGTGGTACTACAAGCCAATTACTAAATTATCATAGAGGCTAGGGTGACTGGTTCATAGTAATAACATGGTGTGAGCATGTGCCAAGTCAACCCAAACAAAGCATCAAAGGAGAATACCACAATACTATGCTTTTGTATACTAAAACAATGCATGATTCTTTCAAGGCACATTAAGCAATCCTAATTGTTTGGAACAAGTCATGTTACATCAATAATCACTAAGCATAAGGTCAAAATAACATCTAGCATGACATGATAAAGTCTAAGTCACAATCAAAGCAAGCTCCTCTTGTACTACTAAAGCAAGAAGTTCCTACTCCTTTCCAATACCAATCAACTTATTTGAAACAACACAACAAAAACGGGGGTCCAACCACTTTATTCAAGCAAAGTAAGCAAAAAAAAGCAAAAATGAAAACTAAGACGCTCCAAGAACAACACAACGGTGCATGAAACAATAAAAACGAAGTGTCTAAAAAGACCTGAGATTTTTATTGATGAAGAAGGGGATGCCTTGGACATCCCCAAGATTTGACGCTTGTACCTCTTGAATATTTATTGGGGTGAAACGGGGTGGCATCCCCAAGCTTGAGCTTTTTTCCATTCTTCATCTCATTATATCATTATTTCCTTACACCTGAAATTATTTCTTCATACAAGACTTCACACAATATTTATTAACAACATTAGGGTATTCAAAAGATAATAGACCTTTGGGTTTAGTTTTAAAACAAAAAATATTTCACTAAAGACACAATATACTGTAGCAATTCCCTCAAAAAGCTCAATTTCCCAAAAGGAACCCAAAAAGGAATCAATAAGAAGCAAATGCAAATGATGGCAGAAATCTGTCAAAATAGACCAGCAGGTAGAAACCCATTTTTTCGAAAACCTTCTGTTGCTCAAATAAAAAAGTGTTGATCTAAAGGAAGTTACCTAACAACCTGGGGGATTTATTCAGAAAATTACAGCTCAGTCGGACTTACGGAGATTTTACACGAATATTTACAGTGGAGCACAAAAATCTGTTTCGGGACAGCAACTTCCCAAATCTTACTTACCTCTCATTAGAGGTTATTCTTGGCACAAAAAGAATATAAAAAGGATAAGGAGCGGTTATTACAGCGGTAATAACTTTCAAGACTCAAGAAAACTTTTGGGTTATCTCTCAATAAGTACTTTTCTTTAACACCTTTTAGTTAGGCACAAGAAGCAAGAATCAAGTATTTTCAAATGAAGAAGCATTAACATCAAACCTTGCTTTCAAAGGAGGAGCAAAAGGCAACTTCTCTCTCCTTATGGGGAAGTGTTAAATACCTTTCTTGAATGGAAATTGATATTTAATGGTGTCTTCTTTCATATCAATGATGGCACCAACAAT
Organism: Avena insularis; assembly: GCA_023614405.1. Taxonomy (NCBI): domain Eukaryota; kingdom Viridiplantae; phylum Streptophyta; class Magnoliopsida; order Poales; family Poaceae; genus Avena; species Avena insularis. The sequence goes on from CM042685.1 coordinate 305,575,444, forward strand.
TCTAAGAAAAGGTCTTCCCAAAGTAATAGGACAAGAAGCATTGTATTGAACATCCAAAACATAGAAATAAATAGAGACATAAGCATTATTAACCATAATAATAACATCATTAACACTTCCCATGAGTTTCTTTTTAGCATTATCATCAAGTGGGACATATAAATAACAATATTCCAAAGGTGGCAAATCAAGCATTTCATAAATCTTTCTAGGCATAATAGAGACACTAGAACCAAGGTCACATGAAGCTTTGAGATCAAAGTCATTCACTTGCATATTAATGATGGGTTTCCCAATTATCTTCTACTTTCCTAGGAATAGAGGCTTTGTGTTTCAACTTTTCTTCCTTAATTTTAATAAGAGAATTTGTAATGTATTTGGTGAAAGCCACATTCATATCACTAGCATCAGGACTTCTAGCAAGCTTTTGTAGGAATATAATTACTTCAGAGATATTGCAACCATCAAGATCAAAATCAAACTTAGGATCACTAGTAGTAGACTCATTGGGTTTAGGGATTGTGGTAGGAGGAATATGGACTTCTTGTTGTTTGGTGATATCCATATTGGTGGTGGTATTTGTACACACACTATTGTTTCTAGCAATTTCAGCTTCTCTTTCCCACTTAGAATGTAGTTGAGCCAACAGTCTAACATTTTCATCAATAGTAACTTTTATGGCATGAGTATCAACAAATTTACTTTCCAAGGTTTCAGGTTTAGCAGCCATTTTATTAATCAAAGAGGATTGTGCTTCAGACAAAGAGGAAATACTTTTCTCAACATTCATGAGATTTTCCTCCACGGTTTTGTTTAAAGTGGTTTGTTTACAAAGTCTTTAAGCATGACTTCAAGTTTAGAGGGAGCACTTCTAGTATTGTTGTAGGAGTTTCCATATATTAGGAGGATAAGGCCTATAATTATTGTTGCTACCAAAATTATTCCTATAGGCATTGTTGTTGAAATTGTTGTTTCTAATGAAGTTCACATTAACTTGCTCTTCTTGAGCAACCAAAGAGGCTAAGGGAACATTATTAGGATCTATATGAGCTTTTCCATTAACAAGCATAGCCATGATAACATCAATCTTATCACTCAAAGAAGAGGTTTCTTCAACAGAATTTACCTTCTTACCATGTGGAGCTCTCTCAGTGTGCCATTCAAAATAATTAACCATCATATTATCAAGGAGCTTTGTTGCAGCTCCCAAGGTAATGGTCATAAAGGTACCTCCAACAGCTAAATCCAATAGGTTTCTTGAGGAGAAGTTTAAACCTACATAAAAAGTCTGGATAATCATCCAAGCAGTAAGTTCATGAGTGGGACAATTCTTTACCAAAGATTTCATTCTTTCCCAAGCTTGAGCAATATGTTCATTATCAAGTTGTTTAAATTTCATTATTTCACTTCTCATAGATATAATCTTAGCAGGAGGATAGTATTTTCCAATAAAAGCATTTTTGCACTTAATCCAAGAATCAATACTATTTCTAGGCAAGGATAGCAACCATTCTTTAGCTTTTCCTCTCAAGGAGAAAGGAAACAACTTGAGCTTAATAATATCTCCATCTACATCCTTATATTTTTGCATCTCAAAAAGTTCAACAAAGTTACTGAGGTGGACAGCATCATCATCAGAACTAGCACTAGAAAATTGCTCTTTCATCACAAGATTCAACAAAGCAGGCTTAATATCATAAAAGGTAGCATCAGGAGCAGGTGAAGCAATAGGTATACTTAGGAAATCATTGTTGTTTGTGATAGTGAAGTCGCCCAACTTAGTATTCTCAACAGAGTTCATTTTTGCAAAGGTGGAGCAAACACACCAACAACAACAACTAGAGCAGGAACTATTTTTTTTTAGTTTTTGATAAAAAAGGCAAACAAAACAAAGCAAAAGAAACTAAGCAAAACAAAAACAAAGTAGAGAAAGGTTGTGAAGGACTCCCCTTGTGAAGACGTCCTTATCCTCCCCGGTAACGGCGCCCGAAAATAGCTTGGTGCGCTCAGATCACTGTAGAGCTTCGTTGGGAGACCCCAAGAGGAAGGTATGATGAGCACAGCAGCAAGTATTCCCTCACAAAGAAACCAAGGTTATCGAACCAGTATGAGGAAGGAAACGACTCAAAGGTGTTGCTAGCAACTTGGAAACCAGCACAACACAAACTCAAGACTTTGCCCCAACGAACTGTGAGGTTGTCAATCTCACCGGTTTGCTGAAAACAAAGGATCAACTGTATGGTGTGGAAGGTAATAGTGGTTTATAGAAAGTAAATAGTAAAAGTGGAAGAAGTAAAAGGGTTTCGCAGCATAGTAAATCAAAAAAATTCTACGGATGCGAACGGGAAAGCCAAGATCTAATCTAGGAGATGCAATCAATGAGAGGGATATATGAGATCTTCATACCCTTGAAGAAATCGCACAGCGGAAACATTCAATATAACGTGGGTGGTGTAGTCGAACTAGCCTTCTCCTCCTCGCGATCCGATCCAACGCCGCAAGTGGCGATGCCTCCGAGAGATGCACACGTACGGCACCACGACGTCTCCTCCTTCCTCGGTCCAGCAAGTGGGGTGGAGAGATAGATTGGATCTACAGCACGACGGCGTGGTGTAAAGGTGGAGAGTTTACGGCAGGCTTCGCCACGCAATCGGAGAGAGAGAGAGATCTAGGCGGCTAGAGTTCAAGGAGGGGTGGGAGGAGGGTGCTCCCCTGCCCTATTTATATAGAGGGCTGGCCGGCCCCCTTGCCCCCTCCTCCAAGCCCTAGGGCGGCGGCCCCAAGGGTGGAGTGGGGGGCAAGTCTTCCCCCCCTTCTAGAAGGTCCCCTAGGGTTTCCCCTAGGGTTTTGGCCGGCTGGGCATATGGGGCCTTGTGCCCCTGGCCCAATCTTGACCAGGGCACTCCTCGTGAGCCCACGTATTCTCCGACAAGTGGGGCCACGTTGGTCCCACTCCGGAAGCTTCTAGAACCTTCCGATACAATACCGAATACTCCAAAACAATTCCGAAATCCAAAAACTGCTTTCCTTTATATGAATTTTATTCTTCGAACCATTCCGAAACCTCTCGTGATGTCCTGGATCTCATCCGAGACTCCGAAAAAAAATTCATAAACCAATTATCCATTCTATCCTAGCGTCGAGACACGTTAAGTGTGTGACCCTACGGGTTCGAGAATATGCAGACATGATCTTCTATCAATAATCAACAACGGGATCTAGAAACCCATATTGACTCCCACATATTCATCGATGATCATATCAGATGAACCACGATGCCAGGATTCAATTAATCCCATATATATATTTCCTTCGTCACGCGATATTTTACTTGCCCGAGATTCGATCGTTGGTATCGACATACCTAGTTCAATCTCGTTCACAACAAGTACTTTACTCGTTCCGTAATCCGATATCACGTTGTGATTAAATCCTTAACCACGTGCTTGCAAGCGGTGTTGATATCGATTACCGAGTGGGCCCGAAGTATATCTCTCCGACTCGGGAGGGACAAATACCATATCGATACATACAACCCAACAAGTACTTTCCGATCACCTGAGAGACACCTTTATGATCACCCTCTCATAGGATGACGTTTGATGACCTCAAAGCTTTCTTCCGATACTAGGGAGTTGCATTATCTCATGGTCTAAGGAATACAATATTTGACATAAGAAAAAGCTTCGCAAAGATGAACAGGATGACATGATCTAATTGCTCTGCTTGATTTGGGTTTGTCCATCATATCATTCTCCTAATGACATGATCTCATTATTAATCGACAACTCATGTCTATGGTTAGGAAACCTTAACCATCATTAATCAATGAGCTAGTCCATAGAGGCGTACTAGGGACACGGTGTTGTTCATAAACCACACAAGTATCAAAGTTTCCGCTTAATACAATTCTAGCATGAAATATAAACTTTATCATGAACAATAATTATAACAATAACATATTTATTATTGCCTCTAGGGCATAATTCTAACAGTCTCCCACTTGCACTAGAGTCAATAATCTAGTTTACATCTGGCAACAATCTAACACCCATGGCATTAAGGTGTTGATCATGTTTTGCTCGTGGAAGAGGTTTAGTCAACGGATCTGCGACATTCAGATCCGTATGTACTTTGCTAATCTTCAGATCTCCATCTGTTATATAATCTCGAATTATATGAAACTTGCGGTTGATGTGCTTGGTCTTTGGATGATATCTTGGTTCCTTAGCCAGTGCTATGGCGCCAGTGTTGTCACACAATATCTCCAGTGGGTCCAAGGCACTTGGAACCACACCAAGCTCAGTGATGAAGTTCCTGATCCAAACTCCTTCACTTGACGCTTTTGCAACAGCCATGTATTCCGCTTCTACTGTAGATCCCGCGATCACGCTTTGCTTGCAGCTTCTCCAGCTCACAGCTCCTCCATTTAAAATATAAACGTATCCTGTCTGAGATTTAGAATCATCCTTGTCGGTGTCGAAACTAGCATCGACGTAACCTTTTACGACGAGCTGCTCATCACCTCCATAGACCAAGAACATTTCTTTAGTCCTATTTAAATACTTTAGGATGTTCTTCATGGCTGTCCAGTGTTCCACTCCTAGATCACTTTGGTATCTGCCCGTCAAGCTAAGAGCATTGGACACATCTGGTCTAGTACACAGCATGGCATACATGATAGAACCTATGGCCGAGGCATATGGCACTTTGCTCATAGTTTCTATATCGTTTACCGTAGCCGGACACTAAGCCTTGCTCAATATCTTACCTGAAAACATGGGCAATGAACCTTTCTTTGCTTTATCCATTCTGAACCTTTTCAGAACTTTGTCTAGGTATGTACTTTGGCTTAAAGCTATTAGGCGTCTTTGTCTATCTCTATAGATTTTGATGCCTAATATATAAGCAGCTTCTCCTAGGTCTTTCATCAAAAAACATTTGTTTAAATAACTCTTCACATCGTTAAGCATATCAATGTCATTTCCAATAATCAATATGTCATCCACATATAGTACTAAAAATGTCACTGAGCTCCCACTCACTTTCTTGTAGATACAAGCTTCGTAGCAATTTGGAACAAATCCAAAGCTCTTGATCACTTGATCAAAACGAAGGTTCCAACTCCGAGATGCTTGCTTCAGTCCATAAATGGAACGCTGAAGTTTGCACACCTTATCAGCATCCTTAGGATCGACAAAACCTTCGGGCTGCATCATATACAACTCTTCATCAATGTTGCCATTGAGGAATGCGGTCTTGACATCCATTTGACATATTTCATAATCATGAAATGCAGCAATTGCTAATAAAATCCGAATGGACTTAAACATCGCTACGGGAGAGAAAGTCTCATTGTAGTCAACACCTTGAACTTGTCAAAAACCTTTCGCGACAAGTCGAGCTTTATAGACAGTAACATTACCATCCGCGTCCGTTTTCTTCATGAAAATCCATTTGCACTCAACGGCCTTTCGGTCGCTAGGAGGGTCCACCAAAGTCCATACTTGGTTTCCGCTCATGGATCCCTATTCGGATTTCATGGCCTCTAGCCATTTATCAGAGTCTGGGCTCATCATTGCTTCCTCATAGTTCGCAGGTTCATGGTCGTCTACCAACAAGACGGTTAAGACAGGGTTGCCGTACCATTCAGGAGTGGCACGTGACCTTGTCGACCTGCGACGTTCAGTAGCAGCATCGTTCTAAGCTTCATGATCCTCGTCATTAGCTTCCTCTATTGTTGGTGCAGACGGCACTGGAACAATTTCAGGTGTTGCGCTACTCTCCAACTCGAGAGAAGGTTCAATAACCTCGTCTAGCTCTACCTTCCTCCCACTCACTTCTTTCGAGAGAAACTCCTTCTCAAGAAAGGATATGTTCTTTGCAACAAACACTTTGCCTTCGGATCTATGGTAGAAGGTATATCCAATCGTTTCCTTAGGGTATCCTATGAAGACGCATTTCTCCGCTTTGGGTTCGAGCTTGTTCGGCATCAACTTCTTGACGTAAGCTTCGCATCCCCAAACTTTAAGAAATGACAACTTAGGTTTAGCACCAAACCATAGTTCATATGGTGTCGTCTCAACGGATTTAGATGGTGCCCTATTTAAAGTGAATGCAGCGATTTCTAATGCATAACCCCAAAATGATAACGGCAAATCTGTAAGAGACATCATTGATCGCACCATATCTAATAGAGTTTGATTCCGGCGTTCAGACACACCATTGCGCTATGGTGTTCCGGGTGGCGTGAGTTGCAAAACGATTCCGCTTGCTTTAAGATGCACGAGAAAATCATAACTCAAATATTCACCTCCACGATCAGATCGTAGAAATTTAATTTTCCTGTTACAATGGTTTTCCACTTCGTTCTAAAATTCTTTGAACTTTTCAAACGTTTCAGACTTATGTTTCATTAAATAGATATACCCATATCTACTTAAGTCATCAGTAAAAGTGAGAAAATAGCGATATCCACCGCGCGTCGAAACACTCATTGGTCCGCATACATCGGTATGTATGATTTCCAACAAGTCCGTTGCTCGCTCCATTATTCTGGAGAACGGGGTTTTGATCATCTTGCCCATGAGGCACGACTCGCACGTGTTAAATGATTCAAAATTAAGAGACTCCAAAAGTCCATCAGAATGGAGTTTCTTCATGCGTTTTACACCAATATGACCTAGACGGCAGTGCCACAAATAAGTTGAATTATCACTATCTACTTTGCATCTCTTAGCCTCAATGTTATGGATGTGTGCTTCATTGCTTTCGAGATTCAGAAGAAATAAACCATTCACAGCAGGTGCATGACCATAAAAGATGTTACTCATATAAATAGAACAACCATTATTCTCCGATTTAAATGAATAACCGTCTTGCAATAAACACGATCCAGATATAATGTCCATGCTCAACGCAGGCACATAATAACATTTATTAAGGTTTAAAACTAATCCCGAAGGTAAAACTAAGGAGAGCGTGCCGACGGCCATCACATCAACTCTTGATCCGTTGCCAACGCGCATCGTCACCTCATCCCTTGCTAGCCGCTCATTCCGTAGCTCTGTTTTGAGTTACAAATATTAGCAACCGAACCGAAGATCAAATACCCAGGCACTACAACGAGCGCTAGTAAGGTAAACATCAATAACATGTATATCAAATATACCTTTAATGGTGCCAGCCTTCTTGTCCGCTAAGTACTTCGGACAGTTGCGCTTCTAGTGACCCTTGTCCTTGCAATAGAAGCACTCAGTATTCGGCTTAGGTCCAGACTTGAGCTTCTTCTCAGCAGGGGCAACGCGCTTGCCGCTGCCTTTCTTGAAGGACTTCTTTGCACCCTTACCTTTCTTAAAGCTAGGGGGCTTGTTGACCATCAACACATGATTATCTTTCTTGATATCCACCTCCGCAGCTTTCAGCTTAGCGAAGAGCTCAGTGATCGTATCAGTGGAACCAATCTGATTGTGAGTAACTACAAAACCTTTGTAGCTAGGAGGGAGTGATTGCGAACTACATCAATCTTGAGCTCTTCCGAATCTTGCGCAGCTTGCTCAAGACGTTGAGTGTAGCCCGACATCTTAATGGCGTGCTCACTAACGGAACTCCCTTCCTCCATCTTGCAGTTAAAGAATTTCTCAGAGATCTCATATCTCTCAAAACGGGCCTGAGTCTGAAACATGGTTTTCAGTTCCTAAAGAATCTCAAACGGCCCGGCGAACTCCTCAAAACGATTTTAAAGGTCCGATTCCATAGCAAACAACATGGTGCTCTTAATCACACCACAATCATATTTGCGCGACTGATAAACAGCTTTTTCATCAGCCGGCGCATCAATAGCAGGGGCGTCACCTAGCGCTTTCTCAAGGACATAGTCCTTTTGTCCGCCAGCGAGAATGATTCTCAGATTGCGGAACCAGTTGGTGAAGTCAGACCCATTGTTCTTAAGCTTTTCTTTCTCAGCAAAAACGTTGAAGTTGAAGTTGGACTTAGCCATTTGATCTTCAAAATTTGCAAGTACAATTTAGACTATGTTCATGATAGTTCAACTTAATCAAATTACTAGATGAACTCCCACTAAATTCAACATCCCTCAAGTTGTTTAGTGAACATGATCCAAATTCACCACACCTAATCTGATCTTCACGAGAAGAGATGTGGTTTCAATGATGGACAACAAAGTGTCGATCATATCATTCATATGACTCATGCTTAACCTTTCGGTTCATGTGTTCTGAGGCCATGTCTGTACATGCTAGGCTCATCAAGTCAAACCCAAGTATTTCCGCGTGTGCAAAACTGGCTTGCACCCGTTGTATGTGAACGTAGAGTTTATAGCACCCGATCATCACGTGGTGCTTGAACACGACGAACTTTCGCAACGGTGCATACATGGGGAGAACACAATTTTATCTTGATCTTTAAGTGAGGAATCATCTTATAATGCTTCCGTCGCGATCTAAGCATAATACGATACATAAAAGGATAAACATCACGTGCATATAATTTTATGTGACATGGTATAGCCAATCTCCACGCAATGATCTCCATCTTGTGCGTGCCAGCATGATCTCCATCACTCCACCATGATTGCCTCCACCACGAATAACAACTACAACTATTGCTAACTACTTAGCGATAAAGTAAAGCTATTACATGGCGTATAAGAAGTTGACACACAGGTCATACACAATTATAAAGACAACCATATGGCTCCTGCCGGTTGTGTACTCATCGACATGCAAGTCGTGAAATATTACAAAACATGATCATTGCATACAACATACACATCATATCTTGGGCCATACCATATCACAGAAACACTCCCTGCAAAAACAAGTTAGACGCCTCTACTTTGTTGTTGCATGTTTTACGTGGCTTATGGGAGTAACAAGCTAAGAACGATTCTTACCTACGAAAAGCCACAACGGTGATATTATGGTTGCCAACATCCGGTGTAAATCCCATGACAACTATAGTGAGAGAAACTGGCATCCACCAGCCGCATGTGTGGAACAAGCCACACATCAAGTGTGGAGCCGGTCTCGTGAACGAGGTCGCGTAAAGTTGGTCGGGACCGCTTCGATCTCTGTTGGAGATATGCCCTAGAGGCAATAATAAATGTAGTTATTATTATATCTTTGTGCTTATGATAAATGTTTACATTCATGCTGTAATAGTATTAACAAGGAAACATTAATACTTGTGTGATTTGTAAACTTAAATTGAAGTCCCTAGTAAAGCCTCTATACTTCACTAGCTTGTTGGTTAATAAATGATTGTGGTTTACCTATCATGAACATTGAGATGTTATTAAAAACAAGATCATATCATTAGGAGAATGATATGGTGGACATACTCCTATAGATAAGCGTAGCATAAAGATCAAGTCATTTTAATAGTTCAATTGCTATATGCTTTCTGATACATAGTAACCTAATTCCTTCGACCATGAGATCATGCATATCACCTTTACCGGATGGATGCTTTGATGACATCAAACACCACACCGTAACTAGGTGGCTATAAAGGTGGCATTGAGTGTCCGGAAAGTATTGGTTGAGACACATGGATCAAGAGTGGGATTTGTCCATCCATATGACAGATAGATATACTCTGGGCCCTCTCGGAGAAATGTCATCCAATTAGCTTGCAAGCATGTGACTGGCTCACAAGGGATCACATATCACGGGAACGAGAAAAGAGTACTTATCGGTAACAATGTTGAACTAGGTATGCAGAGATACCGACGATCATAACCTCGGATAAGTAAACTATCGTGAGACAAAGGGAAATTGGTATCGTATGTAAGTGGTTCATTCGATCGCAAAGTAATTGTAGAAATATGTGGGAGCCATATGAATTTCCAGATTCCTCTATTGGTTATTGTTCGGAGAAGTGTCTCGAGCATGTCCGCATAATTCACGAACCGTAGGGAGACACACTTAAGGATTCGACGTTGTTTGAGTAGTTATGGAATGATGAGAAAGAGACCGAATGTTGTTCGGAGTCTCGAATGGGATTCAGGATATCACGAGGAGATCCGGAATGGTCCGGAGAATAAGATTCATATAAGGAAAGTCCTGTTTCGGAGTTGGGGAATGGTTCCGGTGTTTTCATCGGGAATGTTCTAGAAGGTTCCGGAATGTCCGGCACTCCGGAGGGGAAGGGTACATGAATGTGTTATACCAAGTTAGAATGATTGCATCATGTACTAAGTGTCATCGCTGAACAAAATAGAGGATTTAATCAAATCCTTGTTTGAAAAGTCAAACGCCAATTTGAAAGTCAAACGGCTATTTTTGGGAAGTGGAGAGGGAGGTGGAAACCGAGTTGGGGAGGAGTTCCTCCCCCCCATCGCCGGCCCACCTTGAAGCCGAGTTGGGGAGGGACTCCCCTCCCCTTTGCCGGCCCCTCCACCTATAAAAGGAGGGGCAGGGCTCCCCTCCAAGACACCCAACACCTCCACCTCTAAACCCTAGCCGCCGGCGCCGCCACCTCCTACTGTCGCCGCCGCCGCCCTAGGGCAAACCGCCGCCGCCGCCTAGCAACCCTAGCCGCCGGCCAAGCCTCCTCCTCGGCGTGTCTAAACTCTAGATCGTCGAGGGCTCTCTCATAGTCCACCATACTCGCTCTGGCTTAAGGCGAAGCCCTGCGAGATCTCCCCTCTACTTCCGCTACCACGCCGTTGTGCTGCCGGAATCGCGAGGAGAGTGCTACAACCTCCGCTGCCTGCTGGAACAAGGGAGAGGAAGGTCTTCATCAAGTACGAGCGATTGACCGATTGCGGAGCGCCACGGAAGGATCGCTCACGCGATCTTGAGATCGGGAAGAGTACGACTACATCACCCACGAGAATCCACTCTCGTTAAACACTTTGGAATCTTCAAGGGTGAGTTATTCCATCGACTCGTTGCTATAATCTAGTAGATAGATCTTGGCTTGTTTGTTTGTATGCGGTAGAAAAATTTTGTTTTCCATGCTACGAAACTCTACAGTGGTATCAGAGCCAAGTTTATATGTAGATCTGTTGCACGAGTAGAACACAATGGTCATTGTGGGCGTTGATGCTTTTATTATCGATTGCTTCTTGTGTACTTTGCATCTTGCGGGATGTTGGGATGAAGCGGCCCGGGCTAACCTTACATGACATCGTTCATGAGACTTGCTCCACGCTTGACATGCAACTTGTATTGCATAAGTGGCTTTATGGTGCCTGTTTCTCCTAGCATAGTTAAGATCCAATTTACAACGGGTAATTAACAATACTAGTATCAATGTTGTGGTTCATGTTCGTAAGTTAGAACGACACTTATTGAAAGCCCCAAACCACGTAAAACATGCAAAGAAGTTAGATACGTCTAACTTTGTTTTGCAGGGGTGTGCAATGATGTGATATGGCCATGATTGTGATTATATTTGATGTATGCAATGTTCCTTATTGTAAGTTGGCAACCGGCAGGAGCCATATGGTTGTCTTTAATTTATGTTAAGACCCGCGTGTCTATTCAATGTAGTTGTAATAGTTGAAGCCGATGGACGACAACCATGGAGAAGCGTCATTGACCTTGATGCAATGCCGGTGATGATGGAGATCATGTTCGTGCTTGAAGATGGAGATCGGAAGCACAAATAAGAAAGGCCATATCATATCACATATTATGAATTGCATGTGATGTTAATCCTTTATGCATCTTGTATTGCTTAGTAGACGACGGTAGCATTATAAGATGATCCCTCATGCACATGAATTTCAAGTCATAAAGTGTTCACCCTTGGTTAGCACCGTTGCTAAAGCTTGTTGTTTCGAAGCACCATGTGATGATCGGGTGTGTTAGATTCCGCAAGTGTATACAACGTGAGCAAGCCAGATTTGCTCATGCGGAAGCAAAGTTTTGATCTTGACGAGCCTAGCATGTACAGACATGGTCTCGGAACACGGATCACCGAAAGGTAAAGCATGAATCATATAGTAGATATGATGAACATGACGATTGTTCGCCATTGAAACTATATCAACTCTCGTGATGATCGGTGTTGATGTGGTGGATTTGGTTCGTGTGATCACTAAAACAATGTGAGGATATTTTTTTGAGTGGGAGTTCACCTAGATTAATTTAACAATTAATTAGAACTCAATTTGTCATAAACTTAGTCTAAACTATTGCAAATATGTTGTAGATCAATGGCGGCTCCTACCATCAATTTTAATGCATTCCTAGAGAAAGAAAAGTTGAAAAACAATGGAAGCAACTTCGCGGATTGGTTCCGCAATTTGAGGATTGTCCTCACAGCTGGTAATTTGACCTATGTGCTCGATGCACCGTTGGGTGACCCACCTGCAGCTGATGCTGCCGACGAAGTAAAGAATGTTTACCTCGCTCGGAAGACTCAAGATCCACGCTCAGTGTGCTATCTTGTATGGTTTAGAATCGAGCTCGTAAAAGGTTTGAGAATTTAGACCCACATGATATTGTCCGTGATCTCAAATTGATCTTTGAGACTCACGCGGCAATTGAGAGCTATGAGGCTTCTGAAAAGTTCTTTAACTGCAAGATGGAAGAGGGCAGCTCCGTCAATGAGCATGTGCTTAAGATGTCTGGGCATGCAAACAAACTTCAAAGCTTGGGTATAGTGATTCCTAATGCTTTGGGGATTTACCGTGTCCTCCAATCACTACCACCAGGTTACAAGAACTTTGTGATGAACTACAATATGCAAAACATGAACAAGCAGTTGCCAGAACTGTTTGCTATGTTGAAATCTGCAGAAGTGGAGATCAAGAAAGAGCATCAAGTGTTGATGGTCAATAAGACCACCAAATTCAAGAAAGGCAAGTCTAAGCAAAAGGGACACTTCAAGAAGGGTGGTAAGAAAGTTACCGCGCTGACGAAGAAGACCAGGGCTGGACCTAAGCCTGATACTGAGTGCTTTTATTGCAGGGAGAAGGTCACTGGAAGCGGAATTGCCCAAAGTACTTGGCGGATTTGAAGAACGGCAACATCAAGAAGAAAGGTATATCCGATATACATGTTATTGATGTGTATCTCACTAGTACTTGTAGTAGTGCCTGGGTATTTGATACTGGTTCGGTTGCTCATATTTGTAACTCGAAACAGGTGCTGCAGAATAAACGGAAGCTAGCTAAGAACAAGGTGACGATGCGCGTGGGAAATGGATCAAAGGTTGATGTGATCGCGGTCGGCACGCTACCCCTTCATCTACCATCGGGATTAGTTTTATACTTAAATAATTGTTATTTGGTGCCTGCGTTAAGCATGAACATTATATTGGGATCTTGTTTATTGCGAGATTGTTACTTGTTTAAGTCCGAGAATAATGGTTGTTCGATTTATATGAGTAATATGTTTTATGCACCTGCACCTTTGATAGATGGTCTATTCTTATTGAATCTCGATAGTGAAAATACACATATTAATAACATTGAGGCTAAACGTTTGAAATCAAGCGATAACTCGACCTATATGTGGCACTGTCGTCTTGGTCACATTGGAGTGAAGCGTATGAAGAAACTCCATTCCGATGGACTTCTCGAATCACTTGATTTCGAATCACTTGATAGATGCGAAGCATGTCTGATGGGTAAAATGACTAAGACTCCATTTTCTGGTATGATGGAGCGAGCTACGGACTTATTGGAAATCATACATACCGATGTGTGTGGTCCAATGAGTGTAGCATCGCCTTGGTTATCAAGTTATGTTCTTACCTTCACGGATGACTTGAGTAGATATGGGTATATCTATTTCATGAAACATAAGTCCGAAACTTTCGAGAAGTTTAAGGAATTTCAAAGTGAGGTAGAGAATCAACGTAACAAGAAGATTAAATTTCTACATTCTGATCGTGGAGGTGAATATCTAAGTTACGAGTTTGGCGAGCATTTGAAGAAATGCGGAATACTTTCACAATTGACACCGGCGGGAACATCACAGCGTAATGGTGTGTCCGAACGTCGTAATCGAACTCTCTTAGATATGGTTCGTTCTATGATGTCACTTATAGATTTACCGCTATCATTTTGGGGTTATGCATTAGAAACAGCCGCATTCACTTTAAATAGGGCACCATCTAAATCCGTTGAAACGACACCATATGAATTATGGTTTGGGAAGAAACCTAGATTGTCGTTCCTTAAAGTTTGGGGATGCGAAGCCTATGTAAAGAAGTTATAGCCGGACAAGCTTGAACCCAAAGCGGAAAAATGCGTCTTCATAGGATACCCGAAGGAAACTATTGGGTATACCTTCTATCATAGATCTGAAGGAAAAATCTTTGTTGCCAAGAATGGATCCTTTCTAGAGAAGGAATTTCTCTCGAAAGAAGTGACTGGAAGGAAAGTAGAACTCGACGAGGTTGTCGAACCTTCTCTCGAAATTGCGAGTAGCGGAACACCGGAAGAAGTCCCTGTGGTGCCTGCACCAATAAGAGAGGAAGCTAATGATGATGATCATGAAACTTCGGTTGTAGTTGCTACAGAGCCTCGCAGGTCAACGAGAACTCGTACCACTCTAGATTGGTATGATCCCGTTATGAGTGTCATGTTGGTGGACAACACCGATGACCTTGCGACATATGAGGAAGCGATGATGAGCCTAGATTCCAACAAATGGCAAGAATCCATGAAATCCGAGATTGGATCCATGTACGAAAACCAAGTATGGACTTTGGTGGACTTACCGGATGGCCAGAAGGCTGTCAAGAACAAATGGATTTTCAAGAAGAAAACATATGCTGATGGTAATGTTACTGTCTATAAAGCTCGACTTGTCGCAAAAGGGTTTCGACAAATTCAAGGAGTTGACTACGATGAGACTTTCTCACCAGTAGCGAAGCTAAAGTCTGTGAGGATTATGTTAGCAATCGCTGCATATTATGATTATGAGATATGGCAGATGGATGTCAAAACAGCATTCCTCAATGGAGACATTGATGAAGAGTTGTATATGATGCAACCCAAAGGTTTTGTCGATCCTAAAGATGCTAACAAGGTATGCAAACTTCAACGGTCCATCTATGGATTGAAGCAAGCATCCCGAAGTTGGAATCAACGTTTTGATAAGGTGATCAAAAGTTTTGGTTTTATACAAACTTATGGAGAAGCTTGTATTTACAAGAAAGTGAGTGGGAGCTCTGTAGCATTCTTAATACTATATGTAGATGACATATTGTTGATTGGGAATGATGTAGACCTTCTTAATAGTGTCAAGGAATATTTGAATAATAGTTTTCAATGAAGGATCTTGGCGAAGCAGCTTACATATTAGGCATAAAGATTTATAGAGATAGATCGAGACGCCTAATATCATTGTCACAAAGTACATATTTGGACAAAGTTCTAAAGAGGTTTGGAATGGAAGATAGCAAGAAAGGGTTCTTTCCCATGTTGCTCACGACCTTGAGTAAAACTCAAAGTCCGACATCGGCATGAAGATAGAGAAATGATGAGTAAGACTCTATGCCTCAGCCATAGGATCTCTAATGTATGCCATGCTATGTACTAGACCCGACATTGCATATGCCGTTAGTTTAACTAGCAGATATCAAAGTGATCCAGAGTGGATCATTGGACAGCGATCAAAACATCCTTAAGTACTTGAGAAGAACTAAGGATATGGTTCTTTCTTATGGAGGTGATGAACAGCTCGTTGTTAATGGTTACACCGATGCTAGTTGGAACACCGATCCGATGATTCTAAATCACAACTGGATAATATTTATTTTGAATGGTGCAGCGATTAGCTGGAGGAGTGCAAAGCAAAGCGTTGTGGCAAGATCTTCAACTGAATCGGAATACATGGCTGCTTCGGAGGCTTCACAAGAAGCGATATGGATGAAAGAGTTCATTACAGAGCTGGGTGTGGTTCCTAGTGCGCTGAACCCAATGTCTATCTACTGTGATAACATGGGTGCCATAGCCAATGCGCAAGAACCAAGGTCACACAAGAAGCTGAAGCACATCAAGCTACATTTTCACGCTATTCGAGAACATGTCCAAGATGGGGACATAAAGATTTGCAAAGTACACACAGATCTGAACATGTCCAAGATGGGGACATCAAGCTACGTTTTCACGCTATCCGTTGACTAAACCTCTCCCGAGGGCAAAACATGACCATCACCAAACTGCCATGGGTGTTCGGTATATTACCATGTAATCTAGATTAGATGACTCTAGTGCAAGTGGGAGACTGTTGGAGATATGCCCTAGAGGCAATAATAAATGTAGTTATTATTATATCTTTGTGCTTATGATAAATGTTTACATTCATGCTGTAATAGTATTAACAAGGAAACATTAATACTTGTGTGATTTGTAAACTTAAATTGAAGTCCCTAGTAAAGCCTCTATACTTCAATAGCTTGTTGGTTAATAAATGATTGTGGTTTCCCTATCATGAACATTGAGATGTTATTAACAACAAGATCATATCGTTAGGAGAATGATATGGTGGACATACTCCTATAGATAAGCGTAGCATAAAGATCAAGTCATTTTAATAGTTCAATTGCTATATGCTTTCTGATACATAGTAACCTAATTCCTTCGACCATGAGATCATGCATATCACCTTTACCGGATGGATGCTTTGATGACATCAAACACCACACCGTGAATCGGGTGGCTATAAAGGTGGCATTGAGTGTCCGAAAGTATTGGTTGAGACACATGGATCAAGAGTGGATTTGTCCATCCATATGATGATAGATATACTGGGCCCTCTCGGAGAAATGTCATCCAATTAGCTTGCAAGCATGTGACTGGCTCACAAGGGATCACATATCACGGGAACGAGAAAAGAGTACTTATCGGTAACAAGGTTGAACTAGGTATGCAGAGATACCGACGATCATAACCTCGGATAAGTAAACTATCGTGAGACAAAGGGAAATTGGTATCATATGTAAGTGGTTCATTCGATCGCAAAGTAATTGTAGAAATATGTGGGAGCCATATGAATTTCCAGATTCCTCTATTGGTTATTGTTCGGAGAAGTGTCTCGAGCATGTCCGCATAATTCACGAACCGTAGGGAGACACACTTAAGGATTCGACGTTGTTTGAGTAGTTATGGAATGATGAGAAAGAGACCAAATGTTGTTCGGAGTCTCGAATGGGATTCGGGATATCACGAGGAGATCCGGAATGGTCCGGAGAATAAGATTCATATAAGGAAAGTCCTGTTTCGGAGTTGGGGAATGGTTCCGGTGTTTTCATCTGAATGTTTTAGAAGGTTCCGAATGTCCCAGCACCGGAGGGAAGGGTACATGAATGTGTTATACCAAGTTGGAATGATTGCATCATGTACTAAGTTTCATCGCTGAACAAAATAGAGGATTTAATCAAATCCTTGTTTGAAAAGTCAAACGCCAATTTGAAAGTCAAACGGCTATTTTTGGGAAGTGGAGAGGGAGGTGGAAACCGAGTTGGGGAGGAGTTCCTCCCTCCCATCGCCAGCCCACCTTGAAGCCGAGTTGGGGAGGGACTCCCCTCCCCTTGGCCGGCCCCTCCACCTATAAAAGGAGGGGCAGGGCTCCCCTCCAAGACACCCAACACCTCCACCTCTAAACCCTAGCCGCGGGCCGCCACCTCCTAGCCGCCGCCTAGGGAGAACCACCGCCGCCTAGCAACCCTAGCCACGGCCAAGCCTCCTCGGCGTGTCTAAACCCTAGATCGTCGAGGGCTCTCATAGTCCACCATACTGCCCGATTAAGGTGAAGCTCGCGAGATCTCCCTCTACTTCCGGTACCACGCCACAGTCAGGAATCGTGAGGAGAGTGCTACAACCTCCTTTTCTTGGAACAAGGAGAGGAAGGTCTTCGCCGAAAATTTAACGCGGTGACCGATCAAGGGAGCGCCGAACGCAGCGCCGGAAGGATCGTCTACGCGATCTTGAGATCGGGAAGAGTACGACTACATCACCCACGAGAATCCGCTCTCGTTAAACACTTTGGAATCCTCGAGGGTGAGTTATTCCATCGACTCGTTTCTACAATCTAGTAGATAGATCTTGGCTTGTTTGTTTGTATGCGGTAGAAAAAATTTGTTTTCCATGCTACGAAACTCTACAATCTCACTATCCCGCGTCATAAGAAGTACACAACAAGAGGCTTGCAACAGAAAACATCAACGTCCGCAACAAGCATGTTGTGTTCTACTCGTGAAACACATCTACACATAGATCTAGCTCTGATACCACTGAAGGGTTTCGCAGCATAGTAAATCAAAAAAATTCTACGGATGCGAACGGGAAAGCCAAGATCTAATCTAGGAGATGCAATCAACGAGAGGGATAGATGAGATCTTCATACCCTTGAAGAAATTGCACAACAGAAACGTTCAACAGAACGTGGGTGATGTAGTCGAACTAGCCTTCTCCTCCTCGCGATCTGATCTGATCCAACGCCGCAAGTGGCGACGCCTCCGAGAGATGCACACGTACGGCACCGTGACGTCTCCTCCTTCCTCGGTCCAGCAAGTGGGGTGGAGAGATAGCTTGGATCTACAGCATGACGACGTGGTGTAAAGGTGGAGAGTTTCTGCGGCAAGGCTTCGCCTACGCGCAGTCGGGAGAGAGAGAGATCTGGAGGGCAGCAGGTAGGCGGCTAGGGTTCAAGGAGGGGTGGGAGGAGGGTGCGCCCCTGCCCTCTTTATATATAGGGCTGGCCGGCCCCCTGGCCCCCTCCTCCAAGCCCTAGGGCGGCGGCCCCAAGGGTGGAGTGGGGGGCAAGTCATCCCCCCCTTCTAGAAGGTCCCCTAGGGTTTCCCCTAGGGTTTTGGCTGGCTGGGCCTATGGAGCCTTGTGCCCTGGCCCAATGCGGCCATGGCACTCCCTCGTAGGCCCACGTACCCCTCCGACAAGTGGGGACACGTTGGTCCCACTCCGGAAGCTTCTAGAACCTTCCGGTACAATACCGAATACTCCGAAACAATTCTGAAATCCAAAAACTGCTTTCCTTTATATGAATCCTATTCTCCGGACCATTCCGGAACCTCTCGTGATGTCCTGGATCTCATCCGAGACTCCGAACAAAAACTCATAAACCAATTATCCATTATATCCTAGCGTCGAGACACGTTAAATGTGTGACCCTACGGGTTCGAGAATATGCAGACATGATCTTCTATCAATAATCAACAGCGGGATCTGGAAACCCATATTAACTCCCACATATTAATCGATTATCATATCGGATGAACCACGATTCCAGGATTCAATTAATCCCATATATATATTCCCTTCGTCACACGATATTTTACTTGCCCGAGATTCGATCGTTGGTATCGGCATACCTAGTTCAATCTTGTTCACAGCAAGTACTTTACTCGTTCCGTAATCCGATATCACTTTGTGATTAACTCCTTAACCACGTGCTTGCAAGTGGTGTTGATATAGATTACCGAGTGGGCCCGAAGTATATCTCTCCGACTCGGGAGGGACAAATCCCATCTCGATACATACAACCCAACAAGTACTTTCCGATCACCTGATAGACACCTTTATGATCACCCTCTCATAGGATGACGTTTGATGACCTCAAATCTTTCTTCCGATACCAGAGAGTTGCATTATCTCATGGTCTAAGGAATACAATATTTGACATAAGAAAAAGCTTCACAAAGATGAACACGATGACATGATCTAATTGCTCTGCTTGATTTGGGTCTGTCCATCATATCATTCTCCTAATGACATGATCTCATTATTAATCGATAACTCATGTCTATGGTTAGGAAACTTTAACCATCATTAATCAATGAGCTAGTCCATAGAGGCGTACTAGGGACACAGTGTTGTTCATAAACCACACAAGTATCAAAGTTTCCGCTTAATACAATTCTAGCATGGAATATAAACTTTACCATGAACAAGAATTATAACAATAACATCTTTATTATTGCCTCTAGGGCATAATTCCAACATTCTTCAATAGTAACTTTTATGGCATGAGTAGCAACAAAGTTACTTTCCAAGGTTTCAGGTTTAGCAGCCATTTTATTAATCAAAGAGGACTGTGCTTCAGACAAAAAGGAATTACTTTTCTCAACATTCATGAGCTTTTCCTCCACGGTTTTGTTTAAAGTGGTTTATTTACAAAGTCTTTAAGAATGACTTCAATTTTAGAGGTATCACTTCTATATTGTTGTAGGAGTTTCCATAGGTATTCCCATTATTAGGAGGATAAGGCCTATAATTATTGTTGCTACCAAAATTATTCCTATAGGCATTGTTGTTGAAATTGTTGTTTCTAATGAAGTTCACATCAACATGCTCTTCTTGAGCAACCAAAGAGGCTAAGGGAACATTATTAGGATCTATATGAGCTTTTCCATTAACAAGCATAGCCATGATAACATCAATCTTATCACTCAAAGAAGAGGTTTCTTCAACAGAATTTACCTTCTTACCATGTGGAGCTCTCTCAATGTGCCATTCAAAATAATTAACCATCATATTATCAAGGAGCTTTGTTGCAGCTCCCAAGGTAATGGTCATAAAGGTACCTCCAACAGCTGAATCCAATAGGTTTCTTGAGGAGAAGTTTAAACCTGCATAAAAAGTCTGGATAATCATCCAAGCAGTAAGTCCATGAGTGGGACAATTCTTTACCAAAGATTTCATTCTTTCCCAATCTTGAGCAATATGTTCATTATCAAGTTGTTTAAATTTCATTATTTCACTTCTCATAGATATAATCTTAGCAGGAGGATAGTATTTTCCAATAAAAGCATTTTTGCACTTAATCCAAGAATCAATACTATTTCTAGGCAAGGATAGCAACCATTCTTTAGCTTTTCCTCTCAAGGAGAAAGGAAAAAACTTGAGCTTAATAATATCTCCATCTACATCCTTATATTTTTGCATCTCAAAAAGTTCAACAAAGTTACTGAGGTGGGCAGCATCATCATCAGAACTAGCACCAGAAAATTGCTCTTTCATCACAAGATTCAACAAAGCAGACTTAATATCATAAAAGGTAGCATCAGGAGCAGGTGGAGCAATAGGTATACTTAGGAAATCATTGTTGTTTGTGATAGTGAAGTCACACAACTTAGTATTCTCAGCAGAGTTCATTTTTGCAAAGGTGGAGCAAACCAACAGCAACAACAACTAGAGCAGGAACTATTTTTTTAGTTTTTGATAAAAAGAGGCAAACAAAACAAAGCAAAAGAAACTAAGCAAAACAAAAACAAAGTAAAGAGAAAGGTTGTGAAGGACTCCCCTTGTGAAGACGTCCTTATCCTCCCCGGCAACGGTGCCAGAAAACAGCTTGGTGCGCTCAGATCACTGTAGAGCTTCGTTGGAAGACCCCAAGAGGAAGGTATGATGAGCACAACAACAAGTATTCCCTCACAAAGAAACCAAGGTTATCGAACCAGTATGAGGAAGGAAACGACTCAAAGGTGTTGCTAGAAACTTGGAAAACAGCACAACACAAACTCAAGACTTTGCCCCAACGAACTGTGAGGTTGTCAATCTCACCGGTTTGTTGAAAGCAAAGGATCAACTGTATGGTGTGGAAGGTAATAGTGGTTTATAGAAAGTAAACAGTAAAAGTGGAAGAAGTATCAATGGTAAAGATTGGACAGGGGTCCATAGTTCACTAGAGGTGTTCTCCTTAAGATAAACAACATGGCATGTTGTGTGAACAAAGTACAACAGGGAAATTGACAGGACTGAGCAAGGAATAAGAATGCAATACTATACATTCATGATTCTATGAGATTTGATTGGGTAATACAACAAGATACATAGGCCGCCATCCAACTGCATCTATGACTAGTAATCCACCTTCAGGTTATCATCCGACCCCCCCTCCATTATTAAGTTGCAAGCAACGGATAACTGCTTTAAGCAAAGTGTGTAAGGTAAACAATCCACTTGTTCCATGAACAAGAGACCGTTGTTTTCTCCCTAGTAGCAACATCACATCTACAACCTTAGAGGTTTCTGTCACTTCCCTAGATTAAATAGAGGCATGAACCCACTGTCGAGCATAAATACTCCCTCTTGGAGTCACTAGCATCTACTTGGCCAAGATAGCTACTAGAAACGGAGAGAATGCAAGATCACAAACAACACATACATGATAGAATCAATAAGATAGAACCATTAACCAATCTGACATAGTAATCTCAATATCCATCGGATCCCCGCAAACAAAACATGCATGAATACAAATAGATGATCTCGATCATGAACAGAGCTCATAAGATCTAAACATGGAAGCACAAAGGAGGAGATACAGCCATCTAGCTACTACATGGACCCGTAGTTCAAGTTGGAACTACTCACGCTTCATACCGGATGCTGGCATGATGATGAAGAAGGCCTCCGGGATGATCTCCCATTCGGCAGGGTGCCGAGAAAAGCTTCAGATCCCCCGATCTAGGGATGATGGTGGCGGCAGCTACGGATTGTATCGTGGAAGATTGATCGGGTACTTAGGGTTTTGGTATCAGGGGATTCTTATAGGTGAAGAGGCGTGGTAGGGGGGCACCCGGGGTGGCCACACCCCTCCCAGGCACGGGCTAGGCCTGGCCGCGCGGCCAGGGGGTGTGCCCCCTGGTGGCTCTCCTCTGTCTTGTATTCTGGCCCCGTGTTCCCCACGGTAAAATATTGACTTTGGCTTTTGTCCCGTCCAATTCCGGGAATAGTGATTTTCTGCCTTTTCTGGAATCAAAAACAAAATAAAACAGGCAACTGGCACTGTGGCATCTTGTTATTAGGTTAGTACCAGAAAACATATAAAAATACCTCAAAGTGTAGAAAAAGCAAAGCAAAGTAGATACTAAACAAGCATGGAACATAAAAAATTATAGATACATTTACGACGTATCAATAGTGCAAATGAACTGGGTGCATGTATCCGGTGTCCCACATAGTGGACACATGCCATTGCCAGGACCATTACGCTTAGCCACCTCAACTCCTGAGGGCAGGCGATCACAAAGAAGCTGCCAGACAAAGATACAGATACTAAGGGGATGGGGGCCTTCCAGACGGGTGTGGTCTATCCTAGCTCAGGGCCATTGAAGAGGGATATGTATGCCGTGCTAACCGAGAATTCTCCCGACGGGGTGAGACGCCATGAGACAGAGTCCTTCTCCTCAGAAGGGGAGTCTAGAAGAGAGGTCCTCAATCTCTAGTAATTCATAGCCTCAACCATGCTAAAGGTCTGGAGGAACAAGATGTTCTAATGTCCCTCTTGGAAGGTCTAGGCCACCATCATCGAGGGGGAGCGCTAATGCCAAACAAGGCGGGGAACTCCTCGCAAAGAGGGGAATCCAACAACCACGGGTCTAGCCATATACACACCTCCCTCTCGTCGCCAATACTAAAGGTGGCCTCCTATCGAATGAAATGCTTGATGTCCTGAATGGCTTGCTAGAATTGGGAGCCCTCACGATGCTCGCATGCTTATAGGGGCGTCCCCAGAGATATTTGGATTTCATAAGTTGCAGCCATATACCTCCATCGTACCTAAGGATACACCATATCATTTCAGCATCAAGGCCACATTAAAGCGACGCGAGTCAAGGATACCTATGCTCCCAATAATCTTGGGGGCACACATGTCCGCCATTTAACCATATGGTACTGATGGTGACCATCCCTAGCTTCCCTAAAGAACTGGGACAAATCTTTTGTAAAGTCCACATGGGTCCCCTTTGGTAGCAGGTACAACCCCATCTGGTACATAGGTAGGCTGGACATGCATGAGTTGATCAGGATCATCTTGCTTCCCTTTGTCGTGAGTGCATCTTGCTAGGTCTTAGCTTTCAACCAAACCCTCGTGACCAGGGACACAATCCTTTGATCAACACACGTGTCTCCCGAATGGGCATCCCTAGGTAGGTGATAGAGAAGTCAGCCAATTTACAGTTGAGGTTGTCAGCTGAAATGGCATGTACGCCCCCATATGTGGTTTTGGTAATTAATGACAATCTCTATGGACTAATGTATGAATTGAGTTTCACTTGTAGGTTTTGTCCATTGGCATCACTTGGGCCATGTGTTCGTCTCAAGGTTGAAAGATGAAGAGATGAATAAGGATAAGAAGAATTGTCCAAGGGCTTTGGGCCCATTGGAATCATGTTGAAGAAAGGAGGATTGATGAAGTGCAAGCTCAAGATGCACCATCTCTAGAAGATCTCATGCTTGAAGCTTGCCATCCTCGGAGATCATGGATTGATAAAGACAAGTTCAAGAAAGAGGACGCCCTATGTATGGGGGAGCAATTTACAAGTCTTCATCAAGCAAAAGTAATCAAGATCAATCAAGAAAGGTGTTCCATATTGATAAGGACAAGATGGTCTACATCAAGCTCAAGTGGATTGCTCAAGGCAAATGCATGATCTCAATAGGGTTTCTCTTTTGCCGGTCTCATGTTGTTAGTTGGGAGACCAGGTTTAGGATAGATAGCCATACTGTCAAGAGAGGCTCTTGAGCGGGTGACTCGATCACATCTTTTGGAGAGAGCTCAAACCTTTTCATACATAGCATCATCTTTCTTGGTTGTTGTTTGGTTCTTGTCCATGAGAGGATCTAGAGCTTGTGGATATCATCATAATAAGCTCTAGTTCATCAAATAAGGATTTCCCTTGCATATCTTATTGTGTATTTTGATCTTGCAAGTTTTCTGGCTCCGCACCTTGGGAGAATCTCACATATATATTCACGGTATTTTGTTAGATTTTATTCATCGTTATCTTTCCAACAAAATTGGTTTCATCTCGTTTGGAGTTTGGATGCAAAATTTATTGCAGTTTTGGTTTCTAAAATTTCCCTTGGAGGAAGTTCCAGCTCGCCACCGGTAGTACCGCTAGGGCATTTTTCCGCTGGTAGTACCGGTACTATTTTCGCTCATCCTGGGTTCGGCTCAGTAACTTCTATTTTTTGGTGAGTTCTATTTGGAGCAATCTTGGTCGGAAGTTTTGGCGGTAGTACAGTCCCTGTCGGAACTTTCGATGCACCGGCGATAGTACTGGCCATGCCAGTTTTTGTCTCTTCTACATCACAGTTTTTTGACCGTTGGCTGGGTGCCAGCGGTAGTTATGACCGCCCACCGGAAGTTCCGGCCAGGGTCGTAAGTGCCCAAACGGTCGGATCTGGGAGCCCTTTAAAAGGGGATCCTCTTCCCCTTCATGGGTAACGAGTTCTTTGGTTCATTTCTCTCTCTCCCTCCCTCTCTCCCACTCCTGCATTGTTGACCTTGAAGAGATTTTCCACTCCCCTTCCCCCTCCTATGGTTCTTGCATATTTTTGAGGGATTTGTGAGAGGATATCTAGATCTACAACCCCCACCAAACCAAATCCCTTCTTTGTGAAGGAATCCTTGGGATCTAGATCTTGGAGAGTTTTGTGTTCTCCTATTGTGTTCTTCCTTCCTTATTCCCCCAATAGATTTTGTAGCTTTGTTGGAATTTGGGAGTGAAGGACTTTCCTTTGCATTTGTTGCATAGGTTTGAGTTCTCCATAGAGATTCGACGAGTACAAACTTGTGATCTTGTTACTCTTGGGTTCTTGGAACCCTAGACAGTTGTGTGGTTGGTGTGCTGACTTCTTGAGGCCTCCATTGTGGAGTGGCCTCAAACTTGTAGACATTTGTGGCTTTGAGACTTTTGTGGCTTTGTTGTTGAGAGCCTCTAATTGGGTTGTAGAGATAGCCCCTTCCTTGTATGGGTTTGTGAACGCCCTCAAGTGTCCCTTAGTGGAGCCTTTGTGATGAGCTCACGGGAGAATAGGGTTGCGTGCCTTCGCATCTTGGGGTGAGGCCTTGTGTGGTGTTGGGTGAGCATCAAGCCACCACTCCTCCAGGTGAGACACTTGTGGCATTCAGAGAGCATTGCGCCATCGCACCTCTCCAACAGAGACGTAGCTTCTTTGGAAGTGAACTTCGGGATAAAAATCTTCATCTCCGCATCCATCAGTTATCTCTCAACCGAGACATTTACTTATGCAATTTATGTTTTGATAGCCATCATGCTTGAAGTATTTCATCTTACTATCACCTTGTTACTTGTATTTCTTAGCATAAGTTGTTGGTACACTTAGTTAAACCTAGTGGTTAGGTTTTGTGCTTCATAAATTAAACGTTAGTTTTATTTCGCATTTATTAGAGCCTAAATCGTAATAATTTTAAAAAGCCTATTCACCCCCTCTAGGCATCATCCTTTGCACTTTCATTAACTATGTGTTATCTGTTCTCATCTGAGTAGCCCAAGATCATAACCTCACTCTTATCGAAGTTGATCTTTAGGCCTGACATGGATTCAAAGCAGAGGAGCAGGAACTTGAGGTTGATGATGTCAAGATCCGAGCCCTGCATGATAATTATGGTATCGTCTGCATATTGGAGGTATTAAATACCACCTCCGGCGATAAGATTCCCAACCATGCCAGAGATGTGGTCAGTGATTTTGGCTCTATCCAAAATCTCAGTCAGGGTATCTACCCCCGAGTTAAACAGAAGGGGCGACATGGGGTCCCCTTGTCTTACTCCACGAGATGGTATAAATTAGGGACCAATATCCCCATTGACATTAATCATGGTATTTACACTCATAAAAAACTGCATGATCCATCATATTATTCTTTCATCAATTCCCCTCCTCTCTAGGACTAACCGAAGGAAAGCGCAGTCTAGACGGTCATATGACTTTTCGAAGTCCAACTTCAGAAACACTCCCTTCTGATGGATGGCATACCTTGACTTCAGTAATATTTCATGAAGAGCAAGCACACCATCATGAATCAAGTGTCCCTTCAGAAAGGCGAACTAGAGAGAGTGAGTTAGCTGTTTCATCACCAGAGTGAGCCTGAATGCACATACTTTTGCAAACATATGCTGGATGACGTTGATGACCTTAATCGATCTAAAATGGTTAATATCTATGCTCCTACTACTTTGGGATTAGGGTAATCACCCAAAAATTCAGCGGAGACATCACAAGAGTCTCATTATAGAACTCATGGTACATCCTCATGATGACCGGCTGTAGCTGGTCCTAGAAGGTTTGGAAGAACATGACCGGAAGACCATATGGCCCTAGGGTCGAGTTGGTTTCATGGATTTAAGCACACTGGCTACCTCCTCCGGGAGGAATGGGAGTGTGAGCTCCGCATTCTCGGCAAGGGTAACCGTTGCCTCCTCCGACCATAAATCTGGAGCCAACGAGATCCCAGAGCCCGGTGAGGCCGAGAACAACGCCTTATAGAAGGCACAAATATGGGAGGAGATCTCCCTCAGGTCCTCGATAAGGGAATCCCCCTCCCAGAGGCAGGGGATCATACATTTCCTCCTCCTACCATGCTCAATGGTGTGAAATAGGCCGTGTTCGACTCTCCTGGAGGATCCAGTTCTGGCGACTCCATTGTCACCAGAACGCCTCTTATCCCTTATAGATTTCCACAATGGAGGTCTTAGGGAAGTATCTATGGGACCAAGCATCAGCCGAGAGACCGACCTAATCAGCCTCTAGGTCTAGTGCCTGGATCTCCTAAAGTAGTGCTGCCTTCTAACCTCGTAGGGCATCCCCTAAGTTTTCCCCCAGCCTTGCATGAACTAGCGGCATAGCTTGGCATAGTGGTGCCAAACGTCCACCACACAGTACACATGAGGGGGGAGGCAGCGGCCTCCAGCCACTTTGCCCGAACTGCCTCCATGATCCGAGGCTTCTGAAGCCAAAAGGTCTCGAAGTTGAAGCGATTTAGGAGCGGTGACAGGCCTCCTCCTAATGGGAGGAGGAGGAGGGGTATGGTCAGACCTGAGCCTGGTGGCCGCCCGTAGGGAATACAACGGGAAGGCTAATTAACACTCTACCGACACGAAGACACGGTCTAGCATGTTGCGTATGGGATCGAGCTGCTTGTTGGTCCACGTATATCTCGCGCCCATCCGCATGATCTCTCTCGGTGATGCAGTCGTTAAACATAAGCATCCTACGAAGATCCATGTTCACTAAGCTCTTGTCATCCATGGAACGGATAATATTTAAGTCCCTAGCTACAAGAAACATGATATTAGTGTGTTCCACCTTCGACTTGAGCTCAAGCAAGAACTCAACAGATCGCCTATGGTCCGTGGGTCCATAGATAATGTTCACCTCCCATTTGAGGTGAGATTATCTGTGGTGAGTGCCATGCTCACAAAAAATTTCCCGTGGTCCATATCATCTACCTCAAAGGTATCCTACTTCACACCGAGGAGGATTCCTCCCGAGTGGCCATTTTTAGGTAGGCAGGACCAGATGAATTTGTGGCGGCTCAACCCTTCTAGATCAACAATGGAGAAGTCATGGCGAATAGTTTCTTGGAAGCCGACAATATCCGTCTCTCCCTAACGCAGGAACTCTTTGATCTGATGACGGCGGCCTTCGTTCCCGAACCCCATGATGTTCCAAATGAATGCTCGTATGGCTCGGAGGATGCTCATAGAGAATAAACAGTCCGGGGCCCCCATATTGGGGGCAGAATGGGCACGACTAGGGGGTTGGCGTTTCTAGTTTTCCTTGGGGGTCTCCAACATGGCCTCCCCGTAGGGGGTGCCCTATGGGGGTCTGACCTGTCATCAGGCGCAAGAGGTGGGCCCCTGCTGGATCCTGGCTCAGACGTCCTAGATCCTGCAAGAACTAGGGCCCGCTCCCGCTCCTGTGTGTCACACGCATGGGCCGCGACAATCGCTCGCTCATACCCCTCCCGAGCCTTAATGGCAGCAATCTGCGAGACGCGAGTACCCTTCTCACCACGGAAGACGATCCCACAGTCAGATGCAACCTCGCCCAGATGGGCCAACGGAAGTGAAGACAACACTGAGAACCTCGAACCGGATGGCAAAGAAGTACAAGGGTCAGGGGATGAGCGGCTCCGGACCCGTCAGACCCGCCTTGGAGCCAGCTAGGCGGGCGCTGTGAAGGGAGGATGACGGGGGTGGCTGGCGCAGGCTCCTGGTGTGACGCAGATGGTGCTAGCTACGGGGGTGTCGGGGTCGATCGTGTATGGCACCAGGGTCCGGCGTGTCGGGCGCCGGCGCATAACACACCACCCCCGAAGACCTCAGGGAGGGGTGGGCGCAAATCTCCATCCCCACACTTCCTAAGGTCTCCTCCGGAGACGACTAAGAGGTCTGCGCAAACTTAATGGTCACCTCTCTAATTTATTATTATCAAATCAAACTTTGCGAAAAATAATCTGTTGATTATATGCGATTACATGTACCTGCCAATGCTGTGAGGGAAATCAATGGCACTCTTCCCGTCCAGCCCCTCTAGATCTATGAAACCACAGAGCAGGACTTCATCTCGGAGCCTTTATATGGAGGCGCCCACAGATGGAGGCCGGAGCAGGACGCCACGAGGCAAGCAGAGAAGTGCGAGCTCCTCCGTCCCCTCCGACCAGCGCCGCCGCCTATAACGACCACTTCACGTGCCCTATCCTTCTCCCCCCCCCCCCCCCTTTTGTCCGTCTCCTAAACCACCACACACATGGACGCCAAGAAGAAGTCGCCGCCCACCCCCGCAGCCGCCGGAGCCGCGCCGGCGGCGGCGAACGGGTACTTCAGCTCCGTCTTCTCCGCGTCCCCTGCGGTACTTCCTCCTGTCTTCACCCCTTTTTACCGTTAGGTTCTAGTCTCGTTGAGAATTGATGACGATCTATTTACCGTTAGGTTCTAGTCTCGTTGAGAATTGGCGATGTGGTTCGGCAATTGTGGTACCTCGTAATTTCCGAAGCGATTATTCCTTGTTTTCTTTTCATTTTCAGTTCATTACGTGGATGCTTTTAGGGAAATTTTCGTGATCGAGGAGATTTTAGGTTTCTGCAAAATCTTTGCGGGTATTACCTGTGATAACGCTGCTTCTGTTTTACTTAAAGGCAAATCCAAGAGACGCGAGGCAGACGGACCTGTACACGATGCTGAACAAGCAGAACCCCAAAGGGCAGAGTGGTGGGGGCATTGCAGGTAGTTGTGGGATCTCCTGTCTATTCCGGCATTGCTGGACATATAATGTTACATTTGTGAACACGATAGAAGGATAAAAGTATTCCAAAGCACTAGATGGCTTTAACTGTTTATGCGATTGCTCGTGCCGTCATGGGCAACTTGGTTTTGAAATAGCCGATGGGCAAGTCCAACACCAAAGCACTATTATCTCTGAACAATAATTGCTCTCTCGCTCCCTGCCTCCTGTTGTTCTGCTTTTATTGATGCAACTTTGGGTAGGAATTGTGTCATTTATATGTGGAACAACAGTGAATTAACAGCAATTTTTTTAATTCGGTTTCCAGATGGCAAATCCCAAGTCAGTCCTACTAAAGGTTGCGTTGCATACAAAGATGGAAAACAGTTTTATCCAAACGAGTCCTCAGAGTCACCTTATTTTGGGTCATCTGTGCATTATGGCGGACGAGACTTCTATGACAGCTCGTCTATCAAGCAAGCCAACGAACCATCAAGAAATGTACGTTCAAATTGCATTGCGAATAATCCAGTTCTTGTGTCATTTATGTTTGAATGCTTACACATTTATAATCCAGTATAAGGAGGACAATCCGGATGGCTCCCTGGCAACCAGAGGTGATTGGTGGCAAGGTATGCCATTTACTGCTCGTTTCGATATTATCTGAAAAATATGAAACACATACGACTGACTATGACTACTGTCAGGTTCGCTTTACTACTGAATAAGTTGCCGATGACTCTCCTATTGTTAACAAGGTACATACAACTATTCACTTTATATTGATAATCCCTTGTTTTATTGTTTGATTCCTCTCAGTTTTATACCTTTTGTGCTGTGTGTGTGCTAGCTATGTTTGCATCATATTGTTTCCAGTTTGAGTAGGGGTAGGTGGACAACAGCATCTGATAGTGTAGTTAATAAATTATTATCCATGTTTCAGCCTATAGGCAACTTATAACTATTCTCTGTCAAAAAAATTAAAACTACTTTTCTCTGCGGGAGCAGCTCACAAGGATGCTCTGCATTTTTTTCAAACTAGTTGTAACAGAGGGCTGATTGCTTCGTCTTTTTGTACAAACACGATCTCTGTTTATGTAACATGGGATCTGTTAACTTGTGAAGCAGCAATCTACTGAACTACTGAAGCTCGTTTAGCTTTTCAATCTATTGGGGTCTTACCTTAGTCATGACTCATAAGCTCACATACGTAAGAGCTTTTAAAAATATTCTTGATTTTGTTTGTGTCGTTTTCACAGTTCTGGTGTTTAAAATTAGGTCCTGAAATCTACACAAGATTTACTTGTCAGTTGTCACATCTACACAACTGTAGCGTTTGACATTGATAGCTTACCTGTCATGAACTCAGGAGTTCAGGTAATCACTAGAATTATCTAACGACCTTCTAACTAGTCATGTCAATATTAGTGTAGTCGCGTGACCTAGCAATCAGTCATGAGTGGTATCATATCATATATTTAAGATGTGAAGTATCATGTGTTAATCATTTAATGTCTTAGCATTTATCTTATGTTCATCATGACACGAACTTACTATTTGCTGAGAGGTGGCAATGGTTAACCCCCCAACGCATTTCTTAATCCCCTTCACATGGCAACGTTCATATAGGCTTGTGCACTATTTGGTCTTTTTCACATATAGGTCACCAACCGTAGTTTTTCAGGTCTCCATTACCAGAAACTATAAACTGAAAATTGTTGGAACTCCTAAAACTATATGCAGGATGTTTGCAATTTTTGAACTCATAGATTCTTATTTAATACTGAGCTATGATAATCGTCCTGCAACCTCTGTTATTCGTAACTTGCTATGATCATCCACCTGGAACCTGTGTTACTTTCAGTGCATTATCGGCTTCATCCTTTACTGATATCAAATCAACTGGTTGTTCTGTCTCAGGAATAAAAAGGAGGCAGGTCAGAGATGATATGTTGTAGAGTTGACCTGAGTCATCAGGCATAAAAAGGTCATAGTGGAACTACATCTGTTATGTCGGTGGAGGCAATATTTAGATGCATCATCCCACCTGGACAGATGTAGGCTTGTCATGTTTCTTTTTCTTTCTTTTCTTCTGCCGTCGTTACCTATCTAGTGCTGAAATGTATTGACGACTGGTACGGTATCAGCAAGTAGGTCCTGCAGAAAAGTTGCTGCTATTTTGCAACTGTCTAGATCACTTGCTGTATGCGTCATGTATCCTTGTTCGTGGTATATTTTGGGAATATTTGGATTTGCACATCAGTTCCCAGTCTGGTACTTGTGAATCATGTTATGAATTGAGTGCATCGCAGCACTAAAATTTAATGGGCCCTTGGGCCTTGCTGCAATGCGAAAGTATTAATATAGTCACATGGATGGTAAATGCATGAATGTCCCTCGAGGCTTTGTGTCTTTATTTGGATATATACTTGTGAAGCCATAGATGAATGGCTGATTGGGGTTCATGCTCAATCCGTGGGGAGGCCTACTCATGGAGGCACACCCTAATAAACTGCGTGGTTGTGTGACTTGTTTGGGCCCTGGGCCCTGGCAGATGAAGGGTTTACTGAACACGGTGTCTTTTTTTTTATCATGGAGTCATTGTCAAGAGATTTTTTGATGGAATTGTAGTTCATTTGTGTTCAAGACTGTAGTTCGTTTGTGTTCTTTTCATACCAAATGTTCCAAATGATGTACACTGTCTTTTTTGTTTTCATGCATCTTGCCTCTTCGAATTTGGTCCACCATCTGGAAACAGTTCTTGAACTCCTGGCAACCTGAGCCATCTGGGGGTGGGACATCTAGAACTGATTCCGACCTCCTTGGCGAAGGCGCTTTGCAAAGCTAAATGGGGTCAACCTGTCTCCAACACTTGGTCGAACAAGCTGCAGCAATCGCCATGAGGTCAACCTCTTTTACTGAATCTGTCAGCAGTCCAATTACGGTTTTGGAGAAAAAAAGCCATATAGAAGTTTTCACTTTCCCTTTAGCCCTGACTTTCCAAACAAAGTCCAGATCAGGTTGCAGGTACGTCCCGTGGAATTGGGCCTCATATGATGAACTGATGAAGTAGGATCCATCTACTACCAGGTTCCAGTTATTGGAGTCATTCGTAGCGCTTAACTGAACCTGCTGAATCATCGACCAGAGCCCTACAAATTGGTCAAGCTGGTGCTCTGTGTAGATCCTTTGCAAACCTCTCATCCATCCATTGTTTCCCATTGCATCCTGTAATTAAGTCTAACGCGCCTAGAATGAGAGGAGTTTTATAAGACGTCTTTCAAACCGTGACAGAGGGAGTAATGTTTACACCCAGCGTCTGCATAACTAAGATGCACACAGCCACACAAATGACAGAACTAGGGAATAAAAAGTAGACAAGCATTACAAAAAAACACTATTGAAATAATTGTCTTCAATCTAAGGTAGATCATCTTTAAATCACACGGCCA
Source organism: Avena insularis (assembly GCA_023614405.1). Lineage (NCBI taxonomy): Eukaryota > Viridiplantae > Streptophyta > Magnoliopsida > Poales > Poaceae > Avena > Avena insularis. Next base: position 305,608,881 of record CM042685.1, read on the forward strand.
TCCATGTCGGGATAAAATATCTCTCGCTGTGTCTTCCAATCGCGTACATCCCTTCACAAATAAGTCGCGAAACTCTACGAGTTGGAGAATAGTCCATGATCGGAGAATAGCGGTGGCTCGATAAATAACCTACAGAGAAGAAGACATAATGTTATTAAAAATCTTGTCATTTCTACAAAGCCATAGCGACCATATAATGGCAAGCGCTCCCACCCTAAACAAAGTTTTATACTTATCAACAATTCCATGCAACCAATTACCAAAAACATTGGTTACTGAACATGGAGGAGATAAACCATAAGCTATTCAGATGAATGACCATATAGAGCGAGCAAATTTGCAATGGAAGAATAAATGACGAATTGTCTCATCGTGATGACAAAAAACGCATTGTGTACTTCCATGCCAATTCCTTTTTACAAGATTATCTTTTGTTAGAATTAAACCTTTACGTAGATACCATGCAAATATCTTCGTCTTAAGGGGTATTTTTATTTTCTAAATTTTACTATTATCATCGACCGAGATATCAGGTTGAACCAAAGCTCTATATAGTGAGCCAACAGAAAATTTACCATTTTTTAGTAATTTCCATTTGAACACGTCAACACCGTCCGACAATTGTATCGTGAATAATCGTAATAGTAGATTGTTCTAAGATACCAGTCGAGGACCAATGAGACTTCTTCTGAAAGACACGTTAGGAGGGTTATCTTTCATCACTGTGGAAATTATATTTCCTTTGTGTCTAACAATCGAATATAGAGCTGGATATTATTCGCGAAGAGTAGTTTGGCCAAGCCACTTATCTTCCGAAAACCTAATCTGTGATCCATCCTTAATCTCGAAAGCATCAAAACAAAAGAAATGTTTTTTGGTGGCCATAAGACCCGTCCAAAAATGTGAATCACCGGGTTTTCAAACCACTTGAGACACATCTTTGGACCCTACGTATTTCCTCCATAACATGGTTTGTCAAACACCATCTTCTATAAGTAGTTTAAAAATCCATTTCCCCACAAGCGCGGTGTTTATGACTTACAAATCGTGTATGCCCAGTCCACCGTACTCCTTCGGGCGGCAAACCACATTCCATCTGGCCAATCGATACTTATTTTTCTCACTATCCCCTTGCCAAAAGAATCTTGAACGGAAATAATCCAATTTGTTCAGGACACCTTTTGATAATCGGAAAAGCGAGATCATATACAGTACCATGTTAGTAAGTACTAAATTTATGAGTACTAGTCTTCCACCAAGGGATAAAAATTTGTCTTTCCAACTATTAAGACGTTTTTGTAGTCTTTTCTGAACAAGTTCCCATTCCGCAATTGTGAGACGCCGATAATGAATTGGTATTTCCAAATAGTTGATTGGAAATTGCCCCTGACTATAGTCGAAAAGTTCAGCATATAGGTGGGCCTCGCCAAAATAATACAAATCACTCTTATGGAAGTTAATTTTAAGTCCAGATAGATGCTCGAATGCTGATAAAATTAATTTCAGATTCTTAGTCTTCTGCAGATCATATTCCATAAGAAGGATTGTGTCATCAGCGTATTGAAGGATAGAGAGTCCACCATCAATAAGATGTGGAACTAATCCTTCAATTTGACCATCGGTCTTTGCTCTCTCAATAAGGATGACCAACATATCAACCACTATATTAAATAGTAAAGGCGATAATGGATCCCCTTGTCTTAGTCCTTTCTTGGTCTGGAAGTATTTGCCAGTATCTTTATTTACTTTAATGGCAACACTATACCCAGACATAAACGATTGAATGAGAGCGCACCACTCCTCAGAAAAATCTTTCATGCAGAGTGTTAGTGATGACCCCAAGTATAGGGGGTGTATCGTAATACTTTCGATAAATAGGAGTATCGATCCGAACGAGGAGCAGAAGGTGCTGAACAGTGGTATGGAGCAGGAAATCCCTGTGAATACTTATCAAACGGATTTTTAGGTTTTTTTTGATAAGGCAACAAAACAAAGTGCAAGTAACAAAGGTAACGAACAAACGGAGCAAGTGGTCCAATCCTTTCTTAGCAAAGGACAAGCCGGTGGAAATACTTATAAGGACCAAACGTTCTCGAGGACACATGGGAATTCTGTCACGTGCTTTCGCTTCGAATAGCTGAGTACTCTTCTTTGGTGTTTGTAAGTGTTGTGTGGGTGAACCTGTGCTAACATACCGCCCTTCCTATGACTAGTACATACTTGTGATTAAACCCCTTACAAACATCCATAACTACAGGTTAGAAGATATAAATCTAACCATAGCCTTAAACTCTGAGATCCTACACTCCCTTGTGCAAAGGTGTCCTAACGGGGGTTCAGGTTTCTGTCACTCCGACAACCCCACGATTAGTAGCCAAATACACAATGCATCCCCCTAGGCCCATAAATGGTGAAGTGTCATGTAGTCGACTTCACATGACACCACTAGAAGAATAGCACCACAACTTAAATACTAAACCATTGAATAATAACTCATCACAGATTCACTACTAACAACATGACTTCTCCCATGTCCTCAAGAACTAGATGAAATACTCACAAGACATCATATGGATCAAGATTAAAGATGATATGATAATGGATAAAAATCTGAACATAAACAATAATCCAATGGTTCCACTCACAAGCATCAACTACAATAGTAATCAACACCGGGAAAGTTTCCCCTAAGAACTAAAGCAATATCCAACACAATTGTTACAGCGGGACGGAGTGGTGATGATGGTGTTGGTGGGTATGATGGTGTGGATGATGATGATGATCCCGATGAAGCCTAGCTTGATGATGATGTTGATGGCGACGGTATCCCCTCTCTGGAAAGGAATTCCCTAGGCAGAAATCTGTCTGCCGGAGAGATCTTTCTCTCTCGGTGTTTTCCGACCCCTAGAGGCGGAAGAAATCTATCTGTGGTCGCTCCCTGAGACTTAGGGTTCCGTAGGGAAGATATAGGCAAAGGGGCGGAGTCGGAGGCCGGGCAGGTGGGCCACACCTGCCCTAGGCGCGAGGTCAGGTGGGCCCGCGCCTAGGGGGTGTGGGCCTCCTGAGGCCCTTCTTCGTCCCTCCTTCTTCTGGAGAAATAATAAGTTTCCATATTTTTCTGGTATTTTTCTGATCTTTGAGAAATTGCACCAAAACGCCTTCTTTTCCATTAGAATCCAGACTCCGACAGTCCATCCTCCAAGAATCATCCAACATGCATAAACAGATGAAAAAGCCATAAGTAATACCTCATAATAAGACAAATATCAATGAATAGAGGTAAATTATGGTATAGAAAGGTGATGCAAATTGGGCATATCAACTCCCCCAAGCTTAGACTTCGCTTGTACCCAAGCGAATACTGAGCTCAGTAAATATGTCCACGGGTTTATGGAGTGAAGTGTCGATAAAAGAATACGAACAAGAAGCATCACACTTACCCTTGCACAACTCATAGAAGAAAGCAAATCACCATTATATAACTTAGCTTGCAACCAAGTACAACAGTCATAATAGAGATGCATAAAGATGAATCATAATTGGAATTGGCAAACTTGTTCTTGGTCAGAGAACACCTGGCAAACAGTTTCACAAAAGCTTTTTGTAGAAGTTTCAAAATAGGAGCACTCTTTGCTCAAAAAGGTTTTTTCACAAGTGAAGGCTTTCAAAGTAATACTCAATAGATAAGAGTTTTGTGCAAACAAGGAAGATAAATAACACGATTGAATAAATCACCATATGAATGCTTGAAACACAACAACTCGAATGCTTGCTGGAGATAGAGAGGAAGTAGGTTTACTGACTCAACTGGTAACTAGGAGAAAGGTCCCTTCATAGAGGGTAGCAGGGATTACAAGTCATAAAGAGCTTCCAAAAGATTATGGTACTTACTAGCTTTGAGCCCTCATTGCCCCTATCATAAGCATCTTGAGATGATTAAGGTAAAAGTGAACAAAGATGGAGTATATGCTTGACAAAATATAAGTTGGCAATCTCATGTCCCTTGAATATGAGGGTCACTCCTCATGCATACTCAACTTTGGGCCCACGTAAGTTCTTGTCATTGTAAGTATTTGCATATCATTGAGAAACTCCAACGGGATACCCCTTGCACATGGTACATGAGCTTTCCCATAACCAAATTGACAAGGCAAGCAGACAATGAGCATCTCAGCAATATTTTTATTTACCATATGCATAACTTTTTATTGAGGATGCTTCATAGATAGCTCACTATGGTGATGATGAAAGTTTCCACCATGATTAAGCATGGCTTAGGCTAGTGGCCCAGGCGTTTCTCTAACACAGGATACAAACTCCATGGACTTACAAGTTCCCTCTTTATTTCACACCGTTGACATCCATAGACAAAAGAGCACGATATCAATTGTGTACAGAGTACAAGTGCAATGTTGAAAATGTTCCCCGTGACAGCACGGTTCTACTAATTCCAACGTATAGATGCAAGCATATACAACTTCGATGTTCACAATGGTTCAAGTTTATTAGGGGCAAAGAAATAAAGTGCACCATCAAGTTCCTGAGAGCTTTACTAACTAGTTTTCACATAAAAATACTTTTTTTAGTTCGAAAGGTAGATGAAGCTTGAGAATTTTCTAGGAATAGCAATTGCTACTAGGTTGATTTGGTGGACACAAGTGGCAAAGATTTTTGGAAACATGAGAAGTATGCCTTCTTAAAACATGTTTTTGGCTAGCAAGGCTGGATAGCAAGCAAGAGAGTTGAAAGAAACAAGCAAACATACAAGTAATAAATCCAAACATGCAATATTCCTTGAAGACACAAAAGGATCTTAAATAAAGAATACTAAGCTTATGAGCCAACGAGAAAGAAAACAAATGATACAAAATACCTGTAAGCTTTTTCTTTCTTTTTCTCTTTCATCATAGTAATGCTACTGACCAGAACTCGGTTTGCGAAAACCAATTTATATCCACTTGATGATCCCAAAGTGGTGCCAATACTGATCAACAAGATTGAAAGGACTATATCTTCCCATGCTGTTTTTGGTGTTAATGATAATCCCAATTGTGTTTTAATTGTGCGCTTGAGTTTCATGGGAAACGTTGTTGATGTCTCCTTCAATTGTGGTGGATGCTCTCTTGGGATCTCATGAAGACGGTGGCCTTTTAGTTTTCTCCTAGTTTCTCTTCGGTTGTTGTTTTTAGGTCACCGTACTATTAAGAGGGGTCCATCTTGGAAGGCTGTGGAAAATCACTTGTTCTTGCACAAACCTATATGCAACGCCACAGCCATCCTACTATTCCGTGAGAGAGTGTGTTCCTGTTCTGTTGGAGCCTTCTGTTTCTCACCGGAACTTCTGGCCTAGCGCCGGAAGTTCCACTCAGGCTTTTTCTACGGGTTGTTCTAAGCTTTGTTCCGAAGCTAGTTCCGCCCCAAGTTCCCCTGGTGGATCAGTAACCTTCTGTATGAAGTGTTCTATTTGCCGGAACTTGGGCCGGAACTTGCATCGGAACTTGTCCTGCCAAAAGGTCCTGAGCGGAACTTCCGCCCAGCCGCCGGAACTTCCGGCCAGATTCGGTTCGCGACCCAGAAATTCCGCCCCTAGTTCTGCTCCAAGTTTTGCTGAAGGCTCAGTAACCTTCTATTTTGAAGTGTTCTATTTGCCGGAACTTGGTCGGAACTTGCGTCGGAAGTTCACCGGAACTTCTGGTCTGTTTTGACCGGAACTTCCGGTTGCGCTTCTGGAGCGGGCGTCAACGGTCTAATGACCGTTGGAGCCAGGCTGGGAGGAACTTCCGGCCTCTCACCAGAACTTCCGGTGAGGTCGCGGGGGCTGTAATGGTTCAACGCGAGGGGGCCTATTTAAGGCACCCCTCTTCTTCCTCCCTTGCCCTCTCGAATTTTTCTCTCTCCTCCATTAATGCTTGAGCTTCACCTCACTAGATCTCTCTCTCTAGCCACTCAAATGACTTGATATTTTGAGAGGTGAGGGAGGTGACCTAGATCTACACTTCCACCAAAGAAGATTTGATTTCCCCCACCCATCCTTTGTGGATCTTGTTTCTCTTGGGTTTCTTGAAACCCTAGACGGTGTAGGGCATCCTCGGAGCTAAGGCTTGTGTTGTAAAGCTTCGAGGTGTCGTTGAGGGCCTCCAATTGAGTTGTGAAGCCCCCCCTCCACCTTGGTGTAAAGGTTTCGGTTGGCGCCTTCCAGGTCACCGGTTAGTGGATTGTGAGGCCTCCTTTGTGGGGGAGCTCACCGGAGAAGAAGGTGAGGCCTTTGTGGCGCTCGGGTGACCTTTTGTGGCCCCGAGACCTCTCCAACATAGACGTAGCTCCTTGGGAGTGAACTACGGGAATTACATCTCCGTGTCCCAGCTCTGGTTACTTTGTTCCCTTCCTTTACTTCTTGCTATTTACCATTTTTGTGGTTGGTGTTTGTTTCCTTGCATTTAGGTTGTTCACTTAGTTGCATATCTAGATAACTTTCCTTCTCGTTGAGCCTAAAAGTGAGAAACAAATTAAAATTGGGTAGACGCCTATTCACCCCCCTCTAGTCGTATCAAGTCGGTACTTTCAATTGGTATCAGAGCCAAGGCTCTTATTTCAGGCTTTACCGCCTAAGAGACTATGGCCGACGAAGGGGGTAGTGAAACCGAAAAATCCAAGAACTTGGCCACTATGGATGACCTCAAGCAATTGGAGTCGTCCATGATGTCCAAGTTCGAGGAAATGATGACTATATTGCAGTCTCTCAAGCCAAACCCCATGGTTTCTCTTGACACACCCCAACCCACCGAGCTTCCTCCCACCGTTACGGTGTCCGCCCCTGGGGTAACTCCCGCGGCCGCCACCACTCACTTGGGACTTGGTTTTGTTGCTCAAACCTCTACCAAGGTTCCAAGTGATAACACTGAGGAGCCCGAGAACCCAACTTACAAAGAGGAAAATGGAGGAAAGGACTACTCGGCGGTACCCCCACCGCTGAAGTACACTACGGATCCACCCATTCCCATGCCACACATTATACCTCAAGGAGCACCACCCATGCTAGATACTTCTAATTTCGCCAATTGGCAATATCTAATGCGCTCACATATTTCCAGATCTTCTATTGAGTTAATGAGGATTGTGGAGGATGGATTCTCTCCATATGACCCAAATAAGTTGACACAAGGTGAAGTGGTGGACAAGCAACTCAATGCCACAGCTTTGAGAATGATTCAAAAGGCCTTGACTCCAAAGGACTTTGCTCACATTCGCCAATTCGACACCGCCAAGGGAGCTTGGGATCAACTCACCGAGCTCTTTGTTGGGAATGTAAGCATCCAAAGCTCCAAGTTTGATGAAATCAACAACAAGTGTGATGGTTTCGCAATGCTAGATGATGAGACCGCCGAAGACATGTATAGGCGCCTTAAGGTCCTTTGTTCCACTATGAGGGACCTTGGGACCCACTATGTTGATGACAAGTTTATGAAGGGGAAGTTCATCCAAGCTCTCCTTCCGTTTGAAGAACAAAAGCTCAACTCTATCAAGGGAAGAACCAACTTTCACCTAATGACCTCCCAAGAAGTCTTGAGTGAAGTAATTGCCATGACTATTGCCAAGAAGAATGCAGAGTCCGCTTGAGCTAGGGCCATTGGGTCAACCAAAGTGAATCTTGCTTTGAAGGCCAAGGATATTGAAGTTGATGATGATGATACATCAAGTGAGTGGTCTCAAGAGGATCTCAAATGTGCCTTCAACGAACATCTTGCTCTCGCTTCAAGGGCCTTTTGGAACAAGTCCGGATTCAAGTCAAGATCAAGGGACAACTCAAGATTCAACTCACCCAACAAGTCTCCCAAGGCAAGGTCGTGCTACAATTGCAACGACAAGAGTCACTTCGTGGCCAAGTGTCCCCTTGAGAACCGTGAAGACAATGGTGGTCGTCTCATTCACAAGATCAAGTCAAGACCTCCTCATCCCTTGAACAAGAACTACGCCGTTAAGAATGTCACTAACAAGGAACGAGCAATTGTGGTCCATGAAGAATACCTTTCAGGCACGGATGAAGATGATGATGATGAAGTTCATGGTGGAGAGATTGTGGGAGTTGCTGCTATTGCTACTACCTCAACTCCACGTCTATCCCTCTTCGACTCGCCAAATGAAAATGTCATGTCCTCCAACCAAAAGTGCTTCATGGCCAAGGCCACCGAGGTAACACCGAAATCCACTCCTCAACCTATCTCTAGCGAGCCTTCCTCTCTTGATCTTGTTGGTCTAGAGGTGAAGAAAGAGATGATTGACATGTGTGAATTTGTTGCTACCTTAGATGAAGAAACTAAAACTTGTTTTGAGTCCTTTCTTGCACAACTTGACAATGCTAGGGATGCCTTAGATGAAAAGGAAGAACTTCTTGACTTGCTAAGTAAAAATGAAAGAGATTCCACCGGTGAAATTGCTTCTCTCACTCAAAGTCTTAAGGATGAACAAAATATGAGAATTAATCTTGAAGAAAATGTGTCTAAGCTTGTAGATTATCATAACAACACCTTGTGCTCTATAATTAAAGAACGTGATCACGCTCTTGCTTTGATTAAGGTTCTTAAGAAAGAAAATGTTGAGTTTGTGGGTGGTCATGATAGGACTCAAAAGGATCTTGAGAAACTCAAAGAGGAACACAAAGCCTTGGAGAGTAAATTCTCAAATCTTTTTGAAGCCCATGAACAGCTTCAAACTCAATTAACTTGTGATCTTGCTAAGTCTTCCGCTATGCAAATTATAGACTTTTCTAGCACTCCTAACCCTTGTTGCAAGCATGAGCATCTCATAGAGGAAGTCAAGGTGTTGAAGGATCAACTTGCCAAGACTAATAAGAAGAAGAAGAACAACAAGAAGAAAAAGAACAAGGGCATGTCCCAAGGGGTACCAAATGGCCTAACCCTCTTGCAAAGTGACAACTTTGCCGGAAAGAACAATCCCTCTTATATTATTTGCAAATCATATGATGGTCATGTATATGATAGATATGTGGGAACTTCTTACACACATGATTATCATTGGGCCATTTGGGTGCAAAAGGCTCTTGTCACTAACAAAAGGGGACCCATTGCAAAATGGGTACCTAAAACCAAAGCTTGATTTTCTTGTAGGACTATGCTTCCGGTGGATCAAAATGGGTGCTTGATAGTGGTGCCACGAGTCATATGACCGGAAGCAAGTCTATCATGACCGAGATGAGGCCCAATATTGCCAACACCATGGTCTCCTACGGTGACAAAACAAGCTCTCAGGTTTTGGGTTTTGGCAAAGTGGTGGTAACCCCGGATGTATCCTTGGTTGACGTCATGCTTGTCAAAACTCTTGGTTACAACTTACTCTCAGTTCGTGCTCTTGCTCTTATGGGTCTTTCTTCTTTCTTTAATACTCATACCGTGGTCCTCATGTGGAGCAAGTCTCTCAAGGTGGCTTTTGTAGGATATGTAGAACATGACTTGTATGTGGTGGACTTTTCGGGGACCACTACTCCTCATGCTCTATGTCTCTATGCTAAAGCCGACAAGGGCTGGTTGTGGCATCGCCGCCTAGCCCATGTTAACATGAGAACTTTGCAAAGACTTCACTCCGAGGGCCACATCCTTAGAATTAACGATGTTTCTTTTGCCAAAGATCGTGTTTGCAGGGCTTGTATTGAAGGGAAGATGCATGAAACTCCTCACAAAGCACTCAATCAAATCACCACCGAGATGTGTTTTGGAGCTCTTGCATGTGGATCTCTTTGGTCCACCCTCTCATGACAGCCTTGGGGACAAGAAGTATTGCTTGGTTATTGTGGATGATTTCTCAAGATACACCTGGGTGTTCTTTTTCAAGTACAAGAGTGAGACTCAACAAACCGTCATCGTTTTTGCTAATGAGGTTCAACGAAAGCACAATGCAACTATTCTCTCAATTTGAAGTGACAATGGCACCGATTTCAAAAACTATACCTTGGATGAGTTTCATAGTGATGAAGGAATCAAGCATCAATACTCCACTCCCTATACCCCTCAACAAAACGGAGTTGCCGAAAGGAAGAATCGCACTTTGATGGATGCGGCTCGGTCTATGCTAGCTGAGTTCAAGTCTCCATACAACTTTTAGGCCGAGGCCATCTCCACCGCTTGCCATGCAACCAACCGGCTTTATCTCCACAAGAAAAAGAACAAGACCCCCTATGAACTTCTCACTGGGAAAAAGCCTAATGTTAGCTACTTTCGGGTGTTTGGTTGCAAGTGCTACATTCTCAAGAAAGGTGTTCGTTTGTCCAAGTTTGAATCCAAGGCTCAAGAAGGAATTTTCGTTGGATACTCAAATCATTCCCATGCTTATAGAGTCTACAACAAAGCCAATGGAAGAGTTGAAGAGACGAGCAACGTGAAGTTTGATGAAAATCATGAGTCTCTTGTTAGGCAAGATGGTGTTTGTGATCCAAGTGATGAAATTCCTCCTAAGGCCATAAGAATAATGGGTGTGGGTTTCCACCTCCCCATTGAGGATCCCCTTATGGACGAAGGATAAGGACCAAGCTCTACTCAAGTGGAGCCCTCACTTTCACAAGATCATCTTGCCCCTCAAGGACCTACTTTTTTGGCACAAGCTCCCTCAAGCTCTTCCGAAGCTTCCCATGCTCATGACTCTCCAAGCTCCAAAGATCAAGCTCTTCATCAACAACATCAACCTCCCCACGATGGGGCTCCTCCTCAAGGCACCTCCCACGAACAAGCTCTTCATCAACCTCATCAACCTCCCCAAGATGGGACTCCTCCTCAAGGTCACGGCTCTCCCCAAGGTCAAGCTCGTCAATATCAAGAGCAAGTCAATGATCCTCAAGGCTCCACTCCAAATGATGACTCCCCCGAAGTGGAAATTGATGAAGATGACCCTCGTGTTCGTGCTTATAGTCAAGGCGGCGGCTCAATTGGTGGCAATTACCAAGTGGTAGCTCAAGAATCTCGTGTTGAAGCACAAGCCCGCCGTCAAGCCTATCGTCTCGCCAAGCTTGTTCGAGATGGCCATATCCTTGATAATGTCTATGGAGATTTCAATAAAGGTTCCACTACTAGGAGGCAACTAGCTTCCTTTAGCTCTCACCATGCATTTATCTCTCTTGTGGAACCACAGAAAGTCTTTGAAGCTCTTTAAGATGATGATTGGCTTGATGCTATGAACGAGGAACTTCACAACTTCAAGAGGAACAATGTTTGGACATTGGTTGAGCGGCCCAAAGATTGTCAAAACGTCATTGGAACCAAGTGGGTCTTCAAGAACAAGTGTGATGTGAATGGAATTGTCGTGCGCAACAAGGCAAGGTTAGTTGCCCAAGGATCCTCACAAGTTGAGGGCATCGACTACGGTGAGACGTATGCCCCCGTTGCTCGCCTTGAATCCATTCGTATGCTTCTTGCCTTTGCTATCATAACTTTAAGTTGCATCAAATGGATGTTAAGAGTGCTTTTCTTAATGGTCCTTTGAAAGAGTTGGTATACGTCAAGCAACCTCCGGGTTTTGAGGATCCACTTTTTCCGAACCATGTCTACAAGCTCAATAAGGCACTCTATGGCCTCAAGCAAGCCCCACGTGCGTGGTATGATTGCCTTAGGGAGCTCTTATTAGACCGTGGCTTCGAAGTGGGCCTCATTGATCCCACTCTTTTTACTAAGAAAGTTGGAGGCCACTTGTTCGTATGCCAAATCTATGTTGATGACATTATCTTTGGGTCTATTAACAAAACTTTTAATGAGGATTTTGCCAAGCTCATGACCGATCGCTTCGAGATGTCCATGATGGGGGATTTGAAGTTTTTCCTTGGGTTTGAAGTCAAGCAATTGAGGAAAGGGACTTTCATCAACCAAGCCAAGTACATCCAAGACATGCTCAAGAAGTTCAAGTTTGATCAAGTCAAAGGTGCCAAGACTCCCATGCCAACTAAGGTTAATCTTGATCTCGATCCCAAGGGTAAGGAAGTGGATCAAAAACTCTATCGGTCTATGATTGGGTATTTTCTCTATCTTTGTGCATCCCGACCGGATATTATGTTGAGTGTGGGTATTCGTGCAAGATTTCAAGCCGCACCAAAGGAAAGTCACATGGTGGCGGTCAAGAGAATCTTTCGATATTTAGTTCATACCCCAAACTTTGGGTTGTGGTACCCCAAGGGAGCCAGCTTTGATCTTATTGGTTACACGGACTCGGACTGGGCTGATGACAAAGTGGGAAGAAAGTCAACCTCCGGAGCTTGTCAGTTTCTCGGAAGATCTTTGGTTTGTTGGTTCTCGAAGAAGCAGAATTGTGTGTCTATGTCCACTGCCGAAGCTGAGTACATCTCTGCCGCAAGCTGTTGTGCTCAATTGCTATGGATGAAGCAAACTTTGAAGGATCTTGGACTATCTTTTGACAAGGTGCCTCTTCCTTGTGACAATGAGAGTGCCATTGCTATTGCTCACAATCCCGTGCAACACAACCGGACCAAGCACATTGAGATTCGTCATCATTTCATTCGGGACCATGTTGCTAGAGGAGACATTTCTTTGGAGTATGTTCCCACCAAGGCAAATCTTGCGGATATTTTCACGAAGCCTCTTGATGAAGCAAGGTTCCGGGAGTTAAGGCATGAGCTAAATATCATCGATTCGAGCAATGTTGCTTAAGTACCTTGCACACCTACCCACGTCTCAATGTATATCTTGTTTGGATGTAGGCATGGATTTAGGGGGAGTGTAGTTCCTCTTATGAACATACGCTATCCCTATTATGCGCACATTAAAGTTTTCATACTCTATAGTCTCTAAAGGAGACCATTTGAGCTTCATGATGAGTGTTGGTAATGAACCCAAGATATATCTTCGCGGTGTCAAGCCATTTACTCTTATATAAGGTGGCCTCGGCCACCGACCCGTTTTTATTTGTGTCTTTGACCTTTTTGTGTTTTTCTTGGCTTTTGTTGGCTTTGTTCTTCACAGATTGAGCTCTCTATCCTAATCCTTTCCTATCCTCAAGCCCTCTATATTCCCTGCACAAGTTCTTCCTTGTTATCTTCCAAACCTGAGGTCTTCCTGGCGTCACCGGAACTTCCGGTCAGATGCCGAAACTTTCGGTCAGCTGGTTGTTCGTCTGAACCACCTGCTGACCTGGAACGTGTTCAGCCTGACCCGGAACTTCCGGTCCCTGACCAGAACTTCCAGTGGTGCTCCTTGTCCTATATAAGGTGGGCCCTGGGGGAAAACGGGATCTTCTTCCTTTTTCCCCAAGACCCATCCTCTATTTGGAGCAGCCGCCGGCCAAGACCTCTCCGTGAAGGTGCTCCGGCCCCTTCGTCTCCGGCCACTCCTCCGCAGATCTGCTCCGTGGGAACTTTCCCCACCTCGATCTCCCGCCATGGACTCCGGTATTTGCCCTCAACTCCCTACATTAATGGAGATCTTGCTCTCTCACCATGGCTTGAGTTAGGGCACACCATGTCTAGGCTAGTTCTTTGGCTAGAACTTGTTGGGAGATCTTGGTAGGCCTAGGGTATCATGCTAGAGTAGATTGGTCCAATACACTCTTGTAAATCTTTGCACTTGTGGCTTTTAGATCTAGATCTAGTGAACTGCTGTTTGGAACCGTCAATTCGTGGCCTCACTGGAACTTCCGGTGAGCCACGACCGGAACTTCCGGTGGACCATTTTCACCGGAAGTTCCGACGATTCAGCGGAAGTTCCGACAACAATGCAACTTTTTCCTGATTGTATTTTTCCAATCTATTTATTTTGTTTCCTCTTCCGAACTTGTGCACTTACCCCACCTTCCCTCCCTATTCTTGTGCTTTCTTCTCAGGGCAAGGAGGTACCCGCCAAGGCAAGCGTACCCATCGACCATCCTCTGACATTCCTCCTGAGATTGATGAAGAAGATGTTGAGGTTGTGCGTCCAACCACTCAGACTAGTCGTCGATGCTTTGCCGTCAGCCGCCGTCAGTCTTTGAAGGAAGAGGCCCTCTTGCTCGAAAGCCACCTGTCTTGGGCACATGACCAAAGCCAAGATTTCCAAATGGTCTTAGAAAGCTTACTCGCATTCAAAGCATTTGATCCTACCTCGTGGCTCGTGACCGTCTTTGCTTGGACCCTCACTTCCACAACTACCGTCAGGAACAGATATTTGCTAAAATCTATGCAACGAAGAAGAAGTTCGTGATTGCTCCTCAAAAGTACATCAATGTGACTCACATGGAAGAGAAGCATGCATACTTTAGCGAGGCTCTTGATATTTGGCAGAAGTTTGGGCTTATTCCCCTCATGGAGCACTGTCAGACCTTTGATGTGAATGCTATTTCTCAGTTTTACTCAACTCTGTTTATTCACATGCAGTCCTCTACTGAAGGTGTGTTGAAGTGGATGACTAGGGGAGTGTTTCTTACCGCCACTTGGTCTGAGTTTGCTGAGCTTCTTGGCTATCCCCTTCAGCCTGGCCGTGGGGCAAATGGTTGGCATGTTCATGGTCCCGAAGCTGCTGATCCTGAGGTCCTGGAGCCTCTCTACATTGAAGGGTGGGGAACTGTTGGGTTTGTGAATCATCTGCTGCCAGTTTTTGACATCATGCGCAGGGTGTACTTGAACACCATCTCTCCCAAGGCTGGTAACTTTGATCAGCTCCATGGCTATCAGGTTGACCTCATGCATCAGACTTATCTCCGCCGTGACACTGATAGTCCCATGGATGTTATGCACTTCATCTACTCAGAGCTGTGGCAAGCTATTATTGAAAAGCGCTCCTGCATCTATGCTCCCTTCATTCAGACTCTCATCAATCACAAGTGGCTTGAAACGACTGGCACTCGCTTTCCTGAAGACAACATCACCATTCATGAGGAGAAGAAGCTGCGTGTGAGTAAGCACCAAAAGCCTCGTTCTCAAGAAGAAAAGGAAGCTGAACTCCAGAAGGCCCGAGATGAAGTTGGTGGTCCCTCCTCTGCTCCTGGGGACTCTAGTGCTGGTGGTCTGTCTCTCCAGAGGCATCCGTCTTGGGCAAAGAAGCTGCTTGGGAAGGTGAAGAAAACTTTCTGCTTTCTGCAGGACCGCGAGTATCAGGCCTATGTAGATCAGCGTCGCAATGTTCAGCGCCAGAAGGCCATCATGACAGCTCTCAACATTCCTAGCTCACCGGTCTCTAGCTCTGTCACTGTTCCCAAGGATGATTCGATTCGCGACAACTGCCACTGGTCCAAGGATGAGACTGAGGAGGAGGTCACTGGTCCGTCGCCTGAGTGCGTTCCTTGGGTCCCTGAGTCTGCTCCTCCTCCCTTTCATGGTTGGGACGATTAGATTGATCTTTTCTTCCTTTTTGGTGTCTCGATGCCAAAGGGGGAGAAAGATGTCTATTAGGTTGTCTACGGGATTTGCATGGGTTGAGTAGCGAGCCTGTTCTTGCCTTTGATCTTTTCTTGCTCACGAACTCTCTAGTTTATTTGTGTGCTTGTGGCCCTTTTATGTCTGTGAACTTATGTGTGCTTGTGGAACATGTTATGTTTGAGACTATGTGGTATCTTATGGGCATATGCATATGGTGGTGGAGCCTCATAGCTCTTATTGTTATTATTACTCCTTTTGTCTCCACCACATTTGGTTGGTTCTGGTATGATCTCTATCCTTTATTGTATCTTGCACTTGTGCTATCTTTGCAATTGGTAGGGGGAGCCTCCTTGTATGTGTGCCAGTCTTGTCCTTAGAGTTTTTCTCTACCTTGCACACATACAGGGGAAGCTTGTCCCGTCCATTGCAAAGATTGCTTTGATTCTATGCAAATCTTTGGGATTGTCATCTAACACCAAAAAGGGTGAGATTGAAAGGACTATATCTTCCCATGATGTTTTTGGTGTTAATGATAATCCTAATTGTGTTTTAATTGTGCGCTTGAGTTTCAAGGGAAACGTTGTTGATGTCTCCTTCAATTGTGGTGGATGCTATCTTGGGATCTCATGAAGACGGTGGCCTTTTAGTTTTCTCCTAGTTTCCCTCCGGTTGTTGTTTTTAGGTCACCGTACTATTAAGAGGGGGTCCATCTTGGAAGGTTGTGGGAAATCACTTGTTTTTGCACAAACCTATATGCACCGCCACAGCCATCCTACTATTCCGTGAGAGAGTGTGTTCCTGTTCTGTTGGAGCCTTCTGTGTCTCACCGGAACTTCCAGCCTAGCGCCGGAAGTTCCGCTCAGGCTTTTTCTGCGGGCTGTTCTAAGCTTTGTTCCGACGCTAGTTCCGCCCCAAGTTCCGCTGGTGGATCAGTAACCTTCTGTATGAAGTGTTCTATTTGCTGGAACTTGGGCCGGAACTTGCATCGGAAATTGTCCCGCCAAAAGGTCCTGAGCAGAACTTCCGCCCAAACTTCCGCAGTTCCGCTCAAGTTCGGCTCATGGCTTTTGAAGTGTTCTATTTGCCGGAACTTGGTCGGAACTTGCGTCGGAAGTTCACCGGAACTTCCGGTCTGTTTTGACCGGAACTTCCGGTTGCGCTTCTGGAGCGGGCATCAACGGTCTGATGACCGTTGGAGCCAGGCTGGGCGGAACTTCCGGCCTCTCACCGGAACTTCCGGTGAGGTCGCGGGGGATGTAACGGTTCAGCGCGAGGGGGCCTATTTAAGGCACCCCTCTTCTTCCTCCCTTGCCCTCTCGAATTTTTCTTTCTCCTCCATTAATGCTTGAGCTTCACCTCACTAGATCTCTCTCTCTCTCTATCCACTCAAATGACTTGATCTTTTGAGAGGTGAGGGAGGTGACCTAGATCTACACTTCCACCAAAGAAGATTGGATTTCCCCCACCCATCCTTTGTGGATCTTGTTGCTCCTGGGTTTCTTGAAACCCTAGATGGTGTAGGGCATCCTCGGAGCTAAGGCTTGTGTTGTAAAGCTTCGAGGTGTCGTTGAGGGCCTCCAATTGAGTTGTGGAGCCTCCCCCTCAACCTTGGTGTAAAGGTTTCGGTTGGCGCCTTCAAGGTCACCGGTTAGTGGATTGTGAGGCCTCCTTTGTGGGGGAGCTCACCGGAGAAGAAGGTGAGGCCTTTGTGGCGCTCGGGTGACCTTGTGTGGCCCCGACACCTCTCCAACGTAGACGTAGCTCCTTGGGAGTGAACTACGGGAATTACATCTCCATGTCCCCGCTCCGGTTACTTCTTCCCTTCCTTTACTTCTTGCTATTTACCGTTTTTGTGGTTGTGTTTGTTTTCTTGCATTTAGGTTGTTCACTTAGTTGCATCTCTAGATAACTTTCCTTCTCATTGAGCCTAAAAGTGAGAAACAAATTAAAATTGGGTAGACGCCTATTCACCCCCTCTAGTCGTATCAAGTCGGTAGTTTCAAAGATCCATCATATAATAGAGATTGCAAACTAAAATAAGAAGTGCAAAAAGGTAAAAGATGAGACTTCTCATTAATATTCCAATAAAGGCACTCACACCAAGGGATACAAAGATAATCAACTAAAGGAGAGATATTTCCACAAGCAAACGAAACTATAAGATAACCCCTCTACCACAGATATGAATCCACTAAAAAGTTAAAAGATAAAAGATAATGGTGGTGATACCGTGACACTCCCCCAAGCTTGGAACAAGCCAAGGGGATGCCAAACCTGATGATGAATTACTCCTTTGGTGGTGGTGGTGTTCTCTTGATAAGCTCCTCAATCAGTTTCTTCAACTCCTCGAACTCAAAAGTAAGAGTACGAATTAGCTTCGAGTTTTGGTCTATACGGTTCATGATCATGTCAGTTCGAGAATCCCAGTTCTTGTTATTCTTCCCCCATTCTTCATCCTTAGCATGACCCTTCTTTGCATTGTTAGAACGAGGCAAATCCCAAACCGAGGGCAAATTCCCTTTGGGCACCTGTTGGTATTGATATTCATGTATAAGTGTATGGAAGGGTCTCTTGTTACGTGGAGGAGATGACCGTGGATTGTAGAAGAGACGTGGAGGTTTCCCTCCTGTAGACATTCGTGTTGTCCTCTTAAGCTTGATAGGGGTTGCCACCACTCCAATGGTTGCGATGGTAGCGCGAGTGTCTGGTTGCTTGTCCTCCTCCATGTCACCTTCATACCCTAACGAAATCTCCTCCTCCTTGGGGACTTGGGATTCCTCTTCCTCGGGCTTCTTTCCTTTGTCGTTGGCGGAGGCCATGGTGCTCTAAACTTGAGAAGATTTCGTGACAAAAACAGATCGAAACGAAAACACGACGAGAACATGATGCAAAAACCTCGGGAAACCCATGGGGTTATATATTACGAAGTTTCAATGCATAAGGAAGGCTTTGGCATGAAAACGAGGCGGAGATGGAGTTCGAGGGGGGGAACACCCCCCTCAGGCGCGGCCAGGCTGGGCCCGCGCCTGGGGTGGGTCTGTCCACCCCGGGCTCCGTTTCCTCTTCAGTTTCGTCTCGTAACTTCCCTTATGTATTAAAAACATCAAAAATATAAAAAGATTGGAGTTTCACGAACCTTCCGTTTTCACCACTTTTACCTATTCAAAGACGAACTCTGCAGATTCCTTTTCTCTTTCTCCTGAAAATTTCCTTCTTACAAAACCCTTGCACAAACTCAATGAAAACATTAGTGTAAGAAAAAACAATAAACCTTTGGTACACACTTCAACTGAAAACCCATCAAAACAAAAGCTTTTGTAAGAGGCAAATACAAATGATGGCAGAAATCTGTCAAAACAGACCAGCAGGTAAATATTTATTTTTTTGAAGACCTTTTGTTGCTCAAATCAAAAAGTGCAGACCT
Source organism: Avena insularis (assembly GCA_023614405.1). Lineage (NCBI taxonomy): Eukaryota > Viridiplantae > Streptophyta > Magnoliopsida > Poales > Poaceae > Avena > Avena insularis. Next base: position 305,627,645 of record CM042685.1, read on the forward strand.
GATGAAAGTTGGGTAACAACCTAGAGAACAAGAACATAAAAATGCATATCCATCTGAAGTACTGAGCTTCCTCGCAAATTTTTACAAAACAGCACAAAAATCTGTCCCAGGACAGCCACTTTTCACAACTCCTCTACTTCACAAAAGTAGTTGAACTTGACACAAAAACCAAAAAAAAGGATAAGGAGTGGTTATTATAGAGGTAATAACTTCCAAGACTTGACAAAACTCTTGAGTTATCTCCCAACAAGTACTTTTCTTTAATGCCTTTAAGTTAGGCTTGAAACTTCAAAAGATGCTCACAAAGAAGATATATATCTGAAGTGAAAGAGAGCATCAAGAAGCAAATAACCAACACACTTGAGTCTAACCCACTTCCTATGCATGGTGGTATCATGGGAAAATGAATTGTTGAAACAAAAAGCCACTAGCATAGGAAGACAAAACAGATGCAACTTTAAAGCTTTCAACATAAAACGGGGAAACATAACATCATTGAGATGCATAAAACCATGTTTCCCTCTCTCAAAATAATTATCAGTAGCACTTTGAATAAAATTGACAATATAACTGTCACTGGAAACAACTTTATCATCAGAATAAACATACTTACAGTCATCAAAGAGAGGTCCAAGGTCATAAACCGGATCAATAGAAGCAAGTTGTTCCATCCTGAAATCTTTATTAGGCAAGCTATTTTCACAAGGAGATTTAGCAAATTTGGAAAAGTTAAACTCATGAGAATCTCCATCAAACTTAGTTAAAACTTTTTCCTTCTTACAATCAATAATAGCTCCACAAGTTTTCAAGAAAGGTCTACCAAAAATGATAGGACAAGTTTTGCTAGCTGCTGAATTAAGCACTAGAAAATCAGCTGGATACTTAATATTACCACAAAGAACCTCCACATCTCTTACAATGCCAATGTGGCAAATGGTTTCCTTATATTAGCAAGGTGGATAACCACACCAATTTCCTCAAGCTCACAAGGACCAATCTCATGCATAATTTTCTTGTAAAGCTCATAAGGAATAACACTAGAACTAGCACCAATATCACATAAACCATAATAGCAATGATCACCAATTTTAATAGAAAGCACAGGAACACTAGCTTTTCTAGCCTTACTAGGATGAGAGATAATATTAGAAGTGCCTTCGCAGAAGACAATATGCTCATCATCTATATTTCTAGTGACAGTGTCTTTCATAATAGCCACCACAGGTTCAACATTCAATTGCTTACCAGGCTCCACAGTTTTCATTGTACCTTTGTTATTTGCACTAATAATCATAGAATACTCCTTTACCTTATCTGAGAAAGGCATTTTCTCAACATGAGGTTCAAGCACAATATGATTAGTGGTACAAACTTGAGTACTTCTAACTGTAACATGACTAACAACATATTTATACGGAGCATGGTACTTATTCCACTTCTTCTTGGGAATTTCTATGTAAGAGGCAAAGGCCTTAAAACAGTTGGCAATACTTTGGGAGTCGTGACCAAACTCATTGCTAATATCACATAAGTTATCGGTTCCCATAAAAGATTTAATGCATTCATAATCATAGTTTATACCTGACTTTCTTCCTTTGTCATTCTCCCAAGCTTCAGTTTTATCTTGAATACGGTCTAAGAGATCCCATTTAGCTTCTTCCTTCATACGTGTGAATGATCTAGCACAATAAGCATCTAGTAAATCTATATCATGAAGAGGAAGCCTTGCATAAAAGTTATTGAGAATAATATTATTAGGGAGTTCATGAATAGGACATTTAAGCATGAGTAACTTCAATATCCCCGAAGCTTGAGCTGTACTCTCTCCATCAAGAGGCCAAAAGTTATATATAAGATTTCTATCCTTATGAATCTCACTGGGAGGATAAAATTTAGAGTACAAGAGAGATGCCATCTCCTCCCATTCCATGGATTGTCCATTCTTTAGCATCTTATACCATTCTTCAGCTCTCCCTTTCAAGGATATGGAGAGTAACTTCTTCTTCACTTGTTTAGTTGTGATACCTACACACTTAAACAACCTGCATAATTCATGGATAAAAAGCAAGTGATCACCAGGATGGACAGTTCCATCCCCAAAATAATAATTATCCATAACACGATTAACAATACTTGTAGGTATCTTAAAAGGATCTATCTCAACAGGTGGTGGTTCATCTACTACCCTAGCAGTGGTAGTAGTTTTCCTAAACAGAAAACCAAGTGGGTTATCCATATTGGAAGCAAAGTAACAAGCAGTAACAAAAGCAATACTCATAGTAAAAGTTTCCCTTACCAGTTCCACTCTTCAATAGCGCTTCACTCCCCGGCAACAGCGCCGAAAAATAGTCTTGATGACCTACAAGTATAGGGGGTGTATCGTAGTACTCTCGATAAATAGGAGTATCGATCCCAACGAGGAGCAGAAGGTGCTGAACAGTGGTATGGAGCAGGAAATCCCTGTGAATACTTATCAAACGGATTTTTAGTTTTTTTATAAGGCAACAAAACAAAGTGCAAGTAACAAAGGTAATGAACAATCGGAGCAAGTGGCCCAATCCTTTCTTAGCAAAGGACAAGACGGTGGAAATACTTATAAGGACCAAATGTTCTTGAGGACACATGGGAATTCTGTCAAGTGCTTTCACTTCAAATAGCTGAGTACTCTTCTTTGGTGTTTGTAAGTGTTGTGTGGGTGAACTTGTGTAGGGATGCAGAAGTGGGACAATTGGGACAAGTGGGATATCACTTTTAGACTACTAGACTAACTCAAAACTAAGTGGGACAAGTGGGATAAGCTAGATTTAATATATCCCGCTTATCCCACTTATCCTACCTAAATTAGAGTTAGTCTTGTAGTCTAAAAGTGGTATCCCACTTGTCCCAATTGTCCCACTTCTGCATCCCTAAACCTGTGCTAACATACCGCTCTTCCTAAGACTAATACATACTTGTGATTAAACCCCCTGCAAACATCCGTAACTACAAGAAAGTAATTAAGATATAAATCTAACCATAGCCTTAAACTCTGAGATCCTACACTCCCTTGTGCAAAGGTGTCCTAACGGGGGCTCAAGTTTCTGTCACTCCGGCAACCCCATGATTAGTAGCCAAATACACAATGCATCCCCCTAGGCCCATAAATGGTGAAGTGTCATGTAGTCGATGTTCACATGACACCACTAGAAGAATAGCACCACAACTTAAATACTAAACCATTGAATAATAACTCATCACAGATTCACTACTAACAACATGACTTCTCCCATGTCCTCAAGAACTATATGAACTACTCACAAGACATCATATGGATCAAGATCAAATATGATATGATAATGGATAACAATCTGAACATAAACAATAATCCAATGGTTCCACTCACAAGCATCAACTAAAATAGTAATCAACACCGGGAAAGTTTCCCCTAAGAACTAAAGCAATATCCAACACAATGTTACAGCGGGATGGAGTGGTGATGATGGTGCTGGTGGGGATGATGGTGTGGATGATGATGATGATACCGATAAAGCCTAGCTTGATGACGGTGTTGATGGCGACGGTCTCCCTCTCCGAGAAGGAATTCCCCGGCAGAAATCTATCTGCCGGAGAGATCTTTCTCTCTCGGTGTTTTCCGCCCCTAGAGGCTGCGGAAATCTATCTGTGGTCGCTCCCCGAGACTTAGGGTTCCGTAGGGAAGATATAAGTGAAGGGGTAGAGTCGGAGGCCGGGAAAGTGGGCCACACCTGCCCAAGGCGCGGGGTCAGGTGGGCCCGCGCCTAGGGGGTGTGGGCCCCCTGAGGCCCTTCTCCGTCCCTCCTTCTGGCTCCCTCATTCTTCTGGAGAATTAATAAGTTTCCATATTTTTCTGGTGTTTTTCTGATCTTTGCGAAATTTCACCAAAACGCCTTCTTTTCCATCAGAATCCAGACTCCGGCAGTCCATCCTTCAAGAATCATCCAACATGCATAAACAGTTGAAAAGGCCATAAGTAATACCTCATAATAAGACAAATATCAATGAATAGAGGTAAATTATGGTATAGAAAGGTGATGCAAATTGGGCATATCAGTTAGCTGGAGGAAAGACCAATTAACTTTGTCGTATGCCTTCTCAAAGTCAATTTTGAACAGTACACCATTTAATTTTTTTGAGTGTAGTTCATGGATTGTTTCATGCATTATTACAACACCATCTAGGATATTTCTTTCTTACATGAACGTAGTTTGAGACGGGCTAACAACATGGTCAGCAATTGAGTTTAGTCTAATCGTGACAACTTTAGTAAAAATCTTAAAACCACTTCAAGCAAGCATATTGGGCGATACTATTGTATACGTTCTGTATTGTTAACCTTAGGCAGTAAAATTATATTGCCAAAGTTTAGTCTAAAGAGATCCAACTGACCGACTTGTAAAAAACCAAACAAATTCATCAGGTCCTCCTTGATAACGTCCCAGAATTTTTGGTAAAATTCCACTGGGAAACCATCAGGCCCTGGCGCTTTGTTATGTTCCATTTAAAAAATAACTTTCTTAACCTTTTCCTCGGAATATGAAGCAGTTAGAAAGCTATTTTCTTCAGCAGAAACCTGGGGGATATCGGCCGTTTGGGACTCATCTAGAGAGAATGAATTTTCCGCTAGAGCCTCAAACAAGCATTTATAATAAGCTGTAATATATGACTTCACTTGCTCCTGTCCCTCAATCATACCTTCTTCCTGGATCAGAGAGTGAATAAGTTTCTTCTTATGCTTGCCATTGGCAACAACATGGAAGTACCTTGTATTCGCATCTCCTTTCAGAATGAATTTTGCTTTAGAGTGTTGGTACCATTTGAGTTCTGTTCGCGCAGAAGTAAGGCTATCTCTGCATTCGATTGGATTTTAAGCTCAATTTCTTGTGCAGTTAATGGCCTGACCTCCGCGGAAGCTTCTAAGTCATCAATTATAGATGTTAGGCGTATTTTTTCATTTTTAGGATCCCAGCTGTGTGCCTGGCCCAACCACGAAGGAACTTACATAAAACACGCATTTTTTTATTCCATCGTAGGATAGCGTTTGGCCACCAACCGGTTTCTCCCAAATAGCCTTAACCATCTCGCAAAAACCATCACGGATCATCCATCCGAGTTCAAATTTAAACTCATCTGTAGACTTCCATGGCGTTGATCCAAAATATAAAAGTAAAGGAGCATGATCCGACAAAGCCTCAATACGCTCTAGAGAGCGAACAACTACCATAGGGAACTTATGTTCCACGTCGGTATCCATTAGCACTCTATCTAATTTTTCGTATGTTGGCTCTTAAAGACTATTAGCCCAGGTAAATTGCCTTCCTAATATTGTAACCTCTCTTAAGTCCAGACTGTCTATAACAACATCGAACAAAAAAGGCCAATGTTCATATGTGTAACTTGATAAAAAAACTTAATGTAAACTTAGGTTTAGCATGGGTGCATTAGGTGCACAAATTCAATGGGTTCACTGGATACGTTCCCCAAGCTTTCAAGGGGTGCAGATTTTCTTCCAATTTACCATGCATTTGCCCCCCTTCGCCTCCTCTACATCCCAAAGGAAAGGGTGTCTCAACTTCTCAATTTTCTTAATCATCCATTTCTCAACCAAGAAATTTGTGAGGAAATATGTAGCATTGGCAGTGAGGACTATGTTTGGCCAGCGCCATACGGTTCATCACCTTGCCAATCTAGCTTAGCAGACGTCCATCGATCTTATCCAACAGAGGATGCACCTCTACACGCCTTGGTTTTCTAGATCTAATAGGGAACACTAGATATCTGCACAGGAATATTCCCTGGGAGCCACCGAAATCTTGCAACACAACTTTTAGGTCAATGCCACTACATGCTTCAAGGTAGGCAATACACTTCTCCAAACTTGTATGTAGTCTACATGCATTTCCAACGAGCTATAGGAAACTTTGCATCGCCGTTATGTCATTTTTGTCCGTATTAACGAACAAGGTTGTGTCATCTGCATAAAAGCTGACTTGAAGCCTAGCTGCATAGAGCCTCAAACGGGAGAGAATATCGTTGTCTGTCGCCAGTACTAATAAACGTTGCAAGGGTTCCATTGACAGGATGAATAACATGGGGGGAGGGGTCTCCTTGCCAAATCCCTCTCCTGTGGAAGAAATACCTTCATAGGCATCCATTTAGCAAACTCTTTGATCTTGATGAGGCCGGTAGGATGGAAATTATATCTCGCCATTGACCAAATCACATGAATGAAAGGACCTATAGGAGGTAAACCTATTTCACCGAATCAAACACCTTTGCGATGGCCAATTTGGAAAGAGCAGTAGATTTCTTGACATGTGCCTCTTTGATCACATGTTTGACATTCATGACCTGCCCTTTATAAAAGCAGTCTGGCTTTGAGATATGCAGCAGTGTAACTCATGAGCCAATCTGTCTGCTAACATTTTCAAGAGTATCTTCGTAGCGTTGTGCATTGAACTCAACGATATGTAATATTTTGCATTGGCAGCATTGGATTTCTTCGATAGTAACATTATATTTCCAGTATTTAACAGGTGCCAATGATCTCCTCTCAATTGATGAATCTAGTTCGTTTTAGCCAATAGATCATGTTTGAATGTATTCCAACTGAAAGGATCGTATGGGCACCTAGAGGGGGGGGTGAATAGGTGCTACATCAAATTTTACTCTTTTTCAAATTAGGGTTTGACAAGAAAGGTAAATTCTCTAGAATATGCAACTATGGTGAATTTATCTATATGTCAATCAAGCACAAACTAACACAACACTAAGCAAGAACAAGTAAGTAAAGTGCGGTAAAGGATAGAAGTAACCAAGAGAGTGGACGCGGAGACACAAGGATTTGTTTCTCGTAGTTCCTTCCTTTTGAGGGGAAGTACGTCTATGTTTGGAGAGGGGGTGGTTTCAAACCACCAACGCCACGAGAGGCCTCCCTTGTTCTCCGATGAACCTCACCCCAATGGGCTCGATTCACCTTCCACTATATCGGCAACCTTCGAGGTGGAAGTCGACACCTTTACAACAAGTTCGGGGCACACATCCACAACTGAATTGGAGGCTCCCAAATACAAGCAAGCTGTCAAGACAAATCAAAGACAAGCTTGTAAGAACCAAATCAAAGTTAGGGTTTCCAAAGAAACACTAGAGCTTGGGGGCCCTCAAGTGAATGAGGGGGGAATGGAGATCTCTCTTGGTGAAGATGTAAATCAAGGCCTCCTCCTTCGATTCTCCAAAGATCAATGACTTTGGATGGTTGGATGAAGAGATCTTGTAGATTTGGTGGCTCTAATGGGGTTGGTGTTCTTGAGTAGCTTGAGCAACTGGAGGAAGAAGATAAGGGTCCCTTTTTATAGGCAGTCCCCTCCACGAACCGTTTTCTGACCATTGTAGAAAAGTCACCGGAGACTCCAGCCAATCTCTGGACCAGCCTCCGGACTGCCCATCTGACTGACCCAGACCATTCCAGCCCTAGCAACACCGGAGACTCCGGTCTTCCAACACCGGAGACTCCGGACTGAACAAAGTTCGGAGACTCCGGAGTAACCTCCGGTGCAGGCTCCGGACCCCTAGACAGAATATCCCAGCCATATCCTTGGAGGCACCACCGGAGCCAGAACCGGAAACTCCGGACCACACCGGAGACTCCGGTCTTGTCGGACCGGAGACTCCGGTCTGGAGTTTCCAGAACATTAGCATATGAATGTGGTCTTTTCCCAAGAGTGAGGGTGTTGTTCATCTAACATAATACCAACCTGTGGACAGTGGTAAACTGTAAAATGATCTACTTGTTGTTAACGAACACCAAAAGTGATTATGACAATAAATGCCCTTTCAATCTCCCCCTTTTTGGTGTTCGATGACAACAAGTGATTTGCATGGAATAACATATAAATGTGGCTCCCGCTGACTATGTGCAGCAAGATAATTAAGTAAAACATGTAAGATGGATAGTATCAACGATATGTAAGATGGATAGTATCAACGATAGCACATATAAGTCTCACATGAGTTACAATAGATGGTGCACACAAGCACATAGTCATAGTCGCACAAGCACATGAACAACGGATAACTCACATAAAGTTCAAGTTCAAAAATGGCAAATAAAAGGCAAATAAGGGTAGATAGTTGCAAATCCCAAATCCCAAGTCCATGCAAACCGATGAGAATGTATTCTCCCCCTTTGGCATCGAAACACCAAAAAAGGGAAAAGACCTACACTAGCTCCCCCAACCGCTCAGTAGTCATCGTCATCCTTGTCATCGTCATCCTCCTCCTGGTCACCATCATCCTGATCGTAGTCATCATAATCGTCTACAGGGACAGCAGGCCCTTTGCCGTGAGGGCGAGAAGAGGAAGTACCCTGGTACCCAAAACCTGAGGTGACATCAGCAAACGTCTTCCAATCCACAGTATCACATTGGGCATTCCATGCCCCAAATGAGAGTGTATGATTAGACTCTGTGGACTGCTGAGCCCCATGCTCATCATTGTATTCATCTTCACCCTCCTCATTATCCTCAGCACCCTGTTCCTTGATCTCTTTGAGAAGCTTCTCAATGTGGCGGTTGCTTTGGTAGGATGCATCTTTGCTTGAATGTCGACGTTCATGCAACAAAGGGTCCTCTCCCAAAAGCTGGCCTTCTTGACCCTCTCATGCACATAGTCTCGAGTCATAGTAGGCATAGGGGCATTGGAAGCATTCTTCCTCCAAACTCTAGGTGGGGAGGGAGCCCTCTCCGTCTCAATCTCCTCCTCATCATCATCCCCATACCGACGCCTTGGAGCAGGCCCCATGCGCCCCTTCTGCTGCAGAGAGACCAGAGTGTGCTCAGTGAGGTGTGGTGGTATGCCATGTGGAGAATCATGCTCCTGAGAGTTGATGAGCCTCATAACCAAGGGTGCATATGGAGGAGATTTCTTGTAAATAATGGCATGGAACATCTCCTCGAAAATGAAGTCCATCACATCAATAGGTGCAGCATCAGCCTCAGGTCCAGCATTGAAGATCCGGTGAGTATGGTATAGGAGGTTGACAAGCCCATCCCTAATAGCATCATCATTTCCAGCACTTGGAGCAATAGTGTGACGAAAAATCCTCAGCATAAGGTTGTAGAGGGTCTTGAGTCCCTTGGAACCCCCCACAACACCATCATCATACAGAGGTGCCAGCTTCAACTTGTTCTCACCCAAAGCTGCTGAGTGCATGCTAGCCCCACAGTGGATACTCCATGGAAGGTCTCAAAGATGACATTGGCAAAGTCATGAAATGTAGCTGCAAATGAGTGGTGCCAGTCATCCACACCATGGTCCTGTCAAGGTCAGTCCCAAACACAACTGTGGCATAGAACTGCTGGACAAGATGGACACTATAGTCTTCACGCAGCTCCATCAAGTTGTAGAGACCCAGCTTCTCATAGATCCACAGGGCATCATTGAAGTAAGGGCGCTGGCGCATTTTCTCAACACTCATGAACTTCTGAGGGCAGACAGGTGATCTGGTGAGTACACCATACACATCCTTCATGAACACAGCCTGTTCTTTCCTCCAGAAGCGAGGGTCCTCACTGGTACGAGGCAGCGCAGAGAAATCTGTCTTTCTCAGCTCATGGTACTCCTCTTTGTACATTTTGGATAAGGTCTGCAGGTTGTCATACTTGGCCCTCTTGGCACGGTCCTCCCGTTCAGCCCTCTCCTGATCCCTCTTCATGTAAGATGCATCACGTGCCCGCTGTTTCCGGTTGGATGGAGGCACGATAAACTGACCTTGAGCTTCATCATAGCGAGGATTGCCCCTTTGGGACTTGGCCTTGGTACGACGAGGACGACTAGAACCATCACTTGTGAACAGCAGTGAGGGAGATAGCATGGAGATGAGTATATATGTCCCAAAGATGCAGTACAAGAGCTTTGATGCATTTCCGGACTATTTTGATTCACCCAACACCAGAGTCTCCGCACCTTACACCAGAGTCTCCGGCTCAGACCGGAGTCCCCGGTCCTGGGGACCGGAGTCTCTGGACCTAAGTCCAGAATCTCCGGTCGGGAGGCTCGGGTATGAGGTGGGAAGATGCTGGTGAGGGTGAATCTAGTAGATCGGGCAATGCAACAAGGCTAAAGTACTAGAGTGCACGCAAACAAGTGATTCCAATGGACAAATCAGCAACAATCCTCAAAAAACACATCTAGAGATGAACCCTAGGAGAAAAATAGAGGAGAGGTACCAGATCTGTCCATGGGATCAATTCCTCCGGTGGGAATGACCCAATGGAGGAGAGGGGAAGGTTGACCGGCTGCACGGCGGATCCCGGGGGCGTCTTGACCTCCGGGGAGGATTTTTGGAAGAGGGGGCGACGGGGTTGAAGGTAGGGGACGGGGTGAAGAATGGTGAACTGTTGTCCCAGTTCACCTCGTGCCCCCTCCTTTAAGTGACAGAAACCGTCCGGACCGGAGACTACGGCCTACACCAGAGACTCCGGCCTACACCGGAGACTCCGGTCCTCCTCGACCAAAAGTTCCAGGAAAAGTGTTTGGGGACATATATGAGCGATAGATGGTTTTTAAGATAGGTATAGGGCTTGGGTTGAGACATCAAACTGTGAAGAACCAACAAGAGCCATAGGGTTTCAAAAAATGTTCAGAAAAGCTCCAAGAGACTAGAATCAAGCAAATGACAAACATGAGTAAGTGCCAACCTCTCAAATGAGAGAGGGCGGTGGCCTAGGCCACCATATTTGAGTATACTTGGCTTGGCACCACGAAGATATATCTTGGGTCCATTACCAAAACTCATCATTAAGCTCACATAACACTAAATGATATTAAGAGGAATGATTTTGATTGCTTTGGGCATAATGGGGGGAGGGATTATCCAATCAATTAGGATCACACTCCCCCTATTTCCATGCCTACACCTAAACCAAATATGAGATGAAACATAGGTGAGAGTGTAAGAATATCAAGTCAAGCTCCTTGAATCTACGACATTTAGTTCATTCCTCAAGTAGCAAAACCTTGCTTCATCAAGTGGCTTCATGAAGGTATCGGCAAGTTGATCTTTGGTTGATACATATGATAGATCAATATCACCTCGAGCAACATGATCTCTAATGAAGTGATGGCGAATCTCAATATGCTTTGTCCTTGTGTGATCCACCGGGTTGTAGGCAATCTTGATGGCACTTTCATTGTCACATAGAAGAGGCACTTTGTCACAATGGACACCATATTCCTTTAAAGTTTGCCTCATCCATAGCAATTGGGTGCAAGCACTAGCAGCTGCCACATACTCGGCTTCGGCGGTGGAGAGAGATATACAATTTTGCTTCTTGGAAGACCAACATACCAAGGACCTACCAAGGAATTGGCAAGCCCCGGATGTTGATTTTCTATCATCCTTGTCACCTGCCCAATCCGAATCTGTGTATCCACAAAGAGCAAATGTTGACCCTCGAGGATACCAAAGACCATAAAATGGGTTACGAACCAAATATCGAAAGATTCTCTTGACCGCCATTAAATGGCTTTCTTTAGGAGCCGCTTGATATCTTGCACACACACCTACACTCAACACAATATCGGGTCTAGATGCACAAAGGTAAAGCAAAGAACCAATCATAGACCGGTATACCTTTTGATCCACATCTTTACCATTTGGATTTTGTTCTAGATGAGTCTTTGTAGCCATGGGAGTAGGAGATCCATTTAAGTCTTGCATTTTGAATCTCTTGAGCATATCTTGAGTATACTTGGCTTGATTGAAGAATGTACCTCCTCTAACTTGCTTGATCTCAAAACCAAGAAATACTCTCAACTCCCCCATCAAAGACATCCGGAACCTACTAGTCATAAGCTTTGAGAATTCATCATTAAAAGCTTTGTTAGAAGAGCCAAAGATAATATCATCAACATATATTTGGCATACAAAAAGCTCCCCATTGACTTTCTTAGTAAAAAGAGTGGGATCGATTTTCCCAACCTCAAATCCACGGTCAAACAAGAGCTCTCTAAGGTGCTCATACCACGTGCGTGGGGCTTGCTTGAGCCCATAGAGCGCCTTATCAAGTTTGTAGACATGGTTTGGGAGGTTGGGGTCCTCAAATCCCGGGGGTTGCTTAACATATACCAATTCATTTAGTGGACCATAAATAAATGCACTTTCTACATCCATTTGTTGCAACTTGAAGTTATGATGTGCCGCATAAGCAAGAAGGATACGAATGGACTCAAGGCGAGCCACGGGTGCATATGTCTCTCCATAGTCAATGCCTTCAATTTGAGAGAACCCTTGTGCAACTAATCTAGCCTTGTTCCTTACTATGATTCCATGCTCATCTTGCTTGTTTTGAATATCCACTTTGTTCCAATAACATTGCGGGAATCCTTTGGCTTCTCTACTAACTTCCATACTTTTCTTCTCTCAAAGTTGTTGAGTTCTTTGTGCATAGCTTCTAACCAATCCGAGTCTTCAAGTGCTTCCCACACTTTCTTTGGTTCAATCATGGAGATGTGTGCTTGGTGTTCACTGAACCTCTTCAATTGTGCTCTTGTGGAAATGCCTTTCCTTAGATCACCAACTACATTTTGTAGAGTGTGATCTCTTAACTCCAACATCCTTTCCTTTCTAGCTTCGCGACGAGCGTGGATCTCTGTGTTGTTTCTTGGGGGACCCTCTTCATCATTTTCATCCTCGTCTTGACCATAATCTTGACCTTGATCATCATTGGAATCATCCTCTACATTGGGAGGCAAAGATTGACCTTGGTCTTGATCAAGTGCTCTTCTAGCGTCAATTTGAGCTTGTCTCAAAGCAGCTTGTACGGATCTTCCTTGATAAATTGACTTGGCACCACTTGAGAATCCGTCGAATGGACCAAGCTCCCTTTGACTAGAGTTGTCACTTTGATCATCATGTTGAGGGTCCACATATTGTCTTTGGCTTGAGTCAATGTCCTCTTCGGTGGATGGAGCATGTTGAGGTTGTGAAGATGAGGGCTCCACTTGAGTGGAGCATAGTTCTTCTCGATCCGCCATAAGGGGTTCCTCAACAGGGCGGATATATCCCACACCATTCTTCCTATGGCATCCTGAGGCATTTCATCATCTGCATCACAAGCATCAACACGCCCCCCTTGGGGACCATCATATTCTTTGAAGGTCACACTACAAGATTCTATGACGGCTCCGGAGAGCTTATCATAGATTCTATAAGTGTGAGATTCGAGACCATAGCCAACAAAAATACCCTCTAATGCTTTAGACTCGAATTTAGACAAACGAACACCTTTTATGAGATAGAAACACTTACAACCGAACACCCGGAAGTAAGATATGTTGGGCTTGTTACCGGTAAGAATTTCATATGGAGTCTTGTTGATTTATTTGCGGAGGTAGAGCCGGTTTGAAGCATGGCAAGCAGTGGAAATGGCTTCGACCCAAAAGTTGTATGGAGATTTAAACTCCGCCAACATGGTCCTAGCCATCTCAATAAGAGTCCAGTTCTTCATTTCGGCCACGCCATTTTGTTGAGGGGTGTATGCAGCGGAATATTGATGTATAATCCCCTCATCACTAAGGAAATCATTCAAGGTGTAGTTCTTGAACTCGGTGCCGTTGTCACTTCTAATGATCAACACGGGAACATTGTATTGCCTTTGTACCAAATTGATGAAGTCGATGAAGGTATTTTGAGTCTCACTCTTCAATTTGAAGAAATAAACCCAAGAGTATCTTGAAAAGTCATCAACAATCACCAAGAAATATTTCTTCCCACCAAGACTTGCATGAGATGGAGGACCAAAGAGGTCCACGTGGAGGATCTCCAAGATCTTGGTGGCCTTGATGCGGTTCTTAGGCTTGTGAGGAGCATCATGCATCTTCCCTAGAACACATGCCCTGCAAACACGATCTTTGGCAAAGGAAACATTTTCTTTTAGTCCAACAATATTGCCCTCCTTGTGGAGACTTTGCAAAGTTCTCATATTGACATGGGCCAGTCGGCGATGCCATAACCAACCCACATCGGCCTTTCCGAATAAGCACATCGCACTTGTAGTTGCTTGCCTCGAAAAGTCCACCACATACAAGTCATGTTCGACATACCCAACGAAAGCGACCTTGAGAGACTTGCTCCACATGAGGACCACAAGATCATTATGTAAAAAGACGGAAAAACCCATCTTTCCAAGAGCATAGACTGAAATTAAATTGTACCCAAGGGTCTCAACAAGCATGACGTTCACGAGTGTAATGTCTTGAGCAACCACAACTTTGCCAAAACCCAATACCTTAGATTTTGACTTGTCGGCATAAGTCACGGTGATTTGATCATCATTTGGCTTTAAGTCCTTGACAATAGATGAGCTTCCGGTCATATGACTTGTGCAACCACTATCAATCACCCACTTTGACCCTCCAGAAGCATAAGTCTACAAAAGATCAAGCTAATTTTTAGGTACCCATTTTTCAATGGGTCCTCTTTTGTTAGCAACAAGGGTCTTGGGAACCCAAATAGACCAAGCAATATAACCATCAAATGGGCCAACATATTGTGCATACACATCACCATAATAATCACACATTAGAACATAGTGAGGGTTAGCACTACCCGCAAAGTCATCATGAGACATAGTTTTACCACTTGTGGTCTTACTACCCACAATGGCCTTGTTAGTTTCTTGTGTGGGCTTTGCCTTCTTATTGTTATTGTTCTTCTTCTTATTAGAATTGGAGACAAATCCAATGCCCCCTTTATCACCACTAGGCCTTTGCTTACTCAAAAGATCATCAATGGACTTGTTGCCTTGTGGAAATGTGGCCTTAGCAAACTCCCCTTTCAACCTAGCATTCTCTTCAAGAATAGTTGTACTACTAGATGGAATGAAGTTACTAGGTGAAGGAATATTGGCCAATTGAGTTTTAAGAGTTTCATGGGACTTTGTGAGTGACAAGAAATCACTCTCCAAAGCCTTGTGGGCCTTGTTAAGCAACCTAAAGTCCTCGGCAAGTTTTTCATGAACCACACCAAACTCAATCTTGTCCTTTTTAGCACTTTTGTATTTAGCAATAGCATGATCACGCTCTTTGATGAGTTTGTTAACAATATTGTCATTGGCCTCATCAAGCCCTCCAAGTTTTAATTCAAGTGATAACCTAGTTTCTTGTTCTTCTTCTAGAGCATTGTTTAAAGCCTCTAGCTCAATCATGTGTTCATGCCCAAGTTTACATCTTACATCTAGAAGCTCTTGAGTATGTGAAAGTTGATCTAGGATGTTTTCAAAGTGTAACTTAGCATCTCCTTCTAGGTTAGTCATAAACTCATCAAAGGCAATTAATTCCTTTTTAACATCAAGAGACATCTCATCATCAAGTTCATCATTATCTAAGGGAGTAGAGTGGGATGATGAGGATACCTCCGTTCCTCTTGCCATAAGGCAAGTGACGTTCTTGGTGGGAGAGTTCTCATTTGGAGAATCAAAGAGTGAGAATGTTGGAGTAGAGGTGGTGGCTAGAGCAGCCACACCATGCGAAGTTTCCTCTTCCTCATCTTCATCATCTTCATTGTCGGAGGAGTATTCTTCATGAGTGATCAAGAAAATTTCTCCCGACTTCTTGTTGATGGGATTCTTCTTGATGAAAGGTTTCTTGTAAGGTGCCTTGAGAGTCTTCTTCAACACAAGCTTACCCCCATGATATTCTCTCTTTTCATAGGGACAACTTGCTACAAAGTGATAGCGGTCACCACAATTGAAGCAAGTTCTCAATCTTGTTGTATTTTCTCTTTTCCCATTTGGGTTGCTTTTTATTTGCATTTCCATCTTGGCCTTCGCAGGGTTATTCCAAAAGTTCTTTGCATAGAAGGCCATATATTGACTATGAGCAATCTTGACTTCATCGGGGTGGTCCATGGAAAGCCCTTCATCACTATCATCTTCATCCCCATGGTCCACAACTTTGGCCTTCAATGCAAAATTGACAACATTGCTCATACCAAGGGCACGAGCACGAGCATCTTTGGCATTCTTGGCGGCAACCTTAAAAGCGGCCATCTCTTGCATAACTTCATTTGAGGTCATAAGATGGTAGTTGTGTCTTCCTTGTAGACTCTTCAAGTCGGTGGGCTCAAAAGGCATGAGTGCACTCACATATTTCCTTTTTATCCATGCATCATCCACATGTGAGGCACCCACATTTCTAAAAGCGGTGGCGGTGGTCTTGAGCCTTCGGTACATGTCTTCATGATCTTCACCTTCTTTCATGTAGAAGCCTTCGGCTTCATTGCTTAGAGCATCATATCGGTTCCTCCTCATACTCTCATTTCCAACAAACAACACAATGAGAGCATCCCAAGCTTCCTTGGCAATGCTAAAGTGCTCAATGTGTGGGTAATCCTTTGTTCCCAATCCTTGTTGAATCATATGCAAAGCAGTCGCATTGAGTTGACTATTGACAACCTCTCTTCTTGTCAAGTTGTTTGGATCCCCAATAAAGAGTCCATGCTCGATGATGTTCCATAGTTCAATGCAAGAGCTGCGCACATGAGTTCTCATTAGTGATTGCCATTGAGCAAAAGTAGCAGACTCTTCTAGCTTAGGTGGGTCACCTCTATTGTACACATGAGGGTGAGGGACGGGAGGATCGGGAGAGTACCAAGAATCACGGTGCTCACCCTTCCCCCCATCAAGTTGTGTGGAGGAAAGCGTTGTCTAGTTTTTCCCCTACCACCATACCCTCGGGGGATACCGAAGTATTACCTTTAGGTACAAAGGATGGTAGATCCTCTTGAGGAGATGGGGGTGATGAGCAATCTTTGTCTTTAAGAAGTTGCTCAAGCATCTTCTTGACTTTGTTGACCAAGGAAGAACTCAATCTTGTTTCCAAGTTTCTGAGATCTTCCATGGTCACCGGGGTCGGCTCACTACCACCATCCCCTTCTTGGCTACCCATATTCTCTTAGGCGGTAAAGCCCAAATAAAGAGCCGAGGCTCTGATACCAATTGAAAGGATCGTATGGGCACCTAGAGGGGGGGGGGTGAATAGGTGCTACTTCAAATTTTACTCTTTTTCAAATTAGGGTTTGACAATAAAGGTAAATTCTCTAGAATATGCAACTATGGTGAATTTACCTATATGTCAATCAAGCACGAACTAACACAATACTAAGCAAGAACAAGTAAGTAAAGTGTGGCAAAGGATAAAAGTAACCAAGGGAGTAGACGCGGAGACACAAGGATTTGTTTCCCGTAGTTCCTTCCTTTTGAGGGGAAGTACATCTACGTTTGGAGAGGGGGTGGTTTCAAACCACCAACGCCACGAGAGGCCTCCCTTGTTCTCCGATGAACCTCACCCCAACGGGCTCGATTCACCTTCCACTATATCGGCAACCTTCGAGGTGGAAGCCGGCAACTTTACAACAAGTTCGGGGCACACATCCACAACTGAATTGGAGGCTCCCAAATACAAGCAAGCTGTCAAGACAAATCAAAGACAAGCTTGTAAGAACCAAATCAAAGTTAGGGTTTCCAAAGAAACACTAGAGCTTGGGGGCCCTCAAGTGAATGAGGGGGGAATGAAGATCTCTCTTGGTGAAGATGTAAATCAAGGCCTCCTCCTTCGATTCTCCAAAGATCAATGACTTTGGATGGTTGGATGAAGAGATCTTGTAGATTTGGTGGCTCTAATGGGGTTGGTGTTCTTGAGCAGCTTGAGAAACTGGAGGAAGAAGATAAGGGTCCGTTTTTATAGGCAGTCCCCTCCACGAACCGTTTTCTGGCCGTTGTAGAAAAGTCAGACCGGAGACTCCGGTCTGTAGACCGGAGACTCCGGTCTACACCGGAGACTCCGGCCATTCTCCGGACCAGCCTCCGGACTGCCCATCTGACTGACGCAGACCATTCTAGCCCTAGCAACACCGGAGACTCCGGTCTTCCAACACCGGAGACTCCGGACTGAACAAAGTCCGGAGACTCCGGAGTAACCTCTGGTGCAGGCTCTGGACCCCTGCATGAATGTCCCATGGATCCTTGGAGGCACCACTGAGCTGTAACCGAAACTCGACCACACACCGAGACTCGTCTTGTCGCATCGAGACTCCGGTCTGGAGTTTCCAGAACATTGGCATATGAATGTGGTCTTTTCCCAAGAGTGAGGGTGTTGTTCATCTAACATAATACCAACCTGTGGACAGTGACAAACTGTAAAATGATCTACTTGTTGTTAACGAACACCAAAAGTGATTATGACAATAAATGCCCTTTCACCAACATATCTTAAAATAAACCCCAATGAAACCATCTTAGGCCAGTGCCTTCTCTACGTACATGTCTGAGATAGCTTGTTGGAGCTCACTCATAGAGAATGGCTCATCAAGGTGGTGAATATCCGATTGCGGCAACCCAAGCTCCTTCTAGTTCAAATCAGCAGAGAAACTGCCGAGAGATGGTTTTGCAAATATGGCGGTCACGCTTCGGGCCATCTGGTATGCTAGAAGGAAAAAGGTAAAGGGGAAGGGTGGCCACAAGAAGATTAACATCGATGCTACATTTTGAAGAGCGCTAAGGGAGGTATTCTAGAAGAAGATTTGCATAAGTGAAGATGGCTTGGTCTCAGGAGCATCGACAATGACTATTTAGGGCATCTCCAACCCTTCTATCCTATAGGCAATGGCTTGTCATGAGGCATTGGAGTTGGCTGAAGACATGTGAATCTAGTGCGTCATGGTAACTTTGGATTGTATTCTAGTCATCAACAATATGGAAAAACCTTTGGCTAGCATGGTACTTTAGGAGATTATAAAGAGAGTAGAGCTTCCGATTTGGATGCGCATATGCAGGGCCAGCCCTTGGGGGGGACCCGAGGGGCAGCCGCCCCGGGCCCAAAATTTTGGGGGTCCTCCCTAGATATGTGTTGCATATATAGGCTATAATAGATTTTAGAAAAGATAAAAAAATAGCAGTTTTGAGTTTTCAATTGTGCTAGATTGGACCTCTACTTTGCTAGACATACACATACATACATTTTAGATTTGGAGTCCATCACGGCATCATGTACCTAACCTACGATTAGATTAGCTATCCTCTTTGATCGTATCGTGCGAAGGCACGCCGCACTCCGGTTCCTGCCTCGACCTCGACTCAACACTACGTTGTCAATCGTAGGAAGGCCCGCACACGGCAAGCAACAAGCCGCCGCCTGTTGGCCGATCGTCGCCTATCGCCTCGCCCCCTCGTCCTCTGCCTCTGTCTGTGGCTTGTCTCTCTGTCTCGCTTTGGCCGTTCAGCGTCTGCATGTCCGAATTCTGAATTTCTGATCTCAGTCTTCTGCAGTCTAACGTTGCCTCTAATTTTTGTTCTAATTAGTCGTTCTACTTTATATTTTTAGTGTGGTTAATTAGTTATGGCACCTTATTCTGGTGCTAAGAAAAGTAAAAAAGATGAAGGAAGAGCAGAAGTTGATTGACTCACAGAGAGGATCCCTTCATAAATTTCTAAGGAGTAACACGAGCACTTTGAGAAATCCAGTTGAGTTAGCACTACTTCCTCCATTTTGATTTACAAGTCATTCACGTGTATCTAGGTTATCAATTTGATCTATATAATATAAAAAATATATCGTTAAAAAATACAAAGTCTCAAGTTTTTGATGATATTTGTTTTATAATATATACCTCGTACTAAGTTTCTCAATTTGGCAATATAGAAGTACGCGCAAGAACCGAACAGAGGTAGTAGTTCTTGTTGAGGAACATAGTAATATTGATCTAGAGGATGAGATCGGTACAGAGTAGAACGATGACATCAACGCGGATAATAACAATATAAGTGATCATGATATCGCATTTGATTTATCTCCTACAAAATCTGCTAGTGTTGACGAGGAACCAATTAGTGTGGTTATTTATTATTCGGCATCGAGAAAAAATTATTGGACAAGATTGATATTGATTTTATTATCACCGACTTCGCTTGTAGGAATACACGGAGAAATATTGAAGGTAATATATAAACATTGTCATTTTTATATAAATATTACAAATGGGTATGCTTGAAGTATTTAATCTTTATTATTTTATTCTTGTATATAAAAAAATAAAAAGAGGCCCGAAATTTTAGTTTCGTCCCGGGCCCCTGAAATTTCAGGACCGGCCCTGCGCATATGGTGGCTCATTTTGCCTTAACTAGCAGTGTTGGACGTCAGACTTGGATTCTCAGCCCTCCGTTGGTCTTTGTATTCCTCTAAGCATTCTAGAGCAATAAAATGCCACCATTTGTTAAAAAAATACATTCTACAATACAAAAAATGATATTCCATCTTCAAATTAAAAATATACCCCTATATTCCATCTTTGACTAAAAAGCCGACTCCATGAAATTTTTGTGCCTAACATGTCTTCCAGATTGGTAAAACTCATTAAACTCACACTTTTTTCTAGATAGTATTACTTATCTTTCCAAATTGCATCAGAATCCTTATGAACGTTCTTCCCGATTTGAATATCTAAATCATAGATGCACTACTTTGTTGCGGAAACCGGGCATGTGAACATTTTATTAGAGCTCCTCATATGTTATTGATTTAGATTTACAGACCATGCAAACTGTTTCTCCACATATTGCACAAGTTATGTTTCCAAACATTTTCAATAAAACCCTCTTGTAGAAGTACTTTAACAATGTTCCCGGATACACCTAACACTCATGATATTGGGAATCATTTGAAATCTAGACAAGTCTCATAGATAAAGTCAAACACATATCAAACCAACGTGGTCCAAAAAAAATTGCATAGTTCCGGAGGAGGGCCCTTCCTTGCACCAGCCACATGGGATTTGGAAGGCAGACGCCATTGCCCCTAAGGTCCCCTAGGGATGTGGCCAAAACCCTAGTGTTTTGAGGCGCCTAAGGTCTCCCGATGGGGTCGGGCAACCCTACCTTGTATGGGGGTGGATCCCCTTGGCCCCCTCCTCCCTCTCCTACTATATAAACCCATTGAGGGTTGCCCCTCAAACAAACAAGTTTGTCTCCATGTGAGGTGTTGCTCTTTCTTGCTCTCCCTCACAGGGTTTACATCACATATGTCGGAAGGTTCGAGCACTCTCCATTGGCGCGACGGTCGGGATGGCGCGACGCTAACGGGTTACATAGTTAGACCCATGCATCACGGTGTAGGGATCATCTCTTTGATCATCGTATGAGAAGTAGTTTCACGTGATCATCATCACCAGTCTTGGCCGAGTTTTCTTCTGCTGCAACTCCAATAAAGATTCAATCTATATCCAATCTATCAATTATATCCCCATAGATAGATCTTGGCTTGTACATGTAAGGATTTTTTTGCATGCAGGTAACCTTACACCAAGCACCGCCACTATCGCTCCTAGCTGCCAGCTACCAAACCGAGCTTCCTTGCGCAGCACACCGCCACCGAAGCGGGAGTACCCACGCCTCCCTTTCAGCGCTCGGGTAAAGATATGCCCACCGCCGCAGGCACCTCACGGGCTTTGCCCGGCGGCAGGGAAGGAGGGGTGGAGGAGGCCAGGAGGAGAAATATTAGGATTTGTCCTGTCACCGCGGGGGCGAGAGGAGAGAATCGAAGAGAACCGTCTCTCCTTACTGCGTATGACATGTGGTTATTTTAAGTTTGTTTGACTTACAATCTCTCTTTATTGGAATATTGTAGAAGGGTGGTACATGATTTTACAAAATATTCTTGTAGAGTCCCTTCGAGAATAGCAACAAAGTGTGCTCCAGAGATGCACGGTGAAGACATTAACAATAGAGACTACTTTATCGAAGAGTTGAGCTAAAATTGAATTTCTAAAATAAGCTTTTGCCCCGCTATATTAATATAGCAACCACACCGTACAACTTTCAGATCACCGCTAGGGCAAACAACATAGTCAAACCCAAAAGAACAGAAAGCAAAAAAGAAGAGAAAAATGTTGACACCAGCGGATCAACGAAACAAAAGTGACTCGCAACCGCTGCGTCCTCCGGAGCATTCCATGATCCCAACGCTCTGAATCGTCACATACCAAGCAGCACTTTTAAGAAGGAAAGCGACGACGATGACGCTGCTAAAATTGAATTACAGTTTAGATAATTGTAAGTTGCCTCTTATATTTTCTCTTATATATAAGTTGATCTCTAAGAACTACATCTCTAACATCTCTAGCTTAGTAGAAAATGCAGCACTTTTCAAATACAGTTTATATAATTGTAAGTTGCCTCTTATATATAAGTTGATCTCTAAGAGGTACAGTACATCTTTAGCTTAGTAGAAAATGCAGCACTTCTCAAATACTATTCCGACATACGAAAATCTCAACAACTTAGGTTTGAAACTCCAAAAGGAAAGGAGCAGCCGACCGAACTGAACATATGCGCTCGCGGCAGGCACGTTGTACACAAACATAAACTCCTTCCGAGTCGTGAGAATGGAGGAATTTTTTGTCCTGTGGTTCTCCGCTGTTCGCAGGAAAATAGCCAAAAAGGTGTCTATGGTCGTCCGATGAACATCGAACTCAACAAGTTACGAAGTGCCATACTACTACACTAACAAGTTACACGCGACAAGAAATCAGGCAAACACACACGAATTTTACATGGAGATCATGATTTCCCCACATCATGGAAACCCAGACAGGCCATGCGCGGGCTCACAGGTCCGTGGCCAACGGGGCGTCGAACACGGCGCTGGTCACCAGCATCCCCTTGACCTCGGCGGCGGCGCTGTGGTCCGCCAGCGCGGACCTCTTGGCGGCCCTGCCGTGGTGCGCCCGCCTGTCGACCAGCAGCGCCCTCCCGATCTTGGACGGGCTAGACAACTGCGCCGGCGAGAAGCTTGGCGTGGCGTACGCCGTGCCCGAGACGGGCACCGGGTACGCCGGCAACGGCGCGATGACCGCCTTGTTGTTCTTGCACGCAATCTTGGCACCGGCGGGAGGCTGATCGGTCTGCCTGCTGAGCTCGTCCGCGTAGAGCAGGTCGTCGATCCGCGCGATGATGTTGGACGCCAGGCTCTCCAGAACCCGCGAGTAGCTCTCCAGGATCGATTTCCCCACATCCTGCTCAAAGTAAAAAAAAATGTTACACGATCGGTTCATCAGCTTATTGAATCGTTAAAACGATGGAGATTTAGACGCTACTGACAGACCTTGTTGTACTGAATCTTGCTCATGTCCAAGCTCGTCTGCGTCAGCCCAGGGAACCTCTGCTTGAGCGATATCAGGAGGCCCTCGGCGCGCTCGGCGAGCAGGTCCCCTCTCTTCTCCGTGTCCATGATCATGTCCTTGACCATGCCCCACGACGACTTGGCGCCCGCCGACTTGGCGGCGGCGGTGCCCCTCCGGCGCCACACGTAGATGGAGGCCTCGACGCGGTTGGCGATCTCCACGGCCTGGTACTCCGACGACAGGTCCAGGCAGTCGAGGAGGCAGTCCGGGGAGAACTGCTCCGACGTGATGTACCGGTATATGATGTCCCCCAGCGTCGCGCGCCCGTTCTGACACCCAAATGCGTTCGTCAGAAAATGCACCTTCAGAATTCAGAAATGAGAGCAGATGCCAGGTGTTCCTGCCGCTTCGCACCTTTGGCAGCGAGTCGTGGTACGAGTCGGGAACGTCCATCTCGGCCAAGGCGTTGCTGTTGATGGCCATGGCGGCCTTGAGGATCTGGTTGGCACAGTCGCGCTTGTGCTCCAGCTGCCTCCTGGTGGCCTCGCGGAGGCCGCCGGGAGGCAGTCGGGGCACGGGCAGCCACCACTTCTCGTCGCGGCGGTGGACCGGCCTCCGGAACGAGGCCGAGCCGTCGCAGTCCGGCGCGCAAATCCCCTGGTCGACGTACCAGAACTCGGTTTCTCTGAAACTCTCCAATGTTTCCTGGCAGAAGAGGAACTCGTCAGAAAGATGTTCCACGGTTCGTTCGTCAGAAGAATCAACGAGTTTTTGTTGAACTCACTAGGAGCATGTGGTCTAGCTTCCGGAGTGCCGGCAGGTTGATGTACAGATCGGACCGTGGCCGGCTCGTCATGATCTGAAAATCGGTGATCCACCATGAGTGCCAAGCAGTTAGTGCGATGGTAGTAAGGCTGGGCTGTAACACGCAATGTAGTGTTCATGGCAATCATGACTTTAGCTCAATGATCATAATGAAATTATTACAACACTCGTTATTGTATAACTGTATCTTGGTAGGTAAAGTTGTACTGCTAGTAAGGCTGGGCTGCAACATGCTGCCGGTGGTGATGTTTGAAATGCGATGAATGAAACACGCAAACGCGAAGGACCAAACGGACATCACATTCATGTAAGCCTTTACTCTTTCTTTGGACCTCAAAATGCAGCGCGCCCAACCGTCTTACAATAAACAGGATTAGGTAGTAGTCCGTACCACAGTCGGCTAAGCAAGTATACTTAAAGGCTGTTTGTGTTTGTAGTAGTGGTCCAAGCTAAATTCGAATTATTAGCGGATTTGCGCTCGATCTAATTAAGTAGGCATCCGTACAACGCGGGCTAGCTTAACTCTGTACTTGCTCATGAACAGCAAGAATGATCTAATTTCTACGTCGCCATGTTCCCTTAACACAAACTCTACAATTAATTCAGTTATTAATTTGACATAGTAGTAGGGAAGTATTACAGTTCTGTCAGTTTCATTGAGTTACCTCAAGCGTTGTCCCGTCGGGGAAGGTCTGCCATGTTGGCACGAGCTCGACGATGTGGTCGCTGACGCAGAGCAGCCAGTCCATCTCCCTCCGCCACATGGCCTTCTTCTCCGGCGCCAGCGGCTCCAGCCTCCACAGCTGCCCGAACATCGTCGCTGCAAGCAGTCCGACCAACGCGTCAGAGTTTTTGTCCCCTCCGACCAAAAAAAAAGCCACCGCGCGCGCAGCTCGCGACTTCCAACGGAACGAATCAGGCAGAGGCCCCCCAAACAAGAAAGAAAAAAGGGCTCACCGCAGAGGTTGGTGATGGCGTTGGAGATGGCGAGCGCGGTGCAGACGCCCTTGCCGCTGCCGGACATGTCCTCGCCCAGCAGCAGCTTCGAGAACCGCTCCTTCATCAGCTCCAGCTCTGCAGCAGCCAGATTAATCCACGGGGCACGGTCAACGAGACTGACCGCGATGCTGCAGGTCTGGTCTGAATCGACCTTTCGAAACGAATGGCATTGTCGCCTAGTACTACTATAAACGCACCTGGAGCTGGGGCCCTGTGCCTCTCGGCGCACGCGTCGACGGCGAGCGGCTTGTTCTTCTCGCCGGGCGCCGGCTTGGTGTTGGGCTTGGCGTCGTCGGTGACGCAGGTCTTGATGGCGACCGTCTGCTGCCACTCGTCGGGCGCGCAGTAGGACTCGGCCACGGAGCTGGCGCTGGAGCTGCTCCCGCGGCGGCGCTCCTCGTCGGCGGAGTCGGCCGTCAGCGTCTCGCTCACCGCCATCTCCTCCACCTCTTCTTCTTCCTCGGCCACGCCCCCTCTCGCCATTCCGAGCAGCTGGCTAATTTGACAAGGAGACTGCTGCCGGTCCTATGCTGATGTTACGCGACGGGAGTGATTGGGCGTCTCGGGCAGAGCGGAGCACGGCCGTGTTCTTGCGGGGTAAATTGCATGAGACGGCGAGAGAGGGCGTGAGAGTATAAAGGCTTAAAAGACGAGAGGTGAAAGGTAGCTAGACAGCGGAGGGAGGAGTGACCGTTGGGGTTTTGAGTTGTTTTGGTGGGATTCTCGGCGCGCAGCAACGGACAGTGAGTGAGGCTGGTAGAGTGACAAAGGCTGCTTGCTGCTGCTGCTGCTGCTTAACTAATTTTTGGCCGCGCGCCGTGGCAGCTACGCTCGGCCTCGGCGGTGGTCCGTGCCGTGCTGGTCTGGCTGCTTTCTCGCTACGTATCACTGACTGCGCTCACCTTCTTTTGCCGTTGTGCGCTGTCGAGGGCTGGTCTGTGCATGTGGGAGGGAAGGTGGATACAAAATTTGGTTGCAGGATCTGCACGTTTGATGATTCCTCGTTGCGTCTGGGTTAGCTTTGGTGGTTTACTGCCGTTGCACATGATGATCAAACGGTCAATTTCTTTGTTTATTGACGGTGGATCGGCGCGGCGTTCATGGATCGTTTGCATGTGTGTGAAAAACTGAAGTAGGTTATAGGAATGTCGATGATATTGGTGTTGTTCTTCAGTTTAGAAACACTCAATGTTTTCTCGCCGAAAATGTTTTCCTCTGCACTCTTTGACATCAGCCAATGATTAGCAGACCCTTAGCGGGCATCTTGTGTGCACGCTACAGAAGCCAGCATCGCCAGCGAACCTCTGAAGAGTCTTCACGGTTAAGATCCGCATAAACTTTACCGGTAGCGGTCCCGCTACCGACGCCACCACGACGCCACACAGCGCCCCCGCCCTGCGCGAGTCTATCACGGCATGTCTGACACCGAGACTCGCTACACCGTTCCACCGAGACTCGCCGTTGTCGACGAGGTAGATGTACACTGCTCCACCTACTTGCCTCCAACATCAAGCTGCTACTTCAAAACGATGCCCCAAGAGGGAGAGCGACGCCCAAAGAGCCGCCATCGTCCGATCCAGAATACCCGGGTCTGGGTTTCCCCCGGAGCAGCATGAGAAAGTAGACGACAGCTACAGCGGCGATGCCTTCAACAAGGTAATGGCGCGAAGATGCCGCCATCGCCCGACATGACCCGTTCATAGCATAGTTTTCACCGGAAGCCGCACCTCCGCAACTCACCGTCGGTGCTAGATGTGGGCTGAACCGCCACAACCATCCAGGCTGACCATCCCCGGCAGAGGAGTAGGTCATCCATCCTCGATGGAGGAGTAGGCTGTCATCGCCATTCCCTAGGCATACGCCCAAGGCTTCCTCGTACTGCAGGGATGAACCCAAATCACCTCCACTTGACGTTGTCAGAGAACACGAGGTGCTGCAGAGAGACGAGGTGGTGAAAGGCGGCCGGCCGGAACCCACCTGGCCCAAATCGGACCCGCCACCACCGCCTGTTGGCCACCTACGCCACCACCGTCGCCGCTCGCCGAGATGCGCCGGCTGTCGCCAACCCCTAACATTGTCGTCGAAGAAGAACGGGCGTTCTTCGCTGCCACACCATTAGGGCTTTGCCCGACTACATTCTCGACAGCGGCGGGAGGAGGGGAAGGTCGTAAGGGTCTAGGGAGGAATGCGGCAACGCCTCAGCGGCATGGGAGTCCGGAGTAGTTGTTCAATCCTCCAGGATTTTTGAATTATAGAATAAACCATGAACTCATACATTTAATATATCTCGTTAGCGTGGACATACATTTTAAAGGGAGCTCTTTGACTAATCCTATATAACCATGAGAATCATGTTCAAAACAAAGTCCTCGATACATAAAATCCAAATTACAAACCTTTTATCCCTATACAAAACATAAATTAAAGCAAGATAAAGAGCAAAATTTTCATAACCACATGACTATGGGCATGCAGTAAGCCGACATCAGTGATGATACTATTGCTGACACCAGCACATGTCAGTCTATAGTTTGCACTAAGATGACGGGTGCTATCAACCGCATGTGAGTATTATTTAAAAATTCATTATGATTATTAACTTAAACTGATTTTACATATTTGGTAACTCTATACCCCTAAAAATAAACAAGTGAATACGGGGCGCACACAATAATAAAACTTGTTTTTTTGCATGAGTAAAGCATGGACTCCCAATTTTGATATGTCAAGACACTCGTTGGTGGTCATACATTTATGAGGTGGATACATGACTTTAGCTATAAAATCTTTAGAAAAATGTCTAAAGCAATGCCCTAGATACACAAAAACAAAATTGCAAACCTTTAAACAATAAAAAAGTTCTGAAATAAAGACAGAGAAAAGAATAAAATACTTAGAACAACAGGACTGATGAGAAAGTACAGACACCCGTCATCGATAGAGTTTTTGCCGGCATGGTCACCCTTCATGTACCCATCGCGCACAGGGGAGGAGCGACGACGAGATCCTCATACCGATGACTCCAAAGATATCCAGTTACCGGTCATTTGTACACATTGTATGGAGTAAACTTATAAATCAACATGTTATTCTTAGGTATATACTTACTATAATTTAGGTCTTTGTCATTGACATTATAATTTGGTTACACCAACTCAGTTGTAGTTAATGTATTGTGTTGTTCTATATGATTGTAAAGTGCTCATTTCTCCACATTGTATAGAATGAATAAACTCATAAACCTACTTATTGTCCTATATTTACAAGAAACCTACTTAATATAATTTAGTTCTTTGCCATTGTCATTTATAATTTGGTTCCTAGATACATATTCACTAGCAATTCATGTATTGTGCTCTGTTTTGATTTGGAAACATATAAATATACCGAAGTACATTTAGAATATTTATGTGTGCTCTATTTTGAACCATATGAATTAATGTGTTGGTGTAATATTGTTTTAAAACAGAAGCATATTTCAGTGACAGTGTATAAGAAGTGCAACATATCTGAAAAATTGTGGTTCCTCGTCTCTAGACACTACGTCTCTTAATTGCCATCACCAAGGTACATTTATTCTTAATTTGTACATTCAAATTCCAGAGTAAATTTATTGAGATTTAACTATTTGTAAATAAAGCAGGGTCAATAGCTGGTAAATATGATAGACATGGCAAATAACAAATAACTGTTGTGGAAGAGCATGGCAATTATTTGACCCTCTTTTTACAGAGGAGGCCGTTGAGCATGATCCAGAGAAAGAGATGTAGCATTTTTTATCGTAGATCTTATAGAAAATATAATTATCACATTGTAATATTAATGTATGTGATAACGTTTCTGTGTTATGAATGAAAACTGAGTGTTCAATGTGTGTATGTGTGCTTCTTCGGCAGTTTTGGCTGCTGAGAGTTGAAGACCCACTACTTGTAGGGTTCTGAATCTTGATGCCGGGACATGCATTTCGGCTGATTTTACCGGTGATTTCAGCAGCCACAAAATTCCAAAAAACCATGAGAGGATCCGGATATCCATCTAATATGCTGACATACATTATATGAAAAAATCAGCGATAACATCTTTGGCCTGACGAAACCAGCCTCTTTGGTGACAGTTATACTCACTGACGTCTCATAATGCCCGTCAGAGGAGAGCCTTACCCTTGATAGACATTTCGCCCATCGGTGCTACAAAGTTATCACTCACTAACATGTTCTGACGGACGACTAGATTTTCACAAGAGGGGTTTATGCGTCAGTCAGCAAAATTAGATTTGTCTAGTGAACTTAATTCAGTCACTATATGCGTCTCGCCGCCGTTGACGAGCACATAACCTACCACCAAAGAGCAATGTCGGTTAACACCTGGAACAAATGAAGTTATGCAAACATCCATGTCAAGTCTAGGACTTGAATCTGGATGGGCAGGTTTCATCGTAAAGAACCTAACCACCAGAGCTAAGCTCAGTTTGCAATTGATTTTTCTTGTGAAAACACATTGTATACCTAAACAGTATTTACACCACCCTCTAGTTTGTTTGTTGTGAAAGCACAATGGACCATGTAGAAATATTACCAACCGTCCAGTGTAGCGAGCAATGTTTCTAAACACGAAGTTAACTGGACTTTCAAAGAATCGGAGTTACATGAACGAGCTCGAAGTTCGGCTTGGTCGGAGTTTGAAAACAACGAGAGAGACAAAACAAAAGAGGAAAAAAGAGACTGAACTAGATAGAAGGCATCTAGCAGCACAAAACGTTAAGGAGAAAAGCGCCTGCAGTTTGACTTGGTAGCCCCGGAGCAGTGTCCTTTTTTGCGGCGCACGAAAAATCCCATCCGTGTCGCTAGCTGCTGCCCCGCCCCACGGAGGCCCCACGAAAGCGGCGTTGAGAAACCCCTATCAAAAGCCGAGCAATCTCTCCAAGATTAGGACAACTCGTAGACATTTTTTTTCTTTCATCAGTACACCATCTTTTTTTAAGCGAGTACTCCATCTTGAATCATCGGATTTCGCTAGTGGGATCTCCATTACTAGCTTTACCACTGGCACTGAGTACTAATTACGGCTGATCACTTCTAGCAGACGCGAAGAGAGGACTGGCCCCCTTGGTTGATGATTTTAGTTATGAGGTAAATTAATACTCCGTGTATTTCCAGCGAAGCTATTCTGATCACACTAATAAGCTTGTAAGGCCACTCCCAGTGCGTACTTATTAGAGCAACAACCGCGAAATTCCGGCGACTATACGGGTCGTGCCTGCTAGTGCGAGCTAGCAGGACACTTACTCGGCCATGGCCCGTAAAAAAATCCAAACCCTTACAAATAGGGACAGCGAGGCGTTTACGGGTCGCAACCCTTACTCCCTCTGCCGCGATAACCCTAGCGCCGCCGCCATTCACAGCTCTCGTAAGCTATTCCACAGCGCCCATAGGTAGATCGGAGCCGCCGACGCCGCCATGTCGTCGAGGGGTAGGGGATCTGGCCGTGGGGGAGGTCGCAGTGGAAGGGGGCCCTGCCGATGCGGCAGGAGAAGCGGTGGTGGGCGGCGCCTGAGCTCTCGCGAGGAGCTCGATGACGACATGCACCTGTTGGAGATATGTCCAAGAGGCAATAATAAAGTGGTTATTATCATATCTTCATACTTATGATAAATGTTTACATACCAATGCTATAATTGTATTAACCGAAAACATTAATACTTGTGTGATTTGTAAACATAAAAGAGTCCCTAGTAAAGCCTCTTGTTAACTAGCTTGTTGGTTAATATATGATCATGGTTTCCTGATCATGAACATAGAGATGTTATTAACAACAGGGTCATATCATTAGGGGAATGATGTGATGGACATACTCCTATAGTTAAGCATAGCATAAAGATCAAGTCATTTAATATAGTTCATTTGCTATAAGCTTTCTGATACATAGTAACCTAATTCCTTCGACCATGAGATCATGCTTATCACCATCACCGGAAGGATGCTTTGATGACATCAAACACCACACCGTAACTGGATGGCTATAAAGGTGGCATTGAGTGTTCGGAAAGTATGGGTTGAGACACATGGATCAAGAGTGGGATTTGTCCATCCATATGACGGATAGATATACTCTGGACCCTCTCGGTGGAATGTCATCCAATTAGCTTGCAAGCATGTGACTGGCTCACAAGGGATCACATACCACGGGAACGAGAAAAGGGTACTTATCGGTAACAAGGTTGAACTAGGTATGCAGAGATACCGACGATCAAAAACCTCGGATAAGTAAACTATCGTGAGACAAAGGGAAACTGGTATCGTATGTAAGTGGTTCATTCGATCGCAAAGTAATCATAGAAATATGTGGGAGCCATATGAATTTCCAGATTCCTCTATTGGTTATTGATCGGAGAAGTGTCTCGATCATGTCCGCATAATTCACGAACCGTAGGGAGACACACTTAAGGATTCGATGTTGTTGAGTAGTTATGGAATGATGAGTAAGAGACCGAATGTTGTTTAGAGTCTCGGATGGGATCCGGGATATCACGAGGAGATCCGGAATGGTCTGGAGAATAAGATTCATATAAGGAAAGTCCTGTTTCGGGGTTGGAGAATGGTTCTGGTGTTTTCATCGGGAATGTTTTAAAAGGTTCCGAATGTCCTAAGACTCCGGAGGAAGGGTACATGAATGTGTCATTACAAGTTGGAATGGTTGCATCATGTACTAGGTGTCATCGCTGAACAAAATAAAGGGATAAATCAAATCCTAGTTTGAAAAGTCAAACGCCAATTTGAAAAAGTCAAACGGCTATTTTGTTTGGTGGAGGGAGAGTAGGAAACCTACTTGGGGAGGAAGTCCCTCTCCCTCCACCGCCGGCCCTTGGAGACCGAGTTGGGGAGGGACTCCCCTCCCCTTGGCGTGCCCCCTCCACCTATATAAGGAGGGGCAGGGCTGCCTCTCCAAGCACACAACTTGCACCCCGCAAACCCTAGCTCCAAGCCGCCGGCGCCGCCACCTTCTGCTGCCGCCGCCTAGGGCTAAACCCTAGCCGCCGACTTGGGGCATCCCCTTGCCCTAGCCGCTGGCCTATCTCCCTCTACTTGGTGTGTCTAAACCCTAGATCGCCAACCCTCTCTCATACTCCACCATACTCTCTCCGGCTTAAGGCGAAGCCCTGCGAGATCTCCCCTCTACTTCCGGTACCACGCCGTCGTGCTGCCGGAATCACGAGGAGAGTGATACAACCTCCGCTGCCTGCTGGAACAAGGGAGAGGAAGGTCTTCATCGAGTACCGAACGTGTGACCGACTGCGGGAGCGCTGCCGGAACACAGCGCCAGAAGGATCGTCTACGCGATCTTGAGATCGGCAAGTGTACGACTACATCACCCACGAGAATCTGCTTTCGTTAACCGCTTTGGATCTTCGAGGGTTAGTATTCCATCGACTCGTTGCTACAATCTAGTAGATAGATCTTGGCTTGATCATAGATTAGATCTTGATTGTGTGTTCATGCGGTAGAATTTTTTTGTTTTCCATGCTACGAACCCCTACAGTGGTATCAGAGCCGTGTCTATATGTAGATCTGTTGCACGAGTAGAACACAATGGTCATTATGGGCGGTGGTGCTTTTATTATCAATTTCTTCTTGTGTACTTTGCATCTTGCGGTATGATGGGATGAAGCGGCCTGGGCTAACCTTACATGACATTGTTCATGAGACTTGCTCCACGCTCAACATGCAACTTGTATTGCATAAGTGGCTTCTTGGTGTCATCTCTCCCATCATAGTATAGATCCAATTTACAACGGGCACTTGATAGTTCAAGCATCAACGTTGTGGTTCCTGTTCGTAAGTTAGAACGACACTTTTTGAAAGCCCCAAACCACGTAAAACAAGCAAAGAAAATTAGAGGCGTCTAACTTTGTTTTGCAGGGGTGTGCTGTGATGTGATATGGCCATGATTGTGATTATATTTGATGTATGCAATGTTCCTTATTGTAAGTTGACAACCGGAAGCATATGGTTGTCTTTAAATTCTGTTAAGATCCGCGTGTCTATTCAAAGTAGTTGTAATAGTTCAAGCTGGTGGACGACAACCATGAAACGGCGCCATTGACCTTGACGCCATGCTGGTGATGATGGAGATCATGTTCGTGCTTAAAAATGGAGATCAGAAGCACAAGAAAAAAGGCCATATCATATCACATATTATGAATTGCATGTGATGTTAATCCTTTTATGCATTTTGTATTGCTTAGTTAACGACGGTATCATTATAAGATGATCCCTCAAGCACACAATTTCAAGTTTTAAAGTGTTCATCCTTAGTAAGCACCGTTGCTAAAGCTCGTTGTTTCGAAGCACCACGTGATGATCGGGTGTGTTAGATTCTGCGAGTGTATACAACGTGAGCAAGCCAGATTTGCTCATGCGGAAGCTAAGGTTTGATCTTGACGAGCCTAGCATGTACAGGCATGGTCTCGGAACACGGATCACCGAAAGGTAAAGCATGAGTCATATAGTAGATATGATGAACATGTTGATTGTTCGCCATTGAAGCTACATCAACTCTCGTGATGATCGGTTTTGATGTGGTGAATTTGGTTCGTGTGATCACTAAAACAATGTGAGGGATATTGTTTTGAGTGGGAGTTCAACGGCAATATGATTAAAAGTTGAACACTATTTATCATAAATTAAATCAAAGTGAATTTGCATAGTTGTTGTAGTCATTGGCATCCGTTTACCACCTTGCGCTTAGTTATAATTGAGATGATAGAACTATAGAATTCTGGTTAGTTACTTTACTGTTGGTATCATATTGTTTTGAAGTGTTAATCTAAAGTTTAAAAGTCCTATTGCAAACTTTCAGTAAGTTCCGGTTACTCCATGAAGTTTAATAATTGGTATTAAAATCGAGAGTGACAATTCCAAGAGTTAGTGTATGAGTATCATGTTTGTCTCCTTGATTCTTGATATTCAAAGAATTGTCTTAATATCAAGGTTATCTATGATCTGAAAGAGTTGTTTCAGAAACCATGATGTGTGGAAGATATTTTGATATCTGAAACAAAGTTTTGGTTGCAACATGATAGAGTATAATATGGCAAAAGTCATGTTCTCATATTTGATGAGAATTTGCAAAAGGTTGGAGACACTAGTTGTCCTAAACCTCCAAAAGGTTTTG
Source organism: Avena insularis (assembly GCA_023614405.1). Classification (NCBI taxonomy): domain Eukaryota; kingdom Viridiplantae; phylum Streptophyta; class Magnoliopsida; order Poales; family Poaceae; genus Avena; species Avena insularis. The sequence continues at coordinate 305,661,828 of CM042685.1, forward strand.
GAGAGCAACATTATACTCGTGATTCACCGTTATAATCTAAAAGTAGCTTGATTATGGATGATTCCATGATAAGGGTGAATATTTGATGTAGGTAAAATGTTTACTACACCAAGAGATTACTAAAGAAAGGAATTTGAAAGAACACCAAACATTTGATGATGGTAATCTACTTCAAAGTGCAAGTCCAAAGACATTGGTATTTAACTATACACGCTTTGGACTATGTGTCATGTGTATGGCTCCACTATTGATGTTGATAGATTCTTTCAAACAAAAAAAAAGAAATACTGAAAGAGAATCTCATAAATATATGGCAGAAAAGAAAAGAATAGAATTGTTCAGCTTAAGTATATAGATGATATACATGTTATGGATATATTCTTTGCTTATTAAACAATGTGGTTCTTAAGTATTTGATACTGAATTTGTTGGTATGAATCGTCATACGAAACAACAGAATTCATGAATTACAATGGCCTAAGTAACTAGCAAAAGAATATGTGATGATGTTCATCAAGAACAAATAAAGGGTTATCGTGCTGCTTGTTAAACATCAAAGCTTGCCTTCAAGATTTGTTTTATCAGGCATTATGAGAACAAAAGGGTTGTTCAAATAATTGTCGTAATCCATAAAAGATGGATGATTCACAAATCTCGTTGGACAAATCACATCCATAAAACTAAAGCTAAAAATGTCGAAAGACAAATTGATTGAAAAATCATTTAGGAAGTGACATCGCCGTTTAAATTATATTGGAAAGAAAACATGAAGAAACTCCATGTGGATGGAATTTTGGAGTCTTTTTTGATTTTTGATCAAATGACGCTTGTGAAACTTTCCTAGAGATAATTAAAACTTCGTTCATAGGCAAAAAGGGAACGGATGACTAGCTTATTGGAACTTGTACAAATTGTTGTATGAAGTCCATTATGTGTAGTCAAGAGCGATGGATTTCAACTTCATATGCTTCCTTTGAAAATTTGAGTGAATATATGAATATTTACTTAATAAGGATGAAGTATGAAACAATTGAAAAGTTCAAAGATTTTCAAGATGAAGTGCAAAATCATTGTAACAAGAATATAAATAGTTTATGATAAGATCATAAAGGAAGATATTTGAGTTACAAGTTTAGCATAATACCTAAGATTTAAGGAATCGTTCCATGGATTTGCATTTCCCGAAACACCATAAGAGTATGGAGCGTTCGAGATATGTAATTAAACCCTGTTTGACATGGTAAGCTCAAAGGTGTAATTTATAAAACTGTCATTATGTTTTAAAGATTAAAAGCTCTAGAGACTACCGTTTTTTCACTGAAAAGAGCTCCATCATAATCCGTTGAATTGACACCATATAAAGTTATGGTTTGGGATAAAACCCAAGTTGTCCTTTCTTAAACATTGGTATGCTATGCATAAGAAAGATGTTTGCAACCAAAGTCGGATGAACCTATCTTTGTATGTTATTTCGAATAACTGTTCCTCCATAACATCGAAGACAAAAATGTTTGTCGCTTAGAACGTCAAGTTTCTTTAAGAAGGAATTTTTCGTGAAAAGTTAAGTGGGAGGACAATAGAACTTTGATAAGGTTAAAAGAACCTTAGCTATATGTGCAGTTACAGCGAAACTGTTCCGGAGGCAGCAACAATGCTCATGGCTCACGTGCCTCAAAGGTTGTGGTTACGGAGATCTAAGTTCCTATTAAAACAAGTAGGTCGGGTAAACAATCAAATACCAAGATTTGAGAGTTAAATCATTATTTGACAATAATGATCTGACTACATGCAAAGAAGCGATGATGGGCCCTGACTCCGTCAAATGCCTTGAAGCCATAAAATCCGTGATAGTTCCATATACGAGAGATCAAGCTTTGAACTTGAAAGACCCTCTGGAAGGTACAAGACCTTATAGTCATATTTGGATCTATAAAGAAATAGACATGGATGTTTCACATCTATGAAATTATTGACATGTCGGGAAAGAGTTTACGACAATGTTCAAAGAGTTGACTATGACAAGATCTGATCTTTCATTAAGCGATATTTAGTCTAGACGGATTAATGTAGCAACTACGACATATAATTTTGTTATGTGTTGAATAAACAAACAAGTTCTTCTAATGGAATGGTTACCAAGGACGTGTGCATGACACGGTCCAAAGGGTTTTGTTAATTCAAAGGATGCTAAAAGCATATGCAAACTTCAATAGTTGAAGTAAGCATCGCGGAGTTGTAATCTTCACCATGATGAAACTGTTAAAAGAGTTTAATTTCATCGGAGACGATGAAGATGCTTGTATTTGCAAGAAATTAAGTGGGAGCGCTAAGACATGTTTCTAATACATTATATGGAAGACATATTGTTGATTGGAAATAATGTATCTTTTATTAACACAGGATAAGAATTTCATCTCGATGAAAGACTTAGGCAAAACCCAAATATTTGGCATCAATAGACGCTAATATGGTTGTGTCGAAAGTACATAGATGATATATTGAATGAGTTCAATATAGAAACTACAAGAAAGGTTCTTGTCACACAGAAAGGATTGAATGAGTTCAATATTGATGATATATTCTAGTGTATTGACACTTGGTAAGTGAAACAAAGATTCAAGTATAGATTGATACCTGATGTATGAAATCACAAAGAGTATTTATATCAATCATGTTGTGATATGTACAAATCCAGATATGTCCTATGCTCTAAATGATGTGAGCATATACCAGAATGATTCATAAGATGATCATTGGATGATAGTAAGGATATTCTTATGATCTTTTGGAAGAACTAAGAATATATTGTTGTGTAGAAGTGACAAATAGATGGTTAGTTCATTATAAAAGTACTACGTTGATACTAGTTTTGTCACGAAGTACAAATTAAGTTTATCTCAATCTAAACTAAGGGTGGCACAATGTGATGGAAAGTAAGTTCCATAATGGATTTGGATGAGTTCCAAAGTTAATACATTGTGACAGATACTACAACAAAAGGGCTAAGTATATAACTGCTATTATAGCAGCAAAAGAGGGCATTTGTGTCAAGTAGTTTGTTATCAAACTAGGTGTAGTTCACAACAGGGATAATGCTATGAAGATATATTGTACGATAATATTATCAACATGTTTTAACCCCAAAGAACTAAAGGTCACACCAAAGGACCAAATTTGTACAAAGCCATCTCATTAGAAAATGAGTGATGCGTAGAGACGCAAAGACATGCAATTACACACGGACCTGGAAGTGTCAGATCCGGAGTTCAGTTGACCACTAGCAATCATGTACATACGACACCAGAAAACCATAGGTGTTGAATACACAAAGGTTTGAAACTAGATTATTGACTCTAGTGCAAGTGGGAGACTGTTGGAGATATGCCCAAGAGGCAATAATAAAGTGGTTATTATCATATCTTCATACTTATGATAAATGTTTACATACCAATGCTATAATTGTATTAACCGGAAACATTAATACTTGTGTGATTTGTAAACATAAAAGAGTCCCTAGTAAAGCCTCTTGTTAACTAGCTTGTTGGTTAATATATGATCATGGTTTCCTGATCATGAACATAGAGATGTTATTAACAACAGGGTCATATCATTAGGGGAATGATGTGATGGACATACTCCTATAGTTAAGCGTAGCATAAAGATCAAGTCATTTAATATAGTTCATTTGCTATAAGCTTTCTGATACATAGTAACCTAATTCCTTCGACCATGAGATCATGCTTATCACCATCACCGGAAGGATGCTTTGATGACATCAAACACCACATGTGGGTGGCTATAAAGGTGGCATTGAGTGTTCGGAAAGTATGGGTTGAGACACATGGATCAAGAGTGGGATTTGTCCATCCATATGACGGATAGATATACTCTGGGCCCTCTCGGTGGAATGTCATCCAATTAGCTTGCAAGCATGTGACTGGCTCACAAGGGATCACATACCACGGGAACGAGAAAAGAGTACTTATCGGTAACAAGGTTGAACTAGGTATGCAGAGATACCGACGATCAAAACCTCGAATAAGTAAACTATCGTGAGACAAAGGGAAACTGGTATCGTATGTAAGTGGTTCATTCGATCGCAAAGTAATCATAGAAATATGTGGGAGCCATATGAATTTCCAGATTCCTCTATTGGTTATTGATCGGAGAAGTGTCTCGATCATGTCCGCATAATTCACGAACCGTAGGGAGACACACTTAAGGATTCGATGTTGTTGAGTAGTTATGGAATGATGAGTAAGAGAGCGAATGTTGTTTGGAGTCTCGGATGGGATCCGGGATATCACGAGGAGATCCGGAATGGTCTGGAGAATAAGATTCATATAAGGAAAGTCCTGTTTTGGGGTTGGAGAATGGTTCTGGTGTTTTCATCGGGAATGTTTTAAAAGCTTCCGGAATGTCCGGCACTCCGGAGGGGAAGGGTACATGAATGTGTCATTACAAGTTGGAATGGTTGCATCATGTACTAGGTGTCATCGCTGAACAAAATAAAGGGATAAATCAAATCCTAGTTTGAAAAGTCAAACGCCAATTTGAAAAAGTCAAACGGCTATTTTGTTTGGTGGAGGGAGAGTAGGAAACCTACTTGGGAGGAAGTCCTCTCCTCCATCGCCCCTTGAGACCGAGTTGGGGAGGGACTCCTCCCTTGGCGCCCCTCCACCTATATAAGGAGGCGGGCTGCCCTCAAGCACACAACTTGCACCCCAAATCCTAGCTCCAAGCTACCGCCGCCACACTTTCGCCACGCCTAGGCTAAAACCCTAGTCCGACTTGGGGCATCCCCTTGCCCTAGCCGCTGGCCTATCTCCCTCTACTTGGTGTGTCTAAACCCTAGATCGCCAACCCTCTCTCATACTCCACCATACTCGCTCCGGCTTAAGGCGAAGCCCTGCGAGATCTCCCCTCTACTTCCGGTACCACGCCGTCGTGCTGCCGGAATCACGAGGAGAGTGCTACAACCTCCGCTGCCTGCTGGAACAAGGGAGAGGAAGGTCTTCATTGAGTACCGAACGTGCGACCGACTGCGGGAGCGCTGCCGGAACGCAGCGCCGGAAGGATCGTCTACGCGATCTTGAGATCGGCAAGTGTACGACTACATCACCCACGAGAATCTGCTCTCGTTAACCACTTTGGATCTTCAAGGGTTAGTATTCCATCGACTCGTTGCTACAATCTAGTAGATAGATCTTGGCTTGATCATAGATTAGATCTTGATTGTGTGTTCATGCGGTAGAAATTTTTTGTTTTCCATGCTACGAACCCCTACAGCACCGTCGTCGGATTGCAACCGTAGGGGCGGCGAGGCACGCGAGCCTCCACTACATCAAGCACCACAACCCGGTGCCGCGCAAGCTCCGCCCCTACGGAAGCTGTCCGTGCTCTGTGGACTCCGGCGACGCCGCCTCAAGCGCTCAGGTATGCCAGCGAGAACTCGCGGGGCTCAAGCTCGCAGACGCGCGCCCTCTTCGGCGAGGATTTCCCGCACGACAAGCTCGAGGAGCGCTCGCCGTGGAGCGCGCCATGGCAGTGTCTGCGGACGCTCACACGAATGAGCTCCAACGGGACGAGGAGGAGCTACAGCAGGTGTTGGCCTAGCTCCGCGCGATGGAGGAGGGTGCAATCCCTGTCGTCGCCCCCGACTACAATTAGTCGGTGTCGGGGCGTGCTCGTAGAGCTATGGCGGGCCGATTTTGGTCCTAGTGCGCACTGCCGCCGCAGGTAAATTTGCTATGTAAATTTGCAATGATCGCGTTGATCTGTGAACAATCGAAACTAAATTTGCAGTCCACGATCTACGACCGTGTCTATAATTTTCTCGCGGGGTTTTAATTTTGAAAATAGGGATCGAAATACGGGTACTGCTCCTGCACGGATGAACTCTAACCCGTAAACACGGAGTACAAGGCCCTGTACTTCTCTTTTTATGGGTCGGAGTTTAGGGGTCCTGCTAGTGATGCTCTTAGCATATTATCGTAGAAAATTTTCGAATGTGATAGTGCAGTTGATAACGAGAAAAATATGTCAATATTAATTTTTACTAACATATAACTCTTGCACTTGATCATAGGTAAAAAAAAAGTAATGCATTGGCAACCTCATACAAACATGAATCCAAAATCAGTAAATGTGAACTCAGTTAGACCAAAAATAAGGTCCAATGCCCTACGGTGTGTCATTTTTTAAGAAACATTGCTATCTAGAATGGCATGCTACCTTACTCTATTGTCTGTAGGTTTCTCTACGAAATAGCCTTTCGCTTCGCTTTATAAATAAAGTCATAAATGGTCGATATAAGATGATAAGGAGAACCTCTTATAAAGCAGATTAAAATAAACAAAAAGGTACAAGAAGAACAAAACCTGTGATATATCGAAAACGTATCTATAATTTTTTATGCTCCATGCTTGTTTAGTATCTACTTTGCTTTGCTTTGTCTACATTTTGAGGTGTTTTTATATCTTTTTTAGAACTAACCTATTAACAAGTTGCCACAGTGCTGGTTGCATGTTTTATTCTGTTTTTGGTTCCAGAAAGGCAGAAAATCAGTATTTTCGGAATTGGATAGGACAAAAGCCAAAGTCAATATTTTACCGTGGGCGACACGAAGCCAGAAGACGATACGGAGGGGCGCCACAAGGCGGCCAGACCCCCTAGGCGTGGGTGGGCCCACCCCGCGCCTGGGTAGGGTCTGGCCCTCCTGGTGGCCCTCCTGGCTCGCCCCTTCGCCTATAAGAAGCCCCCGATGCAGAAACCCTAGGCACCTGATAAAAACTCCACGAAACCTTTTGTAGCCGCCGCCACCATCATCCCTAGATCGGGGGGATCTGAAGTTCTTCCCGGCACCCTGCCGGAGGGGAGATCATCCCGGAGGCCTTCTTTTCCGGTATGAAGCGTGAGTTGTACACCTTGGACTATGGGTCCATGTAGTAGCTATATGGTTGTATCTCCTCCTTGTGCTTTCATGTATAGATCTTGTGAGCTCCGTTCATGATCAAGATCTAATCTATTTGTAATCATGCATGTTGTGTTTGCGGGGATCCGATAGATATTAAGATTAATGGTTTTGTCTATTTGATTCTATCATGTCTGTGTTGTTTATGATCTTGCATGCTCTCCGTTGTTAGTAGATATCTTGGCCAAGTAGTTGCTAGTGACTCCAAGAGGGGGTATTTATGCTCGATAGTGGGTTCATGCCTCTAGTTTCCAAAGGAAGTGACATAAATCTCTTCAGTTGTAGATGTGATGTTGTCACTAGGGAGAAAACAACAGTATCTTGTTCATGGAACAAGTGGATTGTTTACCTTACACACTTTGCTTAAAGAAGTCTGTTGCTTGAAACTTAATACTGGAGGGGGTTCGGATGATAACCTGAAGGTGGACTACTAGTCATAGATGCAGGTGGATGGCGGTCTATGTATATTGTTGTATTGCCCAATCGAATGTCATATGATCTTTTTGTCTAGTATTGCATTGTTATGCCATGCTCAGTTCATGTCAATTGCCCTGCTATAATTTGTTTACCCTTCATGCCATGTTGTTTATTTAAGGAGAGCACCTCTAGTGAACTATAGACCCTGGTCCAATCTTTACCATTGATACATCTTCCACTATTACCTGTTTACTTGCTGCAAACCATCATCTTCCATACTATACATTTAATCCTTTGTTACAGCAAACCGGTGAGCTTGACAACCTCACTGATTCGTTGGGGCAATGTCTTGAGTTTGTGTTGTGCAGGTTTCCACGTTGCTTGCAACACCTTTGAGACGTTTCCTTCCTCCTACTGGTTCGATAACCTCGGTTTCTTACTGAGGGAAAACTTGCTGATGTGCTCATCATACCTTGCTCTTGGGGTTTCCAACGAAGCGTCCCACGACAGTGTTGGGCGCCATCAAGCTCTTTCTAGCGCCATTGCCGAGGAGTCTAAGGACGTCTTCACAAGGGGAGTCCTCCTCAAACTTTATCTTTGCTTTGTTTTTAGTTTATTTTGCTTGGTTTTGTTTGACTCTTTTTATCAAAAACTCCAAAAAAATAGTCTAGTTTGGTTTGCTTTCTCTTATCCCAAAACACAAAAAATTAGTCCCTGCTCTAGTTGCTGGTCTGTTATTGCCTTGCTTGGTCATGCTTTCTATCAATGGATGTTTTTTTTTGAAAGTAGTGCTTATTGGCAAGGTGGGTTCATGGAAGAACAAAAGTGTTATTATAAGGAACACCATTTGTCACAAAAGGGAAACACCTATGGGAACAAATTGATAAATTGAATACTATTGCTAGAGAGGTGTGCTCTACTTATAATGTTACTTATTGCTTTGATAAAGTTTGTTGCTGTAGGAGGTATAAACACCTGCCTTTTCAATGTGAGTATAATGATAATGTTACCATATGTTAAAGGAAATTATGACTTTTCTGATGTGGAACAGATTGAAGAATTTATTGCCTTTAAGGGTGCATTTGAACTTGCTAGTTTCCTTGAAAATACTAATGATGCACCTTATGAATATGAGGTTTATGAGATACTTAAATTTTGCTTTGATATATACAAGGAAGAAAATGGCTATATTCTTGAAAATTTTAATAGATGCTTTCCACAAATGGAAGAGACTAATGCCTTGCAGAAGCCTATGGAAGAAGAAATTGTTGAAACTGAAATCTCATTAGATGAAAAAGAGGAGGAGAGTGATGAACAAAAGGAGGAAGAATGGATCTACCCATGCCTACCTTCTAATGAGAGTAACTCTTTACCTCTTATATAATTCAATTGTCCCCCATGCTTACCAAAGGAGGATGAATGTTATGTTTCTGTGGATCCTTTTGAAATATCTAATTTGGGTAAAACCTGTGAAGGTTTTAATCCCACTATTTTTGAGCTTGATAGAAATTATGTGTTTGTGGATCATGAAAAGCATGCTTTATGTGATAGCTATATTGTTAAGTTTATTCATGATGCTACTGAAAATTATTATGAGAGAGGAAAGTATGGTTGTAGAATTTTTCATGGTACTGAAACACCTCTCTATGTGCTGAAAGTTTTGAACTTACTCTTGTTTTATCTTCCTATGCTGGTCACTTTGTTTTTTGTGAATTTATTTGTGTACAAGATTCCTATGCATAGGAAGTGGGTTAGATTTAAATGTGTTTTAAATTTGCTTCTTGATGCTCTCTTTTACTTCAATTCATATTTCTTATGTGAGCATCTTCTCAAACTATCAAGCCTAACTTAAAGGCGTTAAATAAAAGTACTTGTTGGGAGATAACCCAAGAGTTTCCTTGAGTATTGGAAGTTATTACTTCGGTAATAACCTCTCTTATACATTTTGTTTGCTTTTTGTGCCAAGAATGACCTCTAATAAGAGGGAAGTAAGATTTGGGGAGTTGCTGTCCCGAAACAGATTTCTGTCCTCCACCAAAAAAATTCGTGAGGAGGCTCTGTAACTTGGATTGAGCTGAAAATTTACGAATAAATCCTCCAGTATGTTAGCGAACTTTCGTTAGTTCAACGCTTTTTTATTTAATCAACAGAAGATTTTTGAAAAATCGGTTTCTACCTGCTGGTCTGTTTTGACAGATTTCTGCCATTATTTGCATTTGGTTCTTATTAATTCCTTTTTGAATTCTCTTTTGGGGAATTAAGATTTTTGAAGGAGTTACTACAGTAGCTTGTGTTTTTAGTGAAATTTTTTGTTGTTCCAAAGCTAAACCCAAAGGTCTATTATCTTTTGAATACACTAATGTTGCTAATGAAGATTATGTGAAGTTTTGTATGAAGGAGAAATTTCAGGTGTAGAGAGAGAATGATGTAATGAGATGAAGAATGGACAAAAGCTCAATCTTGGGGATGACACCCCGGTGTCACCCCAAGAAATATCCAAGAGTTACAAGCGTCAAATCTTGGGGATGCCCAAGGCATCCTCTTCTTCATCACTAAAAAGCTCAGGTCTTTCTAGACACTTCGTTTTTATTGCTTCATGCACTGTTGTGTTGTTCTTGGAGCATCTTAGTTTTCGTTTGCTTTGCTTAGTTTTTTTAGTTTGCTTGAATAAAGTAGTTTGGACCCCCGTTCTCGTTGTGTTGTTTCAAATAAGTTGCTTGGTGTTGGAAGGGAGTAGAAAGTTCTTTCTTGATAAGTGCAAGAGGAGCTTGCATTGAATGTGACTTAGACTTTAGCATGACATGCTAGGTGTTGTTTTGACCTTTTGCTTAGTGATTATTATTGTAGCATGTCGTGTTACAAGAAATTGGGATTGCTTAGTGTGCCTTGAAAGAATTATGCGTTGTTTTAGCATGCAAAAACATAGTATTGTGGTATTCTTATTTGATGCTTTGTTTGGGTTGACTTGGCACATGCTCACACCATGTTATGACTATGAACAAGTCACCATAGCCTCTATGATCATTTAGTCCTTGACTTGTATTACCACTCTATGCTTTGATTAGTAATGTTTTGTTGCTCTGCATGATTATGGTCATTATTCCTCTCTTAGTTGGTTGCTCCTAGTATTTTGCTAGCCTCCACTTGTATGAGTAAGCTCTACTCATGCTTCCAACTCCCAACAAACCAAGTTATTCGAAAGTGTCCACTATAAACTCCTATGCATCGTGTGTTACACCATTCCGAGTATATTCTTGTTTTTAGCTATCTTACAATTAAAAAAGTATTTTGTTATGTGAAAACTTAGTGATTAAAGCCCTCACAAACTTGATGGCACACTTTATTTTCTTTGACCCTAATAAACTTGAACCATTGTGTCATCTATGTTGTATATGCATGCACTTATACGTTGTAATTTGCAGAACCATGTTGTCATGGGGAACATTTTCAACATTGCACTTGTACTTTGTACACAGTTGATATCATGCTCTTTTGTCTATGGATGTCACCGGTGTAAAATAAAGAGCGAGCTTGTAAGTCCATGAAGTTATGTATTTTGTGTTAGAGAAACGTCTGGGCCGCTAGCCTAAGCCATGCCTAATCATGGTGGAAACTTGCAGCATCACCATAATGAGCATTCTGTGAAGCATCCTCAATAAAAAGCTATGCACATAGTAAATAAAAAGATCGCTGAGATGCTCATTGTCTGCTTTCCTTTGCTTTGTCTACACTTTGAGGTGTTTTTATATCTTTTATGGAACTAACCTATTAACAAGTTGTCACAGTGTCAGTTGCCTGTTTTCTTCTGTTTTTGGTTTTAGAAAGACAGAAAATCAATATTCTCGGAATTGGTCGGGACAACAACCAAAGTCAATATTTTACCGTGGGCGACACGAAGCCAGAAGACGAGACGGAGGGGCACCATAGGGCGGACAGACCCCCTAGGCGTGGGTGGGCCTACCCCGCGCCTGGGTAGGGTGTGCCCCCCTGGTGGCCCTCCTGGCTCGCCCCTTCACCTATAAGAAGCCCCCGATGCAGAAAACCTAGGCGCCCGATCAAAACTCCACGAAACTTTCTGTAGCCGCCGCCACCATCGTCCCTAGATCGGGGGGATCTGAAGTTCTTCTCGGCACCCTGTCGGAGGGGAGATCATCCCGGAGGCCTTCTTCTCCGGTATGAAGCGTGAGTAGTTCCACCTTGGACTACGGGTCCATGTAGTAGCTAGATGGTTGTATCTCCTCCTTGTGCTTTCATGTATGGGTCTCATGAGCTCCGTTCATTATCAAGATCTAATCTATTTGTAATCATGCATGTTGTGTTTGGGGGGATCCGAGAGATATTGAGATTTCTATGTCAGATTGATTAATGGTTTTGTCTATTTGATTCTATCATGTATGTGTTGTTTGCGATCTTGCATGCTCTCCGTTGTTAGTAGCTATCTTGGACAAGTAGTTGCTAGTGACTCCAAGAGGGGGTATTTATGATCGATAGTGGGTTCGTGTCTCTAGTTTCCAAGGGAAGTGACAGAAATCTCTTCGGTTGTAGACGTGATGTTGCCACTAGGGAGAAAACAACGGTCTATTGTTCATGGTACAAGTGGATTGTTTACCTTACACACTTTGCTTAAAGCAGTTGTCTGTTGCTTGCAACGTAATACTGGAGGGGGTTTGGATGATAACCTGAAGGTGGACTTCTAGTTATAGATGCAGTTGGATGGCGGTGTATGTATATTGTTGTATTGCCCAATCGAATATCATATGATCTTTTTGTCTAGTATTGCATTGTTATGCCATGCTCAGTTCATATCAATTGCCCTCTATAATTTGTTTACCCTTCATGCCATGTTGTTTATCTAAGGAGAGCACCTCTAATAAACTATGGACCCCGGTCCAATCTTTACCATTGATACATCTTTCACTGTTACCTGTTTACTTGCTGCAAACCATCATCTTCCACACCATACGCTTAATCCTTTGTTACAGCAAACCGGTGAGCTTGACAACCTCACTGATTCGTTGGGAAAAGTCTTGAGTTTTTGTTGTGCAGGTTTCCACGTTGCTTGCAACACCTTTGAGACGTTTCCTTCCTCTTACTGGTTCGATAACCTCGGTTTCTTACAGAGGGAAAACTTGCTGCTTTGCTAATTATACCTTGCTCTTGGGGTTTCCAACGAAGCGTCCCACGATAGTGCTAGGCGCCATCAACCTTCCACCATCGGAGCTACTAAGATGAGACCGAGGGGATCGGAGCTCCACGACTACGCCCCCAAGAGGGTAATGACTCACACCTGCCGCTGTCGTCAAGACTGCAAGGTCAAATGTTTTCACCCAGAGCCTTAGCGCGGCGAAGGTAACCACAACGGTGCCCCCAGGAGGGTCACGACACCCGCAGACATCACCATCGTTGGCGTCGAAACGCTGATATTTCGCCCGAAAAAACCTCCGCACACGCCCCATCCTCGGACCGACCATAGACCCTGAGTCCAGCCTTCACCACATGATCTGGGAGGAGCCGAAACCATCGTCAAATCCAGGAACACCTTACCATCCACGTGACCAAAGAACAAGGCCACCACCACCGCCACGTTGCTCGCCGGAGAGTCGCACGTGCAGTCCACCTTCCAGAGTTGCCGCTCCGGCGTCCATCACGTCACACCCAAGGCAACAAGGCATCACGAGGCCATAGAATCAAACGGGGAGAGCTAGCGAAAGAACTAGGTCCACGTGGGCGGCAACGATAACCAAAAGGAGGAGATCCATCCTCCACTACCTTGGCGGTCCCTGACCAGACATAGCAGTAGTGCCGGTTAGGACCGAGATCCGGCTAGATCAGGCCCGACTAGCTCCACCGCCACCCTACAGGTTGGTAAGCGGATGGACACACCGATTAGGCCCGCTGAGCCCAGATAGGTCCCAAATGGGCCTAGATCTGGGCCAAGCAGCCTTTCTATGGCCTCCATCGTCGACCTTCCCGCCGCATGTCCTCGCTGCCACCACTTCCACCATCGTCGTTGAGTCACCACCACCGTCCTGCCGCCAAGATGGGTTGAGGACACCGCCATCCGGACCCACTGCTGCCCGTGTCCCTTGCCGCCTAGGGCCTAGGCGCGCTCTACCATGCCATCGCCCGTCACGCCGCCGCCAAGATGAAGCTGAGTGCCGCCGCCAAGCCTCCCGTTGAAAGAGGCAAGCTCTAACTCAGGGGCGGACCCGCGGCTACGCCATAGCACGAGAGGACGAGAAGGCCTCGCTGCCCCCGGCGATGACTGGGCTTCGCCCGGTCACGCCCTCTTGGAGTGGCGAGGGAGGAGGAGAGGAGGGGGTTGGTGGAGAGATTTCTTGGATTCCTCCCGATCACCGCACGGGGGCGACGCGGGAGGAGAAGGGGTTGTGTTCCCGTCCTCAGACACCACACTATATCGGGACCAGGGTGTCTTGTTTGGAGGTTTGGCAAAGATAGATGCTACTCTGCTTCTTCAGCATATAAGAAGCATTTTTCTGGACAAACCACCTCTGACATCTCCCATGCCTTCTATGATATGGAAGCCTTGGGCGTCCTCAAAATGCAACTTTTTTGCTTAATTGACCCTTCAAACCGAGTATGGAGAGAATAGCCTGTTTCGAGAGAGTATGGATGGTGGATAGACTTGATTGAATGGGATGACAAAACTGTGAGCTTTGTAACCTTTGTAATCGAGTGCAAGAATATGTTGCACACATACTCTTCAAAATATCGCTTCTCTATTCGCATTTAGTCATCCTTGAAAGTGTGGTTTGGGATTGGCGACATTCAACCCAAAAGATGGGGTCAACTTGCAATCCGTGAGCGACTGGTGGAGTGGGTCATCCATAAGAGGGAACAATAATCAAGAAAAACACTTGCTATCTTAGCAATGCTAGTCTCATAGGAAATTTGGATGGACATAAATACTAGAGTTTTTAGGATCAGTGCCACATCTGCGACCATGCTCATCACAAAATGAAAAAAAGTACGGTGGTGCGAAGTTTAGTCAGGGCGAAGACACCATCGGTGCCGGGAGAGTAGGTTGCATTCCTGGCCTTGGTTTTATGCCAATGGAACTTCTTAATCAATAAAAATGACATATCTTCCAGCTTGTTTAAAAAAAACATTGCGAAAGACCTACAAATCAGACCCACTGCTAGGTCTGTTTTCCCTTCTGATGCACCAATAAACTTTTGGGTGCCATTTAGGGACGCGGCTAGAGATGTGGCCATTCGCTAAGACTACTCATAGCGGGCGAAAATTATGTGGTAACATGTATCTATGTGCAATGCCAACTAGGTATTTTAATAGCATAGTATATCATAAAAGGGGGTGATGCCTGTTGTAAGTAGCTATTTTTCCATATTCTCTCGAATACGAATGACAAGTCAATAAATGAGACATTTTAAATTACTGTCATCATGAATTCATAATATTATACATTATAGAGATAATAACGTAGAGTAGTATCATATGTTACTCAAGTAGTCTAATGCCCTACAAGCGATCTGCTTTACTCCACCCGGCTCTCCTAGCTTGAAAATTGTTGATCCTAAGAAGTTTTTTCAACAGCTTACCCATATATAGATACGAGGAGCAATAACAGCTTTTTTTAGGTAAGAGGAGTAAAAAACTTGCTCCAACAACTTACCCATAAGTGGTCCTCACCACAAAATTTTAGATGATCACCCATTTTTTGTCACCTCCTACTCATATATGGGTAGATGGACACAAAATTTGGGTAAGAGGCAACTTTTATCTATATTGTGCCACATCAGCAGAAACGAGGGCGAGAGGCCTCCAACCGCCCCGACCAGCCCAACTCCGTCGCCGGTCACCACCGTCTGTCCGCTCGCCGACGACCTCCTCGTACGCTGCCACTCCTCTTACCCGCCACCATCATGCCTCCACCGCGCCCAAGCTGCCATCAATTTGGCCAAAAACAAGCCGCGGCAGCTGTCCCCGTTGGTGCTCCACCGATGCCGATTCACAACGGCGAGGTCCTTGTCGGCATGGCCAAGCTCCCCCAAGCCCCGGCCGACCACCTGCCTCCACCTTTCGTGCTTCCTCCCGACCACCCCTGTGAATCAGCGAGGCGAGCCGCTGGTCGTGCGTAGAGGCCGCGCCCATGGCCACGCATGGAAGGCCGCGCCGCCTAGCTGCGCTTGGAGGCTGTGCGAGGCCTCCGTGCCTCTAGCCTTCCCACGTGGATGGTCGCCGCCGCGCCAGGGGAGGTTGCTCGCCAGAGCTCCTCCTTTCACAGTAACCATATTGGCAAGGACCCGATTGCGTTTTCTCTTTTACATGCAAGATGCTTAGTGTAAAAACATGTACTATACTATAATTTATTTATTTTTAGGACCCGATTATGTTTTATCTAGACAAAAAATAGATACAAACAATATTTGCCTTACCTATACCCTCTCTCTCGTCTTATCCAAATAACTTTTGACTACCCATATATAGATAAGCTATTAAAGTTGCTCTAAGGCCTTCCACAACATACCAAATTCTTAAAATATAACCGATGCCGTGACAAATTATTTTGGCACCGGTCTTACAGCCTGAGAGATCGATGTAACAGAAAAGCCGTACCCACGATGGAATAAAATACTCGAACGACTCAACCTCCACCCCTTTCCTTCGCGTAAGTTCTACACTCCTAGGAAAATCCCCTTTCGCCTCCGATAAATCTATCCCTTCCCAGCTCGTGTTCTCGATAAAACTGTTGTATGCGTGCGACCGTGTGATCTGCTAGAGGCGGCTCTGTTTAGATCAAGGAATCCCATCCATGTTCATCTCTGCCCGCCCGTGACTGCCCATCCAGCCAGCCACGGATCCTCCCAGCACCGGCTCAAATCAGGCGCAAATCAGGCTCATTCCAGCCGCCCGCTGTCCAAATCGCGGTGAGTGCGAATCAATCTCCAGCGGTGCCTTGCTGGTCGTCCTGCTCGAAGCCCGCGCCCAATAAGTTGATCTATGGCGACCCGGGCCTGCTGCGCGCCTCTGCGGAGGTGCTGGGCAAGAGCGCGTTCGGGACGACATACATAGCCATGATAGAGACGGCACCGCGGTGGCCATGACCCGGAGTTCCGCGGCAATCGGCGTCGTGCAGCACGAGCTGGTGTCACCCCTCTAGGCCAACCACTTCAGCGAGGAGAAGCGCAAGCCGGCCGTTGCAATTCACATCGTCAATTATCAATATTTTATTGAGTACTGAGTTTGGGCATCGGAGCAGCTATAGATGCTCCAGGAACAATTTCAAGGCACCGCGTCCGCAGCGTAGAGCACTCGCTCTCGATGCCTGAAACATGGTTTGGCCATCGATTTGGGCACACGCTATGGAAGGCCTAAGGCCGTCCATAATGTTGCCGGTGTCCAATACACAAAAAGATTTTGAAATAGTCAGCGATGTCCAGAAATTTCTTTGAGACACCGGTCTCATAACGTTGAGAATCTTGGCAGGAATAAATGATTGTACCCACAACGTCATCATCAAATGGATCAGCCAATCCCAGCGCTTTCTTTCACACTAGCTTGTCTCAATTGCATGCATAGTACACAAGTATACTCATATTTTAGTGTTTTGAGAATGAGACATCGGAGCAACTAGCTGCTCCGGTACCCTCAAATTTTTATTGGGCACCGGTCTCACACGTAGGGCATCGGTTTCCAAAGGCTCAAAACTGGTTTGGACACCGATTTTTGCATACGTTATACATTTGCTCCGCCTTCCAACTACCATGAAGATTAGAATGAACTGGTCCAGTATGCATAGCCCGGAGGCAAATTAAGCGCCAAATAACGACCGGCGATGATCATGTTGGCCGCACAGCTGCGCTGCACTGTCCTTTTATTCTTGTTCGAACAGGGAGCAGATGTTGCAGCGTCGCTGTGTCGCGCTAGTCAGCAACATCAGGTACACTCTCCATAACCATATCTTCAACGGCTAGACCGTGCGAGGACTAAATCTGGGAACATTTTGGTTTGAAACTGGCCAAACCGTCAGCCCAAACCGCACCGGGCCGGATCATCGGTTTAGGACGGGTTCGCCAGAATAAACCTGACAAACCGTAATAGAAAACTTTTCAGCTGGTTTCATACGGGTTGGACCCTGCAAAACCGACCAAACTGTCGTCGCACACATCGTACTGAAACTCCTGCATCGCAATCTCACACATCGCCGCTAGGGCATGGCGGAGGCGAGCGCATGGCGGTCGGCGGAGGCTAAGACGGCGACGACGATGGCGAGCACGACGGAGCGACTGCGAGGGTGAATTTCAACCAGGAGCCTCCGTGCTCCACGAAGACGTTCCGGTCGTGGAATGATTTCGCCGCGCCAACCAGAGCCAAGGCCCTTCCTTGACAACGGCAACACGGCCAGGGCAGTGCAGGCGTCGGCGAGGATGCTAAAAGGCGCTAGTGCGAAGAGGGAGTTGCCGGTTGGGCCAAAGAACGGCTCGCCAAGATCTCGCAATAGGTGCAGTTGTCGCCGCCATGGCGATGCTCTGTCTCTTAGCCCTTCTCCTCCTCTGTTTCTTCTTGTTTCCGCCATGGCGAGGTTAACCGTGTCTTCAGTAATCAAAGCAGCGGAGCGGATTAGGTACGGTACCCTGCTCTATTCTCGACTAATTAACATCTGTACTTATGTTCCTGTGATGTTTTTTAATGAACTTGCTGAGAAATCCGTAAGTACTGCATTTGTACAACGACTTGTGCATGTGCGTCTACAGCGACCGGCCGGTGCCAAACCATGAAACCGTGAAACCCAACCCACACCAGACCGTCGTCTCACATCTTATATAAACAGTTTAAACCAACTCAAACCATTTTAAACCGTGGCAATTGTCCGGGTTCAGGAAACTGCAGAAACCTGCTTAAACCGGGAATGCCCAGGCTTAGAGAGGACCATCAGGTCAACGTCAAATCCCGTTGCATAAAGAAAATATCGGCAACAGTATATGCGAGCGGCGGGAAATTCGGCGATTTGCACTTGCTCTATACGATAGATCTGAACCAAGGGGAGATGCATCTCTTGTCTATCCAAACTTAAAGAATTTAATTAGGAAAATGATACAGTTCCACGGGGATCGAACGATTCGATTCCAATTCGATCCCCCGGGTCGCTGTCGCGTGCGTTCGCTAGCTTTTTCCAGACTCAGCGTGCGTATATATTTTGGTTTCTATTAAACCAAAGCAGAAGCGTCGGTGATATACTGACCCACATTTAGCCTTATCTCTTTCCAGGGTGCTTCTCCTCCACTCATTTTTCTCCACTCATCTTTCTCCTCTCTCCCATCTCTCACATCGAGTAAGACAGCCATGGCACCCCATCTTGCCTGCTGCTGATTTCGCTGCTGCTACCTACGTATGGCACCGCACATCCTCCTATTGATTTCGCTGCTACTACACCGCATCGCCTCCTGCTGATTTTGTTGCTGCTACCGCCTCCTGCTGGTTTTGTCAATTGCTGCTACCTACGCGCAAGGTAGGTGCTACCATGAACCTCCCGCCGCTGCTGTTGCAAGGTGCTACTTTGCTACATGCGGCGAGAGACGTCTTTATCTCTACGGTCAAATTCTCAAGCGAGGACTCTCGCAAAATCGGATTTGCTAAATTAGCAGATTTTTTGCTACAACCTTTTACTGGTTTTGCTATAATAGCGTATAGTTTTTGCTACGAGGTCTTTTTGCTACGGATCTCGGACGATGTCTCCGGCGAAGTCATTTTTTTGCTACATATGCTAAACTTTTTGCTACAATTATTTTTAGGTTTTGCTACATTAGCACAATTATTTTGCTATATAGTTTTCGGCGAGGTCTCCGGCAAGTCTCCGGCGAGATCGGATATGCTACATTAGCACAACCTTTTTGCTACCCGATCTCCGGCGAGGTCTCCGGCAAAATCTCCGGCGAGGTCTAGTTTGTTTTTTTTATTTTTGGGACCGGACCGTTTTTTGCTACATGTAACAAAAGCGGGGCTATTTATAGCAAAACATGGATGTTTATAGCAAAAGCGGAAATTTTAGGCTTTTTGGAGACACATGTCAGCAGAAGGACCCGGAGAATATTTAAGAATTATCTTCGGGGACGCCTAGTATGACCCATTTAATTAACGTTTCCATGGAATGATACTTTTCGAGAGATCGCACGGAGCAGTGGAGCACTACACCACACAAACATGGCAATGCGTGCTCGTGGATTTTGGCATGACTTGGACGAGCGACGTCTGCATGGCACGCATATATTACTCTCTCTTAATTCGGTTGTTTAAATTACAGATTTTTTGAGCAACTGGTAAAAGCTCTGTCTTTTTATTAAAGATAGGAGAAAAACAACTTAAACTGTTTAAATGATACTCGGCTAAATTGGCTCATTACTTGGACATTTACATAGCTGTAATGATGAAATTAACAATCATTTAGTAGTGATTTGATGTCTGGTTTATTTTCTTGTTACCATATACCGTACGATGCAAGGTGCTAAGAGGGGCGCTTAAAACAATCGAGCATTTGCATAAGCACCTGTGCTTATTTGTACAGGGAGGTCTAGTTAGGCATCTGCCTAGTATAAATAAGCACCGATGTTTAATCAAAATTCACTTAATTTTTCTAGACACCTTTACAAACACCTAGAGCATTGTACAAGCTCCTATTTGGCCAATCAAAGCAAAGATGTACTCCCTCCGTCCAGAAATATAGGCTTAGATTTGTCTAGATTCAAATGTATTTGGACATGTTTTAGCTATAGATACATTTATATCTAAATAAACTCAAGTCAATTATTTCTAGATAAATGAAGTATCTCGTACTCCTACGACCGAAGAGTAGAAGCGGTGATTTCCGAACCTTCTTTTTTGTCCCCTAAAACCTGCATAGGACGGCGTCACGGGCTCAGTCAATAAAATTTGCTTGTTGTATTGTCTACGTCTACTACATTGTCATCTCTACGTGCATCAACTTCTTGCCTCTATCCTACAATAAGTATGCAACGATCCAGGTTACTACCATCGTTTGACAGTACCAACAAAAATCCGTACAAGTTCCGCGAGAGAACTTGTTGTGGAAATAATGAGGGCAAAATTTTGCACCGCCAAGCGTGTCAATTTGTACTGCCATAAGATAAGGTGGTATTACCATATTAAGAATGTTGAACCTTCTGCAAGAAATGTTGGTAGGATCATTTATTTTCTTGAATTATGTCTCACCTTAAATTTTAGAATTCAAATATTGTCCATACTCTCCGCCAAATTCTCCATGAGTGATTGAGCTGGAAGGAATGTTTCCTTTTAGTTAAACGCAAAGATGGTTTAGCTGACTCTCACAATTTGATCCGCCACTATCTATTGTGGTCGCATAAACCCGTGACTGTCCAAGGCTCTGCAAGGAGTGTTCCAAATACACATATTAATAAACCTGTATTAGGAGTATTTTAACAGTTCACTTTTGCTTCGGTGTCCTTCCTATTCTTCAAACTTTGACAAAAAAAAAACTCGTGGATGGCCGGGATCGTATGATACTAATTCGTTTCGAAGACCGTACAAACGATTCGAAGCCTGTATGGTCCGCTTTGACGTAAACACAACATATACACGTATTCTCACGTGTCTGCGGGAGGCTGAAAGACTAAGGGTATATAGTATCATTAGTAAAACTTCAAAACATGGTATGCAAGTGTACCTAGATCGTAATAAGGGGAGATAAGATCGACCGGTTGGAACGTGGAGTATACCCAACTTAAACGAGTATACATATATGAAGGGGTATCAATATGGATTTCGGGGTCAAATGAAAACTGCTAATACAAACATAAGTTTGAGAGGGGGAAGGCAGGGGCGGACCCAGGTACAACAGAGCGGGGGCCTCAAAATTTGAATTCCCTTTGTATTTATGCATGTTTTGAATGAAAAATTTCTAAAAGTCTGCAATTTTATAGAAGGTGTGCCCCAGTCAAATAATATGCCTCCGGTCAGAATTTTTCTGGGTCCGCCCCTAGGAGGAGGGACACCTAAGCACGCCTCTGTGATGTATAAGAACGATCATGTTATTTTTTATCTATTGCATGTCGATGACACTATGTCACAATCGATATTCAGGGGCACTTTTAAGGAGGCATTTTTAAAACTGCCTAGAAAAATTATTTCTTAAGACACTTTTTGATTAATGCCTACAATAATTTAATTTTTAGTGGTATTTTTTAAAATGCCTATAAAAATCAGATTTTAAGGGGCACTTTTCTATACTGCCTGTAATGATCCGATCTTTTCAGGCATTTTTTAGAATGCCTGCAATAATCTATTTTCTAAGGCGTTATCAAACGTGCCGGCAAATATCAGTACATTTTCCTTCCTCGTTTTGAAGGGCAGGCTCCCTTGCAAGACAAGACCAAAGAATAACGGCCAGGGCTCTATCCCCGCACCCACCACACGCTCTAATCTCCCTCCCAATCCCCACCGCCGATCTCTCAGCTCCCCACCTACCGCGGTGCTGCCCACTCCTTCCAACCCCCGTCGCCCCCGTCCGAACCCCCGACGGTCTCCTCTGCCTCCATCCTGAGCGCCTCTTCCCCATCACGAGCATGTCCTTGCTTCCCCGCTCGCTCCCCATCGGTCTTCCCCTCGCGAGCTCGCCTCCGCCGCCTCCCTCGTCGTTCCCCGCCATCCGCGTATCAGCGGAGCAGGAGAGCGAGGTGCGGGAGGCGGAGAGGCTCCTACGCGTGATGGGAGAGCGGAGAGGGAGAGGCAGAGGCAGAGGCGACACCGTCAGGATCTCCTCGTCGATGGTGGATGATGACCGCGACACCAACAGCGCATAGTTGGGGTTCATGCTCGCGCAGCCAAATTCTGGAGTCCTCATCTACAAGGTAACTGCATCGGGATCTGCAGTTTCAGGCGTCACGTCGCCGGTGGAGGCTTCATCTCGAACTAGCCGGCGGCATCCCATCTGCTAGCATCTATCCTGGTACGTCCTATACCCCGTTGACTGACCTTTTCCCAACAACATACACTCGTACGCACGCGGATTTTTTGGTTTTGCGATTTTGGGGAAAATGTTTTAGATTGACAGCAGTTTAGACTGACGTTTTCCATGGTGTGGAGGAACAAATGTATGTCCGTCATTGATTTCAGGTATGAGCGATTTCCACCTATGTGCCCTCAACCCCCGTGCCTATTAGGGAGCTGATTTGTTTATTGGTCTGAAAACTTGGGTTGATTTTTTACTGACTTTAAGTACATACCTGCTGTCATATGGTTCATATAAGATTATGCAATCGTTTATGTCTTGTAGCCTGTGGGGAAAATTTCACCAAAATTGTCATTGGTTAACTTAACTTGAAACCCTCCTCTTTGTTAGAACCTAGACTGCCTATATACTGCTTTGTTCATTTTGAATTGCTACTTGTTAACGAGCGCAACGCTTCCTCTCAGATTCAGTCAAGGGGTCGATAAAGGGAATGCATGGGGGCTATTGAAGGGCAAGCTTCAAGCGACGATGTACTTCGATAATGACCAGATGATGGGAGATTTGTTTCTCTCTCGAATCAGGCTCGCGCCCCGCTTTATAAATAAAGCACAATCCAAGTACAATAAGGGTCAGACAAACAACCAACACGGCCGAGGCCAAAGAAGCTAAAAAAGGTCGCACCAGCGTTGGGGCCACAGCACAGCAAAGCCCAAAGAAGAAATCAAAAAAGGAGGGAGACCCGGGGAGGTGGCGTCCCTCAAGGCGCCATGAGGGGATTCACGACGGTGCGCCAAGGAGAGAGAGAAGACGCAACGCCCGGAACGAGGACTCGAACGCGGGGCGATCACGCGAACGCACCAAGGGGGACCACTGCTGGAGGAAAGCAAGCAAAGAGAAAACTGAGTCAGACGCCCGGGTGGGGAAAATCCGTTCGATCACCATCTTGTTGCGCACATTCCACATTCCACAAGATGGCTGCGAAGAGAGCTGTAAAGGCGGCGTCCTCTCCGGTCCGACGGTTCGGGCTGCAAGAACTCCCAGCTTGAGCTCGCCAAGTCGGACCTAGCGCCTTAACAAAATTCCATAAGAAACGTGTCACGAAAGCAAGAGAACATGATATGGGTGCATGACCGGTGTCCATAGTAGGCACCGGCCACCGGTGCGGCTTGGAGACTTCCCCCGATGGCAACCGATCCCCGAGAAGTTGCCAAACGAAGATGCGCGGCTATGTGAGTGGAGCCTCCCAAAGGGTCACCACGGCCTAGCTGCCTGAAATAGGGCCTTATAGCCGAAGCTCACCGAGAACTCCCCGGGAGGAGCAACCAGAGGCCACATCCTTCCCCGAGAGAGAGCAAGAGGCAAGGCCCCCATCAAGGATCGGTTCCAGCCTCCACCTCGTTGAAGGCACTTGCCAAAGGGATTCCATCCCATCCCGAAATTCTCCGCGACAGCGAGGATGGAGGCCGAGATGGCAAAGAGAGCGTAACCGGATCTCAATCTGCATCGGGAATACCAGGTCAAGCTAAAGCGACTTCGCCATCCTCACCACGAAGGAGATGCCACTACCAATGTAGTGCTTAATGTCCTGATGGATCTCCAAATCGCGACCCTCCCGGCCGTCGCAGTTAATAGGGCCGGCCATGGAGGTATTTGGCCTTGATAAGTCGCAACAAAGCCCCGTCGTCCTCGTAATGCGCCACACCTACTTCAAAGATCAAGGCCACGTTGAAGCCGGAGTCCAGATACCTATGCCCCAAGGAATTTGGGGCGCAAACGTCGCCACTTCACCATATGGTACTTTGATGTCCGCCCCTAGCCGCCGTAAGAATCTCGGACTCCTTAGCAAAGTCGGCATGTATTCCCTCAAGAGGGTACAGCCCATCCGGTACATGAGACTCGAAGACAAGAGTTGATCGTAACTGCTTTGTTCTTCGACGTGAGCCGCCGCTGTGGTTTCTACCGAGCGCTCTTCACGTGACTGCGGGCAAGATCCTTGATCAACACCCGAGACTCTCGCATGGGGAACCCCAGGTAGGTAATGGGGAACTCCGTCAGGTTGCAGTTGAGGTTGTCGGCCAAATTCCTGATGTCTAGGTCCGAGCCCTGCACCATGATCATAGTCTCATCCGCGTACTGCAGGTGAGAGATACCCCCTCCCGGGATCAGATGCCCTACCACACCAGTAATGTGGCCAGCGATTTTGGCTCCATCCAAAATCTCTGCAAGGGCATCCACCGCGGAGTTAAAGAGGAGGGGGGAGATCGGATCCCCTTGCCTCACCCCACAAGAGGGGGTAAAGTAGGGTCCAATCTCCCCATTGATGTTGATCGTCGTCCTACCACTCATCACGAACTGCATAATCCAGCAGATCATGCGATCATCGAACCCCCTCCTCTCCAGGACGAGTCGCAGGAAAGCACAGTCCAACCGGTCATAGGCTTTCTGGAAGTCCAACTTGAGGAGCACCCCTTTCTGATGGCGTGCCTTGACCTCATGAATAATCTCATGGAGGACAAGGACATCATCATGAATAAGGCGCCCCTTCAAGAACGCGAACTGGAGGGTGCGTGAGTCTCTAAGACCGCGCCAACCGGATAGCACGATGTACTTTCGCAAAGAGGCGCTGAATGACATTGATCACGCGATGGGGAATTGGCGGATGTCTGTGGGCCCCACTACCTTGGGGATCAAAGTAATCACACCAAAGTTCAAAGGCCATCACCGTAGTCCCAAGATAGAATTCTGGAACATCCGCAAGATCACCCCAGAAGTTGGTCCCGTAATCGCCCGCAAAAAGCTCATCGGCAGCCATTTGGCCCGCGAGAACGCTAATGAGGCCTGCGTTCTCGACGGGGTGACCAGGTACCACCCTTTATCAGAAGGCGGGGCAAGCGAAATGCCCGAGGAGCCGCCACGAGAAGAGGATTTGTAGAAGCTATAAATAGGGAAAGCGCTGTGGAGACTCCAACGGCCGTCCCTCCTCCCAGAGGCAAGGGATCGAGCACTTCCTCCTCCGCCCATTGGCGATGGCATGGAAGTAGGCCGTGTTCGACTTCGGATACCCAGTCATGATTTCACGACGCCAGAACGCCTCACCCCTCAGAGATCTCCATAATGGAGGTCTCTGTGGCATACCTATGGGACCAAGCTTCCTTACGAAAGCATCGAGATCAGCCTCCCGGTCCAAAGCCTGAATCTCCCGCAAGATGGACTCCTTCGGGACTGAGCCACTTCAAAGTTGGCCCCCCACAAGATGAATCAAGGGATATCTTAGTGCAATGATGCCAGATATCCACCGCAGAGTGCGCCCGGGAGGGAGAAGCGGCCGCCAGCAGCCACCTGGCCCGGACTGCCTCCACGAATCCTTGCTTCTGGAGCCAGAAGGACTCAAAGTGGAAGCGGTTCAGTCTAGGAGGACGGCCCCCTCCCGAGGAAAGAAGGAGGGGGTATGGTCGGAGCCGATCCTAGTGACGGCCCTAAGGGAGCACAGAGGGAACATCACTTCCCTGTCAACAGAAACAAAGGCACGGTCGAGGACGCTGCGAATCGGGGCAAGTTGTTTATTGGTCCACGTATATCTAGCTCCCACCCGCGCAATCTCGCGCAGAGCAAGATCCGCGATGCAGTCATTGAACATACGCATCCTAGGGAGGTCCACGTTCGCCGAGCTCTTGTCCTCTGCCGAGCGAATCAGGTTGAAATCACCGGCAACGACCACCGGGATCTCAGCCCGCTCCACTTTCAGCTTCAGCTCGAGCAGGAACTCGGCGGACCTCCTATGGTCCGCGGGGCCATAGACAATGATCATCTCCCATTTAAAACGAGATTGTCTATGGGTTTTCTCGCGGCCTTCCTTAGGTGCTTATTATACAGTGAGGACAGTGCAGATTAGATCCATCTCTTTTAAGGTATTTTTTAAAATGTAGCTTATTGTTGGCCATTATGGTCTAGTACTTATTAAAATGTAGCGTATGACTGGCAGCAGGCTGATTGTTGGCGGCAACAAGGGATGCATGCATACTGATTTACTGTTTGTAATATGAGCTTGAATATTGTAACTTGTTTGTTCCTGAATATTGCAATAAGGGATGCATGCATACTAATTTACTGTTTGTAATGTGAGCTTGAATATTCTAACTTGCTTGTTCCTGAATATTCCAATAAGGGATGCATGCATGTTTCTTGTAATGTGAGCTTGAAGAATAGATAAATTGTAATGTGAGCCTGTATTTGTTTTTCAGAGTATATTTATTTGTTTTAAGACACTTCAGAAATGGTCCTTAATTGTTTTTAAGGCATTTTTGTAGGTGCCTGCATTTACTGTATTATGGCTTAAACTATTTTTTGAGACATTTTTGTAAACTGCCTACAAATGTTTTTTGAGGCACTTTGCAAAATGCCAATAAAATTTTTTAGAGGCTTTCTTCAAGAGTGCCTTAAAAATTATTCTAAGGCAATTTGGAAGTGCCTCAAAAAATATATTTCTAAAGGCATTTTCAAAAATGCCTTAAAAACTATTTTTAAAGGCATTATTTTGAAGTGCCTTAAATGATTTTTCTCTACACCATTTGATTCGGCATTATTTTTATTGCCTTTAAAGATTTTTTAAGGCATTTTTAATATTTTTAAGGCACTTTTTGATGCCTCTAATTATCAACTGTGATGTAGTGTGAGTACGGCAAGGTAGGCATCGCCCGTCGGAGCGGCCCCCCTAAGGCCTTGTTTGGATCGTTGTATTTGAATCCCGTCGTTTTTATTTTGTGAAGAGGTTAAGGGGGAGAGGTCCGTATAATCCGGTGGTTTTGGCTAAAAAACGACATTTTAAACGGGGCCTAAGATGGAAACGCCCCGAATAGAGATGCTACGTACAAAAGGGTTATTTTTTGAAATTCTGTATTTTTTTAAATGTCTTTTTGGCCACGGGTGAGCTGCGTCTGCACTGCTGCAGTACTACACTGTCGTTTTATTCTTTGCTTGAATAGGGCGGGTTTGTTGCAGTACTGTTACGGTGTGGCAGTAGTGAGAGAGATCACGTACGTACACTCTCCGTAACCGTATCTTCATCGACTGCACTGTCCGAGGACCATCGAGAAGGGGGAGATCAGTACTCCAGTGTACGCCGGAGGGAATCGCCGTAGCTCCTTCCATACGAGACGGAAACACCAAATAAAAGGGGAGAGGCGCAGCCCCTTGTCCTATCTATCGAACGTTGAGAATGTTCCATGCGTACTCCCATGAGACGATACTATTTCAAAGATCACTACTTCCAGTACGCCAAAAAGGGAGTACGTAGATGGTAATCTGATGCAACCAGTAGACTGTAGACTAAGCATCTAGCGGTAGCAATAAATAACATCCGGGCGTAGGCCGTAGTAGTGTAGTACGTGAAGCCAAAGATTCGAAATCCCAGAGGCAAAAAAAATAGTTTGTCGCTCATCGGCTGTCCCTAGCAAGTGCGACTCTCTCTACGTGCCGTGGCGCGGTGACCCAGGGACGACTTGCGTCGCCGGGCTCGATCGAGCGGTCGGTCAGCGCCAGTTCGTCGCCGCTTGTGGTCTTCTACGCAGTGGAGGCTCACAGTCCGACTAGTCTCGGTTTCTGTTGCGTCGCGACTTTCCGTTTTGTTCTCTGGTTTTCGTGTCCTCCGCTGTCACGGCCTCACATGCAGGATCGGGGTTTTCGTGTCCTTCGCTGTCCTGCGTGCAAGGCCGTGACACAAACGCAGCGATCCTCGTTTTGGCCTCAAATCCTGAGGTTTGATAGGTACTTTCTCCGTCTCAAAAAATTATGTACTTAGAAAAGTCTAGATATATTTGTTTCACAAAACTAAAACATCTTACATTTTGAAACAGAAGGAGTAGAACCAAAAGATTTTTTTTTGCAAGGTTGTATAGGACCCAAAAGGTGGGTTCTTCACACGCAGGGTTTTGGTCATGAAATTTAAATTTTAACAACGCATTCGACTTGGATTCTACTCCTTACATCAAAATTGATAAAACATACTCCGATCCCTTCTTTTAGAAATAAATATAAGATATTTTAACTTTGTGAACTGAATGTAACTAGACTTTTTTAGTGTAGTTATATTCAATTAACAAAACTAAACATTTTTATAATTTCTAAATAAAGGGAGTACCTTGAAACGAGCACAAAATGACGTTTCACAGAAGGTTACTCCATATTAAATCCTTTTCGAAAATGGCGTTTAGGCCGAACGGCAAAGGTTACAATCGTTGACCCATATGCCGAAGGTGCAAACACCATGTCACTTCCCGGTACCCAAATGCCAAGGTCCATAGCCTTTGTCACTTCGGTCCAAACATGGAAATTATTAGAGTATACAAAATGTTTGTTTAAGAGCACGTACGAAAGTTGCGTGTCTTTTTCATTAAGATAGAAAAGATGTTTTAAAAAAACCGATAAGGGCTATAGATCACAAGCGATCTAGTCTCCCCAACTCCACACTCACAAGGAAAAAAAGAAACTACTCTATTTCTCCTAGCAACCCATACAGCTTCGCTCTTTTCCATCGATCAAACTCCACTTTGATCTTGCGACAGACCTCCATTGGCATGGTTGCCATCTTGTCAAACACTCGACTGTTACGTTCCAACCAGAGACAACGCGCCACCAGAATAATCATTCTGAAGAGCACGGGGCACCGCATGTGCACAGATCACACCACCCCTCCTCAAAGGATGAAGTCGTGTCAGGGTTAAAACGATGAAGCCTGTAAGGTAGTAGGATAGAGAACCAAATCTGTCTAGAGAAGGAACATTGGACTGTCAGGTGTTCCGCGGTCTCCGGCTCCTGGCAACAAAGCGGACAGCAGGCCCGGTGTTGCATTCCTCTTCTCTCCAGGAGATCAGCTAGCGGTACACAGGCGATCCTTCAGTGTGAACCAAGCATGCATCTTATGCAGCAGCGATCGACGCCCCTGCCTTCCAAAGTGCCTTGGCAGCCGGCGCTCTAGTTCTTCCCAAGAAGAAGGCGTCATAGGCGGATTTGGCAGTGTATGTGCCACTGGCTGACACCTTCCAGGTAATAATGTTGTTATTGATCGGCCGAGGAGTCATCCCATTGATTTTCTCCCAAAGATCAAGGAATTCCGCAATTGCCGCTATCGAGGGGGCTCCTCTGATCTCTGAAACCCATCTGTTATCCTGCATCGCCTCCGCCACAGCGATATTTTTTGCTGGTTTACGCACGAATTGCATCAAACTTGGTGCTAATTGTTCCACGCTACTACCCTGTAGCCAACGATCCTACCAGAAGTTGAGCCTTCTCCCATTTCCCAACTCACATTTAGTAAATGTTAGGAACATCTCTTCCGCTTCTTCGGCGATTGAGAAGTCTAATCCTTGCCACGGCTTGTCCTGCTCCGTCATGGTCATCCAACGCCACCTCATACGTAAGGCGTGATTCAGCAACCAAAGATTCTTCATCAATTGATGCATATGACCTTTATTGTATTATTATTAAACACGAGGAGTTAGATCTCATTCTCTGCATCAATTGATGCATATGACCTTTATTGCATTATTATTAAAAGCGGTCTTATAAATTTTACGGCTCATGGGACGCACAAACTGTCCACAAATATCAACCATCTAGAAAATAAAAGGCATTTCTTTTGCATTACCATGTTAAGCGTCGATTAGACCGCCAACCGACCGTTGCCATATGGCTATACCCAATATCCATCATTGTACGTTTCACCTCGGGTTGGAGAAAGTACCACATATGGATAGTTAATGAATAACCTGCATGAAGGAAGGAGAAATGACCACAAAAATGTTCATATCCTATTAAGAGGTGTGCTTCGGTCCTCCCCCCCTAAACTTAAGCTTCTTGGGCCGTTTTATTTCTTTGATCCGTCGAAACCCATATTGAGGCCACGTATATCTCTATATATGTGTACTCGGTCGAACCGGGTATAATCCACACTCCGGACGGCTGATCCCACCTCCTATTATCGCGTTCTACGTCTTTGCATGTCATATTTAAATTTTTTTTTGTTGTTGTTATATAACTTACGATTTTCGCATTCTGGAGACATATAAGTATATGTGTACGGTGAGTATACGTATAAGAGGACCATATATACTTCGGGTGAGTTCGTACGGTCCTCTAAACAATCGGTATCGAGTTTTTGTTTGTCAAAGTTTGAAAAAAAGGAGGAAGGAGGGGGGGGGGGACCGAAGCAAAAGTGTCCTATTAATCTTTCTTGGAGAGGCCATTTTTGTGTGCTGAAGTCTGAGTTCAAAAAGACATAGAACAAGGGAAGAGCCCCCTGACCATAAGTGAGACGAAGA
The DNA here is from genome assembly GCA_023614405.1 of Avena insularis. Taxonomy (NCBI): domain Eukaryota; kingdom Viridiplantae; phylum Streptophyta; class Magnoliopsida; order Poales; family Poaceae; genus Avena; species Avena insularis. The sequence goes on from CM042685.1 coordinate 305,692,498, forward strand.
GCGTGTGTTAACAAGTCCTGGGAATGCCTAGGTTCTGGCAATGCTTAGGTTCACAAGTTTGAGTTCAATGTTAAAATTGCCACATGAGCTGCCCATTTGGACCGGTCGAATCCCTAGCAGTGTTTGCAATTCATGATTTAAATCTAGCTGAAAACTTGCGGGTCATGGTATCCCCTGGCTGAATGTGTATTGTGCATACCCAGTGATGATGTGACTGCCTATTTCCTGTGATTTGTATCTTTGCACCAATCTTCATTTTTCCCTTTTTGCGAGGTGTAGATGAGTGGAGTGGGTAATCATTAATCCGCCTCCATTTCTTTCCTCTGACATCAAAGACCATGGGTGAGCTGTGGTACAGAACTACTGGATACGAGTTTTGACTAGTGTTGTGATTCCATTGGCAGAGGGCAATTTGTGTTCACTTTTGCTTATTCGTGTTTCCATTGGCAGTGGCCATGTAAGTAAATTGCTAATGCATTCAGCACTCGTAATTCATCAGAGAGATGAGCTTGACAATCGTTTGCCTGGCCAACAGTCTCCTACTCTCTACTGGATCGCCATGGAGGTTGTCATGTCTGCAGTTACAAATGAACTTGTGAGCCGGTTCATCTCCTTCCTGGAGGAGTTGCAACACCTCCCGATCAGATTTCGCACCGTCGTCAAGGACTGGCGATACATCACTAACTCAGGGATTCTGATGCAGCTCAGAATGCTCTCAGAATTAGTGGCCACGATGAGCGGGTTCGCTCGCACTTCACTTCGACACTCTGTTGAGAATAGTCGAGAATGGAAGTAACATGTCAGGGATCACGCTGGTGGTTCTCGAGTTTGTTTCAGATGTAGATGATGAGGACGGGAAAAGGTTTTACCCCTTACTCAAAAGAATGGGCAGATGAAGCAAGGTGATCATCGTAAGAGCATCTCCAATAGACGCTGTAAAATGTACCTGTGCTAAAATAATTGCTATTTTAACACGTGAAAGACTCAAAATCGCGCTTCAACAGACGCTTTATAGTAGCGGGTTTAAAAAGGTTTTCAGCGTGCGTCAAATTGCGCTATCCCACAGATGTAGAGCCTGAGGTCGCGCGCGCTGGAAAAACGAGGCTACGGCGCGAGCCCTAACTGCCATACGGAAGTTTCAGGCGCACGGAGCCGGCCGGAATCGGGCCGTCCGCCGGAATCGCCAAGCCCGCCACCAGCCTGGACCTCCGCCGCACATCTCCCGTCGCCCGCCGCCCGCGTGACGAGGACGAGCTCGTCGGGATGCGCATGCGGTCACTGCCTCCATGGCTCCATGGCGCTGTCGAGCTCGGCGTTCAATCGATTCAATCGATTCAGCTAGCTCCCTTCCAATTGATTCGCATGCGGTCACTGCCCGCTGCTCCCTTCCAATCGATTCAATCGATTCAGCTAGCTGAACAACGTATTCAATCGATTCAGCTGTATGTAACCAGCTAGCTGAACAACCTAAAGTGTTTTATTTGTGATTTTCTCTTATTTATTTTCTATTTATTCAGATGTGTTTGATCTTGTTTGGTAGATATATTCGGAGAAAAGTTGTTATATGTTATTGTATTATAGAGCTTCTCGCGAAGGATTGTTTTGTGCGCACTATATTTAGTGCATCCGGTGGAGGAGTTGTCTGCCTCACGCTGTAAAACTGGATCGAGCGCGCTACGAAACACATATAGAGCGCCAGATTTTAGAGCTTTTGTTGGAGATGCTCTAAGTAAACTCCAAAGAATTAGCCAGATTTGGATCAGTGGAACCAATTTATCTCAAGATCCTCTCCTTTGAGGAGTTTCGATACCTCTTTAGGACAATCGTGTTCGGTAGTGCAGATCCAGAAGAGCACCCACAGCTAGTGCGAATCACAGAAGAGATTGCCGAGGTGCTTCAATCTGGAGGGTCACTCCTCGCAACATATGTATTTGCGGATGTATTGCCAGGCCTTATTTACTATTTTTTTAAAACACATATATTAATATCGCAAAAATACCAATTATATCCAGCATCTATAATAACGCATTGATCTAACGGACCTACGGATGCACATAAACTATAAAAACAGAAAATGAATTAATAAAAGGTCCGCTATACTGATCTATTCCTTGTAGCAGCAGACCGAACACCACCAAGACAGCACCCAAAATCCAGCTTCTCCAAAAACGATGCCATCCAAAAGAAAAGTGCACAAATGCCGCCATCGTCCGATCCAAGATCATAAGTTTTTATCCGAGAAAATTCTTGCTTACAAAACAATACTTTCAACAAGACCATTATCATACACAAGGCCAGACATTGGATTTACCCTGAAGATCTGACTTTGAACGTCACATGTGCTATAGCACCCACTTACAAGTCACTGCTCCAAGTCACGAATCATCAAGTCAGTTCTTCAACACTTCAAACCACCATTGCTAGTCCTCATATCCTGGCTATCATGACATTCTCCGCACCTAACTTCATCATAAAAAATTTAAAGATGTGTTTCTTGATTGTAACAGAAGCTGAGCTTCGCGACGCTCTCTCTAACCAAAGGGTCAGAAAAAACACGAGCGCGTATGACCGGATTCCATCCGATCCAGCAATCTCCAGGCATAGAATGTACATGGGAGTTCACCGACGGAGCCTTCCGAAACTCGCCGCTCCAGGCCAGATCCACGAGGCCAGGCATTAAGCAGATCTCCGACTTCACGCGGAAGAAACCCTAGGACCGCCCGCTTTATTGGACAGATCGGTAGGCCCCCAGGCCACCACACGCCATCCATCCTCCTCCGGCGAAAGAGGAGGCAAGCCAACAAAGAACCACGCGCACACACCATCCTGCTGGTAGCCGTCCCGAGCAAAAGATGTCTAGCATACGCCGCAACAAGGTCGGCAGCGTGCACCGTGCTGCCTTCCCACGCACCTCCGGGCGACCGGTAGCCAGGCCGATGGTGGATCTAGGCGGGATCCAAGACCTGCGACAGTCGCCTCCATGCCATATGTGGATGTCTAGAGGAACCCACCGGCCACACGACCCGGGGAGCACTGCCCCATCCGTCGCGAGCAGACGAGCCCCCCTCCCCTCCCTGCACTGACGCCATGATACGTCGGAAATGTATCTATAATTTTTGATGTTCCATGCTTGTTTAGTATCTACTTTGCTTTGTTTTTTCTACACTTTGAGGTGTTTTTATATGTTTTCTGGAACTAATCTATTAACAAGTTGTCACAGTGCCAGTTGACTGTTTTCTTCTGTTTTTGGTTCTAGAAAGGCAGAAAATCAATATTCTCGGAATTAGACGGGACAAAAGCCAAAGTCAATATTTTACCTTGGCCAACACGAAGTCCAGTGGAGAGATGGAGGGGCGCCACAAGGTGGCCACCCCGCCAGGCGCAGCCAAGCCTGGCCCGCGCCTGGGCAGGGTGTAGGCCCCTTGGGCACCCCCTGCCTCGCCTCTTCGCCTATAATAAGCCCCCGATGCAGAAACCCTAGGTAACCCGATCAATATTCCATGAAACCGCCTGTAGCCGCCACCATCATCCCTAGATCAGGGGGATCTGAAGTTCTTCCTAGCACCCTGCCGAAGAGGAGATCATCCCGGATGCCTTCTTCTCTGTTATGAAGCGTGAGTAGTTCCGCCTTGGACTACGGGTCCATGTAGTAGCTAGATGGTTGTATCTCCTCCTTGTGCTTTCATGTATAGATCGTGTGAGCTCCGTTCATGATCAAGAGCTAATCTATTTCTAATCATGCATGTTGTGTTTGCGGGGATCCAATGGATATTTGAGATTATTATGTCAGATTGGTTAATGGTTTTATCTATTTGATTTTATCATGTCTGTGTTGTTTGTGATCTTGCATGCTCTTTGTTGTTAGTAGCTATCTTGGCCGAGTAGTTGCTAGTGACTCCAAGAGGGGGTATTTATGCTCGATAGTGGGTTCATGCCTCTAGTTTCCAAGGGAAGTGACATAAATATCTTCGGTTGTAGATGTGTTGTTGCCACTAGGGGATAAAACAACGGTCTCTTGTTTATGGATCAAGTGGATTGTTTACCTTACACTTTTCTTAAAGCAGTTATCTGTTGCTTGCAACTTAATACTGGGGAGGGTCGGATGATAACCTGAAGGTGGACTTCTAGTCATAGATACAGTTGGATGGCGGTCTATGTATCTTGTTGTATTGCCCAATCGAATCTCACAGGATCTTTCTGACTAGTATTGCATTGTTATGCCTTGCTCAGTTCCTTTCAATTGCCATGTTGTAATTTGTTTATCCTTCATGCCATGTTGTTTATCTAAGGAGAGCACCTCTAGTGAACTATGGACCCCGGTCCAATCTTTACCATTGATACATCTTCCACTGTTACTGTTTACTTGCTGCAAACCACCATTACCTTCCACACTATGCAGTTAATCCTTTGTTACAGCAAACCGGTGAGCTTGACAACCTCACTATTCGTTGAGACAAAGTCTTGAGTTTGTGTTGTGCAGGTTTACACGTTGCTTCAACACCTTTGAGACATTTTCTTCCACTTTCTGGTTCGATAACCTCAGTCTCTACTGAGGGAAAACTTGTTGTTGTCCTCATCACACCTTACTCTTGGGGTTTCCAACAAAGTGCACCACGCACAGCCAACAAGATTTTCTGGCGCTGTTGCCGGGGAGGCTAAGGACGTCTTCACAAGGGGAGTCCTCCACTTCATTTTCTATTTACTTTGTTTTTAGTTTGCTTAGTTTCTTTTGCTTGGTTTTGTTTGCCTCTTTTTATCAAAAACTCAAAAAAAATAGTTTAGTTTGGTTTGCTTTCTCTATTCAAAAACACAAAAAAATTAGTTCCTGCTCTAGCTGCTGTTGTTGTTTTTGGCTTGCTCCACCTTTGCCAAAATGAACTCTGCTGAGAACACCAAGTTGTGTGACTTCACTAGCACAAACAACAATGATTTCCTAAGCACTCCTATTGCTCCACCTTCTCCTGATGCTACCTTTTATAAAATTAAGCCCGCTTTGTTGAATCTTGTGATGAGAGAGCAATTTTCTGGTGCTAGTTCTGATGATGCTGCTGCCCATCTCAATAGCTTTGTCGAACTTTGTGAGATGCAAAAGTATAAGGATCTAGATGGTTGCTATCTTTGCCTAGAAATAGTATTGATTCTTGGATTAAGTGCAAAGATGATTTTATTGGAAAGTACTACCCTCCTGCTAAGATTATATCTATGAGAAGTGACATTATGAAATTTAAACAACTTGATAATGAACATGTTGCTCAAGCTTGGGAAAGAATGAAATCTTTGGTTAATAATTGTCCCACTCGTGGACTCACTGCTTGGATGATTATCCAGACTTTTTATGCAGGTTTGAACTTCTCTTCAAGAAACCTGTTGAATTCATCTGCTGGAGGTACCTTTATGGGCATCACTTTGGGTGCTTCAACAAAACTCCTTGATAATATGATGGTTAACTACTCTGAATGGCACACTGAAAGAGCTCCACATGGTAAGAAGGTAAATTCTGTTGAAGAAACCTCCTCTTTGAGTGATAAGATTGATGTTATTATGGCTATGCTTGTTAATGGGAAAGCTCCTTTAGATCCTAATAGTGTTCCCTTATCCTCTCTGGTTGATCGGGAAGAGCAAGTTGATGTGAACTTCATTAGAAATAACAATTTTGGCAACAATACTTATGGTAATAACTATAGGCCTTATCCTCCAAATAATGGAATTACTTATTATGGTAGATCTGGAATGCCTAGTGAAGAGAGGATTCTAGAAGTTGAAAGATCCACTAAAAACTTTATGCAGATGCAATATGAGCAAAACAAGATATTTACTAAAACTATGGAAGAACAGTCTGTTAACTTGAAAAATATTAGTCATCAGCTTGAGAATCTGAATAGAGAAATTCTTAGTTTACAGTCAAAAAATTTGAGTGCGGAGAAAAATATATCATCTTTGTTTGAAGCACAGTCCTCCTTGATTAATAAAATGGCTGCTAAACCTGAAACCATGGAAAGTACCTTTGCTGCTTATCTTGAAAAATATATCATCTTTGTTTGAAGCACAGTCCTCCTTGATTAATATATGCAGGTTTGAACTTCTCAAGAAACCTGTTGGATTCTGCTGCTGGAGGTACTTTTATGGGAATCACCTTGGGTGCTGCAACAAGGATCCTTGATAATATGATGGTTAACTACTATGAATGGCATGTTGAGAAAGCTCCACATGGTAAGTAGGTAAATTCTGTTGAGGAAACTTCCTCTTTGAGTGAAAAGATTGATGTTATTATGGCTATGCTTGTTAATGGGAAAGATCCTCTAGATCCTAATAGTGTTCCCTTAGCCTCTTTGGTTGCTCAAGAAGAGCAAGTTGATGTGAACTTCATTAGAAACAATAATTTCAACAATAATGCCTACAGGAATAATTTTGGTAGCAACAACAATTATAGGCCTTATCCTCCTAGTGGAAATGCTTATCGGGATAGATCTGGAATGCCTAGTGAAGAGAGGATTCTAGAAGTTGAGAGATCCACTAATTTTTTTATGCAAATGCAATATGAGCAAAACAAGATTTTCACTAAAACTATGGAGGAACGATCTATTATCTTGAAAAATATTAGTCTTCAGCTTAATCTGAATAGAGAAATTCTAGTTCTGTCCAAAAATTGAGTCTTTGAGAAAAATATATCCTCTTTGTCTGAAGCTCAAACTTCCTTGGTTAATAAAATGGCTGCTAAACCTGAAACTATGGAAAACACCTTTGCTACTGCTCATGCCATACAAGTTACTATTGATGAAAATGTTAGACTGTTAGCTCAACTTCATGCTAGGTGGGAAAGGGAAGCTTAAATTGATAGAAACAATAGTGTGTGCACCATCACCACTAAACCACAAGAAGTCCCTATTCCTCCTCCTACAATGCCTAAGTCTAATGAGTCTACTACTAGTGATGCTAAGTTTGATTTTGATATAGATGGTTGCAACATTTCTGATGTGATTATGTTCCTACAAAAGCTTGTTAGAAGTCCTGATGCTAGTGATATGCATGTTTCTTTCACCAAACACATTACAGATGCTCTTGTTAAGATTAAGGAAGAGAAGTTAAAACACAAAGCTTCTATTCCTAGGAAAGTAGAAGATAGTTGGGAACTCATTATTAATATGCAAGTGAATGACTTTAATCTCAAAGCTTCATGTGATCTTGGTTCTAGTGTCTCTATTATGCCTAGGAAGATTTATGAAATGCTTGATTTGCCACCTCTGGAAGATTGTTATTTGGATGCCCCACTTAATGATAATGCTAAGAAGAAACTCATGGGAAGTATTAATGATGTTCTCATTATGATTAACAATGCTTATGTCCCTGTTGATTTCTATGTTTTGGATGTTGAATACAATGCTTATTGTCCTATTACTTTGGGAAGACCTTTTCTTAGAACTATTGGTGCCATCATTGATATGAAAGAAGGTGCCATTAAATATTATTTTCCATTCAGGAGGGGCCCTCTGGAACCTTGCCGTCGTTAGAGGAGCGACAGGGAAAGGAGGCCGCCGAACTACTATATTGGGACAAGCATATTCCTCGAATATGCTTGCCACGTCAACCCTAAAGGAACCCAAGGCTCTCCTTTATAAGGGGAGGCTTGGACCCTAAGGAGGGCATCGGCTCATTTGGTACCGTTAGGCTGGTAAAGTTCTTCCTTTCTCCTTGTAAACAGCTCAAGGAGCACTTGTAGCCCAAGGAAGGAGAAATAAAGATCTTTGCCTTAGTCTTTTGTGTGTAGAATCAACTACATCTTCCCTCCCCAGATCCCTCTAGCATCCATTGGCCCCATACTTTAGCCTACCCATGGCATATGTCGTGCCACCACCACGACAGTTGGCGCCCACCGTGGGGCCAGCAGCGGTGCTAGCTGGAGTCATGATCCGGACAGGAAACTTCATCAACACTGGCGAGCGCATTGTCTCTGTCTTGGTCCGAAGACTTGATCTCTGTGACTACGTCAGCGACAACGCGGGCAGCTTCAAGGGAAAAACTCCTCCACGCAACGGCGTCTTCATCAACTTGGGCATGCACCAGATTTACGTCGGCGTCGACATCTCCGGCGTTTATCCTCACCAGGTTGTTGTTGCAGGAGAACCTCCCCTTAGTGCCGCGAGCGGTCCACGCGGAGCGCGCCCTGTCAGCAGTGTCGAGGTGATGGTCGCAGCCGGGGTGCAGGCGGGAGTAGCAGGCGCAGGGTCAAGCAGAGACCCGGCGGCGGGTGTGCAGGTCGCGCCCAGATAGACAGCTCCACAACCCACCGAGGTAATCACTTCAGCGGCCAACCAGGCCGAGGTGCAGGAGACAACCCCAAAGGCACCAAGGATAAGAGGGTCACCTCTGGAAAGACCAGAAAACATTCTTCAGGCAACCATAGATAACTTGACTACACCTGTAGCGCCGATACTTGATCCGGCAAATGCTCAGGCAGAGTTGGAAGAAACCAGGCAAAAGGTGCTGGTAGAGGCAAAAAAGGTGTCGGCCTTGCGGGAGTCCTTAAACAGGACCCTGCGAGAGTATGCCAAAGCAAATAAGCAGCGTCGCCCCGGCGGTTGACGAGTTGAGATTAAGAGGAAAGAACCTCATAGATGATATCAACAAGGAGCATGATGCTCACAAAGCAGAATCAGTTGACTTAGGCTTGCCGAGGTACAGTACCCCGGCAAAGAACCTGAGAGCGGCAAATGCCGCAGCATTAGAGCTAGAAGGATTGACGTGAGCCCGGCGAAACAAGAAGAAAGAGTGAATGAGCTGTGCGCATTGCGAACCAGCAGAATGAAGAAATGCTCAGAAGCACCGGGAGGCCGGGGCCTCGCGAATGGTTCACTTTTGGGCAGCACTGCCTTATCTGTGGCAGCAAGATCTTCACCGGAAACAATACGAAAAGGATAACCGGAGTGAAAGAGAAATAAGCAAATTGTTCCATATGATCCGGCGATAGCCGGAAAAGCAAACGATAACAGAGGCAATGGAAGCCGAGGTAACAACGGCGAGAGAAATCTCGGCCGTGCTGAGAAAGGCGGCGGAAGCCTAGGCAATGGAGATCTCGGCAGAGGAGAACTCGGAAGAGGAAATCACGAGAACAATATCCCGGTCGAAGGAATGAGAGAACCGCCACACAACCCGCAACCGAGACATGAACCTCGACAGGAAAGAGAAGCGAGACCAGCTCGCCACAATCAGGTAAATGAAAGGTACAATGATGGTTATTCCAAGATGGAATATGTGATCCATGGTGGAAATAACCACTATGGAATGCAGGACAGAGTTCTGTACAGAGATTTGCCATCAAATGATGCCAGAGTAAAGCTAGACGGCTATACCGATCCGAGTTGCTGGAAGAACAGGGTCCACCGGGTCCGGCATGCTTCGGACCACGGATCATGGGCGAACCGCCTGTGCCGAACTTTCAGCTGGCAAGAGGCACAAAAACATATAATGGGAGCACCAAACCACAAGACTGGTTGATTGATTATGCCACTGCTGTGAAAATAGCAGGTGGAAACTTATGATGGGCAGTGCGGTATGTCCCACAAATGTTGGAAGGACCAGCTAGAGTATGGCTGAATAATCTGCCAGCAGGCAGCATCAACTGTTGGTTGGATTTTGAAGAAATGTTCGTTAGCAACTTTACCAGTACTTACAAGAGGCCAAACAGGCCGCAGCAGCTAGCCATGTGCAAGCAAAGGCCGAATGAGACGGACAGAGAGTTTTTAACTCTGTGGTGTAACCTGAGAAACTCGTGCGAAGGAGTTATAGAATCACAAGCAATAGCTTGGTTCGCTCAAGGATGCCGCTATGCCAGCGTGTTATGGCAGCGACTGCAAAGAGATATGCCAACCACATTGGCAGAAACCATTAGAATAGCGGATTCCTATGCATTGGGAGATCCGACGCAACCAGAATTAATGTCGGCAGATCATCGGAAGCATCAAGATCAATATGCAAGAGATGTGGCCGGGTCATCCAGGCGCAATGACTTCAGAGGAAGAAGAAGAGAAGAGAGACCGAATTATAGATATGGTTCAACCCAGGTGGCAGCAGTAGTGCAAGATCAGCCGAATCACGAAACTACTCAACGGCAAAAGAATGGTCCTCAGCAATGGACACCAAGGAATGAAGGAAAAAGACAGTGGACACCAGAACAAAAGAAGCAATGGCAGGAGAGGCCGAAGTACACGTTCGAGTCTATGTTAGATCAGTCGTGTAAATTCCACACGTTAAACCCAGCCAGACCAGCCAACCATACGACCCGCCAATGTGCATGGATGAAAAATGCAATGGGTAACCCCGCGAGCATCTGATGACGCCTCTCCGGTAGCTGAAGATCGACCACAAGATCGAGCAAATGCACAGCAACTGATGTTACCACCTCCTCCCCCGAGATATGAAAACTCGAACCGGAGAGGTGCGGTGCATCAAGTGATAAACCAAGGTCCAGATGGAAGGACAAATCCAGGAAATAATGGACGCAATGATTACAGAGAACATCATCAGTCGTATTGCGTGTTCACAACAAAACAGCAAGACAAGCAGAGTGTGCAGCGCCGGCATATGGAAGTAAATGCGGTTATGCCGGCAGTACCAAGATATGTGCCTTGGTCGGATCAAGAAGTAACTTGGATCATAAAGGATCACCCCAAGATAATGCCGAGTCCGGGGTCGTATGCACTCGTGTTAGATCCGACATTTATCGGACCAAGCATTAATGTGAAATTTTCAAAGGTACTCATTGACAATGGGAGCAGTATCAACATCATGTACAAAGATACAATGCACAAACTCGGAATATCGCAGAACATGCTGCAATCCATGAGGACCACTTTCCATGGGATAGTACCAGGGCTTTCATGCGAACCCATTGGTAAGGTTCGAGTGGATGTGTTATTCGGCACAAGAGATAACTGTAGAGCAGAAAACTTAGAGTTTGAAGTGGTGGATCTAGAGAGTTGTTATCATGCTCTACTCGGATGGCCAGCATTGGCCAAATTCATGAGCAACTGCCATGTAAGTTATCTGAAAATGAAGTTACCCGGACCACAAGGGGTGATAACAGTAGCAGGGGATTATAGGAAGTCAATGGAATGTGCTTCAGCCGGGTCAAATTTGGCCGAATCATTGGTAATAGCAAGAGAAAAAAGAAGGATTCAGGAGGTAGCAGCCCTTGCTCAGTTGGCACAGCTAAATATGCCAGCATTAGCCAACCCGCATGGAAGTGTCTCCTTTCAGCCGACTAAAGAAACAAAAAAGTTCCAGATAGATGAGCAATTCCCAGAGCACACCGTCACTATTGGTACCGGCCTACATGCTAAATAGGAAAGCGAGCTCACCAACTTCCTCCGTGAGAATCGGGATATCTTTGCATGGTCAACTCAGGATCTGCAAGGTATTCCGAGGGAGTTGGCTGAGCACTCTCTGAATGTAAGGCCAGGAGCAAGGCCGGTGAAGCAACCTCTCCGCCGCTTCGCCGAAGACAGGAGAAAAATAATAGGGGATGAAATAGCTCGGCTCCTTGCGGCCGGGTTCTTCATGGAGGTGCTGTATCCGGATTGGCTATCAAACCCGGTGCTGGTAGAAAAGAAGAAAGATGATCCAAATGTAGCCATTGTATGGCGAATGTGTATCGATTACACGAACCTGAACAAGGCGTGTCCCAAAGATCCTTTTCCTTTACCTAGAATAGACCAAGTCATTGATTCGACCGCTGGTTGTGAACTATTATCATTTGTAGAAGCGTATTCTGGTTTTCACGGATCCGCTAAATCCGCCGATCAAATAAAGATCGCATTTATTACCCGTCACGGGCTTATTGCTATCGCACCATGCCATTCGACTGCAGAACGCAGAGCGATCGACGAGATGCATGCAAAAATGTCTACATGACCAGATAGGGAAAAATGTACAAGTATATGTGGATGATGTGGTTATCAAAACCAAAGAAAGCAAAACGCTACTGGATGATATACGACAGACTTTCACGAACCCGATAAGGTTCCGAATGAAGCTTAACCCGGAAAAATGCACATTTGGTGTGCCAGCGGGAAAATTGCTCGGTTTTCTCGTATCTAGCCGAGGTATAGAGGCCAACCCAACTAAAATAAAAGCAGTGGAAAGGATGGAATTGCCAAGATGTCTAAATGACGTACAAAAGTTCACAGGTTGTTTAGCCTCGCTCAGCCCATTTGTATGTCGGCTCGGAGAGAAAGCATTACCACTTTACCAGCTGATGAAAAAATCGGATAAGTTCATTTGGACTCCACAAGCAGACAGTGCGTTTCATGAATTGAAAAAGATGTTGGTCACAGCGCCTGTCTTAGCTTCTCCATTATCGAAAGAGCCTATGTTACTTTACATAGCAGCCACCAACAGAGTAGTGAGCGCTGTGATCGTGGTGGAACGAATTGAAGATGATAAATTAGTACAAAGGCCGGTGTATTACCTAAGCGAGGTACTATCAGCCTCAAAACAAAATTACCCACATTATCAGAAGATGTCTTATGGAGTGTACATGTCAGCAAAGAAACTTAAACATTACTTCGAAGAGCACCCCATCAAAGTGATTTGTGAAGCACCCATAGCCGACATATTGAGCAACAAAGATGCAAGTGGCCGAATAGCAAAATGGGCAATTGAATTGTCACCTTATGCTCCGCAGTTCGATAGGAGAGATGCAATCAAATCTCAGGTTGTGGCCGACTTCTTCGTAGATTGGTCCGAGGTACAATATGAGCCACCATTACCAGATCCGAATTATTGGACGATGCACTTTGACGGTTCCAAACTAAGAAATGGTTTGGGGGCAGGAATAGTATTAACCTCGCCAAAAAGAGACCAGCTGAGATATGTGCTGCAGATACATTTTGCCGCGTCAAACAATGTAGCCAAATATGAAGCACTAGTCCATGGATTGAAGGTGGCAAAAGAGATTGGCATACGCTGAATCTTGTGCTATGGAGATTCAGATCTAGTAGTACAGCAAGTCTCAGGCAATTGGGATGCGTTGGATGATAATATGGCTTTGTATAGATTTCATGTGCAAAGACTCAGTGGATACTTCGAAGGATGTGAATTTCATCATGTACCTCGGGCAGAAAACGACGCCGCAGACACATTGTCAAAACTCGGATCAACCAGACAGTCAATTCCCCCAGGTATCGCCCTAGAGCACCCTAGGAAGCCATCAATAACAGCGTCACCAGAGTCCGAATCCATCTTTATTCCGGCAAAATCAAGAGAAGATAATGTGCCGATGGAAATTGACAAGCAATGTAACCCGGAATTTCCAAAAATAAAGCCAACTGATGCAAGTAGGAGTATGGAGAAATCCGAGGTAGTTATGTCGGCAGAAAATATGGAAATAGATAGTGAGACTACACTAGAGAAAATCCCACCTATATGGGCGCAACCCATATTCTCTTTCCTTAGAGATGCGATTTTGCCGAATAACGAGATATTGGCAAGACAGACAGTGAGAAGAGCTAAAGCTTATACAATCATAAACAACGAGCTGTATAAAAGGAGTGTCACAAGTGTATTACAAAGATGTGTGAGCTCGGCAGAAGGCCAGGAGATCCTCCTAGATATACATCAAGGAGAATGTGGACATCGTGCCTCATCCCGAGCTTTAGTGGCCAAAGCGTTCAGGCATGGTTTTTTTTGGCCAACAGTGTTGAAAGAAGCCAAAGAACTTGTCGAAAAATGTAATGGTTGTCAAAGATATGCCGGCAAAATACATATGCCTTTGTTCGAATTAAAGACAATACCAATTACTTGGCCATTTTCTGTATGGTGCTTAGATATGGTGGGACCATTTAAGCCGGCCCGAGGTGGGATGACCCACATATTAGTAATGGTGGACAAATTCACAAAATGGATTGAAGTGAAACCAATAAAGAAATGTGACAGGCCCACAACACTGAAATTCCTCAAGGATATTATCTTAAGATATGGGTACCCACACAGTGTTATTACAGAAAACGGCACAAACTTTGCAGAAGGAGCTTTCGCTAGATTCTGTCAAGAAAAGCACATAAGATTAGATGTCGCCTCTGTGGCTGACCCAGCATCCAATGGGCAAGTGGAAAGGTCTAATGGACTGGTATTGTCCGGAATAAAACCACGACTCGTCGAACCGCTGCAAAGGTCGGCAGGATGTTGGATTGAGGAACTACTAGCAGTACTATGGAGCCTCAGGACTACCCCAAACAGATCAACAGGTTATACACCATTTTTTCTAGTGTATGGGGCAGAAGCTGTGCTTCCAGCCGACATAATACATGACTCTCCAAGGGTTACCCAGTATACAACCGCTGAAGTAAATGAGGTAGCTCGGCAAGATGATGTCGATCTGCCAGAAGAAGCCAGAGAGCTGACGCTATCAAGATCAGCTATCTATCAGCAGGACTTGCGACGATATCACAGCAAGAAGGTGAATCCAAGAGTGTTTAAAGAAGGAGACTTGGTTCTCCGGCTGGTGCAACGCACGGCCGGCATGCACAAGTTGTCGCCTCCATGGGAAGGACCATTCATCGTAAGCAAAGCATTGCACAATGATGCGTATTACCTAATCGATGCTCAATCACCAGGAAAGAACAGGGCAGATAAAGCCGGCGAAGAATCGAAAATACCATGGAACGTAGCTTTACTTCGTCCATTTTACTCGTAAGAGTCATCTATGACACATTGTAAAATGATGCCTCAGATGGAGCATCACATATGTATTGAACCTCGGCGTCCAGAGCAGTGACTCGGGGACTGCCATATGTTGTTTAAAAATTTCACGTTATGTATTGAACCTCGGCACCTTGAGCAGTGACTCGGGGACTACCATATGTTGTTTAAAAATTTCATGTTATGTGTTGAACCTCGGCACCTTGAGCAGTGACTCGGGGACTGCCATATGTTGTTCTAAATTTCATGTTATGTATCAAACCTCGGCACCTTGAGCAGTGGCTCGGGGACTGCCATATGTTGTCTTAAATTTCATGTTAGGTATCAAACCTCGGCACCTTGAGCAATGGCTCAGGAACTGCACTATATTGTTGCTAACCTCGGCGTCCAGAGCAGTGACTCAGGGACTGCCATATGTTGTTTTAAATTTCTTGTTATATATCAAACCTCGGCACCGGGAGCAGTGACTCGGGGACAGCCCCATACTGTTTCTAAGTTTGATTCATGTATTGGACCTCGGCGCTAAAGCTGTGGCTCGGGGACTGATATATATCACTTTTGATTTTGTGTTAAACCTCGGCACCTTGAGCAGTGACTCGGGAACTGTATGATGTTATTTCTAAATTTGGTTTGTATATTAAACCTCATTGCCTTGAGCAGTGGCTCGGGGACTACCCTATATTATTTCTAAGTATGGGTTATCCTTTGTGATATCAAACTTAGGCTCCCAGAGCGATATTATTTTGCTCCCCTCAAATACGGTCTTCAAGGGTTATGCCCAGATTAACGGGCCAAACCACAGTGGTCAAGTGGCAAAGTTTATCAAAGTTAGGCAATATTGAACGCCGAACTACAAGAGAACAAAGGCAAATATATACTCCAAACTCAAGAAATTAAAGGCCGCCAAAGCAAGGATTCGGACAAACAAGACCAGTTAAACAAAGTAATAACGATTACAACCACATATGTCTCAGCGGCACACGGCAAAAGAAATTCATACCGCACAAAAGACGGACAAGTGTTTGACATACATCATACGCCCGACATACCAGGGGTAAGAAATGACTTAGAGTTCTTTAGCTGGAGAGGCAGTGACTTGGTCAGGGGCTGGGCACTCCGAGGTAGGTGGAACTTCGGCCGAGGTTGCCTCGCCCTCCACAGACCCAGGAGCGACTTCAGAGGAAGCCCGAGGCTGTTGAGAGGCGTCGACTTGCGATGGAATGCCCAGTACCTTTGGAGGAGGATCGCGCGTCGCCGTTGCCATTCGAGCTCGAACTGGAATCACCAGAAGCAGCCGAGTCACCCTCATCTTCACCTTGTTCAGCTGAGTTATCACCCGAGGCATCCTCAACCTCAACCTCGACCTTATCCTCCGGATTAGGAAGGAAACTCGGACCTTCATTCCAGGTGTGCATGTCGGCATACTCAACAAGCTGGAAGGCACGAGCTTGCCGAAGAGCGACAAAATCTGGGTCCTCAACCCAACGGGATCCAGTGCGCAAATTCCTCAAAACATCGAGAGAAATATCTTCATACCATGACATGATGACAGTGAGAGCCATATCAGCACCGGCTCGTCCGGCCAATTCCCTCCAAAGACTTAGCTGTCTCTCAGACGCCATTAATCTTTCTACCGATAATTTGACCTCATCAATATTAGGAGTCCTAGAGGTGTTCGGCCAGAGAACATGGTAGGCTCGGATAGCTGCCTGCACCAAATCCCTGCCCATTATCTTCATCGGACCAACTGCAGCGCCGACAGCAACCAAGAAATCTTCCATCGAGTACTCTGAGTCCGCATCAGCAGGAACACCTCGGCGCACACGAGCACTAATCACCGCTTTAGAGCTAACGGTCTTAGCTTCTGGGAAATGGTCTGCACAAAACGCGAGTGCGTCAGTCAGTAGTAAGAAAAGGCGAAGATAACTCGGCCGCGGTCAGAAGCTTACGATGAATATAGCTCAGCATTATCTGAAGATCTTTAGCCCAGGCAATCTTGCTCTTCTCAAAGTGAGTGATCTCCTCGCTCATCCCCCGTGTCTTTAGTTCGGCAGCCTGGAGGAGCTCTTTATTTTTCTGCAATTGTAGAGCTAGCCGATTTTTCTCCTCGGAGAACTCCTGGTCGACCTTTTCTAATTCAGACTTCTGAGAAAGCTTAAGGGACTCCACCTCGGCACGCAAGCGAGCTATCTCGTCATCTTTATCCTTCAAATTGCCAGTGAGTAGCGCTTTGTTCTAAAAAATGCAGCATCACATCAGGCATGGGCGTGCAATCTTGGTGAGATGCTGCAAAGGTTTGTAACTCGGCTTTACCAAAGCCAAAAGAGTTAAAAGAAACTTAGTGCACATTTCAAAGGGGAGTATATAAAATTAAAAGGTAACTAACCTTCCAGGGCCTTGACCTTCTTCTCAAGATGGATGTTAAGATTATTGATGTTCCCTGTTTACCAACAAAGTGAGCCAACATCTCATGTACAAAACAATAAGAGCTTCCGAGATGACGCAAAAGTTTGTCGACTTACCAGCTTTCTTCACCACAGGAATAACCTTCTCGTACTTTTCTTGCAATTTCCTATGCGCAAAAAGCAGCCTTTGGAATTCGGCGCTCCGTCGGTCATGCGCAACCTAAGCAATAGAGCAAATAGTAAATAGGTATTCAAGCCTAAGACAGATCCGAGTCAAGCAAACCTTAACTCAGATCTAGGTGGCTGGACATTCGAAGCTAAAACAGATCCAAGTCAAGCGAAACTTAACCCGGATCTAGGTGGCTGGATATTCGAAAGCTAAAACAGATCCGAGTCAAGCGAAACTTAACCTGGATCTAGGTGGCTGGATATTCAAAGCTAAAACAGATCCGAGTCAAGCAAAACTTAACCCGGATCTAGGTGGCTGGATATTCAAAGCTAAGACAGATCCGAGTCAAGCAAAACTTAACCCGGATCTAAGTGGCTGGATATTCAAAGCTAAGACAGATCCGAGTCAAGCAAAACTTAACCCGGACCTAGGTGGCTGGATATTCGAAACCAAAGCAGATCCGAGTCAAGCAAAACTTAACTCGGACCGAGGTGGCTGGATATTCAAGGTTCAGACAGACCCAACTCAAGCAGAATTTAATGCAAATCTAGTTGGATGGAGGTTCAAACTCTAAGATAAAACTGAACTAAGTAAAACATCATAAAACTTCCAAACGAATAACAAGTTATTCGGTTGCAAGCTTCGGGGACTAGAGTATATATAATAGCATCCGGAGAACTAATCAAAACCCCATAAAAACAATTACCTCATTCATCTTGTCACTTTCAAGAACGATCTTGGCAGCCTGATGTAGGCGGCTGCTGATATCGGAGAGTTGAAACGGCTGGCTGCTGGGATTACCCTCGAACTGATCGGCGGCGTTCCAATTATTGACATACTCGAGCAACGAAGAGGCATTCCCACTCTCGGTCTTGGTCAGAACTTTACCTCGGACATGTTGGGTAACAACCGCTGCCGCCGGACTCTTATGAAGAGCAAGATGTCTATCAGCGGCCGGGGTAACAGTGCTCTTGGCGGAGGAAACCCCCTTGTGCAGCGCATTAGCAATTGTAGGCTATCCTTTCTGAGAGGGCAAATGTTTGGTAACAATGACCTTTCTTGCCTTAGGAGAGGCGTCAGAAGGAGCCGATTCCTCGGCACTTGGAGTAGCGTTCTTGGGAGCCGGAGGAATTACGGTTGCAGAAGGCGCCGAGATATCGATATTCTCGGCTGGAGTTGGTGTCACAGTAGAGACCGCGGGGTCGGAGGAATCTCAACAGAAACATCGGGGTTCATGGAGGAGGCAGCAGGTTCGGTAGGAATGTCTGTGGGCCGAGATGTATCGGCATCAACAGGAGAAATCTCAGGCGCATCATGGCGAGGTGGCGTATGATTCGGAGCAGGAGGAGAAGCAACGCGAGCAGGACTCGGAACTCTGGTATCCTCAGGAGGCGGAGGAGAAGGCTGCCGAGTCGAACGACTCGTCATGCTGGGACCGCTGGGCTTAACAGAGAGAGGAGCCCTGCAAAGACAGAAGAGGTCAAGTTAGAAGGGAGAAAGAGAGAAACAAGAAATACAAACAAAAGTAACTGTAGGGTTTCGTAGCATGGAAAACAAAAAATTTCTACCGCATACAAACAAACAAGCCAAGATCTATCTACTAGATTGTGGCAACGAGTCGATAGAATAACTCACCCTCGAAGATTCCAAAGTGTTTAACGAGAGCGGATTCTCGTGGGTGATGTAGTCGTACTCTTCCCGATCTCAAGATCGCGTAGACGATCCTTCCGGCGCTGCGTTCCGGCAGCGCTCCCATGATCGGTCACATCGTTAAATTTTCGACGAAGACCTTCCTCTCCCTTGTTCCAGCAGGCAGCGGAGGTTGTAGCACTCTCCTCGTGATTCCGGCAGCACAACGGCGTGGTACCGGAAGTAGAGGGGAGATCTCGCAGGGCTTCGCCTTAAGCCAGAGCGAGTATGGTGGAGTATGAGAGAGTCCCTCGACGATCTAGGGTTTAGACACGCCGAGGAAGAGGCAAGGCCGGCGGCTAGGGTTTAGCTAGGTGGCGGCGGCGGTTTGCCCTAGGGCCGGCGGCGGCTATGGAGGCGGCGGCAGCTTGGTACTAGGGTTTAGAGGTAGGAATTTGTGTGTCTAGGAGGGGAGCCATGCCCCTCCTTATATAGGTGGAGGGGGCCGGCCAAGGGGAGGGGAGTCCCTCCCCAACTTGGCTTGGTGGTGCACCGGCGGTGGGAGGAGGAACTCCTCCCCCAAGTCGGTTTCCACCTCCCTCTCCACTTCCCAAAATTGTCGTTTGACTTTCAAACTTGGCGTTTGACTTTTCAAACTAGGATTTGAATAAACCCTCTATTTTGTTCAGCGATGACATCGAGTACATAATGCAATCATACCAACTTGATATAACACATTCATATACCCTTCCCCTCCGGAGTGCCGGACATTCCGGAACCTTCTAGAACATTCCCGATGAAAACACCGGAACCATTCTCCAACTCCGAAACTGGACTTTCCTTATATGAATCTTATTCTCCAGACCATTCCGGATCTCCTCGTGATATCCCGGATCCCATCCGATACTCCGAACAACATTCGGTCTCTTTCTCATCATTCCATAACTACTCAAACAACGTCGAATCCTTAAGTGTGTCTCCCTACGGTTCGTGAATTATGCAGACATGATCGAGACACTTCTCCGAACAATAACCAATAGAGGAATCTGGAAATTCATATGGCTCCCACATATTTCTACGATTACTTTGCGATCGAATGAACCACTTACATACGATATCAATTTCCCTTTGTCTCACGATAGTTTACTTATCCGAGGTTATGATCGTCGGTATCTCTGCATACCTAGTTCAACCTCGTTACCGATAAGTACTCTTTTCTCGTTCCCGTGATATGTGATCCCTTGTGAGCCAGTCACATGCTTGCAAGCCAATTGGATGACATTTCACCGAGAGGGCCCAGAGTATATCTATCCGTCATATGGATGGACAAATCCCACTCTTGATCCATGTGTCTCAACCAATACTTTCCGAACACTCAATGCCACCTTTATAGCCACCCAGTTACGGTGTGGTGTTTGATGTCATCAAAGCATCCATCCGGTAAAGGTGATATGCATGATCTCATGGTCGAAGGAATTAGATTACTATGTATCAGAAAGCATATAGCAATTGAACTATTAAAATGACTTGATCTTTATGCTACGCTTATCTATAGGAGTATGTCCACCATATCATTCTCCTAACGATATGATCTTGTTGTTAATAACATCTCAATGTTCATGATAGGGAAACCACAATCATCTATTAACCAACAAGCTAGTATTATATAGAGGCTTTACTAAGGACTCTTATTTTAGTCTACAAATCACACAAGTATTAATGTTTCCTTGTTAATACTATTATAGCATGAATGTGAACATTTATCATAAACACAAAGATATAATAATAACTATATTTATTATTGCCTCTAGGGCATATCTCCAACAGTAACTCACCCAGTAACCCCGGGCATAGTTTTACGCTTCGGAGGATGTTGGGCTGACTTCTTTGTTCGCTTCCTAGGAGCAGCTTCTGGGGCATCAGCTGGAGCTCTGCGTTTCCCCGAGGTAACGGGAGGCCGGGAGGCAAGAGGCTCGACGTTGTGAACCTGACCGGCCGGATTAGCTGATAAAATAGAAGCCGGAAATGCATAAGAAATTGGCATTGCGGCAACTACCTCTAGAACTTGGACCTCGTCCGAATCACCTTCCTCCTCCTGGGCCGGGGCCTTGCCGCGAGCGCGAGCAGGAGCGAGATCCGACTTGGGAACGAACTCTTCTGAGTCCGGCTCCCCGCTGTCTGGTGTATTCCGATCCGCAGGCCACGAGAGTGTCAAAACCTCGGCGTCCTTAGTCTTCTGCTCCGCAAACCTCTATAGGACAAGAAAGACAAAAAATAGCAAAAAGAGTCATGGATGCGATTAGGAAGCAAAACACAAAGACATAAACTCACCTCGGGAGGGGGATGCTCGCGGGTGAACGGCTTCAACCCCCAGGCCAGTCCTCTGGCAGATCCGTCTTAAAGATAGCCCGGACACGTTTGAAGATGAGGTAATTGTCCAGCTCCACCGTCGAGACTCGGTTGGGATCAAGAGGACCGCTCATACAGCAGAGCTTGTGTGTGCGTTTCTGGAAGGGGCAGATCCGGCTGCTGATGAAGGTAGTCATCAGATCCTCACCACGTAGCCCGAAGCGAATCAGTTCCTTCAGCCGAATCTCAAAAGCCTCGGCCAGAGCATGACTCTTCTTCGGATTATAGGTCCAGTTCAGCTTAGAAGGGGTGCCGATGGAAAAGGCAGGAAGCCGAATCCTATCCTCATTCCCAGAGTTCTTGACATAAAAGAATGACTTATGCCACTTTTTGCATGATTCTAAACCTCCGAGCGAGGAAATTCGGATTTCCTCTGAGGTGTGATTGACGCGGCACCACATTGAGTAAGCAGCTTCTCGGAGGGATGAAGAGATTTGTCAGGGACGACGTTGGATCGAATCTGGAAAAACTTTGAACAAACGTGTACAGACGGCCATAGGCCAAAGTATCCCTCCGAGGCACAAATGAAAGCAGAGAGAGAGGCAATGGCATTAGCGGGCAGGTGATGCGGCTGCAGGCCGAAGTAGTTGAGGAAATCCCTAGCAAAGTCACTGAGGGGGAGACCAAACCCGCGAGCGAAATGTGACATGAAGACTACATATTCGCCCTCCCTAAGAACTGGAGAGGATTCGCTGCCGGGTAGGCGACAAGTCACCTCGGCAGGAATCCGGCGAGTTCGGATTAGCCACTCAATCTCTCGTCGGGTGACAGAGGAGCCCTGCCACGAGCCGCGCTCGGGCCCAGAGGTAGCATCGTCATCCTCAATCAGGGCACCGCTGACGGAGCTCGACATGGGGTCGCCGGAGAAATCTACAGAGGAAGAACTAGCGGCGGAGGAAAACTTAGAACTACACGGCCCCCTTGTGATTCTACGCGGAAATGGCGGCGGAGCAGCAAAGGAACTACCGCGCGAAAACGAAAGGAAAACAGAGGAATATAGGGGAGAGCCTAGGCGATGGGACCGGAAAGAACTCACCGGCAACGACGCCGGAGCAAGCGAACAAGGACGAGGCAGACGGAGCAGCGCGGCGGGGTCCTTGCCGTCGGAGATTCAGATGAACGCATGGCGGCGGAGCCGCGAACGGGCGTAGAAGCGAGAGGAAGAAGAAGGGCGCAGGTGAGCGGAGGGGGAAAGTGAATCTCTCAACCCCGCGCCCCTCTTTATAACCGAGCCGCCTGCAAGGTAGTGGGATCGTGGGTGTGGCGGTTGACCGTGTAGATCGTGTGCGCCGCATGACCGCACGCCGCTGAGCGGAACCGCACCAAGGACCACACGGTGGAAAAGAAGGTTACGATCCCCAACGGAAACGGCACACGAGGCATCGCAGCGCCGGCGCGACAGGCGCAGTAGTAACTGTAGCATGTCAGTAAATATTGTAGAGGAACAAAAAAATAGAGAAACAATGATGGGTATGACACGTAGGACGAGGCGTACGCGAGAAGATACGATGATACCTCGAACGAGAAAGAGATAACTCGGAAACAATGCAGAACGAGTGTCATGAAACTGATACGGCCCGGCCGAGGTTGTCGGCGGGGCCATACCAGCTTCGGGGACTAATGTTGGGGAGGTGACCCCGAATAGGGTAAAGACAGGGAAAGACGAAAGGGTATTCCCCGTCTAGTTTCCGAGTTACAGTCTGAGTCGGCCAAATCCTGTAGAGGTCGGCCGAGATAGGAAAGGGCAGGACCCTTATAGTAATGGCAAGGCATTGCCCGGCCGAGATACTGCGTAAGTCGGCCGGGTTAGCCCAAGTAATCTTGATGCAGGTGAAGGACAAGCCGAGTTACGCGAGGCAGGGCCGAATGATACGAAGCTTGCAGGAGAAGGAGAAGCCTAAAGTCAAACTCTAGCCGCAGGCTAGGGAGAATCTGAGCGGAGCCAAGCACTAGGGACAAAGGCACAGAGCGACAGAGAGGCAGAAGGAGGTCACGAAGGTGACAGTCCTGAAGCCCAAGGCGCGCAGGAGGGGCCCTCTGGAACCTTGCCATCGTTAGAGGAGCGACAGGGAAAGGAGGCCGCCGAACTACTATATTGGGACAAGCATATTCCTCGAATATGCTTGCCACGTCAGCCCTAAAGGAACCCAAGGCTCTCCTTTATAAGGGGAGGCTTGGACCCTAAGGAGGGCATCGGCTCATTTGGTACCGTTAGGCTGGTAAAGTTCTTCCTTTCTCCTTGTAAACAGCTCAAGGAGCACTTGTAGCCCAAGGAAGGAGAAATAAAGATCTTTGCCTTAGTCTTTTATGTGTAGAATCAACTATATCTTCCCTCCCCAAATCCCTCTAGCATCCGTTGGCCCCATACTTTAGCCTACCCATGGCATCTGCCGTGCCACCACCACGACATGAACACTTCCCTATGAGGAGAGAGAGGTTGCTTTTTTACTCCTCCTTTGAAAGCAAGGTTTGATGTTAATGCTTCCTCATTTGAAAATACTTGATTTTCTTGCTTCTTGTGCCTAACTTAAGGGCGTTAAAGAAAAGTACTTGTTGGGAGATAACCGAAGAGTTTCCATGAGTCTTGGAAGTTATTACATCAGTAATGAACTCTCCTTATTCTTTATTTTTGCTTTTTGGTGCCAAGAATGACCTCTGATGAGAGGAAAGTAAGATTTGGGGAGTTGCTGTTCCGAAACACATTTCTGTCCTCCACCATAAAAATTCGTGAGGAGTCTCTGTAACTCGGATTGAGCTGATATTTTACGAATAAATCCCCCAGTATGTTAGATAACTTTCGTTAGTTCAACACGTTTTTATTTGAGCAACAGAAAATTTTCAAAAAAAATCAGTTTCTACCTGCTGGTCTGTTTTAACAGATTTTTGCCATTATTTGCATTTGCTTCTTATCGATTTCTTTTTAAGTTATCTTTTGGGGAATTGAGCTTTTTAAAGGAAGTTGCTTCAGTAGCTTGTGTTTTTAGTGAAATTTTTGCTGTTCTAAAGCTAAACCCAAGGGTCTATTATCTTTTGAATACAATGCTGTTGCTAATGAAGATTGTGTGAAGTTTTATATGAAGGAAAAAAATTCAGGTGTAGAGAGAGAATGATGTAATGAGATGAAGAATGGACAAAAGCTCAAGCTTGGAGATGCCACCATGGTGTCACCCCAATAAATATCCAAGAAGTACAAGCGTCAAAGCTTGGGGATGCCCAAGGCATCCCCTTCTTCATCAATAAAAAGCTCAGGTCTGTCTAGACACTTTGTTTTTTATTGTTTCATGCACTGTTGTGTTGTTCTTAGAGCGTCTTAGTTTTAGTTTGCTTTGATTAGTTTCTTTAGTTTGCTTGAATAAAGTAGTTTGGACCCCCGTTCTCGCTGTGTTGTTTCAAATAAGTCGATTGGTATTGGAAAGGAGTAGAAAGTTCTTGCTTGGAAGTGCAAGAGGAGCTTGCATTGACTGTGACTTAGAATTTAGCATGACATGCTAGGTGTTGTTTTGAAATTATGCTTAGTGATTATTGTTGTAGCATGACTTTCTCCAAGTTGTTGGGATTGCTTAGTGTGCCTTGAAAAAAATCATGCGATGTTTTAGCATACAAAAGCATAGTATTGTGGTATTCTCCTTTGATGCTTTGTTTGGGTTGACTTGGCACATTCTCACACCATGTTATGACTATGAACAAGTCACCATAGCCTCTATGATCATTTAGTACTTAACTTGTAGTACCACTCTATGCTTTGATTAGTAATATTTTGTCGCTCTGTATGATTATGGTCATTATTGCTCTCTTAGTTGGTTGCTCCCAGTCTTTTTCTAGCCTACACTTGTATGAGTAAGCTCTACTCATGCTTCCAACTCCCAAAAAACCAAGTTATTCCAAAGTGTCCACTATAAACTCCTATACATGGTGTGATACACCATTCTAAATATATTCTTGTTTTCAGCTATCTTCCAATTAAAAAGTATTTTTTATGTGAAAACTTAGTGATTAAATCTCTCACAAACGTGATGGCACACTTCACATTCTTTGCCCCTAATAAAGTTGAACCATTGTGTCGTCTATGTTGTATATGCTTGCACTTATACGTTGGAATTAGCAGAACCATGCTGTCATGGGGAACGTTTTCAACATTGCACTTGTACTTTGTAATCAGTTGATATCATGCTCTTTTGTCTATGGATGTCATCGGTGTGAAATAAAAAGGGAGCTTGTAAGTACATGGAGTTATGTATTTTGTGTTAGAGAAACGCCTGGGCCGCTAGCCTAAGCCATGCCTAATCATGGTGGAAACTTACAGCATCACCATAGTGAGCTATCTGTGAAGCATCCTCAATAAAAAGCTATGCATATATTAAATAAAAAGATCGCTGAGATGCTCATTTTCCGCTTTCCTTGTCATTTTGGTTATGGGAAAGCTCCTGTACCATGTGCAAGGGGTACCTCGTTGGCGGTTCTCTATGATACGCATGTACTTACTATGACAAGAACTTACAGGTGACTGAAGTTGAGTAGCATGAGGTGTGGCCCTCATATTCAAGGGACATGAGATTGCCAGCTTATACTTTGTCAAGCATATACTCCATAGTTTGTTCACTTTAACCTTAATCACTTTAAGATGCTTATGATAGAGGCAATGGGGGCTGAAAGCTAATAAGTATTATAATTTTTGGAAGCTCTTTTTTGAAACTTGAAATCCCTGCTTCCCTTTATGAAGGGTCTTTCTTCCACTATTATGTTGAGTCTCCACCTTCTACCTTTAGGCACCATTAAGAGAGCATAGTTGCCATTCTTAGTTCTATGTGCAGTGTCCCAAAACTTATTGGTTGATGCATATTATGATATTGCTTGATCCTTTGCTATTTGTATCTAGTCACTCTTATGAACTTTAAAGGTGTCCTATGCATCTATTTGCTACTCCATGAGGGACAAGTTGATTGCCACTATGCCATGTTTTCTGTATGTGAAACAAACAAACGTTTTTCAATGCATGCTATTCATGATATTTGTTTGTAGCCTTTCATGTTGCATGCATATTTGCTTTGTCTTATTGTTAGAACTCCATCTTTCATGCACATGTTTAGAGTTCTTTGATCCCAGCTTTCAATGCTTGCAAATGGTTTGATCTTTATTGTGAAGGTGCACCTCAAAAAATATTCTTTTATCACTTACCTACTCGAGGACGAGCAGGAGTTAAGCTTGGGGATGCTGATAGGTCGGAAACATATCTATAATTGTTGATGTTCCATGCTTGTTTAGTATCTACTTTGCTTTGCTTTGTCTACATTTTGAGGTATTTTTATATGTTTTCTAGAACTAACCTATTAACAATTTGCCA
Source organism: Avena insularis (assembly GCA_023614405.1). Taxonomy (NCBI): domain Eukaryota; kingdom Viridiplantae; phylum Streptophyta; class Magnoliopsida; order Poales; family Poaceae; genus Avena; species Avena insularis. Next base: position 305,719,145 of record CM042685.1, read on the forward strand.
TAGTGCGAGTTGCCTGTTTTCTTCTTATTTTTGGTTCCAGAAAGGCAGAAAATCAATATTCTCGAAATTCGACGGGACAAAAGCCAAAGTCAATATTTTACTATGGGCAACACGAATTCTAGAGGAGAAACGGAGGGGCGCCACAGGGTGGCCACACCCCCTCCCAAGCGCGTCCAAGCCTGGCCCGTGCCTGGGCAAGGTGTGGGCCCTCTGGGCATCCCCTGCCTCGCCTCTTCGCCTATAAGAATCCCCCGATGCAGAAACCCTAGGTAACCCGATCAATATTCCATGAAACCGTCTGTATCCAACACCACCATCATACCTAGATCAGGGGGATCTGAAGTTCTTCCCGGAACCCTGCCGGAGAGGAGATCATCCTGGTGGCCTTGTTCTTCGGTATGAAGCGTGAGTAGTTCTACCTTGGACTACGGGTCCATGTAGTAGATAGATGGTTGTATCTCCTCCTTGTGCTTTCATGTATATATCGTGTGAGCTCCATTCATGATCAAGATCTAATCTATTTGTAATCATGCATATTGTGTTTGCAGGGATCCGATGGATATTGAGATTATTATGTCAGATTGGTTAATGGTTTTGTCTATTTGATTCTATCAAGTCCGTGTTGTTTGTGATCTTACATGCTCTCCATTGTTAGTAGCTATCTTGGTCGGGTAGTTGCTAGTGACTACAAGAGGGGGTATTTATTCTCGATAGTGGGTTCGTGCCTCTAGTTTCCAAGGGAAGTGACGGAAATCTTTTCGGTTGTAGATGTGTTGTTGCCACTAGGGAGAAAACAATGGTCTCTTGTTCATGGAGCAAGTGGATTGTTTACCTTACACACTTTTCTTAAAGCATTTGTCTATTGCTTGCAACTTAATACTGGAGGGGGTTCAGATGATAACCTGAAGGTGGACTTCTAGTCATAGATACAATTGGATGGCGGTCTATGTATCTTGTTGTATTGCCCAATCGAATCTTATAGGATCTTTCTGACTAGTATTGCATTGTTATGTCTTGCTCAGTTCCTATAAATTGACCTGCTGTAATTTGTTTATCCTTCATGCCATGTTGTTTATCTAAGGAGAGCACCTCTAGTGAACTATGGACCCCGGTCCAATCTTTATTATTGATACATCTTCCACTATTATTGTTTACTTGCTGCAAACCACCATTACCTTCCACACCATACAGTTAATCCTTTGTTACAACAAACCGGTGAGCTTGAAAACCTCACTATTCGTTGGGACAAAGTCTTGAGTTTGTGTTGTGCAGGTTTCCACGTTGCTTGCAACACCTTTGAGACGTTTCCTTCCTCCTTCTGGTTCGATAACCTCGGTCTCTACTAAGGAAAAACTTGTTGTTGTGCTCATCACACCTTGTTCTTGGGGTTTCCAACGAAGTGCACCACGCACGGCCAACACGCCACGCCTAGGTGATTGTAACATCCCAGCATTGAGCCTATAAATAAGCTGAACCCAGATGTGTGCATTGCATTCATGCATAGAAAATTCGAATAATTTTCGCGCTTTTAAATAAGAACTTGTCAAAATGATTGAAGCTTCTCTCAACTTGATGGAATTGAAGTAGATCATCAAGTTGACTGTGATAAGTCTCATTATGACCTTTGTTAAAACCTTATTTGGGTAAACATGATTTGATCTAAGGGTAGATCAGATATAATAAATGTTACTCATAATACCTTGCATAAATAATTAGTATCTGATCCTTAAGGGATCATCCCATAACATTCATCACAACAAACCATAAGCGCCAAGTTAAGATTACAACTAAAGTAAAATAAATGTAATGACTAATCCTTACCTCTCTTATTCTTATCTATTCTGACTATGAGTATCATAGTAATACCTAACTTTAACTCTTTAATGAGTTTGAGTTGGAAAGAGACTAAGTCAAGATCATTCACTATATATCTTTCTTTCCATATCAGTTTTTATGGAACTTGTCTTAATATCTGTTGTTCATCAATGTTGAGTAATCCACCATTGATTCACAAATTCTTTAACTATTAATCCGTGATCTACTATTTCTTGATCTTATCATAACATCTACTTAATCTTTTAAAGAGGGCATAGTCCATGAATAACCTTAATCCAATATGAGATACTACAAAGATAATTTCAATACAACTGAAAAGTGGTATTGATAAGGCCTTGCTTAGCCAACTAAGAACTTAATCTATAAATGATTAAAGGATTATATTGATCATGCCTTACTCACCAGGATGGTCTACCTATATCTAGTATAAAAGATATTGGTGGGTAGAACATGATTAAAACCCTAGTAGAGATAAGTTATCCTAGAGTAGTCATTACAAGCCACATTAATATAATATGAGGTTGGAGTGTGAGTTATTAGAGTAAAGTAAATGTTGGATGATATTATTCAATTAAATCTAGTTTAGCATAGAGTTATGGAAGAAGTGTAATTCATCTTAAAGGATAGTAAGCCTTAGAGAAAGGTAGTTGGATACATACATACATCTAATGAAGAAATATTAGTGATGGATGATTAAGGAAGATTATGAGTGGAGTTTGAAAGAACTACTTGTTGGATTGATGATTATCAATAGTAGAGTAGTGGGTATAACCAAGCAAAGATATGAGAAAACTATGAAATACTTTAGTATCAAACTCATTGGATTCATCCATGAGTTTAGAAGAATAAAAGGTGAATACGAACATTCCTGTGAAGTAAAGCTCATCATACTAACTATGATGATGGATAGGAAGAAGTATTATATCTAGGAAAGGAATTCTTTAATTAAAGGTCAAGGATGGTGAAAATGGAAAAATAGACATTCTTGTTAAACAACCAACTCTAAATCTTAAACCAAGTACAATGTCCATTCAGGGAATTGATTCATCATCTTATGTTAATATCACTTTATAGGAATATTTTCCTATAACAAATCACATAAGCACATCTCTGCCAATTCCAACCATCATAATTATATGTGCTTAGGAGTATCTTTATCAATTTCTTTCTACAAAACATTCTAAATATAACTTTCTAGTCCTAAAGGTGATGTCATCAAATATCCCAAACAGAAAACAATATGCTTAGTTATTAAATCTTTACTCACATCCATAAAGGAATCTAAGTATATTAAAAACCCTAAACCCTAGGGTAAATATTTATAATTCAAAACCCTAAACTTCTTTGTTAATCATAATAGAATATATACATTGCCATTTTCCAAGTTAATGGGAGTAGTAATAACCATATTAATTTCTTTTATATTTCATGCATCAAATAATGATATAGGATCATTATACATATAAAAATTTATATTCAAACTATGAGCCAACTAGAATTAAGTTTTATAAACAAATAAGAAAATATCATATAATAAAGTCATGGTTTAAAGTAGAAGAAAAATTAATAATAAGGGCTTATACATAATATAAAAGGGGTTTTGTTAGAAAACAAATAAAGAAATAATACCATTTTATGAGAAAATCATAAAAGAACCTGAATATACTTCTTTAATGCTGCAATCATTCAGCAAATAAATTCTAAAAGGAGAATTCAAATCAAAGAAGGAAAAATCAAATCTGAAAAGAAAAACAGAAAATATATAAAAAGGGATAACAAATAAAAAACAAGACATTGCCGTGGCCCAACTCCTACCTGCTTACCTGTCGCCTAGGTGCAGCCCACAAAGGCCCAGTAACCAGCCCAACTCATTCTCTCCTGTGACTGACGAGTGGGGCCAGGGAAGGATCGCGGGTTGAGAAGAAAGACACACCAGGTTTTTTCGCAAAAGCGACGCCATCGTCATCCTCACGCACACAAGCATCTCACTGGAGGAGCTCGCCGCCGCCCGATGCCGTCGTCGTCGTCAGCCGTGCGTCAAGATGCTCGCTGTCATTCCAGAGGAGGATAAGAAGGACACCGCGACGCCCTGCCTCAATCCCTGTCCATAATCCCTCCTTATCCTCTCCGATTCAAATGGGGCCGAAACCCTAGCTCACCGGAGCCACATCTCGCCGTAGAACTACATCTCCCCACACTCTTCCAAGCAGCCATGGAGAAGCCCCGTCCTCCGTAGATCCTCTGAGTGAAATCTTGCATCAAGGGGAGCTCTGGAGTGGGCGAATTTTGCCGTATCTCTTTTCGGCAGTTCGTCGGAATCCTCGTATGAGAGCTTGTTTTCCGACCACACCGGTCCTCGCCAACCTCTCTATCATCATCAGGGTGAGTTCCTGAACACTCCAGCATTCCTAAATCGTTGTATCTCGTTGTTAAACACCGTCGCACCTTCTGTCATCATCGGCCACCGTTGGAGCTCGTCGGAGCTGAGGCTCCGATGACTATTTCTGAGCGGCGCCGCCACTTTAGGGTTTAACATGTTGCGCTGATTCGAACTAGGTTAGTTTCGCTTGTTAGGGCGCCGTGGATCGTCGTCGGCGACCAACCACTAACGGTGGTGGTGGTGCTGACGCCATAGCTACGTCACACCGATGCCACCCTGGACCCAGTCCCCTGTTTGACCTGGTCTTTGTCTCACGTGGCAAGTGACATGTCTTAGGGCCCATATGTCATTGACTGGGGGTAGCCAACTAGTCGGTAATAAATGCATTTTCTTTAACCTGTGCGCTGAGGTGGCCACTGGCCCACTGGTCAGTGACTCGGGCTAGATGCGGGTGCGGTGTAAAAAGTTAATTCCTATTTAAAAAATAAATAAAATGTTATAAACTCAATTATTAACATTCCAGAAATCAAATAAATGATTAAATCTTGTTTAATTGATAACTTTTGATTTATAATTCAAAAAAATGTGTATAATACATGAAAATTTGTAGAAAAATAAAATCTACAACTTAAACTTATTATCCAATATTATTATGATTATTATTTAAATAAATATTATTTAATAAAGGTTTAAAAGTAATAAAACTTTGATAATTCATATTCCAATAATGGTAAATATTAAAAATATGAATAAAATACCAAAAATCTTAGAAAAATAAAGACTATGATTTAAAACTATAATCATGCATTATTATTTCACTTACTTAAATATTTATTATTTATTAAGTATTTTTAAAGTGTTAAATCTTATAAAAGTCATATATTAATATTTATAAATCATAAAAATAAATATACTATACCAAAATGATCACAAAAAAATAATATTTACATGTTAAAAATATAATATTCCACTTTTGAGTTAATTAAAAATTCAAATATTTTAATAACTCAAATTTAAACTTATTTACTGAATTAATAATTCATATAAGGATAAATAAAATTTGTTAATATTTCTAAAATAAGTTAGTTAAGTCTAATAAATAGTATTAGTCTTAAAAATTAATAATATAAAGCCATAATGGTTGAAAACATTATAAATAGCTTTTTATTAAATTATCTTCAACCTTAAGTGAAGATTATATTCTAAAAGGATTCCTATTCATAATAAAAACCTTAAAGAACAACTTGTGAATAAATCAGATCCTTTCTATCTACTTTAACCACCAGATTACAAAAACTACCACAACATTATAGTAAGTTCATAAGTAGTTAAGTTATATTATATCTTGGTTTATAAACTATAACCACTCATCTATAAAAGGTAAATGATACTACTCCATTATAAAATCAAGAAACCACTACACCAAGTAAAAAAATAACCATTCTTAAGTAACCTTAAGGAAACATTACCAGGTACACAAGATACAAATATCATAAGCACTATACTTTCAAACTATCCTTGTTTTAAAGTTAACTTTAGTCTACAAGAATCTAAATATAACACTATAAGCATTATTATATGTTTTATAGTTAACTTTGGTCTGAACTAGTTAAGTTATAAAGCATATCAAGCCAAAACTATTCAAGCAAACACAAATAACACCGACCACCACTAACTAACCACAAAGATTGTTTAAACCTTAGAAAATGAATCTTTTCTTCAAAAGTTATTCGTTTTGCCACTTCAGACAATATAAGACAAATAATCAAGATCACATTACTTCATACTTCACTTGTATACCTAGGAGCGATAACACTTAAGCTATTTATAAGTGACTTTACTTATAAAGTCAAGTTTGAAAATAAACAATTAAAGTGTAAACAATCTTGAATAGCATTTCATAGGTGTATATTTTATTGCTGCATAAATATGTGTTGTTCACACACACACAAGCCCTAATAAGAAGCATAAGTGTAAAACTTATCTAAAAGGACAACACATTCTAAAGTAACCATTTCCGGAATCTAAACCCTAGAACAACGTTATTCCCAAGATTCGCATTTATAAAAGTGCATCTCATTACTTATGCATAAAGCATACTGCCTCTTTAAACATTAGTCCTTACCGGACCAATGATGCTGATTTCAGATTTTGGATCTTATACTAACTCGAAGACCGTGAGTGCATAATCTTGCAATCACAAAAGGCAAGTTCACACTTGCTCATGTCCTTTGATTATTTTCTGTAAAGTATTTTACAAATTGAGTGTTGTCATCACCTGCATTTCAAAAGGGTCAGAAAACACTAATTTTGATAATAATGTGAATTATTGGTTACTGATTCAGGGTGATTAGCTAATCTATTAAATCTGACAGTTGGAATACCACTGTTCAGAACTATATTACCTAGGACTTAACAACCAATGTCGCCAGTGATTCTTGCGCCGTATATTACGCGTTGACCATGAAATTTGGAATGGGACGGAGAAGTCAGCTGTATCTTCTTCCTCTTGCATGAAGCCAGATGTGCAGGTATTAATTGGTAATTCGTAGAGGATATGCAGCATATGGGTGGAAACCCTCAACGTCCCACGATAGTTCTGGCATCTCACGGTTTGTACAAACCATTGTCGTAATCCAATATGTGGGCATGGTGTACACCAAGGAGGCATGCGAGGTCGCGAAGGGGGCAGTGATTGGCTTGGATCATCTTCTGGGCCCCATATCATGGAATTGTGGACGGTAATAAGCTGCCTGGTTGTGCAACAAAGAGTTGATCTCTCATGGATAAAGTAACGCACCTCTGCAGAGTGTAAGAACTGTAACTTGTTACTCCCTGTTCCGAGAAGGAGCTGCGAACGCGGCGGGAAAGGAACTCCATGAAAGTTCTGGTAAACCCGTGAAGGCTGATGGACATAGTTTTTCAGAATAAAATCAACCTTTGAAGAAATGTTTATAAAAACTTGCATTGCCTATGACCTATGGTCTGTGGCTGTAGTTATAGTGCATCAAACACTCCTTTTCTAATGAATTTGCTGAGTACGCTCGTACTCAACGTATCTTCTTAACCCTTGCTAGATTCTGAAGCCGGAATAGACAACATCCACATCAAGTTATGCTCCAGGACTCATCATCCAAAGTCAAAGCTCTTCAATGAAGTCAAGGAAGTCAACAGATACATCAACTCAAGTGAAGACGGAATTACTGATTAGATAGAAATATAATCTCTAGCCAAAGAACCTAATTCTGTAGGGTATTACAATAACAGCAATGCCAATCCCCTAGTTAGAATACTAGTCTTAATAGTATAATAGTTCTTGCGTTGTTTATCTTTGAATCTTCTCCGTAAGAAGTTCTTTCTCTCTCTCTTTAACCTAGAGTGTTCTCTGGATCTTGTGTAAAGAGTGAGTTGTAACATTTATCCATGTATTGGACCCGCTGTGTTTCTGTTCTGTCATTCTAAGGGATGTAATACTAGTAAACGGTGTTTCACTGGTGTTATGTCTACGACTATAGTATGCTATATCATGCAGTGGTATGTTGCGTCACCGCAGTGATCGCCATCGTCACCGCCCGACCAGGGACGCCGCCCCAACCTCCGCACGCATAAGATCCTCCTACGCCGGCCCCATCCGTCGCTGGAGAAACGTTGCCACGATTCAATCCCCCAACACCTTCGGCACCAGGACCGCCTTCACCGCGGCCCTGGCCGGTGGCAGCGGTGGCGTGGGAAGTTTTTGGGGTTGTGGGCTTTGGCGGCGCTTGGGTTACGCCCCGGTGCCGTCCTGGGGGAGCGACGTGTGAGCCTTTAGATGCGTGTTAGAGTTGAACAGCCCGGGGAGAGCGCTAGGCTTTCCTTACTAGGTAGAATCGGAAGAGTGATTCATAAGAGCCTTTTTGTAAACTTGCAGGTGCAAGTATCAATATCTTATTTTTTTCTGGACCTCTTTGTAAATTGTAACCCACCGCCGGAATGAACATAGTTCTTGGTCCTTCGAGACCTTTCCCTGTTAAAAAAAAAGAGGATGTGTAACCACTAAAACAAAATTCCATGTGCACTTTTCGGTGTGAAAAGTCAGAGCAACAGGTATCCAAAAATTTGAGGTTGAAAACAAACATCATTGAATAAGCCCACAGCAACGTCAACCTAGCTACATTTATTAAGCACGTCTTTTTAATTCAAGGCCACCCTGATCTGCCTCCCCTCCATCCCAAAAATTAATCGAACCAACATACAACCACCACTCTGTATCTCTCTCGGCAGAGTAGCTAGAGGCGAGCTGCGAGCATGGCGCCATCACCCCGGAGCCCGTGCACGTCTCTACTGCTGCGGTCTCTCCTCGTCTTCCTCCTCTTTTTCTCCCACGCAGCGAGAGTGGCAGCGACCGTACGAAACCTGCAGCCAGAGGTACGTACTCACGGATAGATCGATCAGTCCACCACGGATGCATGCGAATTGATCGAGAAGCTAACACGTCTGCTCAACAAAAACGCAGGTGGACGCCGGCGACGAGGAGGCTGCTGCGAGCTTCTCCCCCGCGGCGGCGTCAGAGGATGAGCGCTGCGGCGGTGGCGCCGGAGAGGGAGAAGGAGAAGGAGAAGAGGAGTGCTTAATGAGGAGGACGCTGGCGGCGCACACGGACTACATCTACACCCAGGGAGGAAAGCACAACTGACGGCAGCCGCCGAATTCCGTGTGTGTGGGTGATGTCCTTCGCTTAGCTAGCTAGTTGTGACTGAAATCATCTCCGCATGTGTGTGATCAATGGAAACTGAGTGATGTTTCAGAGCGTTTCTTTCTCGTACTCAGTCAGTTGTATATATACATATATTATATTATGTATATGTAAAGCTGGTGAGCAATCATGGTGTTGAGTTGCTGGTCAAGTGAGTGAGTGTGTTGGCTTGAGTAAGAACACAGGAAAGGATCTTCTAGGTAACCCTGAACAAGAATGATATGTTGGCCCCTACCTAGGCCTGTATCGGCATGCATTATTTGTTCAACTTTCGAGATCTAACTGGCATGTCGCTCTCGCCGACCGATATAAGCTCATAATATGTACCACCTGTAGCTTGTGAAACCACCGATACTTCAAACACGGTTAGGCAGATGGGCAGTACCAACGAAGTCTGCACGTCTTCAGCTCATGGCCTCCAGCTCCAACGCTCCAAGCAAAACGATACGTCTCCAGGATGTATCATTGGAAAAAAAATATACTCTAGGCATTGTTTGCTTTGAAACCGTCCTCCTACATTTCTCCGATGTACTGGCACGCACGTTATTGGCCTGTACACGACGACGACACATGTGGCAGGTGGGCATCAACCAGACAGTCAAAAACGCAATCTTGGCCTATCAAGACTTGAGGGAAGCAACAATAATGGAGAAACTTCAATTCACCTCATGTCACGACTCACGAGCTAGTTTTGACACCACATAATACAACTCACCCAAGATGGCTTAAAAATGGAAGGAGCTAGCCTGCAGTAAGACAAGCTTGTGACTCTTTGTATGTATTATCATGTTCATAGTACAAGTTATCTGACTTGTTGCCACATGAACGGCCAACGGGATAGAACCCAGTCTTCCTGTACTCCCTACTTACTTCTGATCTCCATTTTCTTGACTCCATCTCGACCACTGGATTGGGCGCATCCAGATGGGCATCCGGTGTTAAACTATGACTAGATGAACAAGCGAGCTTCGCCTCCCCGGCTGAATGACGCTGTCACATAGTGTGGCCATTGCAGTACACTCATGGTCGCTATGATGTGTGTTGCAGCGGAACAATTTTAGTTTCAGCGTCGATGGCGGCACTCCAGCTCTTTCCTGGATAGCTAAAAGAAAGACTATAATGAATGTGGCAATGTTGGTCATGTTAAATTGGCATACCCAAAAGTTCTAGAAATCACAAGGTGACATTAACTTGGTGTTAATGAGGAATGTGACCTAGATATGCCTCGACCTGTGACAAAAAATAGCATCAACGCTTTCCTTCTGATCATGCGCATAAACCTTCCTGCACAAAGATGTACTGCATTAGTCTTTCCTCCAGGCAAGGGGATGAAATGTCACATGGGACCAAGGTTTACGTGTCGACGTGTCACAACTTGTCGCTGGGGTACCGACAAGTAGATAAGTCATGACAAGTCTCAACAAGTGATAGACTTGTCGATGTGTTGTCGACAAGGAACTACTAAAAAATAATAAGTAACTAGCCTATTAATTTTGGTATACTGTAAAAATATTGATGGCGAGCAGGGGAGAGGCAAAGGCGGTGGAGCAAGGGAGAGGTGGAGGCGGTGCCAGGGGAGAGGCGGCTGGGGAAAGGGAGTCACGACTCACGATCTGGGGCATAGGGTTTTAGGAAAGACATCTTATATCCCAACCCTCTAAGTTGTCGCTCGACTAGTTGACAGAGACAAGTCGAGATTTGTCACCGACAAGTCAACTTGTCGATCGATAAGTTCAACTTGTCGTGTCGTTCCAACTTGTCGACATCAGGTTTGCGACATGTAGACTTGTCGTGCGACAAGTCTAGACTTGTCGAGTGGCACGTAATCCTTGCATGGGACAATAACCCAAAGGGAGCTGAGTTAGTTCTTTCTGATTAAACAAGTAGAGTCACAACTCAGAATGTCACAACTGTGGTTGTAGCCAAAAAGAACACATGAATCCTCAGTTTGTCAAACATTAGGATATCGCGTCTTTGTTTATCAGTAACCAGAACTTATCATACTGCACGAATTTGGGGAAAATTGCTTTTACAGTGTTACAAAAGTTATAAAACTCTATTCGGAACATTACAACACACTCAATCCATTCATCTAAAACTACAAGTCATCGCTAACAACTATGCGGGAGCTCCACAAGTTGACAATCCCTCATGTTGCCTCATGCCTTCACATCTGAAGACAACATATGTTCTTTCCTTTTCGCGCAGTCTCTGTCAGAATTCCAGAAGTGCATAATCCCTCAGACAGCAGCAAAAATGTTGTGGGTGGGTTGTGATTGAAATCTGCATGTCACAGATGTATAGTTCAACAAAGTAGGTCCAAATGCAAAACACTAGTCTAAAGTTGGTGGCTAATAGTAAACGTCATATGTCAAGTGAATAAGTATCCAGTGACAAGCCTTTTCTGATCTATGACCTGTTGCTAGCACTGGTCAGTATATATTACAATTACAGTACTGGCATAAGTACACTTTTAAGTAATCAGACCATAGTGAGGAGCAAATACCGATTGTACATCAGATGTGATCCCTACTCCAGGAATTCTTCCATGAGACCCTATTATAAGTTACACAAAATATTATCCACACCACGAACATTGAGAGGGGGGAGATCACAGAGTAACAAGTAGCAAACCTGTGATATAAATTGTTCTGCTTCTGTGCGCCTTAGGAAATGGAGTGAGTTCTTGGTCAATGATATGGAATGGTCGCCAAGAGATACTTCGCCAATGTCCTCCAGTACTCGAACCTGGATATAAGGATCCTTGGGGGGTACCATGTCCTATAAAAATTGAACAGAAAATCTGGTAACCATGCTTCATCCCTCAAAGATAAATCAAATAGGAAAGAACCATACCACCGTTAAATCTATATCCATCTCTGATATGTATGACTTGATTGCTGCAGAGTGGTTCTTGAAGTACTCTTTCTCTGAAAAATGGAGCTTTTCTTGTATTTCATGAGGAAGTACAGAGCCAATTTTCCATCTAAAACTCTGAATAGTTTCTGCTCGGTTGTACCTATTTGGACACCAAAAATTGGTTTAATCATGTGTAATCGCCATCAAAAAATAGAGAAATTACAAGTTTGCTCAGAACATGAGATTAAATCCTGTACATGTAAGCCATGAGGCATCTTTTGTTACGGAGCAGCGAAAGATGGTGGATAGCTGCGCCATAGTGGTCCTCATTTCTTGTTGTTTCAATGTCTAGGTTCTGCTCCACCATTTTTCTGTCACAAGCACAAAACAAATCAGGCATTTGAATAGTTTGTAACTGTGCTGGCGAGGAATTCAAGGTAGTTCTTTTGTTTTAGTGATGAAATGACAGAAACAGGAGAAATTGATCGCTACTCATAAGTCAAAGTTAGGTAAAGATGATAATCAACATTCGAAGTATCATGGAAGTTACCTGATCAACGATTGAAACTGTGTGTTGTGCTCATTGCACTCTCTAATGACCTGATCAAATACATCGCTCTGCACATTCCATGAGGCAACAAGTTAGGGATCGGCATACTACATATTACACTAACAAAAAGGAACTGTTGCCACCATAAGCATACTAACTAAAGAGTATCAGTATGCAGTGTTGCGCCTACTGCCTGTTTCATCCTAAAGATGTCACACCACATCAATTTAACATCCACCTAAGTACTGAATACTTCGATGGCAATATCAATTGGAATCATGACCTTACAATTCATACGGCGTATGTTGGCTCACACTATTAAAGGAAGAGGTCTGGAGCTCTTCAGAATAAACAGATATTACTTGGCAAATAGCATCAGGTTTGCAAGCAAGACCAGAAGGCAGGTCACTAACATTTCTAGTGAGGCACTACACAATAGAGATGCTGGTACATAGCAGCTTCTGTCAAGTAGTAGCAAGTATATTGGTTTCTAAAATAAAGATTGCGCTCTCAGACAAAGTCCTCAGGAACAAGTTTAAACAAATTATTACAGTTTAGTACACAACAAGTTTCCACGACACTATGGTTTATCTGGAGGCCAAATGCTCCTCAGGGTAAACTCATGCTGGCTCATAAATCACATGTGCCAACTTTGCAAGCCAGACCGCACAGGCCAATCGTTATGACTTGCACGGATGCCGTATGAAAATTACCAAAAGGATGTAGAGCGCACGGTTTACAGATCCAATTTCTTCTCCCAAACAGGACCTAACAAAACAAAATCTAGCAAAATTGGCATCTAAAAATAAGGTGCATCGAGGAAACGGAAGCACCGTCCGCCCGGATTGTGAACTAGAGTACTAAGTACAGAGTATGGAGCAAGGGAGGAGAATTACATTGAAAACGACGAGCTGGCCAGGCTCGCAGGCGTCGAGCTCCTTCAGTAGCTGCGACGCGCGCTTGCCGTACATCCTGCTCCTCCTCCCCCGGCCTTCTTGCCTCCGCGCGCGACGTGTTCGACGGAATGGCGCTGCGGGGAAGACTGGATCTGCCACGGCGGGAGCGTGTGACCTGCGGGGGTAGCAGATCGCGCGCGGCGGGGGATGTGTCGGGGACTCGGCCGGGCGATGGGCGGGAGCGGTGGGGGGAGGGAGAAGGGGAATTCGGAGTGGCCGCGCGGGAAATTTTGGTGGACTCGGTTTGGGAGGCGGGAGGAGAAGCCAGCGAGAGGAGCGGGATTTGTTTCGTCTCTTTTGACGGTTGGTACACAACGGCGGACGGCGGCAGGGGAAAACGAGTAACTCGTGATATTTTCTCAATATAATCCAGCTTTGTTACTGACTAAGAATTATTGGACTCCCTAAAAAAATAAGAATTATTAGATTAAATATAGTTTTATTTTTATGAAAAAGTTGGTGGATAATCACGTGTCGCCATCATTGCCCCCTCCTTCATCGGAATCGGGAAAAACATGTCGTCATTATTATAGTAGACAGATGAAAAATCGTCGTACTAAACTCAAAGGACCAATACATGATAGAACCATAGACAACCACACCAACTGAGACGAGTATGATATCTCTACCACCCGTAGACTGTGCCGATGTAACGGGGATAGAACAGGAGGACCTTATTCTGACCATAGCAGTTGTCAAACACCTAAACAAACAAACTAGAACTCTTTCGCCGGTGAGAGGCCGCGGTCCATCGCACCACCAAGGCCCCGAGGCCACCGGGGCGGGACGGATAGGTGGCATCGTTGTGAGGAGGGCATAAACATATATCGGTTCTTGTGGATCGCCTCCTCTCTCTCGTGGCTCTCTCGTCAAATTAGAGTAATATATTCAAAATGAGTAGACAAACACACGAACATCATAGATTTTTGATATACCAAAACTACATCGAAATATCTATGAACTCATCGCCTCTAATTCCACATTTTCGTTGCATGGAAATAGATCGTATACTAATATTGGTTGTACAGTCAAGCGTGTTTGGTTACTCGGGCCCGAATTTCTCCCTTTTGGCTTTTGGCCCGCTGGATGCTGCGTGGGGAGAGATTCGACTTGGGCCAACTTTGGGCTCTTGTTTGGTCCCCCGTATTCTTGTCCCCTCCCCCTCCCAAACGGCCCAGCGTTTAGTTCCTCGCTACACACAATAGACAATAAATATTATTTCTCTAATCTAACATACTTGATCTTAATCCTCTATAATCTATCTAACTATGCCTTCGTTCGAGATAAGTTGTACATGAAAAATATGTCCCTCGATGTTATGAATCCATTGTGGGGAACAACTTGTAATTGTTTGAGTGTTTGAAACGTTATGTTGTTTTCTCTTTTAGAGCTTTTGTAAACGAATTTTGTCAAATTCGTCACATACACTTGATCATTTGAAAAAAATTTTGGAGGAAAGATTCAATTCATCATTTCACACGATAATGTGACAGTTTAATCTACGTAGTTATAAATGTCAAAATGAAAAATTCAAAACATGAAAGTTGTGTGATTCGGTGAGACGAAGCTACACCTCAAAGAAAATTTCAAACGGACGCCCGTGTATAAAGAATTTGACATAATTCGTTCATAAAATGTATAAACATGAACACGAAATAGACCCATAGAAGGTCAAAAAAACTAGGAACCGATCATCAGGATGGATTCGCAATGTCGATTCGCATCTTTTTCATGTACAACTTATCTTGAATCGATGCATGGTTTTGTAGATCAAAGTGGATTAAGTTAACCATTTTAGAGAGGAAGTTCATGTACCTGGGTTGCACGCGGGGAGAAAAATTTAGACCCAACGGGTATGTCTCTATGGAAACGCCCAAAATTGGTGTTTCCAACGGTCTAAGTTTTGACTTACTTTAAGAACCATGCAGTACAGCAATTCCATGCAGCCCAGCTCTCCAAACAACCTTATTTCTTCCCGCACCATACAAGAAATAGGCATCAGTCCAACCAAACACGCCCTCGTATATTTTAATTGTTGTGCTTTCTAAAATGGCATACATATACCAGAGTATACAAGTTTATATTTGCGGAGTGGATCATCCCTCTCAAAAAGGCCATGTCCATCAATTAATTAAGGATAACAAGTTGAATCGAGTTGACTTGCAAAAAGGATGGAAACCCGCATAACATGATATAAATATGTAGAATCCTTGGATAGAAACCACCCCTTTTCGTTTAAAAAAAAACACCAACACTAGAGAAGTTTGTTGCACGGTGTGTTAAACATCAGTTAACCTTGAATTGACACCAAAACTAGGAGCCCACTCGTCAGGATGACGTGGCACTGCTCGACTAAGCCGTCATAGTAAACATGGGCCCCTGTATTAGTCTCCTTTTTTCATCCATATCTTCTCCCGCCACCCTGTCCCCTGCCTCCACCATCGGCCCCATCCATCGCGGGTCAATTGACGATAACCCCCCCCACCACCACCACCACCACCACCCCCACACACACAATTATTGATTATGTTGATCATAAACCCTCCTACGCTGTCTTTGACATGTGGGCCCAAAATAGCCAGGAGGTTATCATAAATCCGTCGTCGTCCCGGCTTGGCCGTCTAGGTTGAGTGTGAGCACCTTCACCAGCGCCTCCCTGATTTGGTGGTCCAGCATCCGGCGTGCTCGCTCTGGCCCTTTGCGCTAGACCGCACGACCGCGAGGATCTCAGCAAGGAGGCTGTGCGGTGACCCAGCATACCACTGCATGGTGTAGTACACTATAGTCGTTGATATAACACCAATGGAACACCGTTCCATTCACATTATATCGCTCAGAGTGGTACAACAGAAACATCACGGGTCCAAGACAACACTTTATATTACATATAGCATATTACAAAAGATCCAGAGAGCTTCCTCGGACAGTGAGGAATATTATACAGAAAGAACCAGAAAGATCCACTCGGAGTTACTTTAAAAGTACTACTATTAATATATGTATAAGGCTTGAAAGTACTACTATAGTATTATTCTACAGAAGTAGGTTCTAAATTCTAGGAGTTTTATTTCTATTCTACGCTTCAGCTTGTCTTCGATAGATTCTGGTAAGGTCTTCGACTCCGTTGATATCCCTTAGATATCTTCAACTCTTCAAGTGACTTATTTCCTGAAAACGCCATTGATTTCTCCGAGATCTAACAAGGGTTAAGAAGATACGTTGAGTACGAGCATACTCAGCAAATTCACTAAAGAGGAGTGTCTGATGCACTATCTACAGCCACAGACCATAGGTCGTAGGCAATGCAAGTTTTCGTAAACATTTCTTCAAAGGTTGCTTTTATTCTAAAAAGCTATGTCCATCATCCTTTACGGGTTTACCAGAACTTTCATGGAGTTCCTTTCCCGCAGCGTTCGCAACTCCTTACCGAAACAGGGAGTAACAATTACAGTTCTTACACTCTGCAGAGGTGCGTCACTTTACCCATGAGAGATCTTAGCTTTGTTGCACATCCGAGTTATAGGCTCGTCCACACTTCTTTGGTGTGAGGCCTAGACTAAGATCCAAGCCAATCACTGTCCTTCTCCGTGACCCCGCATACACCACAACTGTTGGATGTCCAAACTCAAGGTAGACTTTTTCCCATATAAAATGGCTATACCTTAGTTGGATACACACAACAACCATTAACACTAAATATTTGTCTTTTGTAAGCCCAGATCCACGGTAGACTTCCCCCGTATAAAACGGCTATACCCACGATCTGCAACTTACAAATGACCAGAACAGTGTCCAATGTATGCGAAAGGGAGCCGATCCAGATGACTTCTCCGTCCCATTCCAAATCTCATGGTTAACGCGTAATATACGGCGCGAGAATCACTGGTGACATTGGTTGTTAAGTCCTAGATAATATGTTCCTTTACCACCGGAACTTTCATAGTAGATTATTACCTTATGGTAAATAATCTATAATTATATTATTATGAAAATAGTGTTTTCTGACCTTGATGACAACATTGGATTTGTAAAATACTTTACAGAAAATAATCAAAGGACATGAGCAAGTGTGAACTTGACTTTTGTGATTGCAAGATTATGCACTCACGGTCTTCAAGATAATAGAAGATTTAATATCTGAAATCAGCATCATTGGTCCGGTAAGGACTAATGTTTAAAGAAGCAGGATGTCATTATGCATAAGTAATGTTATGCAATTTTATAATCCCCAAAGTGAAACCCTTAGTATTTTGAATAAGGTGATCGTAGGTATCTTCTTTAAGACTGGGTTTATCTTTAAGTTTATTTCATAAGCAATGACATTGATAAGGACCTTAAGTGTTAATAATCCAAAATATACAAATACTAATAGAATAATGTGATTATGATTAATTGTTATCTGGTGATTGGGATAAAAAGTCCTTGAGTTGAGTTTTTAAGAGCTGAAGAAACTAATATATACTTGTTTGTGTGAAGTGGCAAAAAGAATAACATTTGAAGAAACTAGTATTTAGTTAAGGTTAATTAGTCTTAAGGTTTATTAGGTTTTACATTAGGTTTTGCGATGGTTATGAATGGCGTTAAGTTATCATATTTTAATTGATGATACAAGTGACTAAAGTTAACTTTAAAACATGAATAAACTTCAAATGAGAGGTTTATGATTGTTTAGACCAAAGTTAACTATAAAAATAGAAATGAATTTTAAGATATAATGAGTTTTAGAATATCGTCTAGTTTTAAGGTTTTGACAAATATGATTATGAATGATCCTTTTTAATGTAAGTGAAAGATGAATTTACAACATGCATCTTATTCATGGGAGCATAATTAGATGATCTTATAATTTTACTAGAGTTTAGAGTCATTTTTAAGAGTGATTAAGAGATGAAGATTATTCACCATCTTATACATGAGTGATATATTGCGGTGACCCAGCATACCACTGCATGATGTAGTACACTATAGTTGTTGATATAACACCAATGAAACACCGTTCACTAGTATTACATCCCTCAGAGTAGTACAACAGAAACATAGCAGGTCCAAGACATGACTATAGGTTACAACTCAACTCTTTACACAAGATCCAGAGAACACTCTAGGTTAAAGAGAGAGAAAGAAACTTCTTACAAAGAAGAATCAGAAATAAACAACTC
The DNA here is from genome assembly GCA_023614405.1 of Avena insularis. NCBI lineage: Eukaryota > Viridiplantae > Streptophyta > Magnoliopsida > Poales > Poaceae > Avena > Avena insularis. Next base: position 305,737,620 of record CM042685.1, read on the forward strand.
CAAATTATAATACTATTAAGACTAATATCTTAACTAATGGTCTGGCATTGCTGCTATTGCAATACACTACAGAAATAGGTTCTATGGCTAGAGATTCTATTCTTATCTAATCAACAACTTCGTCTTCACTTGAGTTGATGTATATGTTGACTTTCTTGACTTCATTGAAGAGCTTTAGCTTTTGAAAATGATTCCTGGAGCATGGCTTGATGTAGTCATCGTCTGGCTTTAGAACCTAGCAAGGGTTAAGAAGATACTTTGAGTACGAGCGTACTCAGCAAGTCCACTAGAAAAGGAGTGCTTGATGCACTATATCTACAGCCACAGACCGTAGGTCGTAGGCAATGCAAGTTTTCGTAAACATTTCTTCAAAGGTTGCTTTTATTCTGAAAAGCTATGTCCGTCAGCCTTCACGGGTTTACCAGAACTTTCATGGAGTTCCTTGAAGGGTTTCGCGGCATAGTAAATCAAAATTTTCTATGGATGCGAACAGAGGGAAAGCCAAGATCTAATCTAGGAGATGCAAACAACGAGAGAGATTGGATTAGATCTTCATACCCTTGAAGATTCGCCTGGAACGTTTCGGAACGTGGGTGATGTAGTCGTACTCGCTTCTCCTCCTCGCGATCCGATCCGATCTAGCACCACAAGTGGCGGTGCCTCCGTGAGATGCACACGTGCAGCACCTCGACGTCTCCTCCTTCCTCGGACCAGCAAGTATGGTGGAGAGACGGATTGGATCTACAACACGACGGCGTGGTGTATATGGTGGAGAATTTCTGCAGCAGGGCTTCGCCTACAAACAGTCGGGAGGGAGAGAGGAGGGCAGCAGGGCGGCTAGGGTTGGAGGGGAAGGTGTGGGGGGTGGTGCGCCCCCAGCCCTATTTATATAGAGGGGTGGGGCGGCAACCCTATCCCCTCCCCCAAGCCAAGGCCAGCGGCCAAGGAGGAGGAGTGGGGGCGAGGAAACCCCCCCTTCTAGAAGCTCTATCTAGGGTTTAAACCCTCTTGGCCGGCTGGGCCCTATGGGGCCTTGTGCCCCTGGCCCAATGCAGCCAGGGCACTTCCTCATAGGCCCATGCCCCCTCCCGGAAGGTGTGGCCACGTTGGTCCCCTTCCGAAAGGTTCTAGAAGCTTCCGGTACAATACCGATTAACTTAACAATTCAACTCCAAAAACTGCACTGCCTTATATGAATCTTATTCTCCGGACCACTCCGGAACCTATCGTGATGTCCCGGATCCCATCCGAGACTTCGAACAAAAACTCATAAACCAATTATCCAATCTATCCTAGCGTCGAGACACGTTAAGTGTGTGACCTCATGTTCGAGAATATGCGCATGATCTTCTATCAATAATCAACATGTCCGACACCCATATTGACTCCCACACATTCATCGATGATCATATTGGATGAACCACGATGCCAGGATTCAATCAATCCCATATATACATTCCCTTCGTCTCGCGATATTTTACTTGCCCGAGATTTGATCGTCGATACCGTCATACCTAGTTCAATCTCGTTCACAGCAAGTACTTTACTCGTTCCGTAATCCGATATCACTTTGTTAGACGCGAATCCCGAGGATAACGTTGTCCTAGGGTTTCTATATTAGAAAGGGTTTTCCTTGGAATGTGTTGCCTTTTTAGATTAAGTTTCATACATGTGCTTCTTATTAAGACTTGTGAGTGTGTGGAAAACAACATGTAACTATAATAAAGCATACACAATAATGGAATACTCAAGTGGGAAATGTATCTATAGACTATGTACATAAGGTTTGTTCATCATTTAGAGCTTTCATAAAATGCTTATGTCTTCCTTTATAATGTTCCTAAAAAGAATAACTTTTGAATAAAATGTTACTTAGCTAAAGGAAAGTATTTAAATTTTAGGTTAACCTTATTAGGTGTTCTTTCAAGTTATAGTCTTTAAGTAAGAAAGAATTGTTTTATTTGAATAGGGATATTAATAGTATTTGAGACTTATCTATCTTGGTTTTGAACTTGGTTAGTTTGGTATTAAGATACTTTATGACTTAATTATAACGGACCAAAGTTAACTATAAAGCATATAATAAAGTCTCTAGCATTATACTTAAAGCTTGGTAACTATAAGTAACTTCAAGAATGTAGATACACTTAGGTTGTATTACTTATGATACTTGTATCCTGTTCACTTTATATTGTCTCCTTAGAGTTACTAAAGAATGGTATTACTTTTATTTGGTAGTGGTTTCTTTACATTATAAATGTATTAAGGGATGTACCTTCCTATAAGGGTGTGGTTAAGGTTTGTGAATAAGTAAACAACATTATTTGCTACTTATGAATTCACTTATAGTGTTTTGATTTGTTTATAAATTTGTGGTTAAAGTAAAGAAATGGTTTTTATTTTATTATAATTAATCCTGGAGATTTTAGATTGGATAAGGATTCTTTTATAAAATAATCTGCACATATGGTTGAAGGATAATTTAAATAAATTTCATTTAAAATGTGTTGAACCATTTTTACTTCATATTATCAATATTGAAGACTCGTATTACTTATTAAATCTAAAATGGCAATTTAGGAATATTAATAAATTTTATTTACCTTATATGAATTATCCATTAAGGAAATAAGTTTATATTTAAGTTATTAAAGTTATTTAATCTTTTATTTCACTCAAAAGTGTAATATCACACTTTAAACATGTAGTTATTATTTTGTGATCATTTTGGTATATTACATTTATTTTTGTGATTTATAAATAATAAGATATGATTTTAATAAGGTTTATTACCTTAAAAATACTTAATAAATAATAATTAATTAATTAAGAATAATAATAATACATAATTATAGTTTTAAACTCTAATTCTTATTTTTCTAAGATTTTTGGTATTTTATTTAGATTTTTAATATTTACCATTATTAAAATATTAATTACCAAAGTATTAAAACTTTATAAAGTATTTATTAAATAATATTTATTTAAATAATTATTATCATAATATTTAATTTTTAAACTTTGTAGATTTTATTTTTCTAAACATTTTCATATATTATATGTATTTTTCCGATTTATAAAACAAAATTTATTAATTAAACAAGTTTTAATTCCTTTATTATATTTCAGGAAATATTTATATTTGAATTAATATTGTTTTACCAATTTACTAAACATACACAGAACTTTGTTATACCTAGCCTAAACCTACCCAAGCCACTGACCAGTGGGACGCATGCCACATCATCCTTTAGGTTAGTGAAAACATTTGTTACTAGCCTTATTTCTACCCGCAGCTAATGACAGGTGGGGCCAATGCCACGTAAGATGCCACACGTGCAAGGACCGGGTCAAAACAGCTGACCGTTTGACTCGCCGTCAGGCTAATGTCCCAGTGACGTCACCTCGCCGGTGACACAGGGACGGCGAACGACGGCAACCATCTGGCGGTTTTGAGGGAATGTGATGGCTATAGTTCGAACGAGTGCAACCAGGGGAAGCTAATAGAGGTGGCGCCGCTAGCGTATGGTCACTGGAACAGTGACCACGACGGCGACCGACGGCAGCACAGGGCGGAGCCCTACGGAAATGAAGCTACGATGAACGATAGCGCAAAATAAGGGGTCCTAGAGATGTGTTAGCTCACCCTGAGACTTGTGCGGTGGTCGACAAGAGCCATTGAGGTCGGAGGTGAGCGCTCGGTCAAGAATTCCGGCGAACTCCGAGGAAAGGGAACGATGAAATTCTCCCTCCACAGAGCTCCCCTTGATGTTTTACTTCACCCAGACGATCTACGTAGCACGGCGTTCCTCCCCATCCATACCACAGGCTTCGGAAAGCACCCCCTCGACGGCCAGCCAAAGTTCGCCGGCGATGGTGTCGGGTTGAAAAGGAAACTAGAGAGCGAGAGGGAGGATGATTTGAAGATGAGGATTGAATAGAAGCTCGAGGCGGTCTCAGGCGCCAGCTTTATACGGCTCGGCAGGCTTGGACACGTCGGCATGACGGCGATGATGGTCGAGGCCTGGCGGTGGTTGGGTGCTTGATTCGAGCATGAATCTTGATGGGACAGGTGGATACGGACTCCAGGCGAATAGGGCGAAGCTAAGGGGTGGTCCTCGCGTCCGAGATGGTCCACAATGACGGCGGCGACGTGGCTCGCCGGCGGCGTGTCAGTCGGCCAGAGGAGGACGAAGACGATGGTTCTCTCCCGCGTGGGACCCGCTTGCCAGTGAGAGAACAAAACGGTATGTGGGCTCGGGCCGAGGTGGGCTGCTGATGGGCTGCTGCAAACCAAGCGAAATCTTTCTGTTGTTGCACGTGAGCGTCAGTTAGAAGGTGAGGTAATGGGCTTTGGGGCCATTTTCTGGACTGAGTTCGTTCCCTTTTCTTTATTCTTTCTATTTTCTGTTTTAAGATTTTCTTTTTAATTTGTATTTCCACATGTTTAAATACCATAATTTATATATAGTATTTAAAATATTCTAGAGGTAATTATACTAATTGATTGCTCTACTTATCTTAGTATTTTTCAATACCCATAAATTTATTCAAAATTATATATTAAGTAAAATAACTAAGAACTAGGTTTTTAGAATTTTGTTTAAAACCTTAAAATCTTTCTATAACATTGTTTTCACTTTTATTTGGAGTGATGAAGTTTGTAAAATGTTTACCATGAATTATGGGAGTTTTAATATATTTATATCCTTTTAAAATTGTGAATAAAGGTGAATGGTTAAACATATTGTCTTTATGTTGGTGAATTTAATAATATCACCATTCATAGTAAAATAGTGGATTTGTTTTCTAGGATAACTTATGAGAAAGAATTAATAAAGTTAATTCTTAAGCACATATGATAATGATGATTGAAAATGACAAAGATGTGCTCAGGTGATTTGATATAGTAAATATTTCTATGAAGCTTTGTGTAAATAAGATAATAGATCAATCAGATGAAATGGATAATATGTTGGGTATAGAATTAGGGTCTAGTGTTTAACAAGGATTCCTATATTCCATACTTCATAATTCTAGACTTCTAATTAAGGAATTCCTTTTCTAGATATATTACTTCTCTATATCCATCATCATGTGTTAACATGATGAGCTTTACCTCACAATAATATTCTTATCCACCTTTTATTCTTCTATAGCCATTTTATAAATCCAATGAGCTTGTCATTAAAGCCTTTCATAATCATCCTTCACTAATATCACTTCAATAGCTATATGCATCAAATCCTACTTCACCTCAAGTGCTTAGTATTTCCAAAGAGGAAAATACTACTTCTTTAATCCAACGTTACTCTAGCATCATCTTATTCATACTATCTTGCCTCTTCTTAACTCCAGTATCTAACATTCCAACCTCATATTATATTAATGTGACTTGTAATGACTAATCTAGGATAATAAATCTATACTATGGTTCAATCATGTTTTATTCACCAATGTCACTTATACTTGGTATAAGCATTCAATATTGGTGAATAAGACATGATCATTATGATCTTTTGATCCTTTATGATTCAGGTTTCCAGTTGGCTAAACAGGATTACATCCATACAACATTACAGTTGTATTCTAATTATCTTTTGTTTAGCTCCATTGGATTAAGAGATATAATTCATTGACTATACCTACTTGATCCAATAGGACTACTCCTGGTAACTATCTTCAGACTGCATCCTTGTAATCTTCTTTGTTACCATATTGATTTGATTTCCTCCAATCACTCCCATCCTATAGATAACATCTAAAACTAGCATCACTATTTACCTCTTCTGACTTCTTTCTTTATAAGCCTTAAGTGAATGCTATAATAAGGACAAGAGTTGATAGGTTAAGAATTGGTGCATCAATAATTGATTACTCAATATTTGGTGAACAACAAATATAAGGATATGATTCAATAGAGATGATAAAGATTGGTATTGAAAGAAAGATATATGGTGAATGATCTTAACTTTGGTTTCTTTCCTACTCAATCTAACTAGAGATTTAAAGTTAGGTATTTCCATGATACTCATGGTATAATTAGATGAGAATAAACTATAGTTGTTACATTCTTATTATTTGGGTTATATCCTTAACTTGGTACTCATGAGTGATTGTAATGAATACTATGATATGATCACCTAAGGATCAAATATAAATCATTAAGTAATGTATTAGGGTTTAATTTTATTCCATTTGATCTACCCTTATATCAAATAATGTTTACCCAAAATAAGGTTTTAGCAAAGGTCATATTGAAACTTATCGCAGTCAACTTGATGATCTACTTCAATTCCATCAAGTTAAGAGAAGCTTCAATCACTTTGACAAGTTTTTTATTTAAAAGCGCGAAAATTATTCAGATTTTCTATGCATTAATGCAATGCACACATCTGTGTTCAGCTTATTTCTAAGCTCTAATGCTGGGATGTTACAGACTCTCCCCCTTAAAATAAACTTCGTCCTCGAAGTTCGTATACTCTCACGTTTCCGAGTAAGGAATTGACTTGTGTTGTTTATGACATTTCTCAACTCCATGGTAACCTTAAATGGAAATAATGATAGTATTTCATATCCAAATCTTTTTCTTGAATTCTCATCATACTTGGCAATCTTCAACAGGTTGTTTCCAAGATTCCAAAGTGCCTTTTACTTTACTCCCTTAGGGATATGTCCTTATTATGAACTTCTTAAATTGGGTCTCTTCTTTAGTTTATTATCCTTATTAGATATTCTAATTCAATTCCTTAACTTGATCATCAATCTTCCTTATTATACTATGTAAGGTCTAGGAAGTCACACTAAAACAGGGTTTAAATTTTATTAGTAAATAGTGTGGTCAAAAGACTAATCTTTGATTTGTCATTGTATGAGTTGTACTGGGGATTCTTCCAAATATTGGTTTTGAACACATTTCGTCCAAACCCATTGGAATTTCTTGTTCCTCTACACATGTCCAATTGGATATGTTTTATTCTCTTAAGAATCACTTAAGAGTTGTTTCCCCTAGACTTAGTCTATTAGGCTTAATCTTTTATCACCTTCAAGCTTTTACCTTACTAAGCTTTAGATAATCTTTCATTATCACCTATAGTACTTCTTCAACTTTTATTTATAATGTTTACTCTCCCCCTTAGGTTTACTAATCATCTTCAAAATGTCTATATAGTATTTCTTAATTTTATAAATAGAATATTGGTCCCTATCCAGCTTATACTCTGCCTAATTAGGGTTTGATGAAAGATTGTACGGTGTATCCAATCATTTGTGGACCTCCGAAGTGAATCTTTCAGCATTATTTGTCTTACTTACGATGTGGAATTTTCACTTTGATAGGTCAACTTTCGCGAAGAGTCTCGAAAGACGGTCGCTTTCAATTTTTATACTCCTCTGTGTCTTACTTAACTTAGGCCAAATTTTATGCTCTTTATGCAACTTCTAAGAAGGTCTAGTTAACTATGTCAACCAACACCAGCTGCGGACAAGATACCAACTGTGGATCAAATACCAGTTGCGGATATTTACCAGCTGCGAACCATCCTAGGGTATATGTATTACCCTATGGTTTCTGATATACCTCTGACATTCTCTCTGAATTGTCAGAGCTTGAATACCATCCTGGTTTCAAAGCTACTTCTTTATATTTATTCATGATACTTCCATGAACTTGCTTAATTACTCCATTGACTTCTTAGCAAAATTACCTATTTTAATTAAACTTTAATTTCATCACTTCTTGTTGCTGACTAATAATGATCTAAGCTTGATCCATCCTCCCAAATTGAGTTGATACTACTTATATTTCGCTTCATCCTTCAGGTAGGTCTTCATCTTGGTCTTCGGAACTCGTCACTCCCTTACACGAATTCCCATTCCTATCTAGGTCTATAACATCAAGTAGTAACTGGATGTTGCAACATGCATTTGCACACCAAGTCAAACTTCATGTACAAATCTAGTCAATCAAGAAGATCCAAGAAAAACAAATAAATCCAAATGTGGTACATATAACACACGATATTCTAAGCCCAGAATATAGTAGTTTAGTATAATATCTCTAGAATTCAGGCTTAGTTGTGTAGTATATGACACCTCCTCGTATAGGTTTTCATTGTGATACTTAGCACATATGGTCAAACTATTCTTTGTTTCTTAATTTACCCAAATTTCTCAATTGCAACAGGATAATATTAGGCAAAGTGGTCTCAATTTGGTTTTGACTAACCTTTGGTCTCACCTTTGGAATGATTAACTATATTCAACCTTTCTTTATTAGCCAACTAACCTCACATGATCTCTCCAAGTGACTAATCAGATTCTTTTGAACCCCTAAGATTGAAGGTTATCACTATTTAATGACACCTTTGACTTCAATCATGATTCTACCAAGTTATCTTCTTACTCTATCTAAAGATAATTTACTAATTACTTGTCATACTTACACTTATATCATGGTTTCGGAGCTAATCTCACCATGATCTGGTTATGTTTTACCTGTACATCATGATTTAAGAATTAATCTAGCCATGATGACTTTGTTTCATATAGTACTACCATTGATTACTAGCATGATTTCACTTCATCACATAGAATTCTCAAGTGAATCCCACATGATTACTACTCAGTACATCCACATTTATTCCAATAATATTCATCAGGTTGTCTTTGGTTATTAACTGACACTAAGATTTTACTATCTTACTTAAATTCTAGGGTTAAGCTATACTATTGGTACTGCTTCAATTGATGTATTAAACTTGATCCTAATATACTATGACCAATTGACTTTCCTACAATATCTTGGTGGGTTATGTCTCCTTCGAAAGACACTAAAGAGCACTATACTTGAGAAAAGATAAAATAATTACTACTAAGAAAGATTGACTTATGTATCTAACTTAGGTGTGACAAGATTATCCTCAAGTGGATACCCATCACAAGTCATAAGAATATTCGGTTTAGATAAGATGGCTTCTATAGTCACTATCCAACCTACAGATCTTCCTAAAAGGGTTTTAATCCTAAGGTCAAAGCATATGCTCCGATACCAACTGCGGTGACCCAACATACCACTGCATGATGTAGTACACTATAGTCGTTGATATAACACCAATGAAACACCGTTCACTAGTATTACATCCCTCCGAGTAGTACAACAGAAACATAGCAGGTCCAAGACATGACTATAGGTTACAACTCAACTCTTTACACAAGATCCAGAGAACACTATAGGTTAAAGAGAGAGAAAGAAACTTCTTACAAAGAAGAATCAGAAATAAACAACTCCAAATTATAATACTATTAAGACTAATATCTTAACTAATGGTCTGGCATTGCTGCTATTGCAATACACTACAGAAATAGGTTCTATGGCTAGAGATTCTATTCTTATCTAATCAACAACTTCGTCTTCACTTGAGCTGATGTATATGTTGACTTTCTTGACTTCATTGAAGAGCTTTAGCTTTTGATGATGATTCCTGGAGCATGGCTTGATGTAGTCATTGTCTGTATTGGCTTTAGAACCTAGCAAGGGTTAATAAGATACTTTGACTACGAGCGTACTCAGCAGGTCCACTAGAAAAGGAGTGTTTGATGCACTATATCTACAGCCACAGACCGTAGGTCGTAGGCAATGCAAGTTTTCGTAAACATTTCTTCAAAGGTTGCTTTTATTCTAAAAAGCTATATCCGTCAGCCTTCACGGATTTACCAGAACTTTCATGGAGTTCCTTTCCCGCCGCGTTCGCAGCTCCTTCCCGGAACAGGGAGTAGCAAGTTACAGTTCTTACACTCTGCAGAGGTGCGTCACTTTATCCATGAGAGATCTTAGCTTTGTTGCACATCCGGGCCACGAACCCTTTCACACTTACTTGGTGTGAGCCCCAGACTAAGATCCAAGCCAATCACTGCCTTCTCCGCGACCCCGCATGTCTCTTTGGTGTACGCCAGCCCACCTATTGAATTACGGCAATGGCAGTACAGACCGTTCAGATGCCGAAATAAATCGTGGGACGTTGAGGGCTCCCACCCATATGCTGCATATCCTCTACGTATTACCATAAATAATATGCATGCTACGAGTGATAACAACCACGACGCGCACATCCAGCTCCATGCGAGAGGGAAAAGATACAGCTGACTTCTTCGTCCCATTCCAAATCTCATGGTCAACGCGTAATATACGGCGCAAGAATCACTGGTGACATTGGTTATTAAGTCCTAGATAATATGTTCCTTTACCACCGGAACTCTTATAGTAGGTTATTACCTCATGGTAAATAACCTATAATCACATTATTATGAAAATAGTGTTTTCTGTCCTTTTTCAAATGCAGGTGATGACAACACTGGATTTGCAAAATACTTTACATAAAATAATCAAAGGACATGAGCAAGTGTGAACTTGCCTTTTGTGATTGCAAGATTATGCACTCACAGTCTTCAAGACAATATAAGATCCAATAGCTGAAATCTGCATCATTGGTCCGGTAAGGACTAATGTTTAAAGAAGCAAGATGCTTTTATGCATAGGTAATGAGACGCGAATCCCAGGGATAACGTTGTTCTAGGGTTTGGATACTGGAAAGGTTTTCCTTGGAATGTGTTGCCTTTTTAGATTAAGTTTCATACATGTGCTTCTTGTTAAGGCTTGTGAATGTGTGGAAAACAACATGTAAGTATAATAAAGCATACACAGTAATGGAATACTCAAGTGGGAAATGTATCTATAAACTATGTACATAAGGTTTGTTCATCATTTAGAGCTTTCATAAAAATGCTTATATCTTGCTTTATAATGTTCCTTAAAAGAATAACTTTTGAATAAAATGTTACTTAGCTAAAGGAAAGTATTTAAATTTTAGGTTAACCTTATTAGGTGTTCTTTCAAGTTATAGTCTTTAAGTAAGAAAGAATTGTTTTATTTGAATAGGGATATTAATAGTATTTGAGACTTATCTATCTTGGTTTTGAACTTGGTTAGTTTGGTATTAAGATACTTTATGACTTAATTATAACGGACCAAAGTTAACTATAAAGCATATAATAAAGTCTTTAGCATTATACTTAAAGCTTGGTAACTATAAGTAACTTCAAGAATATAGATACACTTAGGTTGTATTACTTATGATACTTGTATCCTGTTCACTTTATATTGTCTCCTTAGAGTTACTAAAGAATGGTATTACTTTTATTTGGTAGTGGTTTCTTTACATTATAAATGTATTAAGGGATGTACCTTCCTATAAGGGTGTGGTTAAGGTTTGTGAATAAGTAAACAACATTATTTGCTACTTATTAATTCACTTATAGTGTTTTGATTTGTTTATAAATTTGTGGTTAAAGTAAAGAAATGGTTTTTATTTTATTATAATTAGTCCTGGAGATTTTATATTGGATAAGGATTCGTTTATAAAATAATCTGCACTTATGGTTGAAGGATAATTTAAATAAATTGCATTTAAAATGTGTTGAACCATTTTTACTTCATATTATCAATATGGAAGACTGGTATTACTTATTAAATCTAAATTGGCAATTTTAGGAATATTAATAAATTTTATTTACCTTATATGAATTATCTATTAAGGAAATAAGTTTATATTTAAGTTATTTAATCTTTTATTTAACTCAAAAGTGTAATATCACATTTTAAACATGTAGGTATTATTTTTGTGATCATTTTGGTATATTACATTTATTTTTGTGATTTATAAATAACAAGATATGATTTTAATAAGGTTTATTACCTTAAAAATACTTAATAAATAATAATTAATTAATTAAGAAGAATAATAATACATAATTATAGTTTTAAACTCTAATTCTTATTTTTCTAAGATTTTTGGTATTTTATTTAGATTTTTAATATTTACCATTATTAAAATATTAATTACCAAAGTATTAAAACTTTATAAAGTATTTATAAAATAATATTTATTTATATAATTATTATCATAATATTTAATAATAGCTTTAAGTTGTGGATTTTATTTTTCTAAACATTTTCATATATTATATGTATTTTTCCGATTTATAAAACAAAAGTTATTAATTAAACCATTTTTAATTCCTTTATTATATTTACGAAAATATTTGTATTTGAATTAATATTGTTTTACCAATTTACTAAACATACACAAAACTTTTTTATACCTAGCCTAAACCTACCCAAGCCACTGACCAGTGGGACGCATGCCACATCATCCTTTAGGTTAGTGAAAACATTTGTTACTAGCCTTATTTCTACCCGCAGCTAATGACAGGTGGGGCCAATGCCACGTAAGATGCCACACGTGCAAGGACCGGGTCAAAACAGCTGACCGTTTGACTCATTGTCAGTTAATGTCCTGGACGCCACCTCGCCACGGTGACACGTGACGCGAATCCATTACAACCATCTGGCGGTTTCGAGGGAATGTGATGGCTATAGTTCGAACGAGTGCAACAGGGGAAGCTAATAGAGGTGGCGCCGCTAGCGTATGGTCACTAGAATAGTGACCACGACGGCGACCGACGTTAGCGCAGGGCGGAGCCCTACGGAAATGAAGCTACGATGAACAATAGCGCAAAATAAGGGGTCCTGGAGATGCGTTAGCTCACCCTGAGACTTGTGCGGTGGTTGACGAGAGCCATTGAGGTCGGAGGTGAGCGCTCGGTCAAGAATTCCGGTGAACTCTGAGGAAAGGGAACAATGAAATTCTCCCTCCACAGAGCTCCCGTTGATGTTTTACTTCACCCAGACGATCTACGGAGCACGGCGTTCCTCCCCATCCATACCACAGGCTTCGGGAAGCATCCCCTCGACGGCCAGCCGAAGCTCGCCGGCGATGGTGTCGGGTTGAAAAGGAAACTAGAGAGCGAGAGGGAGGATGATTTGAAGATGATGATTGAATAGAACCTCGAGGCGGTCTCAGGCGCCAGCTTTATACGGCTCGGCAGGCTTGGACACGTCGGCACGACGGCGATGACGGTCGAGGCCTGGCGGTGGTTGGGTGCTTGATTCGATCACGAATCTTCATGGGATAGGTGGATACGGACTCCAGGCGAATAGGGCGAAGCTAAGGGGTGGTCCTCGCGTCCGAGATGGTCCACAATGACGGCGGCGACGTGGCTCACCGGTGGCGTGTCGGTCGGCCAGAGGAGGACGAAGACGATGGTTCTCTCCCGCGTGGGACCCGCTTTCCAGTGAGAGAACGAAACAGTATGTGGGCTCGGGCCGAGGTGGGCTTCTAATGGGCTGCTGCAAACCAAGCGAAATCTTTCTCCTGCTGCACGTGAGCGTCAGTTAGAAGGTGAGGTAATGGGCTTTGGGCCATTTTCTGGACTGAGTTCGTTCCCTTTTCTTTATTCTTTCTATTTTCTATTTTAAGATTTTCTTTTTAATTTGTATTTCCACATGTTTAAATACCATAATTTTTATACAGTATTTAAAATATTCTAGAGGTAATTATACTAATTGATTGCTCTACTTATCTTAATATTTTTCAATACCCATAATTTTATTCAAAATTATATATTAAGTAAAATAACTAAGAACTAGGTTTTTAGAATTTTGTTTAAAACCTTAAAATCTTTCTATAACATTGTTTTCACTTTTATTTGGAGTGATGAAGTTTGTAAAATGTTTACCATGAATTATGGGAGTTTTAATATATTTATATCCTTTTAAAATTGTGAATAAAGGTGAATGGTTAAACCTATTGTCTTTATGTTGGTGAATTTAATAATATCACCATTCATAGTAAAAGAGTGGATTTGTTTTCTAGGATAACTTATGAGAAAGAATTAATAAAGTTAATTCTTAAGCACATATGATAATGATGATTGAAAATGACAAAGATGTGCTCAGGTGATTTGATATAGTAAATATTTCTATGAAGCTTTGTGTAAATAAGATAATAGATCAATCAGATGAAATGGATAATATGTTGGGTATAGATTTAGGGTCTAGTGTTTAACAGGGATTCCTATATTCCATACTTCATAATTCTGGACTTCTAATTAAGGAATTCCTTTTCTAGATATATTACTTCTCTATATCCATCATCATGTGTTAACATGATGAGCTTTACCTCACAATAATATTCTTATCCACCTTTTATTCTTCTATATCCATTTTATAAATCCAATGAGCTTGTCATTAAAGCCTTTCATAATCATCCTTCACTAATATCACTTCAATAGCTATATGCATCAAATCCTACTTCACCTCAAGTGCTTAGTATTTCCAAAGAGGAAAATACTACTTCTTTAATCCAACGTTACTCTAGCATCATCTTATTCATACTATCTTGCCTCTTCTTAACTCCAGTATCTAACATTCCAACCTCATATTATATTAATGTGACTTGTAATGACTAATCTAGGATAATAAATCCATACTATGGTTCAATCATGTTTTATTCACCAATGTCACTTATACTTGGTATAAGCATTCAATTTTGGTGAATAAGACATGATCATTATGATCTTTTGATCCTTTATGATTCAGGTTTCCAGTTGGCTAAACAGGATTACATCCATACAACATTACAGTTGTATTCTAATTATCTTTTGTTTAGCTCCATTGGATTAAGAGATATAATTCATTGACTATACCTACTTGATCCAATAGGACTACTCCTGGTAACTATCTTCAGGATGCATCCTTGTAATCTTCTTTGTTACCATATTGATTTGATTTCCTCCAATCACTCCCATCCTATATATAACATCTAAAACTAGCATCACTATTTGCCTATTCTGACTTCTTTCTTTATAAGCCTTAAGTGAATGTTATAATAAGGACAAGAGTTGATAGGTTAAGAATTGGTGCATCAATAATTGATTACTCAATATTTGATGAACAACAAATATAAGGATAGGATTCAATAGAGATGATAAAGATTGATATTGAAAGAAAGATATATGGTGAATGATCTTAACTTTGGTTTCTTTCCTACTCAATCTAACTAGAGATTTAAAGTTAGGTATTTCTATGATACTCATGGTATAATTAGATGAGAATAAACTATAGTTGTTACATTCTTATTATTTGGCTTATATCCTTAACTTGGTACTCATGAGTGATTGTAATGAATACTATGATATGATCACCTAAGGATCAAATATAAATCATTAATGTATTAGGGTTTAATTTTATTCCATTTGATCTACCCTTAGATCAAATCATGTTTACCCAAAATAAGATTTTAGCAAAGGTCATATTGAAACTTATCGCAGTCAACTTGATGATCTACTTCAATTCCATCAAGTTAAGAGAAGCTTCAATCACTTTGACAAGTTTTTATTTAAAAGCGCGAAAATTATTTAGATTTTCTATGCATGAATGCAATGCACACATCTGTGTTCAGCTTATTTCTAAGCTCTAATGCTAGGATGTTACATATATAATATTTATTTCAAAGGAGTTTATTTTTGAATTTAAGATTTAAAAACATTTAAAGGCCAGTAGTTATATTTAAGTTTTATTTTGGTTATGGATTTAGACTTAGTAATTAAACTTTAAAGGTTTTAGTGTTTTATAAGAATATGTGATTATTTCCTACTTAAGAAATAATTTTAAGAATTAACAAAGTGGTTATTTTATTTTAGTAAAATAAGTAAATGAGTTTTATTATCTAATGTTATTTAAATGTTTTAGAATATTATATATAGTATTTTTCTAGTAAAATATATTTATTCAAGATCTTAAAAATGAATATTATTTATTTTTAAGTATTACCTTTATTTTTATAAAATTCTTCAAAGAATTAAGTGTCTTTAAAATTTTGATTTATATTTTATTTGTAAAACTCTAAGTTAGTATTTTTATAAAATAGTAGAGTTATTTTTATTTATTTTTAGGAGTTTTTCTTTTTTTATGAAATTTTACTTAGGATTTAATGATGTTAATATTTATGTGCTTTATATCTTATTTTTATGATAATTTTAACATATTAAATGTATTTTTATGATTTTTATATAATTTTCTATAGCTAAAAATGTTTAAAGGTTAATTTGGTAATTTATTTGTTTTACTTTTATTTCATTTCTTATTCTAATTAATTTGGTTTGTTTGTTTAGGTATATGTGCTGGCCTATTTGAGTTGGGCACATGGGCCGACTCGTCCCAAATAAACTGGGCTTGGGGTCATCTTTACCCCCGACCCACACTCTCTCCCTCGCCCAACCCACGCCACACCCGACCTCATCCTCTCAACCCCCGCCTGTGTGCGATGTCGCCGCCGTCAGACTCCGGCCTCCACCATCAACCGTCTGTCACTGCTTTGCCACCTCTTCCCCTTTCTCTTCCTCCGTTAATTTGGCTTGCGCGCCCCCTAATGCGCACTCGTCGGAAACCCTAGCCCTGCCATGGTATAGCGGCTGTCGATTTCGGCGCCGCCGCTCACTGTAGTTCGTATCCTAGGTCGGTGTAGGATGTTGTGGCCCTCAGGGCTGCTCCCTGTGCCTCCTTGGTGGTGAGATTGATGTTGGGCTAGGTGGTGGTGTATGGTGAAGCCTTCCCCGTGGTGTTCTGTGTTGCCGTGCCGTCGATACTACTTCTGCTTCCTCTCCGGCGAGATATGACTCGCCAAAGGTAAGTGTTTCTCTCTTCTATGCTCCCCTCCAGGCTCTATCTACCTTGCTATGTCAAGGGTGCTTTCTGTGATTCCCCACTGTCTAGGTTTCATCTCTGAACCTAGGGTTCACACCCTTTACAGTGATGTTCGGTTAATTTCTTCTGGTTCATCATACCAACGGTCTTCTATTGGGTGTTAATCTGCATATGGTATCTATTACACCCTAGTGATCCTAGCTTGTTGCTCTTCTTCCTGTCAGTTAATAACCTACTAAATATGTTGTTCTTTGAATGTATGTGACTGTCAAATATGACAGTAAGGTGATGTTGGCCCTGATTGCCATTTGTCTTGTACTTATAGAGAGAGAATAAAAATGGAATGGATTATCTTGATACAATTTTTATGATTGATGTTGGATTATATGTGATGCTAAAATTCTACTACTGTCAAATATGACAGTGATTGCTTGAATGCTTTGAATCTTGTGTGATGTTGGTACGGTGAAATCACTTACAAGTGTTTCCTAGAATCCTTGAACTAGCTAAATTGGTAGGGTACTCAGCCAAGCTTTGCTCTTATGTGATCATGGAACCATATTGGAATGATTCCTAGAATTATTTCCTAGGAAAATGATTTTTCCTAAACTGGTTATTGTTTATGGATGAAATGGTATATTATCTATGGTGCTACATATGACAGTTCCCTTTTTAGAATGATTCCTAATTATTTAATTAGGAAAATGATTACTGAATTTGATGTAGTATTCTGATGGCTTCTCTTGCCTTGGTTACTATTGTGGTGCCTCCACATGGGAGTGAGCACAATAGTACTTCAGATAGGATGAATTGTTATTTATACAGTTGGATAAAATTCATAGGGAATTTATGCTTATGATGCTGGTCTAAAGCTTTGGGGAATTAAAATAAATTCACTTTGAATTTAAAGTTGGAATGCTATCATAAGTACTGTTACTATGACACAATACATCTTTGGATGATTTCTAGCTATTATTAGCTAGGAAGATGATTTTCTTTGGTTGGTTAGATGTTTAATTCCAGATTGTTAGTTAAGCTGCCACTGTGGTGCCTCCAATTCCTGGAGTGTGCCTAGTAGGTGACTGAGCTAGCATATCTGGCTGCTCAGAGTTTGGTTGCAATTATGTCTGCACAGTAGTGGATGATGTGGGAATATGGCCAGTGATGCATAGTCTGAGGCCTTGATTGGAAAAGGATAAAAACATATGTTATTATATGACTTGATATTACTCTATGATGATTTTGCAAAGCTCTCTTTGCAACACTGAGAGTATCACCCTAACCATTCCTCCTAGATGAAACTCTAGTTGAAGGAAAGTTGAAATTGGATGATTTTGTACCACAGCTATATTTCTACTTGAGCTTGATGGTGCAGTTTAATAAGAACATGTGCTATAGTATGATTTTGGTGGTTAACCTGTGGTTTGTTGAGTTGTTGCAGCTGCTGGGCTGGTGGTGATCTTGATCAACCACTATTAATTTGGTGTATGCTTTCCTCCCTCTTCTGAGGTATCTACTGATGCTACTCTCCTTGGCATCTGGGCATCCTCCTTGTGCTCCTGACTTGGGCTATGGAATCTGCTATTGCTTTTCTTCTGTTGGTGCTCCTGGATCTTGTCTTTTCTTTATTCTAGCTCTTGGATGGCTCCAGTTAGCAACCAGAGCTAGAAATGTGGTGAGATGATGGAGTAATATGTGTGGTTGTTATCCAGTGGTTGGCTTTGTGATTTGTATTTTCTTGAGAGGGAACTGCTAAGAACAAGAGATGTTCTTTGTGGTGTTCTTGGGCTAGCATAAGATCTGTTGGTCTAGTTGTGTATGTGAAAAGAGGTTATAGTAGTAGTAGCTCTACTACGACTGGTGCTTTTCCTCTACTTGTTGTTGCCTTGTGGTGTTGACAGCACATATGCATGCATGCATGTGTGAGCTGCTTGTTTGTGTGCTGCTGGTCCTGATACCTCCCCCTGTCCAGATCTTTGTGCTATGATTGTGCTCGGCTGGTTTGGTATTATATTCAGTTTGGCTTTATTTTTGGGTTGCCAAATGGAATGGACTTTTTTACTATTTTACCAAGGTGAAACTTGCCCCTTTTAGACCCATGATGTTGTGCTGAGGTCATTTGATATAGTAAGAACATATCCTATACTTGTTCTATTTCTAAACACTCTATGATGATCTTAAGCATATCATCAGTATGCTAAATCAGGATACTAACCCCCTTATTCTTTTACTTTTGTTAGTCTGTTGTTTTTATTTTGCAGAAATCAGGATCAAAGAGATAAATGAGAAGATCAAGAAGAAAAGAAGAAACTTAGTTAGATTTCATTTTTAATCTTGTTGTAATTTTCTTTTTATTCAAATGTGTAAAGATTTTGTATTATTATTGTGTTTGTAAATAATAAACTATTTATTTATTAATTCTTCCTTTGTAAATCCTAATTGTAAAGACAATGTCATATATAAAGAATTCTTTTATTTATCTATTGTAAAATAATACTATATGCATATATATATTTATAGTGATAAAGAATCCCTTTTTATATTATTTATGTAATCATTTTATTTCCAGTTATTAAATATTTCCAATTCCTATTTGTGAATTTTATAAATTCTTTTGAATTTCATATTTAAAATTCAAATACAAGTTTGAACAAATCTTCCATTGAAACAAAGAATTCTACAAAGGTCATGTCGAAATCTGTCGCACTTGCTCCGAAGTTTCCATGCGCGAAAAGTCCCGGATTTTCTTATGCACGAATGCAATGCACAAACTTGTGTCCTCTCTATTTCTAGGTGCTAATCCTGGGATGTTATAGGCCACGCTCGAGGTCCCGCTCGTCGGCGTAGGGCTCCGCGGCGGGGAGGTGAAGACACGGCAGTAGGAGCCTCGGCTCTCGCAGGAGCTTGACCGCGTCAGCCGGCGCGAACACCTGCGCACCCTAGCAGCGCCCTGGCGAGATCCGAGGCTGGGACGGCGAGCTCTAGCGTGGTAGCGCGGGGCAAGCGAGCTTCAGCGCCGGTGGATCAAGGAGCTCAGGTGCAGGATAGGGCGGCGAGCTACAACACGGAGACAGGCTTGTTCCAATCTGTACTCTTGCAGGAGTGGAGCATGAAGACACATCTAGGACCATCTGGGACCGTTCCAATCTGTACTCTTGCGGGAGTGGAGCATGAAGACGCATCTAGGACCATCTGGGACGGTTAACACCGTCACACAACATTGCTATCTCTTGCTACATCAGCCTCTTGTGTGGACCTACTGTCAGTTTTAGCATCAATTTACGATCAATTTGATATTAGCACGTATTTGCAAAAAAAATTTATATTAACGCGCATTGCAAAAATCAGACCCAAATGTGGTGGTTTTTTTTGATCTAAACGTAAAGGGGAGGTTTTCCGAAATTTGAGCAGAGAAGTGATGGTTTCATGCTATAAACTCATATTGCAATGAACCACGTCAACATGAAATGTTTCAGAAACGGACATTGCCTACAAGAATGTGTCAAAGCTACGACATTACAAACAACACAAGAGGTTCCATACTTTATTCAGATACTATAACGACGCACATCACGATGTTTCTCCCCTACAATGAGTATGCATCCTGGTTCATCCTGCTGGCGAACCTAGCAGTTCTCCTTGATGACTGTCACAGGGCACGACGCGTTCGACAGCACGTAGTTTGTCACGCTTCCCAGAAGGATCCTGCAGTATCGCCAAGCAAAACAGTGATCAGCAAAACATGATGAATAAGCCTAAAACTGTAAGAGGCCATATGGTGCATGATAGGGCTGAACTGTATTGAAATGTAATGGGGTTGGTTCTGACTTAGAAAAACCACACAGTTTTTTGCTTTCTGCTAAGCTAGGATGTATGTTATCCTGCACGCGTAGCAGCGGCCCAAGCCTACAGTTAATCACATAATTAAACTACGGCTCTTAATGTGAAATACATAATTAGAATATTGTTCTACATGGCACTAGGAATGTGAAATACGTGTTGAGATTTGCCTTATTTAAAAAACATTACAGTCATAGTAATGGTTGTGATATTTGGACGTTGACACTTATCTTATCAAGATAATTCTAAACAAAATTGACAACAACATGCAACTGAAGCCAATATATCCAGAACTCAGAAAAGGTCAGATTTCAGTAATAATACTCCCTATTCTGAATCTTTCTTTCAGAGCACTTATTTATGCTGGATCCTGAATCAGCAGAAATATTGTACTACTCAGATTGCCGGCCAACTCTTATCTATACATCATTCTATTGATCAAATTGTTATATTGGTAATTTAATATCCCTCGCGTTTCAGATGACCACATAAAATAATTTGGCAAGCATGGTGCAGGCGACCATACCTCGTGCAAGCTAATTATATCCATGCTTGCAAAATTATATAATCAGCAGTGCAAAGGAACAATTCGATGGTCCATGATGTGCTAACTGCTGGTTAGCTGGTGAACCCCCTATTTTAATTGAAACGATAAATGCAGCTATTCCTATATTAAAGGCGAAAGGCCCTCCCGGACACGAGTACAGCTCAGTACAGCAATGTCATTGGCTGCAATAATTCATTATACCACCAGATAAGCATCACCCAGACGTGCAATGTTGCGATGACATTCCTTCCAGGACAAGGTAATGGCCTAATGGGTTTGCTTCTTCGTCGTGGTTTAATTACCGTTCCACGTCATTGACTTGGTATGCACTACATCTATTCAAGCAATGCCTCATGTGTAAGTATACTAGTAAGCCATAATTTATACTGACGCCCCAGGATTTGGCTATCTGAATCGATCAGGATACTGTATTTTATACAGGTAGTAGCAGTTTCGTGCTCTGTGGGACTATCTATCACCAGGGAGGATCGCAGATGTACGAAATGGATTCACAGAGACATGAGAAGCAAGCAACATTGCCAGATGAGCGATAGTACCTCTGGATGGTGCCGAGGCCGCGGCTGCCCATGACGATGGTGTCGATCCTCTGCTCCTCCACGGCCTCGCAGAGCTTCTCCCTGGCGTCGCCCCAGTATATCTTGGCCACCACCTTGAGCTGATCACCACCAGGCCAAGAACAGGAAGCAGGCAAGCAAGTAGCCAGTCAGTCAGCTCATCTTCCCCGTGCTCGTGCTCGTGCTCGATCCATCAAAGGATGGGAAACGCTTCTTATGTATAAAGAAGAAAAGGACCGTAACGCCTCCCACGCAAACGTACCTCGAGCTGGCGCGCGGCAGTGTCGAGCATGTCGAGCACCTCGGCGTCGCAGCGCACCCCGTAGTTGTGCATCACCTCCGGCTCCCGGAACTCCGACAGGGGGATCAGCGCTGCGGCGGGGAATCGGTCGAGCACATTAACCACTAATTAGTTCTGACCATGACATAGCAGGAAAGGAGGGAGCTCGATCTGTGGGTGAGGGGTTTGTAAGGGGGGTAGTGTGGTGCTTACGGGATCCGGACTTTGCCCAGAGTGCGGCGCGCTTGGCCTCGTCCCCGCCGGGGTGGCGGACGTGGAGGACGACGAGGGTGTCGCCCCGGCGGAGCAGGTTCCGGATGGCCCACTCCAGCGCCCTCTTGCTGCTGGCCGAGTAGTCCATCGCCACCCCGATCCTCCGCTCCCCGTCTCCGACCGCGCAGCTGGCCATCGCGACGATGCTCCGAGCCCGATCCGATCAACCCCTCCTTCTGCACTTGCTGTCGGTTTTTCTCACTTGCTCTTGTCACGCAACGCGAGGCGAGGTGGTGAGTGTTGGGTTGTACTTGTGGGTAAACTAGAGAGATCGGGACGTACTTATCGATGAAGGTCTGGTCCTGGGGTCGGGTGTGGTGGGTTGGAACTTGGAAGACGAGACCGCGTGCGGCGTTTCGGTTTTGGTCTGGTGTGACCGGCCGGGAGGTGGCGCAGCGTCAGCGGTGGCCGGTGGGGATGCGTGCACCCCTCCTGTTGATGCCGCGTGCACTCGAATCTTTGCACGCACCGTGTCCGCCTGCGACACGGCACGGCGGCAGGGCTAGGCGCCACCGGCGTCGCGCGCGCCGTGGGGCTGGACAGGTCGACGTGGATGCCGCGGGCCGGTAGATGGGTTTGGATGGGCATGGGCCAGATCAGAGTGGAAAAAGCTGTGGACGCAACCTCAGCTGTGGAGTCACGGCGACCATCAAGGCGTCCGAGTGAAAAAACTGTGGATGCCTCGGCAATGGCGCGGTGGCCAGGCTAGAATCACGATGACGACGGAAAAGCGCCCGTAGCGCGCGTCGGTTTCCTACGCCCGAAACTGCTGAGAGTGTTCCGATTTTGCTGAGCTTGCGTGCACGGAAACAGTTTCTCAATTTCGACTGGACACGATCGTCTAATGTTAGCTCAGCGGGCTTTCCTGCCGCTTTTGCCTAAACAAGATAATAGGCACCGCTGTGGACCTACAGTGTTACTACTCTTTTCCTATCCAAGATCGGCAGTGCTGCCACTGAACCTGAGTACTGGCGAATTGGCGATGAGACCGACATGTCACGGGTGTCCTTTTGCTCCCAAAAAAAAAAACGGTTGCTCTGGAACGCACGATCTTTGGCTATTCATGCTCCGTATTTAATCGCGCAACCGGTGCTGGTTACTATCTTCTTGCCAGCCACGTGCCTCGTGCCTGGGCACGGTACTGTATCAGTATCATGTCATCTGCCAGTCGCAGACAGTCACATGCACGTCCGGAAAGCCACCGCAAAATGATCTTCTTTTGGGCCCGAAGCAACACATCTGCAACACCGGTTCCTGCAACTGCAAGAAAGCTGAAGAAAGGCTTAGGCCCATCACTTCTGGCCCAGCGAAGACGATACCATAATTTCAGTAAGGTCCAGCATATTCGGGCTCAGCACTGGCAGCAGGGGGAGCGTCGGGAAAACCTATATGGCAACCAGGGGGAGCTTGCTATTTGCCGCTTCAAGTGGTGCTAGCCGCGCGCCGCCACCTGAAGCGTGCAGCATTTGGGCCGGCCCAGCATGTTTAAAAATGTTCAAATTTGAAAACAAAGGAACCTAAAAAATGTTCAATTTTGAAAATACGCAGATTTTGTAATATATTCAAATTAAAATTTTAAAACTTGATGTACATATTTAAGAAAAAAAAAAGATAGAAAAGAAAAAGAAGAAGAACAAATGAACAAAAGGAAGTTCCAGCCTGAGTCGCCCCATATAGCTTGGAGGAGTGGGCGGAGTGGAATCGCTCCCCTGTGAGCAGGAGATAGGGATTCTAGGCAGCAGGAGGGACCAAGTTCTAGAAAAATGAGTGTTGTAATTCTTTTGTCCGGATAGTGAATCTTTTGGATCTTGTGTGTTTTCGTGCTTGCTAGTATGACTTTAGGTTAGTCTTTTTCAATCTAGAATTGTTATCATTGACGATTAGTGTTGCTCTGATGCGCTGGTCTTTTAGATCTTGGCACGACGACTTTCCCATATTGCGATAAGTTTTGCCGTCTCCAATAATGGAAGGGTGAGGATGGGTCGTTTCTTTGGCTCTTACTAGTGTATATAGTCCGCATTGGTTAAAGAATCTATTTATAATTTTAATTGCTTTTATATCGGATCGGCATTTTTTTTTTGAAAAAAGCTTATCGACTCGCTGCTTCGGGGCTACACCGAGAAACACTGATCGCTTTCTCGAGTCAATCCGCTGGGGACGCAACAAGCGACGGCTGCCGCAGCAAGAGAGACGTCGACAGGGCAGTATGGGCTCACGACAACGACAAGAGTCGAACTTATCTCGAAGCCACTTAGCACCAAAGCGCACACAGTGACACAGCTCTCTTGCGTCTTCTACTCAGTAATCCAATTGCACATGCTGCATACGTACATACCCCGTAGGCTACGGAGACATAACAGTAATTTCGTCTAGGAATACGAATGCGTGTTTGAAAAAAAAGGTACACCACGCACGAGTGGTGTTTGAAGTTGACTGCTTGGAGATTGTTGATCTTTGGAACTCGCGCTATGGCTCGCGATTAGTGATAGTGCCGATTTAAGGACGAAACTAGCTTGCACACGGGAGGTTACCGAATGTTCGATATTCAGCATGTAAAGCGAGCATGTGTGAAACTAGCTTGCATATAGGAGGTTACCGAATGTTGGATGAACTCGATCCCTAGCTTCCTCACTACATGTTGTCAAGCCGATAGTGCACGTGCTATTTGTTCTGAATAAAGCCCTGATACTCCATGAAAAGAAAGTACATACAAAGGTGGAGGTGAATCTAATATTACCCTCTGTTTGCACTTGCACGACTTGTTAGCGTAAAACTACCACATTCTTAGTTAAAATTTATAAATAATACTAGATAATCTTTCAAGCACAAAAAACTATCACAATAAAATTAAATTTGCGCAAAAAGCATCGATTCATGTTTGAACACAAATTGACACTGAAACTGACAATGGAACACACCTACTACGGTGATGAGGCACGAACTTGACGAAATGGACAAACAGGCTTATTTATAACGTTCTTGTTTTTTTAGGGATATAATGTTTTTATTTTAAATTTACGTGAGGAAATAAGAAAAGTCGTGGGAGGGGGCGAGTACCACCCCTCCGCTTCCTCCTCCCACCGACGAGCACTGCCCCTTCCCTTCCCTCGCCCACCGGCGAGCACCACCCAGCCCCTTCCCTTTCTTCCCTCCACCAGCACACCCTTCCCGTCCTCCCCTTCCCCCCGTTCCACAGCGAGTGCCACCCCGGCCCTTCTTATGCTCCACCGGCGAGCACGATGGCCGTCGTTGCGGGCTTCCAACGCTGCCTCTACCCACCCCCTGCTCAACCTCTCTCTATATGGCCTCTCCCACGGACATCTGGCCCTGCTCGGGAGCGGTGGGGGGAACGACTAGAGGGCCCCGAAGGATTTCCGGTGACGCGCACATGGGACCAGGACTCGCGGCGGCTAACATGGTGGACCAGGACTCACCGCGGATTGCGGCGGTGCGTGTGAGTTGAGCAGGGGCCGGCGGAGCTCTGTCGTGCAGGTCAGGGGTGGCGGGCGACGCGGTAAGGAGAAAGAAGATGGGGAGGAACGGGAGAGAAAAACAGACGGGAGACTGATAGGTGGGGTCACTTTTACTTCAACCGTTCGGTCAAACATTGTGAAATTTTGATACCATGTCGGGTTTACAGGTGGTTTCTACTATCAGTTCCGGTATCAATTCGCGATCAAACACGGATTAGTGCTTTTATAAAAACTTGGTTTCGATGTGATAGTTTTTTACGATTAAAACATCACGTGATACTGTTCATGAAATTTGACTAGAAATATGGTAGTTTTATGCTAACAACTCTTGTTTGCTCATTCATGGCATCAATTAATTATCTTGTTATACCCGTATATTTTCTCTCGTGCAATGCAAGTGACTTCTAACCTGTGTTACCCCGTTGCGTGACAAATGTGTTTGGTAATCAGTAACGGTTTAGACAGGAAGGTTCTAAGAAGGGGTTTGGTTCCGCGGATAAACGAAAACACAATGGAATTAAATTACACCGTTAATGTAAAGGAGATGAGGTAAAATCAAAACATGTTTGGTTTAGCTCACGGATGGAGTCACTATCCGAACGAAATACTTTTCTGATCTACTCCATCCATTCAGAAATATAAGATAGTTTAGGTTTATAAAGCGAATGTTTCTAGATATTTTTTAGTGTATAGTTTTACCTCGAATCTATACACAAAAGTCGTCTAGATACATTCGTTTCACAAAGCTAAAATATCTTATATTTCTAGACGGATGGAGTACTTACAAACACCTTTAAAATCATCCTTTGACAAAACGTTTGATGGTCTCTGACGAGGGGTAGCTTCGGCAATGCCATTGTTATGAACTTAGGGTTTCATATAAAATAGAGCGTTGGAGGATTTCGTTGGCTGATCAGACAAACAAGAAAGTCGTTGTAGTCTGATTATTGAGAAAGCTCGATTACAAAGTCGCCGGTTCGCTAGTTGTGTCTAGCTCACGGAGGATTGCAGGAAAAACTAAGTTGTCCTCTCCATTGGGTCCTCCCAGCCTTTATATGAAAGGCTGGTCCTGGATCCGTAGCCAAAGAGATTACAAGTTAATATTCTTAATATAAACTCTATGTCGGTTTCTGGATATTTCTTGTCGGTCAAGGTAAATCTTTATTCTGTTGGGTGCTTCATGTACTTTGTTGGGCTTTCGTGAGCCATAAGCCTTTATGCTCCTAGGGTGACTAAGCATAGCTATACGATTGGTCATACCCATGTCAGTCTCCAAAATAAATCTTCTGGTACGAATAAACATGATATATTCATGGTCAAAAACACAAGTATATAAACAGGAACAACGATTTAATTATATTACAATGGAATCTCTTAGTCTACCGAAGAGAATGGGTAAATTCAGCATCCTCGTTTTGCTAACAATATCTCTCATTATCGTTGACATCCTCATTAAAATAACTATGTTATGATCAGAAAAATTGATCATCACATGTAGCATAAGCTAGTCCTAGCGACGGAACTAGGAACGACTTGATGCTTATTTGTTTACACATGCATGCGAATCTTTCTTTCAATCCTATATTGAATAAACATAGTATAAAGATACAAAGTTTAACAATGAATATGAGAATAAACAATAGCGCTTATTATTGCCACTATGGTATATTCCCTTCGGCAGGCTCCTCCCCACGACACAACCCGCACATGCAAACGCCTCAACAATCAAACTTGTATGGAGATGGTAACAAAGTTTGTGCTTCAAAAAAGATGGCAACAAAGCCAGTTAGGCCCAATTTGTAATCTAGGATGATTTAAGAACCAGATCGGCGCCGCCTGAATCAGTCAAGTAGGACGATGCATCGGTGCCGCCTCGATTAATCTAGTAAGAATATGTACTATTACCATCTAGCCTAGTCCCACATATATATGAATTGACATCATGTCACATGACATTATCTACCATGTAATCCAATGTAACTGTCATTATCCACGTAAGTAAGCTTACATCATGTACCTCATATTTTATAATAAATATTTGGAAACACACCGATCTTCAAACTAACAATTCCCTCCGATGAGGTAAAGCCATGGGCACGATATGTCGCGTTCCTATGCTTCCTAGTTTAGTTGATAGACATGCTTGTGTTTGGTGAAACAATTAAGAGATGCAACAATGAACATAACAATAATAATATAATGAGGGTATATGACATCTTCACAAGCGGACTTGAAATTTTAAGATCTTCAGGTTATATAGCGGGTATCCTACCTCCCAGTCGGGGGGGGGGGGGGCTTTTTTGTCCTAGGAGCACAAGGTTCTGAAAATGGCATAGTAGAGAATATGGAATATATTTAAAATATTGCATTGGGATATTCAATATTTTTTCATGGATAGGCCTTATATGTTTGAGATAATCATATGGTAGCTTGGTAAAAATTTCTAAGCTCAATACATGGTAGTTTCCTTGGTAGGGTAGTTGAAAGGGTTTTGGGAATCAATAAAAGATTAATGCTGATGGAGAATTTTTTTTGGCATAGTTGAGAAGGTTGAACAAAGGTCAGGGGACATTGGGAACTTTCATACATATCCAAACAAGTTCAAGTAAAACCCTTTTCAAAAACAGAAAAAAAGGTTTGAGGCACACAAAAACACCCGTAATAAAAAAAGGTTAGATTTTAGGGGCTTTACACCATGTTTATTGCATGGAAAAATATTATATCGAGCCGAAACAATATTCTTGAATGGCTTAGATTCACATACAAAAAACATCTACTAGCCGGCTTTATTGAGCCGACTCAATTACTCAAACCCAGCATCGCTTGCTATAAGGTGGAAGATAAGCCTAAGTATGTCCAAGCAGTGGAAGAGCTTGACTAGGACTGTTGGGTGGGCCAAGAACATCAATCATATTTAAACTTTAAGTAATCTTTGGAATTTATTCTAAAAAATAAGAATATTTTTAAGGTATTTTCTTGAGTAGAGGGACATGTCCCCCATGGCGTTGTCATCCAAACGACGAGAACGGAACTGTCCACCATGTCTTCGAAGCTATCCCCTTAGATGGACCAATCTTATTGGCCATGGAGGTATTAGGATTCGCATAGGAGAAAATTTTGTCCTACACAAACTACCAAGATTAAACTATGGAGAAAACACATAAATTGGATATAGTTCATACCAACGGTGCAATGGAGATTTGTTGGTTGATGTAGATCTTGATCGAGAATAAAACGTATGATTTGTCTACAAATATCCACGCGTACGTCGCATCCAATTCAGCAGGGCTTGCCGTCCAGGGAGAAGAATTTATGGAGGTTTGTACAGACTTCTGGCACATATATGAGAGGGAACTTGGGAGAGGAGAGGTGCAGTAACCATAAGAGAATTATGATCTACTAGGGAAACACCCTCCTCTACTTTGTATAGGAGGAGGGGAGAGGGGGTGCACCCCTATAGGCAGCGATCAAAACCCTAGCTATTCAATCTTCTTGTCGCCCAAGCCGAAGGAGTCGCATGGGCTGCCCTTCCATATGGCGCATGGCCCATGTGGGATCCCCACATGTGACCTTTTATTATTTCAAATAAATAATAAAATATATGGAAATATAGGTGTGTCCCTAATTAATTGGAATTTCCATATATACCTCTCGAAACACTTTCAGACATCTTTAAAACTTCGAACCAAATTCCGATTTCTATGCAAAATTTATTTTGGTTAGAAACATATTCTGACATAATATTCTCATATACTTATGCATAGAACGCTCAACAGATTAAAGGGACTTAAGCATGTGACCTTGTAGGTTCGGTAAATTTCGGACATGATTCTGAAACTCCTTTTTGATCAATAGTAAAAGTGAGATTTACACACAAAACATTCAAGCGAACCTCTTGTCTTCATACAAGTTTCGTTTTTCTTGAGAATACATAAAAAAATCCGAGGTGGGATCATTAGGTATCAATGTGAAGCAACTCTTTGATCATAATACGAAGTTATCCTTGTTACCGATTTTCTCTATTTTCTCGTTTCCATATTTTGATATCCATGTGAATCAAACCACATTGTGTCTGGCAAAACGATGATTGATATCATAATGTCGAGAGGATCCGGAGGGTATCTCTCCATTGTCGGAGGAGCAAATCTCACTCTTGAACCATCATGTGAACTACCTAAAAACAAATTTATAATTATCCTTTGATAGAACGTTTGATGTTCTCTAAAGTAAATCTTCTGATATGAAGGAACATGATATATTCATAGTCAAATGACACAATTATATAAACAAGAACTATAAAATATTTATGATGATGGAATCTCGTAGTCTACCGTCAAGAATGGGTTAGTTTACTGTCTTTGTTCTGGTAACAATATGCTCTCATTGTCGTTGACATCCTTTTTACAGTAATTACGTCATGATGAGGAAAACTTGATCATCAAACGTCACATGAGTTAGTCCTAGAGGAGGAACTAGGAATAACTTGGTCTTTATTTCTTTACACGTGTATGTGAGTCATCCTTTTAATCTCATATTTAAATAACCACAATACTTATAGCATAAAGATATAAATTTTAACAGTGAGAGAATAAACAATAACACTTATTATTGTCACTATGGCATATTCCCTTCCGGAGGCACCTCCCCACGACACCAACAACCATACATGCAGAGCAATCAAACTTGTATATGGAGAAGCCACTTATGCGCAGTATGTAATCCAGGATGATTTAAGAACTAACATCGGCGCCGTATGGATCAGTCAAGTAGGAAGATGTACTATTGCCATCTAGCCCAGTCCTGTGTATATACGAACCGACATTATGTCACGTAATATTATCTACCATGTAATCCAATGTAATTTTTATTGTCCACGCAAGTAAGCTTACATTATGTACCTCATATTTTATAACAAATATTTGGAAACACACCGATCTTCAAACTAACCATTCCCGTTGAAGACTTAGAGTCATGAGAATGATATGCCGCGCTCATATGCTTCCTTGTTTTGTTGATAGACATGCTCCCGTTTGGTGAAATAATTATGAGATGCAACGGCGAACATAACAATAATATATAATGAGGACATATGTCATCTTCACAAGCGGACTTGAAATTTTAAGATCTTTAGGTTATATACAGCGGGTATCCTCCCTCCTAGTCAAGGGGAGCCTTTTTTTTTTTGTTCCAGGAGCACATGCTTCTGGATGAACAGAAAAATGTTACAAAGTGTTTTAAAAAGTTTGTTTTACAAATGCATACATTCATGTCTTATGGGTGTGTGCAATGTTTAAGAAAAAATGTCATTTTTTTAATGTCTTGAGCAAAATCCACAAAATCGATGTTACAATGAAATGATGTTTGAACCATCAAATGTTTTCTTGCACATGCCACAAAACAAACTATAGTCCAAGAAAACTTGCATGTACATCCAAGGTATGGACATGCGCATGTGTAATTTTTATTTTTACCTGATTTTTCGTCAACGAAAAGCATATATTCTTGGAGCCTATTTGAATATTTCATTCTGCCCATTGCTCAATTATTTCCAGGTTCTTTTGACCCTTTTAGCACCTTTTTACATGTGTTTTTTAAGGCTGGATGCACCGCCTGCACAAGGAGTTGTGAGTGCACGGGGTACGTCCTCCGCACATGCGTATCCGTGACGGTGTGTGCACAAGAAAAAAAATCTCCCTCGTGTTAACTTCGCATGCCTCAAATTAGAGGTCAAGATTCTGCCTAAAAATGACCGTATGAGTTGTCCACATCGAGCAAAACTGATATAAATGTTTTGGCAAGCAACGCAGTTTGTTCGATCTGCAATACTATTCTCCAGTCCAGACATCCGTTGGTCCCGCTCAGGGGGGCCCCCGGCCGGACCGGGTCACCGCCTAGGCCGACGACGGCAGCACCAGGCACCAGCAGACCGGCAGCCAACTCGGCGGCTCCGGTCAATCCAGCCTTAAACATGCGCCCATCTCCCGCCGGGCCCCAGCCCTTGGCGGATCCGGCAACCACCGCATGATTGCCATCGCGTCGCATCCACCCCACACACGCGCCGCGCGCGCGGGGGGGCGGTGGTGGAAGAACACAGCAGCCTATACGCGCCTCCCACGACGCCGGTTCCCCTCCCCCTTGTCGCCGTCCTCTCCCTCGCCAATCCGATTCCCTCGCCATCATCTCTTCTTCCCTCCAACCCGTCCTACCCCGCGAGACACCTAAAAAGCACGGCAGCTTCTGGAGAGGAGAGGGTCGTTTTAAAGGCGCGCCGCTCCCGTTCCCATCATCCCACCGATTCTTCTGGTGCCCGTGCCGCCGCCGCCACCGCCGACGCCGCCCGCTCTTCTTTATAATCAATTATCCAACCCAGCCCAGCCAGCCAAACCCAAATCGTTCCACCATCGCCCAACCCGCGATTCCCACCCCACCCCACCCCACCGCACCGCCACGCGCCCTCCTCTCTGTCTCCGCGTGGGGGTTCTTGCTCTTCCTTCTCGGGCCCCGGACGGACGGCGAGGAGGAGAATTCTCCACCTGGCCTGGTTTAGCGAGCTGCTGGCTGGCGCCTCTCTTGCGGTTGATGATGCCATGTGGCCTCTCTGCTTCATCTCGGACAAGCTGTTCAAACTGCCGGGAGACGACGGTGGCGAGGGCGGCGCGCTGCCTCCCGACGGCCAAATTCCACTAGCACGCCGATCCTGCTCCATCGATGTCAGCTACTCCTCCTCCTCCTTCCACCCCTGCTCCTCCCTCTCTTTACGATTGCTCTGATGTCCTAAGAATTGTTTCTGACTGTGCCGCCTCTGCTATACATGTAACGACTGTGGAACCACTGGCGCGGCGAGCGCTTCTCTCCTGATGGCCGGTCTCGTTTGACATCTCTGTTGGTTTGCTGTTGATGCTAGGTCCCGCATGTGCAGCAGGCCTTCACCTGGGACTGCGGCCTCGCTTGCGTGCTCATGGTGCTCAGGACGCTCGGGGTTGATTGCTGCGACGGCATTGCCCATCTCGAGAAGCTCTGCCGCACCACAAGGTTTTAAACTACTAGCTCAAAAGTAGTTTTTTAAGCGAAATTACCTGTGCGGTACTGTCTGAAATTTGTTAAATGGGTGTCCACGTTACTTCTTGGAGTTGGAAGATCATTTATTTTTGATGATTTAAGTTATCACTGCGTTTAGAAAGACTAATCACGAACCGGATACTGAGTTGTTGGGTTGTTGTGGAATATATCATCTAAAACGTGCAGTGCTCCGGGCTGCTAACTGTTAAAACATACAAAACGCATGCGCCGTTTTGTGGAGGAGAAAAAAAGATTGCACTATCACACTATGCAGGATTATTTACATCTAGAAGTGCTAAGGAATCCTTGAAATGTGAACTACTGAAATTATGTAAACAGTAGGCACTAAACCATATAATAAGTGAACTACTTGTCTCTAGCAAAGCAACTAAGTGATTGAAATGTGAACTATTGAAATTATGTAAACAGTAGGCAATAAGTGTATTTGTGAATAAGTGTATTTGCTTGAGTACTGAAATTGTGTAAACAGTGGGCACTAAGCCATAAGGCTACAAAATTATATGAATTTTAAACTATCAGTTCAGATAGTCCATCGAATGAGTATATGGATTAAAGATTCTAGCCACTGTATGCTTCAGTTATTGAAAAAACTAAAGATTAATTAGTGGCACATATGTTATTGCTACTGATGCTCTACTACCATCATGATCATGTCTTCTATCAAGAGAGATACAAAGTTGTGGGCTCTTACTGGGGCTAAGCACTTGTCTATTTTACCGCGAGAATAATCACGCTATGTTTTCCAGCCTGTTTGGCCTCTTTCGTTCTGCACTTTATGAACTCTCCTTTCATTTAAAAAAAATGTAGACCTGCAGTTTGAAAGATGGTAATCAGGCTGCAGAATTCTGCTATCATGTGGCAAGCTGGCAGCTCATTTGCTGTCGCGATCTTATAAGAGTTTCTCTCAGGTGGTGTATGCCATGTTTTTTCTAATATAAACTATATAACATGATTACATGAGCTATATGATTAGGTTTTCGGAAGTTGCCTGGATTGGAGCCGTACTAGGTTTTGCTGCTGGGAGTTACTAACTACCTTGGGCATACCAGTTCTAGAAATATATAGAACAGTAATAGTTATATTGCACATAGTCAAATAGATTTTGTCTCTAGAAAATACACGTATTCACAATGCTAACACACACAGTCATTCGACGGGTTATCTGAACTGATTATTTAAAATTCTCAAATTTCATACTCTGATGTAGTAACATTTTACTTTTTTGCAGCGTTTGGACAGTCGACCTAGCATATCTACTACACAAGTTCTCAGTTGTTTTTTCGTTCTTCACTGTGACAATTGGAGCAAATCCGCAATATTCTGCAGAAACCTTTTATAGGGTATGTATTCTGATCCGCTGCTGTCCTTGATTCTTCTGAAATCACTGTAGTAATGTTTTGCAAATTGGCAACTAATTATTATAGGAGCAACTGCAAGAAGATATTGATCGAGTGGACGAGTTATTTGGAAAAGCGTTTGATGCTGGAATCAGTATTCAAGTATGCTCAAAACACGCATCATGAAAATAATGTATTCCGTGTACTTGTTATACTGGTTTTAAGTGTTTGCAATTTATGTTCCTTCTCAGTGCAGATCCATCAGTGCGTATGATATTGCTTTTCTTCTGTTATCTGGGCACTGCATAGCTATCGCGCTAGTGGATAAATCAAAGTTAAAGTAAGATATTTTTCTTATATCTCATATGGATAAATCTAGTTTTCCTTTTACTCACTCTCCCTCCGTTCAGAAATATCAAATGTTTTAGCTTTGTAAATCGAATGTATCTAGATGTCTTTTAGTGTATAGGTTCGTTGAGGTTCGGAGTGAACCTATACACTAAAAGACGTCTAGATACATTCATTTCACAAAGCTAAAATGTCTTATATTTTTGAACGGAGGGAGTATCAACTTATATTTGGCTCTGTCATTTCAAATCATCAACTGGGTATCTGATGCTTCTTAAGCAAACAAACTAATAAAAAGTAAATTTAGTCGATACACTTCTCAGGACGACTTCACAATTTCTGAATGACTTGTGGACTAAAACCCAATTCTCAATATTCCACTGTATTTTGATTAACCACCATTAGTTTTTTTTTTGACAGAAACCACCATTAGTTGAATCTTTTACAAAAGTGATATGTTAGGTGGTGGTATGACAATTAAGGAGTTGATAGCTGCAAATGATAATCATGGGACAAACAATTATGCCTATAACTATTTATGTCTCAACAAATTGTATTTCCCACAAATTGCTCGAAAAACTGAAGAGCAAAATTTGGGAGTCCAACTGAGAAAATAAACGGTCCGGCTTTATTTGAAACGCGCATTGACAGTGCAATAATAACTGGATTTTTTTAATGCAGTTCGTCTTGGATAAATGATGTACAGGATGTGGAACAGTTTGATGAGGATTCTGATTACATGGGTGAGTCTGAATATTTACTTTTTTCTTTGATAACTTGTCCATATTCTTGGATCGTTTGCTTTTCTACGTTGCAAGTGCATCCATCAAATTTGAAATGCGACAGAGAGATTGATTATGTCGCATTATAGTTTCTGTAAAAGTAATAAACCCGGTGAAATCTGTTCCCCCTTTGCAGGGCATTATGTTGTAATATGTGGTTATGATGCTGATGCCTGCGAGTTTGAGATAAGGGATCCGGCCAGTTCTAGGTACCTTTGACTCTCAGCTCTTAGATGATACGAATTTCTTCCATCTGACACATAAGTAGCATGCTGGATGAATAACCAGTGTTCCGCTTGAATTTTATGTTTGCATAATTATTATCAAATGATAGCTGGAAAGTTATAATAGCAAAGTTGTATCTTTATTGTTTCTCCCTTGAACTTTGTGTGCATCACACTCTCAGTCAGTTTATATTTTTTTATTTTTACAGAAAGCGTGAAATGGTGCCAATGAAAAGCTTAGACGAGGCCCGTAAATCGTTTGGAACTGACGAGGATATTCTGTTGGTATGGATCGTGGCATTAGGATCTGTTCTTTAACTTCAGATTTTAGTTTTTTTTTGTTATGATCCATGCTTTTCATCTTACAAGTTTCAGTCTCCTGCATACCTCTGGGAGAATAACAAAATTATAAACCTGTCATTCGGTGTCTAAACTAACATTCACATTATATTATTTGAGTGCATTCAAAGATGAGGTTTTGGCAAATGCAAATAGTATTTTCAAGCACTGACAGTCAGCCATGCATTGCAGGTCTCCTTAACTGGGAAAAACCGATGAATCCGCCCCGCAAACTCTCTCCTTGAACTGCGCACAAGCCTCCAGTCTCCTTGTGTATACGCTGTACATGCCCCTGTAGTTATGGTCAACACCTTATCAAGTCCAGTATGTAGTTTGAGAGCTCTGTTACAGTCTATAGGAATGCTAGTGAAGTTAGATAGAAGAAGCCAGTAAGGTTTATATATAAGGTCACGCCTCTCCATGCCGGAGCTGCAAAGGGAGAAAGCAGGATCAGCAAGAAACTGCCTGTGTAAATTCTCTCTGCTTCCGGCACACTCGTCGATGTCTGGACGGAGATGTAGCATGTGTACATACAGATATATATATCCACGAATAAATGGTCGCCCCGTGTGTCACATATTCGTCTCCAAGGTTTTGGTTCCTGACCGAGATCCCGACCGGTTAAGAATCGAAATTTGAATTCATATCTCTTGGCATGACAATTTACAGAGGAATTTTGTTAAAATTCAAGAAAAATCAGGATTTTTTTCCGGTAACCAAAACGCTGTCTATCCGTCTCCATTTTCAATGGTACTAGTACCTGGATCGGCGATCTCCTTTTTATGCCAGTTTGACGTGCAAGCAGGCGAGCTATAAATTGAAGCTTCGTACTGGAATTAATACAGTAAGTATACGGACTGCAGCTCCGGCCGGCACGACGGCGTCGCTGTCTGAACGTCGTACGCTTGGCAGGATCTGAATCTTCTTGGTGTGACTTGAGCTCGAGTTGGCTGGGGCGTCGTTACTCGTCGGTTCGTCAGTGTTAGGTCGCTGGCACCAACCTCACCTGACTGAACTGCACGTTGCTTTCCGGCGGTTGAGAAAAATGGCGTAGCAGCTGGTGAAATTGGTGATACGGGGACATCAACCGTCTCACTTTCAGCGATCGGTCGCACCGGTTAGGAGGATTCAGCGACCCACTTCACTTTCTCTGAAGTGTGTGTTGGTTAGTTCGGTCGTTCGTGGTGGTGCCAAAACGTCTTATGAAAGTTAACTACTTAACCACTAACCACGATGGTTTTCTCAGCTGTAGTACCTGTGAGTGTGGCCGGTCAGTCTCTCTTGGTGTTGGTGAGCTGCTGAGTGAGAGAAAGAATGAAGAATCGTTTGGAAAAGGGAGGCTCATCTCATCCACGGAGCCGATGCGACGATTATACTACCAGCTTTTGAGTCTGGTTCCGGGGAGAAGAAAAGCACCAGCTTTAGAGCCAGAACCCCCCTTTTTTTTTGTCAACTCCAGCAGAAAGGAAAGGATTTTGGAGATGGAGATGGAACAAAGCTTTTTCTGGCAGGCCGTTGTTCATACATTCGACAGGTCGGGTAGACAACGATGGGCTAGCTCCTTGCTAGCCCGGTCCGAGTCACGGCGTATTCCGACCTCACCTTACAATCAAAGCCCAGAGCCCCAGACTCGAACACCTGGAAAGCAAATCTCGACGGCTCTCAGCTCTCACACCGTCGTGATCTATCTAGTCTTGTCTATCTAGGAGATAAACATCGGTCGAGCCTTTAAGCGCGATTCGTCGGTGTAATAAGCACCGTAGGAATCACCTTTCCTTCCTCCGAGCGACTAACGACGACGGCTCGGTGCGTGTCCGGTGTAAAACCTTTCTGCCGGTGACGCGACGTGATGTGGACCGTACGTACCGGACGTGCGCTCGCGAGACGCACGCACGCACGCACGGCCACGTCCGGCGGCGTCCAATGGCGGCGGGGCTTCGATAGTGCGCCGCCCCCTGCCGTCGCCGTCGCACGGCCGATCGATCGGTTTTTTAGCAGCCAGAAGACTCCTTTCGCTGCATTCAGCGCGCGCCCGTGCGCCGGTTTCTTCTCGAGTGGCACAAGATCTTTGAAGGGATCGATCGGCCGTGCGTGCCTGCGACGTGAACGTCACCGGATCTGCGATGGGATCGATCGGCCGCGAACGTCACCGGATCATTGCCGGATGCGACGGCTGCTTCGTACCGAACAAAGCGTGCAAAGAGTAGTGCACGTACCTAGGCTAGGCTCAGCTTATCATGTTTTTCTCGCAGAGTTCGTGAACGATATCAAACCGAATTAATTGATGGTGACGATGATGCAGTTGGAAGCTACTCAGTCAGTGAGGCCAAACCGATCCAACGAGAACGGTGTTCATTCATTTCAATCAATGCCCGACAGAGGATGATACGCAGCTGGAGGGTACGTGCACGCACGAGATGACAACAGAACAGAATAAACGATGAGCACACTATGAGCTCTACAAGTAGTAGTACTAGCGTGTGGCCCGCGTTTGCCTCAACGCGTCATCTCAAAATCCGAACCCCATGCTGCTGGGGAGGCACCAGCGGGCCAAGGGAGACGAACGATCCAGATAACATTCGCACGATGCAAAATCTAGACAGGATACTGTTTAAGTTTGGGCGCCGTCCCGCTCGTCTAAGCCAGCTCGACGCACATCGTGAATCAGCTAACGATCGGCAGGATCTGGGCGTCGACTAGGCGTGACGCACCGTCTTCAATGCAACACAAGACATAGACAGTCCATAAGTGCGCGTTTGGTAGGATGGGTAGAGCTAAATTGCCCTGGGCTTTTTTTATTATTTTTCTAAAAATTTATAAGTACATGACATATGGGCTGGGTCAAATCTTAGGGTAGGGCCTCCTGGCTCTGCCACTGTCGGTCAAGCAGCTTGATTCTGAAAACCCGCATCCTCTATTGAGTTGCATCGCCCTGAAAATCAAAGCACCCCGCAATCAGGCCCGGGGCAACGCTTGATTCGAGAATTTTTCCAGAGCTGGCCTCGCTGCATGCTAAACCACGAACACGGCGACAGAGATCGTGCATGCAAGGAGATGGCGAGAGCTCGCGCGGTCACGAAAATTTCATGGAAGAAATTCAATACCGTCCACGGCAGAAAGGAAGGGATTTGGAGATGGAGATGGAACAAGGCTTTCTGGCAGGCCGTTGTACATACATTCGACAGGTCAGGTAGCTAGCCCGGTCTGAGTCGCGGCGTATTCCGACCTCACCTTGCGCTTGCACAATCAAGCCCAGACTCCAACACGTGGAAAGCAAAACGCGATCACCTCTCAGGTTCACAGCGTCCTGATCTAGTAGGAGATAAACATCGGTCGAGCTATACGTACTAGTAAAAGCGTCCATTTCAAAAATAAAAAAACATCGTTCGAGTAATAAGCACCGTAGGAATCGCCTTTATTTCCTTCCTCCGAGAGACGACGTACGGTACGGCGGCTCGGTGCGTGTGAGCGTGTCCGGTGCAAACCTTTCTGCCGGTGACGCGACGTGATGTGGACGTTACGTACCGGATGTGCGCTCGCGACGCACGCACGCACGGCCACGTCCGGCGTCCAATGGCGGCGGGGCTTCGCTGGTGCGCCGCCCCCGGCCGTCGCCGTCGCACGATCGGCTTTTGGCAGCCAGAATACTCCTTTCGCCGCAGCGCAACCTTTTCCGTACACGTGCGCGGGCGCGTGCATGGCCGTGCGTGAGTGGCGCGAGATCTTTGAGGCGATCGATCGGCCGTGCGTGCGACGTGAACGTACGTTACCAGATCTGCGATGCGATCGATCGGCCGTGAACGTCACCGGATGCGACGGGTCTCATACCCGAACAAATCGTGCAAAGAGTGCACGAACCTAGGCTTAGCTTATTGAGTCAAACCGAATTGATGATGATGCAGTTGGAAGGTACTCGGTCGCTGAGGCCAAATCGATCCAACAGGAACGGCGTTCGTTTCAATCAATGCTCGATCGGCAGAGGGTACGAGATGACAAGAGAGCAGAATAAACCTACAGCGAACGACGGTGATGGGCACACGCAGCCTGTGGCATTATGAGCTCTACAGCTTGTACTACTACTAGCGTAGTGGCGGCCGTCCAACTCATCGCGTGTGGCCCGTTTTGTTTGCCTCAACGCGTCATCTCAAAAATCCGAACCCCATGCTGCCGGGGAGGCACCGACGGGCCACGGGAGACGAACGATCTGGATAACATTCGCGAGATGCAAATCTAGACAGGATACTACTGTTCAAATGTGACGCCTGGTTTGGGCGCAGTCCAGCTCGACGTACATCGTGCATCAGCTACACAGTATGGGCGTGGACGAGGGGCGTGACGCACCGTCTTCAAACAAAAGATATGGAGAGTACATAAGTGCGCGTTTGTTAGCCGGCGGGAGGTTCCGGCCTATTTTAGTAAGAGCATCTCCACTCGTTGGATGAACCCAGGCAGAAATCTGGATTTTTTTTAGCCGAACGAAACACGTTTTTGGCTTTGGTCCGCCGAGCTTCTCACTCGCGTACCCAGGCCGAGTTTCTAGGTTCGGCGAAATTCAGTTAAATTCGGTAAATATGAACGAATATAGGCGGATTTCATTAACTAGGACTAGGGCGCACATATTACATCAAATTTAATAGCTAGGAAAAGGCCGCCGCCGTCGTGGTCGACGCCGGACGCCGCAACAACATGCCGAGACGGGGGTGGTTGCTGGCCTGGATGTGCTCCATGACGCCGGCGAGAGTTCGCCCTAGAACGCTCCACCAGCGGCGGAGGAAAGCCACATTGTGACGCGGCGGTGGCGAGCCCGGCGGTCCGTCGTGTCGGGCGAGTTTCTCGAGGCGCCTGTCGGCGAAGAACTGCCTCCAGAAGACCAGGTTGTCAGGATCCTCGGCGAGATCCGGGTCTTGCATGGCGGCGATAGCCGCCGGGATGTCTCCGGCGAGGTCCTCGTCGGTCGGCACCGACGAAACAGGGATCCCGTCGGCGCTGAGTTGCCAGGCGAAGGGGAGACGAGTGTCCGGCGGCGCCGTATAGCGCGTCTCGTGGAGCAGCCGGGCTTCCCACGACTACATCGTGCGTCGGTCGGAAAATCCCTCGGCCATGGCTTTTCGGCGGAGTTAAGGAGGAAGAAAGGTGCGAGCGTCCGGAGTACGCCGGAGTTAGGAATGGTGTGAGAGACTGTGAAGAGAGACGGCGAGATGTACGCCTTTTATAGGCCGAGTTCGGCGGCGAGGGCGGGAGGGGTGTAGCGGCGAGGGCGGGAAAAGGAAAACGGCGGGAAGGATGGCGACGACTGGTTTACGTTGTGAGCTGGTCCACTCGGCCAATTTGTTGCGCGTCGTTCCTGTATGCATCGGGATCTGGGTCCGACCTGGGTAGTCCGGACCAAAGTTGGCCCAAATCTGGACGAAAAGAGGTGCCTGGGTACATGACTGGGCCGATTTTCGGCGTCCGGACGTAATTTCGACGTCCGGATCGGCCTCCTGGGTAGGCGAGTGGAGATGCTCTAAGAGGGCACCCGACAGTCACGCTCGGGACAACGCGGGGATTTTCCCAAAACCAGCCTCGCCGCCTGCAAAACCACGAACATGGCGGAGCTCGTGCAGGCAAGGAGACGATGGGAGCTCGTGCACGGTCACAAAAACCACACACCCCCCCCCCCCGCCGGCTGCGGATGCAGCACTGAATTGATGTAGGAGCGCTTCGTTGGGAACCCCAAGAGCAAGGTGTGAAGCAGCACATCAGCAAGTTTTCCCTCAGTAAGAAACCAAGGTTATCGAACAAGTAGGAGGAAGGAAACGTCACACAGGTGTTGCAAGCAACACGGAGACATGCACACCACAAACTCAAGACTTTGCCCCAACGAATCAGTGAGGTTGTCAAGCTCACCGGTTTGCTGTAACAAAGGATTAAACGTATGGTGTGGAAGTTAATGGTGGTTTGCAGTAAGTAAACAAGTAACAGTGGAAGATGTATCAATGATAAAGATTGGACCGGGGTCCATAGTTCACTAGAGGTGCTCTCCTTAGATAAACAACATGGCATGAAGGGTAAACAAATTACAACAAGGCAATTGACAGGAACTGAGCAAGGCATAACAATGAAATTACTAGTTAGAAAGATCCTATGAGATTCGATTGGGCAATACAACAAGATACATAGACCGCCATCCAACTGCATCTATGACTATAAGTCCACCTTCAGGTTATCATCCGAACCCCCTCCAGTATTAAGTTGCAAGCAACAGACAACTGCTTTAAGCAAAGTGTGTAAGATAAACAGTCCACATGTTCTATGAACAAGAGACCATTGTTTTCTCCCTAGTAGCAACAACACATCTACAACCGAAGAGATTATTGTCACTTCCCTTGGAAACTAGAGGCATGAACCCACTATCGAGCATAAATACCCCCTCTTGGAGTCACTAGCAACTACTCGGCCAAGATAGCTACTAACAACGGAGAGCATGCAAGATCACAAACAACACAGACATGATAGAATCATAAAGACAAAACCATTAATCAAACCAACATAATAATCTCAAGATCCATAGGATCCCCGCAAACACAACATGCATGATTACAAATAGATTAGATCTTGATCATGAATGGAGCTCAGAAGATCTATACATGAAAGCACAAGGAGGAGATACAACCATCTAGATACTACATGGACCCATAGTCCAAGGTGGAACTACTCACGCATCATACCGGAGAGAAGGCCTCCGGGATGATCTCCCCTTCGATAGGGTGCCGGGAAGAACTTCAGATCGCCCCCGATCTAGGGACGACGGTGGCGGTGGCTACAGAAGGTTTCGTGGAGATTTTGATCAGGTACTTAGGGTTTCTGCATCAGGGCTTCTTATAGGCGAAGGGGGAGGCCGAGGCGGTGGCCAGGGCCCCACACCCTGCCTAGGCGCAGGGCAGGGCCCACTCGCGCCTAGGGGGGTCTGGGCGCACTAGCACGCCTCTCCGTCTCCCCTCTGGACTTCTTGTTCCCCTCAGAAAGTTATTGACTTTCACGTTTGTCCCGTCCAATTCTGAGAAGATTTCTTTACTAACTTTTCTGGAACCAAAAACAGCAGAAAACATGCAACTGGCATTGTGGCAACTTGTTAATAGGTTAGTACCAGAAAACATGTAAAAAGCACCTCAAAGTGTAGACAAAGCAAAGAAAAGTAGATACTAAACAAGCATGGAGCATCAAAAATTATAGATACGTTTCCGACGTATCACATGCAAAACCACGAACATGGCGGAGATCGTGCAGGCAAGGAGACGATGGGAGCTCGCGCATGGTCACAAAAACCCAACGCGAGAAATTAGGTCACCGTCCCCATACTCAGCTCCCTATTTAGAGCCGCGGTGTATCGACACCCCCAACCTGAATCCACCACCACCACCACCCTTCAAAACCACGAACATGGCGGAGCTCGTGACGGCAAGGAGACGATGGGAGCTCGCGCACGGTCACAAAAACCCGATGTGAGAAATTAGGTCACCGTCCCTGTACTTAGCTCCCTATTTAGAGCCGTGGTGTATCGACACCCCCAAACTGAATCCACCACCCCCTCCCGCCGCCTGCAAAACCACAAACATGGCGGAGCTCGTGCAGGCAAGGAGACGATGGGAGCTCACGCACAGTCACAAAAACCCGACGCGAGAAATTAGACCACCGTCCCCGTACTCATCTCCTTATTTAGAGCCGCGGTGTATCGACACCCCTCCCCACCCCCCAATCTGAATCCACCACCACCACCCTTTAGCTACTTCACCATCAGACCCTGAGCGATGTTGATTGAGTCTTCAGCGCCGAGCACGAACACGGTGGGCCAGCCGGCTTCACTGACAAGCGCGACGTATGTGCGCACGTCGGCTTCAGCCTCGACCACGACGACGATTGTACTATCGGCATCTCCCTTGTCCACGACGATCGTGATCCTGTCAGCTACTCCCTTGACCTCGGGGACGGTGGGCCTGCCGACATCTCCCTCGTACCCTACCTCTGTGATGCATCATCTCCAATCAGATGTAAGAAACATATCACCTTGTTCGTAAAGCATGCTCTAGGCGTGGGTTAACAAATGTTGTGCTTGTTGCTAGATCTATAATAAACTAATGTCATGCTTGTTGCTAGTTAGTGTTAACATGTGAAAGGGCATTTTATGCCTTTCACATTATTTTGATGTTTGTTGACAACACTTGGATTAGTTTAATACTTTGCTAGATGTTTCAGGAATTATCAGATTTATT
Organism: Avena insularis; assembly: GCA_023614405.1. Lineage (NCBI taxonomy): Eukaryota > Viridiplantae > Streptophyta > Magnoliopsida > Poales > Poaceae > Avena > Avena insularis. The sequence continues at coordinate 305,781,573 of CM042685.1, forward strand.
GTGGCCAACATATGTACATTTGGTGGGATGACTTAACAAGAACAAAAAAAAAGGAAAAAGATTTGTATCTGGCCGGACTGTCCGGCTGGAGTGCGCCGGACTATCCGGCCCATCCGGAGTTTTCGCCCCAAAGAGGCCGGAGTGTCCGGTCGTGGAATTTCGCCAGTTTTTCTCACCAGGTGTGGACGTTCTGTGTGGCACTTCGGACACTACCCGGACACTAGTCGGAAACTTGGCCAGGCCGGAGTGTCCGGCTGGTGTGGAGCGGAATTTCCGGTCTGGCCGGACTGTCCGGTTCACACAGGTCGGACTGTCCGGCTTAAGTGGCTCCAACGGCTCTAAATTCTGGGGCCCTATAAAAGGACCCCTTCTTCTACCTTAGAGCCTGCTCGTCCAGTTCAAAAATAGCAGCACATTTTGAGCCACCAAATCCACAATATCTTTTCATTCATCCATCCAAAGTCGTTGATCTTTGGAGAACCGAAGGAGGAGGCCTTGATCTACAACTTCACCAAAAGAGATCTTCATTTTCCCCTCATTCACTTGAGGGCCCCTTGCTCTAGTGTTTATTTGGAAACCCTAGCTTTGATTTGGTTCTTACAAGCTTGTCTTTGATTGTTTGACAGCTTGCTTGTATTTGGGAGCCTCCAATTAGGTTGTGGATGTGTGCCCCAAACTCGTTGTAAAGGTTCCGGCTTCCACCTCGAAGGTTGCCGATATAGTGGAAGCTGAATCGATCCCCTTAGGGTGAGGTTTATCGGAGAACAAGGGAGGCCTCTCGTGGCGTTGGTTGTTTGAAACCACCCCCTCTCCAAAAATAGACGTACTTCCCCTCAAAAGGAAGGAACTACGGGAAACAAATCCTTGTGTCTCCGTGTCCACCACTTTGGTTACTTCTATCCTTTACTGTACTTTACTTACTTCTTCTTGCTTAGTGTTGTGCTAGTTGTTGCTTGTTTGTCATATAGGTAAATCCACCTTAGTTACATAATCTAGAGAATTTACCTTTCTTGTCAAACCCTAAATTGAAAAGGAAGAAAATTGAAGTAGCACATATTCACCCCCCCTCTAGGTGCCCATACGATCCTTTCAATTGGTATCAGAGCCTCGGCTCTTTATTCGGGCTTTACCGCCTAAGAGTATATGGGTAGCAAAGTAGGGGAAGGTGATGGTGAGTCTATCCACTCGGTGACCATGGATGATCTCAATAACTTGGAAACAAGATTGAGATCCACCTTGGGCAACGAGATCAAACAATTGCACAAGTTACTTGAGCAACTTGTTAAAGATAAAGATGGCTCATCATCCCCTTCTCCTCAAGAGGATCCTCCATCTGTGGTACCTAAGAGTAATACTCCGGTATCACCCGAGGGTATGGAAGTGGGGGTAAACAAGACAACACTAATTCCTCCACACAAAATGATGGTGGTAAAGGTGAGCACCGTGATTCATGGTACTCTCCCGGCCCTCCAATCCCTCACCCTCATGTAAACAATAGAGGTGACCCACCTAAGCTTAAAGAATCTACTACTTTTGCTCAATGGCAATCTCTAATGAAAACTCATGTGCGCAGCTCTTGCATTGAACTTTGGAACATCATCGAACAAGGACTCTATATTCGGGATCCAAACAACTTGACAAGAAGAGAAGTTGTCAATAGTCAAATCAATGCCACCCCTTTGCACATGATTCAACAAGGATTGGGTACAAAGGATTACCCACACATTGAGCACCTCAGCATTGCCAAGGAAGCTTGGGATGGTCTCACGGTGTTGTTTGTTGGGAATGAGAACATGAGGAGGAACCGGTATGACGCACTGAGCAATGAAGCCGAAGGCTTCTATATGAAGGAAGGTGAAGATCATGAAGACATGTACCGTAGGATCAAGACCACCGCCACCGCTTTTAGAAATGTGGGTGCCTCACATGTGGATGATGCTTGGATAAAAAGGAAATATGTGAGTGCACTCATGCCCTTTGATCCCACCAACTTGAAGAGCCTACAAGGAAGACACAACTACCATATCATGACCTCCAATGAAGTTATGCAAGATATGGCCTCGTTAAAGGTTGCCGCCAAGAATGCCATAGATGCCCATGCTCGTGCCCTTGGTATGAGCAATGTTGTCAACGTTGCTTTGAAGGCCAAAGTTGTGGAACATGGAGATGAAGATGATAGTGATGAAGGCCTCTCCATGGACCACCCCAATGATGTCAAGATTAATCATAGTCAATATATGGCCTTCTATGCAAAGAACTTTTGGAAGAACCCCGCCAAGGCCAAGATGGAAATGCAACGAAGAAGCAACCCAAATGGGAAAAGAGAAAATACCACTAGATTGAGAACTTGCTTCAATTCTGGTGACCGCTATCACTTTGTGGCGAGTTGCCCCTATGAGAAGAGAGAAGATCATGGGGGTAAGCTCATGTTGAAGAAAACTCCCAAAGCACCTTACAAGAAACCCTTCATCAAGAAGAATCCCATCAACAAGAAGTCAGGAGAAATTGTCTTGATCACTCATGAAGAATACTCCTTGAACAATGAAGATTATGAAGATGAGGAAGAGGAAACATCTATTGGTGTGGCTGCTCTAGCCACTACTTCTACTCCGACATTCTCACTCTTCGATTCTCCAAATGAGAACACTCCCATCAATAACGTCACTTGCCTTATGGCAAGAGGAACGGAGGTATCCTCATCATCTCACTCCACTCCCTTAGCTAATGATGAAAGTAACGATGAGATGTCTCTTGATGTAAAAAGGGAATTAATTGATTTCGATGAGTTTATGACTAACTTACAAGGGGATGCTAAGATGCATTTTGGGAACATCTTAGATCAACTTTCCCACACACAAGAGCTTCTAGATGTAAGGTGTAAACTTGGGCACGAACACATGATTGAGCTAGAGGCCCTAAACAATGCTCTAGAAGAAGAACAAGAGACTAGGATGTATCTTGAACTAAAACTTGAAGGGATTGATGAGGCCAATGACATTATTGTCAATAGACTCATCAAAGAACGTGATCATGCTATTGCTAAATGCAAAAGGGCTAAAAAGGACAAGATTGAGTTTGGTGTGGTTCATGAAAAACTTGCCGAGGATTTTAGTTTGCTTGACAAGGCTCACAAGGCTTTGGAAAGTGAACTCTTGTCACTCACAAAGTCACATCAAACGCTTCAAACTCAATTGTCCAATATTCCTTCACCTAGTAATTTCATTCCTTCTAGAAGTACAACTATTCTTGAATAAAATGCTAGGTTGAAGGGGGAGCTAGCCAAGGCCACATTTTCACAAGGTAACAAGTCCATTGATGACCTTTTGAGTAAGCAAAGGCCTAGTGGTGAGAAAGGGTGCATTGGTTTTGTCTCCAAAGCCAAGAAGAAGAATGCCAAGCCCGCACAAGAGAAGAACAAGGTCATTATGGATAGTAAGACCACAAGTGGTAAAACTATGTCTCATGATGACTTTGCGGGAAGTGCTAACCCTCACTATGTTCTAATGCGTGATTATTATGGTGATGTGTATGCACAAATATGTTGGCCAATATGATGGTTATATTGCTTGGTCTATTTGGGTCCCAAGACCCTTGTCGCTAACAAAAGAGGACCCATTGAAAAATGGGTACCTAAAAATTAGCTTGATCTTTTGTAGACTTATGCTTCCAGAGGGTCAAAGTGGGTGCTTGATAGTGGTTGCACAAGTTATATGACCGGAATCTCATCTATTGTCAAGGACTTAAAGCCAAATGATGATGAAATCACCATGACATATGTCGACAAGTCAAAGTCTAAGGTAATGGGTTTCGGCAAGGTAGTGGTTGCTCACGACATTACACTCGTGAACGTCATTCTTGTTGAGACCCTTGGATACAATTTACTTTCAGTCTGTTCTCTTGGAAAGATGGGCTTTGCCGTCTTTATTGATAATGATATTGTGGTCCTCATGTGGAGCAAGTCTCTCAAGGTCGCTTTTGTTGGTTACGTCGAACATGACTTGTATGTGGTGGACTTTTTAGGGCAAACCACGACAAGTGTGATGTGCTTATTCGGAAAGGCCGATGTGGGTTGGTTATGGCATCGCCGACTAGCCCATGTTAATATGAGAACTTTGCAAAGTCTCCACAAGGAGGGCCATATTGTTGGATTAAAAGAAAATGTTTCCTTTGCCAAAGATCGTGTTTGCATGGCTTGTGTTCTAGGTAAAATGCATGATGCTCCACACAAGCCAAAGAACCGCATCAAGTCAACCAAGATCTTGGAGCTCCTCATGTGGATCTGTTTGGTCCTCCATCTCATGCAAGTCTTGGTGGGAAGAAATATTGTTTGGTGATTGTTGATGACTTTTCAAGATACTCCTGGGTATATTTCTTCAAGTTGAAGAGTGAGACCCAAAAGACCTTCATTGACTTCATCAACATGGTTCAACGTCAATACAATCTTCCCGTGTTGATTATAAGAAGTGACAACGGGACCGAGTTTAAGAACTACACCTTAAATGATTTCCTTAGTGATGAGGGGATAAAACACCAATATTCCGCTGCATATACCCCTCAACAAAATGGTTTGGCCGAGAGGAAGAAGCGGACTCTTATTGAGATGGCTAGGACCATGTTGGTGGAGTTTAAATCTCCATATAACTTTTGGGCCGAAGCCATCTCCACCGCTTGCTATGCATCAAACCGGCTCTACCTCCGCAAAGAAATCAACAAGACTGCATATGAAATACTTACCGGTAACAAGCCCAACATATATTACTTTCGGGTGTTCGGTTGTAAGTGTTTCTATCTCATAAAAGGTGTTCGTTTGTCCAAATTCGAGTCTAAAGCATTAGAGGGTATTTTTGTTGGCTATGGTCTCGAATCTCACACTTATAGAATCTATGATAAGCTCTCCGGAGCCGTCATAGAATCTTGTAGTGTGACCTTTGAAGAATATGATGGCCCCCAAGGGGGGCGTGTTGATGCTTGTGATGCAGATGATGAAATGCCTCAGAATGCCATAGGAAGAATGGGTGTGGGATATATCCGCCCCGTTGAGGAACCCCTTATGGCGGATCGATAAGAACTATGATCTACTCAAGTGTAGCCTTCATCTTCACAACATCAACAAGCTCCATCCACCGAGGAGGGAAATGACCCAAGCCAAAGACAAGCTGTGGACCCTCAACATGTTGATCAAGGTAACAACTCTAGTGTAGAGGAGCTTGATTCATTCTCCAGGATGTCAAGTGGTGCCAAGTCAATTATTCAAGGGAGATCCGTACAAACTGCCTTGAGACAAGCTCAAATCGACCAAGGTCAATTTTTGCCTCTTAATGAAGAGAATGATTCCAGCAATGATCAAGGTCAAGTTGATGGTCAAGACGAGGACCAAAATGATGAAGAGGGTCCCCCAAGAAACAACGAGGAGATCCACGCTCTTCGTGAAGCTAGAAAGGAGAGAATGTTGGAATTAAGAGACCACTCTCTACAGAATGTGGTTGGTGACTTAAGGAAAGGCATTTCCACAAGAGCACAATTGAAGAGGTTCAGTGAACACCAAGCACACATCTAAATGATTGAACCAAAGAAAGTGTGGAAAGCTCTTGAAGATTCGGATTGGTTGGAAGCAAGGCACAAAGAGCTCAACAACTTTGAGAGAAACAAAGTATGAAAGTTAGTTGAGAAGCCTAAGGATTGCCGCAATGTTATAGGCACCAAGTGGATATTCAAGAACAAGCAAGATGAGCATGGAATTATAGTAAGGAACGAGGCAATATTGGTTGCACAAGGGTTCTCTCAAATTGAAGGCATTGATTATGGAAAGACATATGCACCCATGCTTCGCCTTGAGTCCATCCGTATACTTCTTGCTTATGCGACACATCATAACTTTAAGTTGCAACAAATGGATGTATAAAGTGCCTTTCTTAATGGTCCATTAAATGAGTTGGTATATGTAAAGCAACCCCCGGTATTTTAGGATCCTAACTTCCAAAACCATGTCTACAAACTTGATAAGGCGCTCTATGGGCTATGGAAAGCCCCACGCACATGGTATGAGCACCTTAGAGAGTTGTTATTTGACCGCGGATTTGAGGTTGGGAAAATCGATCCCACTCTTTTTACTAAGAAGGTCAATGGGGAGCTTTTTGTATGCCAAATATATGTTGATGATATTATCTTTGGCTCATCTAACAAAGATTTTAATGATGAATTCTCAAAGCTTATGACTAGTAGGTTCTAGATGTCTATGATGGGGGAGTTGAGAGTATTTCTTGACTTTGAGATCAAGCAAGTAAGAGGAGGGACATTCTTCTACCAAACAAAGTATACTCAAGATATGCTCAAGAGATTCAATATGCAAGATTTAAATGGAGCTCCTACTCCCATGGCTACAAAGACTCATCTAGAACAAAATCCAAATGGTAAAGATGTGGATCAAAAGGTATACCGGTCCATGATTGGTTATTTGCTTTACCTTTGTGCATCTAGACCCGATATTGTGTTGAGTGTAGGTGTGTGTGCAAGATATCAAGCGGCTCCTAGAGAAAGCCATTTGATGGCGGTCAAGAGAATCTTTCGATATTTGGTTCATACCCCACTTTATGGTCTTTGGTATCCTCGAGTGTCAACATTTTCCCTTTGTGGATACACGGACTCGGATTGGGCTGGTGATAAGGATGATAGGAAATCAACATCCGGGGCTTGCCAATTCCTTGGTAGGTCCTTGGTATGTTGGTCTTCTAAGAAGCAAAATTGTATCTCTCTCTCCACCGCCGAAGCCGAGTATGTGGCAGCTGCCAGTGCTTGCACTCAATTGCTATGGATGAGGCAAATTTTAAAGGAATACGGTGTCCACTATGACAACGTTCCTCTTCTATGTGACAATGAAAGTGCCATCAAGATTGCCTACAACCCGGTGGATCACACAAGGATAAAGCATATTGAGATCCGCCATCACTTCATTAGGGATCATGTTGCTAGAGGTGATATTGAGTTATCATATGTGCCAACCAAAGACCAACTTGCCGACATATTCACGAAGCCACTTGATGAAGCAAGGTTTTGTTATTTGAGGAATGAACTAAATATCATATATTCTAGGAGTTTGACTTGATCACCTTGCATTCTCACCAATGTCTTGACTCTTATTTGGTTTAGGTGTAGGCATGGATATAGGGGGAGTGCAGTCCTAATTGATTGAACTATCCCTCACCCATTATGCCCAAAGCAATCAAAATCATTCCTCTTAATATCATTTTGTGATATGTGAGCTTAAATGATGAGTTTCGGTAATGGACCAAAGATATATATTCGTGGTGCCAAGCCGAGTATACTCAAATATGGTGGCCTAGGCCACCGCCCTCTCACATTCGAGAGGTTGGTGCTTACTCATGTTTGTCATTTATTAATCTGTATCTGTTTGGAGCTTTCTTTAACATATTTGTGAATTCCTATGGCTCTTATTGGATTTTCACAGTACTTCCTTTGAATCCCAGGCCTACTCTCATCTACAAACATGCTCTTCTTGCCACACATTTGTCCAAAAACTTGAATCTGGGGTTTCTGGTTGAAGGGGTCTAGAGTGTCCGATCCATACCAACCGGAGTATCCGGCCTCGCCGGACTCTCCGCTTGATACACACCGGACATTCCGGTCGGGCCGGACTATCCGGCGAATATTTCTCGGACTGTCCAGTCCCTGCGGTTTCGTTCTGATTACAGAGGTCGGGAAGAAGTGGACGGTTCAGTCATCCTTCTTCTCCCCAACTCTCTCCTCTTCTCAGACCACTACCCCCGATCAGGATCTCCACCCCGGATCTTGCCGTTGCCACCGGCCATTTGCCTCCCCTTGTCGCTGGGATCCTTTCCCCACCGGTGTAGGCCCTCATGGATGCTGGTATGATGCCCTTTTTTCTCTTTATCTCTAGGGTTGGCTTAGATGATTTTTCTTGGGCAATGTTCTACCTAGCTTCATGTAACACCCCAGCATTAGAGCTTAGAAATAAGTTGAACTTAGATGTGTGCATTGCATTCATGCATAAGAAAATCCGGAGAATTTTCGTGCAAAACTAAAGAAGCTATAGAGGGATTGATATCTCTGTTGTTCTGATGGAAACATCAGGGCGGGTGCGATGGATTTCGACATGACCCCTATTGAATCTTTGTGTTTCGAGGGGAAAAGAATTTAAACATATATTTGAATTTCTTATTTGAATTCAAATTAATTTATAAAATTCACAAATTGAAATTTGAAATATTTAACAAATTATTGGATTTGAAACAAAAATGAAATTGTGTTATGGATAATTATAGCATTCCATAATTGATATTCAATTACGAATAAACAAGATATACTTTATAACAAATAATAAATGAATTCATATTTATATATAAGATGTAAATATTTACTTGAATCAAATTACAAAAAGAGGAAATTTAACTTTATTATAATATAACAAGTTACATTGTCTTTACAATTGACTAATAAAAGAGAAAGATTTAACTTTCTGAATACAGTATCATGTTACAAGTTAATTTACAAAGTTGTACTTTCAATAATAGAAAGTTACATAATAATAAAAGAAACCCTAACTTATACCCTATCTATAATCTTTCATCTTCCTTTCTTCTGATTCTACTTCTTCTTCTCATTTCCTGCAAACACAACAAAAAGAAAATAAAACAGAACAAAAATAAGATAAAAGGATGTTAATTGGTTAGAATTTTACTCTCAGACTTGGCCTAGTGATGCTAGTGCCTAATTCATCATAGAGTATTAATCAAGGGGACATGTTAAGAATCTGTTCTTATCAGGAAATTTTGCCTCAGTAAAACCTCATTGGCCAGGGGCAAATTTCACCAATCTAGTAAAAGTAAGAAGGAAAAAAGTGATAACCAGCCAAAAAAGATCTTCTCAGTTGAACTGATCCACAAAGGAATGATCCCACTTTCAAGCAACTTACACACAACATGCATATGTTGTGTTGTCAGCTCAAGAACAACTCACTAGAGCTGGATAAGAGGGAGTGTTGTCGTAGCAGCTAAACTGCCAGACAAAACACACACTCTCTCCATATAGTCAAGAAACCATTTCAGAACCACTCCAAGAACACCACTGAATCCTACTGATCTTAACCAACATCATCAGTTGTATCCACAAGAACACTAGATCATTCTATCAAACCATCACCCAACCTATGGTTGCTTCAAGAAGCCATCCAATAGGAAGGATGAGGAGGAGGAGTAGATCAAGTAAGCAACAATGAATATCAAGATCAGCAACAGCCAAGAGGATCTGGAGCTAGGAGGTGAAGGTTACCAGCACAAGTTACAGCAGTTGAGCAATAATAATCACAAGTTTACAAGAACATCAACAACATCAGTAGAACAATATCCATAAGAGCAACCACAGCTCCACAACAGCAGGTTATCCATCTAAGAGCATACCTTTGTATCTGTTATTTTTATTGCATCTTAGAAAATGGATGAGGTAATGGAAAATTCTCAGATCAGTACTCAAGTGGAGTACTAGATCATCACTGAATAATTTCATAAGCAAGCAATAACTAATCTATCCCAAGCATCATCAAAGCCTCAGCCTATGCATCATGGGCAGAGCCAAGAAATCAAGCACATGTCCATTTTATCAGTATATCAAGATAACTTTTAGTATCTGTTCTTATCATATTGTCTAGAGCATGAGGTTGGAGAGAGAGAGCTCTCAGACTTGGTAGAAGTGCTACTCCAAGATCATCCTAGAGCTAAGATCAATGCAAGAGAAAGAATCTGCATTTTTAGCCACCAAATTAGCTTCAGCCTTTTGCATCACAAGCTAAGTTTCTCTCTGGTTTATATCAACATCAACTACACCACTATAGTTATTCTCTGTAGCAAGCCATGCTACATGGGCTACTATTGTGCACTCTCCAAGGTTGGAGGCACCACAATATCAACCCAAGGTCACTAAAGCCACCAGAAGGATCCTTACATATTAACTAGCTCACAAATTATCCAAACCCAACAAATTCTATCATTTTCCCAATTCAGTAAGCTAGGAATCATTTTTTTTATATATGTGACTAATATCACTACTGGACCATAGGTTCAGTTCAGCATGCACCTTTCATATATAAACTCAACATTGAGCCAAGTACATCGTTTATAATCTACCACCAGAAAATTGGATCAAATCATCTCCCTAATATTTTAGGGATCATTTTTTTTCATGAGCTACCTATGGATTTACATCCATCAGAAGGGTAAGATCTGTTGGATAGAATATATCCTCAGAGACACACTCAGATGATATGTTTATCAACATGGATAACTAGAGGAGGGTCTAACAACATTTTTCCATGTATGGACAAGGTCCCAGATCATACACCATTGATCTAAACTACTGTTCACTAGTTTAGCACTAGGTGACAGCAGTTTTTTAATGAACTACTACAGGGCACATTCCATGGAATGGTAGCACCTCTGTAGCAGTTTCATTTTTTTAACCATTTCTCACAATCATAAGTACAAGCATAAGAAATTACACCAAATTATTCAAATCATCTTCCTAGACACATCAGCTAGGAATCATTCATTAAACTAATCACATCTGCAAGCCATCCCAAATAAAGCAAGCCACTAGACTAAATTCAGTCAAATTTAAAACAACATGGAACCATCCACTAACATATGCATGGATGAATAATTAATCCAAACTGAAGCACAAGGCATTTAGTACTATCTCATGTATCCTAGGAGAATCTTAATTATAGTAATAACAACATCACTGAACCATCACCATCATATATCTGCACTCAACATCATGTGTTGGCTCAAAAGAGACACCACACACCACTGAACAGTTCATCAACACATAAGGAACATGGAACAACCAGTTATACTACCACCACTAGTAGTAGATAATCACAACACAACTGTGGATCAACACCATCATCACGAAGGCTGGTCACAAAGGGTTGTCGCGTGTACCTGACACCCATGGCACGACCACAACGGCGTGGCGAGGCAGAGCCCGCGCGACCGAGGTGGCACACCACGGGGAAGGCTTCACCATACACCACCACCTAGCCCAACATCAACCTCACCACCAAGGTGGCACAGGGAGCAGCCCTGAGGGCCATAACATCCTACACCGGCCTAGGATATGAACTACAGTGAGCGGCGGCGCCGAAATCGACAGCTGCCGTACCAGGGCAGAGCTAGGGTTTCCGACAAGTGCGCGTGAGGGAGCGCGCAAGCCAAATTGATGGAGGAAGAGAAAGGGTAAGAGGTATGGGCAGCACCAGCGTCAAGGCCGAGGAGACAGCAAGCGGCTGGCGGCGACAAGATCACAGGAGAGGAACGCGTGAGGGATAAGGTTGCATTCGTGTGTGTGAGTCTGAGCATAGTGAGGTGAGGGGTGGGCCGAAGGTGAGGGGTCTGGCATGGTCCAGTTGGGCCAGGCCAGCCCACATACCCAACCAAACAGCCCAAGATAATTAGGTTTAGAAATAAAATAAAAAAATTGAATTACTAAAATCACCTCCAAACATTTTTTTAGCTATAGAAAATTATAGAAAAATCCTAAAAATACATATGATATATCAAAATGACCAAAAATATTATCTACATAATAAAAATATAATCTTAAGTGTTTAAAATAAATTTAAAGCAAAATAATTATTAACACCATTAAATATTAAATAAAATTTTATAAAATAAAACAAAACCCCTAAAAATAAATAAAAAATCATTTTTGTGTATCAAAATAACTCTATTATTTTATAAAAATACCAACTTAGAGTTTTACAAATAAAACATAAAGCAAATAGTTAAAGACACTTAATTCTTTGATGAATTTTATAAAGATAAAGATAATACTTAAAAATAAATAAAATTCATTTTTAAGGTCTTGAATAAATATATTACACTAGAAAATATTAAATATATTATTAGGAAAGTCTTCAATATTTTAAATAATAAATCCTTACCTAATACCTATTTTGTGAATTCTTTAAAAACAATTCTTAAGTAAGAAATAATCACAATTCTTATAAAACCTTGAGCAATTAGTGTCTTAGTACTAATTCCAAATCCATAATTTGAATTCATAATCAAACTTAAGTATAACTTTTAACTTTAAAATATTCTTTTACAAATCTTATTAAGAATCCTTTTAAATAAACATTGTGTATCACCCATTTATATAATATGGTGAATAATCATTATATCGTAACCACTATTAACATAACTTTAAATTCTAACAAATTACTAAGACCATCTAATTATGATTCCATTAAATAAATACATATTCTTTTCATGATAGCAAAACAAATTTAATCTAATCATTCACTTGAATGTAAAGTGAATAATTCCACACTTTAATCATACTTATCATATATCCAAAACTTGAGAATAATTAAAACAAATTACACCTTAAGTTTACATACCCTTTTAAAGTTATCTTTAGTCTCAAAGTTTATAAACATCATGTCTAATAACTACTTATGTTTTTATAGTTAACTTTGGTCTATTTAACCTAGGACATAAAGCATCTCAAATCCAAACTAAGCAATCAAACATCAAAAGATATTAATTATCTTCTAATTAAACAATAAGGATTGTTTAAACCTTAGAAAGGATTTTTTTTTTCAAATCTTATTCTTTTTGCCACTTCAAACAATAATTTTATAATAAGTTCTTCAAATCTTAAACAACTCAATTCCAAGGATGTTTAACAATACACACCAAATTACAATTAACCATAAAACATTATCTTATACTTTACTTACATGTTTTGGATTGTTAACACTTAGGTTCCTTATAAAGGTCATTACTTGTAAAATAAAATTTGAAGATAAACCAACTCTGAAAATAATCACTTAAATTCACTTCACTCAAAGTATTGGGGATTCAATTTGGGAGTTTTACAAAAATGCATAGCATTACTTATGCATAACTGCATATTGCTTCTTTAAACATTAGTCCTTACCGGACCAATGATGTGGATTTCAGATATTGGATCTTATGTCATCTCGAAGACCGTGAGTGCATAATCTTGCAATCACAAAAGGCAAGTTCACACTTGCTCATGTCCTTTGATTATTTTCTGTAAATTATTTTGCAAATCCAGTGTTGTCATCACCTGCATTTGAAAAAGGACAAAAAACACTATTTTCATAACAATGTGATTATAGGTTATTTACCATGAGGTAATAACCTACTATAAGAGTTCCGGTGGTAAAGGAACATATTATCTAGGACTTAACAACCAATGTCGCCAGTGATTCTTGCGCCGTATATTACGCGTTGACCATGAGATTTGGAATGGGACGAAGAAGTCAGCTGTATCTTTTCCCTCTCACATGGAGCTGGATGTGCGGGTCGTGGCTGTTATCACTCATAGCGTGCATATTATTTATTGTAATTCGTAGAGGATATGCAGCATATGGGTGGGAGCCCTCAACGTCCCACGATAGTTCCGGCATCTGAATGGTCTGTACAAACCATTGTCGTAATTCAAAAGGTGGGCATGGTGTACACCAAGGAGACATGCGGGGTCGCGGAGAAGGTAGTGACTGGCTTGGATCTTAGGTTGGGCCTCAAACCAAGGAAGTTTGAACGGGGACATACTCCTGGCCGTGCAACAAAACCTAAGGTCTCTCATGGGTAAAGTGACGCACCTCTGCAGAGTGTAAGAACTGTAACTTGTTACTCCCTGTTCCGGGAAGGAGCTGCGAACGCGACGCGAAAGGAACCCCATGAAGGTTCTGGTAAACCTGTGAAGGCTGACGGACATAGCTTTTCAGAATAAAAGCAACCTTTGAAGAAATATTTATGAAAACTTGCATTGCCTACGACCTACGGTCTGTGGCTGTAGACATAGTGCATCAAACACTCCTTTTCTAGTGAACTTGCTGAGTACGCTCATACTCAAAGTATCTTCTTAACACTTGCTAGGTTCTAAAGCCAGTACAGACAATGTCTACATCAACTTCTATTCGAAGAAGTCCTCATCAACAGCTCAAGTCTTCAATAAAGGCAAGAAAGTCAACATATACATCAACTCAAGTGAAGACGAAGCTACTGATTAGTTAGGAATATAATCTCTAGCCATAGAACCTATTCCTGTAGTATATTGCAATAGCAGCAATGCCAAACCAATAGTTTAGATACTAATCTTATTAGTATGATCGTTTTTGAGTTGTTTATTCCTAATTCTTCTTTGTAAGAAGTTTCTTTCTCTCTCTTTAACCTAGAATGTTCTCTGGATCTTGCGTAAAGAGTTGAGTTGTAACCTATAGTCATGTCTTGGACCTGCTGTGTTTCTGTTGTACCACTCTGAGGGTTGTAATACTAGTGAACGGTGTTTCATTGGTGTTATGTCAACGACTATAGTGTACTACATCATGCAGTGGTATGCTGGATCACCGCACTTCATGGATACATCACTCCTGCATGCAAAATACTTCCTGGTAGTATTCTTAGAAATCCCGATCTGTCCCGACTGAACTCACACGAGTGGACCGAAAAAATCGCCTAGAATCCGCCGAAATGTCCAACGTATACGGGCCGGACACTCCGGTCCTACCGAAATGTCCGACTGATACACGACGGACTATCCGGCTATGGAGGATTGTTCGGCTCAGATTTTCTGGACTGTCCGATGGTTTCAATCTGTACTGATCCAGATTTCTCTGACTACTATTTTGTTTATATCCTGGACATTTTTGTTTATCCCATATGCTATCCCTCTATTCTGGTTCCGCAGGTGGTTCTCGTCCTTGCCATCCTCGGGTTGCCAAGAAGCCAGCAAGACGCAGATTCTGGTACGATGAGGAGTGTGACATTCACATTGATCCATCTGTGGTCAGGCAGGCTGCTCATGACCGTGCCGCAGCAAAGCAAGAGAAGATGAGGCAGCTAAAAAGAGATAAATCCAACCGGATGAAGTTTGAGTCCTTGACTACTCTAGAAAACTTGGGTACCGAGGAGTATGTGGAGATGAGGCTCCAACAATTATATTCCCTGCCTAGCACCGCAACTGATGAGCGCTTCTGGAGGACTGAGCAAGCCTTGCTATTTTCTGAGCTCTACGGTACTTACTAGACTCCTACTTGTCCCATGCAGTGGTTGGACCTTGAGAAGCTTCGTGCTCACAGGTACTTTGAGGATGCTCTTTGGGTGACCGAGAAGATGGGGCTGCACACCATCTTTCAGGCAAAAGAAGACTACAATGTTGAGTTGGTACAACAGTTCTATTCCACGGTGGTCTTTGGGGAGACTACTGACATTCCTCTTGAGTGGATGTTTGGTACTACCAGGGTTCGCTCCAACATGGTTCAGTTTGCTCACATTCTTGGATTACCTTTCAATCCCAATGGACCCAGTGGTATCCAGATGCATGTACATGGTCAGTCATATGATAAGAATCAACTAGCCCCTATTTATTCTCAGAATGGTATGGTTGGGCAAACCACCAATATCAAGCTCATTTACAACATCTTGCTCCGCATGTTCCACCACACTCTCACCCCCAAGGCTGGCAACAAAGATGCAATGAGAGGTGCGGAGATCAACCTGATGGCTCATGCTCACACTGTGTACATTCATGGTCCAGCTCATCCAGGTGGTGCTATTGATGTTATGGATTTCATCTATCAGGATTTTTACAAGTGCATCACTAACAAGAAGTGTCCTCTGTTTGCCCCATATGTGATGAAGCTCATTGCTGCCCTCACTCCGGTCACTCCCTTGCTCTATCAGGATCTTGTTCCCCACACAGCTTCCAAATTACAGAGGAAGGGGGCCCCTACCACCAAGGATCCTCGTGGCTACCCTCCAGCTCAGGACATGTTTGGGGATGATGAGATTGAGGCTGATGACTCTGAGAGTGACGGTTCTGAGGAGATACAGGATCCACCGTCTCGTGGCCCTAGGATGAAGCATGCTAGCAATGCATATCGCTTCAACACCTCTCAGGAGGAAGTGCATCAGAAGGTGAAGAAGGCCTCATGGTGGAAGAAGCTCCTCCTTTGTCAGAATATTGGCATTCGACATGGACAGTATGATGCCTACAAGGCTAACAGGAATGTCATGAAGGAACTCAAGCGGATCAACCAGCCCATGGATGTTGATCCTTCTCAGTAGTAGGCATCAGATGGCACTCTCTCCTATGGTCAGTGGAGTCAGGGTCGTGTGGACTGGTCCATGTTTGAGAATGTGTCCTCTTCTTCTCGCCCTCACGGCCAGCGCTCGACTCAGGATGACGATGATGATGAGGATAGTGACGAGTATGAGGAGAATGATGAGGATGAGGATGCCGATCAGGACTACAGTGGCTAGTGTCTTGGGGCATGTTCGTAGTGCTCTTTTCCCTTTTTGGCGTCTCGATGCCAAAGGGGGAGAAGTTGCCCCATATTAGGTTGCTATCGGGATTTGCATGGGTCCACGGGGCTTCACTTTCCCTCGATTTGCCTCTTTGAAGATCCGTGTCTTTTATCCTAGCTGTTTGAAATTGGTTTGAGAACTTTATGTGTGATGTGTTATGACTTGTGTACCCGATTATGTCTAAGACTTCGCTTTATCTAGCTTATCTACCTAGTCTTTATCATATATTGTCATAACTTGCTTAACAATCTAGCGAGGAAATGATCCTAGGATGTGTGATCTTGCATTCAAAAGCAAAGCCAAAATTGGTCACACATCTAGGGGGATCCTTGCTATGTTGTAACATTGTTTTTTAAGTAAACTTGTTATCTATCCCATATGCAAATCTTTGGGTTGTCATCAAACACCAAAAAGGGGGAGATTGAAAGGGAATTTTATGCCTTTCACATTATTTTGATGTTTGTTGACAACACTTGGATTAGTTTAATACTTTGCTAGATGTTTCAGGAATTATCAGATTTATTGTGGACAACATATGTACATTTGGTGGGATGACTTAACAGTAACAAAAAAAGGAAAAAGATCTGTATCTGGCCGGACTGTCCGGATGGAGTGCGCCGGACTGTTCGGCCCATCCAAAGTTTCCGCCCCAAAGAGGCCGGAGTGTCCGGCCGTGGAATTTCGCCAGTTTTTATCACCAGGTGTGGACGTTCTGTGTGGCACTTCGGACACTACCCGGACACTGGCCGGACACTTGCCAGAAACTTGGCCAGGCCGGAGTGTTCGGTTGGTGTGGAGCGAAATGTCCGGTCTGGCCGGACTGTCCGGTTCACACAGGCCGGACTGTCCGGCTTAAGTGGCTCCAACGACTCTAAATTTTAGCGCCCTATAAAAGGACCCCTTCTTCTACCTTGGAACCTGCTCGTCCAGTTCAAGAATAGCAGCACATTTTGAGCCACCAAATCTACAAGATCTCTTCGTTCATCCATCCAAAGTCGTTGATCTTTGGAGAATCGAAGGAGGAGGCCTTGATCTACAACTTCACCAAAAGAGATCTTCATTTCCCCCTCATTCACTTGAGCGCCCCTTGCTCTAGTGTTTCTTTGGAAACCCTAGATTTGATTTGGTTCTTACAAGCTTGTCTTTGATTGTTTGACAACTTGCTTGTATTTGGGAGCCTCCAATTAGGTTGTGGATGTGTGCCCCAAACTCGTTGTAAAGGTGCCGTCTTCCACCTTGAAGGTTGCCGATATAGTGGAAGGTGAATCGATCCCCTTGGGGTTCATCGGAGAACAAGGGAGGCCTCTCGTGGCGTTGGTGGTTTGAAACCACCCCCTCTCCAAACGTAGACGTACTTCCCCTTAAAAGGAAGGAACTACGGGAAACAAATCCTTGTGTCTCCGCGTCCACCACTTTGGTTACTTCTATCCTTTACTGCACTTTACTTACTTCTTCTTGCTTAGTGTTGTGCTAGTTGTTGCTTGTTTGTCATATAGGTAAATTCACCTTAGTTACATAATCTAGAGAATTTACCTTTCTTGTCAAACCCTAAATTGAAAAAGAAAAAAATTGAAGTAGCACCTATTCACACCTTCCCTCTAGGTTCCCATACGATCCTTTCAACATGTTAACTCAAATATTATGAACTATTTTACTACCAAAATCGGGCTTTCTATGTTCTTCAGTACTCTAGGATAACATGCTTAGTGTGTTCTTCACAACGATAGGGCAAATTGTTGGATAGGTCTCCTGATGTGTATGCTTTGACTGCTCAATCTTTGCAGGCTGAGTGTGCAGTCATGATTCAATCTTTGTATATGCACCCAATTCCAATGAAGTGGGAGCCTTCTCTATCCATGTTCGTCCTAAACATGATTTGTGAGTTTGTCAGAGAAAGGATTATGTGTGACAATGGATTCAAAGAAATTTACCTGCAGCGTGTTGTTGGAGATATGCCCTAGAGGCAATAATAAATGTAGTTATTATTATATCTTTGTGTTTATGATAAATGTTTACATTCATGCTATAATAGTATTAACAAGGAAACATTAATACTTGTGTGATTTGTAAACTTAAATTGAAGTCCCTAGTGTAGCCTCTATACATCACTAGCTTGTTGGTTAATAAATGATTGTGGTTTCCCTATCATGAAGATTGAGATGTTATTAACAACAATATCATGTCATTAGGAGAATGATATGGTGGATATACTCCTATAGATAAGCGTAGCATAAAGATCAAGTCATTTTAATAGTTCAATTGCTATATGCTTTCTGATAAATAGTAACCTAATTCCTTCGACCATGAGATCATGCATATCACCTTTACCGGATGGATGCTTTGATGACATCAAACACCACACCGTAACTGGGGGCTATAAAGGTGGCATTGAGTGTTCGGAAAGTATTGGTTGAGACACATGGATCAAGAGTGGGATTTGTCCATCCATATGACAGATAGATATACTCTGGGCCCTCTCGGTGAAATGTCATCCAATTAGCTTGCAAGCATGTGACTGGCTCACAAGGGATCACATATCACGGGAACGAGAAAAGAGTACTTATCGATACGGTTGAACTAGGTATGCAGAGATACCGACGATCATAACCTCGGATAAGTAAACTATCGTGAGACAAAGGGAAATTGGTATCGTATGTAAGTGGTTCATTCGATCGCAAAGTAATCGTAGAAATATGTGGGAGCCATATGAATTTCCAGATTCCTCTATTGGTTATTGATCGGAGAAGTGTCTCGATCATGTCCGCATAATTCACGAACCGTAGGGAGACACACTTAAGGATTCAACGTTGTTTGAGTAGTTATGGAATGATGAGAAAGAGACCGAATGTTGTTCGGAGTCTCGGATGGGATCCGGGATATCACGAGGAGATCTGGTCCGGAGAATAAGATTCATATCAGGAAAGTCCCGTTTCAGAGTTGGGGAATGGTTCCGGTGTTTTCATCGGGAATGTTCTAGAAGGTTCCGGAATGTCCGGCACTCCAGAGGGGAAGGGTACATGAATGTGTTATATCAAGTTGGTATGATTGCATTATGTACTCGGTGTCATCACTGAACAAAATAGAGGGTTTATTCAAATCCTAGTTTGAAAAATCAAAGCCAAGTTTGAAAGTCAAACGGCTATTTTGGGAAGTGGAAGGGAGGTGGAATCCGAGTTGGGGAGGAGTCCCTCTTCCTCCACCGCCGGCCCACCTTGGGTCCGAGTTGGGGAGGGACTCCCCTCCCCTGGCGCGCCTCCCTCCACCCATAAAAGGAGGGGCAGGGCTCCCCTCCTAGACACACAAGTTCCCACCTCCAAACCCTAGCAGCTGCTGCCCACCATAGCCGCCGCCGCCCCCTAGGGTTTCTCCCCTAGCCGCCGACTTGGGCACCTCCAAGCCCTAGCCGCCGGCCCTAGCACCTCTTCCTCGGCGTGTCTAAACCCTAGATCGTCGAGGGCTCTCTCATAGTCCACCATACTCGCTCCGGCTTAAGGCGAAGCCCTGCGAGATCTCTCCTCTACTTCCGGTACCACGCCGTTGTGCTGCCGGAATCGCGAGGAGAGTGCTACAGCCTCCGCTGCCTGCTGTAACAAGGGAGAGGAAGGTCTTTGTCGAGTACCGAATGTGTGACCGATCTGGGAGCGCCACTTAAACGCAGCCTTGGAAGGATCGCTCACGCGATCTTGAGATCGGGAAGAGTACGACTACATCACCCACGAGAATCCGCTCTCGTTAAACACTTTGGAATCTTCGAGGGTGAGTTATTCCATCGACTTGTTGCTACAATCTAGTAGATAGATCTTGGCTTGTTTGTTTGTATGCGATAGAATTTTTTTTGTTTTCCATGCTACAAAACCCTACAGTGGTATCAGAGTCGTGTTTATATGTAGATCTGTTGCACGAGTAGAACACAATGGTCATTGTGGGCGTTGATGCTTTTATTGTCGATTGCTTGTTGTGTAATTTTCATCTTTCGGGATGTTGGGATGAAGCGGCCCGGGCTAACCTTACATGACATCGTTCATGAGACTTGCTCCACGCTTGACATGCAACTTGTATTGCATAAGTGGCTTTGCGGGTGCCTGTTTCTCCTAGCATAGTTAAGATCCAATTTACAATGGGTGATTAACAATACTAGTATCAATGTTGTGGTTCATGTTCGTAAGTTAGAACGACACTTATGGAAAGCCCCAAACCACGTAAAACATGCAAAGAAAGTAGAAGCGTCTAACTTTGTTTTGCAGGGGTGTGCAGTGATGTGATATGGCCATGATTGTGATTATATTTGATGTATGCAATGATCCTTATTGTAAGTAGGCAACCGACAGGAGCCATATGGTTGTCTTTAATTTATGTTAAGACCCGCGTGTCTATTCAAAGTAGTTGTAATAGTTGAAGCCGGTGGACGACAACCATGGAGAAGCGTCATTGACCTTGATGCAATGCCGGTGATGATGGAGATCATGTTCGTGCTTGAAGATGGAGATCGGAAGCACAAAGAAGAAAGGCCATATCATATCACATATTATGAATTGCATGTGATGTTAATCCTTTATGCATCTTGTATTGCTTAGTAGACGACGGTAGCATTATAAGATGATCCCTCATGCACATGAATTTCAAATCATAAAGTGTTCGCCCTTAGTTAGCACCGTTGCTAAAGCTTGTTGTTTCGAAGCACCACGTGATGATCGGGTGTGTTAGATTCCGCAAGTGTATACAACGTGAGCAAGCCAGATTTGCTCATGCAGAAACTAAGGTTTGATCTTGACGAGCGTAGCATGTACAGACATGGTCTCGGAACACGGATCACCGAAAGGTAAAGCATGAATCATATAGTAGATATGATGAACATGTCAATTGTTCGCCATTGAAACTATATCAACTCTCGTGATGATCGGTGTTGATGTGGTGGATTTGGTTCGTGTGATCACTGAAACAATGTGAGGGATGTTGTTTTGAGTGGGAGTTCACCTAGATTAATTTTATTATTAATCTGAACTCAATTTGTCATAAACTTAGTCTAAACTATTACAAATATGTTGTAGATCAATGGCAGCCCCTACCATCAATTTTAATGTGTTCCTAGAGAAAGAAAAGTTGAAAAACAATGGAAGCAACTTCGCGGATTGGTTCCGCAATTTGAGGATTGTCCTCACACCGGTAATTTGACCTATGTGCTGGATGCACATTGGGTGACCCAATTGCAGCTACGCTACCGATGAAGTAAAGAATGTTTACCTCACTGAAGACTCAAGACTCCACAGTTCAGTGTGCTATCTTGTATGGTTTAGAATCGGAGCTCGTAAAAGGTTTGAGAATTCAGACACATGATATTGTCGGTGATCTCAAATTGATTTTTGAGACTCATGCAATTGAGAGCTATGAGGCTTCAAAAGTTCTTTAACTGCAAGATGGAAGAGGGCAGCTCACAAGGAGCATGTGCTTAAGATGTCCAGGCACGCAAACAAACTTCAAAGCTTGGGTATAGTGATTCCTAATGCTTTGGGGATTTACTGTCCTCCAATCACTACCAACAAGTTACAAGAACTTTGTGATGAACTACAACATGCGTAACATGAACAAGACGCTGCTGTAACTCTTTTGCCATGTTGAAATCTGCAGAAGTGGAGATCAAGAAAGAGCACCAAGTGTTGTTGGTCAATAAGACCACCAAATTCAAGAAAGGCAAGTCTAAGCAAAAGGGACACTTCAAGAAGGGTGGTAAGAAAGTTACCACGCCGATGAAGAAGACCAAGGCTGGACCTAAGCCTGATACTGAGTGCTTTTACTGCAAGGGAGAAGGTCACTGGAAGCGGAATTGCCCAAAGTACTTGGCGGATTTGAAGAACGGCAACATCAAGAAGAAAGGTATATCTGATATACATGTTATTGATGTGTATCTCACTAGTACTCGTAGTAGTGCCTGGGTATTTGATACTGGTTCAGTTGCTCATATTTGTAACTCAAACAAAATGCAGAATAAACGGAAGCTAGCGAAGAACGAGGTGACGATGCGCGTTGGAAACGGATCAAGGTTGATGTGATCGCGGTTGGCACGCTACCCCTTCATCTACCATCGGGATTAGTTTTATACTTAAATAATTGTTATTTGGTGCCTACGTTAAGCATGAACATTATATCAGGATCTTGTTTATTAAGTAGACGTTACTTGTTTAAATACGAGAATAATGTTTGTTCGATTTATATGAGTAATATGTTTTATGCACATGCACCTTTGATAGATGGTCTATTCTTGTTGAATCTCGATAGTGGAAATACATATATTAATAATATTGAGGCTAAACGTTTGAAATTGAGCGATAACTCGACCTATATGTGGTAATCGCTGCCTTGGTCACATTGGAGTGAAGCGTATGAAGAAACTCCATTCCGATGGACTTCTTGAATTACTTGATTTCGAATCACTTGATAGATGCGAAGCATGTCTAATGGGAAAAATGACTAAGACTCCATTTTCTGGTATGATGGAGCGAGCTACGGACTTATTGGAAATCATACATACCGATGTGTGTGGTCCAATGAGTGTAGCATCGCGCGGTGGTTATCGTTATGTTCTTACCTTCACGGATGACTTGAGTAGATATGGGTATATCTATTTCATGAAACATAAGTCCGAAACTTTCGAGAAGTTTAAGGAATTTCAAAGTGAGGTAGAGAATCAACGTAACAAGAAGATTAAATTTCTACGTTCTGATCGTGGAGGTGAATATCTAAGTTACGAGTTTGGCGAGCATTTGAAGAAATGCGAATACTTTCTAATTGACACCGACGGAACACCACAACAGTAATGGTGTGTCCGAACGTCAGAATCGAACTCTCTTAGATATGGTTCGCTCTATGATGTCACTTACAGATTTACCGCTATCATTTTGGGATTATGCATTAGAAACAGCATTCACTTTAAATAGGGCACCATCTAAACTGGAAACGACACCGTATGAATTATGGTTTGGGAAGAAACCTAAATTGTCGCTCCTTAAAGTTTGGGGTGCGGCCTATGTAAAGAAGTTACAAATGGACAAGCTAGAACCCAAAGCGGAAAAATGCGTCTTCATAGGATACCCAAGGAAACTATTGGGTATACCTTCTATCATAGATCCAAGGAAAATCTTCGCTGTTAAGAATGGATCCTTTCTAGAGAAGGAATTTCTCTCGAAGAAGTGACTGGAAGGAAAGTAGAACTCGACGAGGTTGTCGAACCTTCTCTCGAACTTGCGAGTAGCGCAGACCGAAGTAGTTCCTGGACGCCTGCACCAAGAAGAGGAAGCTAATGATGATGATCATGAAACTTCGGTTGTAGTTGCTACAGAGCCTCGCAGGTCAACGACAACTCGTACCACTCCTGATTGGTATGATCCCGTTATGAATGTCATGTTGGTGGATAACACCGATGACCCTGAGACATATGAGGAAGCGATGATGAGCCCAGATTCCAATAAATGGCAAGAAGCCATGAAATCCGAGATTGGATCCATGTACGAAAACCAAGTATGGACTTTGGTGGACTTACCGGATGGCCGGAAGGCCGTCGAGAACAAATGGATTTTCAAGAAGAAAACAGATGCTGATGGTAATGTTACTGTCTATAAAGCTCGACTTGTCGCAAAAGGGTTTCGACAAATTCAAGGAGTTGACTACGATGAGACTTTCTCACTTGTAGCGAAGCTAAAGTCTGTAAGGATTATGTTAGCAATCGCTGCATATTATGATTATGAGATATGGCAGATGGATGTCAAAACAGCATTCCTCAATGGAGACATTGATGAAGAGTTGTATATGATGCAACCCAAAGGTTTTGTCGATCCTAAAGATGCTAACAAGGTATGCAAACTTCAACGGTCCATCTATGGATTGAAGCAAGCATCCCGAAGTTGGAATCAACGTTTTGATAAGGTAATCAAAAGTTTTGGTTTTATACAAACTTATGGAGAAGCTTGTATTTACAAGAAAGTGAGTGGGAGCTCTGTAGCATTCTTAATACTGTATGTAGATGACATATTGTTGATTGGGAATGATGTAGACCTTCTTAATAGTGTCAAGGAATATTTGAATAATAGTTTTTCAATGAAGGATCTTGGCGAAGCAGCTTACATATTAAGCATAAAGATTTATAGAGATAGATCAAGACGCCTAATATCATTGTCACAAAGTACATATCTTAACAAAGTTCTAAAGAGGTTTGGAATGGAAGATAGCAAGAAAGGGTTCTTTCCCATGTTGCCCAATACGACCTTGAGTAAAACTCAAAGTCCGACAACGGCAGAAGATACAGAAAGGATGAGTAAGATCCCTATGCCTCATCCATAGGATCTCTAATGTATGCCATGCTATGTACTAGACCCGACATTGCATATGCTGTTAGTTTAACTAGCAGATATCAAAGTGATCCAAGAGTGGATCATTGGACAGCGGTCAAAAACATCCTTAAGTACTAGAGAAGAACTAAGGATATGGTTCTTTCTTATGGAGGTGATGAACAGCTCGTTGTTAATGGTTACACCGATGCCAGTTGGAACACCAATCCGGATGATTCTAAATCACAATCCGGATACGTATTTATTTTGAATGGTGCAGCAGTTAGCTGGAGGAGTGCAAAGCAAAGCGTTGTGGCGAGATCTTCCACTGAATTGGAATACATGGCTGCTTCGGAGGCTTCACAAGAAGCGATATGGATGAAAGAGTTCATTACAGAGCTGGGTGTGGTTCCTAGTGCGCTGGACCCAATGTCTATCTACTGTGATAACATGGGCGCCATAGCCAATGCGCAAGAACCAAGGTCACACAAGAAGCTGAAGCATATCAAGCTACGTTTTCACGCTATTCGAGAACATGTCCAAGATGGGGACATAAAGATTTGCAAAGTACACACAGATCTGAATGTGGCGGATCCGTTGACTAAACCTCTCCCGAGGGCAAAACATGACCAACACTAAACTGCCATGGGTGTTCGGTATATTACCATGTAATCTAGATTAGATGACTCTAGTGCAAGTGGGAGACTGTTGGAGATATGCCCTAGAGGCAATAATAAATGTAGTTATTATTATATCTTTGTGTTTATGATAAATGTTTACATTCATGCTATAATAGTATTAACAAGGAAACATTAATACTTGTGTGATTTGTAAACTTAAATTGAAGTCCCTAGTGTAGCCTCTATACATCACTAGCTTGTTGGTTAATAAATGATTGTGGTTTCCCTATCATGAACATTGAGATGTTATTAACAACAATATCATGTCATTAGGAGAATGATATGGTGGATATACTCCTATAGATAAGCGTAGCATAAAGATCAAGTCATTTTAATAGTTCAATTGCTATATGCTTTCTGATACATAGTAACCTAATTCCTTCGACCATGAGATCATGCATATCACCTTTACCGGATGGATGCTTTGATGACATCAAACACCACACCGTAACTGGGTGGCTATAAAGGTGGCATTGAGTGTTCGGAAAGTATTGGTTGAGACACATGGATCAAGAGTGGAATTTGTCCATCCATATGACAGATAGATATACTCTGGGCCCTCTCGGTGAAATGTCATCCAATTAGCTTGCAAGCATGTGACTGGCTCACAAGGGATCACATATCATGAGAACGAGAAAAGAGTACTTATCAGTAACGAGGTTGAACTAGGTATGCAGAGATACCGACGATCATAACCTCGAATAAGTAAACTATCGTGAGACAAAGGGAAATTGGTATCGTATGTAAGTGGTTCATTCGATCGCAAAGTAATCGTAGAAATATGTGGGAGCCATATGAATTTCCAGATTCCTCTATTGGTTATTGATCGGAGAAGTGTCTCGATCATGTCCACATAATTCACGAACCGTAGGGAGACACACTTAAGGATTCGACGTTGTTTGAGTAGTTATGGAATGATAAGAAAGAGACCGAATGTTGTTCAGAGTCTCGGATGGGATCTGGGATATCACGAGGAGATCCGGAATGGTCCGGAGAATAAGATTCATATAAGGAAAGTCCCATTTCGGAGTTGGGGAATGGTTCCGGTGTTTTCATCGGGAATGTTCTAGAAGGTTCCGGAATGTCCGACACTCCGGAGGGGAAGGGTACATGAATGTGTTATATCAAGTTGGTATGATTGCATTATGTACTCGGTGTCATCGCTGAACAAAATAGAGGGTTTATTCAAATCCTAGTTTGAAAAGTCAAACGCCAAGTTTGAAAGTCAAACGGCTATTTTGGGAAGTGGAGAGGAGGTGGAATCCGAGTTGGGGAGGAGTCCCTCTTCCTCCACCGCCGTCCCACCTTGGGTCCGAGTTGGGGAGGGACTCCCCTCCCCTGGCGCGGCTCCCTCCACCCATAAAAGGAGGGGCAGGGCTCCCCTCCTAGACACACAAGTTCCCACCTCCAAACCCTAGCATCTCCTGCCCACCATAGTCGTCGCCGCCCCCTAGGGTTTCTCCCCTAGCCGCCGACTTGGGCACCTCCAAGCCCTAGCCGCCGGCCCTAGCACCTCTTCCTCGGCGTGTCTAAACCCTAGATCTCGAGGGCTCTCTCATAGTCCACCATACTCGCTCCGGCTTAAGGTGAAGCCCTGCGAGATCTCCCCTCTACTTCTGGTACCACGCCAGCCGAATCGCGAGGAGAGTGCTACAACCTCCGCTGCCTTTGGAACAAGGGAGAGGAAGGTCTTCGTCGAAAATCGAACGTGTGACCGATCAAGGGAGCGCTGCCGGAACGCAGCGCCGGAAGGATCGTCTACGCGATCTTGAGATCGGGAAGAGTACGACTACATCACCCATGAGAATCCGCTCTCGTTAAACACTTTGGAATCTTCGAGGGTGAGTTATTCCATCGACTCGTTGCTACAATCTAGTAGATAGATCTTGGCTTGTTTGTTTGTATGCGATAGAATTTTTTTGTTTTCCATGCTACGAAACCCTACACGTGTATGTAACGATGTTCTCGACTTCACTAGAAATACAATCACCCGACTCATGTTTACAACCATATCAGTAAGTGGAAGAATAAGTGGGTGTAGCAGTGCACGCTGAAAGATACAGATGGAGTCTGTTGGTGTCTAGAGACCACACCCTTCGTGATGGACAACGCCAAATGAGGGAACTAGTTCAGGTTTGGAAGCTTAAGAATGTTTTCTTGTTTTGGGACAAATTCCTAAGATGTTTAATTAACATAGTTATTTTCATCTTAGAAATACCTGATGAATATTCTCACCAACCTCGTGGTGAACTATGCTCAGATAGAGCTCAGTAATGCAAGTTGTGGACCACCTTGCCCATAACTTGACCTAGGGTAATGACAAAACCTAAGAGAAAGACCTGGATGAGGAACTGCCTTCGCAAGCACTACTTTTAGTCCTACTACTTATCAACACTACTATTCTATGATGGTACCGATGAACTGCTGAAGAACTTGTATTTTTTGGGAGGTGATGTAAAATTCCCTCCATTAGCTAGGGCTTCATGAAAACTGTTGTTGAAGGTGGTATATAGTAACCCCTCAAGTGATGAACTAGTTGTCATGAACTGCTTGTGATAACCTTTTTTTGTTTTGTGATGAAGTGATGATCAACTGTATGGTATTGGTTAGACCCACCACTCCAATATAAGAGGATACCACAATATTTCTGTTCCGGGTAACCAAACAATGCGCGCGTGTACTTAGTGGGTTGCTGCAGGCAACCAAACATAGGTCATGAGGATATATCTTCATGCAAAAAACTTTATGCAGGCTAACAAAACGGCTATAGAACATGGTTTCAAAGGTTTTTTTTGGTCGGCTCTGTTTTTGGATGTTCATGTTGTCCTCGGCATAGCCAGGCCGGGTAGAAAATGGGTTGCAGTCTACTGAGTCATGCAAGCATGGCTATATCTGAGAAAATTGTACTTAACAAACACCAATGTGTGTAAGAATCAAAATAATTTATGCAGCTGACCTTAACTTTCATTGCAGCTAGCCCAAATAGATGTCTAGAGTCCTTGTCAATTTATCTGACATGTTGGATACCACAATTATATGACATGTTTGAAATGTTATACCATACTTATATAATAAATAGCAAGATGTCACTCGTAAATGCAAAGGAATCGTCTTTGGTGTGTCAAAAAAGACCATGAAATAAGTGTATTGTTTACATGTTTTTGTGTCAAGGAAATAAAATAAATCAAAGACAACCAAAAAAAGTTATTCAAAATTTAGTGTCATGTCAGCAACACGTATTTTACCATGTCACATCCTACCAGAGACATGAACTCAAACTATCTAATGTATGTGTTGTGCTAAGACCGCTATTTTAGACATCCCCAGTCCTGTCATCCACACCCTCATTTTTTAACATGGTACTCAGAAAAAATCTTTACATGTTCCTTTCCATCACCGCCTCCATCCCTCGACGAAAGTTCGCCCAGCGACCAAGCCTTGTCGACTCGATCATGTTGTATCCGCTGGCCTACGGAGTCGTGCTCATGTAAACCTTGCGAATCCGTCGCCGCCGTGCCGTTTGAGCCTACAGAATCGTGTCGAACGGCTAAAGTTTTGTTGTTGCCGGGGTGCCACCCCCGATTTACTGTTTTTATTCAATATGATTACGCAGAAGTAAGAAAAACAAAGGGGACACAGAGATTAAAAACTTATTCATTTAGACCGGTATCATCTTACTTTTCATCAGCCTCACAATTTGCTATTTCAAATTAATCTCATGCTGCTCAAGAATCCAAATTAATGCAAATAAATGATGATAGGATGAATCATAATATGTTATGCTATATTGAGCGATCACAAGCATTGAAGATGACAAGATTTCAGAGTGTCTCCAAAGTACGAGGCCACAAGAAACAAATGCCAAGTTTAGCTAAGGGTAAGTATATTTTCTTACGGAT
This sequence comes from Avena insularis, assembly GCA_023614405.1. Taxonomy (NCBI): domain Eukaryota; kingdom Viridiplantae; phylum Streptophyta; class Magnoliopsida; order Poales; family Poaceae; genus Avena; species Avena insularis. The sequence goes on from CM042685.1 coordinate 305,810,843, forward strand.
ACAACTTATGTACTCCTTATGCTTCATAATGCTAAATCAACGACACTTTTTATGGATCGAAGGGAGTAGTATGTATTCATTTATACTATTTTATGATTATCTTTTGTTATCTTTATAGGTTTTGCTTATATTCCTATAATAATTGATGAAAACTGATATGTTAGGATCATGCAAAGCTCCACCTCTTTAGTACTAAAATGTGTACTCACGATGCGATTATGCCACCACATCTATTGTGCTTTTTCGTAATGGCTTTTGATTGAACATCAAACTTTTTTCACGTCAAAACATCATTTATGCATTTTATCATGTTGTTGGCTAATATAATGTCTTATTTCAAAGGGATTAGAAGATAGTATTTTTCCATATCTTCTAGGCATTAGAAATCAGGCCCGCTCTTTTCGAAAATTGTCTTTGACTTTCGAGCACGAGTGCTCCTTTCATTTAAAAAACATAAAAACCATATTTTACATGTTTCAAAAATATCAGAAAATAGTTCTAGACATAATCAATGTTGTCCCACAAACATGCAAAATCGCGATGTGAAATTCTTTATATTTTGGCCTACATAAAAATGACAGATCTGAAAAACTTTAGGAATTTGAAAACACAACCGCAGAGGTCTACACTTTTATCATTTTTATACAGCTCAAAATACAAAGTATTTGAAATTGATATTTTCACGTTTGTGGAATAAATAAGGGTTACAACCATACTTTTTACTATTTTTTAAAACTGAAATAATATGATTTTAAAGTTTTTAAAATTACAAAAGCATCGGAACTCGAGAAGCAAAAAAATCTCGCTATTTTTGTAAAATAATACATTTTATCCATTTATTTAGAATTTTAAAATGCGAATTTTAAAATTTGCAAGAATATCGGTATTGTCGGTGTGACCGAAACCGAGTGGGTCGGTCCGTGTGGCCAAAACCTAGTGGGCCAAACCAGCTGGACCATCGAATCCAGGTCGCTATATGTCGAAGAGGTCATTAGGTGTGGCCCACACCGACCGGTCCAGTCGGTTTATGCCACTCCGACTGACCCATTCGGTTTGGACAAAACGGACAATATGCAAGATTTGCAAATTCTGAATTCAGTTATTATATTCCAAACTCAATAAGAAAAATGTATTATTTAGAAAAAGATTAGCCAAAAATCTCCACTCCAGTTTTTTCAGAAACCCCGCCGCTGCGTCTGCCACGCTAACGGCAGCTCCACGCCTCGCCAATCTCCAAAACGACGCCGCAAACGACGCCGCAAAGGACTCGGCTAAAACAGGCAAATCCTAGATTTGCAAATACTAAATTCACTTATAATATTTCAAAACCAATACGAAAAATGTATTATTTTTTAAAAAAATAACTAAAAATCTCCACTCCAGTTTTTCCCAAACCCCCGACCCCAGCTCCTCGCCTCGCCGTTCTGCAAAACGCCGCCGCAAAGGACTCCGCCCGTGTCTCCCCTCTCCTCTCTCTCTCAGCTAGTCTGCAAGTCGTCGCCCGGTCGGTGCAAAGCGGAGCAGTGTGCCGCTTGCGTCGCACAGAGCTCCGAGTGACGCGAGCTTGTTCATCTCAGTATCTCCTTTTACCCCATCAGTAGTACAGCTGTAGATGCACTCTCACCCTATGAATCCAAAACATACTACTACTCCCTCTGTCCTAAAATACCCTGCATTCTGGGTTTAGTCAAAGTCAAACTTTATAAAGTTTGATAGAGTATATAGAAAAAACTATAAACATTTATAGCATCGAATGCATATATTATAAAAATATATCTTACGACAATTCTAATGGTACTTATGTTGTATTATAGGTGTACATAATTTTTTCAATATGTTTAGTCAAACTTTACAAAGTTTGACCTTGACTAAACACAGAATGCAGGGTATTTTAGGACAGAGGGAGTATATGGAACAATAAATTCAAATGTGCAACAGTAGTAGTACCTTCCTGGCACCGTGGTACATGCATCTGGTTAGCAGTACTATCGACGAAAATTGAATGCCGTTTGTTTAATTCGAACAGTTACTACAGTTTTATTATATTTGAACGTACTACATGACGCATGGTGGACGATTGGGGCAACTCTAATTTCTTCTGGTTCTTATCCGTGGCTCCGTGCTGCCGCTCAGGGACATGGATTTCTCACCATGAGAGTTATTCGTGTACTGATGGCAATTATCCTCTGTGCCCAATCAAGCAGAATTCAGGTCATCCGCGTACGTACAGTCAATCCTGCGATTCAAAATCCAGCATAGCGTACGCATTCATGTTGCTGACAGCTGAAATGTATAGCAGAATATGTAGATATACGATCACGAAGGCATTATTACTTTTTGTGAGTAATGCAGTGGCCAGCAAAGTACTCTGGAAGTGGAGAGCGACTGACGATTGACCATCTCGCGCCCCTGCCCCTGCCCCTGCAACCGCAAGCAGGCGCCATCATTCGCGCGGGAAAAAGCTCCATCCAGAAATGGCGGGAAAGCGAGGGCGCGAGGGCGCGAAGCCGCCGCTGCGTTTGACCGAGGACAGGCTGGCCCTGCGGCCGCAGCAAAGACGAGCCGCAGCGTGATCGACGCAGTACACGACCGCCGTCTGCTCGCCCGTGGCTTTGTCTACCTGGCGCTCGCTCGCTGACATAAAATATCTCCCAAAAACCCATCATCCTGCGCTGTCACTTCACTCCACTCACAGGTGCCGTGCCAGCCAGTCGGGCTCGCCTCCGATTTGTCAAACCCACGGCCCCATGCCCTTGTCTGCGCCCAGGTCTCTCTCTGTAGCGGCAGGCAGTTAAACCAAGCACAGAGGGACAGATTGTCCCACGAGAACGCTGCATGATTATTTAACAACAGCGTCCGTTTGACTCCACTAATCTAATGCGACTCCCCGCTCGGCTAGAGACCAGAGCATCCGCGTGCAGAGGTGCAGTGTAAAAAACCCTAGCTAGGTCACGAGGCGGCAGGCGGCCGGCCGGACGGCAGGTCTGCGGCGGCAAGCGATTCATCGCGAAGGCCGGGTCCGTGCGTGGAGCGAAGCCCAGAAGCAGAAGCTGCCCGTGCCGCGCGCAGCGGGAGCGTGCAGGCCGGCCTGGAGACAAACGCCAAAACCCTCCACCCCGCTCGAATATTTTTCAAACCTTTGATGGCCCTTGCGGAGTGCCGTGGTCTTTGTTTGCGGTTCCTTTCCCACCTTTCGCTCCCGTTCTTCGTGGCGACGCAGACCCAGAGAGACAAGACACGGTGGGAGAGGGCGAGAGAGATGTGTGCAAATGTTCATCCTTTATGAAACCCTGCCCGCCTAAACTGCTCCTCGGCCTGCCGAACAACTCGGGGCCCTACTCCGAACAACGACGCTAGCGCTAGCTTAGCTAGCTTGCTTGCTTGGGCAGTAGTAGCTGCTTTTTCGAAAAGATACCATGTCCCCGCTCTCATTTCGTCTCGCTCGCACGGCAAAGGGTAAAGAGCATCCAATGCGTGACGAGTCTTCCCCGCAAAGGGAGAGAACTATATATAGCGCTCATATCATTTTCGTCCTGATGACGATGGTATGATCACCGATCACAATATTAGACCATGTATGATCGTGGTAAACTGTACCCAATGCGCGACGAGCTCTACCTGCAAAGAAATGGCCCCCATCTCAATCCATCCCGATGATGATATAATTATACCAATCACAAAATCCGTCCCCGTCTAACCGTAGTACTAAACAGAAGTCTCGCCACCACTCGCAGGCTCAGTCTGTAAGCGGGGACGAGCAGCCCACTAAACAGAAGTCTCGCCACCACTCGCAGGCTCAGTCTGTAAGCGGGGACGAGCAGCCCACGGCGCCGCTATCCCAACCGTTTTTAATTGTGTTTATGGACGTCCATGAAAAAATGCAATTATTTCACGGACAGTGGCGGCGCGTCCGCTAGCGCCGTCGACGCAGCACAAATGTACGGCAAGGGAGCGAATCGAGAGGATGTTCTTCAGCAGGCACATGCGCTGACGGTGGCTGACTGAATTTGGACTGTGCTCTGTACTGAAGTGAGGAAGCGTGGTTTGGTTTCTCGGCTGTTTACGGCAGTTCTCGGCCAACAATAAATCAAGCAGCTGGCACCATGGCTGCCGGAGTTCTCACCTAGTTGTTCTTGCTGCCGCCGTAGATGGCTCCGCCGTTCAGGCAGAGAACTGCGGGTGAACGACGGCGGCGAACTCGGGATGGAGTCGAGCTCGGCATATCTGAACGGCGCTGAGTTTTCTGCCCAAGTCTGGCTACAATTACAGAAAAACTCCATGGCGCTTCTCTTCCTTAGACGAGGTCGTGCTCATAAAACTATGAAATTAAATGGAGAAGGAGTGGATTTGAGCTTAGGAATAGCATATTAGCTAGGATTGCAACCGAATTAGAAGGTCAATTTGAAATTTTGGGTAAAAAATCGAGACTAAATCAGAGGATTTGGAAAGAAGGTATGCAGTACTGAAAGAGTCATCGGCTGCTTGAGAAACTAAAATAGGACGACGGGGAAAGAAAGCGTGGGTCCCGCAGGAACTCAAGAAATCGCAGAAAAAGAGCTGAGAAGAACGACTCTTGGTGAGCTGCTGCCAGATTGCAACTCGAGCAACAGTTTGGCGGGCGGCTGACGGACGCCGTGGAATTTCGGTGGGTTTACGTCTGCAGAATGTTAGTCCCATTTAATTAAAAGAGCAGAAGCCGCAAGTTGATGGACAGCCGTGGACATGTCCACTTACAGGCTGACTCGCAGCCAACATGGCTTGTAGGGACGGAGATAAGGGGGACGAGAGGGGCTTAGCCATCTCCATGGTTGCAATTTTTAAAAGAATATAGTCAATAGAGCAACTAAGTGATTCCCTTTAATTTAGAGGACGGACTTAAATTTTATGTTCTCTAAGCGGTGGCCACCAGATTCGATCCCCAGTAATTTAGAGGACTAAAAATTTTTAGCATCATTTTCGAAAGATCTCAAACATACGAAGTTCAAACATGCATAAATAATATCCAAAAAACATCACATCGATCAAGTTTGATCCAAAAGAACACCATATCATGTTTATGTTGTTGAGGCCACCACCATCTTGGCCACCACCAGCTTAGCCACCGCCATCTTGGCCATCTCGGCCACTGCCACCGCCGAGGCCACCACCACCGCCACTCTCTCGGACCAAGATCTTCTCACAGAAGATCTCCCAATACACCCTCGCCTTTTCATCCAAGGTGATTGGATTCATGAACATGATGGTGAAGGGTTTCGCAGCATAGTAAATCAAAAAAATTCTACGGATGCGAACGGGGAAGCCAAGATCTAATCTAGGAGATGCAAACAACGAGGGGGAATAGATGAGATCTTCATACCCTTGAAGAAATCGCACAGCGGAACGTTCAACGGAACGTGGTTGATGTAGTCGTACTAGCCTTCTCCTCCTCGCGATCCGATCCGATCCAACGCCGCAAGTGGCGACGCCTCCGAAAGATGCACATGTATGGCACCTCGACGTCTCCTCCTTTCTCGGTCCAGCAAGTGGGGTGGAGAGATAGATTGGATCTACAACACGACGGCGTGGTGCAAAGGTGGAGAGTTTCTGGCAGGCTTACCACGCCAGATGGGAGAGAGAGAGAGAGAGAGGAGGGCAGCAGGTAGGCGGCTAGGGTTTGAGGAGGTGTGGGGGGAGGGTGCGCCCCTTCCCTCTTTATCTAGAGGGATGGCCGGCTGCCCTTGCCCCTATTCCAAGCTCTAGGGTCGGCGGCCACATGGGTGGAGTGGGGGGCAAGTTCCCCCCCTTCTAGAAGCTCTCCCTAGGGTTTCCCCTAGGGCTTGGCCGGCTGGGCCTATGGGGCCTTGTGCCCCTGGCCCAATGCGGCCAGGGCACTCCCGAGGCCCACGCCTCCCGACAAGTGGGGCCACGTTGGTCCCACTCAAAGCTTCTAGAACCTTCCGCATAATACCGAATAATCCAAACAATTCCAAATCCAAAACTGCTTTCCTTATATGAATCTTATTCTCCTGACCATTCGAACCTCGTGATGTCCTGGATCTCATCCGAGACTCCGAACAAAAACTCATAAACCAATTATCCATTCTATCCTAGCGTCGAGACACGTTAAGTGTGTGACCCTACGGGTTCGAGAATATGCAGACATGATATTCTATCAATAATCAACAGCGGGGTCTAGAAACCCATATTGACTCCCACATATTCATCGATGATCATATCGGATGAACCACGATGCTAGGATTCAATTAATCCCATATATATATTCCCTTCGTCACGCGATATTTTACTTGCCCGAGATTCGATCGTTGGCATCGGCATACCTAGTTCAATCTCGTTCACAACAAGTACTTTACTCGTTCCGTAATCCGATATCACTTTGTGATTAACTCCTTAACCGCGTGCTTGCAAGCAGCGTTGATATCGATTACCGAGTGGGCCCGAAGTATATCTCTCTGACTTGGGACGGACAAATCCCATCTCGATACATACAACCCAACAAGTACTTTCCGATCACCTGAGAGACACCTTTATGGTCACCCTCTCATAGGATGACGTTTGATGACCTCAAAGCTTTCTTTCGATACCAGGGAGTTGCATTAGCTCATGGTCTAAGGAATACAATATTTGACATAAGAAAAGCTTCGCAAAGATGAACACGATGACACGATCTAATTGCTCTGCTTAATTTGGGCATGTCCATCATATTATTCTCCCAATGACATGATCTCATTATTAATTGACAACTCATGTCTATGGTTAGGAAACCTTAACCATCATTAATCAATGATGAAAGGATACGGATGTCGCCTAGAGGGGGGTGAATAGGCGATTAAATTTTTTCCTAGAGAGGCTCCACAAATGCGGAATAAAACTAGTGTTTACTTTGTAAAGCACAACCTAGAAACAACTAAGGTTTACCTATGTGTACCAACAACTTATGCTAAGCAATACAAACAACAAAGTGATAGCAAGATATATATTACTTCAAGCACGAAGGCTATCACAATGTAAAGTGCATAAGTAAAAAGCTCGGGTATAGAGATAACCGAGGCACGCGGGGACACCGATATTTTACCGAGTTCCTCCCAACATGGAGTACGTCTCGTTTGGAGAGGGGGTGGTATCAAACCACCAACGCCACAAAAGGCCTCCCTTATTCTCCGGTGAATCTCACCCCAATGGGATCGATCCACGCTTCCACTATCGGTGCACTTGTCGGTGGCAACCGGAACCTCTCACAAGGTTGGGGCACAACTCCACAACTTAATTGGAGGCTCCCAACAAACGCCACAAAAGGCCACAATGCCACCAAGGCCATAAACCGTCTAGGGTTCCAAGAACCCAAGAGGGACAAGCTCCAATGAGTAACTCAAACCAAATTCTCTGAGAAGAACTTAAACCGATGCACCAAATGCAAATGGCAAGAACACCACAAATATGCCCAAATCCCTCACTCTTAAGTTCCAACAAAGCTACTAAAGCTATTGGGGGAACAAGAGAGGAGGAATCAAAGAGAGACACAAAATCCCCCAAAATCTAGATCCCCAAAGATACACTCACAAAGAGATGAATCGGTTAGGTCAAAACGTGGGGCTAGATCTCCTCTCTTTTCCACTCAAATATGGGCAAGAATCATCGGAGGGAAAAGATTAGGCAAGCTTCAAGATCTAGAGCAAGTGTGGACAAAGTTTAGCCTAATAGATAATAGAGGAGCTGACTAAACTGAAAAAGAACAAAGCCTTAAATAGGGCCCAGAAAAACTAGCCGTTTGGGCGTTTTTGGGAACGGACCGATAGTACCGGTTTTGAGCGGTACTACCGCATGTGCCGGAAAAAGCAGAGTAGAAGCAGCAGCGCATGCGAGCAAGGAAAAGAAAAAGTATAAAGCAAGAGCGAGACAGGCCTGGTCAGATATGCTAGCCGATGCACAAATGAATGGCAAGAAGAATGTTGTCATACAAGATGCAAGCAGCCAAATTTAGCGAAAGGGCTGGCAGCAACAGCATGCAAGCAGCAGGTCAACGCGACAATGGCAGGCAGCAGCAGCGAGGAGAGCGCGGCAAAGACGCTGCTGCGTGTGACCAATGCCAGGCCCAAATTGGTTGCGGCAAGGGAGCGAGGCGGGTGGGCAGAGCGAGCGCGAGGCGCATGCGGACGAGCCAAGCGGGGGGTTAGCCGCGCGCACGACGAGCCGGGTCAACGCGCGCGCTGCATGTTGATGCGCGAGGCTCAAGATCTGGATCTAGGGAAAAATATCCGGCATTTTTTCCTAGGCCGCCGTAGTATCGGCCCACCGGCGATTACTGGCCGGTCCGTAGGACGGAAGTTGGTGCCGTCCAAACTGAAAATGGGCGTCTCAGGTTTCGACTGCATCTTGGGCTGCGGTAGTACCGGTCGGCCCAGTTTTTCTTTTTCAATTTAAAACGGCAAATATTCAAACGGACATAACTTTTAAACGGTAGCTCCGATTGACCCGATTTCAATTGCGTTGGATAGAGGACAACAAGGGCTTCTCAATAAAAGGTGGAAATATTGATTATCACTAAGTGAGAAAGTATCAAGTAGAATAATGTGATATACCTCACTTGGTGAGAAACCGAAAAGCCGCATAAACCAAAATCGCAACAAGATATATATGTGAGATCCGATTTTGATGAACAAGAGCTTGTTATGGAGATTACCACAAGCTCTATATCCTCACATGGATAAGACCAAATAACAACCAAATACGATGATGCAAGTATGCAAAGGTTTGATCTCTCTCCAAATGATGAGACCGAATTACTCATACGAGAGCCCCTCTTGATAGTACGGTTATCTATCCTAAACCCGATCTCCTACACACAACAAGAGACCGGCAAAAGGGAAAACCTATCAAGATTGTACCTTTGCCTTGAGAATTCCACTTGAGCTCGATGTAGACAATCTTGCTCTTCTCAAGATGGAACGCCTTTCTTCATTCCTCATCATCGACCTCGCATATTGAGCTTGCACGATAAATCTTCTTTGCATTTCATCGATCTTGAAGCCAACACATGCTCCAAGCGATGCCAATGGACAAATCCTACAAGTATAACTTAATACACACATTAGTCCATAAAGATTGTCATTAATTACCAAAACCATACATGGGGGCCCAACATGTTCTTTCAAATGAGCTAGTCCATAGAGGGGTACTAGAGACACGGTGTTGTTCATAAACCACACAAGTATTAAAGTTTCCGCTTAATATAATTCTAGCATGGAATATAAACTTTATCATGAACAAGAATTATAATAATAACATCTTTATTATTGTCTCTAGGGCATAATTCTAACAGTCTCCCACTTGCACTAGAGTCAATAATCTAGTTTACATCTGGCAACAATCTAACACCCATGGCACTAAGGTGCTGATCATGTTTTGCTCGTGGAAGAGGTTTAGTCAACAGATCTGCGACATTCAGATCCGTATGTACTTTGCTAATCTTTAGATCTTCATCTGTTATATAATCTCGAATTATATGAAACTTGCGTTTGATGTGCTTGGTCTTTGGATGATATCTTGGTTCCTTAGCCAGTGCTATGGCGCCAGTGTTGTCACACAATATCTCTAGTGGTCCAAGGCACTTGGAACCACACCAAGCTCAGTGATGAAGTTCCTGATCCAAACTCCTTCACTTGACGCTTCTACAGCAGGCATGTATTCCGCTTCTACTATAGATCCTGCGATCACGCTTTGCTTGCAGCTTCTCCAGCTCATAGCTCCTCCATTCAAAATATAAACGTATCCTGTCTGAGATTTAGAATCATCCTTGTCGGTGTTGAAACTAGCATCGACATAACCTTTTACGACGAGATGCTCATCACCTCCATAGACCAAGAACATTTCTTTAGTCCTATTTAAATACTTTAGGATGTTCTTCACGGTTGTCCAGTGTTCCACTCATGGATCACTTTGGTATCTGCTCGTCAAACTAAGAGCATTGGACACATCCTGTCTAGTACACAGCATGACATACATGATATAACCTATGGCCGAGGCATAAGGCACTTTGCTCATAGCTTCTCTATCGTTTACCATAGATGGACACTGAGCCTTGCTCAATATCTTACATGACAACATGGGCACTGAACCTTTCTTTGCCTTATCCATTCTGAACTTTTTCAGAACTTTGTCTAGGTATGTACTTTGGCTTAAAGCTATTAGGCGTCTTTGTCTATCTCTATAGATTTTGATGCCCAATATATAAGTAGCTTCCCCTAGGTCTTTCATTGAAAAACATTTGTTCAAATAACTCTTCACAACGTTAAACATATCAATGTCATTTCCAATAATCAATATGTCATCCACATATAGTACTAAAAATGTCACTGAGCTCCCACTCACTTTCTTGTAGATACAAGCTTCGTAGCAATTTGGAACAAATCCAAAGCTCTTAATCACTTGATCAAAACAAAGGTTCCAACTCCGAGATGCTTGCTTCAGTCCATAAATGGAATGCTGAAGTTTGCACACCTTATCAGCATCCTTAGGATCGACAAAACCTTCGGGTTGCATCATATACAACTCTTCATCAATGTTGCCATTGAGGAACGCAGTCTTGACATCCATCTGCCATATTTCATAATCATGAAACGCAGCAATTGCTAATAAAATCCGAATGGACTGAAACATCGCTACGGGAGAGAAAGTCTCATCATAGTCAACACCTTGAACTTGTCGAAAACCTTTCGCAACAAGCCGTGCTTTATAGACAGTAACATTACCATCCGCGTCCGTTTTCTTCTTGAAAATCCATTTGCACTCAACGGCCTTTCGGTCGCTAGGAGGGTCCACCAAAGTCCATACTTGGTTTTCGCTCATGGATCCCAATTCGGATTTCATGGCCTCTAGCCATTTCTCAGAGTCTGGGCTCATCATTGCTTCCTCATAGTTCGCAGGTTCACTGTTGTTTACTAACAAGACAGTTAAGATAGGGTTGCCGTACCACTCAGGAGGGGCACGTGACCTTGTCGACCTGCGACATTCAGTAGTAGCATCGTCTGAAGCTTCATGATCCTCGTCATTAGCTTCCTCTATTATTGGTGTAGACGGCACTGGAACAATTTCAGGTGCTGCGCTACTCTCCAACTCAAGAGAAGGTTCAATAACCTCGCCTAGCTCTACTTTCCTCCCACTCACTTCTTTCGAGAGAAACTCCTTCTCAAGAAAGGATCCGTTCTTTGCGACAAACACTTTGCCTTCGGATCTGTGATAGAAGGTATACCCAATAGTTTCCTTAGGGTATCCTATGAAGATGCATTTCTTCGCTTTGGGTTCGAGCTTATCCGGCATCAACTTCTTGACGTAAGCCTCGGATCCCCAAACTTTAAGAAACGACAACTTAGGTTTAGCACCAAACCATAGTTCATACGGTGTCGTCTCAACGGATTTAGATGGTGCCCTATTTAAAGTGAATGCAGCGGTTTCTAATGCATAACCCCAAAATGATAACGGCAAATCTGTAAGAGACATCATCGATCGCACCATATCCAATAAAGTTCGATTCCGGCGTTCAGACACACCATTTCGCTGTGGTGTTCTGGGTGGTGTGAGTTGTGAAACGATTTCGCTTGATTTAAGATGCGTGAGAAAATCATAACTCAAATATTCACCTCCACGATCGGATCATAGAAATTTAATTTTTCTGTTACGATGGTTTTCCACTTCGTTCTGAAATTCTTTGAACTTTTCAAACGTTTCAGATTTATGTTTTATTAAATAGATATACCCATATCTACTTAAGTCATCAGTAAAAGTGAGAAAATAGCGATATCCACCGCGCGTCGAAACACTCATCGGTCCGCATACATCGGTATGTATGATTTCCAACAAGTCCGTTGCTCGCTCCATTATATCGGAGAACGGGGTTTTGATCATCTTGCCCATGAGTCACGGCTCGCACGTGTCAAATGATTCAAAATCAAGAGACTCCAAAAGTCCATTAGAATCTTTATGCGTTTTACACCAATATGACCTAGACGGCAGTGCCACAAATAAGTCGTATTATCACTATCTACCTTGCATCTCTTAGCCTCAATGTTATGGATGTGTGTTTCATTGCTTTCGAGATTCAGAAGAAATAAACCATTCATAGACGGTGCATGACCATAAAATATGTTACTCATATAAATAGAACAACCATTATTCTCTGATTTAAATGAATAACCGTCTTGCAATAAACACGATCCAGATATGATGTTCATGCTCAACGCAGGCACATAATAACATTTATTAAGGTTTAAAACTAACCCCGAAGGTAAAACTAAGGAGAGCATGCCGACGGACATCACATCAACTCTTGATCCGTTGCCAACGCGCATCGTCACCTCATCCCTCGCTAGCCGCCGTCTATTCCGTAGCTCCTGTTTCGAGTTACAAATATTAGCAACTGAACCAGTATCAAATACCCAGGCACTACAACAAGCGCTAGTAAGGTAAACATCAATAACATGTATATCAAATATACCTTTAATGGTGCCAGCCTTCTTGTCCGCTAAGTACTTCGGACAGTTGAGCTTCCAGTGACCCTTGTCCTTGCAATAGAAGCACTCAGTGTCCGGCTTAGGTCCAGACTTGAGCTTCTTCTCAGCAGGGGCAACGTGCTTGCCGCTACCTTTCTTGAAGGACTTCTTTGCACCCTTACCTTTCTTAAAGCTGGGGGGCTTGTTAACCATCAACACATGATTATCTTTCTTGATGTCCACCTCCGCAGCTTTCAGCTTAGCTAAGAGCTCAGTGATCGTATCAGTGAAACCAATCTGATTATGAGTAACTACAAAACCTTTGTAGCTAGGAGGAGTGATTATGAACTCATCAATCTTGAGCTCCTCTGGAATCTTGCAGTCCAGTTGCTCAAGGCGTTGAGTGTAGCCCGACATCTTAATGGCGTGCTCACTAACGGAACTCCCTTCCTCCATCTTGCATTTAAAGAATTTCTCAAAGATCTCATATCTCTCAGAACGGGCATGAGTCTGAAACATGGTTTTCAGTTCCTCAAGGATCTCAAAGGGCCCGACAAACTCCTCAAAACGATTTTGAAGGTCCGATTCTATAGCAAACAACATGGTGCTCATAATCACACCATAATCATCTTTGCGCGACTGATAAACAACTTTTTCATCAGCCGACGCATCTACAGCAGGGGCGTCACCTAGCGCTTTCTCAAGGACTTAGTCCTTTTGTTCGCCAGCGAGAATGATTCTCAGATTGCGGAACCAGTTGGTGAAGTTAGACCCATTGTTCTTAAGCTTTTCTTTCTCAGCAAAAACGTTGAAGTTGAAGTTGGACTTAGCCATTTGATCTACAAAATTTGCAAGTACAATTTAGACTATGTTCATGGTAACTAGTTCAACTTAATCAAATTACTAGATGAACTCGCACTAAATTCAACATCCCTCAAGTTGTTTAGTGAACATGATCCAAATTCACCACACCTAATCCGATCTTCACGAGAAGAGATATGGTTTCAATGGTGGACAACGAAGTGTCGATCATATTATTCATATGACTCATGTTTAACCTTTCGGTTCGTGTGTTCTGAGGCCATGTCTGTACATGCTAGGCTCGTCAAGCCAAACCCAAGTATTTCCGCGTGCGCAAAACTGGCTTGCACCCGTTTTATGTGAACGTAGAGTTTATAGCACCCGATCATCACGTGATGCTTGAACACGACGAACTTTCGCAACGGTGCATACATGGGGAGAACACAGTTTTATCTTGATCTTTAAGTGAGGAATCATCTTATAATGCTACCGTCGCGATCTAAGCACAATAAGATACATAAAAGGATAAACATCACATGCACATAATTTTATGTGACATGGTATAGCCAATCTCCGCGCAATGATCTCCATCTTGTGCGTGCCAGCATGATCTCCATCACTCCACCATGATTGCCTCCACCACGAATAGCAACTACAACTATTGCTAACTACTTAGCGATAAAGTAAAGCTATTACATGGCGTATAAGAAGTTGACACACAGGTCATACACAATTATAAAGACAACCATATGACTCCTGCCGGTTGTGTACTCATCGACATGCAAGTCGTAAAACATTACAAAACATGATCATTGCATACAACATACACATCACATCTTGGGCCATACCATATCACAGAAACACTCCCTGCAAAAACAAGTTAGACGCCTCTACTTTGTTGTTGCATGTTTTACGTGGCCTATGGGAGTAACAAGCTAAGAACGATTCTTACCTACGGAAGACACAACGGTGATATTATGGTTGCCAACATCCGGTGTAAATCCCATGACAACTATAGTGAGAGAAACTGGCATCCACCAGCCGCATGTGTGGAACAAGCCACACATCAAGTGTGGAGCCGGTCTCGCGAACGAGGTCGCGTAAAGTTGGCCTGGACCGCTTCAATCTCACTATCCCGCGTCATAAGTACACAACAAGAGGCTTACAACAGAAAACAGCAACGCCCGCAACAAGCATGTTGCGTTCTACTCGTGAAACACATCTACGCATAGATCTAGCCCTGATACCACTAAAGGGTTTTGCAGCATAGTAAATCAAAAAAAATTCTACGGATGCGAACGGGGAAGCCAAGATCTAATCTAGGAGATGCAAACAACGAGGGGGAATAGATGAGATCTTCATACCCTTGAAGAAATCGCACAGCGGAATGTTCAACGAAACGTGGTTGATGTAGTCGTACTAGCCTTCTCCTCGCGATCTGATCCGATCCAATGCCCCAAGTGGCGACGCCTCCGAGAGATGCACATGTACGGCACCTCGACGTATCCTCCTTTCTCGGTCCAGCAAGTGGGGTGGAGAGATAGATTGGATCTACAACACGACGGCGTGGTGCAAAGGTAGAGAGTTTCTGCGGCAGGGCTTCGCCTACACGCAGTCGAGAGAGAGAGAGAGAGAGAGAGAGAGAGAGAGAGAGAGAGAGAGAGAGAGAGAGAGAGAGGAGGGCAGCAGGTAGGCGGCTAGGGTTTGAGGAGGTGTGGGGGGAGGGTGCGCCCCTGCCCTCTTTATATAGAGGGATGGCCGGCTGCCCTTGCCCCTCGTCCAAGCCCTAGGGCCGGCGGCCACATGGGTGGAGTGGGGGGCAAGTTTCCCCTCCCCTTCTAGAAGCTCTCTCTAGGGTTTCCCCTAGGGCTTGGCCGGCTGGGCCTATGGGGCCTTGTGCCCCTGGCCCAATGCGGCCAGGGCACTCCCTCGTAGGCCCACGCCCCCTCCCGACAAGTGGGTCCACGTTGGTCCCACTCCGGAAGCTTCTAGAACCTTCCGGTACAATACCAAACAATCTGAAACAATTCCGAAATCCAAAAACTGCTTTCCCTTATATGAATCTTATTCTCCGGACCATTCCGGAACCTCTCGTGATGTCCTGGATCTCATCCGAGACTCTGAACAAAAACTCATAAACCAATTATCCATTCTATCCTAGCGTCAGGACACGTTAAGTGTGTGACCCTACGAGTTCGAGAATATGCAGACATGATATTCTATCAATAATCAACAGCGGGGTCTGGAATCCCATATTGACTCCCACATATTCATCGATGATCATATCGGATGAACCATGATGCCAGGATTCAATTAATCCCATATATATTCCCTTCATCACGCGATATTTTACTTGCCCGGGATTCGATCGTTGGCATCGGCATACCTAGTTCAATCTCGTTCACAGCAAGTACTTTACTCGTTCCATTATCTGATATCACTTTGTGATTAACTCCTTCACCACGTGCTTGCAAGCGGTGTTGATATCGATTACCGAGTGGGCCCGAAGTATATCTCTCTGACTTGGGAGGGACAAATCCCATCTCGATACATACAACCCAACAAGTACTTTCCGATCACCTGAGAGACACCTTTATGATCACCCTCTCATAGGATGACGTTTGATGACCTCAAAGCTTTCTTCCGATACCAGGGAGTTGCATTATCTCATGGTCTAAGGAATACAATATTTGACATAAGAAAAGCTTCGGAAAGATAAACACGATGACACGATCTAATTGCTCTGCTTAATTTGGGTTTGTCCATCATATCATTCTCCCAATGACATGATCTCGTTATTAATTGACAACTCATGTCTATGGTTAGGAAACCTTAACCATCATTAATCAATGAGCTAGTCCATAGAGGCGTACTAGGGACACGGTGTTGTTCATAAACCACACAAGTATTAAAGTTTCCGCTTAATACAATTCTAGCATGGAATATAAACCTTATCATGAACAAGAATTATAATAATAACATCTTTATTATTGCCTCTAGGGCATAATTCCAACAGTCTCCCACTTGCACTAGAGTCAATAATCTAGTTTACATCTGGCAACAATCTAACACCCATGGCACTAAGGTGCTGATCATGTTTTTCTCGTGGAAGAGGTTTAGTCAACGGATCTGCGACATTTAGATCCGTATGTACTTTGCTAATCTTCAGATCTCCATCTGTTATATAATCTCGAATTATATGAAACTTGCGGTTGATGTGCTTGGTCTTTGGATGATATCTTGGTTCCTTAGCCAGTGCTATGGCGCCAGTGTTGTCACACAATATCTCTAGTGGGTCCAAGGCACTTGGAACCACACCAAGCTCAGTGATGAAGTTCCCGATCCAAACGCCTTCACTTGACGCTTCTGCAGCAGCCATGTAT
Organism: Avena insularis; assembly: GCA_023614405.1. NCBI lineage: Eukaryota > Viridiplantae > Streptophyta > Magnoliopsida > Poales > Poaceae > Avena > Avena insularis. The sequence goes on from CM042685.1 coordinate 305,827,509, forward strand.
TCCGCTTCTACTGTAGATCCTGCGATCACGCTTTGCTTGCAGCTTCTCCAGCTCACAGCTCCTCCATTCAAAATATAAACGTATCCCGTCTGAGATTTAGAATCATCCTTGTCGGTGTCGAAACTAGCATCGACATAACCTTTTACGACGAGCTGCTCATCACCTCCATAGACCAAGAACATTTTTTTAGTCCTATTTAAATACTTTAGGATGTTCTTCACGGCTGTCCAGTGTCCAACTCCTGGATCACTTTGGTATCTGCTCGTCAAACTAAGAGCATTGGACACATTCGGTCTAGTACACAGCATGGCATACATGATAGAACCTATGGTCGAGGCATAAGGCACTCAAGACTTTGCCCCAACGAATCAGTGAGGTTGTCAAGCTCACCGGTTTGCTGTAACAAAGAATTAAATGTATGGTGTGGAAGATGATGGTTTGCAGCAAGTAAACATGTAACAGTGAAGATGTATCAATGGTAAAGATTGGACTGGGGTCCATAGTTCACTAGAGGTGCTCTCCTTAGATAAACAACACGGCATGAAGGGTAACCAAATTACAGCAGGGCAATTGACAGAAACTGAGCATGGCATAACAATGCAATACTAGACAAAAAGATCCTATGATATTCGATTGGGCAATACAACAATATACATAGACCGTCATCTATGACTAGAAGTCCATCTTCAAGTTATCATCCGACCGCCTCCAGTATTAAGTTGCAAGCAACAGACAACTACTTTAACCAAAGTGTGTAAGGTAAACAATCCACTTGTTCCATGAACAAGAGACTGTTGTTTTCATAAAGGGAAGCAGGGAATTCACATTTCAAAAAGAGCTTCCAAAAATTATGGTACTTGTTAGCTTTCAGCCCCCATTGCCCCTATCATAAGCATCTTGAAGTGATTAAGGTTAAAATGAACAAACTATGGAGTATATGCTTGATAAAGTATAAGTTGGCAATCTCAAGTCCCTTGAATATGAGGGCCACACCTCATACTACTTAACTTCAGTCACCTATAAGTTCTTGTCATACTAAGTACATGCATATCATAGAGAACCGCCAACGGGGTACCCCTTGCACATGGTACAGGAGCTATCCCATAACCAAAATGACAAGGCAAGCAGACAATGAGCATCTCAGGGATCTTTTTATTTACTATGTGCATAGCTTTTTATTGAGGATGCTTCACAGAATGCTCATTATGGTGATGCTGCAAGTTTCCACCATGATTAGACATGGCTTAGGCTAGCGGCTCGGGCGTTTCTCTAACACAAAATACATAACTTCATGGACTTACAAGCTCCCTCTTTATTTCACACCGGTGACATCCATAGACAAAAGAGCATGATATCAACTGTGTACAAAGTACAAGTGTAATGTTAAAAACGTTCTCTGTGACAGCACAGTTCTTCTAATTTCAACGTATAAGTGCAAGCATATACAATATAGATGACACAATGGTTCAAGATTATTAGGGGAAAAGAATATAAAGTGTGCCATCAAGTTTGTGAGGGCTTTAATCACTAAGTTTTCACATAACAGAATACTTTTTTTAATTGGAAGATAGCTGAAAACAAGAATATACTTGGAATGGTGTAACACACCATGCATAAGAATAAAAACTACTTTAAGTCAATGCAAGCTCCTCTTGCACTTATCAAGCAAGAACTTTCACCTCCTTTCCAACACCAAGCAACTTATTTGAAACAACACGTAGAGAAAGGGGGTCCAAACTACTTTATGCAAGCAAACTAAACGAACTAAGCAAGCCAAACGAAAACTAAGACGGTCCAATAACAACACAATAGTGCATGAAACAATAAAAACGAAGTGTCTAGATAGACCTGATCTTTTTATTGATAAAGAAGGGGAAGCGTTGGGCATCCCCAAGCTTTAACGCTTATACCTCTTGGATATTTCTTGGGGTGACACCAGGATAGCATCCCCAAGCTTGAGCTTTTGTCCATTCTTCATCTCATAACATCATTCTCTCTCTACACTTGAAATTTTTCCTTCATACAAAACTTCACATAATCTTCATTAGCAACATTAGTGTATCCAAAATATAATAGACTTTTGGGTTTATCTTTGGAACAGCAAAACTTTTCAATAAAAACACAAGCTATTGTCGCAACTCCTTCAAAAGGCTCAAATCCCTAAAAGAGAACTCAAAAAGGAATCAATAAGACGCAAATGCAAATAATGGCAGAAATCTGTCAAAACAGACCAGCAGGTAGAAACCGATTTTTTCAAAAAATCTCCTATTGCTCAAATCAAAAAGTGTTGTACTATCAAAAGTTATCTAACATACTGGGGGATTTATTCGTAAATTTTCAGCTCAATCCGACTTATAGAGACTCCTCACGTATTTTTATGGTGGAGGACATAAATCTATTTCGAGACAGCAACTCCCCAAATCTTACTTCCCTCTCATTAGAGGTCATTCTTGGCATAAAAAGCAAACAAAAAGGATAAGGAGAGTTCATTACTTAAGTAATAACTTCCAAGACTTAAGAAAACTCTTGGGTTATCTCTCAACGAGTACTTTTTTTAACGCCTTTAAGTTAGCCATGATAGTTTGAGAAGATGCTCACATAGGAAATATGAATTGAAGTAAAAGAGAGCATCAAGAAATAAATTCAAAACACATTTAAGTCTAACCCACTTCCTATGCATAGGAATCTTGTATAGAAACAAATCATGAAAGCACGAAATAATAGGCATAAGAAAGCAAAACAAGTGCAACTTCAAGATTTTCTACATAAAGAGGGGAAACTTAATATTGTGGAGATACATAGGACCATGTTTCCCTCTCTCAAAATAATTTTCAGTAGCCTCTTGAATAAACTCAACAATATAACTATCACATAAAGCATGTTTTTCATGATCTACAAACACATAATTTTTATCGAGCTCAAAAATAGTAGGATTAAAACCTTCAAACCCACTTTTAACAATTTTATCATAAGAAGACTGATCATTCAATATAGGACCATCATCTAGAGCTTTATCATAAACATTTTCTAAGAAAAACTCTTTAGTACCATGCATTTCGAAAATAGACACAAATAAAGGATTATCATAGATAACAGGAGCATAACTAGTATCACAAGTTTTACCCATAGCAGATATTTCAAGGAATCCACAGGAACATAACATTCATCCTCCTTTGGTAAGCATAGGGGACAATTAAATAATGTAAGAGGTAAAGAGTTACTCTCATTAGAAGGTAGACATGGGTAGATCCATTCTTCCTCCCTTTGTTCATCACTCTCCTCCTCTTTTTCATCTAATGAGCTTCCAGGTTCATCAATTTCGTCTTCCATAGACTCCTGCAATGTATTAGTCTCTTCCGTTTGTGGAAAGCACCTATTTAAATATTCAAGAATATAGCCATTTTCTTCCTTGCAATTATCAAATCAAAATTTAAGTATCTCATAAACCTCATATTCATAAGGTGCATCATCAGTATTTTCAAGCAAACTAGCAAGTTCAAATGCACCCTTGAAAGCAATAAATTCTTCAATTTGTTCCACATCATAAAAGTCATAATTTCCCTTAACATAAGAAGATATGGTAACATTATCATTATACTCACATTGAAAAAGAAGGTGTTTATACCTCCTACAACAACAAGATTTATCAAAGCAATAAGTAACCTTATAAGTAGAGCACACGTCTCTAGCAATAGTATTCAACTTATTAATTTGTTCCCATAAGTGTTTCCCTTTTTGTGACAAACGGTGTTCCTTATAATAATACTTTTGTTCTTCTGTGAACCCACCTTGTCAATAAGAACTAGTTTCAAAGAAACCATCCACTGATAGAAAGCATGACCAAGCAAAGCAATAGCAGACCAACAACTAGAGCAGGAACTAATTTTTTTGTGTTTTTGATAAGAAAAAGCCAAACCAAACTAAACTATTTTTTTTGGAGTTTTTGATAAAAAGAGGCAAACAAAACCAAGCAAAAAAACTAAACAAACTAAAAACAAAGTAAAGAGAAAGGTTGAGGAGGACTCCCCTTGTGAAGACGTCCTTGGCCTCCTCGGCAACGGCGCCAGAAAATAGCTTGATGACACCCAATACTATCATGGGACGCTTCGTTGGAAACCCCAAGAGCAAGGTGTGATGAGCACAGCAGCAAGTTTCCCTCAGTAAGAAACCAAGGTTATCGAATCAGTAGGAGGAAGGAAACGTCCCAAAGGTGTTGCAAGCAACGTGGTAACCTGCGCACCACAAACTCAAGAATTTGTCCCAACGAATCAGTGAGGTTGTCAAGCTCACCAGTTTGCTGTAACAAAGGATTAAACGTATGGTGTGGAAGATGATGGTTTGCAGCAAGTAAACATGTAACAGTGAAGATGTATCAATGGTAAATATTGGACCGGGGTCCATAGTTCACTAGAGGTGCTCTCCTTAGATAAACAACATGGCATGAAGGGTAAACAAATTACAACAGGGCAATTGACAGGAACTGAGCATTGCATAACAATGCAATACTAGACAAAAAGATTCTATGCGATTCGATTAGGCAATACAACAATACATATAGACCGACATCCAACTGCATCTATGACTAGAAGTCCACCTTCAGGTTATGATCCGAACCCCCTTCAGTATTAAGTTACGAGCAACAGACAACTGCTTTAAGAAAAGTATGTAAGGTAAACAATCCATTTGTTCCATGAACAAGAGACCGTTGTTTTCTCCCTACTGGCAACAACACATCTACAACCGAAGATATTTCTGTCACTTCCCTTGGAAACTAGAGGCATGAACCCACTATCGAGCATAAATAACCCCTCTTGGAGTCACTAGCAACTACTTGGCCAAGATAGTTACTAACAACAGAGAGCATGCAAGATCACAAACAACACAAACATGATAGAATCAAATAGACAAAACCATTAATCAATCTGACATAGTAATCTCAATATCCATCGGATCCCCGCAAGAACAACATGCATGATTACAAAATAGATTAAATTTTGATCATGAACGGAGCTCACAAGATCTATACATGAAAGCACAAGGAGGAAATACAACCATCTAGCTACTACATGGATCCGTAGTCCAAGGTGGAACTACTCACACATCATACCGGAGAAGAAGGCCTCCGGGATGATCTCCCCTCCGGCAGGGTGCCGGGAAGAACTTCAGATCCCCCCGATCTAGGGACGATGGTGGCGGCGGCTACAGAAGGTTTCCTGGAGTTTTGATCGGGTGTCGGGTTTCTACATCGGGGGCTTCTTATAGACGAAGGGGCGAGACAGGAGGGCCACCAGGGGGCCACACCATACCCAGGCGCGGGGTAGGCCCACCCGTGCCTAGGGGGTTTGGCCATGTATGCGTCTCCGTCGTCTTGCCTTTTCGTGTCGCCCACGGTAAAATATTGACTTTGGATTTTGTCCCGTCCAATTCCGAGAATATTGATTTTCTGCCTTTCTGGAACCAAAAAAAGAAGAAAACAAGCAACTGGCACTGTGACAACTTGTTAATAGGTTAGTTCTAGAAAAAGATATAAAAACACCTCAAAGTGTAGACAAAGCAAAGCAAAGTAGATACTAAACAAGCATGTAGCATCAAAATTTATAGATACGTTTCCGACGTATCAGTGTTTGTGGGCAAAGCGGCGGCGGTGGAGCTTCCCGTAGGCCTAACGCTAACCCTAGATCGGTAGGGGTGTCAATGGGGTTTGCGGCACAGTCGAACCTCGTGACACGTGCTGCTGGCCCCCCACCTCTTTATATGGCACTGGTGACAAGGGCCCACCAACCAGATAAGGGTTGTGCGCCCCGATTAGGATGCGGTCAAAGGGGTCCGTTCGGACCATTGGGATCAACAGGTGGAGATATCTAACATGCAGTAGTGGTGAATCCAGCCCATTTTGCTAGGATGGGGCAGAGCTAAATTGGGCTGGGCTTATTTTTTTCTACCTTCCTATACATGGCATATTTGCTGACCCTGCATCCTCTACTGAGCTGCATCGGCCTGAAACTTAAAGCTCCTCACACTTAGACCTAGGGACAACGCTTGATTCAGGAATTTCCGTAGAGCTAGCCTCGCTGCATGCTCTTGGATTTACCTTGGACTAATTACAACAGGCAACCTTGAACCTCCATTGAGTAGGACATCATCTCTCAATTGCCTAAAAATGTTACGATCTACCATTAACACAAGAGTCTTCTAATACCTGGTTGCTTTGATTTTTTCAGTTGAATATTTATCACGCTTGATGACTACTAAACTACTAACAATTGAGCTGCATGGTAAGCACCAATATACATGAGGTTTACCATCTTGATAATAGCCAAACATTGTTAGCATTTCATTAATCACAGCTGGAGACCATGTTTCAGTATTGCAATAATCAAAATATGCACTTGTTCCACTGACATGAGACAAGCTATCACCCATATAACAGAAGAACCCACTATGTTCAATCTCAATGGAGAATAGCTGAGGATTGTGGCCTAGATCAAACACTACTAGAATCATATTACCAATGTAACAAAAAATCCAGTTCAAATTCAAAACTTCTTTTGCACATGGTACAAACCGCAAGTTGTAATCATCGGTTAATAAAATTCCAGTTAGCAGTTGCAGATTTTAGTCTTCAGCTAACAATATACAGTTACCAATTCAAGTTCAAGTTCAGATAAACAATGTATTGGCACATATGTCCATGGTAGCGTAGAGTACTAAGTTCAAATGCAGTTTAAAATCTCAAGCAATTTTTTTTCAAAATTTTAGACCTAAAACAACTACGATACTCAGTTCAACTTCCAATAAACTCAGAAGCACACAAAATTGACCAAATTTTATGACTTTATTATTCTAGAGTGCCATGAAAACGTACTACTTTCATACAGTAGTATCCAAGATTTAACCAAAAACAGAGCATGATCCAACATTTTTCTTCTCGACGCATATATACGGCAGATACCACTAAGTAATCCGCATGATTTTGCCAAAACCCTGGTTTGACACTACTACGGTCGCCAAATAATCCTAATCCTCCTTGTTTCAATTGGAAAAATCACCGGAACCATTTGATCAACAAGACCCTAGAACCCCAGCAAAACCATACGCCATGGAACAAGTAAGAAGCTTGGATGAGGGTATGTTTGGACTTACCATAGTCTAGAGGCCTTTCATTCTACACGCGGTAGTACAAGTTCGGTGGCCACAACGAGTCCGAGGTGGGGGTCCTAATTGGTGCCGCGGTATTTAGCGAGACGCCTGTGAGAACCCTAGGACTACACTGCAAAAGTAACGAACCAACAACATCCACCGTAGGATGTTTCTAGCTTTTTTTTAGGTATGTTTCGGACTAATTGCATAACCAAACAAGCTAATAGACCGCGGTTTCACATCTCTCAAGTTCTAGGACGAGCTTGCACGTAGAGTCCCTGTTTATAATCTTAAACGGAAAGCACGCCGCGCTCGCAGCCGAGGTCACTAGACCAGGAGCAGGCACCGAGGATCCAACACGTATGCAGGCGCATGCATCGCAAGAGGTGTACCGTTTTTCTCCCGACCGGGCTGCTGCAATTCGAGCCCATGCAGGTCGGTAACATGGGTGGATAACGCCCGAGCGGTGCAATGCAGACGCACCGATATGTACTAGGTCAAAACAATACTATACCTCACGTAAAAGCTGCACGCTAGCACAGTACGTCGCATATTCTTTTCCCGCCCGACAATGCAAACTATACGGTGGCGATTGGCGAAAGTAAAAGTCGCATGTACGCAACGCGAACGCAATCACTCACTCGTAGCTGGTAGAGAAGATACGATACTAAACATGACAGAAAAAGATGCGATTAAACTTGCAACGAGGGTTTTCTTTCTCTTTTTGCCGCCAATTTTTTTCCGCGGGGATAACCCCAGGGGTTCGTTTGAAAAATAGTGCAGGGAAAGAAATAGAGCGGTCGCTTTCCGGCTGGTACGCACGTCCCCACGTCCACCGCCTGAGCACCTCCCAATCCCTCCAGTAAATCCGTCCGTGTTTGATGTACACAAAGATTACAGGAAAACCAGGTGAATTTTCGAGGGTTTTCTGCAGGACACGAAAAATTACCACGGCCGCAGACGGTACGTGGTAAGCATAGCAAAGTAAGAAAGTCCGTTTTTTACAGTAGAGAATGTGAAAAATAATCGTGTCATTAATGCGAGGGATGTTGAAGAAAATGTTTAAAAAATGAGAGGGAAAATTAACCGGATATGATAGGTCCTGGCTGGCGTCCGCGAGGTCCGGTCCGGGGCCCTGGCGAGGAGAGGACCCACGCCGTCGGTAGCAGCGGTTGGGTAGGCCCGCCGAACCGGCTAGGACTCTTGAGGTCAGGGGTGGCCCCGCGAAAACGACGAGGTGGGACCCTGGTACTGAACCAAAGTCTTTGCGGTGCGGTGCGGGGATCTCCGGCGTCCGGCTCGCAGAGATTCACAGGATTCCGAGAGCCCCCGCTGGCGCTGGGTGTGGGGTTTACGATCGGTGGCCCCGCCAGGCGAATGACAAGCGGGGCCCGGCCTAGGCGAAAACACAGGCCGGTGCCGTACACCGTACTGCTAGTACTTTGCTGTTTGCCCTCTGCCGCTCCTATCCACATTTCTCAAAGGAGCCCCGACCGTATGCTTCCAGTTTCTCAGAGGAAAATAAAGCTCCCCGACCGGCGGCCGGTCGCTCCTCGCCGGCGCACCGCTTCGACGGCGTACCGGGACATGCTCACTCCGGCGCCGCCGCCGTGGACATGGAGTCACCGATTCGCCGGGCTGGGTCGCATCGGCTGCCCACTTTACAGCAGGTAAACAGGGCGCGCTGTCCATCGCCACTGCGTTCGGTGCGGTGCGGCGCAGCATTTTTTCAAGTTTTCTACTCACTTGAACTGTGTACTTGCCCGACATCACGCCATCGGCCCACGCCCTTTCCCTTTTCCACCCCGTATACACACACCCCGCCTTTAAAGCGCCCGCACACAACCCAACTTTAATGCGCTGTAAATACACTTGTAAACTGCGGAAATACCGTCCCAGGTGATGCATTTTCTCGTGACGGCATGGCGAAACCCTCGCCGCTTCTTAACTCCCGCCCGAATTTAATGACTTAACCTCGGCAGAACTTGCACCCAAAACACTCGCTGGCATGCTGCTCTCGCCTTGTCTTCATGGGTGGATAAGTTCTGTTGTGAAATCGGTGGTTTAGGTTTATTTGGAGTACTAGTGCTCCTCTGCGCGCCAGAATTGTTGGGTCACCTGTACGAAGAAAACTTGCTTTTCCCGCTAGTCAGGTTTTTTTTTTTTGAACCAGGCTAGTCAGGTATGGTTGCTTGTGTTCGTGGAATCGGTTGAACTGCCGGTTAACGATCTGGCTGGTGAAGTAGGTGAAATGCCCTTGACGTACATGTACACGCACGGCACGGTGGAACTCAGTACGTCCGGACCTGCACGTACTCCGTGCTCTCTAGAGAAATACTGTATACCCAGGCAAAATGCCCTTGACACGTTCAAACTCTATTGCAACAAAAAATGGGAATACTCCTGCTTCAGAAAGGTATACAGAGGCCAGCGATTTGAGCCTGGCCACAAACTCACCGTCACGGGTCACTCCACTGACCCAAAAAAAACTTCTGGGCGCGGGAAAAAAATTCGTTTCCCACAAATCCCATCGCTGGTCTCTCTTTTATAAACCGAGCGGAGACAGGGGCGAGAAGCATTTGGACGCGCCCCGTCTTTGAGAGCCCATCCACATTCCCCTTCCTACTTCCTCCCTCTCCTTCTCCGTCCCACCTCACACCGCACCTCCTCTCTCCGCTGATAAGCACAGCTCTCCCCTCTCACCTCCCTAGTACGCTCGGCGCTTTCATTGCTCCTCTGCCGGCCGGCCCGCAGATAGCCGCGTCGCCAAAAAGAAGGAAGGGGACTCCTCAAACTGGAGGAAATGACGATGGAGTGGTCTGACGGCGGCGAGGAGTTTCTGCTGCCCGACGAGTTCTTGGACGATGACTTCTTCTCCGAGGAGGAGAAGGCGGCCGTGGCCGCGAGGAGCGAGAGCGACGAGGAGGACTCCATGGCCGGCCTCTCGCGCCGCCTCGCCGGCCTCCTTGGCGGGGATGGCCTCGCCGTCCCACCTCCCAAGGTTCGTTTCTTGGTTCTTTTCTTTGTTTCATCATGGTTCAGTTATGCGTATGTGAGGAAGTTTCTGATGGTTCCCTTCGTTTTGCTTGGCAGGAGGAGGTGAGCGGTGGGTCGCCCAAGTCCACACTGTACGGGCTGCCGAAATCCGGCCAGGAGAGCCCCAACGGCGGCGCGTCTCAGGGGAACTCTCCGCCGTCGTCGCCGCTGGAGCAGAAGCCCACGGACCCGTGGGACCTCCTCTACGAGGCTGCCGGGGAGGTGGCGCGCATGCGCGTGACCAACAGTTCCATCCCCGTGCCCAGTAACCCGTACGCCTTCAACGGCCACGGCGGTTACGTGCCGGCGCCGCCAGCACGCAACACTTCGCCGCCGCCGCCGCATCCTCCCGTGGCACCAGTCGGCACGGCCGCTGGCGGCGTGTACTACCACCCGTTCGCGCACTTCATCACGCAGCGCCAGATACAGGCCGCCAGGGTCCGTCTCGGTTCTTCCTCGTTCATACTTCGTGTCATGACTGAAGATTTTTCTGTATCTGAATATTTACGTTTGTCTCTTGTTTTGCAGTTTCATCTCCTGAAACAGCAGCAGCTCCTGAAGCAGCAGAGGGAGCGGCAGCTGGTCGCGGCCGCCGCCTGGGGCGTGCGTCGCAACGCGGCAGCCAAAAGAGGCGGCGGCTCCAGTGGTGGCGCCGGTACCATCGACCTGAGCCCAGCGGCGTTTCCGCCGCTCTTGAAGACGCAGCTGCAGCAAGCGCCGCCGCCTCCCCCTCATGCCGCGGCCGCCGGCATGCGCGCCGTTTTCCTCACCCCGCCCGGCGCCAAGCGCGAGCGCAACGGCACCGGCGTTTTCCTCCCGCGCCCGGCCGGCGCCCCCGCGGAGCCCAAGAAGAAGCCAAGTGCGTCCTTCGTAACACTTCTTTTGGCCGTTCCGGTTGTTGATTCCGGGATTTTTGGTTCGTTGGTGGCTAAATATTCTTCTGGTTTGGTGTTTCTTGGCGTCATTGCAGGCTGTTCGACGGTTCTTGTCCCTGCCCGTGTCGTGCACGCTCTGAATCTTAACCTGGACGACCTCCGCGCCCAGCCTCGCTACCCTGGCGGCTTCGTTCTTGATCATGGTAACATCTCGCCTTGAACTCCTCAAACTAGCCGAAACAATTTTTATTTAATGACAAGCTAATCTGATGGCGTGTCTCTGGTTTTTGCAGATGCCTTGATTAGTCGGAGCAACGCCATGCTCGCAAGCCAGAAGCTTCGGGCTGCGCAGTCATCTTCACCACCGCAGGCGCTCTGCCACAGCTCGTGAACCCATTCGCCGGCCGGAGCCAGTTGAAGGCAGCCGCCATAGAAGAAGGGGGCTACATCCTGTTCCATCTGTTCTTGGTTCAGTTTAATAATGTCATAATAAGAATTAGTACCAGTACTTTGTATTAGGTTGTAGTAGTACTAGCAATAGAATTTAGGAGGCAGCAAGTAGCGTCAGGTTTAGGCTGCGTTGTTATTTTGGATTGGTGACACATTGGTTTTTGGGCGGAGCGGTGGGAGATGGACGAAGGAAGAAGAAATCCATGTCCTGGCTCGGTGCCTAGAAGGTTTGGAAGAAATAATAAGTGGTACTTTTGGAGTCGAGAGAGATGTTTGTAGCTGTTTGTAGCGAGCAAGAAGATGAAATTGGGGCTAATCTTGTAGAAGCAAAAATAAAGTGAAGAGACCCGTTTCTCCATCGATCCATGGCCCCTTTGGCCTTTGCTGCTTTTCGAAGCAGAGTGTACCAGCGCACATCCAGCTAAGGTTTCTCTCTATGTTCGCTCCTTTTGCAGCCTTTTACTTGCGACTGAAGCTTTGCCGTGGGCTCCCATGAGAAGGTGTTGGTTGGTTGCTTATGACATGGGGGAAATGATAGGTTACTGGATTTTGCTTTACTAGCTAGTAGTAGCAGGAGTCGGTAGCTTTTGTTTTATTATTGTGCGCAAGAAAATTGTTACTCCATTAGGTGCTTTCAGCAACAGCCGCAAAGTTGGGCTCGGTGTTAAAGAAATAGTGATGGTAGTTGCAGTATTGTACTTGTTCCTTGGAACTTAATTTAACCTGAAAATGGCTTAGGTATGACGACGATATTTCTTTCAAGCTAATGATGCGTGTCATATCATAATCAAGGCTCTTAATTCTCCCCTGCTTGTACTGTATGCTTTGGTGGTTCTGGCGTGCAAGTAGTAGTACATGTGACGAGAACAGTTTTGTCTGGTTCGGCCAACCGCCTGAGAATCTGCCCCCGGCCGGCGGTGGGTGGGTCATGATGGGATCTGCATCTCCTCAATACTCCGTCCGTCCGTCCGCCCGCAGCATTCTCCGCCCTGAAAACGACGCCTCTGGCCTCATCTCCTACTCTTGGCCTGGCTCGCTCGCTCGCTCGCTTGGACCCAGTGTAGTGGAGCGGCTGGCTCCGGCCGGCCGGCGCAGGCCCGATCTCTCGACCCATCCGGTCGAGCTCTCCGCCATTAATGGCTCTCTCAGCCCCATCCGGACCTCTGAAACACACGTACGTATCGTGTGCCCCACCCATCGCCCCTACTACGTACCGTAACGCAGCCCTTTGTCAGGTGGCATGCGCCTGACCGAGCCGAGCCCGGTCAAAGCTGGCGTGGCTTCTCGCTTCGGCTGTGTGTGTGCACTGTACAGTACTACTGCGGTGGAGCGGCTTTTGTTGTTTTTTAAATTTGGGGAGGCGCGCATCGATCGGTCGCTGCGAATGTATCCGTCGGTCGCCGGAGAAAAAGGCGTGTTTCCAAGAGAAAGCGGCCTCCTCGGGTTCCGTCGGCGGGAGGCCCCGAAAGTTGCCGTCGCCTCGGGCCCTGTTACCATGATCCTGTCGCTTTTCCAGCCGGGGTAAACTGCACGGTACCCGACCCGCAATATTGTACTCACTCACCGGCGACGCCAGTCTGGATGTGGATGGATGGATGGATCGATCTTGGATAGTGGCTTCCGTTCCGTCCGACGGTGCGTTTGGGTGGTGGGCACGAGGGCGGTGTGCCAGCCAACTGCGGGTGTGGTCTGTGGCCGAACAACATAGGTGCAGGCAGGGTGGGGTTTGCAGGGCGGAGCGGCGACGGTGGAGTTGGGGGTGGAGTGATCGGTGGAAAGGTGGGTGCGCAAGCAACTGGACTGCTGGTTGGAGCAACCCCGCGCCCATGTGGTTGTCACGTTGGGGCCATGCGGCGGAAGGGATGTGAATGAAGGGCGATGAGTTGCTGTGTGATCGGGGGCCACCCCTCAGGCGGATATCTGCTCCGCTCTCACGCTTGAAGCACGGGAGCAGTAGCGCTGCGCTGTGGGGTGGGCTGCAGCCCAACTCGTCAACTTCCACCGCTTTTAGGTTAAGTAGTAATAACAGGTACAGGGCACATTTGGTACCCCACAACATGAATGTGAACCTGCTACCGGGGAGCTAAAAACAGCTGATTAAATACACGTGCCGATTTCATCTCTGTCCAGCGCGGCAATTTGGAAGGAAATAACCTAGACTAACCCTTTTTACAACGCCATACACGCTGGCGCCGCACCCTAAAAAGCAGCGCCATGACTAGTTGCATCACACGGCTGCCAGCGTGGCTCGCCCGTGGCCTCGTGGGCCCCGGTCCGTTAGTGTGTCGCCGCACCGTGTGTCGCCGCACTGTGTAGTACAACGCCAGCGCGTGTGGCGCCGCACTTTAGGTCTTGTACCAGCGTGCGAGCCAGCCCTCCCTCGACCCAGCCCTCATTCCCCCCGACCGACAGAAGCACATGGCGGCTAGGGTTCGTCGCCGCTGGTGATTCTCCTCTCAACAAATCGACAGATCTGAGCATTTTGTCCAAGGATCTTCCTCCCAATCCCTCCCCCGGGTATCTCCTCTCAATCCCATCCGAAAACCCCTTGCTATTTGTCTCATTTTCGTCAAATTTCTGTGGAACACTAGTTTCAATTGGATTTGGAGGTTGACTTGAAGCATTGACATGTTTATTTGATGTTTAGGTTTAGAAATACTTGTAAGATGGATAGTGGTCTCCTAGGTTGCAATTTCTTTTTTATATTATGAAGCATTGCCAATATATATTGCCAATACATGTAGGATGGAATTTTTGTTCATGTTAGAACTATAGTTAGAACTATTGCCAATATATATTACCAACTCTAGATGCTAGAACTATAGGTAGAGTGGGATGAAATGCTAGAGTAAGATGCTAGAACTAATTTTGGTTCATGTTACAATTATAGGTAGGGTAGGGTAGGATTTTTGTCATGTTACAATTATAGCTAGAGTAAGATGGAGTATATGTTACAACTATAGTTGGAATAAGATGGACATTTTGTAATTGTTCTTATTCTCTTTATTGTTTTGAATATGTAGAATGTCTCTAAACCCCTCTCTAAACAATGCTCACTATGATGTTCAACACCGTGCCTACAAGTTGTCGGAGAAGAGACAGTACTAAAAACTTCCATGCAAGTCGAACAACATGCCATGTTTTTTTAGATGGAAATCTAACCTTTGCTATTGTATGTTTGTAGGAGCTTCTACCCCTTCGACTTAGGTACCACGAGGTCTCGTCCGGCAAGATGCGTTATGATGAGCGGTACACTCCGTACATACAACATCTAGGACTCCTCCTCTTTATCCACATGGTCACTCGGTCCACACCGACCTTCAACCCCGCTGCGATCACCGCGCTTGTGGACCAGTGGAGGCCAGAGACTCGCACTTTTCACCTTAGGACCGGTGAGACTACGGTCACTTTGCAGGACATGAGCATGATCCAGGCACTCCCAATCGAGGGAAACCCTGTGTGCATAAGCTCGGATTCAGACGGGTGGAGTGAGCAGATGGTCGACCTTATAGGGAAGGATCCACCCAAGGCTATAAACGTGAAGGGGGAAAGACTGAGGGTCCCTGCCGGGGCTACTTTTAGTTGGATCATCCAGAATTTCAAGATCTGCCCCGAGGATGCCGATGAGGAGACGATCAAGACATACACTCGTGTGTATGTGTGGTACATAATCACGAGGACTCTCTTTCCTGACAGCAGTGGGGATCGTGCTCAGTGACATTGGATCAAGTTGCTCTTGCTTTTGACTCTAAGCTTAGTTGGGGTTCAGCGGCGTTGGCCTGGTTGTACCATCAGGTAATCAGTTCTTTACAAATGTTGTATATTTCTGCATTACCTCAAAAAATATTGTTCTTATCAAATGGTTGTTCACTTCATCTGCAACTGGATGATGCTTGTCTTAGGAGTGCCACCTATGCAAGAATTGGTGGTTGTTTGCTCCTTCTTTCGGTGTGGAGCTGGGAACGATTTCCCGTTGGACGTCCGAGATTATTGAAATTCAATCCTTATGTTGATGATGGCCAGGACCTCCTTATCCCCACGTGGGCTTACAAGTGGGATGTGGTCTCCGAACCACCAGGCGACCCAGTGGCGGCGTACAAGAGGTACACCAACGAGTTTGACACGATCACCATGGATCAGGTAATTTCCTCGGGTGCGGTCAATTATATGTCTTGAACTTGTAATCTTTGAACTTGACACGGGTGTGGTATGGTGCAGGTGACTTGGGAGCCATACAGTCGAGAGGAGCACTTTGGTGTCCCGGACGACTATCGCCTTAACCCGATTTGCTTCGAAGAATCTCGTCTGTGTCTAATGTGTTGCCCCATGGTGTGCATGTGGGCTGTTGAGCATCACCAGCCACAGCGTGTCATGACCCATTTTGGGTTATTTCATATTGTTCCACCTGAGTGGAAGGACACAGACATACAACTCCATGGGTAAGATATCATCCTCCAACTTGTGATGTATTTATCTTTCGCCAAATAACGCTCTAGGACTTGTTGTTGTGTGTAGCTACGACAGGAAGAAGCAGAGGAATGAGAAGGATTGGGACAAGCTTCACAGGAAGCATGTTGAGAAATTCAGGAGGTGTGTGATCGAGGCTAAGAAAGCAAAAGGAACATAGGAAAGGCCCTTTAGTCAGGATGCTTTCAACAACTACATCACATGGTTCATTGACAACGTGAGGGTGGAGATGTACCCACAAGCATTTCGAGATTCGATCTTGGAGGAGCCATTGTTGTTCGATGAGCTTGCAACCGAACAATACAACATCATGGTCAGAGAAGGGCGACAGGCCGAGTTTGCTCCTTTGGTCAACTTCGTGGTAAAGTGTGCCAAATGTTTGTTTTCCGTCTTAGCCCTTTTCACACCTTGCATGGATAATTTACTAGTTTCTTGTCTATGACAACGCGCGGAGGTAAGAAAGTCCGCCGATGCATGCGAGGATGCTTTGGAGACATACCCTCGCGGAAAGAAGGGAGAGGGTCTGTTTCGTGAATTCATTAAGAAGCAGGGCCAACGGTTAAGGAGGCTGTCGAACTTGCTAGTTTGTCGTGACACCGAGATGGCAACATTGTCCGCGTCACGGTCCAACACGCCCCAAGGTGACAATTCTGGCGACCATCACTCCACATCCGAGGACGAGTCGAACACACCTGAGGTAGTACAACCATTGCATCCCCCACCGTCCCTTGCATTACTATGTGTCCTTACCAATCTTATTTTGTTGACATACCCAAGGTGAGGAAAGTGTCCCCGATGAGATGACATTGGGCAACTACACTCGATACAAGGTCCACAAGCGGTCCGACTACATGTTCAAGCCAAGGCAACCCAAGAAGCCTTACACACCCGACCCTTCCACGGCCAAGGCAAAGAAGTCCAAGCAGATACATACCGTTTAGAGGTGGATGATGAAGAGGAACCGAGGAGGATGAAGATTCCCGTGAGAAGGGGCCGAGGAAAGAAGACCACCCGTGGGAAGTAGAGTAGATGTGGTTGCAAGAACATGGTAGATATGAACTTTGGTGTCGTTTGAACTTGGTACTTGTAATGGTGTCGTTTGAACTTTGGTGTCGCAGGAACTTGGTACTTTGGTGTCGTTTGAACTTGGTAGATATCGAACCATGTGATGTTGTCAAACCATGTTGTTATGTTGTATTAGAGCCCATGTTAGATGTGATGTTCCATCCCATGTTGTATTGTCGAACCAGTTAGATGTGATGTTCCAGCCCATGTTAGATGTGATGTCGAACCAATTTCAACTCTGGCAGGCATGTGCGGCGCCACGAGCAACGACGCCGCACAATAACTACTCGCTGGGCTGTAGGCTACATGCATGTGCGGCGCCACCGGGCCGGACGTTGCACAGTGCGACGCCGAGAGTCATGGCGCCGCACTTTGGCTCCAAAAAACAACAGAAGATTCTGTATGTTTCCAGAGCCCATGTGCGGCGCCACAAGTAACGACGCTGCACTGTGCAACTTCTGGCCCGGGGGAGCCGCACCGTGCAACGCCATGACGCCTGGCGCCGCACATGGGCTCCAAAAAACATAGAAGCTTCTGTGTTCTTTGGAGCCCATGTGCGGCGCCACGACGCACGGCGCCGCACTGTGCAACGTCTTGCTCGGTGGCGCCACACCGTGCAACGCCACGAGGCCTGGTGCCACACATGGATCCAAAAAACACAAAAGCTGTTGTGTTCTTTGTAGCCCATGAGCGGCGCCAGAATGCATGATGCCGCACTGTGCAATGTCTGGCTCGGTGGCGCCGCACCGTGCAGCGCCATAATGCCTGGACCGCACATGGGCTCCGAAAAGAACAAAAGATTTTGTTGTTTCTGGAGCCAATGTGCGTCGCCACGATGCACGGCGCCGCACTGTGCAACGTCTGGCACTGTGGCGCCGCACCGTGCAACGCCATGACGCCTGGCGCCGCACATGGTTTCTAAAATCGACAGAAGCTTCTGTTGATTTCTGAGCCACTCCGTGTGGCGCCGCACGCTTAGGATGTTGTTACAGCCAGCCTTAAGGGGCTGTTTCAAGGGCAAATCGTGAACATAAGCAAAATCTTTCGAGGGTGGGGGGAAATGTTTCTGGAGCAAATCTTGACACATATAAAATAACGCGAGGTTCATGACATGTTTCAAACGCAAGCACCTAATACATGGTGTTTTGCCCATAAGGGGCTTAAATATTCAAAGTCTAGAGCACGAGGCTCCTCCATGGCTCCCGGTTACATACTCAAAGTCTAGAACATAGGCCCTTTGCCATTCTTTTTCTCTTCGTCGTCTTCCATGGAGCGTCACGCTGTTCGACATAGCCTTTCCCTCTCCACAGCATGAACCTCCTTCTTGAGGCGCTCCCCTTCCTCCTCTTTCTTGCGGCGCTCGTCCTCACGTTGCTTGTGCTTCTTCACCATCTCCTCGTCACACAACTCTTCGTGGTAGCGCCTTCTTATTATGGCACGATCGATCTCTTGGATAGACTTCGTGGATTGAGGTTGCTCGAGATCTATCCAAGTGTAGTACCTACATACCGGTAGGAGAGACTACAAGAAAATAGTGCATGTTAGTACTATTGAAAGGATCGTATGGGCACCTAGAGGGGGGGGGGTGAATATGTGCTACTTCAAATTTTATTCTTTTTCAAGTTAGGGTTTAACAAGAAAGGTAAATTCTCTAGAATATGCAACTATGGTGAATTTACCTATATATCAACCATGCACAATCTAGCACAACACTAAGCAAGAACAAGTAAGTAAAGTGCGGTAAAGGATAGAAGTAACCAAAGGAGTGGACGCGGAGACACAAGGATTTGTTTCCGTAGTTCCTTCCTTTTGAGGGGAAGTACATCTACGTTTGGAGAGGGGGTGGTTTCAAACCACCAACGCCACGAGAGGCCTCCCTTGTTCTCCGATGAACCTCACCCCAACGGGCTTGATTCACCTTCCACTATATCGGCAACCTTCGAGGTGGAAGCCGGCACCTTTACAACAAGTTTGGGGCACGCATCCACAACTGAATTGGAGGCTCCCAAATACAAGCAAGCTGTCAAGACAAATCAAAGACAAGCTTGTAAGAACCAAATCAAAGTTAGGGTTTCCAATGAAACACTAGAGCTTGGGGGCCCTCAAGTGAATGAGGGGGAAATGAAGATCTCTCTTGGTGAAGATGTAAATCAAGGCCTCCTCCTTCGATTCTCCAAAGATCAATGACTTTGGATGGTTGGATGAAGAGATCTTGTAGATTTGGTGGCTCTAATGGGGTTAGTGTTCTTGAGCAGCTCGAGCAGCTGGAGGAAGAAGATAAGGGTCCCTTTTTATAGGCAGCCCCCTCCACGAACCGTTTTCTGACCGTTGTAGAAAAGTCAGACCAGAGACTCCGGTCTACACCGGAGACTCCGACCAATCTCCAGACCAGCCTCCGGACTGCCCTTTTGACTGACCCAGACCAATTCTCCCCAAGCAACACCGGAGACTCTGGTCTTCCAACACCGGAGACTCCGGACTGAACAAAGTCCGGAGACTCCGGAGTAACCTCCGGTGCAGCCTCTGGAACCCTAGTCAGAATGTCCCAGCCAGATCCTTGGAGGCACCACCGGAGCCAGAACCGGAAACACCGGAGTACACCGGAGACTCCGGTCTTGGCAGATCGTAGACTCCGGTCTGGAGTTTCCAGAATAGTGGCATATGAATGTGGTCTTTTCCCCACAGTGAGGGCGCATGGGGCAGGCCCCATGCGCTCCTTCTGCTGCAGAGAGACCAAAGTGTGCTCAGTGAGGTGTGGTGGTATACCAAGTGGAGAATCATGCTCCTAGGAGTTGATGAGCCTCATCACCAAGGGTGCATATGAAGGACATTTCTTGTAAAGAATGGCATGGAACATCTCCTCGAAAATGAAGTCCATCACATCAATAGGTGCATCCTCAGCCTCAAGTCCAGCATTGAAGGTCCGGTGAGTATGGTACAGGAGGTTGACAAGCCCACCCCTAATAGCATCATCATTGCCAGCACTGGGAGCAATAGTGTGACGGAAGATCCTCAGCATAAGGTTGTAGAGTGTTTTGAGTCCCTTGGAACCCCCCACAACACCTTCATCATATAGAGGTGCCAGCTTCAACTTGTTCTCACCCAAAGCAGCTGAGTGCATGCGCAGTCCCACAGGAGTGGATACTCCATGGAAGGTCTTAAAGATGACATTGGCAAAGTCATGAAATGTAGTCGTGCAACAAGTAGTGCCAGTCATCCACACCATGGCCCGGTCAAGATCAAACCCAAACACATATGTGGCATAAAACTGCTGGACAAGGTGCACACTATAGTCTTCGTGCAACTCCATCAAGTTGTAGAGACCCAGCTTCTCACAGATCCACAGGGCATCATTGAAGTAAGGGCTCTGGCGCATTTGCTCAACACTCATGAACTTCTGGGGGCAGACAAGTAATCTGGTGAGTACACCATACACATCCTTCATGAACACAGCCTGTTCTTTCCTCCAGTGATGAGGGTCCTCACTGGTACGAGGCAGTGCATAGAAATCTGTCTTTCTCAGCTCACGGTACTCCTCTTTGGACATTTTGGCTAAAGACTGCAGGTTGTCATACTTGGCCCTCTTGGCACGGTCCTCCCGTTTAGCCCTCTCCTGATCCCTCTTCATGTAAGCTACATCACGTGCCCGCTGTTTCCGGTTAGACGGAGGCACGATGAACTGACCCTGAGCTTCATCATAGCGAGGATTGCCCCTTTGGGACTTGACCTTGGTACAACGAGGACGACTAGAACCATCACCTGTGAACAACAGTGAGGGAGATAGCATGGAGATGAGTATATATGTCCCAATGATGCAGTACAAGAGCTTTGATGCATTTCTGGACTATTTTGATTCACCCAACACCAGAGTCTCCGCACCTTATACCGGAGTCTCCGGCCTGGACCGGAATCTCCGGTCAGGAGGCTCGGGTATGAGATGGGAAGATGCTGGTGAGGGTGAATCGAGTAGATCGGGCAATGCAACAAGGCTAAAGTACTAGAGTGGACGCAAACAAGTGATTCCAATGGACAAATCAGCAACAATCCTCAAAAACACATCTAGAGATGAACCCTAGGAGAAAAAAAATAGAGGAGAGGTACCAGATCTGTCCATGGGATCAATTCCTCCGGTGGGAATGACCCAATGGAGGAGAGGGGAAGGTTGCCCGGCGGCACGGCGGATCCCAGGGGTTTCTTGACCTCCGGGGAGGATTTTTGTAAGAGGAGGCAACAGGTTTGGAGGTAGGGGACGGGGTGAAGAATGAGGAACTGCTGTACCAGTTCACCCCGTGCCCCCTTCTTTAAGTGACAGAAATCGTCTAGACCGGAGACTCCGGTCTACACCGGAGACTCCGGTATATGTACACCGGAGACTCCGGTCCTCCTCGACCAAAAGTTCCAGGAAAAGTGTTTGGGGACATATATGAGAGATAGATGGTCTTTTAAGATAGGGATAGGACTTGGGTTGAGACATCAAACCGTGAAGAACCAACAAGAGCCATAGAAGTTTGAAAATAATCAGAAAAGCTCTAAGAGACTAAAATCAAGCAAATGACAAACATGAGTAAGTTCCAACCTCTCAAATGAGAGAGGGCGGTGGCCTAGGCCACCATATTTGAGTATACTTGGCTTGGCACCACGAAGATATATCTTGGGTCCATTACCAAAACTCATCATTAAGCTCACATATCACTGAATGATATTAAGAGGAATGATTTTGATTGCTTTGGGCATAATGGGGGGAGGGATGGTCCAATCAATTAGGACCGCACTCCCCCTATATCCATGCCTGCACCTAAACCAAATACGAGATGAAACATAGGTGAGAGTGCAAGAAAATCAAGTCAAGCTCCTTGAATCTACGACATTTAGTTCATTCCTCAAGTAGCAAAACCTTGCTTCATCAAGTGGCTTCGTGAAGATATCGGCAAGTTGATCTTTGGTTGATACATATGATAGATCAATATCACCTCGAGCAACATGATCTCTAATGAAGTGATGGCGAATCTCAATATGCTTTGTCCTTGTGTGATCCACCGGGTTGTAGGCAATCTTGATGGCACTTTCATTGTCACATAGAAGAGGCACTTTATCACAATGGACACCGTATTCCTTTAAAGTTTGCCTCATCCATAGCAATTGGGTGCAAGCACTAGCAGCTGCCACATACTCGGCTTCAGCGATGGAGAGAGATATGCAATTTTGCTTCTTGGAAGACCAACATACCAAGGACCTACCAAGGAATTGGCAAGCCCCGGATGTTGATTTTCTATCATTCTTGCCACCCGCCCAATCTGAATCCGTGTATCCACAAAGAGCAAATGTTGAGCCTCGAGGATACCAAAGACCATAAAATGGGGTATGAACTAAATATCGAAAGATTCTCTTGACCGCCATTAAATGGCTTTCCTTAGGAGCAGCTTGATATCTTGCACACACGCCTACACTCAAAACAATATCGGGTCTAGATGCACAAAGGTAAAGCAAAGAACCAATCATAGACCGGTATACCTTTTGATCCACATCTTTACCATTTGGATTTTGTTCTAGATGAGTCTTTGTAGCCATGGGAGTAGGAGCTCCATTTAAATCTTGCATATTGAATCTCTTGAGCATATCTTGAGTATACTTGGCTTGATTGAAGAATGTCCCTCCTCTAACTTGCTTGATCTCAAAACCAAGAAATACTCTCAACTCCCCCATCAAAGACATCCGGAACCTACTAGTCATAAGCTTTGAGAATTCATCATTAAAAGCTTTGTTAGATGAGCCAAAGATAATATCATCAACATATATTTGGCATACAAAAAGCTCCCCATTGACTTTCTTAGTAAAAAGAGTGGGATCGATTTTCCCAACCTCAAAGCCACGGTTAAACAATAACTCTCTAAGGTGCTCATACCACGTGCGTGGGGCTTGCTTGAGCCCATAGAGCACCTTATCAAGTTTGTAGACATGGTTTGGGAAGTTGGGGTCCTCAAATCCCGTGGGTTGCTTAACATATACCAATTCATTTAATGGGCCATAAAGAAATGCACTTTCTACATCCATTTGTTGTAACTTAAAGTTGTGATGTGCCGCATAAGCAAGAAGGATACGGATGGACTCAAGGCGAGCCACGGATGCATATGTCTCTCCATAGTCAATGCCTTCAATTTGAGAGAACCCTTGTGCAACCAATCTGGTCTTGTTTCTTACTATGATTCCATGCTCATCTTGCTTGTTCTTGAATATCCACTTTGTTCCAATAATATTGCGGCAATCCTTTGGCTTCTCAACTAACTTCCATACTTTGTTTCTCTCAAAGTTGTTGAGTTCTTTGTGCATAGCTTCTAACCACTCCGAATCTTTAAGAGCTTCCCACACTTTCTTTGGTTCAATCATGGAGATGTGTGCTTGGTGTTCACCGAACCTCTTGAATTATGCTCTTGAGGAAATACCTTTCCTTAGATCACCAACCACATTTTGTAGAGAGTGGTCTCTTAATTCCAACATTCTTTCCTTTCTAGCTTCACGACGAGTGTGGATCTCCGTGTTGTTTCTTGGAGGACCCTCTTCATCATTTTGATCCTCGTCTTGACCATCATCTTGACCTTGATCATCATTAGAATCATCCTCTACATTGGGAGGCAAGGATTGACCTTGGTCTTGATCAAGTGCTCTTCTAGCGTCAATTTGAGCTTATCTCAAGACAGTTTGTATGGATCTTCCTTGACAGATTGACTTGGCACCACTTGACAACCCGTCGAACGAACCAAGCACCCTTTGACTAGAGTTGTCACTTTGATCATCATGTTGAGGGTCCACATCTTGTCTTTGGCTTGAGTCAATGTCCTCTTCGGTGGATGGAGCATGTTGAGGTTGTGAAGATGAGGGCTCCACTTGAGTGGGGCATAGTTCTTCTCGATCCGCCATAAGGGGTTCCTCAACGGGGCGGATATATCCCACACCCATTCTTCCTATGGCATCCTGAGGCATTTCATCATCTGCATCACAAGCATCAACACGCCCCCCTTGGGGACCATCATATTCTTCGAAGGTCACACTACAAGCTTATCATAGATTCTATAAGTGTGAGATTCGAGACCATAGCCAACAAAAATACCCTCTAATGCTTTAGACTCGAATTTAGACAAACGAACACCTTTTATGAGATAGAAACACTTACAACCGAACACCCGGAAGTAAGATATGTTGGGCTTGTTACCGGTAAGTATTTCATATGGAGTCTTGTTGATTTCTTTGCGGAGGTAGAGCCGGTTTGAAGCATGGCAAGCGGTGGAGATGGCTTTGGCCCAGAAGTTGTATGGAGATTTAAACTCCGCCAACATGGTCCTATCCATCTCAATAAGAGTCCGGTTCTTCCTTTCGGCCACACCATTTTGTTGAGGGGTGTATGTAGCAGAATATTGATGTTTAATCCCCTCATCACTAAGGAAATCATTCAAGGTGTAGTTCTTGAACTCGGTGCCGTTGTCACTTCTTATAATCAACACGGGAACATTGTATTGCCGTTGAACCAAGTTGATGAAGTCGATAAAAGTCTTTTGAGTCTCACTCTTCAACTTGAAGAAATAAACCCAAGAGTATCTTGAAAAGTCGTCAACAATCACCAAACAATATTTCTTCCCATCAAGACTTGGATGATATGGAGGAGCAAATAGGTCCACATAGAGAAGTTCCAAGATCTTGGTAGACTTGATTTGGTTCTTAGGCTTGTGAGGAGCGTCATGCATCTTCCCTAGAACACATGCCCTGCAAACACGATCTTTGGCAAAGGAAACATTTTCTTTTAGTCCCACAATATGGCCCTCTTTATGGAGACTTTGCAAAGTTCTCATATTGACGTGGGCTAGTCGGCGATGCCATAGCCAACCCACATCGGCCTTTCCGAATAGGCACATCGGACCTGTAGTGGTTTGCTCCGAAAAGTCCACCACATACAAGTCATGTTCGACGTGCCCAACGAAAGCGACCTTGAGAGACTTGCTCCACAAGAGGACCACAATATCAACATCAATAAAGACGGCAAAGCCCATCTTTCCAAGAGCAAGGACTGAAAGTAGGTTGTATCCAAGGGTCTCAACAAGCATGACGTTCACGAGTGTAATATCGCGAGCAACCACAACCTTGCTGAAACCCATTACCTTAGATTTTGATTTGTCGGCATATGTCACGGTGATTTGATCATCATTTGGATTTAACTCCTTGACAATAGACGAGCTTCCGGTCACATGACTTGTGCAACCACTATCAAGCACCCACTTTGACCCTCCGAAAGCATAAGTCTACAAAAGATCAAGCTAATTTTTAGGTACCCATTTTTCAATGGGTCCTCTTTTGTTAGCAACAAGGGTCTTGGGAACCCAAATAGACCAAGCAATATAACCATCATAAGGGCCAACATATTGTGCATACACATCACCATAATAATCACGCATTGGAACATAGTGAGGGTTAGCACTTCTCGCAAAATCATTGTAACACCCCCGGCCTCTCCGGACCGACGACTGTCACTTCTGGCAGCTCAATAGGATCTCTAGACTAGCCCCACAGACCAACACTAGTCTTTTCTGCGCACTTTGTCCTCACTCATGTGCACCCGGTTACCCACTTCCCGGTCGATCACCCATCCTAGAATTGCTCTAGGCCAAGCACGCTTAACCTTAGAGTTCTTTTCGAATGAGCTTCCGGAAAAGAAGTTGCAACTTGTTGGTATGGGTTTCCTATCAATCCTATTGAGCCATGCGCCAGGGTCTCACATACACCCACCCTTAGAAGATCGACATCCTCGTCGATCAACCACAAGCCAGGAACGTCCCCTCTTGGCACACGTCTGTGCATCCAGTGCCGGCACATGTGCCATGCCGTGTCCACTCCGGGCCACACGCGCCATGCGCCACATGTCCGCCACTGACCCGCACACGCCCGTTTAACCGCGAGGGTCGGCTCTGATACCAATTTGTAACACCCCCGGTCACTCCGGACCGACGGCTGTCACTTCTGGCAGCTCAATAGGATCTCTAGACTAGCCCCACAGACCAACACTAGTCTTTTCCACACACTTTGTCCTCACTCATGCGCACCCTTGCTACTCCACTTCCTGTCGGTCACCCATCCTAGAATTTCTCTAGGCCAAGCACGCTTAACCTTAGAGTTCTTTTCGAATGAGCTTCCGGAAAAGAAGTTGCAACTTGTTGGTATGGGTTTCCTATCAATCCTATTGAGCCATGCGCCAGGGTCTCACAGTCATCATGAGACATAGTTTTACCACTTGTGGTCTTACTCTCCACAATGGTCTTGTTGGTCTCTTGTGCGGGCTTGGCATTCTTCTTCTTATTGTTCTTCTTCTTGGTTTTGGAAACAAAACCAATGCCCCCTTTATCACCACTACGCCTTTGCTTGCTCAAAAGATCATCAATGGACTTGTTGCCTTGTGGAAATGTGGCCTTAGCAAGCTCCCCCTTCAACCTAGCATTCTCTTCAAGAATAGTTGTGCTACTAGATGGAATGAAGTTACTAGGTGAAGGAATATTGGCCAATTGAGTTTGAAGTGTTTCATGGGACTTTGTGAGTGACAAGAGTTCACTCTCCAAGGCCTTGTGAGCCTTGTTGAGAAAACTAAAGTCCTCGGCAAGTTTTTCATGAACCACAGCAAACTCAATCTTGTCCTTTTTAGCCCTTTTGTATTTAGCAATAGCATAATCACGCTCTTTGATGAGTTTGTTAACAATAATGTCATTGGCGTCATCAAGCCCTTCAAGTTTTAATTCAAGTGACAACCTAGTTTCTTGTTCTTCTTCTAGAGCATTGTTTAAAGCCTCTAGCTCAATCATATGTTCATGCCCAAGTTTACATCTTACATCTAGAAGCTCTTGAGTATGTGAGAGTTGATCTAAGATGTTCCCAAAATGTAACTTAGCATCTCCTAGGTTAGTCATAAACTCATCAAAGGCAATTAATTCCTTTTTAACATGAAGAGACATGTCATCATCAATTTCATTATTATCTAAGGGAGTAGAGCGGGATGATGAGGATACCTCCGTTCCTCTTGCCATAAGGCAAGTGATGTTCTTGGTGTGAGAGTTCTCATTTGGAGAATCGAAGAGTGAGAATGTCGGAGTAGAGGTGGTGGCTAGAGCATCCACACCATGAGAAGTTTCATCTTCCTCATCTTCCTCATCTTATTGTCGGAGGAGTATTCTTCATGAGTGATCAAGACAATTTCTCCCGACTTCTTGTTGATGGGATTCTTTTTGATGAAAGGTTTCTTGTAAGGTGCCTTGAGAGTCTTCTTCAACACAAGCTTACCCCCACGATCTTCTCTCTTCTTGTAAGGTGCCGACAACTTGCTACAAAGTGATAACGGTCACCGCAATTGAAGCAAGTTCTCAATCTCGTTGTATTTTCTCTTTTCCCATTTGGGTTGCTTTTTCTTTGCATTTCCATCTTAGCCTTGGCAGGGTTCTTCCAAAAGTTCTTTGCATAGAAGGCCATATATTGACTATGAGCAATCTTGACTTCATCGGGGTGGTCCATGGAAATCCCTTCATCACTATCATCTTCATCCCCAAGGTCCACAACTTTGGCCTTCAAAGCAACATTGACCACATTGCTCATACCAAGGGCACGAGCACGGGCATCTTTGGCATTCTTGGCGGCAACCTTGAAAGCGGCCATCTCTTGCATAACTTCATTTGAGGTCATGAGATGGTAGTTGTGTCTTCCTTATAGGCTCTTCAAGTCGGTGGGCTCAAAAGGCATGAGTGCACTCACTTATTTCCTTTTTATCCATGCATCATCCACATGTGAGTCACCCACATTTCTAAAAGTGGTGGCGGTGGTCTTGAGCCTTCGATACATGTCTTCGTGATCTTCACCTTCTTTCATGTAGAAGCCTTCGGCTTCATTGCTTAGAGCATCATATCAGTTCCTCCTCATACTCTCATTTCCAACAAACAACACAGTGAGAGCATCCCAAGCTTCCTTGGCAATGCTAAAGTGCTCAATGTGTGGATAATCCTTTGTCCCCAAACCTTGTTGAATCATATGCAAAGCAGTGGCATTGAGTTAACTATTGACAATCTCTCTTCTTGTCAAGTTGCTTGGATCCCCAATAAAGAGTCCATGCTCGATGATGTTCCATAGTTCAATGCAAAAGCTGCGCACATGAGTTCTCATTAGTGATTGCTATTGAGCAAAAGTAGCTGACTCTTCAAGCTTAGGTGGGTCACCCCTATTGTACACATGAGGGTGAGGGACGGGAGGGTCGGGAGAGTACCATGAGTCACGGTGCTCACCCTTCCCACCATCATTGTGTGTGGAGAAATTAACGTTGTCTAGTTTACCCCCCACCACCATACCCTCGGGGGATACTGACGTATTCCCTTTAGGTAAAATGGATGGTTAATCCTCTTGAGGAGATGGGGGTGATGAGGCTTCTTTGTCTTTAAGAAGTTGCTCAAGCATCTTCTTGACTTTGTTGACCAAGGAAGATCTCAATCTTGTTTCCAAGTTTTTGAGATCTTCCATGGTCACCGGGGTCGGCTCACTACCACCATCCCCTTTATTGCTACCCATATTCTCTTAGGCGGTAAATCCCAAATAAAGAGCCGAGGCTCTGATACCAATTGAAAGGATCGTATGGGCACCTAGAGGAGGGTGAATAGGTGCTACTTCAAATTTTATTCCTTTTCAAGTTAGGGTTTGACAAGAAAGGTAAATTCTCTAGAATATGCAACTATGGTGAATTTACCTATATGTCAACCATACACAATCTAGCACAAACTAAGCAAGAACAAGTAAGTAAAGTGCGGTAAATGATAGAAGTAACCAAAGGAGTGGATGCGGAGACACAAGGATTTGTTTCCCGTAGTTCCTTCCTTTTGGGGGGAAGTACGTCTACGTTTGGAGAGGGGGTGGTTTCAAACCACCAACGCCACGAGAGGTCTCCCTTGTTCTCCGATGAACCTCACCCCAACGGGCTCGATTCACCTTCCACTATATCGGCAACCTTCGAGGTGGAAGCCGGCACCTTTACAACAAGTTTGGGGCACGCATCCACAACTGAATTGGAGGCTCCCAAATACAAGCAAGTTGTCAAGACAAATCAAAGACAAGCTTGTAAGAACCAAATCAAAGTTAGGGTTTCCAATGAAACACTAGAGCTTGGGGGCCCTCAAGTGAATGAGTGTCGTGGTATTGCACGGCAGATGCTACTGGGGTAGCTTATGTAGAGGGAGCAAGGCGATGTAGGAGAATCCGGGAGCGAGATTGGCACACGATGTACCCAGGTTCACGTCCCCTCGGTGGAGGATCGCTACGTCCTGCTGTCAATCCAGTATATAATCATAGATTGGTTTACATGGGAGCCGCCGTAGGCGGAGGGAGACTAGATCTAATCTATTGTGGGAAAGCATACCCGATGGGGGTGCCCCTGGTGGCTTTATATATGCAACCACCTAGGGTTTACAAGTGCACTAATGGGCTTTGTATTGGAGTCGTCGCTGCCTGGTCCTCAATCGCGCCACTCGTGCAGGTCCAGCATGCCGATCGCACCGGTGGCGAGTCGACCATTCGAGGCTAGGTTTCAGTTTTCGATCCAAATTGGCGAATCCGCTTCGTGGGTATACCCCGATTGGTATTCCCCCATCAGTAGTCCCCGAGCACGTTGTCGATTCGACACGGGCTTGAGGCAGGGCACAGAGAGTCTTGACGATGGGTCGTGGCAAATCAGCGATGAGCTCCTGAACAGAGAAAATAACCGTTAAGCGGGAGGCGGTCGGCGTGAGCCAGTCGGTGATGGCCAGTTGGCGAAAGACGCAGGGTGTTGGTGAAGCCGTCAGTTGCGGAGAGTCCTCAAACGTGGAGCGTGCCGAGTCGCCGAGCGTGGCGAGTGGCGAGGTCAAGCGACCGGCAAGTGCCGAGTCCTCGAGCATGCCGAGTGGCGAGGTTGGGCAACCGGCGAGTGGCGCTGTCTGTAGCGCGCCGAGTCCCCGAGCGTGTTGAGTTCACGAGGGAGAGTCCGCGATGGCGAGTCCCGAGCGTGTTGAGTACGCGAGGGAGAGTCCGCGGTGGTGAGTCCCCGAGCGTGTTGAGTACGCGAGGGCGAGTCCGTGGCGGCGAGTCCCCGAGCATGTTGAGTACGCGAGGGCGAATCCACGGTGGGGAGTCCCCGAGCGCATTGAGTACGCGAGGGCGAGTCCGCGGTGGGGAGAGTTCCCGAGCGTGTTGAGTATGTGAGGGCGAATCCACGGTGGCGAGTCGACGAGGGCGAGCCGCGGTCGTGGAACCACGCGTACACACTGCATGCCTAGGAGTAGTCCCCGAGGCTCGAGTTGGCTTGTAGAGGCGACTTGAGGCTCTTTAGAGATGCATATTCTGAAAATATTAGTGGTTGCTGCCGAGCGCGGCGAGTGGCGAGGTCGAGCGACCGGCGAGCGTTGATTCCCCGAGCGCGGAGAGTGGCGTGGTCGAGCGACGCTGTCTATAGCATGCCGAGTGGCGAGGTCGAGTTTCCGGCGATTGCCGAGTCTCTGAGCACGGCAAGTGGCGCGGTCGAGCGACGCTGTCTGTAGCGTGCCGAGTGGCGAGGTCGAGTTACCGGCGATTGCCGAGTCTCCGAGTGCGGCGAGTGGCGCGGTCGAGCGACGCTGTCTGTAGCGTGCCGAGTGGCGAGGTCGAGTTACCGGCGATTGCCGAGTCTCCGAGCGTGTTGAGTACATGATGATTGTGAGTCTGCGATGATTGCGAGTCCGCGAGGGGAGAGTTCCCGAGTGTGGCGAGTCCACGATGATAGCGAGTCCGCGATGATGTTGATTGCGCTATTTTTGTTAGCGAGTCTCTCGTCTTGGCCCGGGGGCCAGTCGCATGGCGACTCCAAAGACAACTCTTGGCTTAGCGTTCTTCCTGGACGATCCAAGTCTCGGTTTGCGAGTCCTCGTCCGTAGTACTTTGCCGTGCGAGTCGCGATGTCTAAGGTTGAGGAGGACATGGTGCTGTTTGTGTAGCACTGCTATTTTTCTTGGCCCGGAAGGCCAGTAGAGCAAGGCGACTCCAATGATGGCTCTCGGTTAGCGTTTTTCGTGGATGATCCGAGGCTCGGTTTGCGAGTCCTCGTCCGCACTATTTGGCCGTTCCGAGTCGCTCTTTGATAGGTTGACAAAGGCGAATTGATTTTTCCAGGGGGTGTCGTGGTATTGCCGACGAGTACGCCATGGAGGGGTCCTCACAGTGCGTGTTTAGAGACGTGGGGTAAGGCGGACGGTTGACGGGTACGAGGTAACACAGCTTACCCAGGTTCAGATCCCATGACGGTGGCGGAATCCTACTCCTACTATAAATCACTATAATGGCAATACGCCGAGTTACAGAGATAGGTTCGCTGTGCGAGGTTGTCTGAAGTTATCTATGCTTGTGCCCTAAAGGCTCCCATAGGTCCGACTTATATAGTCGTCAGATCCTAGGGTTACAGGAAAAAGTCCTAGCCGGACAGGTTACAGAGTCCTACACCGTCTATCACTAGTCTTGTGTATCTTGTAGTCCAAGGCTCCGGGTACGCTGGAGACTCCACCGTAGCCTTCCTTTATCCGGCATGGGCCTCCCTTCTAGATCCACCTAACTGGGCCGCCCAGCAGGCCATAGGCCATGCTACCGACTATGGGCCACACGGGTTAGTCGGACAAGAGACATGCTATGATGATACCCATATAGCATATCCCCAACAGTAGCCCCCGGAGAACTCCGAGATCTTGCGCCGTCTTGCCTTTTCACGTGGAATGCTCCGTCTAGATGGATGTCGGCAAATCGTCAAGCAATATCTTGTAGTCCTCCCAAAGAACCCTTCAAAGGTTTCTCCGCCTTCGATTAGTAAGTCGGAGAAATGCTGAATCTTCCATTGTACGTTTCCGTTAGTCGGATTAAATCCGTCCACGCCGGAATCTTTGATGCGATGGCTCATCTACCATGTCAGTTATGAAGACGTAGGCCTAGGTCAGCGACGCCTCGTAACTCACACATGCAGAGAACGTAATCATAGCCGATTTTCCCGCTCAAGTAATGCGAACCGTTGGCGGCGACCGTTTGGAGACGTGCCGAAATTACCGCACACGTTCTCGACCACATCGTCTACGCGGCAACCGTCCGATTAACTTCACGAATCTTGACGCAGAGCAAGATAAATAGCAACCGTGGGACACTTGTTACTTTTTCACCCCATTCTCTCGCGTCATCGTCTTCTTCCTCTAGCCACGCGCCTCCTCGAGCTCTCCGCGAAAACCTCGAGAAACCCTAGCCTTGCTCCCTGCTCCAGTCGCGCTCTCTTCCTCCTCCATGGCTAGCAGAAGCTCATCCCCATCAATGGCGGCGTCGAGCGAAGCCGCGACGAAGCCGGCGAGCTTCGTCATCGTGCCCCCAGAGGGCCTGGTCATCCTCGCATCGGCGGTGATAGAGACCACTGGCGGCGACCATAATCTGGCGGCGCTGGAGCCCCTGGAAGAGGAGCCATACTCGCACAAAGGCGATTGGCGCGGCTCGGACATCACCGGCCGCGACATCCAAGAGATGGTCGTTGAGGGTTACCTCCCTGCGACGGAGGGGCTCGCCTGGCGGGCGGCGGCGGCCGGCGAGGTGACCCCCTCTGCCCAAGCCAGAGAGAAAGTATACCTCAAGGCGCAATTGGTACGCGGCATTTCTCTGCCCATCTCCCACTTCTTCCTGTCCGTCTTGAATCACTTCAAGGTCCAACCCCACAACCTCTCACCCAATAGTATCTTAGTGCTTAGCAACTACACGGCACTTTGTGAGGGTTACCTAGGGATTAGGCCTAGGTTAGATTTGTTTGTATATTTCTTCACCGTCAAATGTGAAGCCGGACACAGTAGGGCGGAGCTTAGAAACTGCGGCACCATAAGCTTCAAGATCCGGCCGGGTCGTTCCCTCGACATCGCCGGCCACGCAGTCGCATGAATCGGGTAATGACGCATTTCTACGGCCCGACATTCCTTTGGCGGGCCGAGAAGTAACGTACCCGGACTTCGTGGATGGAGCCGCCGCCGAAGTCTCCACGTGGCGGTCCCATGCCTCCCTTCCCTCCGACCTCGACGCTTCCCGCATAATAAGGCGGATCGAGTGGTTCGTAGAGACGGGTCTGACCGGCTTGGACCTAGCCATGTGCTGGTTCATCAGGCGGATTCAACCTCTGCAGCACCGCACGAAGTTTATGCACGAGTACACCAGTGACCGAAGGGATACCCTCCGGGTCTCCGAGGACAACTTCTCGAGTGACTCCGTCAAGTTCCGCCTCAAGGACATCATCAAGGTGAAGGACAAGAAGCGTGGCTTCACCCTCACCTACGATATGTTCGTAGAGGGAAAGTTCCCAAAGGTAGACATTTATTTTCCGTGTATGACATTGCTCCAGTTTTTCCGTCTTGCTAAGACCATCTTGTCTAACACAATGATTTCTCACTTAACAGCTTAGCAATCTAGAGGAGGGCAACCTGGCTGCCCAAATCTACGATCCCAAGATGAAGGAAGTCACGGTCGTGTCCGACGACGATGTCCCGTTGGCGCGAAAGCGGAAGGGCTCCACCTCTGACGCTGCCGACAGAGGCAAGAAAAATAAGACAGAGGGTGGAGCCTCCAAAAAGAGTACTGCCACCCTGGAAGCGAAAAAGGGAAAATCTACCGGGTTGTTTGCCAAAGCGCCACCCCTAGTGTAAGCCTCTCATTCTCCGACATTGTCTTATCTATCTGTCTTATTCCTGTACTTATGCATTTTGCACGTTTCAGGAACAAAGCCTCAACCAGCCTCAAGAAGTCCACCAAGACTCTTGGGGCTTCTAGAAATATTAAAGAGATGCTGCATCGCGACTCTTCACCCATCATCGCCCCTGCCAATCCTGCCGTCAAGCCCTAATCCGCTCCGACAAGCTCCCAAGGCCAGGAGGCACCAGGCCCTTCCGTCATGGAAGTGGACTCTGGCGCTTCAACCGAGCTTGTTGTTGTCGGCGAGTAGGCGACGCATGAGAGCACTGCTCTTCAAATGGCTGAAGCTCCGGCTAAGGATGCCATCGGTAGTGGCAAGGCGGTGGTGGGGACTGGTACCTCTGCCGAAGGCGGCGCCTCTACTCCCCAAAAACCCTTCGAGTTCCCCAAGATAGTTTACCCGGCGCTGCTGCCGAGTAACACTACTATGGTTGCAGGAGGAGTGCCATCATCTCCGACGTGCGGTCTGGAGGAGCTACTCCGACAAGCAGATATCTTGCAGGGAAATAGCATTTCCTTTGGCAAGTTGCTAGCCGAGAGTGCTACAAACCTCAAGATCATCGCACTTGTAAGTTTTACTTTGGCTTCTATATTTCATATGAGTATCCCACTGTAGCCCCCGAGGATGTAGACGGAAAACCATAGGTTTTGCATCTATATGCTCTAAGAGTAACTAAGTTAGAAAAAAACTCTCACTGCAGCCCCCAAGCCTTTAGATGGAATGAAATATTCCGACTAGAAGCTTTAAGAGTAGCATAACAGTGTTCATAATTTTCAATGCTGTAGCCCCCAAGCCTCTAGTTGTAACTTAATTAGTTCCGACTAGATGCTTAAAGAAAAGCTAAGCAAATTGCTAAGTTAAAAACTCTCGCTGTAGCCCCCGAGCATCTAGATGGAAAATCTCCGACTAGAAGCTCCAAGCAGACCAAACAACGATTTAACTTTATACTTTCTTTCACAGAACGAGAATGCTCGGAGGGGCATGGCCAACGACAAGTACCAGAAGATGCGAGCAGATCTCGAAGCCGAAAAGGGTAAAACCGCCTTCTTGAAGGAACAAATCATCAAAAATAAGACTCTGTTTTCTTATTACGCATTTCCGTCTTCATGTTGTATCCCCAATCTCCTAGTACTTACTAAGTACTGTGTTTTCTCCGACTTGCAGAACATGTTGCCAAGGCTAAGGACATTGTCGAGCAGTCCAAGCACATCCAACAGCTGGACAACGAGAACAAGATCCTTAAGAAGGAGAGGGAAGAAATGCTGAAGATGCACGAGGATTCCATGAAAGTCCTGCAGGACTCCGCCTCCGCTGAGATCAATCGCTTGAAGGAGGAGCTTGCGATCCTAAAGGATCAGAAGCAAGCTGCCGATGAGCAAAACCTTCGCCATAGCGAGGCGTTTAAGCTCATCCAACAAGAGAAGGAATCCTTGGCGGACGTCGTCTGGCAGGCTAAGGCCAGCATCTTCAGTAAGTGTCATCCGCCTTGTAGTTCTGTAGTCTGGATACTTAGGATTTTTGAACTCATGCAATCGTTGTCGGAATTTTCAGCGCCCATGGGTTTAACCCGCTCGCCTCCTTCGGACAAGGAATGCATGGTTCTTGCCGGCAACTTCATCAACACCGCCATCGCCTAGGCCAAGGAGATCGCCAAGCCCCTGTAGATTTATATCAAGGCCTCGGACTCCGTGGCGAAGTACTCGGAGATTCTGCACCGAGCCCCCGAGCGTGTCATGAGCTGGAAAGCTTCTTGTGCACGGGCTGGCGCAAGGATGGCGCTGTCGATGGTGAAGGCACACTATGAAGATGCCGACATCGACACAGTGACATCTGGTATCCCCGACGCGGATGATGACGGCAAGGAGATCGATCGCGATGCTATCCTGTCATCACTCACGGGGTATGACACCAGGGTTGCCGAGTTGGTAGATGTTGACGTCTTCGTGCCCAGGAACTTTCTCGACAACGCCAACCCGGAATCCTCCGAGTCTCACCATAGCACCGAGCTGAGGGTGACACTCCGGCTGGTGATGAAGCGGCTTCCAAGTCCCCTGCGCCCAAAGAGTGAAAAACACTTTGTAATTCTTGTTTCACCTTTGATGCATGCATGGAAGAAACTTGGTGATGTAATCCTTAAGGCGGAAAACAGTAGTTGTCATATCCTGCTACTTAAGAACTTATTGCCAGTTTGTATATATTTTTTAAGCAAGTGCTGGCTTATCCATCACTTTGGTTTTTATGCTTGACTTTTCGTGAGTCGGAAGACTCGTTGTCGGAACCATGCACTTAGGTGATGATGCCCAATGGCACCGTCAATAACCTAAGCACAAAATCGCCGATAATGAGTGCCGAAAGTCACTACTCTAGAATCCACATAAAAACAACAAAGAACGTGTAGACTAGAAAACTTAAGCTAACGCCCGTAGGCGGAATTTTCACAAGTGCAATCGCAAGACTTGTGCATAAAAGTTTTACATGATCCAAAAATGAACACTAAAGGAGGTAAAAGACTCAGAAATATGAGTGAACCAAAGAGCTTTATTTCATTGATCATATAAGAGGTACACAATTAGATAAAAAATGCTAAGTGTAGAAAGGACGTAGCTGTGCTATGTTCCATGGCCGATCAAGCTCCAGGTAGTCATCATCCGGGTCACATCGCTTACGCTTATGATCCTCGTTGGGTCTACCCTTGAGTTCACGATTGTCGACAAGGTAGTAAGACCCATTGAGCAGTGCCTTGCTTATGATGAACGGTCCTTCCCATGGCGGGGATAATTTGTGTGACTTCTTCTGCTTAAGTCGGAGCACCAAATCCCCCTCTTTAAACGAGCGATGCCGAACGCGGCGACTATGGTAGCTGCGTAGCTTCTGCTGGTAGATGGCGGATCTTTGGCATGCCAAAACACGCTCCTCCTCGAGAAGGTCCACATCTAGGCGTCTGGATTCTTCAGCGTCATCTTCGCCGTAGGCGGCAACTCTTGGTGCATCGTGGAGGATGCCGGAAGGTAGGATGGCTTCTGCTCCATATACCATGAAATATGGGGTGTAGCCGGTGGATCTGTTGGGTGTAGTTCGTAAACTCCACAACACAGATGGAAATTCTTCCGCCCAGTCTC
This sequence comes from Avena insularis, assembly GCA_023614405.1. Lineage (NCBI taxonomy): Eukaryota > Viridiplantae > Streptophyta > Magnoliopsida > Poales > Poaceae > Avena > Avena insularis. The sequence goes on from CM042685.1 coordinate 305,864,429, forward strand.
CAGCTACTCTATGTAGCGGTGCCTCAAGACGTGGCTTGATTCCCTGCAGAATTAATCCATTGGCCCGCTCAACTTGACCATTGGATTGTGGGTGTGCCACAGATGCAAGGTCAAGTCAGATGCCTTTGCCCCAGCAATAGGCCTCCACTTCTCCGAGTGACAAGTTGGTTACGTTGTCGGTGATGATACTATGTGGGAGACCAAATCTCACCACTAAATCCCGGACGAACCTGAGGGCAGTTGCCCTGTCAAGCTTTCTAATGGGTTTAGCTTCTATCCATTTGGTGAACTTGTCAACTGCTACGAGCAGATGCGTAAATCCACATGGTGCCGTCTGTAACGGTCCCACCATGTCTAGCCCCCAGACTGCAAACGGCCAAGTTATTGGTATTGTTCGCAATTCTTCAGCAGGAACATGTGGTTGTCGGGCATAATACTGGCATCCTGTGCATGTCTCAACCAGCTTGTCAGCGTCCGCCATCACGGTTAGCCAGTAGAATCCTTGCCGGAAGGCTTTCGCGACCAAAGATCGAGGAGCGGCGTGATGCCCGCAATCTTCGAGATGGATTTCGTGTAGGATTTCCATACCTTCTAGCTGGGAAACACATTTTAGGTATACACCAGTAGTGCTACTCTTGTAGAGTTGTCCATTGATTATGGTATAACCCTTTGCTCGTCGTACTATTTGCCGTCTTTCGACTTTGTCATCGGGCAAAGTTCCGTGTTCGAGATACTCCATGAACGGTTTTGTCCAAGCCGGAGGGATCTTTGTCACCATGTTTACGAAAGAGTCAGCTCTGTCTGGGTTGTCAATGTCGGCACCCTTCACGGATGGTGTGCGTATATGCTCTAGGAAAACTCCTGGCGGAATTTGCTTGCGCCCTGACCCAAGTTTAGACAGTAGATCAGCCGCCTCGTTTTGCTCCCTAGGCACATATTTGACTTCGTAGCCCAAGAAGCTCTTGGCTATCTCGTCCACTTCGTCTCGATATGCCGCCATCATAGGGTTCTGCGCATTCCAGGTGCCAGCCACCTGCTGGGCAACCAAGTCGGAATTTCCACAGCAAACTATGCGCTTAATGCCAATATCCTTGGCTACACGCAGTCCGTGAATGAGTGCTTCATACTCCGCCATGTTGTTTGTACCCTCGAAGTAGATCTGCAAAACGTAGTGTAGCTTGTCTCCTTTTGGTGACTATAGCAATACACCAGCCCCCGAGCCGTTGAGCAACTTTGAACCGTCAAAGTGCATCACCCAGTACTCTGGTTATGGCAAAGGAGTAGCATCTGGCATCTCCGTCCAATCTGCAATGAAATCCGCCAAGGCTTGTGACTTGATAGCGTCGCGTCTCTTGTAGGTGATCTCGAAGGCGGCAAGTTCAATGCCCCACTTCGCGACCCTTCCTGTAGCATCGCTGTTGTTGATAATGTCGGACAGTGGAGTCTTGCTCACTACTGTGATTGGGTGCTCCTGAAAGTAGTGCCTTAACTTCTGAGAAGCAAGGAATACTCCGTAAGCTATCTTTTGGTAGTGCGGGTAATGCTGCTTGGACTCCGTCAAGACCTTGCTTACGTAGTAAACTGGTCGTTGAACTCCATACTCATAGCCTGGTTCCTGCCGCTCTACCACGACGACGATGCTGATAACCCGGTTGGTTGCCGCCATGTAAATTAACAAGGGCTCTCCAGGCTCGGGTGCTGCAAGGGTGGGCGCTGAGGAAAGAATCTCCTTGAGCTGCTTCAATGCTGCATCTGCCTCATCCGTCCATGTGAATTTGTCCGCCTTCTTCAGCAACTTATACAGCGGCAGAGCCTTCTCTCCAAGTCGGCTGACGAACCGACTAACTGCTGCAACACAACATGTTAGTCGTTGGATGTCCTTGAGGCATGTCAGACGGTTTATGTTTAAGATGGCCTTGATTTTCTCCGGGTTGACCTCGATTCCGCGCTGGGAAACGATGAAACCCAACAATTTGCCGGCTGGAACCCCGAAGACGCACTTCCTAGGGTTGAGCATCATGTTGTACTTTCAGAGATTATCAAAGGTTTCTTTTAAGTCGGAGATTAAGTCGTTTGATTTTTAAGACATCACCGCGATATCATCCACATAGGCGTGAATGTTCCGACCAATTTGGTCATGAAGGCAACGTTGCATTGTCCACTGGTAGGTAGCACCTGCATTTTTCAGCCCAAAGGGCATTGTGACATAGCAAAATGTGCCGTATGGGGTAGTGAATGAAGTGGCCAATTGGTCCGACTTCCTCATCTTGATCTGGTGGTATCCTGAGTATGCATCGAGAAAAAACAAAAGTTCCGAGCCAGCCGCCGAGTCAATGACTTGGTCAATGCGAGGCAAAGCAAACGGATCTTTGTGACATGCTTTGTTCAAACTGGTGTAATCAACGCACATTCTTAATTCATTGGTTCCCTTTTTGGGGACAAGTACAGTATTTGCCACCCATCGGGTGTGAAGGACTTCTCGGATAAACCCAGCCTTAAGTAACCTAGCTATCTCTTTGCCAATGGCGCGTCTCTTCTCATCTCCGAAGCATCGTAGAGGTTGCTTCATTGGTTTGCATTTTGGATCTATGTTTAAGCTGTGCTCGACAAGTTCCCTAGGTACACCTTTCATGTCGGCAGGTTGCCAGGCAAAGATGTCCCTATTATCACGGAGGAACTCGACGAGCGCGCTTTCCTATTTGGGATCCAGGTTCGTTCCAATGGCGACGGTCTTGGAGGCATCGCCTACCACAAGTTCCACCGGCTTGGTCTCGATGGCGGCCTTGAACGCAGGAGCGGAGTCGGAGATTTGCTTCTTCGACGCGGGCATCTCTGAGTCATCGACCTTGCTCTGGATCTCCTTGAATTCTTTGCTGTAGAGGACAGCTTCTGCAACGGCTGCTTCGTTGATCTCGCAGTCTCTTGCCTTGGTAAAGCTTCCGGATACGGTGATGACACCGTTTGGTCCGGGTATCTTGAGCTTGTTGTGGACGAAGCATGGCTTGGCCATGAACATGTGGAATATGTCGCGACCGAATATGATGTGGTACACGCTCTTGAAGGGGACTACTTCAAAGGTCATGCGCTCTTGGCGGTAATTATTAACGTCGCCAAAGGCTACCTGAATTGTGATGCACCCAAGGGACCGAGCCTCCCGACCTGGCACTACGCCATGGAACACGGTGTTGGTCCGCCTTAGGTTTGCCTCCGTCAAGTTCATCTTCTGCAGTGTATCCATGTACATGATGTTGATGCTGCTTCCACTATCCACCATGCACTTGGTGAACTCCACGCCGTCAATCAATGGGTTGATGACCATGGCGTACTGGTTCTCTGTGGGCACAAGGTCTGGGTGGTTCGTCCTGTCCCAAGTTATTGGAACCTCCGACCAGCGCAGGTATTGGGGAACTAGGGGGAGAGTAGCCATCAGGATCCTTAAAGAGGTCTTCTGTTGTCGGACGGTGGGGGTGCCAAGGAAAGTGTGGTAGACTGGGTCCTTCTTCGCGAAGGGGTTCTTGCCTTTGTCGTCGCTCTTGGCGGCGTGCTTTGGGTCAACGTCCTCGTCCATGTCACTTGAATCCTTGGACTCCTCCTCCTTTTTCTTCCCCTTGCCCTTGCCTCGCGGTCTATTCTTCCGACTTCGCTTGTAGCCGGACTCCGGGTCTTCCTTGAGGTCGCTGACGAACTTGCAGTGTCGATTGGTATGGGTGGCCTTGCCGTTGGCATCGAGGTGTACGAGGTACGGCATATCGCGGTACTCTTCGTAGGTTTGGGGAACACGGAGCGGTGCCGAGTTGGTTTCACTTCCTCGCTGCTGCCCGCGGCCTGCTCCTCTTCCTTGGCCATGTTGTCCGCCTTCTCCTCGTCCTGCAAAAGTCATAGTGATCATGTCGGTAGATTGCTTTTCTTCTGGAGCGGTTTTCCGCTTTGTACTGCTGTTCCTCCGAGCTTGAGTTGGAACGGCCATTGCCGGCAAAGAGCCACGAACATCGTCGTCGATAGCTGCGAACTCATTAGCTAACTGAATCATCTGATTCAAGTCAAGCTGGTGATTGTCCTGCAAGCGCTTCAGCATATGTCGGAGCAACATGCCCCTTTCCAACCCATCGATGAAGGCGGCCATGGCGGTCTGAGCGTGCACCCTGCGCAGGAATTCTTCATATCCAGCCAGCGGGAGAGGTAGGCACGAGATGTCTCGTCTTTCTCTTGCACGCACCGCTGTAGATCGCCCATAGTGCAGGGACGCTTGTATGTACCCTAAAAGTTTTTGGTGAATGCTTCTTGCATGTCCAGCCAGTTATAGATAGATTTCTCCGTTAAGTCGTCGATCCATTGACGGGTCGTGCCCGCCAACATTAATGGGAGGTACTTGACGGCGACGTTGGCGTTGCCTCTGGCAATCTCCACCGTGTTGCCGTAGTCCTGCAACCATGTGGCAGGTTTGGCTATGCCGTCATAGGGCTTGATGGTCTTGTCAATCCGGAAACCTTTGGGGTAAGTTGCGGACCGTATTCCGGGTCCAAAGCAACGTGGTCCCAGGTATGGTCCTTCCCGGGCCTCGTGGATCTTATCGATCCGTGAACGTGCATCGTATGGCTCCGGGTTCTTCTTCTTCTTGTCAACAGGGGATGGGCTGCGTGAACTACGCGGGCCTCCTCCGCCATGGTGACTGCTTGGTGGCGACGGAGGCGGAGGTGGCGGTGGGTTAGCTTTCTTGCTGTTACTCTCCTGCGACGCCTCACGCCTGTCGTGGTTGCTTGTCGGACGCGGAGGGTCATGGCGTGACCTGCTCCTGTGTCCTTGGTTGCGCTCTCCGTCATGACGGGTCTGCTCCGTGTTGTCGCGGATGACGATGCCGCACTGCTTTGGTGGAGGCATATCCGTGTGATGGCGAGCCTTGTAGTCTTCCTGGCGTCGGGGTGATCGGGGCGATGGCGATGGGCGGCAAGGTTGGGCTCTTTCTCCATGGTCGGAGGATATGGGGATAGCATCCTTCCTGTTGCGCGCATCCCTTCGTCTTCGTTCTGATGAACCCGTCCGCGATCCGACATCCTTAGGAGATCTGTCCCTTGGCGGTTTGTACTGGCTAGATCGGCAGAGCGCTGGGTTAGACTCAAGCCTCTGAGAGGTGGCCTTTTCCTGCTGCTTTCCCGCCTTGGCCACTAGGTCATAGACCTGCTCTACTGCCTCAGGCGATCTATCCTGCTCCAGAAGGGTCTTGGCGACGGCGAGGTTAAGGAGTGGGGTGGGCATCACCTGTTTGCCTTCACTGTCAATGTATGGCTTGGCCTGTGCCAGCTTTGAGGGAGCCCATCCTAGGTTGCGTCGTACACCAGGATCGTTGATGACGCGAGCCGGAGCTTTCTTAGCCTTCTGCTGCTGAAGCAGAGTCTTGTACTCGGCCTCCATTGCTCTAGCTTTTTCTATGGATTTCTGCGCATTGCTAGATCTCGATCTAGTTTATTTCCTTGCTCCGCGATGGCTTGCGCTTCCTCCAGCAGCTACTGGCGCTTCTCGTCAAGCTGAGTCACGTTCCGGATATGATCAACAGTTAGTGGATCAACGAGGAGGTTGCCGTACATCACTCTATCAGCTGGAGTAACATGGGCTTCTGCCGACGTGGATGCTGGAGGCGGCAAGTTTGCGGTGTTGTTGTTGTTGCTCGGACCGGTGCCGAGTTCCTGCGGCTGTTGCACTGGGTTAGGCGGAGGAGGCATGACTCTTGCGCGATCATCGTCAGCAGCAATAAGTGGCCCTTCCCCTTATCCAGCACCGTAGGCGGAGCTTGCCCGGGTTGATCTTCGTCCATCGCTGTCCCAATGGTGACGAACACCCCTCAAGACATGACGGTGTTGTTAGCTTGCTCGTCGTGCGAGTACTCCTCCTCCATCTCCTGCATAGCGGAGTCTAGCTCTTCTGGACTGAAGTCTATCTCCTCTGAATCTGCACTGAAATCAGCATAAAGTGCGTCAATGATAGAGTCGGAGGGTGCTAGGATTTCCTCGATGACGGGCGGTGGAGGTGCAACGGCCTCGACGATGACTGGAGGTGGTGGCGCTGCTACGACGATGGCGGCCGGAGGCGGTGGTGGTGGCTGAATCGGAGGGGCTCCGTCGATGAGCGCAAGCGCTGTCTGAGCTGCCGCTTCGGCCTCCGCGTAGGTGTTGACGGTGTTCACCATGCCTTCGAAGGTAAGTCGGCCTGACGCCTGCTGCCGCCTTAGAGAATGTCGGAGAAGCGTGCCATGGTCCAGTCCTTCCACAAAGTGATAGATGGCATCATCATTGGGGTAATCGGTCAGGTCGGCTCGTATACGGAGCCACCTAGCGAGGTAGTCGCGGGGGTTTTCGCCCTCTCTCTGAACGCAGCATGCCAGATCGAAGATGGTAACCACGCCGACGAACTTGGATCTCTGCTGTCGAGGCCGCGCGGCGGAGCCAGTTCTGATGCTCTTCACCTTTATATCCTGCACAAGGCGGTTTGGTGGGCCTTGATTTTCCGATCTTTGGCAAACTCAAAGAGAGATCCAACATCGATCCTTCCGCGTATCCTGCCCGTAGGGCGGTCGATGCGGGTCTTGATGTTTTCCGATCTTTGCCGGCAAACTCGAAGAGATCCGACATCGATCCTTCATGAGCGTATCCTGCCCGTGGCGTCCGCAGTCTTGATGCTCCTCCGACTCCCAGGGAACTAGTTCCTGAGTCGGTTTCGCCGATGAAGAGGTGGATGTCTCTGATAGGAACGATCGAACACCGCGTAGGGTTCGTCTTCGCCGGGATCCAGAACTCGTCAGGTGGGACAATCGGAACGTTGCCGGAGAAGAGAACGCGACCGATGGCTACGGTCTCGCCGATTCCCGCGAAGATCTTGGTCCTGGCCCGCTGAAGAGCCTGAAGCGCCTCTTGCCCCACGGTGGGCACCAACTGTCGTGGTATTGCCGACGAGTACGCCATGGAGGGGTCCTCACAGTGCGTGTTTAGAGACGTGGGGTAAGGCGGACAGTTGACGTGCGGTAACGGCTTACCTGTGTTCGAGATCCCACGACGGTGGCAGAATCCTACTCCTGCTATAAATCACTATAATGGCAATACGCCGAGTTACAGAGATAGGTTCTCTGTGCGAGGTTGTCTGAAGTTATCTATGCTTGTGCCCTAAAGGCTCCCATAGGTCTGATTTATATAGTCGTCAGATCCTAGGGTTACAGGGAAAAGTCCTAGGCAGACAGGCTACAGAGTCCTACACCGTCTATCACTAGTCTTGTGTATCTTGTACTCCAAGGCTCCGGGTACGCTGGTGACTCCACCGTAGTCTTCCTTTATCCGGCATGGGCCTCCCTTCTGGATCCACCTAACTGGGCCACCTAGCAGGCCATAGGCCATGCTACCGACTATGGGCCACCCGGGTTAGTCGGATAAGAGACATGCTATGAGGATACCCATATAGCAAATCCCCAACAGGGGGAAGAGACGCCCAGTGGTGAGTCCATGCAGCGTGGCATGCGACCCTCTCTGGCGACTCGGACGATGAATGTCCCTTAGTAGACGCGGCGTACGCATTCGACGTAGCCAGAAAGAGTCGACGCGGCGGACACGGGGTCGACGCGGCGGACGGAGGTCACGCTATGGCGAAGTCGACGCGGCGGACGAAGGTCGCGATATGGTGAAATCGACCGGCGGACACGGGGTCGACGCGGCGGACGGAGGTCGCGCTATTGCGATGTCGACGTGGTAGGTGAGTCCGCAACGGGCGAGTCCCCGAGCCTAGCGAGTCCGCATTTAAGCGTGTCCGCGTTTAGGCGAAGGTCCGGAGCATGGCGAGTCCGCGATGGACGAGTCACCGGACGTGGCGAATCCGTGATGGACGAGTCGCCGGACGTGGCGAGTCCGCGGAAGGAGGATCCACGAGCGTGATGAGTCCGTGGCGGGAGGACCCACGAGCGTGGCGTGTCCGCGAGGGGAAAATCACGAGAGGCGAGGCGAGTCTCCCGAGCTGGTCGGGTAGGCGTCCCGCACGCATCCGGGTCACGAGAGTGCAATTTGCTTCTTCTCCGTACATATGCATCAACACACGTTTAATAAAGAGATTATCAGTATAAATATTTAAAATAAGATCGAGTGGGAGAAATTATCGGCCATAGCCGAGTCATCGGTGGCAAAAAGTCGAAGAAGCCGGCGGTAGAGCGGTTGTTCAATCCTTCGGTCGAGGTCGCGACAGCGCGTCCGACTAGACTTTCGCATGGCAGAGTTAGTCGGGCCTGCTTCGTTCGCGTGTTGCCGTCGAGGTGCTCGCGTGCGTGCTTAACTCCCCAGGCCTGAATTTTTATGTCGCCCTGTGTAGACGTGTAGTGTCGGTCGATTTGTTCCTCGTACATAGGCCAAATAAAACAAGAGATTAGTACTCGTGCCAAATTATATAATCTCACGTGATTTAAGAGAGTGCAAAGCCTGATCATACAAACTGGAGGATACAAAGTAGGAAAATACTAAATATTTTATAATTAATCTACACATGTTTTGCTATACGCGTATACTATTTGCCGATTGATCTATTCCTCAGTCGGCATTAGACCCAAAGCGCTGCATAATCTTTACTATATAATTTATCTAGCGGTGGTTTTCGTCATCAATTTTTTCGTCCGTCGTCGTGGCAGGTACGTCGCGCGTTTCATATCCTGATCGGATCACGCCACACCAGCCCTGCCTCCTTCCCCCACCCATATAGGAAGGTAACGAACCAGGGCAGGCCACCTCTCCTCTCAAAATCGGGTCGAATCAGGGAGTCAGCGCTGGGCATGTTGAGCCGGTGTTAATCGCCGTGTACCTGAGATACAACTGAATCGACACAAACCTCCTCGGACAGTACCCGAGGAGTCGGGTCTTCTTCATCGGTGGCTGAGATGGCGAACAGCGCCGCCTCCATGGCCACCCGGCTCCGCCCCGAGATCCATAGCGACCTGCGATCGCCTGCTCCGCTAGCTCCATGGCCCGAACAAGCATCAGATCTCATCGACCCCAGGTGGTGGAGGACTGCCGCGTAGTCGTTCCTCTTCTACAGTTCTACATGGTCCAGGCTCTAAAGATTAGTTTGCTTGTGCAATTGCCAATGGAACTTCACCTCCCGCAGTCCGGCCCGAGGAGCAGTTCAGAACCCGGCCTGAAAAGAAATAACTGACACATAGCATGTTTGTTGGTGAAATAGTGATGTTATTGGCTATTATTCGAAGTTTAGTTTGAAAAAATTACAGATCGGTTGTAAATTATGGATGTTATTGGCTACACGGTGATGGATAGGCAGGACCATATTCACGCTGCTGGACCACGCTGCTCGGAGACGTCCAATGCTTGATAGTGCAAGGCAGCTGGCATCTATGACAGTTGGGGCTTTTATGTTACAGGGCGGCCGGACCATGTCGCCGGTGATGTCCAAAGTTTGATACTGCAGGGCGGCTGACATCCATTGCGAGCTGGGTTTGAATTTTGAGTATAGAATTCATCTCATGTACTATTCATTGCCTCTGAAATACATCATAAATACTTAGAATTATCAACCTTGTCAGGCATGATCCATACATATAGTGTCCCCATCTGGCCTCTCACATAGGAGTAAAACACGTCCAAGCTCTCACAAATCGTTAAAATTAGACTTTTCATCCCATGTAGGTTTTTGTTTTCGTTTGGAATTTTGGGAAACCGATTCTTGTGATCCCCACAAATAGAAAAATTACTGACCAATATTTATGTCTATGTATTTTCACATAATGTGCTCAAATTCAATGGAATTTGATAATCTTTTAACAAATTGCTTTTGAATAATCTCGAACTATATTTGAATGGTATTACAAGGATTGAATTTTTTTAACCGAAAACATGGGCACGGTAGCTGTAGCACAGTACCATTGTCACGAGAACGAGGTTACTTGAAACAGATCGGCATGGCGACACCTTATTTTTATGACCCGGAGCAACACACGGTTATTTAGCTATCTCTTCTCTTCTATCTTCTATCTATCTACTATATAATCTTGCTTAAGGTGGTTTTCTTCACCCGAGTTTTTCGTACGTTGTCCATGCAGCTCTAAGAAACCGATAGCAGTCCTTGTTCAATCCCTCAATGCCCACCAGCGCTAGAAAAACGGACATGGGTCCTCGTTGGCCCAGCCTTGATCCATCAATTATGAGCCTAGACCGTCAATAGCGAGGACTCGGTCGAGTACCAGTCAGCCACGACCCCATATCTCCTAGCCGGCTAGCCCTAGACACGAAAACCTGGGCGCATCTGATTAAATCAAGTTGCTCTAGATCGCTTGATCAATCACGGCAACCCCAATCTCTTCTAGACGCTCCCGACGTCAAGCCTCACAAGGTGGACCATGGTATCCATGGCCATGCCGAGGATTAGCGCATGCAGAGAAGAAGATGTTGTCCAACCGCGATAATACGCACAGCGAGGTGGAGCGCCTCGTCGGCGTCTCGTTAAGGCTGCTCATACTCATGTACGGGGTCCGGCCGCGTGCACATGTTGTCATGGTCACCGCCTCACCGTGCAACCCAACTCGACTGAGCGACCTACGCACGCACGATCTCCAAAACCAATGTACTTCCACTCTCTAATCCTCCTCCGATTTAGAAATAGCAATCAGAAGTAGGAAACTTGATTAATGGATATTTCGAGAGGCTGCCGGCGGGAGCAGGTGACCTGGGAGACAGCCCCTGCTTTTCTTGCTTGAGCTCATGGTTGAGCGATTAGATCAGTCTTGGTAGGGTTTGTGGTGTTTGGAGAAAGGGGTAAGTGGGAATCCACAACTTAGTTTCAGTCAAGTTTCTGTAGTACGTGTCACAGGCATGAGGAGCTCGACGCCGAATAAGCTATCCATGGCAGTCCACTCCAGCGAGGAACCAGGGGACGAGTGGGCATGCATCGAAGAGACCGCCTAGCTGGCACTGGCGTCTCCGTTGTGGTATACAAAAAAGATCCGGTTGGACACTCCTGCATCGCTGGTAAAGCTTTTTCCTCTCCGGCCTACACCACAGATAGCCACGGTGCATCCTTATTCTTCGTCGACCTAGGCCACGTCTAGGTCCAAGGCGGGTTCGTGCGCGGCGGCCGCGGCGGATATGATGGTCATGGTCAAGGTTGTATGTAAGGCGTGAAAAGCATTGAAGATGCATGCTTGGGCAATCAAAAGGATGCAGATGACGTTTTCGCATTAAGCACTTGCAATTGCAAATGCAGACATTGAAGGCCAGATAGGTCGCTCTTCCAATCTATTTTTTTTAAATCATACACGTCACTTCAAGAATATATGTCTAATGTTATGCCACTTTTCAGTCGATGATCTATCTGACAGAATTGGATTTATTTTTCAGGTTCATACGTGTCATGTCATGTAAAAATTGTTGCACCCGTATGCTTTTTATTATCATTTTTGCTATGATGACCTATGTCTCGTCTAATCTAAATTTCCCCATAATTACAAAGCTATATATCAGCATCTGACCCTTCCAACGGATTGATCATACGTGTTACTTAATAATCACTAAATATCTCTTGGTTTTCATGACTGACAATAAAAAGTATAAATCAGTTTTACTTTCTACAAATAGGAATGGGCCCTACAAGGAAATTTTTTCCATTATAATTCATCTATGTTGTACTTTTGCTCTACACTTCTTCTATGGATAATTTTCTAATGGATGAGATCCGATTTATCTGTTCATTCTTAGAGTTGTTTAGAGTTCAAATGTTCATTTTTTCAATTTATATTTCTTTATTATATGACTCTCTATGTTCTTAAAAGTAAGGCATATTTTATTCTATTAACAACTCTTCGACAGACATTGCTCAATCTGTGTCATCGAATCATTGGAGTGGAAGAAGAAATAGGGATACTAAATTTTCATTTTTCTTAAAAGCAACACATATATTTTTACATATATTTCATATGTTATAACAAAAAAGTATCGTAGCAACGCACGGGCATTCAACTAGTATTAACAAAACAAAAGTGAAAAGATATCACCGACGATGGATTGGTGCGGCGTTTAACCAGAAACTGTTGATCTAACGAAGTCGTTATAGCGGACAGAGTTGGGGACGAGTCAAACGCCGAACAACTTTGTGAAGATAGTAGACTGTCCATGACGAATCCACGAGGACTCGCCGATCCATGGCTGTGATCGGAAAACGCGTCTACACGAACCCCATCTCATATCCGTGGATGCGATGTATCCCAAATCCTGTCTGGTGCTTGTATACCAAAACAAAGTATAAGATTAGATTATAATATGGCACGTACCCAATTTGCATAGTAATTAACACAAGGGAGAGATAAGATTGAATAGGAATAATGATTGAGTAACGGTCCGTGAGTGTGCATGTTCGCTGATGGAGACTCTCTGCTACGTGAGAGTAGGTCCCGCGGATGCCAGGATCTCGACTTAATTCACACTCGATTGAATGGCAGCAGCCGATCACGCGGCCATATCCGACGAACCGTGCGCCGTCTTGACTGCATGCAGATCACGATTAAAATCCACCCGATACAGAACAGATCTGTCAGGGATCCCGTCCGAATTATCACCCTCCAAGCGCCGCTTGCCCCACGGTGGACGCCAACTGTCGTGGTATTGTACGGCAGATGCTACTGGGGTAGCTTACATAGAGGGAGCAAGGCGACGTAGGAGAATCCGGGAGCGAGATTGGCACACGATGTACCCAGGTTCACGTCTCCTCGGTGGAGGATCGCTACGTCCTGCTGTCAATCCAGTATATGATCATAGATTGGTTTACATGGGAGCCGCCATAGGCGGAGGGAGACTAGATCTAATCTATTGTGGGAAAGCATACCCCGTGGGGGTGCCCCTGGTGGCTTTATATATGCAGCCACCTAGGGTTTACAAGTGCACTAATGGGCTTTGTATTGGAGTCGCCGTCTTGGGCCTTCAGTCGGCGCCACTCGTCTGGGTCCAGCATGCGCCAGTCGTCGAATTGGGCGAATCGACCCGCTCAGGGCTAGGTTTCAGTCGGCTCGATCCAGCTGGCGAATCCGCTTCGTGGGTATACCCCGATTGGTATTCCCCCATCAATGAGGGGGAAATGAAGATCTCTCTTGGTGAAGATGTAAATCAAGGCCTCCTCCTCCGATTCTCCAAAGATCAATGACTTTGGATGGTTGGATGAAGAGATCTTGTAGATTTGGTGGCTCTAATGGGGTTGGTGTTTTTGAGCGGCTCGAGCAGCTGGAGGAAGAAGATAAGGGTCCCTTTTTATAGGCAGCCCCCTCCACGAACCGTTTTCTGACCGTTGTAGAAAAGTCAGACCGGAGACTCCGGTCTGTAGACCGGAGACTCCGGTCTACACCAGAGACTCCGGCCAATCTCCGAACCAGCCTCCGGACTGCCCTTCTGACTAACCCAGACCAATTCTCCCCAAGCAACACCGGAGACTCCGGTCTTCCAACACCGGAGACAACGGACTGAACAAAGTCCGGAGACTCCGGAGTAACCTCTGGTGCAGCCTCCGGACCCCTAGTCAGAATGTCCCAGTCAGATCCTGGGAGGCACCACCGGAGCCAGAACTGGAGACTCCGCACCACACCGGAGACTTCGGTCTTGGCAGATCGGAGACTCCGGTCTGGAGTTGCCAGAATAGTGGCATATGAATGTGGTATTTTCCCAAGAGTGAGGGTGCTGTTTATCTATGATAATACCAACCTGTGGACAATAACAAACTGTAAAATGATCTACTTGTTGTTAACGAACACCAAAAGTGATTATGACAATAAATGCCCTTTCAACTATGATATGGAATAGTTGGGACACATGAAGAACTAAAAAGCTTTGTGCATACCGGTGGAGTCTCGTACGGGTTGCAGCTACGCACGGGAGAGCGAGAGTAGTTGACACACATGAAGAACTTCTTTCCCCAACTATTGAAATAGTAGTCTTGGGAATGCTTAACAATGCAATCGGTTTTGCACCAACAAATAGGAACCTCCTTTCCATGGGCCTCAGAAGTACGAAACGCTTTCCGTGGCCTTTCCTCTTGGTCGGCACAAGGTGGCCTAGCATTTGCCCTCCTCTTCGTCTCTTCATCTTCCTTCTCTTTTTCCCTCTTCCTCTTCCTTCTCCTTTTTTCTCTTCCTCTCTTCCTCTTCCTTCTTCCTCTTCACCTCATCCTCTTCGTCCTTCTTTTTCGCCAAGTCACGAGCAAGTTGAACTACCTCTTCGAATGCCTTCCTCTTCTTCTCTTCCTCAACTTCCTTTCTCTTCCTCTCTTCATCTTCCTCGGATTCCTTCCTCTTCCTCACCACCTCCATAGTGTCTGCCCAGTACTTCGAGTAGTTCACACCTTCCCCATCATTGTCCTTGTTGGGTTTGTTGCCATACCTATAATATGAATGAAAGGTAAAAGTTAGTAAAGTAAGCATGAATGTAAAAAATAGTGGATTGAGCCCAATAAGCATGAAAGATAGTAAAATATGCATAAATGTGAACATACCTACGAGCATACGGATTTGGTCATGCTAAGTAACCTATCATACTAGCGGGATTAAAACCACCACACCCTCTTCCTCTTCTTAGCCCAAGTTGTCGGCCTCTTTGTTGTCTAGGAGGTTGTTGTCTAAGAACATTGTGGCTTGGGACTTGTTGGCTAGTTCTTGGTTGGATTGGAACTTGTTGGCTAGTCCTTGGTTGGCTACCACTTGGTCATCTAGCACTTGGTTGGCTTGGAGCTTGTTGGCTAGCCCTTGGTTGTCTTGGGACTTGTTGGCTACCACTTGGTGGCCTACCACTTGGTTGGCTACCACTCGGTTGGCTACTACTTTCTTCATTTCCTTTTGCTCTTTTCCTTTGAGAACACTTTCTTGCATTGTGCCCTTCACCATTGCATGTTACACACCGGGCTCTCTCACGAGGCTCTTGGAATTGGTCATTGCCCGTTTCCCGACCACCACCACGTCCCCATCTGTACATGTCGCTCATAAAGCGATTTTTCTTACGTCTTCCATGTCCAACAACCTTCCATTTCAGATCGGTCAATAGTTGAATTCCATGGTACTCCGGCCATTGTGATTGGTCCAGGTATGGGTGAAATCTAGGAGACCATGTCTTCTTAGTAGTCTCAATAGAGAACTCGAACTCTCTCACCGTGAGCGGATTATTATAGTCCAAATGTCGCTTGCGAGACGCCACGAGCAAGTGCGAGCATGCAAGATGAAGCAACGATGGCCTTCCACATGTGCACTCACAAGTCTGGAGCGAGACCTTGAAAGCTCGGCCTCCGTGTTGGACACCATCAGCCGTTGTACCTCCGGGCTCCGTAACTTGGTAAATTAGCTCGTCATTGTCATATTCCGTGACAACATGGAAATCTGCTTTCCTTGACTAAAATTGCATCCAATCGTCAACCTTAGGTGGGTACTTGTATTTGTACTTTTTCTTGTTGTCCCCCGCAATCTGCCGGTCCGTTTCATGTGAGTATTTTGGAAAATACGCATTCATCATGTCGAATGTATATCGGACTATTGTCGTGACAGGCAATGCACGGACACCTTTGAGAAACTTGTTGAATGACTCTGCCATGTTGCTTGTCATTTGGCCGTACCTCCGGCCATCATCATCGAAAGCTCGTGCCCACTTTCCCATATGTTCAGTGTTCCTATTGAGAAACTCTCGACCACCCGCATTGAGTTATTTGTTGGCTAGCAATTTGTTGTACAAGTTAGAGAAACGACGTTTCGTGAAAGCGAGGCAAAAATCTTGTAGATCATCGGACAAATCCTTGCTCTTGCATGCCCTATATAAGCTTGCACAAAAGTGTCTCATGCACCAACGATTGTGCAATGGAGCATGGTCGGGAATATCAACCATCATCGCATTAAGAATTCCTTGATGACGGTCTGAGATGACACATATTTCCCTTTTGGGGTTAATATATTGGTTCTCAAAAGATAGAAGAACCACTCCCAATTATTATTGCTTTCCGCCTCCACCAAAGCAAACGCCAAAGGAATCAACCGGTTGTTGGCATCATTGGCTATTGCATTCAAGATAGTGCATTTGAATTGTCCGGTCATAAAGGTTCCATTGATGTCTACGCACTTCTATTCTTGTAGACATTTGTTGGGCCTCCAAGTGCAGAGGTTTGTAGAACAGCAGCAAGTTTCCCTTAAGTGGATCACCTAAGGTTTATCGAACTCAGGGAGGAAGTGGTCAAAGGTATCCCTCTCAAGCAACCCTGCAATCAAAATACAAGAAGTCTCTTGTGTCCCCAACACACCCAATACACTTGGCAGGTGTATAGGTCCACTAGTTTGGCGAAGAGATAGTGAAATACAAGTGGTAACGGTGCCAAAAAAGAGCTTATGACTTGTTGTTGACGTGGGAGAGACTAAAGGCAAACTGAAATAAAGATGGAAGCAAGCAAACATGCAACATATCTAGTTGTAAATGTTGTTTCAATGTTTAGAAACAAGGCCTAGGGTCATAATTTCACTAGTGAACACTCTTAATAAATATATTCTCTTCATGATACTACTCTTAACTACTCTCTGGTTGGACACTCTAATCCATGGTAGGGCTATAACAACACTCCTCAAAGTCCGCCTTTCCCAATCTAGATAACCCCACACTGTCACCTTGAGCGCTAGATAGTTCCAACAAACACCACAATTTCATAGAGACAACCAACTCAAAATATACTTATGATAAATATATATGTAACCTAGCTTAAGTTCCACACACGGTGTGCACGCTGTCACTTTCACACACGTGGGGAAAGCATAGATCTATTAAAGCACGATGAGTATTTATGTAGACTCTAGCCTAAGTGCCACCACGGTGTGCACGCTGTCACTTTCACACACGTGGGGAGAGCAGAGATCTACTGAAGCACTTGAGTAGCAAGGTAGATCTACTTGATTACAAAACTCATGACCACAACAAGATCACACATAGAGAGAGAGATAAACACATAGCTACCGGTAGAGCCCTTAGCCTCGAGGAAGAACTACTCCCTCCTCATCATGGGAATTAGCAACAGCGATGGAGATGGTGGTGGAGATGGTTCCGGGGGCACTTCCTCGTCCTGGCAGGATGACGAAACAGAGACTTTATGTCCCCCGAATCTCCCCTTCGGTGGCGGCGGCGCTGTGGAGGTTTTCGTGGATTTCCGCCAGATGATTTAGGGTTTCTAAGTCGGGGGATTCTTATAGGCAAAGGAGGAAAGGTCGGTGGAGGCCTAGGGGGCCCACACCCCCTGGTGGTGCACCCAGGGTGGTCCCGTGCCACCCTAGGGTGTGGCCACCCCGGTGCTCTACTCCATCTCTTCTTTGATTTTCCGTATTGTTCAGGGAAATATGAAGATTGGCTTTTGTCCCGTCCTCCAATTCCGAGAATATTCATTTTTTAGATTTTCTGAAACCAAAAATAGCAGAAAATAGGCAACTCGCACTGTGGCATCTTGTTAATCGGTTAGTAAAAGAAAACATATAAAAATACCTCAAAGTGTAGACAAAGAAAAGCAAAGTAGATACTAAACAAGCATGGAACATAAAAAATTATAGATACGTTTACGACGTATCAGCCATCAACGGAGATGACCAGCTTACAATGTTCAAAAGCCCGGACACATTGCTCGAAACCCCAAAATGCACGGCCAAAAATTCGAACGGTGTTTTCGTTTACAATCCTTGTCTTGTTTCCATAAGGTTCAACCACATGAACCATGCCCGAGTTAGCATTGGCCATCGCTCCCAACAACCTTGGGATTTGGTTATAAGATTCCTCCCAATCAACGTACAACATCTTGAATGCGGCTTGCTTAGCCTTCCATGCCTTCCCGTACTTCACCTCGTAGTGAAAGAGGGCTTTCACAAGCTCCATGACCATCTTGATGCTCATTATTGGAAATGACGCGATGTCATTGGATAGCCTATAAGCAAGTAAATCGGAGGTGAGTTGCCGGTGCTCATGCTTCGCATCCTTGGCATCCAACATCGGGCCTCGGCACATGTGAGTTGATACACAACTAGATATGTGCCATTCGGGGCCTCCCTTGAATGGTCTTGCACGCACAATCCAAGGACATCCTTCCTCCTCGCACTTCACCCTGTAACGCTTCTTGATGTCCGAGTGCACGACCATGTAAGGACTATGATGCTTCACCTAGAAGTCCTTTATCCATTGCTTAAATTCAAAAACAAGGTCTTGAACCTTGATCCTTTGCAAAATCCAATATTCACGTGATTGCCATCCTGGTAAGAACTTGTCCTTAGTCCAAGCACTATGCGCTTGCCACCATCAATTGTGGCTTCATCCGCGAGACTAAGATCACGAAACAAAGGCACGCGATGATCCCGACCAAATACGATATCATGGATTTCGGCCTCTCTAGACGTGAACCCCTCCTTGTCAACTTCTTCTTCGGGACCATCATCATCCGAGTCGGATGCATAGACTCGAGAATATGGGAGGTTATGATCCATGTCATCTTGCGTGATATATTTTTCCAAATCTCCAACATTGTTGTCGTGGAGTTCAACATCATCATCTTCAACCCCACAATCATCATTGTCCTCTTCCAAAACTTTGTCTTGGTGTCCTGAAATAGGGCTCAATGTTTGGGTCAAGGGAGATTCACGGCTTAGCTCTTGGTCTACGGGTGGATGACTCATAGTATGCAATGGGGAGGCAAGACGGTTCAAGTCCAAAGACAATGAACTATCAACTTTTTTGGTGGCAAATAGCTCAAGAGCCTTGTCTAGTGATTCGGCCACCACCTCCTTGTATGCAAGCCAACAGGCCTCGAAGAAGATACGCATGGTCTTCCAACGAACATGCATTCCCAAGCCAACATTATGTCTTCCCTCCAACTCAACAATATCATTTGGGTCCATCCATTTCAATTCAATCCTCAATTGCTCCAAGTCTTCGGCATAGGTTGGAGTACGCTCAAACACCAAATCGAGCTCGTCCGGGTCCGGTTCTATGTTACCTCTCAAAAAAGCATCCTTGTCTACAGGGTGAACATGAACAATTCTTGCCATGCCTAATATAATCACAACAACAATACCATGGTCAACATACTCAATACATACAAATGATACCATCAACAAAATGCCCAACCAACATGCCATTCTACCATGCATCTTACAAAAGAACCTAGGGTTTGCAAGATATGGACCAAAACAAGAAATTAATGGGTGAAATCAAAGAAGAAGAGGAAGAATACCTCAAGGCACTTGGGGGGATCGAAATCCACGGAGAGAGGCTTCCAATTTGGGCACTAGGAGGGAGGAGGTTGAGGGAGGACTGATACGTCCAAAATGAATCTACTTTCCCAAACACTTTTGCTATTGTTTCTCCTCTAAACTTATGTGATTTGGATACAACTAACACGGACTGACGCTATTTTTAGCAAAATTACCTTGATGTCTAGTTTTTGTGCAGAAAATCATCTATCAGGAAAAATTCCGGAAAATATGCCAAAAATCCTATTTCACCAGAAGACTCACGGAGCCAGAAGACGAGACGGAGGAGGGCCACGAGGGGCCCATACCCACTGGCCGCGCGGGCCAGCCCAGGCCGCGCGTGGGAGGGGTGTGGGGTACCCCCTCGTCCTCCCTCTTCGCCTATAATATGCCTCTTGATCTAAAAACTCAGGAGGGTTCGATGTTTTTTCAGAAAGAGTTTCGCTGCGTTGCCACCACCAGAAACCGCGATTCGGAACCAGAAACTCCGTTTTGGCACCCTGCCAGGATGGGGAATTTGGAGGGGATCACCGCCATCATCATCACCGACGCCTCTCCACCAACCATTCCATGTTTCCCCCATCCATGAGTGAGTAATCCCCCGCTATAGGCTATGGGTATGGTAGGGATTGGATGAGTTCTATCATGTAATCGAATAAGATTGTTAGGACATGGTTCCTAGTATCTCTATTCGTGTTATTTGACTTTATTGCAACTTGTTGTGCTTAATGCTCGTCACAAGGGCCCAAGTGTCATGATGTCAGATCTGAACTTATTATTGATTCATGATGGTAGTATTGTTTGTGATCTTATCTGCAAGTTGTGTACACATATCATTGTCCGGATCCAAAGGCCCTGAAGTTACAGAAATTGGGATAGCCAGAGGGGATGGCTGTGATGTGAGGATCACTTGTGTTCATGGAGTGTTAATGCTTTGCTCCGGTACTCTATTAAAAGGAGTACCTTAATTGCCAGTAGATTCCCTTGAGGCGCCGCTGCAATGGGCTGGCAGGACAAAAGATGTTGTGCAAGTTCTCATTGCGAGCACGTATGACTATATATGGAACGCATGCCTATGATTGTTTAGTACTTGTATGCTTTATCTTATTTATCTGCAATTGCCCTAGATCTTGAAGTTACATGTTTAGACTTGTCCATACAATGCCCGTCCATCCATCCCTATGCCTACCGCACTCATATCCTACTATTTTCTACTATTGTTACTACTGCCTTTGTTTTACTGTAGCTGTTACTTTGTTATTGCTACTACAAAACTGTTGCTACTGATAAACTGCTGTGAGGAAGACTATTTCCAGGTGCAGCTGAATTGACAACTCAGTTGTTAAGGCTTATAAGTATTCTTTGGCTCACCTTGTGTCGAATTAATAAATTGGTAATACTACCCTCGAAGACTGTTGCGATCCCCTATAATTGTGGGTTATCAAGGAACGGACTGTGTGGGAGAGGAATGAGCCTGGGTCGGGGGAGGGCTGGATCGCGTGCTGTTACAAGACCTAAAGAGAGGCGCCACACGGTGCGACGATGCACTAACAGGACCCGGGACCACGAGGCCACGGGCGAGCTGGCAGGCGTGCGACGCTACTAGTCATGGCGCTGCTCTTCAGGGTGCGGCACCAGCGTGTATGGCGTTGCAAAAAAGGGTTAGTCCAGGAAATTTCTTTTCGCCCGAGTTCATTTCGTGAATTTCTTTTTTATAGGTTATTTCCGTCCAAATTGTCGTCCAGCACACCTCAAAGAAGTCCAAGTCTAGACCCGGTGCAAACGGTTGATTCAGTCGTTTTTAGAGAGTCATCCTTATCTCATACACCATCTCATACTTCCCGGACGCAAAAGGTGGCGTTGGCTGCATGAGCAGCTGTAGTCATGGAGATGGCGTGCGCTCGTGTTTTCCAGCGAAAAAGCCGGCGAGACAAATTCAATAACCTCACACCAAAACACTATTTATATATCTACCCTCTCTCCCACCTCCCAAATCCAAAACCCCCTAATTCCTTTTCTCGAGCTCGAGTCACCAGTCGACAGAAGGTAAGCAGGTAAGCAGTGACGATGGCAGTGCATAGGCTACTACGATCTATTCCTCGAATTGTCCTCTCTGTGATCCAACTTCACCGATGACTGTAGGTAACCTAACCTCCTCATCTTTGTTGGTAAGATCTGTGGGCTTTGATACGTCGTAAATGTATCTATAACTTGTGATATTTCATGCTTGTTTAGTATCTACTTTGCTTTGCTTTGTCTACACTTTGAGGTATTTTTATATGTTTTCTGGTACTAACCTATTAACAAGATGCCACGGTGCAAGTTGTCTGTTTTCTTCTATTTTTGGTTCCAGAAAAGGAAGAAAATCAATATTCTCGGAATTGGACGGGACAAAAGCCAAAGTCAATATTTTACCGTGAGGAACACAGAGCCAGAAGACGAGACGGAGAAGATCCACCAGGGGCCGCACCTCCTGGCTGCGCGGCTACAGATGGTCAAGCTCACCGGTTTGCTATAACAAAGGATTAAACGTATGGTATGGAAGGTAATGGTTTACAGCAAGTAAACAAGTAACAGTGGAATATGTATCAATGGTAAAGATTGGACCGGGGTCCATAGTTCACTAGAGGTGATTTCCTTAGATAAACAACATGGCATGAAGGGTAAACAAATTATAGCGAGGCAATTGACAGGAACTGAGCAAGGCATAACAATGCAATTACTTGCCAGAAAGATCCTATGAGTTTGATTGGGCAATACAACAATATACATAGACCGTAATCCAACTGCATCTATGACTAGAAGTACACCTTTAAGTTATCATCCAAACCCCCTCTAGTATTAAGTTGCAAGCAACAGACAACTGCTTTAAGCAAAGTGTGTAAGGTAAATAGTCCACATGTTCCATGAACAAGAGACCGTTGTTTTATCCCTAGTAGCAACAGCACATCTATAACCGAAGAGATTATTGTCACTTCCCTTGGAAACTAGAGGCATGAACCCACTATCGAGCATAAATACTCCCTCTTGGAGTCACTAGCAACTACTTGGACAAGATAACCACTAGCAACGGAGAGCATGCAAGATCACAAACAACACATACATGATAGAATCATAAAGATAGAACCATTAATCAAACCAACATAATAATCTCAATATCCATCGGATCCCTGCAAACACAACATGCATGATTACAAATAGATTAGATCTTGATCATGAACGGAGCTCACAAGATCTATACATGAAAGCACAAAGGAGGAGATACAACCATCTAGCTACTACATGAACCCATAGTCCAAGGTGGAACTACTCACGAATCATACCAGAGAGAAGGCCTCTAGGATGATCTCCCCTCCGGCAGGGTGTCGGGAAGAGCTTCAGATCCCCCCGATCTAGGGACGATGGTGGTGGCGGCTACAGACGATTTCGTGGATTTCTGATCGGGTACCGAGAGTTTTTTGCATCGGGGGCTTCTTATAGGCGAACGGGCGAGACCGGGAGGCGGACACGGTGCCCAAACCCTAGCCAGGCGTGGGGCTGGGCCCACCCGCGCCTAGGGTGGGTCTGGCCCTCCTGGATGGCCTTCCGAGCTCCCCTCTGGACTTCTTGTTCCCCACGGAAAGTTATTGACTTTGTCCTTCGTCCCGTCCAATTCCGAGAATATTTCTTTACTAACTTTTCTGAAACCAAAAACAGCAGAAAACAGGCATCTGGCACTGTTGCAACTTGTTAATAGGTTAGTACGAGAAAACATGTAAAAATCACCAAAAAAGTGTGGACAAGTAAAGCAAAGTAGATATTAAACAAGCATGGAGCATAAAAAATTATAGATAAGTTTCCAATGTATCAGCATCCCCAAGCTTAACTCCTGCTCGTCCTCGAGTAGGTAAGTGATAAATAGAATAATTTTTGAGGTGACATGCACCCTCACAATAAAGATCCAACCATTTGCAAGCATTGAAAGCTGGGATAAAAAAACTCTAAACATGTGCATGAAAGATGGAGTTCTAACAAGAGGACATAGTAACTATGCATGCAACATGGCAAGCTACAAACAAAGATCATGAATAACATGCATCGAAAAATGTTTGTTTGTTTCACATGCAGAAAACATAGCACAATGGTAATCAACTTGTCCCTCAAAGAGTAGCAATATAATGCATACGACACCTGCAAAGTTCACAAGGGTGACTAGAAACAAGTAGCACAAGAGCAAGTAATAACACAATATGCATCAATTAATAAGCTTTGGAACACTGCACACAGAATAACAACTATGCTCTCTTAATGGTGCCTAAAGGTAGAAGGTGGAGACTCAATAGTGGTGGAAGAAAGACCGCTTTGTAAAGGAAGCAGGGATTACAAGTTTCAAAAAGAGCTTCCAAAAATTATGGTACTAGTTAGCTTTCATCCCTCATTGCCCCTATCATAAGCATCTTGAAGTGGTTAAGGTTAAAGTGGCAAAGCTGGAGTATATGCTTGACAAAGTATAAGTTGGCAATCTCATGCCCCTTGAATACGAGGGCCACACCTCATGCATACTCAACTTTGGGTCCAGGTAAGTTCTTGTCACTGTAAGTATTTGCATATCATTGAGAACCGCCAACGGGGCACCCCTTGCACATGGTACAGGAGCTTTCCTATAACCAAAATGACAAGGCAAGCAGACAATGAGCATCTCAACAATTCTTCTTATGTACCATGGGAATATGGTGCTTTTTTTCTCTCTTTCCTCTTTTCTCAATGTGTCTCTTTTTTTATAAGAAGAATGCTTCATAGATGTTACTATGGTGATGCTGCAAGTTTCCACCATGATTAGGCATGGCTTAGGCTAGCGGCCCAGACGTTTCTCTAACACAGAATACGAACTCCATGAACTTACAAGCTCCCACTTCATTTCACACCGGTAATATCCATAGACAAAAGAACATGATATCAACTGAGTACAACAAGATACAAGTGCAATGTTCAAAACGTTCCCCGTGACAGCACGGTTCTTCTAATCCCAACTTATAAGTGCAAGCATATACAACAAAGTTTTCACAATGGTTCGAGTTTATTAGGGGCAAAGAATATAAAGTGTGCCATCAAGTTCGTGAGGGCTTTAATAACTAAGTTTTCACATAACAAAATAGGTTTTAATTGGAAGATAGTTGAAAACAAGAATATACTTTGGAATGGTGTAACACACCATGCATAGGAGTTTATAGTGGACACTTTGGAATAACTTGGTTTCTTGGGAGTTGGAAGCATGAGTAGAACTTACTCATACAAGTGGAGGCTAGCAAAAGACTGGGAGCAACCAACTAAGAGAGCAATAATGGCCATAATTATGCAATGCAACAAAGCAAACTAATCAAAGCAAAGAGTGGTACTACAAGTCAAGGACTAAATGATCATAGAGGCTAATGGTGACTTGTCATAGTCATAACATAGTGTGAGCATGTGCCAAGTCAACCCAAGCAAAACATCAAAGGAGAATACCACAATACTATGCTTTTGCATGCTAAAACAACACATAATTTCTTCAAGACACACTAAGCAATCCCAATTGTTTGGGACAAGACATGCTACAACAATAATCACTAAGCATAATGCTAAAACAACACCTAGCATGTCATGCTAAAGTCTAAGTCACAGTCAATTAAAGCAACTCTTGCACTTCAAGCAAGAACTTACTACTCCTTTCCAAACACCAAGCAAACTTATTTGCAAAATAACACAGCGAGAACGGGGGTCCAAACTACTAAAGCAAACTAAGCAAAGCAAATGAAAACTAAGACGCTCCAAGAACAACACAACTGTGCATGAAATAATAAAAATGAAGTGTCTAGACAGACATGAGCTTTTTATTGATGAAGAAGGTTATGCCTTGGGCATCCCCAAGCTTTGACGCTTGTAATTCTTGGATATTTCTTGGGGTGAAACCATGGTGGCATCCCCAAGCTTGATCTTTTTTCCATCCTTAATCTCATTGTATCATTCTCTCTCTACACCTGAAATTTTTTCTTCATACAAAACTTCACACAATCTTCATTAGCACCATTAGCTTATTCAAAAGATATTAGACCGCTGGCAAAGCTTTAGAATAGCAAGGCTTTTCACTAAAAACACAAGCTACTGAAGTAACTCCTTCAAAGAAACTCAATTTACCTGAAGAGAGCTCAAAAAGGAATCAATAAGAAGCAAATGCAAATAATGGCAGAAATCTGTCAAAACAGACCAGCAGGTAAAAACGAATTTTTTAGAACATCTTCTGTTGCTCAAATCAAAAAGTGTTAAACTAACGAAAGTTAGCCAACAAACTGGGGGATTTATTCATAAATTTTGAGATCAATCCGAGTTACAAATACTCCTCACGGATTTGTTTTTGGTGGAGGACAGAAATCTGTTTCGGGACAGCAACTCCCCAAATCTTACTTCCCTCTTATTAGAGGTTATTCTTGGCACAAAAAGCAAACAAAAAGGATAAGGAGAGGTCATTACAGAAGTAAGAACTTCCAAAACTCAAGGAAACTATTGGGTTATCTCCCAACAAGTACTTTTCTTTAACGCCTTTAAGTTACGCTTGAAAGCTTGAGAAGATGCTCACATAAGAATTATGAATTGAAGTCAAAGAGAGCATCAAGAAGAAAATTCAAAACACATTTAAGTCTAACCCTCTTCCTATGCGTAGGAATCTTGTATGCAAATAAATTCACAAAGAACAAAGTGATAGGCATAGGAAGATAAAACAAGAGCAACTTCAAAACTTTCAGCACATAGAGAGGTGTTTTAGTACCATGAAAATTTCTACAACCATAGTTTCCTCTCTCATAATAATTTTCAGTAGCATCATGAATAAACTCAACAATATATCTATCACATAAAGCATGCTTTTCATGATCTACAGACACATAATTTTTGTCAATCTCAAAAATAGTAGGATTAAAACCTTCACAGGTTTTACCAAAAGTAGATATTTCAAAAGGATCCACAGGAACATAACATTCATCCTCCTTTGGTAAGCATGGGGGGAAATCAAATAATATAAGGGGTAAAGAGTTACTCTCATTAGAAGGTAGACATGGGTACATCCATTCTTCCTCCTTTTGTTCATCACTCTTCTCCTCTTTTTCATCTAATGATATTCCAGTTTCAACAATTTCTTCTTCCATAGGCTTCTGCAAGGCATTAGTCTCTTCTAGTTGTGGAAAGAACCTATTAAAATATTCAAGAATATAGCCATTTGCTTCCTTGTAATTGTCAAAGCAAAATTTAAGTATCTCATAAACCTCACATTCATAAGGTGCATTATCAGTATTTTTAAGCAAACTAGCAAGTTTAAATGCACCCTTGAAGGCAATAAATTCTTCAATTCGTTCCACATCATAAAATTTATAATTTCCCTTAACATAAGAAGATATGGTAACATTATCATTATACTCACATTGAAAGGGTAGATGTTTATACCTCCTGCAGCAACAAGATTTATCAAAGCAATAAGTAACATTTTAAGTAGAGCACAAGCCTCTAGCAATAGTATTCAACTTATCAATTTGTTCCCATAAGTGTATCCCTTTTTGTGATAAACGGTGTTCCTTATAATAATACTTTTGTTCTTCCGTGAACCCACCTTGTCAATAAGAACTAGTTTCAAAGAAACCATCCATTGATGGAAAGCATGACCAAGCAAGGCAATAATATACCAGCAACCAGAGTAGGAACTAATTTTTTTGTGTTTTTGAATAAAAAAAGCAAACCAAACTAGACTAATTTTTTTTGGGTTTTTTGAAAAGAGGCAAACAAAACCAAGCAAAAGAAACAAAGCAAACTAAAAACAAAGTAAAGAGAAAGGAAGTGAAGGACTCCCCTAGTGAAGACGTCCTTGGCCTCCCCGGCAACGGCGCCATAAATTACTTGATGCTACACTCAATAGGGAGGAAGAGTGCTTCGTTGGAAACCCCAAGAGCAAGGTATGAAGAGTACATCAGCAAGATTTCCCTCAATAGAAACCGAGGTTATCGAACTAGAAGGAGGAAGGAAACGTCACACAGGTGTTGGAAGCAACGTGGAGAACTGCACAACACAAACTCAAGACTCTGTCCCAACAAACCAGTGATGTTGTCAAGCTCACCAGTTTGCTATAACAAAGGAATAAACGTATGGTGTGGAAGGTAATGGTTTGCAGCAAGTAAACAAGTATCAGTGAAAGTTATATCAATGGTAAAGATTGGACCGAGGTCCATAGTTCACTAGAGGTGCTCTCCTTAGATAAACAACATGGCATGAAGGGTAAACAAATTACAGCGAGGCAATTGACAGGAACTGAGCAAGGCATAACAATGCAATTACTAGCCAGAAAGATCCTATGAGGTTGATTGGGCAATACAACAATATACATAGACCGTAATCCAACTGCATCTATGACTAGAATTACACCTTCAGGTTATCATCCAAACCCCCTCCAGTATTAAGTTGCAAGCAACAGACAACTGCTTTAAGCAAATTGTGTAAGATAAACAGTCCACATGTTCCATGAACAAGAGACCGTTGTTTTCTCCCTAGTAGCAACAACACATCTATAACCGAAGAGATTATTGTCACTTCCCTTGGAAACTAGAGGCATGAACCCACTATCGATCATAAATACTCCCTCTTGAAGTCACTAGCAACTACTTGGACAAGATAACCACTAGCAACGGAGAGCATGCAAGATCACAAACAACACAGACATGGTAGAATCATAAAGATAGAACCATTAATCAAACCAACATAATAATCTCAATATCCATCGGATCCCCGCAAACACAACATGCATGATTACAAATATATTAGATCTTGATCATGAACAGAGCTCACAAGATCTATACATGAAAGCACAAAGGAGGAGATGCAACCATCTAGCTACTACATGGACCCATAGTCCAAGGTAGAACTACTCACGAATCATACCGGAGAGAAGGCCTCCAGGATGATCTCCCCTCCAACAGGGTGCCAGGAAGAGCTTCAGATCCCCCTGATCTAGGGACGATGGTGGCAGAAGCTACAAACGGTTTCGTGGATTTCTGATCGGGTACCGAGAGTTTCTGCATCAGGGGATTCTTATAGGCGAAGGGACAAGACCGGGAGGCGGCCATGGTGCCCAAACCCTATCCAGGCGCGGGGCTAGGCCGACCCACGCCTAGGGTGAGTCTGCCCCCCTTGACTAGCCTTCCGGGCTCCCCGAGAGTTATTGACTTTGTCCTTCGTCCTGTACAATTCCGAGAATATTTCTTTACTGACTTTTCTGAAACCAAAAACAGCAGAAAACAGGCATCTGTCACTGTTGCAACTTGTTAATAGGTTAGTACCATAAAACATGTAAAAAGCACCTCAAAGTGTGGACAAGTAAAGCAAAGTAGATACTAAACAAGCATGGAGCATCAAAAATTATAGATACGTTTCCGACATATCAGCAACCCCAAGCTTAACTCCTGCTCGTCCTCGAGTAGGTAAGTGATAAAAAGAATAATTTTTGAGGTGACATGCACCCTCACAATAAAGATCCAACCATTTGCAAGCATTGAAAGCTGGGATCAAAGAACTCTAAACATGTGCATGAAAGATGGATTTATAACAATAGGACATAGTTGTTGGAATTATGCCCTAGAGGCAATAATAAAGATGTTATTATTATAATTCTTGTTCATGATAATGTTTATATTCCATGCTAGAATTGTATTAAGCGGAAACTTTAATACTTGTGTGGTTTGTGAACAACACCGTGTCCCTAGTACGCCTCTATGGACTAGCTCATTGATTAATGATGGTTAAGGTTTCCTAACCATAGACATGAGTTGTCGATTAATAATGAGATCATATCATTGGGAGAATGATATGATGGACATACCCAAACTAAGCAGAGCAATTAGATCGTATCATCGTGTTCGTCTTTGCGAAGCTTTTCTTATGTCAAATATTGTATTCCTTAGACCATGAGATAATACAACTCCCTGGTATTGGAAGAGAGATTTGAGGTCATCAAACATCATCCTATGAGAGGGTGATCATAAAGGTGTCTCTCAGGTGATCGGAAAGTGCCTGTTGGGTTGTATGTATCGAGATGGGATTTGTCCCTCCCAAGTCGGAGAGATATACTTCGGGCTCACTCGGTAATCGATATCAACACCGCTTGCAAGCATGTGGTTAAGGAGTTAATCACAAAGTGATATCGGATTACGGAACGAGTAAAGTACTTGCTGTGAACGAGATTGAACTAGGTATGACGGTACCGATGATTGAATCTCGGGCAAGTAAAATATCGCGAGACAAAGGGAATATATATATGGGATTGATTGAATCCTGGCATCGTGGTTCATCCGATATGATCATCGATGAATGTGTGGGAGTCAATATGGGTTTCCAGACCCCGCTGTTGATTATTGATAGAAGATCATGTCCGCATATTCTCGAACCCGAAGGGCCACACACTTAACGTGTCTCGACGCTAGGATAGATTGGATAATTGGTTTATGAGTTTTTGTTCGGAGTCTCGGATGGGATCCGGGACATCACGAGAGGTTCCGGAATGGTCCGGAGAATAAGATTCATATAAGGCAGTGCAGTTTTTTGGAGTTCGGAATTGTTCCGGGTTAATCGGTATTGTACCGGAAGCTTCTAGAACCTTCCTATGAGGGAGGGGCATGGTCCTATGAGGGAGTGCCCTGGCCGTTTTGGGCCAGGGGCACAAGGCCCCATAGGGCCCAGCCGGCCAAACAAGGGGAAACCCTAGATTGGAGCTTCTAGAAGGGGGGGATTACTTGCCCCCCACTCCTCCCTCCTTGGCCGCCGGCCTAGGGCTTGGGGGAAGGGTTAGGGCTGGCGCCCACCCCTCTATTTATAGAGGGCTGGGGCGCACTTGGCCCACACCTTCCTCAAGCCTAGTCGCCTGCTTCCTCCTCTCTCTCCCTCCCATTGCGTGTGGCGAAGCCCTGCTAAACTCTCCACCAATTGCACCGCTACCGTTGTAGATCCAACCCATCTCTCCACCATACTTGCTGGACCAAGGAAGGAGGAGACGTCGAGGTGCTGCACGTGTGCATCTCACGGAGGCATCGCCACTTGTGGTGCTAGATCGGATCGGATCGCGAGGAGGAGAAGCGAGTACGACTACATCACCCACGTTCTGACGAATGTTCTGCTGTGCGAATCTTCAAGGGTATGAAGATTTAATCCAATCTCTCTCGTTGTTTGCATCTCCTAGATTAGATCTTGGCTTCCCTCTGTTCGCATCCGTAGAAAATTTTGATTTACTATGCCACGACACCCTTCAATAGTAACAAAGATCATGAATAACATACATTGAAAAACGTTTGTTTGTTTCACATGCAGAAAACATAGCACAATGATAATCAGCTTGTCCCTCATAGAGTATCAATATAATGCATAGGTGGATTACTAGTCATATATGCAGTTGGATGGCGGTCTATGTATCTTGTTGTATTTCCCAATCAAATCTCATAGGATCATGAATGTCTAATATTG
This sequence comes from Avena insularis, assembly GCA_023614405.1. NCBI lineage: Eukaryota > Viridiplantae > Streptophyta > Magnoliopsida > Poales > Poaceae > Avena > Avena insularis. Next base: position 305,895,186 of record CM042685.1, read on the forward strand.
CATTGTTATGCCTTGATCTGTCCTATCAATTGCCCTGCTGTAATTTGTTTACCCTGCATGTCTTTTTTTGTTTATCTTAAGGAGAACACCTCTAGTGAACTATGGACCCCGGTCCAATCTTTACCATTGATACATATTCCACTGTTCCTGATTACTTTCTGCAAACGACCATTACCTTCCACACCATACAGTTAATCCTTTGTTTTTTAGCAAACCGGTGAGATTGACAACCTCACTGTTCGTTGGGGCAAAGTCTTGAGTTTGTGTTGTGCAGGTTTTCAAGTTGCTAGCAACACCTTTGGGTCTTTTCCTTCCTCCTACTGGTTCGATAACCTTGGTTTCTTTCTAAGGGAAGACTTGCTGTTGTGCTCATCATACCTTCCTCTTGGGGTCTCCCAACGAAGTTGTACATTGATCTGAGCGCATCAGGCTTGCAATGGTAGATCTCGATGTGTGCTTCTAGCATGATAGTTTGTGCAAATAGGTGGGATGCTTGTAGTATGGTAGATGTTTTTGCTCATTTTCACCTGGTAGACCCATCTTTTCAATTTGTTCTTGTTGTAGCTCTTGGAATCCTTGTTTCGTAGCTAGATATTTAAATCCTTGCCTGCTTTTTTTACATATTTTTGTCATGCGTGACCAATATAGGACTCTGATTACAACTTTAGCCAGTCTCGGGTGCCCGTGGTGAGTTGCAAAGCCCTTCGTTTGTGGACGAGACTCGGCCCATGACACATAACACAGAGGTGGGTCTGAATTCTAACATGCCTTAGTTTGCACAGCTAGGATACTTGTACGAGGGTCCTGTGCAGAGCGTTGTGAAGATCGTTGATTGTAAAGTGGCCACAAGGATTGCCAAGGTGGAGAAGTTTTCTATGAAGGGAAACATGAAATGGCTTCCCTTCAAGTCGACCTTTGTCCTGGAGAATATGTGCTCTCTCATCAAGAAAGGTGTGCGAAGTGACAAGGGCTTCAAAGAAGCCTGACTGCTTGTGCCAAAGCTCTATATGCATGAGCATTGTGGTGTCGAGCTTACGTCTACGCAGGTGTACAACCACCTACGCAAGTGGAGGGTAAGATGGATTCTCAAGATAGAAACTTTTGTGGGGTACTCAGTAGATCTCAAGGAGAAGCAATAGAAACCAAATTCTCAAGATAGAGTACCTTACTAGCCACATTCCACTAGACACACCTCCCGACCCTGAGTTTTGATTGACGACACCATATGCACTGACCAGTCTCTTCCTAAGGGTACGAAAATTACCAGAACTATCAAACTCATCATGGTTTAACTCCATATCGTGAGTCTCCTATACATTCGGCTCACCTTGAGCTCTACCTCTCCCTCTACCACCATGACCCATAAAACCACCACGTCCACCACCTCCTCTTCCAGCACCAACAGAGATAGTAGGCTCGAAGGCTACCTTTGTCCAGTTCCCCCATTGGCAGGAACCAGACTCATGCACACCATCTCCACATTCCTCAACTTCATGTCCAATCAGACCACATAAGTTGCAGAAATCTGGCAACTTTTCGTACTGAACCAGATACCTCTTTCTTTTCTTTAGGCTTTAGCGTTACATGAACAAATTGAACCAGGGGCTTATTTAGATCTAGAAAAACCCTAGATCTGAGATACTTGGCCGGATTTAGTTTACGTTCATTTACAATGACAGTGATCGGAGGTTCACCCACTTTTCTGGCGATTTTTTCTGCTAATTATTTTTTCTTCATCAGGCCTTCTGAAATTCCCCGTATCCTGGCCCATGCTGGGATTTTATCAAGTTTATACTCCTCCATATTTGTGAAGCCATCAAATTCAGCTAGCACTACCGCAGATCCACGAAACAGCCACATACCTCCTTCCATCACTCTATTATAATCTCCCAAGCAATAAAAGTGAGCCAGAAACAGATTTGATCCTTTTTGCTGCTAACCAGGCATTACGTTTAGGAATATGAACCCTAAAAATTGCTATCCAACGCACCTCGCCAATCAGATCCTCAATCTCCTCGGAGAAATCTATATCTACTAGCAGAATGCCCGTGCGTTGCCACGGCTTATTAGAAAAAACTATATTTAACATGTAAAAAATATAAGATACACATAAATATTCTATTGAGTTCTCTATAAAACGCACCACTGTAATTCTTCCCCCCTCGTCACGTCCACCTGGACGGACCGTACTTTCCTCTAGCATCCGAACCCCATGCATACCTTGTTCCACCGTGCCAGAGAGGCATCCCCTTGGCGCTGATTCTAGGCTCCTGGCCTACTCTCTCGTGCTAGTGCGGCTTGACGATTTCGATCATTGAGAACTGAGGTGATGTGTGGAGCCCTGTAGGGAGGGATCATTGCAAGTACTCCACTCATTTGTAATTGTTAGAGGTAAGAAAAAGTATGTGCACGGCCGGTCTCCAAATAGCTGTGCAAAAGGATATACACCCTCGACCAATTTGTGTCACTAAATTTCTTCTACTAACATATACACTCTCGTACACTGAAACTGTGAAACTGCTGCACCGTGCATATGCTGATGTGCATTACACACCTTTCCATTGTTTTTATTTTGCGTTGTAGTTCTATCGTTTTGTCCTGGAATGTGTGCACGCGTGGCCTAGTGTTTGCTCCGGAGAGTTCCCGCACACAACACGCGCAGATGATTCTGGACCCCCTTTCGCTTTGTTCGCTTCGTGTCTAAGAGGAGTCGTCGCCTACTCAAATCCAGCCATCGCCGCCACAAATCGACATGTCTGAATCGGCCTAGCGTTCTTCTCCTTCCCCACTGCAGTGTTTATCGCTCTTGATTTCTCGCTCTCCCTCACTTCTCCATGGAAATATCTCCTCATACCAGTTCTCAAGATGTTTGCCTCGAGGCTGTCGAAGTCCAAGTCGGGGAGCTGCTAGACCAAGCCCTGGACGGAGCTCTCCGTCACAGTGGCTGCCTCTGCTTCCCCTTGGGCGGAGCGACCATTGCCTGCGCAGAGACCTCTACAGGACAGGTCGCTGCCGGGGAGCCAGGAGGAGCATGCGGTCGCGATCTGGGAGCTCGTCGGCGAACTTGGAGGCTGGCTCGGCCAGGTAGCGGGGCCAGAGGAGTTGTCTTGCTGCCAAGATCAAGGGGACGAACCATGGGACGACGCATAGGTTCCTACCGCCGGATGCGCGGCCACGCCTCTGCGTCCCCCGCCGCCGTAGCTCGCCTCCTCGCGTGGAAGTGGACCAGATGCTCACGCCCTCGACGCAGGCCCCTCCTCGCCGCCTCTCGAGCGACGGCCGTGGCCCCCATGACACTCGCCAGGCTCACTTGGATTAGGCGTAGGATTGGGGAGGGGTGCGCGCGGAAGTGGACCAGGGCGACGACGGCTGTTTTTTTTTCAGGATACTCCACTTGGCGGTGGCAAGTGGTGTAATATCACCAAATCGTCAGGGGCAAAATCGACCAACGAAAAATCGGAACGAAACTGGGAGGACGAACCTACCGTTCTGTAAATTAGTAGATAGATTCCTTCTTCTCCACACAAGTTCAATCTTTCGAAGGAGTCCTCTAACTTATTCTCAAGATCAGTCTTACCAGAATTTCTTGCCTGATCAGATCGGCCTACCACATCAGCGGTTACAGTTTCCGGCGGCGCCGATGAAGTCGGTCCGCTCTCCGTCGTCCTCTTCTCTGGTCCTGCCATGCACCTCTAAACTGTAATCAATGTACCTTCCACAGACCCTCTGGAATCGAAGCTGTTGATCCCTGGATGCAGGGAGACGTCGATCTTTTTTTTAGAGGAGGGGGGGCGTGTGGGTGGTGTAAAGGTGTTAACTCTCGTGGTCACCACTGTTGAATATAAATACACCAGCCCAGTCCTTTTCATCAGATTGGTCTTTTAGAATAATTGGCTATTGCATAAATTTATTATGGTATCAGAGCCAAGAGGTCTTGAGTTTAAGACCCTGCTCACGCAGAATTAAAAAAAAAAGAAAAAAAGATTCTGTGGCCTACTCCTATCACACGCTAAGAACTAAAATAGCCTAGACGTGAGGGGAGTGTTGAATACACCGCCTAGCCCTTTTCATCAGATCGGTCTTTTAAAATAATTAAAATAATTGGCTAGTGCATAAATCCATTAGCCACATGATTTTAGGAATGATTGCTAAAGAATAATTAGGCTGGCCATATTTAGCCAAAATTTCAACAACGAGGGCATGTGAGGATTGCTGTTGGGCCCTCTGGTGCGATGTGTGGTTTCATTTTTTTAAATGCACCACTCGCTTTCGTGCATCGATCATGTGCGGATGTATGTATATTGAAAAGTTTCCGAATACGCAACAGTAAAACATAGTGTAGATATAATTTGACCTTGGATGAGCCGACTGATTGCCAATTGCAAGTTGGGCTTTCATTACCCGGAGGTTCTCTGCTTCATGTGACGTCACGAGACCATGTGCGACGTTCTGAATTCTTAAATCGGCGGCCGTGAACTTTGCCTCATGCGAGCGGCAAAAGTCCGATAAAAATCATGGATGGAGCGCAAGTGGAGGCGAGGTAGAGTGTTCAGCTCGCGTTCTTTGATCTCGTCCCGCCACACTGTATTTTTTTTAATCTTGTACTCTCTTTTAGAAATATAAGATGTTCTAGGTTTGTAAAATAATTACTACCTCCGTCGTCCCAAGTATATATATCTAGACATCTGTAGGTTGAAATACACTGAAAGGTACATTAGTTTTTAGATACACACTAAAAGATATTTATAAATGGAGAGAGTATATAATTCTAGAAATTCATGGGACGGCCTGGACCCCCACCGATTGTGCCCACTTGAAGGCACTCGTTTTTCCTCAGCACACACTTCATTTGCGACCGGCCGACGTTTTCCGCTGCCGATTAAATCACAAGGGTTTCGTCTGCCGACGGTGACATTTTCATCTTTTTTTGTTAGCGCGTAGCTCTTGCGGCCGCTGTTGTTCAGCCACCAGCCCTCATGTTCGTTTCAATAATCGGTGCCTGCCTCTGAAAGCTCCGCGGAATCAGCTGCCGTTTGGAAACGTATCATACGAGTGCATCCAACGCCAGCGAGATCGCACAACCACCTGGCAAGTGTCGCTCCGACATGCTTTGTACCCGCGTACGTTGGTCTAATCCGCGGCAACCGATTCTTCCAGTGGCATCAAGCAGAGCCTAAGCCAGACATCTCGCTCACCGACGGGCGGCCGTCAATCGCCTTCAGCACAATCATCCCCGAGCTTAACCTACTAGTTGTAACTTGGCCATTAGAGCATTTCTAACGAAGCCCGTAAACAATCCAAACCTATAAAATAACTTTCTTTTTGTGGGTTAGGGGTAAAATGCGGCGCGGAATGAAACTCTTAAATCACGTGATCCGTAAAATAAATTTGAGGGCCGACACGAAAACCTTTCTCTAGCCTCTACATTCGAGGGTTCACAGCTCGATCTGTACGCGAGCCCTCACTTGTAGGAACCCTAGCACGCGTTGAAGTTTCAACCCGCCGCACGCTTATCCTCTTCCTCACTCGCGTGCCGTCACCTCCACCCGTCGCCGCCGCCACCGATTTATTGGGGTTCGAGGGCCGAAAACAAAAAATTGCCTACAATCAAAACCCTAATGCCAGGATCTATCTACTAATAAGGCAGTAACGGGAAGGGATAATATGGTATTCATACATTTGAAGACCGAGCGCGGTTAACGTACCGCGAGGAACGTGGATGAAGAAGACGCCCCGACGCTGACCTCGAGGTCACGAAGCTCTGCTGCTCCGACAACTCCTATCACCAAAAGCGCGATGCCGTCGGAGGAAGTCACACACGTAGGGTGTTTGACGACAACCCCCGCTTCTCTCCGATCCAGCCAAGATCGCGTAAGTAGATCTCTCGGCTCCGAATCACGCAGCGCGACGGCGCTCCGCGATGAAAAACTCCTTGCTCTCATAGCCCTCACAAGGGGGTCACGGTCGCAAGAGAGATAGAAGAGATAGGCAACACATGTCTTTTATTTATTTTGAGGTGGAAATTAGTATGTTCTAATCTTTCTATGGACACCCCTTTATATAGGCAGAGGGAGGGTGTCCCTCCATCTTAGGGTTCCCATGTGGGACTAAATAAACAAAAAAAAAGCGGGCAACCAGCCGCCAGACGGGTGGTCCGCCTGCCCACCCACACACGTCCTAGCTAGCTAAGGTGGTGGAGGGGAGAGGCCCCGGATGGGCCGCCTGGCCCAGCAGCCCGCGAGGCGGCGGCTGCCGCGGTGGCGCACAGCGCCATGCCCCAGGTGGGCCGACCTGCGGCCCGCGTGTGCACGCACACCTGCCCGCATGGTGGCAAGCGGCGTCACCCTCGGGTGGGCCGGCTCGGCCCAGCAGCAGCATCGCGTCGGCCCGCGATGCATAGCAGATGTCGCCCCATGAGACGCGGACTATCCGGTGCCCATGTGGGCTGTTTCAAAAACAGCATTTCCTTAGCCTTTTTCGTCTGTTTTCTTTTTTGGTAAAAGATTTTGCCTAGTTGTAAGACAAATTAATAAATTTTTATTTAAATATTTATTTACAATATATTAATTCATAATCAATGTAATAAATATATATTTAAATCATCATTTATCCGAAACCCTTTTAGGTCCTTTTTCCTTATCCTTTCTCCGAACATCTTCGGATCTCCCCGGAACTTTTCTGGTCTCTCTCTTCTCACTTCTTCAGTGATTTCAAACTAACCATTAATGATCTCTAAGCTTCATCAAGCCCTTAAGCGTGCTACCCAATAGTTCGAGAATTGTTGGAGATATGCCCTAGAGGCAATAATAAAAGTAGTTATTATTATATCTTTGTGTTTATGATAAATGTTTACATTCATGCTATAATAGTATTAACAAGGAAACATTAATACTTGTGTGATTTGTGAACTTAATTTGAAGTCCCTAGTAAAGCCTCTATATAATACTAGCTTGTTGGTTAATGGATGATTGTGGTTTCCCTATCATGAACATTAAGATGTGATTAACAACAAGATCATATCGTTAGGAGAATGATATGATGGACATACTCCTATAGATAAGCGTAGCATAAAGATCAAGTCATTTTAATAGTTCAATTGCTATATGCTTTCTGATACATAGTAATCTAATTTCTTCGACCATGAGATCATGCATATCACCTTTACCGGATGGATGCTTTGATGACATCAAACACCACACCGTAACTGGGTGGCTATAAAGGTGGCATTGAGTGTTCGGAAAGTATTGGTTGAAACACATGGATCAAGAGTGGGATTTGTTCATCCATATGACGGATAGATATACTCTGGGCCCTCTCGGTGAAATGTCATCCAATTAGCTTGCAAGCATGTGACTGGCTCACAAGGGATCACATATCACGGAGCGAGAAAATAGTACTTATCAGTAACGAGGTTGAACTAGGTATGCAGAGATACCGACGATCATAACCTCGGATAAGTAAACTATCGTGAGACAAAGGGAAATTGATATCGTATGTAAGTGGTTCATTCGATCGCAAAGTAATCGTAGAAATATGTGGGAGCCATATGAATTTACAGATTCCTCTATTGGGTATTGTTCGGAGAAGTGTCTCGATCATGTCCGCATAATTCACGAACCGTAGGGAGACACACTTAAGGATTCGACGTTGTTTGAGTAGTTATGGAATGATGAGAAAGAGACCGAATGTTGTTCGGAGTCTCGAATGGGATTCGGGATATCACGAGGAGATCCAGAATGGTCCGGAGAATAAGATTCATATAAGGAAAGTCCCGTTTCGGAGTTGGGGAATGGTTCCGGTGTTTTCATCGGGAATGTTCTAGAATGTTCCGGAATGTCCGGCACTCCGGAGGGGAAGGGTACATGTATCAAGTTGGTATGATTGCATCATGTACTAAGTGTCATCGCTGAACCAAATAAAGGATTAATTCAAATCCTAGTTTGAAAAGTCAAACTGCTAGTTTGAAAAGTCAAACGACTAAATTTGGAAAGAGGAAAAGAGGAGGAGTGGGAAACCGAGTTGGGGAGGAGTTCCCTCCTCCAACCGGCGGCGCCCACCCAAGCTGAGTTGGGGAGGGACTCCTCTCCCTCCCCTTGGCCGGCCGGCCCCCTCCACCTATATAAGGAGGGGCGGGGCTCCCCTCCTTGATACACAAGATCCTCTCCTCCAAACCCTAGCCCCAAGCCGCCGCCGCCTCCATAGCCGCCGCCGGCCCTAGGGAAAACCCTAGCCGCCGTCTAGCTAATCCCTAGCCGCCGGCTTTCCCTTCCTTGGTGTGTCTAAACCCTAGAACACCGAGAGACTCTCTCATACTCCACCATACTCGCTCCGGCTTAAGGCGAAGCCCTGCGAGATCTCCCCTCTACTTCCGGTACCACGCCGTTGTCTTTGGAATCGCGAGAGAGTGCTACAACCTCCGTTTTCTTTGGAACAAGGAGAGGAAGGTCTTCGTTAGTGCGAGCGTGTGACCCATTGCGGGAGGCGCTTGGCGCAGCCGGAAGGATCGTCTGCGATCTTGAGATCGGAAAGAGTACGATTACATCACCCACGAGAATCCGCTCTCGTTAAACACTTTGGAATCTTCGAGGGTGAGTTATTCTATCGACTCGTTGCTACAATCTAGTAGATAGATCTTGGCTTGTTTGTTTGTATGCGGTAGAAAATTTTTGTTTTCCATGCTCTGAAACCCTACGATTGGTATCGAGCCGTGTCTATATGTAGATCTGTTGCCTGAGTAGAACACAATGGTCATTGTGGGCGTTGATGCTTTTATTGTAGATTTCTTCTTGTGTACTTTGCATCTTTCGGGATTTTGGGATGAAGAGGACCGGGCTAAACTTACATGACATCGTTCATGAGACTTGCTCACGCTTGACATGCAACTTGTATTGCATAAGTGGCTTCTTGGTGCTGTTTCTCCTAGCATAGTTAAGATCCAATTTACAACGGTGATTAACAATACTAGTATCAATGTTGTGGTTCATGTTCGTAAGTTAGAACGACACTTATTGAAAGCCCCAAACCACGTAAAACATGCAAAAGAAAGTAGGCGTCTAACTTTGTTTTGCGGGGTGTCTTGTGATGTGATATGGCCATGATTGTGATTATATTTGATGTATGCAATATTCCTTATTGTAAGTTGGCAACCGGCGGAATATATGGTTGTCTTTAATTTCTGTTACGACCATGTCTATTCAAAGTAGTTGTAATAGTTGAAGCCGGTGGGCGACAACCATGGAGAAGCGTCATTGACCTTGATGCAATGCGGTGATGATGGATATCATGTTAGTGCTAGAAGATGGAGATCGGAAGCACAAAGAAGAAAGGCCATATCATATCACATATTATGAATTGCATGTGATGTTAATCCTTTATGCATCTTGTATTGCTTAGTAGACAACGGTAGCATTATAAGATGATCCCTCATGCACATGAATTTCAAGTCATAAAGTGTTCACCCTTAGTTAGCACCGTTGCTAAAGCTTGTTGTTTCGAAGCACCACGTGATGATCGGGTGTGTTAGATTCTGCAAGTGCATACAACGTGAGCAAGCCAGATTTGCTCATTCGGAAACTAAGGTTTGATCTTGTGAGCCTAGCATGTCGGACATGGTCTCGGAACACGGATCACCGAAAGGTAAAGCATGAATCATATAGTAGATATGATGAACATGTCGATTGTTCGCCATTGAAACTATATCAACTCTTGTGATGATCGGTGTTGATGTGGTGGATTTGGTTCGTGTGATCACTAAAACAATGTGAGAGATATTGTTTTGAGTGGGAGTTCACCTAGATTAAATTTATTAATTTGAACTCAATTTGTCATAAACTTAGTCTAACCTATTGCAAATATGTTGTAGATCAATGGCAGCCCCTACCATCAATTTTAATGCGTTCCTAGAGAAAGAAAAGTTGAAAAACAATGGAAGCAACTTCGCCGATTGGTTCATAATTTGAGGATTGTCCTCACATGGTAATTTGACCTATGTCTTTGGATGCACATTTGGGTGACCCACCCAATCGATGCCGCCGATGAAGTAAAGAATGTTTACCTCACTCGGAAGACTCGGTACTCCACGATTCGATGTGCTATCTTGTATGGTTTAGAATCGACTTCAGAAAAGGTTTGAGAATTCAGACCCATATGATATTGTCGAGGATCTCAAATTGATCTTTGAGACTCATGCGGCAATTGAAAGCTATGAGGCTTCCGAAAAGTTCTTTAATGCAAGATGGAAGAGGCGACTCGTTTAGCGAGCATGTGCTTAAGATGTCTAAACGCATAAACAAACTTCAAAGCTTGGGTATAGTGATTCCCAATGCTTTGGGGATTTACCGTGTCCTCCAATCACTGCCACCAAGTTACAAGAACTTTGTGATGAACTACAACATGCAAAACATGAACAAGACGTTGCCAGAACTCTTTGCCATGTTGAAATCTGCGAAGTGGAGATCAAGAAAGAGCACCAAGTGTTGTTGGTCAATAAGACCACCAAATTCAAGAAAGGCAAGTCTAAGCGAAGGACACTTCAAGAAGGGTGGTAAGAAAGTTACCACACCGCGAAGAAGACCAAGGCTGGACCTAAGCCCGACAAAAAGTGCTTTTCTTTGCAAGGGAGAAGGTCCTTTGGAAGCGGAATTGCCTAAAGTACTTGGCGGATTTGAAGAACGTCAACATCAAGAAGAAAGGTATATCGATATACATGGTATTGATGTGTATCTCACTAGTACTCGTAGTAGTGCACTGGTATTTGATCTTGGTTCGGTTGCTCATATTTGTAACTCAAACAGGTCTTTGCGAATAAACGGAAGCTAGCGAAGAGCGAGGTGACGATGTGCGTTGAAGCGGATCAAAGGTTGATGTGATCGCGATTGACATGCTACCCTTCATCTACCATCGGGATTAGTTTTATACTTAAATAATTGTTATTTGGTGCCTGCGTTAAGCATGAACATTATATCAGGATCTTATTTATTGCGAGACGGTTACTTGTTTAAGTCTGAGAATAATGGTTGTTCGATTTATATGAGTAATATGTTTTATGCACATGCACCTTTGATAGATGGTCTATTCTTGTTGAATCTCGATAGTGGAAATACACATATTAATAACATTGAGGCTAAACGTTTGAAATCGAAAGCGATAACTCGACCTATATGTGGCATCGTCGTCTTGGTCACATTGGAGTGAAGCGTATGAAGAAACTCCATTCCGATGGACTTCTTGAATCACTTGATTTCGAATCACTTGATAGATGCGAAGCATGTCTGATGGGTAAAATGACTAAGACTCCATTTTCTGGTATGATGGAGCGAGCTACGGACTTATTGGAAATCATACATACCGATGTGTGTGGTACAATGAGTGTAGCATCGTGCGGTGGTTATCGTTATGTTCTTACTTTCACGGATGACTTGAGTAGATATGGGTATATCTATTTCATGAAACATAAGTCCGAAACTTTCGAGAAGTTTAAGGAATTTCAAAGTGAGGTAGAGAATCAACGTAACAAGAAGATTAAATTTCTACGTTCTGATCGTGGAGGTGAATATCTAAGTTACGAGTTTGGCGAGCATTTGAAGAAATGCGGAATACTTTCACAATTGACACCGCCGGAAACACCACAACGTAATGGTGTGTCCGAATGTCGTAATCGAACTCTCTTAGATATGGTTCGTTCTATGATGTCACTTATAGATTTACCGCTATCATTTTGGGGTTATGCATTAGAAACAGCCGCATTCACTTTAAATAGGGCACCGTCTAAATCCGTTGAAACGACACCGTATGAATTATGGTTTGGGAAGAAACCTAGATTGTCGTTCCTTAAAGTTTGGGGATGCGAAGCCTATGTAAAGAAGTTACAGCCGAACAAGCTTGAACCCAAAGCGGAAAAATCGTCTTCATAGGATACCGAAGGAAACTATTGGGTATACCTTCTATCATAGATCCGAAGGCAAAATCTTCGTTGCCAGAATGGATCCTTTCTAGAGAAGGAATTTCTCTCGAAAGAAGTGATTTGGAAGGAAAGTAGAACTTGACGAGGTTGTTGAACCTTCTCTCGAAATTGCGAGTAGCGCGACCGGAAGAAGTTCTGTGGTGCCTGCACCAATAAGAGAGGAAGCTAATGATGATGATCATGAAACTTGGTTGAAGTTGCTCTGAGCCTCATGGTCATCGAGAACTCGTACCACTCCAGTTGGTATGATCCCGTTATGAGTGTCATGTTGGTGGACAACACCGATGACCACGAGACATATGAGAAGCGATGATGAGCCCAGATTCCAATAAATGGCAAGAAGCCATGAAATCCGAGATTGGATCCATGTCAAAACCAAGTATAGACTTTGGTGGACTTACGGATGGTAGGAAGGCTATCGAGAACAAATGGATCTTCAAGAAGAAAGCAGATCTTGATGGTAATGTTCTGTCTATAAAGCTCGACTTGTCGCAAAGGGTTTCGACAAATTCAAGGAGTTGACTACGATGAGACTTTCTCACCGATGGCGAAGCTAAAGTCTGTGAGGATTATGTTAGCAATCGATGCATATTACGATTATGAGATATGGCTGATGGATGTCATAACAGCATTCCTCAATGGAGACATTGATGTATAGTTGTATATGATGCAACCAAAAGGTTTTGTTTATCCTAAAGATGCTAACAAGGTATGCAAACTTCAACGGTCCATCTATGGATTGAAGCAAGCATCCGAAGTTGGAATCAACGTTTGATAAGGTGATCAAAAGTTTTGGTTTTGTACAAACTTATGGAGAAGCTTGTATTTACAAGAAAGTGAGTGGGAGCTCAGGCATTCTTAATACTATATGTAGATGACATATTGTTGATTGGGAATGATGTAGACCTTCTTAGTAGTGTCAAGGAATATTTGAATAATAGTTTTTCAATGAAGGATCTTGGCGAAGCAGCTTACATATTAGGCATAAAGATTTATAGAGATAGATCGAAACGCCAAATATCATTGTCACAAAGTACATATTTGGACAAAGTTCTAAAGAGGTTTGGAATGGAAGATAGCAAGAAAGGGTTCTTGCCCATGTTGCTTAATCGACCTTGAGTAAAACTCAAAGTCCGACATCGGCGCGTAAGATAGAGAAAGGATGAGTAAGACTCCTATGCCTCAGCCATAGGATCTCTAATGTATGCCATGTTATGTACTAGACCCGACATTGCATATCTTTGTTAGTTTAACTAGCAGATATCAAAGTGATCCAGAGTGGATCATTGGACGTGATCAAAACATCCTTAAGTACTTTAGAAGAACTAAGGATATGGTTCTTTCTTACGGAGGTGATGAACAGCTCGTTGTTAATGGTTACACCGATGCTAGTTGGAACACCGATCCGGATGATTCTAAATCACAATCTGGATACGTATTTATTTTGAATGGTGCGGCGTTAATGGAGGAGTGCAAAGCAAAGTGTTGTGGCGAGATCTTCAAATGAATCGGAATACATGGCTGCTTCGGAGGCTTCACAAGAAGCGATATGGATGAAAGAGTTCATTACAAAGCTGGGTGTGGTTCCTAGTGCGCTGGACCCAATGTCTATCGACTGTGATAACATGGGCGCCATAGCCAATGCGCAAGAACCAAGGTCACACAAGAAGCTGAAGCACATCAAGCTACATTTTCACGCTATTCGAGAACATATCCAAGATGGGGATATAAAGATTTGCAAAGTACACACAGATCTGAATGTGGCGGATCCGTTGACTAAACCTCTCCCGAGGGCAAAACATGACCAGCACCAAACTGCCATGGGTGTTCGGTATATTACCATGTAATCTAGATTAGATGACTCTAGTGCAAGTAGGAGACTGTTGGAGATATGCCCTAGAGGCAATAATAAAAGTAGTTATTATTATATCTTTGTGTTTATGATAAATGTTTACATTCATGCTATAATAGTATTAACAAGGAAACATTAATGCTTGTGTGATTTGTGAACTTAATTTGAAGTCCCTAGTAAAGCCTCTATATAATACTAGCTTGTTGGTTAATGGATGATTGTGGTTTCCCTATCATGAAAATTAAGATGTGATTAACAACAAGATCATATCGTTAGGAGAATGATATGATGGACATACTCCTATAGATAAGCGTAGCATAAAGATCAAGTCATTTTAATAGATCAATTACTATATGCTTTCTGATACATAGTAATCTAATTCCTTCGACCATGAGATCATGCATATCACCTTTACCGGATGGATGCTTTGATGACATCAAACACCACCGTAATCGGGTGGCTATAAAGGTGGCATTGAGTGTTCGGAAAGTATTGGTTGAAACACATGGATCAAGAGTGGGATTTGTCCATCCATATGACGGATAGATATACTCTGGGCCCTCTCGGTGAAATGTCATCCAATTAGCTTGTAAGCATGTGACTGGCTCACAAGGGATCACATATCACGGGAACGAGAAAAGAGTACTTATCGGTAACGAGGTTGAACTAGGTATGCAGAGATACCGACGATCATAACCTCGGATAAGTAAACTATCGTGAGATAAAGGGAAATTGATATCGTATGTAAGTGGTTCATTTGATCGCAAAGTAATCGTAGAAATATGTGGGAGCCATATGAATTTCCAGATTCCTCTATTGGTTATTGTTCGGAGAAGTGTCTCGATCATGTCCGCATAATTCACGAACCGTAGGGAGACACACTTAAGGATTCGACGTTGTTTGAGTAGTTATGGAATGATGAGAAAGAGACTGAATGTTGTTCGGAGTCTCGAATGGGATTCGGGATATCACGAGGAGATCCGGAATGGTCCGGAGAATAAGATTCATATAAGGAAAGTCCCGTTTCGAAGTTGGGGAATGGTTCCGGTGTTTTCATCGGGAATGTTCTAGAATGTTCCGGAATGTCCGGCACTCCGGAGGGGAAGGGTACATGAATGTGTTGTATCAAGTTGGTATGATTGCATCATGTACTAAGTGTCATCGCTGAACCAAATAAAGGATTAATTCAAATCCTAGTTTGAAATGTCAAACAGCTAGTTTGAAAAGTCAAACGGCTAAATTTGGAAAGAGGAAAAGAGGAGTGGGAAACCGAGTTGGGGAGGAGTTCCCTCCTCCAACCGTGCCAAGCCTGCCCACCTGTTGGGGAGGGACTCCTCTCCTCCCTTGGCCGGCCGGCCCCCTCCACCTATATAAGGAGGGGCGGGGCTCCCCTCCTTGATACACAAGATCCTCTCCTCCAAACCCTAGCCCCAAGCCGCCGCCGCCTCCATAGCCGCCGCCGGCCCTAGGGAAAACCCTAGCCGCCGCCGGCCCTAGGGCAAACCCTAGCCGCCGTCTAGCTAATCCCTAGCCGCCGGCTTGCCCCTTCCTTGGTGTGTCTAAACCCTAGAACACCGAGGGACTCTCTCATACTCCACCATACTCGCTCCGGCTTAAGGCGAAGCCCTGCGAGATCTCCCCTCTACTTCGGGTACCACGCCGTTGTGCTGCCGGAATCGCGAGGAGAGTGCTACAACCTCCGCTGTCTGCTGGAACAAGGGAGAGGAAGGTCTTCGTCGAGTACCGAACGTGTGACCCATCATGGGAGCGCTGCCAACGCAGCCGGAAGGATCGTCTCTGCGATCTTGAGATCGGAAGAATGCGACTACATCACCCACGAGAATCTGCTCTCGTTAAACACTTTGGAATCTTCGAGGGTGAGTTATTCTATCGACTCGTTGCTACAATCTAGTAGATAGATCTTGGCTTGTTTGTTTGTATGCGGTAGAAATTTTTTGTTTTCCATGCTACGAAACCCTACAAGAATACTACAGACATGGTAAAGACTCCTCTCTGACCAGTGATCAACAGCGGGACCTGGATGCCCATGATCACCACCTGTGTATTCAATGAAATTTGTCGTTGAACCGTAAACATTGTGTCTTATTTCTTTTGTCTCTATGATACTGTAT
Source organism: Avena insularis (assembly GCA_023614405.1). Taxonomy (NCBI): domain Eukaryota; kingdom Viridiplantae; phylum Streptophyta; class Magnoliopsida; order Poales; family Poaceae; genus Avena; species Avena insularis. The sequence continues at coordinate 305,911,132 of CM042685.1, forward strand.
TGTACGAGGCGTGATCAAATGACATCTCCATGTCAGGGTTCAACTTCATCACTAACAATACATTCTTTACTCGAAACGATAAGTGACCTAGTCACATGCTGCGCAACTTATGGATATAACTTATCTGAGTGGGTCTAGAGTATATTCTGTCACGCAGATGGACAAATACCGTTCGTGGTGTAGCCGCCTCAACCTGTTCCTCCGGATACCTAACGACACCCTTATGTTCACCGTTCTACCGAGTGACGTAAAGTGACATCAAAGTAACCTCGGGAGATAGTGATTTGATATGGTCTCACGGTTTAAGGAAAGAGTCACTATGTTTTCTAATCATCGTAACCTAAACTCAGTGACATGATCGTGATACGATGCTATAGATAGGGTATGTTCACCATCCCATTCTCCAATGAAATGACTCGATTGTCAATTAGGGGCCGAGACTCCATCACGATTAGGAAACCTTTGATCATCTGTTGACTGATGAACCAATGACTAGATTTTCACTGAAAACTACTGGTTGTTTGTATATCAAATGTGTATTAATGTTTCCTAATCAATACAGTTATAGCATGATATAAAACTTAATCATAAACTATGAAATATGCCATTAAATATTTGTCTCTAGGGTATATTCTCTTCCCGATTCGTCCACCTCCGCCCCCGCCTGCCAAGCACCCCGCTCGACCATGGCCAACATTGCTCTGGCCGTGGGGATGACTATAGCCGAGGAGAGAGACCTTTCCAACTGGTCGTCGTCGGACGATTCCGACCTCGACGAGCTGCTGCACGACGACGACAACGAGACGTCCATCTTCCTCCTCGCCGTCGAGGAGCGCGAGGACCACATGAAGCTTCTCAATCGTAGGCGCGCCTCAGTGTAGGGCCGCACGTTCATCGATCAGAACCGCTTCCTCGACCACGCCACCCTAATGGTGGACTACTTTTTAGAGGTACCAACATATCCACTTCATCTCTTCCGTAGGAGGCACCGAATGCATCACAGCTTGTTCGTGAAAATTGTTGAAGCTGTCGAGGCCAACTCGACCTATTTCAACATCATGACATGTGTGATTCTCTCCAACATGATCATTGAGGATGAGAGAGGGATGAACTTGCCTTGTTTCTACGACAATGTTGTCACCCGAGTGCGACCCAAAAGGAATCCCTATCGCATCGTAGGTTTTTTTAAAACACAACGGCAGATTGAGAATGAAGCAACTCATAAGCAGCTCCGTGCAGATCTTATCCAGCACCAATGGCAGTTGTATGGCCGTATAGCATGATCTTCCTTAGTTTTTCTTCTTGTATGTGTGAGATCAACCATTCGAAAACATTTGTTTAATTTGTCTATTATTTCATTCGAACAGTTGTAGTAATTTGGTCGAAACATTTGTTGTAATAATTTGGATGATTATTGTATGGTCAAAAACAATCATTTGTTATAATATTCATGCTTTATTTGCTGATTTGTGTTTGTTTGTATTTTCATTTTGCATATGAAAAGTAGGCAAAACCCTGTGTTTTACGGGTCAGAAAAATGTAGGCGCGGAATGAAGCCCTCGAACGCAGCACGTAAACGTTACAAGCGGCTGTACTCGCGATTTAAGGGCCGGGCTTTTACAGGATCTATTAGAGATGATCTTAGAGCATCACTAACAGAACCCCTACTCGCGTGAACCGTAAATCGCGAGTATAGGCGCCTATACTCGCGATTTACAGTTTTTTCGAGCGAGGCACAGATCAAAGCCCCTAATCAAACCTGTATAATTTGAAATTCAAAATTCCCCATGAAATTAAGCATACAGATAGATTAGTTCATCAATCATACACCGATTACACCCTATTTTACAGCAAAACTAACCTAGATTAACCTAAAACTACGCAGCGAGATCGCCGGAGGATGCTAGGTCGTCTCGATTGGGAAAAATCGAGCTCGCGGGAGCGTCAGTGGTGTGCCGGAGCTCCGACTAGTCGATGACGAAGACATCCACCATCTCCTCGTCATTGACGACACCGGAGGAGGAGGCCACCATCTCCTCGCCGCGCACGACCATGATGGTCGCCTGCATCTCCTCCTTCTCCTGATGCACGCCCGCGACGCGCATGGCCGCGAGCGTCGCCTACAGCTCCTCCTACTCGCGGTGGACCAGCTCGTCCTACGCGGCTCTTCGTCGCCGTGGCGCCGACGGTTCTCACTCACGGAGGGGGGAGGAAGCAGAGCTTGACGAGGCCCTGACGCATCCGATCCGGCGTCTGGCGACGCTAGCAAGGAAGGTGTACCCCGGTTGGTCCGGTTCGTGGCGTGGCGCTCGCCTCGACGGAGCGAGCGAGCTTCTTGCGCTGCTCGTCAGCGCTAGTGTGCGAAGACGTCGACGGCGGCCTTCGACCACCGCCTCCTTCGCCACTACGACCGCCTCCCTGGCCGCATCCACCATGGAGGGTGGCCATGCCGTTGGCGAAGGTGCGGATCTGTGACGGGTGGCTATGGAATCTCTTTCTGGAGCAGGGGTAGGGTTTGCGCGGCGGAGAGAGTACGGTTTCTGACCCGTGAACGCTCGTTTGGCCTCTACTTGTAGGTGTCGACGACCATTTCACGAGGGGCCGTTAAAACATTTTACAGACCCGTCTAAATAGGGGCTCTCTCGCGCGTTAAGCCCAGAACCTCTACTCTCGCTGAAAAAATGAGTTTCGCGCGAGTAGGGTTCTAAGTAGTATAGTTATCTTGGCTGGTGACGGGTGTAGCGGGGACAGATGTGTATGGCACCAGGGTAGGCGCCAACAAAGCGAAAAGAGAGGTTTGGTTCCTAGTACTAGGTATCTGTCTCGCTGTGCCTGTATCTGGGCTTTGCTTTGGCATGACAGTTCACACAGACACCAGTGGCAAGCGAGTTTAGCTGGTGCTAGCTGTTGGACCAGGCAGTCCCAGTGGCCATTTTTCTTCTCAAAGACCACCAGCCGAACCGAGCTGCCTTGGGGACCGAGACGAGGTACGGAGTACTAGGAGATCCAACAGCTGCTGGGGGATCTTGTGCTGGTTAAATACTCCTGCCACTAGCATGATGCGCATGGGGGTTAATCTTGTGCCGCTCTATTTGGAGTGGGCTGTGCATACATGTGCATGCTGTTCGGGGGGTCGGGGGGGGAGGAGGAGGATAAGCGTACTGAGATCGTTTTGTTGATGTTGATTTACTTTTGACAGAGTAGTTAATAGTACTATTAGTAGCAGGACACATAGTGATTAACAAAGTACACTAGTAGCAAGGACATGGCCAAATGGGAGCACGATATGTTTTTTTTTCGCTGTAATTTCTCATGGATGGTGATCGACAGGTTGGCAATTCACTGAGGTCAAACTCCATGCTGCTCACAGTGGGAGTAAAATAAATGGTACTGAGTAAAATAAATGGTACTGTAACATAGATGCCATTTTAGACTAAAAAGATGATGTACTAATACCATCATATTTTTAGGATTTAGGGTTTAGGGTTCACACACTTTAATAGAAAATGTGTCTACAAAATAATACTTTAAGTTTTCACTATAAAAATAGTAACTTAAAATTGTAACATACTACTATGTGATGACGGTAGTATACGTTTCTCCATGCCGTTAATTGGAACACTGTGGTTGGAGTATTTTTTTTGCCAAATCTATCCAAATCTGAAAACTTGAACTGAATTTGACCCCTTCTCAAAACTAATTTGAAATTTGACAGATTCCGAATTAGTTTCGAGGAAGGGTCAGATTCGGTTGAAATTTCACAAAAAGTTCAGATTTAGCAAAAAAAAAAATGTGGTTGGAACATGGCGGCCAGCCGCGCCGACATTTTGGTTTCGATCGGCCGACGGCCGTTGATACTAGTTGAGACGGGTGCTGTTTTGCCAGCAGGATCGAGCTGCTGTCTGTCGGTTGATATATTGCTGCAAGTTGGCTAGCTCGTATTTAAATTCGTGAACGGACCATGGAGCACCGACAGACAATACAGTAGATGGGCTCCAGTGATCTAGTATCTGATGATCACGCCGCGTGATGACGTACTCCACAAATGGACCAACACACGTCACCATTACACGGCGAGGAAACCGTGCCAGCCGTGCTTCCCATCACACGCTCGCCCCACACCCCACCACCACCACGGCTACCCGCCATGGACGGATCCGGAACTCCGTCGCCGCACTCCACACCACAGGTCTCGCCGGCTCGACCCACCGATCGAGCAATCCGCACGGTGGTTGGCGCGCCGACGGCGTGCATGTCCGGCTTGGAATTAAGGAAATCATCACAGTGGGAAGGAAACGCGCGTCGCGTGGCTCGTGCGTGCGTGCACGGGAGGGAGGAACGCGTATGCTTCACGCATCGGCTATCTCGTCGGACGTCGGAGGGCATGCATCCTCCTTGTTAATTGATTGATGATTCATTTGGGGGTAGCCGTGCACGGTGCCTTTTCTGAGTGGCAAGTGCTGTGATTGCCGTGGCCCGTGGCCATGCCATGGACATGAACACAGCAGCTTGTGCGTTGTGCGCTCGCTGCCAGTGTTTACAAGCGGTGCAGGCAAGTTGCAACTTTGTTTTTTCTAGGGCGTGCAAGTTGGAACTGGGTGACGATGAGCCAGGCCCAAGCCTGCCAGAAATAGGCCGGTTTCTCTTTGTGCTAATTAGAAAGCCCAGTATGAATTGCAGTTTAAAAACCGCTTGTCTGAATGTCTGATTCGGGTGTAGCGTGGTCCTAGCCTTCGGGATTCAGTCTCGTGAGCATCGAGCATCACGGACCAGTTAAAAAAAAGGCAAACGCTAGACGTCCACATGACAATGGGGGGTTCTCATCATTCTACTTTCCTGTGTGACACGTGTCCCTTGAAATCGTTCTAAAACCTGCTTATGGTACAAAACACTCTTTTTTCTATAAATGTTCTGCTTTTTCTTCCGAAGCAAAAAAATGTTTTTTTTAGAAAATAAAACGTCCCGTCTGAGACCTCGTGGAAGACTATGCAGCAAAATTTTTATGCTAATGTAGCAAAACGGACTTGGCCAGAGACATCGCCGGAAAAACTCTCGGCGGAGACATCATAGCAAATAATTGCCACTGTTATAGCAAAACAAAAAAAGTTTATAGCAAAAAGAGTTGTGCTAATGTAGCAAAAATTCAACTTCGTGAAAGACATTCTTTGCCTCAGACCTCATCGGAGACGTCACATCAAAAAAATTAGGCTATTTTAGCATTTCAAGAACAACAAAAAAAACAAAAACAAAAATATAGCTATGCAGCAAATCCACAAACATGACCCCACTATCGGGACTAACTATAGCAATTCCGGCTGCCTTCCGTAGCAACACCGCCCGCCGTCAGTAGCATCACCAGGCACCCGCCTCGCTGGCCATGTGCTCGCGGCATCACCCCAACGCTGCATCACCCCACTAGCACAGGCAACGTCGTCGCCGTCATTTGCTGCACTTGCTTGCGGCAGCAGCACCACCAACACGGGCAGCGCCACCACCGGGCACCGACAAAACCTTGGGTGGCGTCGAGCTGTGAGCAGCGACATCGACCTCCAAGGATGGACGAGGGAGATGGAGACCTCGCCGGAGGCGGCGCTGGCCAGAATCCGCTCCTCCAACAATAGTGAGGTACGCATGGTGGCAGTGGCGGCGGCGGACGCGCGCAGCACGGGGATGGACGGCGGGGTCGAGCTAGGTGCACATGGTGGCAGTAGAGGCGGCGGCGGAGTCGAGCTAGGAGCGCATGGTGGCGGTGGCGGCGAAGGCGTGTGTGGCGGCAGCGGGGGATGCCCGCAGCGCAGGACAGGCGGCGGAGTCACGGCTGGCAACAACGAATCAGACGTAGGACAGACGGCGACGGAATTTGCTCGTTAGATATGGCATATGGTGGAGAAGAAGGTGTGTGCACTGGCCCACTAACAATGCGACCCCGAACGATTGGATGCGACCCGACCCGGACGATAATCATTCGGGGTATGGGAATCATTTTCCAAAAAAAAAAAGCATCACAGACGAGCTCTCTGCTCTGGGAGGCCGAACCTCTTCAGCATTGTTTCTCCAAATGTGCGCGCGTATACGTCGGTAAGCTCAAAGAGGAAACCCTAAACTGAAAGCAACACAACGTATAACAAGGCACTTGGGTCCGGTGCAGGTGCAGCACTACACGATCGTGAGGTACAATATTCTTAACCATGTGTTCCACTTAGTGTCCTTTAACTCCCTCCTGAAAACAATATTCAGCGGTGTTTGACTAAGAACATGTGCAACCAAAAACATATTTTTTTTTGGGAAAATAACCAAAAAACCATATTTACATTGGACAATATTGTATAATGCCGGATATTGCTGAGCAAGCGACGTATCTCTAAGCCAAAAAATCCTCTAAAAATCAAACATTTGACCCATCCACCCAAAACATAATGCGGCATGCCGAGTTGCGCTAGATTGGATTCTTCACGTAAGAGGATTATCGCAGAGCTTCTGAGGGTTACGGCACTACCATCAAATCTTCCACTTGATCTGGCGGTATGAGCAGAGGCCCGAGGGGTAGGCATCGAGGTCGATCTATGTAGATGCCCTCGATAGCAATCTCTTCCGTAGTGGCATTGTCCCTAGTCGGGTGATCTCGCCGTTGTAGCTCGCCCAGATGACACCATAATTTTCAGTTGACCCAGCTGACAAGCTGAGCGAGTAACCAATACCATCATCGTGTCCCATCTACTCAACGGCACGAGGGCATTTGAGGACTGCTGTTCGGCCCTCTGGTGCGATGTCTGGTTTCAATGTTTTTAATATGCACCACTCGCTTTCGTGCATCGATCATGTGCGGATGTATAGATATAGAAATGTTCCCGACTACGCAACCGTAAAATATACTGTACATACATATAATTTGACCCCCTTGGATGAGCCGACTGATTCCCAATTTGCAAGTTGGGCTTTCATTACCCGGGGGGGTTCTCTGCTTCATGTGACGTCACGTGACCATGTGCAACGTTCCGAATTCTTAAGTCGGCGGCCGCCGACCAGCAAAGAGTCCGATGAAAGTCATGGTTGCAGCGCAAGTGGAGGCGAGGTAGAGTGTTCAGCTCGCGTTCTTCATCTCGGCCCGCCAAATACTGTAGTACTGTATTCTTTTTAGCTTGTTATTAAATCCCCAATTCATCGGACGGCCTGGACCCAGCAAACCTTTGCCACCGATCGCGCCCAAGGTACTCGTTTTTCCTCAGCGCGCACTTCACTCGCGACCGGCCGACGTTTTCCGCTGCCGATTAGTAAACCACAAGGGTTTCGTCTGCCGACGGTGACATTTCCATCTTTTTTTTTGTTAGCACGTAAGTAGATCTTGCGCCCGATGTTGTTCACCCACCGACCCCCGCTCATGTTCGTTTCAATAATCTGCTAGCAACATCAGGGTGGCGCCTGCCGCTGAAAGCTCCGCGGAATCAGCCTGCCGTTTGGCAACATATCACACGAGTGCATCCAAACCACCTGCTGGCAAGTGTGGCATCGACATGATTCTCTAGTGGCATTAAGCAGAACCTAAACCAAACATCTCGCTCACCGACGGGCGGCCGTCAATCGCCTTCAGTACAACAATCATCCCCCCGAGCTTAACCCAAAGTACCACTACTAATAGTAACTTGGCCATGATACAATTAAGTATTTCTTGGGCTGGTGATGGGTGTAACGGAGACAGATGTGTATGGCACCAGAGTAGGCGCCGACAAAGCGAAAAGAGAGGTTTGGTTCTACTAGGTATCTGTCTGGCTGTGCCTGGATCTGGGCTTGCTTTGGCATGACAGTTCACACACACACACCAGTGCCAAGCGGGTTTAGCTGGTGCTAGCTGTTGGACCAGCCGGTGGCCGTTTTTCTTCTCAAAGACCACCAGACGAACCGAGCTGCCTGGGGGACCGTGCCGAGACGAGGTAAGTACTCCCTCCGTTTCAAAATTATGAAGAAAATGAATCTAGACTTCTTTTAGTATGTAGGTTCACTGAATCTAGACTTCTTTTAGTATGTAGGTTCACTCAACTTTGGAATGAATCTACATACTAAAAAAAGTCTAGATTCATTTTATTCACAAACTAAAACATCTTATATTTTGAAACGGAGGGAGTATATTACTACCAGAGATCGAACAGCTGGGGGATCTACGATCTAGTAAGACAACAGGTTAAATCTTGTGCCACTAGCATGAAGCGCATGAAGCGCATGGCCGATGGATCGAGCTAGAGTACAAAGCAGGATACCGCACGGCGGTTGGCGCGTGCATGTCCGGCTTTAAGAAATGGATTACTCCAATGCAAATCATCACTCGCAGTGGCTGGCCTTGGGCGTGCACGGGAGGGTGGAGCGCGTATGCTTCACGCATCGGCTATCGGTTGTCCCGATCCATCTCGTCGGACGTCGGAGCGCATCCATCCTCGTTACTAGTACTACTTGATTGATTCATTTGGGGGTTGTCGTGCACGGCGCCTTTTGTGAGTGGCGAGTGCTGTGATTGCCGCCGTGGCCATGAACGCAGCAGCGGCTTGACATTGAAGGGACGACGCGTCGGTGCGCAGGTGGCGCCGCATTGGCATTTGGCAAGATGCTGCTATTGTGCGCTCGCTGCCAGTGTTTAGAAGCGGCCCGTGTTAAGTTACGGCGCAAGTTGCAGCAACTTTTTTTCCCTAGGGCGGGGCAAGTTGCCACTGGAACTGGGTGACGATGAGCCAGGCCCAAGCCTGCCAGAAATAGGCCGGTTTCTCTTTCTGCTAATTAGAAAGCCCAGTATGAACTGCAGTTCAATAACCGCTTGTTTGAATGTCTGATTCGGGTGTAGCGTGGTCCTAACCTTGGCGATCCAGTCTCGTGACGATCGAGCATCACGGACGTGCTCTCTGCTCCGAGTGAAATGCCGAACCTCTTCAATACTACTCTCTTGTCTGTTTCTCCCAATGTACGCGCGTGCACGTCGGTAAGCTCGAGGAAGAAACCCTAAACTGAAAGCAGCACAACATAGACCTAGAATAAACCAAGGCACTTGGGTCCGGTGCAGCACTGCACGTACACGAACGTGAGCGGCGAGCATGCGAAGTGCATGCATGACTCTCATTAGTTTGGTCAGTCGTCCCGCACGGGCACGCCACGGAACACGGTGGTGCATGTGATGTATGCTCGACCCGTACGGCCGCAAGCCCACAAACCCACACGATCCACCAATTGACGCAAGCTCTCTCTTCACTCTCTCTCCACATGGATTCCATGTCGGATTTCATGGCTTCTAACCATTTGTTGGAATCCGGGCTCATCATTGCTTCTTCATACGTCGCAGGGTCATCATTTTCATCAACCATGAAATTCATGACAGGATTTCCGTATAGCTCGGGAGCTGCACGCGTCCTGCGAGGTTCGGTAGTACTCTCTTTCGGAGTTTCATGATCATTATCATTAGTTCCCTCTTCAACAGGTGGAGCCGACTCCGGAACAACTTCCGGCGCTGCGCTACTCGCCATACTTTGAAGAGAAGGTTCAATAACCTCTTCGAGTTCTACCTTCCGACTACTCACACCTTTCGCGAGAAACTCTTTCTCTAGAAAGGATCCATTCTTGGCAACAAAAACCTTGCCCTCGGATCTGTGATAGAAGGAATACCCAATAGTTTCCTTAGGGTATCCTATAAAGACGCATTTTTCCGCTTTGGGTTCGAGTTTATCCGGTTGAAGTTTCTTCACATAAACATCCCATCCCCAAACTTTAAGAAATGACAGCTTAGGTTTGTTTCCAAACCACAATTCATGCGGTGTCTTTCCAACGGATTTAGATGGTGCCCGATTTAAAGTGAATGCAGCAGTTTCTAGTGCATAACCCCAAAATGACAACGGCAAGTCCATCAGAGACATCATAGATCGAACCATATCTAATAAAGTACGATTACGACGTTCCGACACACCATTTCTCTGGTGTTCCTAAGGTGTGAGTTGTGAAACAATTCCACACTCTTTCATGTGAGTGCTAAACTCGTAACTTAGATACTCACCTCCATGGTCGGACCGTAGAAATTTGATTTTTCTATTACGATGATTTTCCACTTCATTCTGAAATTCCTTGAAAGTCTCAAAGGTTTCAGACTTGTGTTTCATCAAGTAGATATAACCGTATCTACTCAAATCATCCGTGAAAGTAACAAAATAACGATATCCACCTCGCGCCGACACACTCATTGGACCACATACATTAGAATGTATGATTTCCAATAAATCTGTCGTCCGTTCCATTGAACCGGAAAACGGCGTTCTAGTCATCTTGCCCATAAGGCATGGCTCACATGTATCAAATGATTCATAATCAAGTGATTCTAAAAGTCCATCCGAATGGAGCTTCTTCATGCGTTTAACGCCAATATGACCTAGACGGCAGTGCCACATATATGCGGATATATCATCATTTAGTTTAATCCTTTTAGCATCAACATTATGAATATGTGTAACATTATCATTGAGATCTAATAGAAATAAACCATTCATCATCGGTGCATGACCATAAAAGATTTCAATCATATAAATGGAACAACCATTGTTCTCGGATTTAAATGAATAACCACATCGCATCAAACACGATCCAAATACAATGTTCATGCTCAGTGCAGGCACCAGATAATAATTATTCAAGTTTATTACTAATCCCGATGGCAAGTGGAGAGGCAGCGTTCCGACGGCGATCACATCAACGCTTGATCCATTGCCGACACGCATCTTGACCTCACCCCTTGCTAGCGGTCGCTTGTTCCGCAGCCCCTGATTCGAGTTACAGATATTAGCAACTGAACCGGTATCAAATACCTGTGTGCTCTGCGAGCACTAGTCAAGTACACATCAATAACATGTATATCATATATACCTTTGTTTGCCTTGCCGGCTTTCTTGTCTGCCAAATACTTGGGGCAGTTGCGCTTCCAGTGGTCAGTCCCCTTACAATAGTAGCACTCAGTATCAGACTTAGGCCCAACTCGGGGTTTCTTTTTAGGCGCGGAAACCGGCTTGCCTTACTTCCCTTCCGTTTTCCCTTCTTGTCTTTCTTGAAACCAGTGTTCCTACTGATCATCAACACTTGATGTTCCTTTTTGATCTCCACTTCTGCAGTTTTAAGCATCGATGTGAAGCTCGGGGAGACTTCTTCATGCCTTGCATATTATAGTTCATCACGAAGCTCTTATAGCTAGGTGGCAGAGACTGCAGAACACGATGGATGCCTAAGTCAATGGGAATCGATATTCCCAAGGACACAAGCTTATCGGCGTAACCCGACATCTTGAGTACATGCTCACTAATGGAGCTGTGTTCTTCCATCATGCAGCTAAAGAACTTTTCTGAAGCGTTGTAGCTCTCTACAGCAGCATGTGTGTCGAAAATCATTTTCAACTCACCCATTGTATCAAATGCATTGCCATTTTCGAAACGCTTTCGAAGTTCCGGCTCTAGCCCATACAATATGCCGCAATGAACTAAGTTGTGGTCCTCCTGACGAGTCTGATAGACATTCTTCTCCTCGTCAGGGGCATCATCAAGAGGTGGGGGGCCTAACGGCGCTTCTAGCACATATTGCTTTTGTGCAGCAGAGAGGAGAATCCTCAAATTCATGGCCCATTCGGTAAAGTTGCTACCGTTCGTTGCTAGTTTCTCTTTCTCCATGAACACATTGAAATTAAAAGCAGGTGGTGCCATCTACAACAGAATTTGTAAAGTTTAGACTAAGTGTATGATAGATTGAGTTCAACTAATCCATATTACGAATGAACTCCCACTCAAAAACGACATCCCTCGTGCCTTTTTGGTGATTACATGAACCAAATCCACTACACCAAGTCCGATCATCACGTGAGTCGGTGTAGCTTCAAAGGCGAGCATCAAATGGGCATCATATCAACTATATGACTCATGCTTAACCTTTCGGTCCGTGTTCCGAGGCCATGTCTGTACATGCTAGGTTCGCCAAGTTAGAACATTTGTATTCGCGTGTGTAACTGTTTTACACCCGAAATATGGTCGTGGATCCAAGAACACCCGATCATCACGTGATGTCTTGGAGCGACGAAAACATAATCGGTGCATACTAAAGGAAGAACACATTCTTATCTTGATATTTAAAAGAGGGATCATCTTATTATGCTAACAAAGCGCTCAACAAGCAATATAAGATGCTATCAAACATCACATGTTTATTAGTGAAATAATATGGTTCCCGCATATGATCTCTATCATGTGCACCGTGGTATGATCACTATCATACCTATATGTGTAAGTCCAAGGTCTATGGAGATTACACGTTATGTATGTTGTAAAAGTATCATCTTATACTTCTACTTACAATATCACCATATCATAACACTAGCCCAGCAACAATCTAAACTAGACGCCTCTAATTTATCCATTGCAAGTTTTACGTGGCTTAGGGCTTTCGAGATAGAACCGTTCTTACCTACGAATATAAACCACAACGAGGATAACCAAATTGTTGACAACTCGCTTACAAAATAGATATTGACTATAGTAGGAGAGACAGACACCCGCTAGCCACTTATGCAAACTAGTTGCATGTCAAGCGTGGAACAGGTCTCATGTGCGAGGACATGTAAAGTTTGTCCGGGCCGCTTCATCCCACTATGCCACCAATATCCAAAATTACAACAAAGGAGCAACAACATGATCATCATCGCCCACATACTCATATGTGTACTACCCGTGTAAAGTATCTACGCATAGATCCGGCTCGATACCCTTTGAAGGGTTATGACATAGAAAACAAAAAAAATTCCTACGATGGAAATTATGTACCAAGATCTATCTACTAGATACAAACAACGGGCGGATGTATATCCGTAGAGAACATACCCTTGAAGACCGACAAAGCTTAACGAGTTCAACTCGTGGTTGATGTAGACGATCTCTTGCTGATCTCAAGATCGAGAGGAAGTCCTAGCATAAGCGGCAGCAGCGCATCCGTGCTCGCACACACGTACAAGACACTGGCAACCGCCTCCTCGCTCCAGCGATGCAGCGGAAGCACAACCCTTTTTTGCCGAATAGCCACCGGGAACATGTATCTCGCTAGTCCGAGACCATGGGGGATAAATTCTAGAGGGGGAGAGAGATTCTTCACGAGGAGGTGTGTGAGACAAGTGAGAGGAGGGGCTCCTTTTATAGGAGGAGGGGGGAACCCCAAGGGGGTGGCCGGTGCATGGGGGCTGCCCCCTTGCCCTCCCCTCTTCATGTGGGTGGACACTCCACTCACAAAATTCCTTTAAATTCCCTCCACTCAAAAGTCCACTCAAATTCCCATTAAATTTCCACCAAATTTAATGCAAACTCTCATTAAATAAAACTATTTTATTTTATTCAGAATTTTGTCAATTACTTTAATGACAAACATTCACAAATAACCCCTTGCTAGAATTCCATTTCACATGCATAACCACTTTATGCAATTTCACCCGAAAACCTGTTTCGGTATCTAGTGAAATAAATTCCTGCGCTTGTTTATTCTTTCGGCATGAAACATTTGCTCCAACTGGATGCCAGTGTCCCTTAAGTGTGTCACCCTACGGTTCGCGAATAATGCGGACATGATCGAGACCCTTCTCCGATCAATAATCGATGGCGGACACAGAGATCCATACTGACTCCCACACATTCAACGATGACTTTTCCTGTGATCGTCGGAACCTTTTATGCTTGTATCTTAATCCCTTTGTTTCACGATATATTACATGTTCGAGATTCGATCATCGGTATCTCCATACCTAGTTTGATCTCGTTACTGACATGCACTCTTTCTTGTTCCCGTGATATAACATTCTAGTGATCAAATCACTTGCTTGCAAGCTAACCAATGTGATATCACCGAGAGGGCCCAGAGCATATCTATCCGTCATCGGGATGAACAAATTCCACTCTTGATCTATGATTCTCAACATAACACTTTAGTAGCTTTGGAGCCATCTTTATAATCACCCAGTTATGGAGTGACGTTTGATGTCAACAAGAAACTCTTCCGGTGTTAGTGATTGGCATGATCTCATGGTCTAAGGATTAGGATTACTTCGTAGTTTGTTTATAGCAATATAAACTCAATGACTTTGATCGTAATGATATACTTCGGATGAATGTTCATCACATCATTACACTAATGTTGTGATCTCGTTATTAACAACATCCAATGTCTATGATCAGGAAACCGTGATCATCTTGTTAATCAACGAACTAGTTTATGAGAGAGGCATAACTAAGAACTTTCTGTTTGTTTATTAAACACACATGTATTAACGTTTCCGTATTAATACAATTATAGCATGCAAAATAAACATCTATCATATACTTGGAATACACATAATAAACATTTTATTATTGCCTCTCAGGGCATATTCCCTTCAGTCGTCATCCTCGGAACCACGCGGCGACCGCCGGGCAATAACTGCCCGTCGCTTTGGCCACGCGTCGCCGAATTGTCGCGCCACCGCCGCCGCCTCGGCTCCCGCGATTGTCCGGCGGTCACTAACTTCCTGCTGTTTCCCCTTTTCCCGCCCTCACCGCTACACACCTCCCACCCTCCCCGTCCACCTCGACCTTTATAAGCCGTACTCCCTCGCCGGAGTTTCTCATTCCGTCTAACAGCTCACCGGCCAAACACTCCGGCGAACAAACAACTCTCCCCTTCTCTCCCTTACTTAGACATGGCCGAGAGGTATCCCGGCGATGGTGCGGCGGCAAACAGCTTCGTCCGGCGCACTCTGCAGGCGTGGGAGGCGCGCCTGCTCTACGAGGCCGGCTACGTTGCGCCGCCTGATACGAGGACTCTGCCGGGGTGGGAGCTTAGCGCCGGCGGCATTCCTATCCCGCCGGCGCCAACGCCGGAGGAGCTGTCGTATGAGATTCAGGAGTTCATCTCCGGCATGGATGATCCCTCCGCCGCCGAGAGCCTCGACAACCTCCTCTACTGGGAGCAGTTTTTCGTGGACCACCGCGAACAGGAGCTCGCCCGCCACGAGGGGCCGCCGAACAAGTTGCCGCCGAAGTGCAACAACTCGGCCGGCCGCCGGCGTTTCTAGAGCGCGCTGGGCCAGACGCTCAGGTCGGTGATGGAGCACATCAACGCCGGGAACACGCCGCGTCTCGGCTACCCGCGGACACCCGTGCCGGCGGCCTCCGGCAAACTAGATGCCGAGGAGGATGGCCAGCATGTGCTCTTCCTCCTCCGCCTCCGCCTCCCACTCCTCAGGATCCACGATTCGCCACAGCATGCGGTTTTCGCCGAGATCGCGCCGGTCAGCGTGAGACGGTCGCTGCGCTGCCGCCATGACATGCTCGCGTGGCCTCGTCATCGGCAAGCCACGCGCGACGGCGTCGCCCACTGTCCACCTGTGCCTTCGCCGCCCAAAGCTTGAAGGCTCGGCGCCACCCGACGACAACGCCTTGAGGATGGCGCTGGAGCAGTCGCTCCACGACTCGGCGCCGCAGCCGCCGTTGTTGGAGCCGTCTTCGCCTGACATCCTGGAATGGTCCAGGAAGGACTGGGAGGAGGCGGAGCGGCAGTGCGTCCACCGCCTGCAGCAGCAGGCCGAGGAGCAGGCGGCCCGGAGAATGGCGATGTCCGGGCGCGAGCTCGCCTACCAGGGCGCCCCGCTCTACGTCCTCGACGACGACGAGGAGGACGGCCCTTCCAACCAGCCGTGGAGGTGCGGCGACCCAGGCCAGGGGATCTCCCGCCAGCTGTAGGGTTTCGTAGCATGGAAAACAAAAAATTTCTATCGCATACAAACAAACAAGCCAAGATCTATCTACTAGATTGTAGCAACAAGTCGATGGAATAACTCACCCTCGAAGATTCCAAAGCGTTTAACAAGAGCGGATTCTCGTGGGTGATGTAGTCGTACTCTTCCCGATCTCAAGATCGCGTAGACGATCCTTCCGGCTGTGTTCGGCGGCGCTCCATGATCGGTCACACGTTGGGTACGATTTAAGACCTTCCTCTCCCTTGTTCCAGCAGGCAGCGGAGGTTGTAGCACTCTCCTCGCGATTCCCGGCTGACAACTGTGGTACCGGAAGTAGAGGGAGATCTCGCAGGCTTCATTTAAACCGAGCAGTATGGTGGAGTATGAGAGAGTCCTCGGTGTTCTAGGGTTTAGACACACCAAGGAGGGCAAGCCGTGGCCGGCTAGGGTTTGCCCTAGGCCGGCTATGGAGGCGGCTTGGGGCTAGGGTTTGGAGGAGAGGATCTTGTGTGTCTCTAGGAGGGAGCCCTGCCCTCCTTATATAGGTGGAGGGGCCGGCCGGCCAAGGGAGGAGAGGAGTCCTCCCCAACTCGGCTGGGTGGTGCATCAAGGGGAGGAAGGCCTCCTCCCCAACTCGGTTTCCTCCTCCTTTCCCACTTCCCAAAATTGCCGTTTGACTTTCAAACTAGCCGTTTGACTTTTCAAACTAGGATTTGAATAAACCCTCTATTTTGTTCAGCGATGACACTTAGTACATGATGCAATCATACCAACTTGATATAACACATTCATGTACCCCCCGGAGTGCCGGACATTCCGGAACCTTCTAGAACATTCCCGATGAAAACACCGGAACCATTCCCCAACTCCGAAACGGGACTTTCCTTATATGAATCTTATTCTCCGGACCATTCCGGATCTCCTCGTGATATCCCGGATCCCATCCGAGACTCCGAACAACATTCGGTCTCTTTCTCATCATTCCATAACTACTCAAACAACGTCGAATCCTTAAGTGTGTCTCCCTACGGTTCGTGAATTATACGGACATGATCGAGACACTTCTCCGATCAATAACCAATAGAGGAATCTGAAAATTCATATGACTCCCACATATTTCTACGATTACTTTGCGATCGAATGAACCACTTACATAGGGTACCAATTTCCCTTTGTCTCACGATAGTTTACTTATCCGAGGTTATGATCGTCGGTATCTCTGCATACCTAGTTCAACCTCGTTACTGATAAGTACTCTTTTCTTGTTCCCGTGATATGTGATCCCTTGTGAGCCAGTCACATGCTTACAAGCTAATTGGATGAAATTTCACCGAGAGGGCCCAGAGTATATCTATCCGTCATATGGATGGACAAATCCCACTCTTGATCCATGTGTCTCAACCAATACTTTCCGAACACTCAATACCACCTTTATAGCCACCCAGTTATGGTGTGGTGTTTGATGTCATCAAAGCATCCATCCGGTAAAGGTGATATGCATGATCTCATGGTCGAAGGAATTAGGTTACTATGTATCAGAAAGCATATAGCAATTGAACTATTAAAATGACTTGATCTTTATGCTACACTTATCTATAGGAGTATGTCCACCATATCATTCTCCTAATGACATGATCTTGTTGTTAATAACATCTCAATGTTCATGATAGGGAAACCACAATCATTTATTAACTAACAAGCTAGTGATGTATAGAGGCTATACTAGGGACTTCAATTTAAGTTTACAAATCACACAAGTATTACTGTTTCCTTGTTAATACTATTATAGCATGAATGTAAACATTTATCATAAACACAAAGATATAATAATAACTACATTTATTATTGCCTCTAGGGCATATCTCCAACAGTCTCCCACTTGCACTAGAGTCATCTAATCTAGATTACATGGTAATATACCGAACACCCATGGCAGCTTGGTGCTGGTCATGTTTTGCCCTCAGGAGAGGTTTAGTCAACGGATCCGCCACATTCAGATCTGTGTGTACTTTGCAAATCTTTATGTCCCCATCTTGGACATGCTCTCGAATAGCGTGAAAACGTAGCTTGATATGCTTCAGCTTCATGTGTGACCTTGGTTCTTGCGCATTGGCTATGGCGCCCATGTTATCACAGTAGATAGACATTGGGTCCAGCGCACTAGGAACCACACTCAGCTCTGTAATGAACTCTTTCATCCATATCGCTTCTTGTGAAGCCTCCGAAGCAGCCATGTATTCCGATTCAGTTGAAGATCTCGCCACAACGCTTTGCTTTGCACTCCTCCAGCTAACTGCTGCACCATTCAAAATAAATACATATCCAGATTCTGATTTAGAATCATCCGGATTGGTGTTCCAACTAGCATCGGTGTAACCATTAACAACGAGCTGTTCATCACCTCCATAAGAAAGAACAATATCCTTAGTTCTTCTCAAGTACTTAAGGATGTTTTTGATTTGTCAATGATCCACTCTGGATCACTTTGATATCTGCTAGTTAAACTAACAACATATGCAATGTCGGGTCTAGTACATAGCATGGCATACATTAGAGATCCTATGGCTGAGGCATAGGGAGTTTTACTCATCCTTTCTCTATCTTCTGCCATTGTCGGACTATGAGTTTTACTCAAGGTCGTATTGGGAAACATGGGCAAGAACCCTTTCTTGCTATCTTCCATTCCAAACCTCTTTAGAACTTTGTCCAAATATGTACTTTGTGACAATGATATTAGGCGTCTCGATCTATCTCTATAAATCTTTATGCCTAATATGTAAGCTGCTTCGCCAAGATCCTTCATTGAAAAACTATTATTCAAATATTCCTTGACACTATTAAGAAGGTCTACATCATTCCCAATCAATAATATGTCATCTACATATAGTATTAAGAATGCTACAGAGCTCCCACTCACTTTCTTGTAAATACAAGCTTCTCCATAAGTTTGTATAAAACCAAAACTTTTGATTACCTTATCAAAACGTTGATTCCAACTTCGGGATGCTTGCTTCAATCCATAGATGGACCGTTGAAGTTTGCATACCTTGTTAGCATCTTTAGGATTGACAAAACCTTTGGGTTGCATCATATACAACTCTTCATCAATGTCTCCATTGAGGAATGCTGTTTTGACATCCATCTGCCATATCTTATAATCATAATATGCAGCGATTGCTAACATAATCCTCACAGACTTTAGCTTCGCTACTGGTGAGAAAGTCTCATCGTAGTCAACTCCTTGAATTTGTTGAAACCCTTTTGCGACAAGTCGAGCTTTATAGATAGTAACATTACCATCAGCATCTATTTTCTTCTTGAAAATCCATTTATTCTCGACGGCCTACCATCCCAGAAGTCCACCAAAGTCCATACTTGGTTTTGTACATGGATCCAATCTCGGATTTCATGGCTTCTTGCCATTTATTGGAATCTGGGCTCATCATCGCTTCCTCATATGTCTCAGGGTCATCGGTGTTATCCACCAACATGACATTCATTACGGGATCATACCAATCTGGAGTGGTACGAGTTCTCGTTGACCTGCGAGGCTCTGTAGCAACTTCAACCGAAGTTTCATGATCATCATCATCATTAGCTTCCTCTCTTATTGGTGCAGGCACCACATGAACTTCTTCCGGTGCTGCGCTACTCGAAATTTCGAGAGAAGGTTCAATAACCTCGTCAAGTTCTACTTTCCTTCCAGTCACTTCTTTCGAGAGAAATTCCTTCTCTAGAAAGGATCCATTCTTGGCAACGAAGATTTTGCCTTCGGATCTATGATAGAAGGTATACCCAATAGTTTCCTTCGGGTATCCTATGAAGACGCATTTTTCCGCTTTGGGTTCAAGCTTGTTCGGCTGTAACTTCTTTACATAGGCTTCGCATCCCCAAACTTTAAGGAACGACAATCTAGGTTTCTTCCCAAACCATAATTCATACGGTGTCATTTCCACGGATTTAGATGGTGCCCTATTTAAAGTGAATGCGGCTGTTTCTAATGCATAACCCCAAAATGATAGCAGCAAATCTGTAAGTGACATCATAGAACGAACCATATCTAAGAGAGTTTGATTATGACGTTCGGACACACCATTCTGTTGTCTGTTCGGCGGTGTCAATTGTGAAAGTATTCTGCATTTCTTCAAATGCTCGCCAAACTCGTAACTTAGATATTCATCTCCACGATCAGAACGTAGAAATTTAATCTTCTTGTTACGTTGATTCTCTACCTCACTTTGAAATTCCTTAAACTTCTCGAAAGTTTCGGACTTATGTTTCATGAAATAGATATACCCATATCTACTCAAGTCATCCGTGAAGGTAAGAACATAACGATAACCACCGCGCGATGCCACACTCATTGGACCACACACATCGGTATGTATGATTTCCAATAAGTCCGTAGCTCGCTCCATCATACCAGAAAATGGAGTCTTAGTCATTTTACCCATCAGACATGCTTCGCATCTATCAAGTGATTCGAAATCAAGTGATTCAAGAAGTCCATCGGAATGGAGTTTCTTCATACGCTTCACTCCAATGTGACCAAGACAGCGATTGCCACATATAGGTCGAGTTATCGCTCGATTTCAAACGTTTAGCCTCAATGTTATTAATATGTGTATTTCCACTATCGAGATTCAACAAGAATAGACCATCTATCAAAGGTGCATGTGCATAAAACATATTACTCATATAAATCGAACAACCATTATTCTCGGATTTAAACAAGTAACCGTCTCGCAATAAACAAGATCCCGATATAATGTTCATGCTCAACGCAGGCACCAAATAACAATTATTTAAGTATAAAACTAATCCCGATGGTAGATGAAGGGGTAGCGTGCCGACCGCGATCACATCAACCTTTGATCCGTTTCCAACGCGCATCGTCACCTCGTTCTTCGCTAGCTTCCGTTTATTCTGCAGCACCTGTTTCGAGTTACAAATATGAGCAACCGAACCAGTATCAAATACCCAGGCACTACTACGAGTACTAGTGATATACACATCAATAACATGTATATCAGATATACCTTTCTTCTTGATGTTGCCATTCTTCAAATCCGCCAAGTACTTTGGGTAATTCCGCTTCTAGTGACCTTTTCCCTTGCAGTAAAAGCACTCAGTATCAGGCTTAGGTCCAGCCTTGGTCTTCTTCGTCGGCGTGGTAACTTTCTTACCACCCTTCTTGAAGTGTCCCTTTTTCTTAGACTTGCCTTTCTTGAATTTGGTGGTCTTATTGACCAACAACACTTGGTGCTCTTTCTTGATCTCCACTTCTGCAGATTTTAACATGGCAAAGAGTTCTGGCAACGTCTTGTTCATGTTCTGCATGTTGTAGTTCATCACAAAGTTCTTGTAACTTGGTGGTAGTGATTGGAGGACACGGTAAATCCCCAAAGCATTAGGAATCACTATGCCCAAGCTTTGAAGTTTGTTTGCGTGCCCAGACATCTTAAGCACATGCTCACTGACGGAGCTGCCCTCTTCCATCTTGCAGTTAAAGAACTTTTCAGAAGCCTCATAGCTCTCAATTGCCGCATGAGTCTCAAAGATCAATTTGAGATCACGGACAATATCATGTGGGTCTGAATTCTCAAACCTTTTCTGAAGCTCCGAATCTAAACCATACAAGATAGCACACTGAACTGGAGTATCGTGTCTTCCGAGTGAGGTAAACATTCTTTACTTCATCGGTAGCGATGGCTGCAGTGGGTCACCAATGTGCATCCAGCACATAGGTCAAATTACCACTGTGAGGACAATCCTCAAATTGCGGAATCAATCCATGGGTTGCTTCCATTGTTTTTCAACTTTTCTTTCTCTAGGAACGCATTAAAATTGATGGTAGGGGCTGCCATTGATCTACAACATATTTGCAATAGTTTAGACTAAGCTTATGACAAATTGAGTTCAAATTAATAATAAAATTAACCTAGGTGAACTCCCACTCAAAACAACATCCCTCACATTGTTTTAGTGATCACACGAACCAAATCCACCACATCAACACCGACCATCACGAGAGTTGATATAGTTTCAATGGCGAACAATCGACATGTTCATCATATCTACTATATGATTCATGCTTTACCTTTCGGTGATCCGCGTTCCGAGACCATGTCTGTACATGCTAGGCTCGTCAAGATCAAACCTTAGTTTCCGCATGAGCAAATCTGGCTTGCTCACGTTGTATACACTTGCGGAATCTAACACACCCGATCATCACGTGGTGCTTCGAAACAACAAGCTTTAGCAACGGTGCTAACTAAGGGTGAACACTTTATGATTTGAAATTCATGTGCATGAGGGATCATCTTATAATGCTACCATCGTCTACTAAGCAATACAAGATGCATAAAGGATTAACATCACATGCAATTCATAATATGTGATATGATATGGCCTTTCTTCTTTGTGCTTCCGATCTCCATCTTCAAGCACGAACATGATCTCCATCATCACCGGCATTGCATCAAGGTCAATGACGCTACTCCATGGTTGTCGTCCACCGGCTTCAACTATTACAACTACTTTGAATAGACACGCGGGTCTTAACATAAATTAAAGACAACCATATGGCTCCTGCCGGTTGCCAACTTACAATAAGGATCATTGCATACATCAAATATAATCACAATCATGGCCATATCACATCACTGCACACCCCTGCAAAACAAAGTTAGACGCCTCTACTTTCTTTGCATGTTTTACGTGGTTTGGGGCTTCCAATAAGTGTCGTTCTAACTTACGGACATGAACCACAACATTGAAACTAGTATTTTTAATCACCCGTTGTAAATTGGATCTTAACTATGCTAGGAGAAACAGGCACCCGCAAAGCCACTTATGCAATACAGGTTGCATGTCAAGCGTGGAGCAAGTCTCATGAACGATGTCATGTAAGGTTAGCCTGGACCGCTTCATCCCAACATCCCGCAAGATGCAAAGTACACAAGAAGCAATCGACAATAAAAGCATCAACGCCCACAATGACCATTGTGTTCTACTCGCAATGATCTACATATAGACACGGCTCTGATACCACTGTAGGGTTTCGTAGCATGTAAAACAAAAAATTTCTATCGCATACAAACAAACAAGCCAAGATCTATCTACTAGATTGTAGCAACGAGTCGATGGAATAACTCACCCTCGAAGATTCCAAAGCGTTTAACGAGAGCGGATTCTCGTGGGTGATGTAGTCGCATTCTTCCGATCTCAAGATCGCGATACGATCCTTCCCAGGCGCTGCGTTAAAATGGCCTCCGCCTTGATCGGTCACACGCTTGGTACTGACGAAGACCTTCCTCTCCCTTGTTCCAGCAGGCGGAGGTTGTAGCACTCTCTCGCGATTCCGCAGCACGGGCGTGGTACCAAGTAGAGGGAGATCTCGCAGGGCTTCGCCTTAAGCCGGAGCGAGTATGGTGGAGTATGAGAGAGTCCTCGGTGTTCTAGGGTTTAGACACACCAAGGAGGGGCAAGCCGGCGGCTAGGGTTTAGCTAGGCGGCGGCTAGGGTTTGCCCTAGGGCCGGCGATGGCTATGGAGGCGGCGGCGGCTTGGGGCTAGGGTTTGGAGGAGAGGATCTTGTGTGTCTCTAGGAGGGAGCCCTGCCCCTCCTTATATAGGTGGAGGGGCCGGCCGGCCAAGGGGAGGGAGAGGAGTCCCTCCCCAACTCGGCTTGGGTGGTGCGCCGGCGGTGGGGAGGAAGGACTCCTCCCCAACTCGGTTTCCTCCTCCTTTCCCACTTCCCAAAATTGCCGTTTGACTTTCAAACTAGCCGTTTGACTTTTCAAACAAGGATTTGAATAAACCCTCTATTTTGTTCAGCGATGACACTTAGTACATGATGCAATCATACCAACTTGATATAACACATTCATGTACCCTCCCCCCCGGAGTGCCGGACATTCCGGAACCTTCTAGAACATTCCCGATGAAAACACCGGAACCATTCCCCAACTTCGAAACGGGACTTTCCTTATATGAATCTTATTCTCCGGACCATTCCGGATCTCCTCGTGATATCCCGGATCCCATCCGAGACTCCGAACAACATTCGTTCTCTTTCTCATCATTCCATAACTACTCAAACAACGTCGAATCCTTAAGTGTGTCTCCCTACGGTTCGTGAATTATACGGACATGATCGAGACACTTCTCCGATCAATAACCAATAGAGGAATCTGAAAATTCATATGGCTCCCACATATTTATACGATTACTTCGCGATCGAATGAACCACTTACATACGATACCAATTTCCCTTTGTCTCACGATAGTTTACTTATCCGAGGTTATGATCATCGGTATCTCTGCATACCTAGTTCAACCTCGTTACTGATAAGTACTCTTTTCTCGTTCTCGTGATATGTGATCCCTTGTGAGCCAGTCACATGCTTGCAAGCTAATTGGATGACATTTCACCGAGAGGGCCCAGAGTATATCTATCCGTCAAATGGATGGACAAATCACACTCTTGATCCATGTGTCTCAACCAATACTTTCCGAACACTCAATGCCACCTTTATAGCTACCCAGTTACGGTGTGGTGTTTGATGTCATCAAAGCATCCATCCGGTAAAGGTGATATGCATGATCTCATGGTCGAAGGAATTAGGTTACTATGTATCAGAAAGCATATAGCAATTGAACTATTAAAATGACTTGATCTTTATGCTACGCTTATCTATAGGAGTATGTCCACCATATCATTCTCCTAATGACATGATCTTGTTGTTAATAACATCTCAATGTTCATGATAGGGAAACCACAATCATTTATTAACCAACAAGCTAGTGATGTATAGAGGCTATACTAGGGACTTCAATTTAAGTTTACAAATCACTCCTTGTTAATACTATTATAGCATGAATGTAAACATTTATCATAAACACAAAGATATAATAATAACTACATTTATTATTGCCTCTAGGGCATATCTCCAACACCAGCACCATCCGCCAAGTGACGACGACGATGGCGGCGAGGATGATGTCAGGGCCGATCCCGGCTACACGGCGTTCTACAGCAACTTCGGCATGTAGAACGGTGACGGCTCCGGCGGCAGCCTTTTTTAGTTTATTATGTACTATTTTAGTTTAAATTCGATGTAATCCGCTTATATTCGTCCATCTTTAATAGAATTTAGCTGAACGTGGGAACTCGGCGTGAGTATGCGTGTGGAAAACTCGGCGTATCCAGGCCGAAAACTTGTTTCGTCTGGCCGAAAAAGAGCGGTTTTCGGCCTGTGTTCGCTCAACGAGTAGCTCAGTCGTAGAAACGGAAAATACTATTTGCCGCCGGATGCGGCGGGGAGGCCCGTTTAGCTTCATTTTCATTTTCTGTTATTCTTCTCATCTTCTTTTTTGATTTGTTTTCTCTTTTCTTTTTAGTTTGTTTTTGTTTTTGTTTTTGTTCTTTTGTTTTTAAAAAGATTTATAATTTGATAGATTGTTTATAGTTTTCAAAAAATGTTTATGGATTTGAAGAATCATTTACTTTTTTCAAAAAAAGTTCATGATGTGAAAAATGTTCACGTTTTGGAAATAATGTTCATGGTTTTTGAAATTAGTTCATATTTTGGAAAAATGATTGTGATTTTTAGAAAATGTCCTTAATTTTGCAACAATCTGTTCACTATCAAAAAGGTTCATGCTTTGAAAGAACTATTTAAAAATGCTCAAATTTGAAAATAAAAAAAAGTAGGGAAAACAGAAAAAACGAAAAAGGGGAAAGCATCTCATCTAGGCTGGCACAGAGAAAGCCGCTCGCGCCGCAGCGGGCGGCATATAGCTCCCCCGAAGAAAGCATTAAAGTATATCTTATGATTGTGATATATTACAGTGAGGCCCATGAAAAGAAGGCCCAAAAATCCTTTTGCCTTTCCTTTGTTAAAAAAACGAGGATAGCTTCAGGTCTTTAGCTGCTTGTTCATCATGTTCATGTCCCCGTTAAGCCGAGACAACAAGGCCGGCCTTGCTGAGTTCTAGCTCGAGAGTCATTTCTCTGTTCTAAAAAGATTATCATGTCTGGTTAAGATGGCACACACTTAGCAAGTAGAATAGTTTTAAATAACAAAGCGCTCATTAACACACGTTATCATAAGCACACATACTTTTTTTTTTTTGAAACATATAAGCACACATACTTTGTGGAGTGCTGGATACATGGTTTTTCCTAATAGTGTAAGTGTGTAAACTGTGAATGTGGGGCACCGGTGTCATTACCAAAACCTCGATCACATTTAACTCTGCCTTACTTAGTTGTAATTGAAATATGTATTAGATCATCAAATTGTTTGCACAGTTCATTACTTGCAAATTATATTTGGGTTGGGTTGATTTTTTTACTATTCTCCTCGGCGCGGCGCCACCGGTGTCTCTCCGTGCAAACGCGCTCCATGTCCTCGCGCGACCTCATGTGGCGGCAATTCCTCTCTATCCTCTTTGTTCGCACCGCCACCGCTGTCGTCGAGGAGGACATGCCCTAGCCCAAGGTCCCCCGGCGAGCGCAAACCTCCACAGTCACCTCAGCCTGCCGGTGGAAGTGATCTTCGGTGAAGCCTTAGTCTTTGTGCGCGGATCTCACGCACCCATTGTTTGCGAGCCACGCAGCGCGCCAACTCCTCGAGCAGCGCGCCAACTCCTCGAGCGCCCGATGGTCAACGGGAGCCTCCGCCTACGCGTAGTAGTCGCTGAAGTCAAACTCTTCCTTGGTGGCTGCTCGTTGTGCCGCGGAGGCACGCGTGGACTTTATGTTGGCGAGGATAGCCCGTTGATCCACAAACTCTTCCACATGCTCGTCTAGAAAGTCTAGTCTGTTGTCGTTGTCTTCCTCCGGCCGCGGCTCCTCCGGCATAGGGTAGCGGGTGCGAGCGGCCGCGGAGAGCATCACCCAATTGGTAGGGAGAGGACCAAGCATTGTGTGCACCGGCACTCCACGAGATCGCCCCCTTTTTATAGCAGGACAGCCGCTCCCGCGGGAGAGCGCGGGAAGGAGAAAACAAGGTAGGAAACGGTGGTGGAACCAATGGGAAGGAGAAAAATGCGACGGGAAATGATGGTGGAACTGACAGGATTAGGTGACGGCGGCTCCCTTTCCTGTTGTCGAGAGGCGAGCCATCATGGGCGGACGATTTGTATGACTAGTAAGGGGGCCTGGCACAACCTTTCTAGCATGGCGCGCATTGCCAGAAGCCCCAAACTATCCCCTTATTGTTGGGGGCGACAAGGGGGTGCCGCAAAGATTGGTGTGCGACCCAATCTGCTGTCAGCAGTTGGAGGCCTTTGGTGCGGGCTGATTTTTTGCCTCCACCCTCAACTCGTTTGGTGGCTGGGTTGGGCGCTGATGGAGATACTCTTACAATTTGTCTATAAGAGCGTGTACAATGTACCAATTTATGTAAGAAAAAATCCGACCAAGTCTAATAAAATAAAACTCTTCCACCGTTTAGACACAGTCTAACACAACTAATGGGACTCTCAAAACAGAGATGCTCCCATTCTCCCATCAAACCGGTCTCCTTCCAATGAATGAAGTATTTTTTTTAATCAGCTGAAGAGTCTTTTTGTTAGCACCATCCTCTCCGCGGGTTAGACATTGTCTAAGCTTTTTTAGACTCTAAAAGCCTGTAGATAAGGAACAGCCTGCAAATTACATGTCAGCAAAACACCAGTCGTGCTCCTCAAGCTGGATATCACCAAAGCTTTTGACACGGTGGATTGGGCCTTCCTGTTGGATGTCCTCGAAAAGTTGGGATTCGGAGAGCGTCTCCTCACATGCATTTGCAGGCTCCTTTCCACAGCCTCCACGCGGATCTTGATGAACGGCTGCCCAAGGGCAAAGATAGCCAATAGGCATGGATTACGGCAAGGAGACCCGCTCTTCCCACAACTTTTCGTTCTGATGATGGAGGTCTTCCAACTAATGATAGTCAACGCTGAGGAACACAGACTCCTCGCTAGACTTGCGACAGCAGGGCTCCAGTACCGCACTTTGATCTATGCGGATGACGTGGTCACCTTCTTGAGGCCTTCGTTGGTAGATTGCCAGGTGATCTTCGGGATCATCGAGGATTTCGGGAGGGGGGCGTCTGGTGAAAGGATCGTATGGGCATCTAGAGGAGGGGTGAATAGGTGCTACTTCAAATTTTCTTCTTTTTCAATTTAGGGTTTGACAAGAAAGGTAAATTCTCTAGATTAGGCAACTAAGGTGAATTTACCTATATGTCAAGTAAGCAACAACTAGCACAATACTAAGCAAGAACGAGTAAGTAAAGTGTGGTAAAGGATAGAAGTAACCAAAGTGGTGGACGCGGAGACACAAGGATTTGTTTCCCGTAGTTCCTTCCTTTTGAGGGGAAGCACGTCTACGTTTGGAGAGGGGGTGGTTTCAAACCACCAACGCCACAAGAGGCCTCCCTTGTTATCCAATGAACCTCTCCCCAAAGGGATTCGATTCACCTTCCACTATATCGGCAACCTTCGAGGTGGAAGCCGGCACCTTTACAACGAGTTTGGGGCACACATCCACAACCTAATTGGAGGCTCCCAAATACAAGCAAGCTGTCAAACAATCAAAGACAAGCTTGTAAGAACCAAATCAAAGCTAGGGTTTCCAAAGAAACACTAGAGCAAGGGGCCCTCAAGTGAATGAGGGGGAAATGAAGATCTCTCTTGGTGAAGCTATAGATCAAGGCCTCCTTCTTCGATTTTTCAAAGATCAACAACTTTGGATGGATGAATGAAGAGATCTTGTGGATTTGGTGGCTCAAAATGTGCTGCTGTTCTTGAACTGGACGAGCAGGTTCCAAGGTATAAGAAGGGGTCCTTTTATAGGGCCCCAGAATTTAGAGTCGTTGGAGCCACTTAAGCCGGACAGTCCGGCCTGTGTGAGCCGGACAGTCCGGCCAGACCGGACATTCCGCAGCACACTAGCCGGACACTCCGGCCTAGCCAAGTTTCTGGCTAGAATTCGGCCAGTGTCCGATTCGCTATACTGGTTGTCCACAGTTGGGGAGAAATCCTCGCGAAGACTCACGGCCGGACATTCCGGTGTTTTGCAGGCAGAATTTCCGGAAGGGCCGGATAGTCCGGCGTACGCCAGCCGGACAGTCCGGCCAGATGCAGATATTCCCCCCCCCCTTTTATTCCTATCAAGTCATCACACCATATGTATATGTATTTGCCACAATAAATCTGATATCTCCTAAAACATCTAGAAAAGCATTAAACTAATCCAAGTGTTGTCAACAAACATCAAAATAATGTGGAAGACATAAAATGCCCTTTCAATCTCCCCTTTTTGGTGTTTGATGACAACCCCAAGGATTTGCATATGGGATAGATACTACAATATAGCAAGGCTCCCCCTAGATGTGTGACCAATTTTGGCTTTGCTTTTGAATACAAGATCACACATCCTAGGAGCATTTCCTTGCTAGATTGTTAAGCAGGTTATGACAAGATATGATAAAGACTAGGTAGATAAGCTAGATAAAGCATAGTCTTAGACATTACCGAGTACATAAGTCATAACACACAACACACAAAGTTCTCAAACCAATCTCAAACATATAGGATAAAGGATGAAAACACGGAGCTTCAAAGAGGCAAATCGAGAGAAAGTGAATCCCATGGACCCATGCAAATCCCGATAGCAACCTAATATGGGGCTACTTCTCCCCCTTTGGCATCAAGACGCCAAAAATGGAAAAGAGCACTACTACCACGCACCAAGACACTAGCCACTGAAGTCCTCATCGACATCCCCATCCTCCTCCTCATCCTCGTCACCATCCAAATCATCATCGTCATCCTGAGTCGAGCGCTGGACGTGAGGGCAAGAAGAAGAGGACACATCCTCAAACATGGACCAGTCCACACGTCCCTGGCTCCAGTGACCATAGGAGAGAGTGCCATCTGATGCCTGCTGCTGAGAAGGATCAACATCCATGGGCAGGTTGATCCGCTTGAGTTCCTTCATGACATTCTGTTAGCCTTGTAGGCATCATACTGTCCATGGTGAATGTCAATGTTCTGGCAAAGTAGGAGCTTCTTGCACCATGAGGCCTTCTTCACCTTCTTGTGTACTTCCTCCTTTGAGGTGTTGAAGCGATATGCATTGCTAGCATGCTTCATCCTAGGGCCACGAGACGGTGGAGCCTGTACCTCCTCAGAACCGTCATTGTCAGAGACATCAGTCTCAATCTCATCATCCCCAAATATTTCCTGAGCTGGAGGTTAGCCACGAGGAGCCTTGGTGGTAGGGGATGCCTTCCTCTGTAGTTTGGCGGAAGTGTGAGGAACAAGATCATGATAGAGCAAGAGAGTGTTAGGAGTGTGGGCAGCAATGAGCTTCATCACATAGGGGGCATACAGTGGACACTTCTTGTTAGTGATGCACTTGTACAAATCCTGATAGATGAAATCCATAACATCAATAGCACCACCTGGATGAGCTGGACCATGAATGTACACAGTGTGAGCATGAGCCATCAGGTTGATCTCTGCGCCTCTCATTGCATCCTTGTTGCCTGCCTTGGGAGTGAGTGTGTGGCGGAACATGCGAAGCAAGATGTTGTATATGAGCTTGATATTGGTGGTTTGCCCAACCGCACCATTCTGAGCATAAATAGGAGCCAACATATTCTTATCATAATACTGACCATGTACATGCATCCGGATACCACTGGGGCCATTGGGATTGAAAAGCAATCCAAGAATGTGAGCAAATTGAACCATGTTGGAGCGCATCCTGGTGGTACCAGACATCCACTCAAGGGGAATGTCAGTAGTCTCCCCAAAGACCACTGTGGCATAGAATTGTTGGACCAACTCAACATTGTAGTCTTCTTTTGACCGAAAGATGGTGTGCAGCCCCATCTTCTCAGTCACCCAAAGAGCATTCTCAAAGTACTTGTGATCACGAAGCTTGTCAAGATCCAACCACTGCATGGGACAAGTAGAAGTCTGGAATGTGCCATAGAGCTCAGTAAACAACAGGGCTTGCTCGGTCCTCCAGAAGCGATCATAAGTTGAGGTGCGAGACAGGGAATGGAATTGTTGGAGCCTCATCTCCACATACTCCTCGGTACCCAAATCTGCTAGAGTAGTCAAGGACTCAAACTTCATCCGCTTGGCCTCATCTCTTTTTAGCTGCCTCATCTTCTCATGTTTTGCTGCGGCACGGTCTCGAGCAGCCTGCCTGACCATAAATGGATCAATGTCAATGTCGCACTCGTCATCATACCGGAACATGCGACTCACGATCTTCTTGGCAGCCCGAGGATGGCGAGGACGAGAACCACCTGTGAAATCAGAATAGAGGGATAGCATATGGGATAAGCACAAATATCCAGGAGATAAACAAAATAGTAGTCAAAGGAATCTGGATCAGTACAGATTGAAACCACTAGATAGTCCGGAAAGTCTGAGCCGGACACTCCGCTAGGGCCGAACAGTCTGGTGTGTACCTATCGGACATTCCGGTTGGACCGGAGTGTCCGGCCCGTACGCGTCGGACATTCCGGCGGATTCTGGGTGAATTTTTGGGCTGCTCGTGTGGGTTCAATCGGGACAGACCAGGATTGCTAAGACTAATACCAGGAGGAATATTGCACGCAGGGAGTGATGTATCCATGGAGCTAGGTAGAACATTGCCCAAGAAAAATCATCTAGGCCAACCCTAGAGATGAAGAGAAAGAGGGGCATCGTACCAGCATCCATGAGGGCCTTCATCGGTGGGGAAAGGATCCCAACGGCAAAGGGAGGCAAATGGCCTGCGGCAACGGCAAGATCCGGGGTGAAGAAGCCCTCCCACTGGAGATCCTGGTCGGAGGCAGTGGTCTGAGAAGAGGAGAGAGTTGGGGAGAAGAAGGAGGACTGAACCGTCCACTTCTCCCTGACCTCTATATTCATAACGAAACCGCAGGGTCCGGACACTCCGGGCCATGTGCGCTGGTTAGTCCAGCCCGGCCGGAGTGTCTGGTCTGTATCAAGCGGAGAGTCTAGCTAGGTCGGACACCCCGGTTGGTACAGGGCGGACACTCCGACCCCTTCGACCAGAAATCCTAGTTTCAAATTTTTGGACAAATGTGTGGCAAGAAGAGCATGTTTGGAGATGAGAGTAGGCTTGGGATTTAGAGGTTGTACTGTGAAAAACCAATAAGAGTCATAGAAATTCTCAAAGATGTTCAAGAAAGCTCCAAAAAGACACGGATCAAGCAAATGACAAACACGAGTAAGCACCAACCTCTCTAATGTGAGAGGGCGGTGGCCTAGGCCACCATATTTGAGTATACTCGGCTTGGCACCACGAAGATATATCTTGGGTCCATTACTGAAACTCGTCATTTAAGCTCACATATCACAAAATGATATTAAGAGGAATGTTTTTGATTGCTTTGGGCATAATGGGGGGAGGGATAGTCCAATCAATTAGAACAACACTCCCCCTATATCCATGCCTACACCTAAACCAAATAAAGGTCAAAACATAGGTGAGTATGCAAGATAATCAAGTCAAGCTCCTTGAATCTATGACATTTAGTCCATTCCTCAAATAGCAAAACCTTGCTTCATCAAGTGGCTTTGTGAAGATGTCGGCAAGTTGATCTTTGGTTGGCACATATGATAGCTCAATATCACCTCTAGCAACATGATCCCTAATGAAGTGATGACGAATATCAATATGCTTTGTCCTTGTGTGATCCACCGGGTTATAGGCAATCTTGATAGCACTTTCATTATCACATAGAAGAGGCACTTTGTCACAATGGACACCGTATTCCTTTAAAGTTTGCCTCATCCATAGCAATTGAGTGCAAGCACTAGCGGCTGCCACATACTTGGCTTCGGCGGTGGAGAGAGATATGCACTTTTGCTTCTTAGAAGACCAACACACCAAGGACCTACTAAGGAATTGGCAAGCTCTGGATGTTGATTTTCTATCATCCTTATCACCAGTCCAATCCGAGTCAGTGTATACACAAATAGCAAAGGTTGACCCTCGAGGATACCAAAGACCATAATGTGGGGTATGAACCAAATATCGAAATATTCTCTTGACCGCCATCAAATGGATTTCTTTAGGAGCCGCTTGATATCTTGCGCACACACCTACACTCAACACAATATCGGTCTAGATGCACAAAGGTAAAGTAAAGAGACAATCATATACCGGTATACCTTTTGATCCACATCTTTACCATTTGTATTTTGTTCTAGACGAGTCTTTGTAGCCATGGGAGTAGGAGCTCCATTTAAATCTTGTTTTGAATCTCTTGAGCATATCTTGAGTATAATTGGCTTGGTTGAAGAATGTCCCTCCTCTAACTTGCTTGATCTCAAAATCAAGAAATACTCTCAACTCCCCCATCAAAGAAATCCGGAACCTACAAGTCATAAGCTTTGAGAATTCATCATTAAAAGCTTTGTTAGATGAGCCAAAGATAATATCATCAACATATATTTGGCATACAAAAATCTCCCCATTGGCCTTCTTAGTAAAAAGAGTGGGATCGATTTTTCCAACCTCAAATCCACGGTCAAACAACAACTCTCTAAGGTGCTCATACCATGTGCGTGGGGCTTGCTTGAGCCCATAGAGCGCCTTATCAAGTTTGTAGACATGGTTTGGGAAGTTGGGATCCTCAAATCACGGGGTTGCTTTACATATACCAACTCATTTAATGGACCATAAAGAAATGCACTTTCTACATCCATTTGTTGCAACTTAAAGTTATGATGTGCCGCATAAGCAAGAAGGATACGAATGGACTCAAGGCGAGCCACGGGTGCATATGTCTCTCCATAGCCAATGCCTTCAATTTGAGAGAACCCTTGTGCAACCAATCTTGCCTTGTTCCTTACTATAATTCGATGTTCATCTTGCTTGTTCTTGAATATCCACTTGGTGCCTATAACATTGCGGCAATCCTTTGGCTTCTCAACTAGCTTCCATACTTTGTTTCTCTCAAAGTTGTTGAGCTCTTTGTGCATTCCTCCCAACCTATCCGAATCTTCAAGAGCTTCCCACACTTTCTTTGGTTCAATCATGGAGATGTGTGCTTGGTTCTCACTAAACCTCTTCAATTGTGCTCTTGTGGAAATGCCTCTCCTAAGATCACCAACCACATTTTGGAGAAAGTGGTCTCTTAATTCAAACATCTTCTCCTTTCTAGCTTCACGACGAGTGTGGATCTCCTCATTGTTTCTTGGAGGACCCTCTTCATCATTTTGGTCCTCGTCTTGACCATCAACTTGACCTTGATCATCATGGGAATCATTCTCTTCATTAAGAGGCAAAGATTAACCTTGGTCTTGATCAAGCACTCTTCTAGCATCGATTTGAGCTTGTCTCAAGGCAGTTTGTACGGATCTTCCTTGAGTAATTGCCTTGGCACCACTTGACATCCTGAAGAATGAATCAAGCTCCTCCTCACTAGAGATGTCACCTTGATCAACATGTTGAGGGTCCATAACTTGTCTTTGGCTTGGGTCATTGTCCACCTCGATAGATGGAACATGTTGTTGTTGTGAAGATGAGGGCTCCACTTGAGTAGAGCATAGTTCTTCTCGATCCGCCACAGAGGGTTCCTCAACGGGGCGGATATATCGCACACCCATTCTTCCTATGGCGTCCTGAGGCATTTCATCATCTGCATCACAAGCATCAACACGTCCCCCTTGGGGACCATCATATTCTTCGAAGTTCACACTACAAGATTCTATGACGGCTCCAGAGAGCTTATCATAGATTCTATAAATGTGGGATTCGAGACCATAGCCAACAAAAATACCCTCTAATGCTTTTGACTTGAATTTGGACAAACGACAACCTTTTATGAGATAGAAACACTTACAACCAAACACCCGGAAGTAAGATATGTTGGGCTTGTTACCGGTAAGTATTTCATATAGAGTCTTGTTGATTTATTTGCGGAGGTAGAGCTGATTTGATGCATGGAAAGCGGTGGAGATGGCTTTGGCCCAAAAGTTGTATGGAGATTTAAACTCCGCCAACATGGTCCTAGCCATCTCAATAAGAGTCCGGTTCTTCCTCTCGGCCACACCATTTTGTTGAGGGGTGTATGCAGCAGAATATTGGTGTTTTATCCCCTCATCACTAAGGACATCATTCAAGGTGTAGTTCTTGAACTCGGTGCCGTTGTCGCTTCTTATAATCAACATGGGAACATTGTATTACCGTTGAACCAAGTTGATGAAGTCGATGAAGGTCTTCTGGGTCTCACTTTTCAACTTTAAGAAATATACCCATGAGTATCTTGAAAAGTCATCAACAATCACCAAACAATATTTCTTCCCACCAAGACTCGCATGAGATGGAGGACCAAATAGGTCCACATGGAGGAGCTCCAAGATCTTTGTTGACTTGATGCGATTCTTTGGCTTGTGGGAAGCATCATGCATCTTCCCTAGAACACATGCCCTATAAACACGATCTTTGGCAAAGGAAACATTTTCTTTTAGTCCAACAATATGGCCCTCCTTGTGGAGACTTTGCAAAGTTCTCATATTTACATGGGCTAGTCGGCGATGCCATAACCAGCCCACATCGGCCTTTCCGAATAAGAACATCACACTTGTAGTGGCTTGCCCCGAAAATTCCACCACATACAAGTCATGTTCGACGTACCCAACGAAAGTGACCTTGAGAGAATTGCTCCACATGAGGACCACAATATCATCATCAACAAAGACAGCAAAGCCCATCTTTCCAAGAGCACGGACTGAAAGTAAATTGTATCCAAGGGTCTCAACAAGCATGACGTTCACGAGTGTAATGTCGTGAGCAACCACTACCTTGCCGAAACCCATTACCTTAGACTTTGACTTGTCGACATATGTCACGGATATTTTATCATCATTTGGCCTTAGATCTTTGACAATAGACGAGCTTCCGGTCATATGACTTGTGCAACCACTATCAAGCATCCACTTTGACCCTCCGGAAGCATATGTCTACAAAAGATCAAGCTAATTTTTAGGTACCCATTTTTCAATGGGTCCTCTTTTGTTAGCAACAAGGGTCTTGGGAACCCAACTAGACCAAGCAATATAACCATCATATGGGCCAACATATTGTGCATACACAACACCATAATAAATCATGCATTAGAACATAGTGAGGGTTAGCACTTCCCACAAAATCATCATGAGACATAGTTTTACCACTTGTGGTCTTACTATACACAATGGCTTTGTTTTTCTCTTGTGCGAGCTTGGCCTTCTTCTTGTTGTTGTTCTTCTTCTTGGCTTTGGAGACAAAACCAATGCCCCATTTCTCACCACTAGGTCTTTGCTTGCTCAAAATATCATCAATGGACTTATTACCTTGTGGAAATGTGGCCTTGGCTAGCTCCCCTTTCAACCTAGCATTTTCTTCAAAAATAGTTGTACTACTAGAAGGAATGAAATTACTAGGTGAAGGAATATTGGTCAATTGAGTTTGAAGCGTTTCATGGGACTTTGTGAGAGACAATAATTCACTTTCCAATGCCTTGTGGGCCTTGTTAAGTGAACTAAAGTCCTCGGCAAGTTTTTCATGAACCACACCAAACTCAATCTTGTCCTTTTTGGCCCTTTTATATTTAGCAATAGCATGATCACGTTCCTCGATGAGTCTATTAACAATTACATCATTGGACTCATCAAGCCCTTCAAGTTTTAGTTCAAGAGACATTCTAGTCTCTTGTTCTTCTTCTAAAGCATTATTTAGGGATTCTAGCTCAATCATGTGTTCATGCCCAAGTTTACATCTTACATCTAGAAGCTCTTGTGTGTGGGAGAGTTGATCTAAGATGTTCCCAAAATGTGTCTTAGCATCCCCTTGTAAGTTAGTCACAAACTCATCGAAAGCAATTAATTCCTTTTTTACATCAAGAGACATCTCATCATCAATTTCATCATCAATTTCATCATTAGCTAAGGGAGTGGAGTGAGATGATGAGGATACCTCTGTTCCTCTTTCCATAAGGCAAGTGACGTTCTTGTTGGGGGTATTCTCATTTGGAGAATCGAAGAGTGAGAATGTCGGAGTAGAAGTAGTGGCTAGAGCAGCCACACCACGTAATGTTTCCACTTCCTCATCTTCATTGTCAGAGGAGAATTCTTCATGAGTGATCAATACAATTTCGCCCGACTTCTTGTCGATGGGATTCTTCTTGATGAAGGGTTTCTTGTAAGGAGCTTTGGGAGATTTCTTCAACACAAGTTTTCCCCCATGATCTTCTCTCTTCTCATAGGGACAACTTGCCACAAAGTGATAGCAGTCACCACAATTGAAGCAAGTTCTCAGTTTAGTGACATTTTCTCTTCTCCCATTTGGGTTGCTTTTTCATTGCATTTCCATCTTGGCCTTGGTGGGGTTCTTCCAAATGTTCTTTGCATAGAAGGCCATATATTGACCATGAGTAATCTTGACATCATCGGGGTGGTCTATGGAGAAGCCTTCATTACTATCATCTTCATCCCCATGTTCCACAACTTTGGCCTTCAATGCAAGGTTGACAACATTTCTCATACCAAGGGCTCGAGCACGGGCATCTTTGGAATTCTTGGCGGCAACCTTGAAAGAGGCCATCTCTTGCATAACATCATTGGAGGTCATGAGGTGGTAGTTGTGTCTTCCTTGTAGGCTCTTCAAGTCGGTGGGCTCAAAGGGCATGAGTGCACTCGCATATTTCCTTTTGATCCAAGCATCATCCACATGTGAGGCACCCACATTCCTAAAAGCGGTGGCGGTGGTCTTGAGCCTACAGTACATGTATTCATGGTATTCACCTTCCTTCAGGTACAAGCCTTCGACTTCATTGCTTAGTGTATCATACCGGTTCCTCCTCATGCTCTCATTCCCAACAAACAAAACGGTGAGAGCATCCCACGCTTCCTTGGCGGTGCTAAGGTGCTCAATGTGTGGGTAATACTTTGTACCCAATCCTTGTTGAATCATGTGCAAGGCGGTGGCATTGAGTTGACTATTGACAACTTCTCTTCTTGTCAAGTTGTCTGGATCCCCAATATAGAGTCCTTGTTCAATGATGTTCCATAGTTCAATGCAAGAGCTGCGCACATGAGTTTTCATTAGAGATTGCCATTGAGCAAAAGTAGTAGATGCTTCAAGCTTAGGTGGGTCACCTCTATGTTCATATGAGGGCGAGGAATTTGGGGGTCAGGAGAGTACCATGAATCACGGTGCTCACCCTTCCCACCATCCTTTTGTGTGGAGGAATTAGAGTTGTCTTGTTTACCCTCCCCTACCGTACCCTCGGGTGATATCGGGGCATTACCCTTAGGTACAACGGATGGAGTCCCCTCTTGAGGAGAAGGGGATGATGAGCCTAACTTATCTTTAACAATTTGCTCAATTAACTTTTGCAATTGTTTGATCTCGTTGGCCATGGTGGAGCTCAATCTTGTTTCCAAGTTATTGAGATCATCCATGGTCACCTTGGTATGATCACCACCACCTTCCCCCTCATTTCTACCCATATACTCTTAGGCGGTAAAGCCCGAATAAAGAGCCGAGGCTCTGATACCAATTGAAAGGATCGTATGGGCACCTAGAGGGGGGGGTGAATAGGTGCTACTTCAAATTTTCTTCCTTTTCAATTTAGGGTTTGACAAGAAAGGTAAATTCTCTAGATTATGCAACTAAGGTGAATTTACCTATATGTCAAGTAAGCAACAACTAGCACAACACTAAGCAAGAACAAGTAAGTAAAGTGCGGTAAAGGATAGAAGTAACCAAAGTGGTGGACGCGGAGACACAAGGATTTGTTTCCCGTAGTTCCTTCCTTTTGAGGGGAAGTACGTCTATGTTTGGAGAGGGGGTGGTTTCAAACCACCAACGCCACGAGAGGCATCCCTTGTTCTCCGATGAACCTCTCCCCAAAGGGATTCGATTCACCTTCCACTATATCGGCAACCTTCGAGGTGGAAGCCAGCACCTTTACAACGAGTTTGGGGCACACATCCACAACCTAATTGGAGGCTCCCAAATACAAGCAAGCTGTCAAACAATCAAAGACAAGCTTGTAAGAACCAATCAAAGCTAGGGTTTCCAAAGAAACACTAGAGTAAGGGGCCCTCAAGTGAATGAGGGGGAAATGAAGATCTCTCTTGGTGAAGCTGTAGATCAAGGCCTCCTCCTTCGATTCTTCAAAGATCAACGACTTTGGATGGATGAATGAAGAGATCTTGTGGATTTGGTGGCTCAAAATGTGCTGCTGTTCTTGAACTGGACGAGCAGGTTCCAAGGTAGAAGAAGGGGTCCTTTTATAGGGCCCCAGAATTTAGAGCCGTTGGAGCCACTTAAGTCGGACAGTCTGGCCTGTGTGAGCCGGACAGTCCCGCCAGACCGGACATTCCGTAGCACACCAGCCGGACACTCCGGCCTAGCCAAGTTTCCGGATAGAATCTGGTAGTGTCTGTCCAGTAACCGATTTGCTATACTGGTTGTCCACAGCTGGGGAGAAATCCTCGTGAAGACTCACGGCCAGACATTCCGGTGGTTTATAGGCGGAATTTCCGGAAGGGCCGGACAGTCCGGCCAGATGCAGATCTCCCCCCTTTTTATTCATGTCAAGTCATCACACCATATGTATATGTATTTGCCACAATAAATCTGATATCTCCTGAAACATCTGGCAAAGCATTAAACTAATCCAAGTGTTGTAAAAAAACATCAAAATAATGTGAAAGACATAAAATGCCCTTTCATCTAGTTTACGGACCAACCTGGACAAGTGCTCGGCTAACCTAATCAGGTGCGCTGATGTGGATAGGGACCTGGTGGCCCAGGAGCTCCGCTGCCCCATCACGTAGTTTCCGCTTCGTTGCCTGGGACTCCCACTTTCCCTACGGAAACCCTCAGTGGCGCAGCTCCAAACCCTTGTCGACCTGGTGGCCGCCAAGCTGCCACTGTGGAAAGCTTCCATGCTCAACAGAGGAGGGCGCCTCGAGCTGATGAAGACAACCCTGTCACTCATACCGATTTACGCAATGATGTCCATTGACCTCCCCATTGAGACCATCATTGACATTGAGAAGATCATCCGCGACTTCCTCTGGAAAGGTCGGAAATATGTACATGGTGGGCACTGCCTGGTGGCGTGGGACAGAGTGTGTATGCCCAAGGAGTTGGGAGGACTCGGCATCCCTAATCCGTGCCTTCTGAACATTGCACTGAGGGGTAGATGGTTGTGGCTGAAGCGGACTGAGTTGAACAAGCTGTGGCAAGACCTCGACATCTGGATTCGAAAGCTGTCGAGAGAACTCTTCGAAGCGGCAACCTTCTCGGTACTGGGGGACAGGGCCTCCACTTTCTTCTGGACAGACAAGTGGATGCAATGTGGACAGATCCGGGATATAGCACCAAACCTCTTCGCGGCGGTCCCAGCAAGTGCGGTAGCTACGTGCCGAGTTCGTGATGGTCTGGCTGGAGGATGGCTGCATGATGTGCCCCCTGACCTAGGCGCGGCGGCCATTAGGGAACTCCTGGAGGTTGCGTTTCGGTTGGAGGATATCACCTTAACAGAGGGAACACAAGATGTCTTCAAGTGGAACTGAGACCCAAACAGCTGCTACACTGCCCGCTCCTGTTACCAGGCCCTTTTTGCTGGGCATACCTTGATGGTGGGAGCTCTGCAGATCTAGCGCTCCCGTGCCCCTGCCAGCTGTAAGATTGCGCTCTGGCTCGCCATCAGAAACAGGTGTTGGACTGCCGACAGGCTTAGTCGACGAGGCCTCCAACACCCGGCAGCATGTCCCTTCTATGACCGATGTGAAGAGACCATTGCACCTTCTATTGGGGTGTGTCCTCGCTCGTGAGGTTTGGGCCACTTGCCTGAGCTGGTGGAACAAAAGCCATTGGTTACCAGACCATGACTCCAAGCTGGTAACTTGGATTTAGGGCAGGCGGGCGGCAAAGGTCGGGAGCGGGATCTTTGGACTGGAATATCTCTCGTCTGTTGGAAGCTCTGGCGGCACAGGAACGACATAGTCTTCGAGGGGGCCAGCCCATCCTCGGTGGAGGTCATCCGCAAAATCTCCACGGAGGCAGACCTGTGGAGATTGGTTTGGCTGTTCCGCGACTGCCTAGGACAAGTGGATAGGTGGAGGTGTCGCAAATAGCTAGCTAGGGTGTACATGCTGTCCTTGTGATAGCGGGGAGTTACGCTTGTGGCGCCTGTGCCACCGTTTGTTGTAATTGGACCTCTTGGCCTTTCCTTCTATAAAAAAGATACATCTTTCAGGATGTATTCTCCCAGGATGTATCCTTAAAAAAAAGCCTGTAGATGTGGCAGAGCTTGACATAGTTTGTTGGAGGGGCACATGGGCTGGACTGAAAATAAACATTTAGACCAGTTTTTTCTGGACATACGGGCCAAATAAGAAAAAGGGCCGCCGTTAGATTATAGTCCTTTTTAGCTTAACCTAGTTTGTACAAACTTCTGAAATATTTCTTATTTTTTCTGTCACAAAATAGATGTCATAAATTTATCAGAATTTAAATAAATATAAGCACTAGTTAGTAAATCTTGAGAAATCCTGACATGTATTTTGAGACGGAGGAAGTACGTGACATCAAGGTATAAATATCGAAGCTAGAGAGGATCGGTTGTTATGAATCCTCTGTAACGTTTGCTTCCTATCGGTTGTTGTTCGTGTTTGTTTGGCAATGCATGTCAATCATCAACCATGCATCATAACCTACATGCCTAAAACAACACCATCAATATCTGGATTTGGTGAAATCATGACATCAGCACACACTTGCTCTACTTATATGGCATCACAGAAAATTAATAAATTGGACGGCGAGGCTTTGTCACGGAAGAGAATGCTTTTGACGGATTGTCACGGGACTGGATAAGGCCTTTCTGATGCAGGACGGCCAGATGTTCAGATGGTTTCGTCAGTTGACTCTGTTATGTATACCTTTCTTTTCTGAAAAGATAATACTAGTAGTAGGATTAATTTTCTTATACATGGCGTCCGATACTCCATCCAGACATAAGAAAACAAACGTCGGATGCTCTAAAGGCAGACGCCTTCTTAATTCTTATTCAGTGCGTCTTCCTGCTTTCTTCACTTTGTAAGCAAGTCTGTATAACAATTCGAGTAGGCATGATGCTCTGCTAGAGGTTTGACTTCAAAGGCCAATCATCTGGATTTTTACGAAGACACGCTGCACAAATTCGGTATTACAGTACTAGAGCACGAAGTCGTTTGCAACCTGAACTTTTTCCAAGTTGACCGTTCTTTAGGGGAGAAGGGAGCTGGATAGTTGTTGGGGTCGGTCAAATGCCGAGAGCAGACTTTTTGCCGCGCCACCACCACGATATGTCAAATGTACCACCTGCTGAACTGGCTGGCGTTTCGATTTGACCCAACCACCCCCGTCATGCCTACCGAAGATGGTCTCCAAGAGCTGAAGCCACAAAAGATGAAGCAATTCGATCAGCTTCCCAAAGGTGCTGATCGATGGTCTCCAAGAGCTGATCCCACAGTGCCGCCAGCAACGAAGCAATTGATGAACTCTTGGGTGATCGCATCACATGGGGAAGATAAGGTTTATTAGGACATCTCCAACAGGCCCTCACAAATCTAGCGCCGTAAAACGTGTATGCAGCGTGCTGGATCGTATTTTAGCGCCCGCAAGAGTCTGCCGCTTCACGGAACGCTGCATTTTAGCACGCGCCAAGTGCTGGAAAATACACAGCGCGTGCAGCACAAACACCAATTTCATATAAATATAGCCTCCAACAAAATCAAACACACACAAATATACAATAACAAATAGTCTTAATATTATTACAACACAAATTGTTCATCACCAATACAACGAGCAAATTCTATCTAAAAAAGGGCGGCGGAGGCTACATACCATGCACGCAT
This sequence comes from Avena insularis, assembly GCA_023614405.1. Lineage (NCBI taxonomy): Eukaryota > Viridiplantae > Streptophyta > Magnoliopsida > Poales > Poaceae > Avena > Avena insularis. The sequence continues at coordinate 305,953,816 of CM042685.1, forward strand.
TTTGTCGAACACCGCACCGGCGGTGGTCTAGCGGAGCGCCAAAGTTGCTTGCAAACATGCGCTAGTGCACGTAGACCAGTTGCGACTCCGGTGCCTTGCGACGGCGAATTCCGGAGCAGCGCGGAGGAGTGATTTGGCGCGGCGATGGCGTCTCCCGGAGCGACGTGTTGGCGGGTCGACGACGGCGCGCTGATCAGGCGCGAGGAGCGCTACTTCTTACTACGCACACGCTATATTAGCAGTTTTTCCAACGCCAGCGCGTTTTAGCGCCCTTGTTGGAGATGCCATTAGAATATCTCTAATAGAAACTGTATAATATGATACACCCCATAAAAACTAATATATATGGGACACTTGAGGGAAATAATGGTCTTCAATAGCTGCCCTATACCTATTTGCTTTCCCTCTCCAAAAAAATTTGCAACATCCCTAATTTTGTCCCCTCCTGCTACGAATTTGCAGCACCGCGCGGCAGCCCCAAATCTACATAGGAAGCGCGCGCGACCCAAATGTTTCGCGAAAAGTTCATTTTCCCCTCCCACCGCAGCCATACCTACCGCTCATGTTGTCGCCGCCAGCAGCAAATCGACCGTCGCGAGCTCCCTCAACGCTGCCCAACCACCACAGGCCATCCCATGCAGACCCCATGTCCCCCCCTCCGGCGACCCCTGGCGCGACGCATGCAAGGTACTTTACCTTATTTCCCCTCATGTTTACTTGTTTAATTTTTATAAACACAAATCTATTGTGTTTGTAGATGGTTTTAATCACATATTCCTTTTACGATGATGAGAAGTACGACATGGAGGAGCATGAAGCCATCTATGTGATTTTCATGATGCACAAGAACAAGCGGCTACTACCTTGCGGATGGTATCTATTCGAAATTGGCGACGCTTGTGAAGCCACTCATTGCACCCGAAGGTAAAAAAGAACTTCACATCCACAATACTCAAGCGGCGGCTAGAAAAGATGTAGAGAGAGTATTTTAGATTTTGCAAGCTCGGTTTGTTATTTTTAGAGGCCTTGTTTGGTTTTTTGATCAAGAAATACTATGGTACATCATGATCTGATCATGCATAACATGATCACTCATGATGAGCACGGAAAAAATGAAGTCTACTTGATGAACTCATGGCTTGTTGTTTGTGATGAACTCCATGTTGTTTGTTTGGTGATTTGTGTGCTACTTGATGAACCATTTGATGAACTATTTCATGTAATAATGAAGTACTATTTATTTGATTACTTTTAGAGTTCAAGTTTATATTCATATGTATGCAGATATGGTCAAAAAATTGAGGTGTCCGCGCGGCAGTCGTGCCCTATTATAGGGCAGCCGCTGGAGCGGCCATGCCCTATTTTAAGGCAGGTGGTAAAGCGGCAGCCGCTTTGCTGCCCTATATCACAAAAACAGCTGCCCTATAACTAAAATTTGGTGTCATATTATAGGTCAGTTGTTAGAGATGCTCTTAGAGCACCCCGACAGGCAATAGTTGTCGCGTGTGGGAGCGCCTCTTCCCACAAGCGACCTCAAAAAACCGAATTTAAAATTATATTCAAATTTTGTCATATATTACAAAGTTAAATGAAATTTAGCTAAATCCTAAAGTAAACCTAAATCTGTTTGTCGTTGGTTAGGCATCGAGAGGTGATGAGTGTAGCAACACTTCATTGGGAGGCCCCAAGAGAAAGGTATGATGAGCACAACAGCAAGTTTTCCCTTAGTTAGAAACCAATGTTAATCAACCAGTAGGAGGAAGGAAACGACTCAAAGGTGTTGCTAGCAACTTGGAGACCTGCACAACACAAACTCAAGACTTTGCCCCAACGAATCAGTGAGGTTGTCAATCTCACTAGTTTGCTATAACAAAGTATTAACTGTATGGTGTGGAAGGTAATAGTGGTTTGCAACAAGTAAACGGTAAACAGTGGAAGATGTATCAATGGTAAAGATTAGACCGGGGTCCATAGTTCACTAGAGGTGTTCTCCTTAGATAAACAAACATGGAATGTTGGGTAAACAAATTACAGCAGGGCAATTGACAGGACTGAGCAAGGCATAATAATGCAATACTAGACATCAGAATCCTATGCGATTCGATTGGACAATACAACAAGATACATATACCGCCATCCAACTGCATCTATGACTAGAAGTCGACCTTTGGGTTATCATCTGAACCCCCTCAAGTATTAAGTTGCAAGCAACAGACAACTTCTTTAAGCAAAGTGTGTAAGGTAAACAATCCACTTGTTCAGTGAACAAGAGACCGTTGTTTTCTTCCTAGTGGAAACAACACATCTACAACCTTAGAGATTTCTGTCACTTCCCTTAGATTAAATAGAGGCATGAACTCACTATCTAGCATAAATACCCCCTCTGGGAGTCACTAGCAACTACTTGGACAAGATAGCTACTAACAACGGAGAGCATGCAAGATCACAAACAACACTGACATGATATAATCAAATAGATAAAACCATTAATCAATCTGACATAGTAATCTCAATGTCCATCGAATTCCCGCAAACACAACATGCATGATTACAAATAAATTAGATATTGATCATGAATGGAGCTCACAAGATCTAGACATGGAAGCACAAAGAAGGAGTTACAACCATCTAGCTACTACATGGACCCGTAGTCCAAGGTGGAACTACTCACGCTTCATACCGGAGGCTGACATGATGAATAAGAAGGCCTCCGGGATGATCTCCCCTCCAGCAGGGTGTCGGGAAGAGCTTCAGATCCCCTCGATCTAGGGACGATGGTGGCGATGGCTACAGATGGTTTCGTGGAATATTGATCGGATACTTAGGGTTTAGACATCCGGGGCTTCTTATAGGCGAAGAGGCGAGGCAGGAGGGCCACCAGGGCGGCTGCATGATACTCCCAATTTGCATCACCTTTCTATATCATAATATACCTCTATTCATTGATATTTGTCTTATTATGAGGTATTACTTATGTCTTTTCCACTGTTTATGCATGTTGGATGATTCTTGGAGGATGGACTGCCGAAGTCTGGATTCTGAAGGAAAAGAGGGCGTTCTAATGCAATTTCGCGAAGATCAGAAAAATACCAGAAAAATATGGGAAAATATTATTTTTTCCAGAAGATTGAGGAAGCCAGAAGGAGGAGCGAAGAAGGGCCGCAGGGGGCCCACACCCCCTAGGCATGGGCCCACCCTGGGTCGCGCCTAGGGCAGGTGTGGCCCACCTGTCCGGCTCCCGACTCTGCCCCTTCGCCTATATCTTACTTACGGAACCCTAAGGCTAGGGGGCGACCAAAGATAGATTTCTGCAGCCTCTGGGGGCGAAAAACACTGAGAGAGAAAGATCTCTCCGGCAGACAGATTTCTGCCTGCGGAATTCCTTCCCGGAGAGTGGAGATCGTCGCCATCAACACCATCGTCAAGCTAGGCATCATCGAGATCATCATCATCATCCACACCATCATCTCCACCAGCACCATCATCACCATCATCACCACTCCGTCCCGTTGTAACAATTGTGTTGGATATTGCTTTAGTTCTTAGGGTAAACTTTCCCGGTGTTAATTACTATTGTAGTTGATGCTTGTGAGTGGAACCATTGGATTATTTTTTATGTTCAGATTGTTATCCATTATCATATCTGTAGAGTTCCCAACCTTTAATAAGGTAGAGACCCTGTGTTTACAATGCTAGTCCCTGGATCAATAGCTAGCATCCACAGTTAAGATGTAATATCAAGAAACAAAGGTCATAATACAACTTTATAACCAGGAATAAAATAATTTATTACATCTTCCATAGCTCATTTGGCTATTACATTACATTGTAGCAGAATATCTATAAGCATGGGGTCCTTCATCTTCAAAGTGCCACAGGCAGACATGTTGGTTGTAGACTTTGTAATCCTAATCAACACACTTCACTAAATCAAACAAACCTGCAACATAACAAGTTACAGCCACAAGGGTCAATACATTTGAATTGTATTGGCAAGTGATACTATGGTGATATAGTGGAGTCTATCATCTATATGCATTTGGCAAAGTGGAGTTGAGGCTTGCATTGCTCAAAATATATTTTTCCTTATCATTTGAAAACACTAAGTTTTTGCTTTGACAAAATCTTTCCCAAGGCATCTCCCAATCAAAGATTGAAGATCCTTTATCCCTTGTTCAACCACAAGTTTTTAACTTAGAAGTTGGAATGATGAGATTCTTGATAGCTTCCATGTCTTGATGCTCAAATTGTCCTTTACCAGGGACATGGCTAAGTACTTAGATTTTTCCATCTGCAGAGGTTGTACACTTTCCCCACAAGACTTGGTTTCCCAAGATAAGATCTTTCAGAAGCCTTCCCTTAGACCAGAATGGACGCGTTCCAACCTATCAAACCCCTACCACCAACTATCCATTTGGCTAAGTTATTGCAACCTATATGATCCAGGCAGAGCCCATAATGCCAAGTGGTTGCACTTGAAGGTTCTCAACATTTGACATCTCAAATCTCTTTGTTCCTGGGTGGCAATCCACAAGTGTGATACACAAGGTAAACCATAGCCATGGGCCTTGTGTAACCACTCAACCAAAAACCACCAAGCAAGTCCCTTTCCACCCAGGTGATTCATTAACTTAGTTGTTTTATTAAACAAAAAAAACACAAGTCCTCAGACTTAGAAATTTCTTCATAGTATGAATATATAATCCACCCTTGTTTTCTATTAGCTAAGCTAAGCTTGATAGTAATAGGGATCTTAACTTAGGAAATTCTACTAAGGGTTCATCTACTAGGATTTCCCATAGCATTGTTTATACTTAGCAAAATTCCATGCAAGTCCTACTTAGAAATATCACTAATGCATAGTGAAAATAATGGGACAAAGTATGAAGCATCACTTGCCTTTTTGGTAGAGTATAAGTTCACTCCTTGTCCTTGCTACAATCACACTCTTCAAGTCACTACAATTCAATCAAGCAAGGCACAAGTTCAATCTACCATTCAAGCAATTCATCACATAAAATGATGGAACCAAAACAATGTATGCAAGCATGCAAGAGATTGTTTTATTTGAGAAAGTGGTTTCTAATGGGTCACAAACATTTGAGAGCACCTAATGGTCATTTTATAAAGTGGCAAAGTCATTTGCAAAAGGTTTCACTTTATAAACCATTTTTAGAACAAGGTATCATTTTATGTGGTGTAGAAATGTTTTAGTAAGGCATTAATCTATAGGATTCACAAAAATATGTTTACAAACCATAAAATCTTGTGTTTAGGGTCAGAGAGTTTATTTTCAAAACATTTCCCAAAGGTTTTCCTCCAAAACCATTTTTAATAAATAAACCACATTTTTATTTGACTAGAATTAGTTTTAAATCCAAGATTCATTCTTTTGCAATACCAAATACATTTTTGAAACCACAATTTGTTTCCTAGGGTCAGTAGGTTCAAAACACACCATTTGCCAAAGATTTTATCCCCAAAATCATTTTAGAATAATTTTTATAACCTAAACAAGCATACATAAGTTTCTGCAAAAACAAACATTTTACCAGAAGCTTTTTACTAAACAAAGTGCATGGTTGGCTAGGTCTTGTTTTTATGAATCCATTGATATAAAGTTTGCAAAATTTGGACGTGTGGTTCAAAAGTTATGGATTTTACAAAATTGAACATCTAATAGAACAAATCTGTTCTAATTCAAATCGACAGAGACACGTGGCGTTCTCTTACTGATACTACCGTTTAAATGGATCACGTGCTGTAAGCCGTTGGATTTAAGTTGGATTGTGCGACACAGTCAAACATACCGCTTCAGTTAAGTTTCTATCGTGGCCATGCGATTGAGATCTGACGGTGCTAAGCACACTAGCCAAAGGTGGGCGGCGCTGCGGTGGCTACTGGCGGCGGAGCGCTCAGACGATGACGGTGCCAGCGATACAGGAAGCTAGAGGAGGAGTGGGGTGGCTCACCAGAATCTTTGAAGCTTGTTGATGCTCAACGTGGTACTGGCTGGTGAAGGGGCGCACGAGATTGTCCTTAATCGTTCACCGGAGTTGAGTTGGGCCTCAGGTGCGGTCAGATGTCGACGGGGGCGAGGCTACGGGTCCTGCACGAGTGGATGGCGAGCACCTGGATGTTCACAAGGCACAGGCGAACAAAATGGCATGAGGCTCTGGTCGAGGCGCGCACGGGTTCAAGCGATGAGGCTCACCGGAGTTGCTTGCAGACGGCGGTGCTGTCAGTTGATGTCGTTGCCGGTGCTGTGAGGCACGCGCGAGCGAGCTGGTGATGCAGAGAGATGCGCTAGGGCTTGGGGAGTATGTGAGTGTGGTCGAGGAGGCGAGGGGCGATGAACACTGGCCAGAATCATCGTCGGAGCATCGTCGGACAGAGGGTGGTGTGGTGAGGAATTGGGCGGCCTGGGGGCACGCTAAGGGGGGGGCGACAGAGGGGAAATGGGGAGGAGAGGCAGGCGACTAAGTATGCGTGATCACGGGGTAGTTTAATGGCGTGGTTAACGCGTATTAAGCCGGACTTTATTCGCCTGCAACGGCTGGCGAGGGGAGAGGCGTAGTCCGCGGGTGGGGAAGAAGGGGACGTGGCTGTGGGGTTGTCTCGTCAGCGAGGAGAGACAGGGGAGAGGGGGTCCATCTGTCAGCGTCTGCGTGGGTTCAAACGCGGGTGCGAATCGTTTCCTGCGGGAGAGAGAGGGAGTGGGCTAACTAGGCCAGATGGACTTTAGCTGGGCTGGGTCGAGTTGCTCTATTTTTTTCTGTTCTGTTTCATTTTTCTTTTTCTGTTTCCTTTATTCAGTTTTGATTTTGTTTAAACAATTCAAGCACTCATTTGATTTCAAATATTTGCCATATTTTGGGTAGATTTGAATACTGATTAGTAGTATATTCTGATGTCAAAATTGGAATTTACTTTAATCGTTTTTGGGTCTTTTTAACTATTAAAGTAGGTCCTTGTATTAAATCAAATAGGTTTTCTATAATGTTTCAAACACTATTTAAAATCTTTTAAACCTTCCAAATCTTTTCAGTAGGTTTTGTTTACTCAAAAGGGTGTCAAATAATTCATCTTGAATTATTTGGAAAGTATTTTAATAAGATTTAATCACTTAAGATTGGGTATTTGTTTTAATTCTAATAGGATTTGGTTTAGGCCATTTTGGCAATTCTTTATCCAATATTTTTATTTGGATTGGGATTTTAATTCATTCCACTTGTTTAAGGATTTGGCCAAGATTTGGTTTGGTCTTTAAATATCCTTTAATTAATATTTCTTTCTTTAACTTATAAAATCCATATCTTTTTATTTAGAGATCCAAACTTGGTGATTCCAATTTGTGAAATCTTGTTTTATATTTCTTTATTCTTTTAAATTTATTTAGGATAATTTGTTCACCATTTGGTATGGGTTTTTGGTAAGGCTTTATTAGCTTTGGAAATTTTTAATTTTCTTAACTTACTTTATCATAGGATTTTATCCATGGTTCCAAATTAAGTGAAACCAATTTATATGGCTTTTATATTATTTCTATTTGTCTTTCTTGATCCTTTGTGAATGTTTGTTGACAAGTTTTATATGGATCAAATCCATAGGCTTGGAGATAACTTGGAGATGATTTTCTTCCATTAGGGTTTAGGGTTTGGATTTATTTTCCAAGTGTTTAAATTTCCAGATACATTCATTGAGGAATGCAATTCCCTTGATTTGGTTTTTTGTTGGATTCAAACTTTAACCAAAGTTTGTTCAAGATGGGATTTTAAGTTTCCATTTAGAAACAAAAGTTTCTTTTCTCCCTGATTTTCAACAAAAATTTATTTTGTTTATTTATTTTTCACATTACAAGATTTAGAAAATCTTGGGATGTGACAGGCTACCACCCTTAAAATAAATCTCGTCCCGAGATTTGGGAAGGCTAGGGTTACAAGTTGGCTCAAAGCATCTAGGGTACTACCACCCTTAAAAAATTCCAACTAGTTTACATCTTGTCTTACTTGGGATCTTGGTGTAACTTTCCTGGACAGAGGTTTGCATAGTGGCCTAGCTCCTTGCATTTGAAACATGTGATAAGGTTGAGGTCTCGAGGTGGCTTCTCTGGACAATATGATGCATAATGTCCTAACTTTTTGCAGTGGTTGCACATCACTTGGCTAATATCCTTCCTCATCTTGGGTTTCACTAGCTTTTGTTTGTCTTCTTGGCTCTTCTTCTTTTCTGGGCATTCACTGGCATAGTGTCCCATCTCTTTGAAATTGTAACATTGCAACTGGCTTTTGTCCTTTTTCTTCTTTTTGGGTCTCTCCAAAGCTAGGAGTTCTTCTAGTTCATGCTCTTCATACCTCACCTCAAAGGTGGGAAATCTTTCTCTCTTCTTGGGGCATTGATCTTCATGCTCCTTGGATGTATGATCCTTGTCTCCACAAATATTGCAAACTTGGGTTCCCTCTAGAATAGCATCTTTGTCATCCTTGTTGTCATTAGCTCTTTGGGAAAAGTTTTCTCCCATGCTGATCATTTGAGTAACCAATCCTTGCAACAATTGGGATTGAAGTTTAAAAATCCTTTGTATGGCTGGGTCTAGTCCATTGTTGTTGGCTAAAAGCTGAGTTGTCACTTGGCTCAACTGGGTTTGGGTTGCTATAAGTTCTCTCATGTTGTCCTCTTGGTTGTTGTTGTTGTTGTTGTCACCATCCTTGATGTTGGAGTTTCTCAGAGAAGTCATCTGTTTGGGTTGGATTGGGATTAGAATAGGCAATATATTTCTAAGGAATTAATTCTAATCACACATCACAATTCACACAAGCAATGTGCAGACAATCACAAACAAACATTCCACTCAAACAACAAGGTTCAAGCACATTTTTAGGCAACCAAAAATATTTTTGTTACACCACATAAGTTGGTGTGTTTGACTTAAAACTAAATATGGTGGTCCATCTATATGGTTCACTTGAGATCTTTCTTTCCTTCTTGGTTGATTCTTCTTGAACAAGATCTGTGTATCCTTGGAAAAACTCTTGGTCACAAAACTTCAAAGGTGATGATGATTCTTTCTAAGTTGTGCTTCCTTAGTCTTCAAGTCTTGAGCAATATTTCTTGTCTCAATTGTAGTCCTTAGTGATATCCAAGATTGAAGTCCTTGGTGAAAATGTTGAAGATGTTGAAGTCATTAGAGTTAAAGATGTTGAAGTCCTTAGAGTTGATGAAGTCCTTTGCACATGGTGAAGTCTTTGGCCATGGGAAGGGCTTTGTCCATCAAGTTTGAAATAGAAGAGATGTAGAATCAAAACCAAAATGGTTTGAGGAAAGAGTTTACAAGTTTGTTTGAAAATAAGTTTTGGAACAAATACAACTCCTATTTTTCTAAGGGGTTTTTGTCCAATCCTAGGGTTACAAATCCTACAGGCAACACAATGCTCTGATACCATCTGTAGAGTTCCCAACCTTTAATAAGGTAGAGTCCCTTGTGTTTACAATGCTAGTCCCTGGATCAATAGCTAGCATCCACAGTTAAGATGTAATATCAAGAAACAAAGGTCACAATACAACTTTATAACCAGGAATAAAATAATTTATTACATCTTCCATAGCTCATTTGGCTATTACATTACACTGCAGCAGAATATCTATAAGCATGGGGTCCTTCATCTTCAAAGTGCCACAGGCAGACATGTTGGTTGTAGACTTTGTAATCCTAATCAACACACTTCACTAAATCAAACAAACCTGCAACATAACAAGTTACAGCCACAAGGGTCAATACATTTGAATTGTATTGGCAAGTGATACTATGGTGATATAGTGGAGTCTATCATCTATATGCATTTGGCAAAGTGGAGTTGAGGCTTGCATTGCTCAAAATATATTTTTCCTTATCATTTGAAAACACTAAGTTTTTGCTTTGACAAAATCTTTCCCAAGGCATCTCTCAATCAAAGATTGAAGATCCTTTATCCCTTGTTCAACCACAAGTTTTTAACTTAGAAGTTGGAATGGTGAGATTCTTGATAGCTTACATGTCGTGATGCTCAAATTGTCCTTTACCAGGGACATGGCTAAGTACTTAAATTTTTCCATCTGCAGAGGTTGTGCACTTTCCCCACAAGACTTGGTTTCCCAAGACAAGATCTTTCAGAAGCCTTCCCTTAGACCAGAATGGATGCGTTCCAACCTATCAAACCCCTACCACCAACTGTCCATTTGGCTAAGTTATTGCAACCTATATGATCTAGGCAGAGCCCATAATGCCAAGTGGTTGCACTTGAAGGTTCTCAACATTTGACATCTCAAATCTCTTTGTTCCTGGGTGGCAATCCACAAGTGTGATACACAAGGTAAACCATAGCCATGGGCCTTGTGTAACCACTCAACCAAAAACCACCAAGCAAGTCCCTTTCCACCCAGGTGATTCATTAACTTAGTTGTTTTATTAAACAAAAAAAACACAAGTCCTCAGACTTAGAAATTTCTTCATAGTATGAATATATAATCCACCCTTGTTTTCTATTAGCTAAGCTAAGCTTGATAGTAATAGGGATCTTAACTTAGGAAATTCTACTAAGGGTTCATCTACTAGGATTTCCCATAGCATAGTTTATACTTAGCAAAATTCCATGCAAGTCCTACTTAGAAATATCACTAATGCATAGTGAAAATAATGGGACAAAGTATGAAGCATCACTTGCCTTTTTGGTAGAGTATAAGTTCACTCCTTGTCCTTGCTACAATCACACTCTTCAAGTCACTACAATTCAATCAAGCAAGGCACAAGTTCAATCTACCATTCAAGCAATTCATCACATAAAATGATGGAACCAAAACAATGTATGCAAGCATGCAAGAGATTGTTTTATTTGAGAAAGTGGTTTCTAATAGGTCACAAACATTTGAAAGCACCCAATGGTCATTTTATAAAGTGGCAAAGTCATTTGCAAAAGGTTTCACTTTATAAACCATTTTTAGAACAAGGTATCATTTTATGTGGTGTAGAAATGTTTTAGTAAGGCATTAATCTATAGGATTCACAAAAATATGTTTACAAACCATAAAATCTTGTGTTTAGGGTCAGAGAGTTTATTTTCAAAACATTTCCCAAAGGTTTTCTTCCAAAACCATTTTTAATAAATAAACCACATTTTTATTTGACTAGAATTGGTTTTAAATCCAAGATTCATTCTTTTGCAATACCAAATACATTTTTGAAACCACAATTTGTTTCCTAGGGTCAGTAGGTTCAAAACACACCATTTGCCAAAGATTTTATCCCCAAAATCATTTTAGAATAATTTTTATAACCTAAACAAGCATACATAAGTTTCTGCAAAAACAAACATTTTACCAGAAGCTTTTTACTAAACAAAGTGCATGGTTGGCTAGGTCTTGTTTTTCTGAATCCATTGATATAAAGTTTGCAAAATTTGGACGTGTAGTTCAAAAGTTATAGATTTTACAAAATTGAACATCTAATAGAACAAATCTGTTCTAATTCAAATCGACAGAGACACGTGGCGTGTTCTTACTCACTGATACCGTTTCGTCTGGATCACGTGTTGTAAGCCGTTGGATTTAAGTTGGATCATGTGGCACAGAGTCAAACATACCGCTTCAGTTAAGTTTCTATCGTGGCCATGCGATTGAGATCTGACGGTGCTAAGCACACTAGCCAAAGGTGGGCGGCGCTGCGGTGGCTACCGGGCGAAGCTAGAGGAGGAGTGGGGTGGCTCACCAGAATCGTCGAAGCTTGCTGATGCTCAACGTGGTACTGGCTGGTGAAGGGGCGCACAAGATTGTCCTTAATCGTTCACCAGAGTTGAGCTGGGCCTCAGGTGCGGTCAGATGTCGACGGGGGCGAGGCTACGGGTCCTGCGCGAGTGGATGGCGAGCACCTGGATGTTCACAAGGCACAGGCGAACAAAATGGCATGAGGCTCTGGTCGAGGCGCGCACGGGTTCAAGCGATGAGGCTCACCGGAGTTGCTTGCGAGCAGCGGTCTTGTCGATTGATGTCGCGTGCTACGCGTGAGGCACGCGCCAGCCGGGATGCAGAGATGCGCCAGGGCTTGGGGAGTATGTGAGTGTGGTCGAGGAGGCGAGGGGCGATGAATACTGGCCAGAATTGTTGTTGGAGCGTCGTCGGACAGAGGGTGGTGTGGTGAGGAATTGGGCGGCCTGGGGGCACGCTAAGGGGGGGGCGGCGACAGAGGGGAAATGGGGAGGAGAGGCAGGCGACTAAGTATGCGTGATCACGAGGTAGTTTAATGGCGTGGTTAACGCGTATTAAGCCGGACTTTATTCGCCTGCAACGGCCGGCGAGGGAAGAGGCGTAGTCCGCGGGTGGGGAAGAAGGGGACGTGGCTGTGGGGTCGTCTTGTCAGCAAGGAGAGACAGGGGAGAGGGGGTCCATCTGTCAGCGTCTGTGTTGGTTCAAACGCGGGTGCGAATCGTTTCCTGTGGGAGAGAGAGGGAGTGGGCTAACTGGGCCAGATGGACTTTAGCTGGGCTGGGTCGAGTTGCTCTATTTTTTTCTATTCTGTTTCATTTTTCTTTTTCTGTTTCCTTTACTCAGTTTTGATTTTGTTTAAACAATTCAAGCACTCATTTGATTTCAAATCTTTGCCAGATTTTGGGTAGATTTGAATACTGATTAGTAGTATATTCTCATGTCATAATTGGAATTTACTTTAATCCTTTTTGGGTCTTTTTAACTATTAAAGTAGGTCCTTGTATTAAATCAAATAGGTTTTCTATAATGTTTCAAACACTATTTAAAATCTTTTAAACCTTCCAAATCTTTTCAGTAGGTTTTGTTTACTTAAAAGGGTGTCAAATAATTCATCTTGAATTATTTGGAAAGTATTTTAATAAGATTTAATCACTTAAGATTGGGTATTTGTTTTAATTCCAATAGGATTTGGTTTAGGCCATTTTGGCAATTCTTTATCCAATATTTTTATTTGGATTGGGATTATAATTCATTCCACTTGTTTAAGGATTTGGCCAAGATTTGGTTTGGTCTTTAAATATCCTTTAATTAATATTTCTTTCTTTAACTTATAAAATCCATATCTTTTTATTTAGAGATCCAAACTTGGTGATTCCAATTTGTGAAATCTTGTTTTATATTTCTTTATTCTTTTAAATTTATTTAGGATAATTTGTTCACCATTTGGTATGGGTTTTTGGTAAGGCTTTATTAGCTTTGGAAATTTTTAATTTCCTTAACTTACTTTATTCATAGGATTTTATCCATGGTTCCAAATTAAGTGAAACCAATTTATACGGCTTTTATATTATTTCTATTTGTCTTTCTTGATCCTTTGTGAATGTTTGTTGACAAGTTTTATATGGATCAAATCCATAGGCTTGGAGATAACTTGGAGATGATTTTCTTCCATTAGGGTTTAGGGTTTTGATTTATTTTCCAAGTGTTTAAATTTCCAGATACATTCATTGAGGAATGCAATTCCCTTGATTTGGTTTTTTGTTGGATTCAAACTTTAACCAAAGTTTGTTCAAGATGGGATTTTAATTTTCCATTTAGAAACAAAAGTTTCTTTTCTCCCTGATTTTCAACAAAAATTTATTTTGTTTATTTATTTTTCACATTACAAGATTTGGAAAATCTTGGGATGTGACAATATCATCTTTGATCTTGATCCATATGATGTCTTGTGAGTAGTTTGTTTAGTTCTTGAGGACATGGGAGAAGTCATGTTGTTATTAGTGGATTTGTGTTGAGTTATTATTCAATGGTTTAGTATTTAAGTTGTGGTGTTATTTTTCTAGTGGTGTCATGTGAACGTCGACTACATGATACTTCACCATTTATGGGCCTAGGGGAATGCATTGTGTATTTGGCTACTAATTGTGGGGTTGCTGGAGTGACAGAAACCTGAACCCCCGTTAGGACACCTTTGCACAAGGGAGCATAGGATCTCAGAGTTTAAGGTTGTGGTTAGATTTATATCTTAATTACTTTCCTATAGTTACGGATGTTTGCAGGGGGTTTAATCACAAGTATGTATTAGTCCAAGTAAGGTCGGTACATTAGCACAGGTTCACCCACACAACACTTACAACACCAAAGAAGAGGACTCAGCTATACGAAGCGAAAGCACTTGACAGAATTCCCATGTGTCCTCGATAACGTTTGGTCCTTGTAAGTATTTCCACCGGCTTGACCTTTGCTAAGAAAGGATTTGGCCACTTGTTGCATTTGTTCTTTATTACTTGCACTTTGTTTTTTTGCCTTATCAGAAAACCACTAAAAATCCGTTTGCTAAGTATTTGCAGAGAGTTCCTGCTCCATACCACTAGTCAACACCTTCTGCTCCTCGTTGGGATCGACACTCCTATTTATCGAAAGTACTACGATACACCCCCTATACTTGTGGGTCCTCAAGACTATTTTATGGCGCCGTTGTCGGGGAGTGAAGCGCTATTGAAGAGTGCAACTGGTAAAGGAAACTTCTACTGTGAGTATTGCTTTTTTTACTGCTTGTTACTTTGTTTCCAATATGGATAACCCACTTGGTTTTCTGTTTGGGAAAACTACTACCACTGCTAGGGCAGTAGATAAACCACCACCTGTTGAGATAGATCCTTTTAAGATACCTACAAGTATTGTTGATCGTGTTATGGATAATTATTATTTAGGGGATGGAACTGTCCATCCTGGTGATCACGTGCTTTTTATCCATGAATTATGCGGGTTGTTTAAGTGTGCAGGTATCACAACTGAACAGGTGAAGAAGAAGTTACTCTCCACATCCTTGAAAGAGAGAGATGAAGAATGGTATAAGTTGTTGAAGAATGGACAATCTATGGAATGGGAGGAGATGGCATCTCTCTTTTATTCTAAATTTTATCCTCCCAGTGAGATTCATAAGGATAGAAATCTGATATATAACTTTTGGCCTCGTGATGGAGAGAGTACAACTCAAGCTTGGGGGAGATTGAAGTTACTAATGCTTAAATGTCCTATTCATGAACTCCCTAACAATATTATTATCAATAACCATTATGCTAGGCTCTCTCTTCATGATAAATATTTACTAGATGCTTGTTGTGTTGGATCATTCACACGTATGAAGTAAGAAGCTAAATGGGATCTACTAGACCGTATTCAAGAGAACACTAAAGCTTGGGAGAATGACAAAGGAAGAAAGTCAGGTATAAACTATGATTATGAATGCATTAAATCTTTTATGGGAATTGATGACTTCCGTGATATTAGCAATGAGTTTGGTCTTGATCCTCAAGTTCTTGCAAAATGTTTTAATGCCTTTGCCTCTTATATTGAAATTCCCAAGAAAGAGTGGGACAAGTACCATGCTCCTTATAAAGACATTGTCACCCATGTTCCTGTTAGCACAGAGGTTTGTACTGTTGATCCTATTTTTCCTAAACCTTATATGGAGAAAATCCCTTTTCCTGCTAAGGTAAGGGAACATTCCATTATAGCTAATGTGGTTAGAAAAAGTGCAAAGAAAACCGTGGAGCCTTATGAGCTCATTGATATTGAGTCTGTGGTAGTTATTGTGAAAGATCTTGTCACTAGAAATATAGAGGATGAGCATATTGTCTTTTGTGAAGACGTTACTAATATTGTTTCTCATCCTAAAAAAACTAGAAAAGCTAGTGTCCATGTGATTTATGTTAGAATTGGCAATCATAGCAATTATGGTTTATGTGATATTGGTGCTAGTTCCAGTGCTATTCCTTATGAGCTTTACAGGGAAATTATGCATGAAATTGGTCCTTGTGAGCTTGAAGACATTGATGTGGTTATTCACCTTGCCAATAGATAGCAAGTTTGCCCCATTGGCATTGTAAGAGATGTGGAGGTTCTTTGTGGTAAGATTAAATATCCTGCTGATTTTCTGGTACTTGGTAAAGAAGCTAGTAAAACCTATCCTATTATCTTTGGTAGACCCTTCCTGAATACTTGTGGGGCTATTATAGATTGTAGGAAGGAAAACGTTTTGACTAAGTTTAATGGAGAGTCTTATGAGTTTAATTTTTTCAAATTTGCCAAAACTCCTTATGAAAATGAACTGCCTAATGATGATTTCAGGGTTGAACAACTTTCTGCTATTTCTCTTGCTCCTAACAATGCCTTGCAGCAGTTCATGTAAGATCATGAAAGTGATGTCTTCATGACAGAAAGAAATGAGATTGACGAGGTTTTCCTTCGTCAGCCTGAGTTACTTAAGAATAATCTACCTGTGGAAGATTTGGGTACCACACTACCACCTAAAGAAGACCCTATTTTTGAATTAAAACCTTTTCCTAATGATCTTAAATATGCTTATCTTGATAATAAGAAAGTGTATCCTATTATTATTAGTTCTAAAATTTCATGAAAAGAAGAAGAAAGGTTATTGGAAGTGTTGAAAAAAACACCGAGGAGCTATGGGTTATACTCTTGATGATTTAAAAGGAATTTCTCCTAATATATGTCAGCATGCTATTAATATTGAGCCTGATGCAAAACCAGTTGTTGAGCACCAACGCCGTCTAAATCCTAAGATGAAGGACGTGGTAAGGAATGAGGTATTAAAACTCCTGGATACTGGTATTATTTATCCTATTGCTGATAGTCAATGGGTTAGTCATGTTCATTGCGTTCCCAAGAAAGGGGAATAACTGTTGTGCCTAATGAAGATAATGAGCTTATACCCCAAAGAGTAGTGGTTGGGTATAGAATGTGCATTTATCTTAGAAAGATCAATAAAGTTACTAAGAAAGATCATTATCCTTTGCCCTTTATTGATCAAATGCTTGAGAGGTTGTCCAAAAAGACTCACTTTTGTTTTCTTGATGGTTACTCTGGGTTTTCTCAAATTGCTGTGAAAGCACAAGACCAAGAGAAAACTACTTTCACTTGTCCTTATGGTACTTATGCTTATAGGCGTATGCCTTTTGGTTTATGTAATGCCCTTGCTACCTTTCAGAGATGTATGTCTGCTATATTTCATGGTTTTTGTGAAGAAATTGTGGAGGTTTTCATGGACGATTTTTCCGTCTACGAAACTTCTTTTGATAACTGTTTGCACAACCTTGATAAATTTTTGCAGAGATGTGAAGAAACCAACCTTGTTCTTAATTGGGAGAAATGCCATTTCATGGTTAATGAAGGGATTGTTCTTGGACACAAAATCTCTGAAAGAGGCATTGAAGTTGATAGAGCCAAAATTGAAGCAATTGAGAATATGCCTTGTATAAGAGATATCAAAGGTATTTGTAGTATTCTTGGTCATGCTGGTTTCTATAGGAGGTTTATTAAAGATTTCTCCAAAATTTCAAAGCCCCTTACTAATCTTCTTCAAAAAGATGTACCTTTTGTTTTTTATAATGATTGTAAGGAATCTTTTGAAACTTTGAAGAAAGCTTTGACAACCGCTCCTATTGTCCAACCACGTGATTGGAGTTTACCTTTTGAAATTATGTGTGATGCTAGTGATTTTGTTGTGGGTGTTGTCCTTGGACAACATGTTGATAAGAAGTTGAATGTTATTCATTATTCTAGCAAGACTCTAGATGCTTCTCAAAAGAATTATGCTACTACTAAAAAAGAGTTCTTAGCTGTAATCTTTGCTTGTGATAAGTTTAGACCTTATATTATTGATTCAAAGGTTACTATTCATACTGATCATGCTGCTATCAAGTACCTTATGACAAACAAGGACGCTAAGCCTAGACTTATTAGGTGGGTTTTTCTTTTACAAGAGTTTGATATGCATATTGTAGATAGGAAAGGTGCTGAAAATCCTGTTGCTGACAATTTATCTCGTTTGGAAAACATTTCTTTTGACCCATTGCCTCTTAATGATAGCTTTCCAAATGAGCAGTTGGCTGCAATAAGGGTAAGTCCGCATGAGAATCCTTGGTATGCTGATTATGCTAACTTTATTGTTTCCAATTATTTGCCTTTAACCTTTATAGCTCAGCAGAGAAGGAAATTCCTTTATGGTCTAAGGCATTACTTTTGGGAAGACCCACACTTATATAAAGAAGGAGTAGATGACATTATGCGAAGATGTGTTCCAGAATTTGAACAACAAGAGATATTGAGAAAATGTCATGCCAGTGCGTACGGAGGACATCATGCAGGGGATAAGACTGCACAAAAGTTTTTACAATCTGGATTTTATTGGCCAACCCTTTTCAAAGATGCAAGGAAGTTTGTCTTATCATGTGATGAATGTCAACGAGTAGGTAACATTTCTAGACGCAATGAAATTCCTATGGATTATTCTCTCGTTATTGAACCTTTTGATTGTTGGGGATTCGATTTTATGGGACCTTTTCCCCCTTCAAAAGGGTACACTCATATTCTTGTTGTTGTAGACTATGTTACAAAGTGGGTAGAAGCCATACCCACAAATAGTGCTGATGGTAAGACCTCTTTGAAAATGCTTAAGGATGTTATTTTTCCTAGGTTTGGTGTGCCTAGATATCTCATGACTGATGGAGGCTCTCATTTTATTCATGGGGTTCTTAGAAAAACTCTCGCTAAATACGATGTAAACCATGGAATGGATTCAGCTTATCACCCCCAAACAAGTGGGCAAGTAGAACTCTCCAATATGGAAATTAAATCTATCTTGCAGAAGACTGTAAATAGATCTAGAAAAATTGGGCTAAAAATTTGAATGACGCTTTGTGGGCTTATAGAACTTCTTATAAAAATCCTATGGGGATGTCTCCTTACAAAATGGTCTATGGGAAAGCTTGCCACCTACCTTTAGAATTAGAACACAAAGCTTATTGGGCAGTGAAAGAGTTGAATAGAGATTTTAAACTTGCTGGTGAGAAAAGAGTGCTCGACTTAAGTAATCTAGATGAGTGGAGAGGTGAATTTTATGAAAATGCTAGGCTTTTTAAGGAAAAAGTAAAAAGATGGCATGATAGGAGAATTCTCAAAAGGGAGTTCCATGTTGGTGAGAAATTTCTTTGGTATAGGTCTCGTCTCAGATTTTTTGTAGGGAAACTACTCTCAAAATGGGAAGGACCTTTTGTTATCAAGGAAGTATACCGTTCAGGTGCCATCAAAATTTCTTCTCTAAAGGATGACACAACACAGGTGGTTAATCGTCAAAGACTAAAACATTATATTTCTAGAGATTCTTATAATGAATATGTGGATGTTATTCGAATGGTGACTCCAGAAGAATTTATCAGAAGCCAAACACCAGAAACTGCAGAGTTTGTCATCAAATAGGTAAAAGTGGTGAAAACAGAAGGTTCGTGAAACCCCAGTCTTTTTATATTTTTTATGTTTCTAATACATAAGGGAAGTTACGAGACAGAACAGAGGAGGAGACGGAGTCCGGGGTGGACAAACCCACCCTAGGCGCGGGCCCCTGCCTGGCCGCGCCTGGTGGAGGTGTGCCACCCCTGAACTCCGACTCTGCCTTGTTTCCGTGCCAAAATGTAACATCCCAAAAATATTGATCATGATTATCAAATTCTAATCACTAAAATTAGGGTTAACAAAAACTTTTATAAAATAAAAATTAAATGAATGCATGTGTGTATGTTATGATTGTATGAATGCATAAATGGACTTTGTGTGATTAACTTAAATAGCAAGGAATGGTTTAAAGATGAAAATAACATCATCTAAAACATTTCCAACAAGAAACAAATCAAGAAAAAAAATCAAAAACAAATCAAATAAGGCAAATGGTCATTTTTGCCAATCTTGCTCACTAGGTCACTTTGAGTGCTTCTAGTCCAAGATTTCAAACAGAAACCTTTCCATTTATTTTCACCCCTTGAAAGACCAAGAAAAAGTGAATCAAATCCCACCTTTTAAACTTACAGAAACATTTGGCAACTTGATTCAAATGACAATTTAAAATTGAATCTTTAACATATGTGAAGATCACACATTTTCAAAACCCAACCAAACCAGTGCCCCTTGACCAGTCCAACTAACCCAAGACTCCCTAGTATGTGCCTAGAAAACCCACCAAGTTTGAATCCAAAATTCAAATTTGATTTCTTTCGGCCATTTCATCAAACACCTTGTTTGCAGCAAACAAACAAACATCAATCACTATTTGTAGCAGTGATTTTGGTCAACCTTGTTCCCTCTCTGGATTGCAGCAAGCTCTTAGTAGATCATCTAGCCTCTTTAACAATCTTTAGCATCACTGTGAGCATGCAAGGGCCATCAATGGTGAGCATGCCGAACCTAACTTGCCACCCTCAAGTCGACAACGAGCTAGGAGGAGCACCAAGCCTAGCAAGCATGTCTAGAGCACTGCCACCATCCACCGCCACCCCCTGTCCAAGCCCCGAGCATTGCCAGCCCATGGACCACATGGCAAGTTCATGCCCAGTCTCTCTACGTGCGAGCCGAGAGCGCGCCAGTGCGCCATCAGCGACACGAGCCCACAGACAGCGCGCCGCCCTTGCCGTTTGCGTGCGTGATCTCCAGCACCCCAGCAACCGCCAGACAACCTCGTTCGCCGCCGCGCGGACCATGCATGCTGTGTGCCATTTAACTTGCTGTCGGACCCGCCCAGAGCACCGTGATGTTCCATCCATTCCTCACCTCACCACGCCTCGCCATCAAGCCATTGAGCTTCGCCAGGAGGCAACGCACCGCCCCTATCGTCGCCCATGCCATTAGCACGCTGTGCCGACGACCACGACGAGCTCCACCCGCGCCCGTCGGTCCCCTTCAGGCACTATAAATAGAGGCCTTCCCAGCTCAAACCCTTCACACCATCTCACTCCCCACCTCTCACTGATCACACACACTCACCCCCGGAGCAAGGCGAGCACCAGGTGGTCGGAATTGCACCAGAGTTTGCCGCCGTAGAGGAGGAGAGGCGCCGTCGATTGGAGCCGCCCCAGGAGGAGCTGCCAGTACCAGGAGAATCGCCGTCATCGACTTTGTCGTTCGCCCCCATCGCCGACCATCGCCGAAGCCCGAGTGAGCCCCCGTCAACCCCCACTAGCCGCGCTAGGGTTCAGCCTCGCCGCGTCCTATTCAGGCATGGATGATGAACCACAGCCGTAGGATTAGAACCAGATCGCACGGCTTAGATCGCCCCGTATCGCTTCGCCACTCGCTGTCTCATTGACGAGTGGGGTCCCTCACTTAACCCAGCCCGTGTGCATGTTGTGCATAGTGGGCCGGCCCAGTTAAACATCTCGCGCGACCCAACAATTCAAACTTAGGTTTATTCATTTAGTTTCAAAAGCAGTTCTGTACCTAGATTCAAAAATAAACCCAACTCGATTCACTGAACCAAAATGCATGAAACCAATTTTGTTAGAAAGGTATTGGAGTGCTTAATCCAAGCCCGTTGGATTCAAACCATTTAGATTTGTAGATCACCCATAGCAAAAATAACAAGGCAGAAGCTTTTCTGCATTCAAACATTTTTCAAAATTTAACCATGAAAACTTTTGAGTTGATTCCAACTCTCAAAAATCACATTTAACCATATCTTTCAGAATATATAAAAATATATAGGGTTACTTGCAGAAATAATGATCAAGTAATAAAAGAATGCCTAATAGGCCAATCTAGTCACTTTATTTAATTAAAATAAAAATGTTAAACCTTATTAAATTGTGACACCACTTTAAATCACATTCCCATGTACTGAAATATGTGGTGATGACATGTGTCAACATGATCCCATGTTTGAGCTGGAGAATATTAAATCTTAAGTAGTTTTTCAATGAGTAGAAATTACTTTTTTAAAATGAAATAAATAAGACAAGTGCTTTAATCTTGGTGATCATAGTGATGATGCTAGATCATATAGTGTAAACCTTTGTGTGCTAAATAGAGTAGTTAAGAATTGTGTGGTTATTGTGTACCTCGCATTTATTTATAGACGATAGTACCGACCAAGGATACGAGGAGGAAAGAGGATACTACGAGGAAGAAGCCGAGGAGAACTCCAACCACTGCTCTACACAAGGCAAGCCAATACTTGCAAGCTACTAATTAAGCAAGCTACAACTTGCAGGTTATCTTATTTAGCAAGCTATTAACCGCGCAAGCTAACACTTCCATTTAGCAAGCTTATACCCATTGATGATACCCAATCCTAGTTTTACTTGCAAACTTAGTACATTATTTCTTTATCAAAGCTTTTTCTTAGAGTTTACTTAGTAACTTGTAAATAATAGAAGGATATTGGAAGGTAGCATAAAGTGCATAAAACTTGGCCTAAGTTAGATAAATCTTGATGTCATCCTAAGGCATGAGATTGAACTTAGATAAGATCCAATTGCTATCACCCCTCATTAGTATTTATTCCCCTTGTAGATGCTAGTGCTAAGCATAAAACTTGATCAACTTTAGATGGGAATACTTGGTGAAAATGGTTATGAAAACCTTAGAATGATGAGTCATTCTACTGAAATGTTTTGACATATGTTCTTGAACACCAGATGATTTTGATGATGAAAATGTTAAGGCATGAGCCTTGGCCCTTTATAAAACTGATGGTTGTCTGGATGCGATGCCATTTCAATTTTACCGTACAACCACAATACTCGAAATTTGGGTAGGGCTTGACTGGACATTTATATTCCTTAGTATGGGTTCCCTTGCGGCCAAGATTTGAGCTGAGGCTACCTTATGAAGATTGTCCACCTGTGCAGTACCCAAGATGATAGTTGGTCATGGTTGGGAGGCCAAACTCACAGGAGAGGTGCCTATACTAGGGCGTGTAATTGAAAGTTTAGGATTGATTATCCGCATACTGAGTATGGTGAATTCAGGATTTGTTCCTGATGGATGTATCGAATAATATGGTGAAAGTATACAATCTCTACAGAGTGTCAAACTATTCGAATAGCCTCATCCGCGGTTATGGACAGTTGGAGTGGCCATACTGTTCCGTCGTCAGATGTTTTCAAAATGATTTATGAAATGATTCATAACTTTGACTTGACCACAATAGAGTGGTGACATGAAATTCAAGTTCCCACTTAGGTGCTATAAAACTTTCAACTCGCTTTCTTTGCTTCTGAAACCAGTAGAGATAAATCTGGCTTTTTGCAAAACAACCCTAGAGCTTAGTATATCCTACTCAAAACCACTTCACTTGTTAGTATTTGTTTGCGGGTACTTAAAGAGTACTTATGGCTTTGTCCCTGACTATTCCTGTGGCCATACTATGGAGAGGAGTATCAGGAAGATTGACCACAGGAAGGTTACGACGACTAGGATCATCTCCCATCGTCGGCATTGCCTGTGACCATGAAGATGGAGCTTCGCCCATGTTATCGTTATCTTTACGTTATTCTGCTGCATGAATTGTATTAAGACTGGATCATGAGATCCTTATTTGTGTAATACCTTATGTATGGTTTGTAATAGATGATGTACTGTGATATCAAATCTGTTATGTCTCGCAAAAATGGTAATCATGGGATTGCGATGTATGGCATAACCGGCATCTAGGATTAAAAATCCAGGTATTGACAAGTTGGTATCAGAGCCATCCTGACCATAGGAGACCCTAGTTTAGAATGGACGCTTGAATCAAAAACTTAGTTTAAAAACCAAGGAAGTGAGTATTTATGAAAACTTATTCTCATTCTTATCACTAAGACTGTTTCATGAAAATTCATGTTCCTCAAAAATTCTTGCAAACTAACATAAAATTTGACACACTTGATCACTCTACTAACTTACTCATCCTATATTCTTATAGATGGACGTGAAGTATAGCAAGTTCTATCAGTTGGGGAATGGAGGAGACCTCATCTTTGAGCGTGACTTGGACCAGTTGGCAGAAATGATGGAGCGTCCGCACCTCGAGTTCTTCAGAGCTCAGCTCAATGATCAGGAAGGAGAGGATTTGCAATGGTTAGTTGTTGCAAGTCTCCAAGGAAATATTGAAACCCCCACCGCAGAGGGAATTCAGTTCACCTTGAGAGAGAATAACTGGCTCGTGGACTTGCCAGGGCCATGCAGGAAGCTCTTGCCCGTCTGTGCGGGCAGAGTATCAATCAGATCAAGGGTACCCGTTTTGAGTTTTACCCAAGGCGTGATGTTATGGGACAGCCACTGGAGGCCCCATACCACCACGAGCTAAAGAGTCAATTGGACCACCTCAGCTTCATGATGTATGACCGTCAGAAGGAGTTAGACAATGCCCGCTCCTACGCCAACCACAAGTATGCCATCGCCGCCCAGAAGGATCAGACCATTGCCATGCTAGTGAAGGATCGCTAGTATCATCGCCGTCAGCTCGACAAGAAGGAGCACATAATTGCCTGTCTTCGCCACCGGATCACGGGTTTGGAGGAGACCATCCACGAGAGAGACATGCAGTTAGAGGAGAGGGGGAGTGCCAGGGTAGACCTTCGTGGAGACCCCTACTCTTACCTTAGTGATGATGA
The DNA here is from genome assembly GCA_023614405.1 of Avena insularis. Classification (NCBI taxonomy): domain Eukaryota; kingdom Viridiplantae; phylum Streptophyta; class Magnoliopsida; order Poales; family Poaceae; genus Avena; species Avena insularis. Next base: position 305,978,220 of record CM042685.1, read on the forward strand.
TGACTTTCTGGATGATCAGGCCATGGACTTCTTCACCGATGAGGATGACTTTGCCTTCATCGATGATGATGATGATGAGGATGATGAGGTGACTGAATCTGAGGAGTAGTAGCACTTGAGCACTAGCGTTAGTGAGTTGTATCCGGTCCCACTGTATCGTAGTTTCTTAGAATGGTTCTTAAAACCATCTGCTTTTCTTTGTTGTGGTGTGTGTTTGTATCGTGTGCTATGAATGAATGAAAACCAAGTTGCTAGAAAAATCTGAGTCAAACTTTAAAAAAACTTTTCAAACCCAAACCCCCTAAACCTTAGAAATTTTCCCTCTTTTCTCATGATCTATCGCAATCTTCAGATGCCTCGCGGAGGAAGCACTTCATCCCCGGACCCAATGTTGCAACTCTTGCAAATGTTGGTTTCTGACCGCGAAACTGAAAGAGCCAAACGTCAAGCCAACTTAGCCACCCTTCAACAGATAGCTCAGATGGCCAACAACAATCAAGGCCATGGAAATCAGGACAACCATGGATCTAAGCTGAAGAATTTCCAGAACACCAATCCATCCATTTTTAGTAAGTCTGAAGAGCTCCTAGATGTCGATGATTGGATGCAAACCATGGAGAACAGCCTGGAAGTTGCAGGAGTGGAAGTTAACGAGAAAGTACTGTTCCCTACCCACTATCTGGCCGGAGATGCAAGAGCATGGTGAAACAGTGTTCACACCATGAATGGAGGACAAATGATGGCTTGGGATGAATTCAAACTCAAGTTTAGTCGAACCCATGTGCTACCAGGTTTGATTCTACGGATGATAGATGAATTCAAGGAGCTTAAGCAAGTAAGAATGACTGTGGTAGAGTACCGTGACAGATTCCTATCTCTGTCAAGGTATGCCCCTGATGAGATCAACATTGAGGCCAAGAAGAAGGAGAGATTCCTGAATGGTCTGCACGATGAGATGCAGACAGTGTTAGTCAATATTCCATTTGGTGATATTGAAGCCTTAGTGGACTCTGCCATTCAGATGGAAGGAAAGATCAACCAAGCTAATGAGAACCGCAAGCGTCGCATAATGCATCAACCAGGAACCCACCATACACCAAAGTATCGTCCCAACCCATCTCCAGGATTTCTCCCAAGAACCAACAGACCCCCGATGAACCGTCCAACCTATCCCAACCGTGGAAACCCAAGTCCTGGAGGAAATCACAACAACCCCGGCAACCCCAGCAATTTCAACCGTGCACCGCCTAAGTTCAACAACAACAATGTTGCCACCAACACCAACACTGCCCCAAGGACTGGAAGCAATGTTGTGCCTATTGCAGCAAAGGACAAGTCTCAGGTGACTTGTTATGAATGTGGAACCAAGGGTCACTATTCCAATGAGTTCCCCAAGAAGATTTTCATAGCCCCCAATGCAAATGCCCCAGCTCAGCAGTAGCGTCGTGTTCAGCCCGGAAGAAGGTTTGCCCCGGGGAATTCTCTCAACCGCAACGGCCGTCTCTTTCTCATGCATGCTGAAGAAGCCCAAGAAGTGCCAGATGTCGTGTTGGGTATGTTTTCTGTTAACTTAGTACTTGCAAGAGTGTTGTTTGATTCTGGAGCATCGCACTCATTTGTTATTGAAGAATTTGCATGCACTAGTAAGATTCAACCAACCAAATTGAAGCATGTTATGATAGTTCAAATACCCGGTTCAACCACCAAAGCTACACAGATTTGCAAGGCCGTACCTATCCGAATCCATGGCATAGATTTTTATGCTAATCTAATAGTACTTGGAACTAAAGGTTTGGAAGTAGTACTAGGAATGGATTGGATGTCCAAACATAAATGATTAATTGGCTGTGCCAAGAAAGCCATAACCATGACCAGTACAACCGGAATATCAGTAGAGCATGTATCGGAAACCTTGCCCTGTCAATTCAAGTGCAACAAGAGTATAGCCCAGCCAACCATTGACCAAGTCTGGATAGTCTGTGAATACCCCGATGTATTTCCAGATGTTTCGCCCAGTATGCCCCCAGATCAGGATATCAAGTTTATCATTGAACTAATCCCTGGAACCGGACCCATAGCTCAGAGACCGTATAGTATGAACCCATCAGAACTAGTGGAGATGAAGAAACAACTGGATGCCATGCTGGAAATTAGATTGATCCAACCAAATGCATCACCATGGAGATCACCTGTTTTGTTTGTGGACAAGAAAGATGGAGGTAACTGTTTGTGTACGGACTATCGGAAGTTGAATGATGTCACCATCAAGAACAAGTACCCGTTGCCAAAGATAGAAGATCTGTTTGACCAGTTGACCGGTGCCAGCGTGTTTTCTAAGATTGATCTTAGAACTGGTTATCATCAACTCAAGATTCATGCAGAGGATATTCCAAAGACTACCTTTACCACCAAATATGGATTATATGAGTATATTGTCATGTATTTTGGATTAACCAATACCCCCGCTTATTTCATGAATCTCATGAATAAGATTTTTATGGACTTCCTGGATAAGTTTGTCATTGTTTTCATTGATGACATTCTGATTTATTCCAAATCAGAAGAAGAACATGAGCTACACCTAAGGACCATTCTTGGAACCCTTAGGGAGCATCAACTGTATGCCAAGTTTAGCAAATGTGAATTTTGGTTACAGGAGGTAGGATTCCTCGGACACATTGTATTAGCCAGAGGAATTGCTGTTGACCCAGCAAAGGTGAAGGATGTGGAAGATTGGCAAGCCCCAACCAGTCAAACCCAAGTTCGTGCATTTCTTGGATTAGCGGGATACTACCGCAAGTTCGTAGAAGGATTCTCGAGTATCGCAAGACCCATGACCCAATTGCTGAAGAAGGATAAGAAGTTTGAATGGACGAACAAATGTGAAGCGAGTTTTCAAGAACTCAAGAGGAGATTGATTTCAGCCCTAATCTTGGTCATGTCGGATATCACAAATCCCTTTGATGTGTATTGTGACGCATCCAAGATCGGTATCGGATGTGTGTTGATGCAAGAAGGAAAAGCTATATCTTACCTATCCCGCCAACTGAAGCAACATGAGCAGAATTATCCTACCCATGATCTTGAACTAGCAGCCATAGTTCTAGCCCTGAAGACATGGAGGCATTACCTTATGGGTAATCGTTGTGAGATTTATTCGGATCACAAGAGCCTTAAGTATATATTCACCCAGAAGGAGCTGAATATGAGGCAGAGAAGATGGATTGAGTTAATCAAGGACTCTGATCTAGACATTCACTATCACCCCGGTAAAGCCAATGTGGTAGCAGATGCCCTTAGCAGATTGCCGTGCCGCTTGAACTCCATGATTTTGAAGGAGCAACCAAGTCTGCACAAGGAGATGGAAGATTTCAGAATGGAATTAGTAAGTGAAGGATTTTTGGCTAGCATAGAACTTCAACCCACTTTGATCAGTCAGATCAAGGAGGCGCAAAAAGGAAATGCTAGTATCGACGGAATCAAACGTCGTATCGGTACAGGCAAAGTACCCGGATTTACCGAAGATGAAGCAGGAGTGTTGTGGTACAAAGGACGTCTCTGTGTACCGGCAGATTCAGAGTTGAAAGGAATTATTTTGAAGGAAGACCATGATATTCTTTATTCTATCCACCATGTTTGTGTATCCCTATAGAATGTCTCTTATCCGGCTAACCCGGGTGGCCCACAGTTGGTAGCATGGCCTATGGCTTGCTGGGCGGCCTAGTTAGATGGATCCAGAAGGGAGGTCCATGCCAGATAAAGGAAGGCTACGGTTAGATTCACCGACGTACCCGGAGCCTTGGAGTGCAAGATACACAAGACTAGTAATAGACAGTATAGGACTCTGTAACCTGTCCGGCTAGGACTTTTCCCTGTAACCCTAGGACCTGGCGACTATATAAGTCGGGCCTATGGGAGCCTTTAGGGCATAATATCAGACGATCATAGACAACCTCGCATAGCGAACCAATCCCTGTAACTCGGCGTATTGCCCTTATAGTGATTTATAGAAGAAGTAGGATTCCGCCACCGTCGTGGGATCTAAACCTGGGTAAGCTGTGTTACCTCGTACCCGTCAACTGTCCGCCTTCCCCCACGTCTCTAAACACGCACTGTGAGGACCCCTCTATGGCGTACTCATCGGCAATACCACGATAGTTGGCGCCCACCGTGGGGCAAGAGGCGCTTCAGGCTCTTCAGCGGGCGAGGACCAAGATCTTCGCGGGAATCGGCAAAACCGTAGCCATAGGTCACGTTCTCTTCTCCGATAACGTTCCGATCGTCCCTCCCGATGAGTTCTGGATCTCGGCGAAGACGAACCCTACACGGTGTTTGATCGTTCCTATCGGAGACATCCACCTCTTCATCGGCGAAACCGACTCGGGCACTAGTTCCCTGGGAGTCGGAGGATCATCAAGACCCGAACGGACCGCCTACGGGCAGGATACGTTCGCGGAAGGATCAATGTCGGATCTCTCTTCAGAGTTTGCCGGCAAAGATCGGAAAAATTCAAGGGCCACCCAAACCGCCCCTGTGTAGGATATAAAGGTGGAAGATCACTGCAAATCCGATGGCTTCACCCGTGCGTCTGGAAAGCAGAGATCCAAGTTCGTCGGCGTGGTTACCATCTTCGATCTGGCGCGCTGCATTCAGAGAGAAGGCGAAAAACCCCACGATTACCTGGCCAGGTGGCTTCGTATATGAGCCGATTTGGCCCACTACCCCAATGATAATGCTTTGTATCACTTCGTGGAAGGATTGGACCGTGGCACGCTTCTCCGACACTCTTTAAGGCGGCAGCAGGCAACAGGATGCCTCACCCTCGAACAGATGGTGAGCACCATCAACAACTACGTGGAGGCTGACGCGGAAGCCCAGAAAGCACTCGCACTCATCGACGGAGAGCCTCCGATTCAGCCACCACTGCCTCCCGCCGCCATCGTCGCAGCAACACCACCACCTCCAGTCATTGTCGAGGCCGTTGCACCTCCACCGCCCGTCATCGAGGAAGTCCTGGCACCCTCCGACTCTGTCATTGACGCGCTCTATGCTGATTTCAGTGCAGATTCAGAGGAGATAGATTTCAGTCCAGAAGGGCTAGACTCCACTATGCAGGAGATGGAGGAGGAGTACTCGCGCGACGAGCAAGCCAACAACGCCGTCACGTCCCGAGGGGTGTTCGTCACCATTGGGACGGTGATGGATGAAGATCAGCCTAGACGAGCTCCGCCTATAGCACTGGAAAAGGGGAAGGGGCCACTTATTGCTGCTGACGATGATCGCGCAAAGGCCATGCCTCCTCCGCCTAACCCAGTGCAGCAGCCGCAGGAACTCGGCACCGGCCCGAGCAATAACAACACCGCAAACTTGCCACCTCCAGCATCTACGTCTGCAGCAGCCCAAGTTACTCCAGCTGATAGAGTGATTTACGACAATCTCCTCGTCGAGCCACTGACCGTTGCTCATATCCGGAACGTGACCCAGCTTGACGAGAAGCGCCAGCAGCTGCTGGAGGAAGCGCAAGCCATCACGGAGCAAGGCGCTAAGCTAGATCGAGATCTGGTCAACGCGTGGAAGTCCATAGAGAAAGCTAGAGCAATGGAGGCCGAGTACAAGACTTTACTGCAGCAGCATAAGGCTAAGAAAGCTCCGGCTCATGTCATCAACGATCCTGGTGTGCGGCGTAACCTAGGATGGCCCCCCTCGAAGCCGGCACAAGCCAAGCCATACATTGACAGCGAAGGCAAGTAGGTGATGCCCACCCCACTCCTTAACCTCGCCGTCGCCAAGACCCTTCTCGAGCAGGATAGATCGCCCGAGGCAGTGGAATAGGTTTACGACCTAGTGGCCAAGGCGGTGAAGCAGCAGGAAAAGGCCACCTCTCAGAGGCTTAAGTCTGACCCAGCGCTCTGCCAGTCTAGCCAGTACAAGCCGCCAAGGGACAAATCTCCTCTTGATGTCGGGTCCCAGACGGGTTCATCAGAACGAAGACGGAGGGATGCACGCAACAGGAAGGATGCCATCCCCATATCCTCCGACCACGGAGAAAAGGCCCAACCTCGTCGCCCGTCGCCACCGCCCCGATCTCCCCGACATCGTGATGATTACAAAGCTCACCATCGTACGGATATGCCCCCACCAAAGCAGTGCAGCATCGTCATCCACGACAACACGGAGCAGACCCGTCATGACAGAGAGCGCAACCAAGGACACAGGAGCAGGTCATACCATGACCCTCCACGTTCGACAAGCAACCGTGACAGGCGTGAGGCGTCGCAGGAGGGTAACAGCAAGAAGGCTAACCCACCGCCACCTCCGCCTGCGTCACCACCAAGCAGTCACCATGGCGGAGGAGGCCCGCGTCGTTCACGCAGCCCATCCCCTATTGACAAGAAGAAGAAGAACCCGGAGCCGTACGATGCATGTTCGTGGATCGATAAGATCCACGAGGCCCGGGAAGGACCATACCTGTGACCATGTTGCTTTGGACCTGCAATACGGTCCGCAACTTACCCCAAAGGTTTCCGGATTGATAAGACCATCAAGCCCTATGACGACACTGCTAAGCCAGCCACATGGTTGCAGGACTACGGCAACACGGTGGAGATTGCCGGAGGCAACCCCAACGTCGCCGTCAAGTACCTCCCATTAATGTTGGCAGGCACGACCCGTTAATGGATCGACGACTTGCTGGCGAAATCTATCTACAACTAGCTAGACATGCAAGAAGCGTTCACCAAGAACTTTGAGGGTACATACAAGCGTCCCTGCACTATGGGCGATCTACAGCGGTGCGTGCAAGAGAAAGACGAGACATCTCGTGCCTACCTCTCTCGCTGGCTGGACATGAAGAATTCCTGCGTAGGAGTGCACGCTCAGACCGCCATGGCCGCCTTCATCGACAGGTTGGAAAGGGGTACATTGCTCCGGCATAAGCTGAAGCGCTTGTAGGACAATCACCAGCTTGACTTGAACCAAATGATTCAGTTAGCTAGTGAGTTCGTAGCTGCCGATGACGATGCTCGCGGCTCCTTGCCGGCAACAGCCGTTCCAACTCAAGCTCGGAGGAACAACAGTACAAAGCGGAAAACCTCTCCAGAATAAAAGCAATCTCCCGACATGTTCGCTATGACTTTTGCAGGACGAGGCGAAGGCGGACAACGTGGCCGAGAAAGAGGAGCTGGTCATGGGCAGCAACAAGGAAATGAAACCACCTCGACGCCGCTCCGCGTTCCCCAAACCTACGAGGAGTACCGCGATATGTCGTGCCTCGTACACCTCGATGCCAACGGTAAAGCCACCCATACCAATCGACACTGCAAGTTCGTCAACGACCTCAAGGAAGACCCGGAGTCCGGCTACAAGCAAAGTCGGAAGAACAGACCACGAGGCAAGGGTAAGGGGAAGAATAAGGAGGAGGGTCCAAGGATTCAAGTGACATGGACGAAGACGTTGACCCCAAGCACGCCGCCAAGAGAGACGACAAGGGCAAGAACCCCTTTGCGAAAAAGGCTCCAGTCTACCACACTTTCCTTGGCACCCCCACCGTCCGACAACAGAAGACCTCTCTGTAGATCCTGATGGCCACTCTCCCCCCAGTTCCCCGGTACCTGCGTTGGTCGGAGGTTCCAATAACTTGGGACAGGACGGACCACCCATACCTTATACCCACGGAGAACCAGTACGCCATGGTCATCAACCCCTTGATTGACGGCGTGGAGTTCACCAAGTGTATGGTGGATAGTGGAAGCAGCATCAACATCATGTACCTGTATACACTACAGAAGATGAACTTGACGGAGGGAAACCTAAGGCGGACCAACACCATCTTCCACGGTGTAGTCCCTGGTCGGGAGGCTCGATCCCTTGGGTGCATTACACTTCAGGTTGCCTTTGGCGATGTTAACAATTACCACCAAGAGCTCATGACCTTCGAGGTGGTCCCCTTCAAGAGCGTGTACCACGTCATATTTGGCCGCGAAATATTCCACACGTTCATGGCCAAGCCATGCTTCGTCTACAACAAACTCAAGATACCCGGACCAAATGGTGTCATCACCGTATCCGGAAGATTTACCAAGGCAAGGGACTGCGAGATCAATGAAGCAGCCGTTGCAGAAGCTGTCCTCTACAGCGAAGAATTCAAAGAGATCCAAAGAAAGGTCGACGACTCAGAGATGCCCGCGTCGAAGAAACAGATCTCCGACTCTACTCCTGCGTTCAAGGCCGCCATCGAGACCAAGCCGGTGGAACTTGTGGTAGGCGGTGCCTCCAAGACCATCGCCATTGGGACGAACCTGGTTCCCAAATAGGAAAGTGCGCTCGTCGAGTTCCTCCGTGAGAATAGGGACATCTTTGCCTGGCAACTTGCCGACATGAAAGGTGTACCTAGGGAACTTGCCGAGCACAGCTTGAACATCAATCCAAAATGCAAACCAGTAAAACAACCTCTACGACGCTTCGGAGATGAGAAGAGACGCGCCATTGGCAAAGAGATAGCTAGGTTACTTAAAGCTGGGTTTATCCGAGAAGTCCTTCACACCCGATGGGTGGCCAATCCTGTACTTGTCCCCAAAAAGGGAACCAATGAATTAAGAATGTGCGTTGATTACGCCGGCTTGAACAAAGCATGTCCCAAAGATCCGTTTGCTTTGCCTCGCATTGACCAAGTCATTGACTCGACGGCTGGCTCGGAGCTTTTGTATTTTCTTGATGCATACTCAGGATACCACCAGATTAAGATGAGGAAGTCGGACCAATTGGCCACTTTGTTCACTACCCCATATGGCACGTTTTGCTATGTCATGATGCCCTTTGGGCTGAAAAACGCAGGTGCTACGTACCAGCGGACAATGCAACATTGCCTCCACGACCAAATTGGTCGGAACGTTCACGCCTATGTGGACGATATCGTGGTGATGTCTAAAAAGTCAAATGACTTAATCTCCAACTAAAAAGAAACCTTTGATAATCTCTGGAAATACAACATGATGCTTAACCCTAAGAAGTGCGTCTTCGAGGTTCCAGCTGGCAAATTGTTGGGTTTCATCGTTTCCCAACGCGGAATCGAGGTTAACCCGGAGAAAATCAAGGTCATCTTAAACATAAACCGTCCGACATGCCTAAAGGACATTCAACGACTAATAGGTTGCGTTGCAGCAGTTAGTCGGTTCGTCAGCCGACTTGGAGAGAAGGCTCTGCCGCTGTACAAGTTGCTGAAGAAGGCGGACAAATTCACGTGGACAGACGAAGCAGATGCAGCATTGAAGCAGCTCAAGGAGATTCTTTCCTCAGCGCCCATCCTTGCAGCACCCGAGCCTGGAGAGCCCCTGTTAATCTACATGGCGGCAACCAACCGGGTAATCAGCATTGTCGTCGTGGTAGAGAGGAAGGAACCAGGCTATGAGCACGGAGTTCAACGACCAGTTTACTATGTGAGCAAGGTCTTGACAGAGTCCAAGCAGCGTTACCCGCACTACCAGAAGATAGCTTATGGAGTATTCCTTGCTTCTCGGAAGCTGAGGCATTACTTTCAGGAGCACCCAATCACAGTGGTGAGCAAGACTCCGCTATCCGACATTATCAACAACAACGACGCTACAGGAAGGGTCGTGAAGTGGGGCATTGAACTTGCCGCCTTCGAGATCACCTACAAAAGGCGCGACGCTATCAAATCACAGGCCTTGGCGGATTTTGTTGCAGATTGGACGGAGATGCCAGATGCTACTCCGTTGTCAGAACCAGAATATTGGGTGATGCACTTTGACGGATCAAAGCTGCTCAACGGCTCGGGGGCTGGTGTATTGCTACAGTCACCAACAGGAGACAAGCTACACTACGTTCTGCAGATCCACTTCGAGGCTACAAACAACATGGCGGAGTATGAAGCACTCATTCACGGACTACGTGTAGCCAAGGATATTGGCATCAAGCGCATAGTTTATTGTGGAGATTCCGACTTGGTTGCCCAGCAGGTGGCTGGCACCTGTAATGCACGGAACCCTATGATGGCGGCATATCGAGACAAGTGGACGAGATAGCCAAGAGCTTCTTGGGCTACGAAGTCAAGTATGTACCTAGGGAGCAAAATGAGGCGGCTGATCTGCTATCTAAGCTTGGATCAGGGCGCAAGCAAATTCCGCCAGGAGTTTTCCTAGAGCATCTGCGCACACCATCTGCGAAGGGAGCCGACATCGATGACCCGGATAGAGCTGACTCTTTCGTCAACATGGTGACTAAGGTCCCTCCGGCTTGGACAAAACCGTTCATCGAATATCTCAAACACGGAACATTTCCCGACGACGAAGTCGAAAGACGGCAAATAGTACGACGAGCAAAGGGTTATACCATAATCAATGGGCAACTCTACAAAAGGAGCACTACTGGTGTATACCTAAAGTGTGTTTCCCAGCTAGAAGGTATGGAAATCCTACGCGAAATCCACCTCGGAGATTGCGGGCATCACGCCGCTCCTCGATCGTGTAGGGGTTCGTAGCATGGAAAACAAAAAAATTCTATCGCATGCAAACAAACAAGCCAAGATCTATCTACTAGATAGTAGCAACGAGTCGATGGAATAACTCACCCTCGAAGATTCCAAAGTGTTTAACGAGAGCGGATTCTCGTGGGTGATGTAGTCGTACTCTCGCCGATCTCAAGATCGTGTAGACGATCCTTCCGGCACCGCGTTCTGGCAGCGCTCCCGCAGTCGGTCACACGTTCGGTACTCGATGAAGACCTTCCTCTCCCTTGTTCCAGCAGACAGCGGAGGTTGTAGCACTCTCCTCACGATTCCGGTAGCACGACGGCGTGGTACCGGAAGTAGAGGGGAGATCTCGCAGGGCTTCGCCTTAAGCCGGAGCGAGTATGGTGGACTATGAGAGAAGCCTCGGTGATCTAGGGTTTAGACACACCAAGGAGAGAGAGCAAGGCCGGCGGCTAGGGCTTGGGGAAAGCCCCAAGTCGGTGGCTAGGGTTTGCCCTAGGGCGGCGGCGGCTACAGGAGGGCCGGCGGCTAGGGCTAGGGTTTTGGGTGGTGGAGTTGTGTGTTTGGAGGGGTAGCCCTGCCCCTCCTTTTATAGGTGGAGGGCGCCGGCCAAGGGAGGAGTCCTCCCCAACTCGCCTCAAGGCGGGTGTGGAGGGAGAGGGACTTCCTCCCCAAGTAGGTTTCCTACTCTCCCTCCACCAAGCAAACTTGGCGTTTGACTTTTCAAATTGGCATTTGACTTTTCAAACTAGGATTTGATTTATCCCTTTATTTTTCTCAGCGATGACACTAAGTACATGATGCAATCATTCCAACTTGTTATGAAACATTCATGTACCTTTCCCCTCCGGAGTGCCGGACCTTCCGGAACCTTCTAGAACATTCCCGATGAAAACACCGGAACCATTCTCCAACCCCGAAACAGGACTTTCCTTATATGAATCTTATTCTCCGGATCTCCTCGTGATATCCCGGATCCCATCCGAGACTCCGAACAACATTCGGTCTCTTACTCATCATTCCATAACTACTCAACAACATCGAATCCTTAAGTGTGTCTCCCTACGGTTCGTGAATTATGCGGACATGATCGAGACACTTCTCCGATCAATAACCAATAGAGGAATCTGGAAATTCATATGGCTCCCACATATTTCTACGATTACTTTGCGATCGACTGAACCACTTACATACGATACCAATTTCCCTTTGTCTCACGATAGTTTACTTATCTGAGGTTTTGATCATCGGTATCTCTGCATACCTAGTTCAACCTTGTTACTGATAAGTACTCTTTTCTCGTTCCCGTGATATGTGATCCCTTGTGAGCCAGTCACATGCTTGCAAGCTAATTGGATGACATTCCACCGAGAGGACCCAGAGTATATCTATCCGTCATATGGATGGACAAATCCCACTCTTGATTCATGTGTCTCAACCCATACTTTCCAAACAGGGGTGGGCATGAATACCGATAACCGAAGTCCGACACCGAAAAGACCGAGACCGAACCCGAATAGACCGAAACCGAAAAGACCGATAAGAAAATTGGGTAGTGAATTTTATAGACCGAATTTAGTTTGGTCTATTCGGTCTTTAGTTCCTAAGTAACCGAATAGACCGAACTGACCGAATTTTACATGAGACTATCTGAAACTCCAAATTTGTGTGATGTGCATGAATAATGGCATTTTTGAATGGTCATCAAAGTGCTATTGTAGAGTTGCTACATTTTATTAGGATTGTTGCACGTTTATTTCTTCCACTAAATGATAATATATGTATTAAAATATTTAAAATATAGTTGAAATATTGTCATATTTTTAATAAGAAATGTCTATCTTTTGTGTTGACAATATTGACCATGTTATTCGGTCATGACCGAACCCGAACCCGAATTACTAGGTACCCGAATTTTTCGGGTAGTAAAACTATCAAGTATAACTCGGTCTTTATTTTTTTAAGGACCGAATTTAAAATAGACCGAAATACAAAGACCGAATTGTCGATCATGACCGAACGCCCACCCCTATTTCCAAACACTCAATGCCACCTTTATAGCCACCTAGTCACGGTGTGGTGTTTGATGTCATCAAAGCATCCTTCCGGTGATGGTGATAAGCATGATCTCATGGTCGAAGGAATTAGGTTACTATGTATCAGAAAGCATATAGCAATTGAACTATTAAAATGACTTGATCTTTATGCTACGCTTATCTATAGGAGTGTGTCCATCATACCATTCTCCTAATGATATGATCTTGTTGTTAATAACATCTCAATGTTCATGATAGGGAAACCACAATCATCTATTAACCAACAAGCTAGTATTATGAAGAGGCTTTACTAGGGATTTAAATTTAGTTTACAAATCACACAAGTATTAATGTTTCCTGGTTAATACTGTTATAGCATGAATGTAAACATTTATCATAAACACAAAGATATAATAATAACTATATTTATTATTGCCTCTAGGGCATATCTCCAACAGATCGTTGGTCGCGAAAGCCTTCTGGCAAGGATTCTACTGGCTGACCGCGAAGGCGGACGCCGACAAGCTGGTTGAGACATGCATGGGATGCCAGTATTACGCCCGACAACCACATGTTCCTGCTGAAGAACTGCGAACAATACCAATAACTTGGCCGTTTGTAGTCTGGGGGCTAGACATGGTGGGACCATTACAGACGGCACCTTGTGAGTTTACGCATCTCCTTGTAGCAGTTGACAAATTCACTAAATGGATAGAAGCTAAACCCATTAGAAAGCTTGATGGGGCAACTGCCCTCAGGTTTGTCCGGGATCTAGTGGTGAGATTTGGTCTCCCACACAGCATTATCACCGACAACGGAAGCAACTTGTCACTCGGAGAAGTGGAGGCTTATTGCTGGGAGAAAGGCATCCGACTTGACCTTGCATCTGTGGCACACCCACAATCCAATGGTCAGGTTGAGCGAGCCAATGGATTAATTCTGCAGGGAATCAAGCCGCCTTGAGCACCGCTAGAGCATAGGCTGGAGCTGGAAAGAATTGCCATCTGTGCTGTGGAGTTTGCGAACTACACCCAACAGATCCACCGGCTACACCCCTTACTTCATGGTATATGGAGCAGAAGCCATCCTGCCTTCCGACATCCTTCACGATTCACCAAGAGTTGCCGCCTACGATGAGGATGACGCTGAAGAATCCAGACGCCTAGAGGTGGACCTTCTCGAGGAGGAGCGTGTTTTAGCATGCCAAAGATCCGCCATCTACCAGCAGAAGCTATGCATCTACCATAGTCCCCGCGTTCGGCATCGCTCGTTTAAAGAGGGGGATCTGGTGCTCCGACTTAAGCAGAAGAAGTCACACAAATTATCCCCGCCATGGGAAGGACCGTTCATCATAAGCAAGGCGCTACTAAATGGGTCTTACTACCTCGTTGACAATCGTGAACTGAAGGATAGACCCAACGAGGATCATAAGCGTAAGCAACGTGACCCGAATGATGACTACCCAGAGCTTGATCATCCATGGAACATAGCACAGCTACGTCCTTTTTACACTTAGCATTTTTTATCTAATTGTGTACCTCTCTTATATGATCAATGAAATAAAGCTCTCTGGTTCACTCATATTTCTGAGTCTTTTACCTCCTTTAGTGTTCATTTTTGGATCATGTAAAACCTCTATGCATAATTTTGTGATTGCACTTGTGAAAATTCCACCCAAGGGCGTTAGCTTAAGTTTTCTGGTCTACACGTTCTTTGTTGTTTTTATGTGGATTCTGGAGTAGTGACTTTTGGCACTTATTGTCGGTGATTTTGTGCTTAGGTTATTGACGGTGCCATTGGGCATCATCACCTGGGCGCATGGTTCCGACAATGAGTCTTCCGACTCACGAAAGGTCAAGCATAAGAACCAAAGTAATGGATAAGCCAGTACTTGCTTAAAAATATATATATACATGCTAGAAACTGATTCTTAAGTAGCAGGACATGCAACATTGTTTTCCGACTTAAGTTACATCAATAAGTTTTTTCCGCATACACACCAAAGGTGAAACAAATATTACAAAGTTGTATTTCATTCCTTTGGCGCAGGCGACTTGGAAGCAGCGTCATCACCAGCAGGAGAACCACCCTCGAAGTTGGCGGTATGAAGAGACTCGGAGGAGCTTTGGTTGCCGCCATCAATGGTGTTCATCGGCATGAAGACGTCGACGTCCACCAACTCGGCAACTCTGGTGTCATAACCCGCGAGCGATGACAAGATGGCTTCATGATTAATATCTTTGCGATCATCGTCTGCATCAGGAATGCCAGAGGCCACAGTGTCAATGTCGGCATCTTCATAGTGTGCCTTCACCATCGACAGCGCCATCCTTGCGCCAGCCCGTACACAAGAAGCTTTCCAGCTCGTGATACGCTCGGGGGCTCGGCGCAGAATCTCCGAGTACTTCACAGTAGAGTCTGATGCCTTGATGTTTATCTGGAGGGGCTTGGCGATCTCCTTGGCTAGCGTGATGGCGGTGTTGATAAAGTTGCCGGCAAGAACCATGCATTCCTTGGCCGGAGGAGGTGAACGGTTCAAACCCAGAGGAGCTGAAAATTCCGACAAGGAGTGCATGAGTTCAACAATTCAAAGTATCTGGACTATAGAAATCCAAGACGGAGAAAACTTACTGAAGATGCTGGCTTCAACTTGCCAGAGGATGTCTGCCAAGGATTCTTTCTCTTGTTGGAGGAGCTTATATGCCTCGCTGTGGCGTTGATTTTTCTCATCGACAGCTTGCTTCTGATCTCTTAAGATCGCAAGCTCCTCCTTCAAGCGATTGATTTCCGCGGTGGCGGAGTCCTGCAAGGCCTTCATTGAATCCTCATGCATTTTCAGCATGTCTTTCCTCTCCTCCTTAAGGATCTTGTTCTCGCTGTCCAGCTGCTGGATATGCTTGGACTGCTCGACAATGTCCTTGGCCTTGGCAACATGTTCTGCAAGGTCGGAGAAAACAAATTACACAGTGAGTACTCGGAGAATGTAGGCACATAAACAAGACGGAATGCGCAAAAAGAAAACAAACTCTTGTTTTTGATGATCTGTTCCTTCAAGAAGGCAGTTTTACCCTTTTCGGCTTCAAGATCTGCACGCATCTTCTGGTACTTATCATTGGCCATGCCCCTCCGAGCATTCTCTTTCTATGGAAAAAAGGACAAAGTTAAAACGTTCCTTAGTCTGCTTGGAGCATCAAGCCGGAAATCCTCCACCTAGACGCTCGGGGGCTACAACGAAAGTTTTTAACATAGCAACATGCTTAGCTTTTCTTTGAGCATCTAGTCGGAACTAATTCAGTTTTCGATTAGAGGCTTGGGGGCTACAGTATAAAGTTTTTAACTCAGCTATATGTCTAGCTTTCTTTAAGCATCTAGTCAGAACTAACTCAGTTACAACTAGAAGCTTGGGGGCTACAGTGCTAAAATTTATAAACACTGCGTATGCTACTCTTAAAGCATCTAGTCGGAACATTTCATTCCATCTAAATGCTTGGGGGCTATAGTGAGAAGTTTTCTAGATTAGTCACTCTTAGAGCATCAAGACGCAAAAGCTTATGGTTTTCCGTCTACATCCTCGGGGGCTACAGTGGGATACTCATATGAAATGCAAAAAGGCAAATAAAACTTACTAGTGCAATGATCTTGAGATTGGTAGCACTCTCGGCTAGCAGCTTGCCAAAGGAGATACTGTTTCCTCGCAAGATGTCTGCTTGTCGGAGGAGCTCCTCAAGACCGCACGTCAGAGATGTCGGCTCTGCTCCAGGAACCACAGATGTGCTACTCGGCGTAAGTGCCGGGTAGACTATCTTTGGGAACTCAAAGGGTTTCTGGGGAGCAAGGGCGCCACCTTCGGCAGAATTACCAGCTTCCACCACCGCCTTACCGCCACCGATGGCATCCTTAGCCGGAGCTTCAGCCATTTGATGGGCGGTACTCTCCTGTGTCGCCTGCTCACCGACAACAGCAATCTCAGTAGAGGCGCCAGAGTCCACCTCCATGGCGGAGGGGCCTGATGCCTCCTTAGCCTAAGAACCTATCGGGGCAGACGAGGTCTTGACGGCAGGAGTGGCAGGGGCGATGGCGGGAGAGGCGTCGTGATGCATCATGTCCTTGATATTCCGAGAAGCCCCTGATGTTTTGGAGGTCTTCTTGAGGCTGGTCGTCGCTTTCTTCCTGAAACGTGCAAAATGCATAAGTACAGGAGCAAGACAGATAAATAGACAATGTCGGAAGAAAAGAATCTTACACAAGTGGGGGTGCTTTAGCAAAAGGGATCCCGATGGCTTTTCTTTTCTCCGCCTCCAGGGCGGCGGTAGTATTTTTGGAGGCTCCACCCTCCGTCTTCTTCTTCTGGCCTCCGTCGGCAGCGTCAGAGGTGGAGCTCTTCCACTTTCGTGCCAACGGAACGTCGTCGTCGGACACGATCGTGACTTCCTTCATATTTGGATCGTAGATTTGGGCAGCCAGGTTGCCTTCATCTAGATCGCTAAGCTGTTAAGTGAGAAATCACCGTGTTAGATAAGATGATATTTGCAAGATGGAAGAACTGGAGTACATGTCATACACGAAAAATAAATACCTACCTTTGGGAACTTGCCGTCTACGAACATGTCATAGGTGATGGTGAAGCCACGCTTCTTATCCTTCACCTTGACGATGTCCTTAAGGCGGAGCTTGACGGAGTCGCTCGAGAAGTTGTCCACGGAGATGCGGAGATTATCCCTTCTGTCGCTGGTATACTCGTGCATGAGCTTCGCGCGGTGCTGCAGAGGTTGGATTCGCCTGATGAACCAGCACATGGCAAGGTCCAAGCCGGTCAGACCCGTCTCTACGAACCACTCAATCCGCCTTATGGCCCGAGAAGCGTCGAGGTCGGAGGGAAGATAGGCTTGGGATATCCATGACGAGGCTTCAGCGGCGGCTCCGTCGATGAAGTCCGGGTACGTAACTTGTCGGCAAGACAAAGGAATGTCTTCAAAACGATTTTGAAGTTCCGGTTCCATAGCAAACAACATGGTGCTCTTAATCACACCATAATCATCTTTGCGCGACTGATAGATAGCTTTCTCATCAGCCGGCGCAGTTGCAGCAGGGGGGTCACCTAACGCTTTCCCAAGGACATAGTCCTTTTGACCGCCAGAGAGAATGATTCTTAGATTGCGGAACCAATTGGTGAAGTTAGACCCATTGTTCTTAAGCTTTTCTTTCTCAGCAAAAATGTTGAAGTTGAAGTTGGACTTAGCCATGTGATCTACAATATTTGCAAGTACAAATTAGACTATGTTCAAGATAACTAGTTCAACTTTTAATCAAATTACTAGATGAACTCCCACTAAATTCAACATCCCTCAAGTTGTTTAGTGAACACGATCCAAATTCACCACACCTAATCCGATCTTCACGAGAGAGATGTGGTTTCAATGGTGGACAACGAAGTGTCGATCATATCATTCATATGACTCATGCTTAACCTTTCGGTTCATGTGTTTCGAGGCCATGTCTGTACATGCTAGGCTCGTCAAGTTAGACCCAAGTATTTCCGCATGTGCAAAACTGGCTTGCACCCGTTGTATGTGAGCGTAGAGTCTATAGCACCCGATCATCACGTGATGCTTGGACACGACGAACTTTCGCAACGGTGCATACTTGGGGAGAACACAGTTTTATCTTGATCTTTAAGTGAGGAATCATCTTATAATGCTACCGTCGCGATCTAAGCATGATAAGATACATAAAAGGATAAACATCACATGCATATAACTTTAATGTGACATGGTATAGCCAATCTTCGCGCAATGATCTCCATCTTGTGCGTTCTGGCATGATCTCCATCACTCCACCATGATTGCCTCCACCACGAATAGCAACTACAACTATTGCTAACTACTTAGCGATAAAGTGAAACTATTACATGGCGTATAAGAAGTTGACACACAAGTCATACACAATTATAAAGACAACCATATGGCTCCTGCTGGTTGTGTACTCATCGACATGCAAGTCGTGAAACATTACAAAACATGATCATCGCATACATTATACACATCACATCTTGGGCCATACCATATCATAGAAAACACTCCCTGCAAAAACAAGTTAGACGCCTCTACTTTGTTGTTGCATGTTTTACGTGGCTTATGGGAGTAGATGCTAAGAACGATTCTTACCTACGGAAAGCCACAACGGTGATATTATGGTTGCCAAACTCCGGTGTTAATCCCATGACAACTATAGTGAGAGAAGCTGACATCCACCGGCCGCATGTGGAACAAGCCACACGTCAAGTGCGGAGCGGTCTCATGACGACGTCGCGTAAGGTTGGCCTGGACCGCTTCAATCTCACTATCCCGCGTCATAAGAAGAACACAAACAAGAGGCTTGCAACAGAAAACATCAACGCCCGCAACAACCATGTTGCGTTCTACTCGTGAAACACATCTACGCATAGATCTAGCTCTGATACCACTGAAGGGTTTCGCGGCATAGTAAATCAAAATTTTCTACGGATGCGAACAGAGGGAAAGCCAAGATCTAATCTAGGAGATGCAAACAACGAGAGAGATTGGATTAGATCTTCATACCCTTGAAGATTCGCATAGTGGAACGCTCATTTAACATGGGTGATGTAGTCGCACTCGCTTCTCCTCCTCGCGATCCGATCCGATCTAGCACCACAAGTGGCGGTGCCTCCGTGAGATGCACACGCAGCACCTCGACGCCTCCTTCCTCGGACCAGCAAGTATGGTGGAGACGGATTGATCTATAACACGACGGTGGTGTATATGGTGGAGAATTTCTGCAGCAGGCTTCGCCTACAAACAATCGGGAGGGAGAGAGAAGGGCAAGGCGGCTAGGGTTGGAGGAAGGTGTGGGGGTGGTGCGCCCAGCCCTCTATATATAGAGGGTGGGCGCAGCCCAGCCCTCCCCAAGCCAAACCGGCGGCCAAGGAGGAGGAGGAGTGGGGCAAGGAAACCCCCCTTCTAGAAGGTCTATCTCGAGTTTAAAACCCTCTTGGCGGCTGGGCCCTATGGGCCTTGTGCCCTGGCCCAATGCGCCAGGGCACTCCCTCATAGGCCCATGCCCCTCCCGGAAGGTGGGGCCACGTTGGTCCCTTCCGAAGGTTCTAGAAGCTTCCATAATACCGATTAACCCGAACAATTCAACTCCAAAACTGCACGCCTTTATATGAATCTTATTCTCCGGACCACTCCGAACCTCTCGTGATGTCCCGGATCCCATCCGAGACCAACAAAAACTCATAAACCAATTATCCAATCTATCCTAGCGCCGAGACACGTTAATGTGTGACCTGCGGGTTCGAGAATATGCGTACATGATCTTCTATCAATAATCAACAGCGGGTCCGAAACCCATATTGACTCCCACACATTCATCGATGATCATATCGGATGAACCACGATGCCGTGGATTCAATAAATCCCATATATATATTCCCTTCGTCTCGCGATATTTTACTTGCCCGAGATTCGATCGCTTGCATCAGCCATACCTAGTTCAATCTCGTTCACAAGAAGTACTTTACTCGTTCCGTAATCCGATATCACTTTGTGATTAACTCCTTAACCACATGCTTGCAAGCGTGTTAATATTGATTACCGAGTGGCAAGTATATCTCTCCGACTTGGGAGGGATAAATCCCATCTCGATACATACAACCCAACAGTACTTTCCGATCACCGAGAGACACCTTTATGGTCACCCTCTCATAGGATGACGCTTGATGACCTCAAAGCTTTCTTCCGATACCGTGGAGTTGTATTATCTCATGGTCTAAGGAATACAATATTTGACATAAGAAAAGCTTCGCAAAGATGAACACGATGACACGATCTAATTGCTTCGCTTAGTTTGGGTCTGTCCATCACATCATTCTCCCAATGATATGATCTCATTATTAATCGACAACTCATGTCCATGGTTAGGAAACCTTAACCATCATTAATCAATGAGCTAGTCCATAGAGGCGTACTAGGGACACGGTGTTGTTTACAAACCACACAAGTATTAAAGTTTCCACTTAATACAATTCTAGCATGGAATATAAACATTATCATGAACAAGAATTATAATAATAACATCTTTATTATTGCCTCTAGGGCATAATTCCAACAGTCTCCCACTTGCACTAGAGTCAATAATCTAGTTTACATTTGGCAACAATCTCACACCCATGGCAATGAGGTGCTGATCATGTTTTACACGTGGAAGAGGTTTAGTCAATGGATCTGCGACATTCAGATCTGTATGTACTTTGCTAATCTTCAGATCTCCATATGCTATATAATCTCGGATTATATGAAACTTACGGTTGATATGCTTGGTCTTTGGATGATATCTTGGTTCCTTAGTGAGTGCTATGGCGCCAGTGTTGTCACACAATATCTCCAGTGGGTCCAATGCACTTGGAACCACGCCAAGCTCAGTGATGACGTTTCTGATCCAAACTCCTTCACTTGACGCTTCTGAAGCAGCCATGTATTCCGCTTCTACTGTAGATCCCGCGATCACGCTTTGCTTGCAGCTTCTCCAGCTCATAGCTCCTCCATTCAAAATATACACGTATCCTATCTGAGATTTAGAATCATCCTTGTCGGTGTCAAAACTAGCATCGACGTAACCTTTTACGACAAGCTGTTCATCACCCCCATAGACTAAGAACATTTCTTTAGTTCTATTTAGGTACTTTAGGATGTTCTTCACGGCTGTCCAGTGTTCCACTCCTGGATCACTTTGATATCATCCTCGTCAAACTAAGAGCATTGGACACATCCGGTCTAGTACACAGCATGGCATACATGATAGAACCTATGGCCGAGGCATAAGGCACTTTGCTCATAGCTTCCCTATCATTTCCGTAGCTGGAACTGAGCCTTGCTCAATATCTTACCTGACAACATAGGCACCGAACCTTTCTTTGCCTTATCCATTCTGAACCTTTTCAGAACTTTGTCTAGGTATGTACTCTGGCTTAAAGCTATCAGGCGTCTTTGTCTATCTCTATAGATCTTGATGCCCAATATATAAGCAGCTTCACCTAGGTCTTTCATTGAAAAACACTTGTTCAAATAACTCTTCACATCGTTAAGCATGTTGATGTCATTTGCAATAATCAATATGTCATCCACATATAGTACCAGAAATGTCACCGAGCTCCCACTCACTTTCTTGTAGATACAAGCTTCATAGCTATTTGGAACAAATCCAAAGCTCTTGATCAAAACGAAGGTTCCAACTCCGAGATGCTTGCTTTAGTCCATAAATGGAACGCTCAAGCTTGCATACTTTATCAGCATCCTTAGGATCGACAAAACCTTCGGGTTGCATCATATACAACTCTTCATCAATGTTGCCATTGAGGAAAGCAGTCTTGACATCCATCTGCCATATTTCATAATCATGAAACGCAGCAATTGCTAATAAAATCCGAATGGACTTAAACATCGCTATGGGAGAGAAAGTCTCATCGTAGTCAACACCTTGAACTTGTCGAAAACCTTTCGCGACAAGCCGTGCTTTATAGACGGTAACATTACCATCCGCGTCCATTTTCTTCTTGAAAATCCATTTGCACTCAATGGCCTTTCGGTCGCTAGGAGGGTCCACCAAAGTCCATACTTGGTTTTCGCTCATGGATCCCAATTCGGATTTCATGGCTTCTAGCCATTTCTCGTAGTCCAGGCTCATCATCGCTTCCTCATAGTTCGAGGTTCACCGCCTTCTACTAACAAGACACCAAGACAGGTTGCCATACCACTCAGAGGGGCACGCGACCTTGTCGACCGCGACGCTCAAGAAGACATCGTCAAGCTTCATGATCCTTGTCATTAGCTTCCTCTATTGTTGGTGCAAAGGCACCGAACAATTTCAGGTCTGCGCTACTCCAACTCAAGAGAAGGTTCAATAACCTCGTCTAGCTCTACTTTCCTCCCACTCACTTCTTTCGAGAAAACTCCTTCTCAAGAAAGGAACCGTTCTTGCATAAACACTTTGCCTTCGGTTCTGTGATAGAAGGTATACCCAATAGTTTCCTTAGGGTATCCTATGAAGACGCATTTCTCCGCTTTGGGTTCGAGCTTGTCTGGCATCAACTTCTTGACGTAAGCCTCGCATCCCCAAACTTTAAGAAACGACAACTTAGGTTTAGCACCAAACCACAGTTCATACGGTGTCGTCTCAACGGATTTAGATGGAGCCCTATTTAAAGTGAATGCAGCGGTTTCTAATGCATAACCCCAAAATGATAATGGCAAATCAGTAAGAGACATCATCGATCGGACCATATCTAATAGAGTTCGATCATGCGTTCGCACACCATTGCTTGTGGTGTTCCGGTGGCATGAGTTGTAAACGATTCCGCTTGCTTTAAGATGCGTGAGAAAATCATAACTCAAATATTCACCTCCACGATCGGATCGTAGAAACTTAATCTTTCTGTTACGATGGTTCTCCACTTCATTCTGAAATTCCTTGAACTTTTCAAATGTTTCAGATTTATGTTTCATTAAATAGATATACCCATATCTACTTAAATCATCGGTAAAAGTGAGAAAATAGCGATATCCACCGCGGGTCGAAACACTCATCGGTCCGCATACATCGGTATGTATGATTTCCAACAAGTCCATTGCTCGCTCCATCATACCGGAGAACGGGGTTTTAATCATCTTGCCCATGAGGCATGGTTCGCATGTGTCAAATGATTCAAAATCAAGAGACTCCAAAAGTCCATCAGAATGGAGTTTCTTCATGCGCTTTACACCAATATGACCTAGACGACAGTGCCACAAATAAGTAGTATTATCACTATCTACTTTGCATCTCTTAGCCTCAATGTTATGGATGTGTGTTTCATCCCTTTCGAGATTTAGAAGAAATAAACCATTTACAAGAGGTGCATGACAATAAAAGATGTTACTCATATAAATAGAACAACCATTATTCTCCGATTTAAATGAATAACCATCTTGCAATAAACACGATCCAGAAATAATGTTCATGCTCAACGCAGGCACATAATAACATTTATTAAGGTTTAAAACTAATCCCGAAGGTAAAACTAAGGAGAGTGTGCCGACGGCCATCACATCAACTCTTGATCCGCTTAACGTGCATTGTCACCTCATCCTCGCAAGTCGCGTCATTCCGTAGCTCCTGCTTCGAAGTTACAAATATTAGCAACCGAACCAAGATCAAATACCCGTGCACTACAACGAGGGCTAGTAAGGAAAACATCAATAACATGTATATCAAATATACCTTTGATGGTGCCAGCCTTCTTGTCCGCTAAGTACTTCGGACATATGCTTCTAGTGACCCTTGTCCTTGCAATAGAAGCACTCAAAGGTCCCGCTTAGGACCGACTTGAGCTTCTTCTCAAAGGGCAACGCGCTTGCCGCCTTTCTTGAAGGGATTTTTGCACCCTTACCTTTCTTAAAGGTGGGCTTGTTGACCATCAACACATGATTATCCTTTTGATGTCCACTCGCGCCTTCAGCTGCGAAGAGCTCGTGATCGACAGTGGAACCAATCTGATTGTGAGTCACTACAAAACTTTTGTAGCCGGGAGGGAGTGATTGCAGAACGTCAATCTTGAGCTCCTCGAATCGTGCATTCCAGCTTGCTCAAGGCGCTGAGTGTAGCCCTGTCATCTTAATGGCGTGCTCACTAACGGAACTCCTTCCTCCATCTTGCAGTTAAAGAACTTCTCAGAGATCTCATATCTCTCAGAACGGGCCTGAGTCTGAAACATGGTTTTCAGCTCTTCGAGAATCTCAAAGGGCCCGGGATAGTCTTCAAAACGATTTTGAAGTTCCGGTTCCATAGCAAACAACATGGTGCTCTTAATCACACCATAATCATCTTTGCGCGACTGATAGACAGCTTTCTCATCACCGCGCTAAGTAGGGGTCACCTAACGCTTTCCCAAGGACATAGTCCTTTTGACCGCCAGAGAGAATGATTCTTAGATTGCGGAACCAATTGGTGAAGTTAGACCCATTGTTCTTAAGCTTTTCTTTCTCAGCAAAAACGTTGAAGTTGAAGTTGGACTTAGCCATGTGATCTACAATATTTGCAAGTACAAATTAGACTATGTTCATGATAACTAGTTCAACTTTTAATCAAATTACTAGATGAACTCCCACTAAATTCAACATCCCTCAAGTTGTTTAGTGAACACGATCCAAATTCACCACACCTAATCCGATCTTCACGAGAGAGATGTGGTTTCAATGGTGGACAACGAAGTGTCGATCATATCATTCATATGACTCATGCTTAACCTTTCGGTTCATGTGTTCCGAGGCCATGTCTGTACATGCTAGGCTCGTCAAGTTAGACCCAAGTATTTCCGCGTGTGCAAAACTGGCTTGCACCCGTTGTATGTGAGCGTAGAGTCTATAGCACCCGATCATCACGTGATGCTTGGACACGACGAACTTTCGCAACGGTGCATACTTGGGGAGAACACAGTTTTATCTTGATCTTTAAGTGAGTAATCATCTTATAATGCTACCGTCGCGATCTAAGCATGATAAGATACATAAAAGGATAAACATCACATGCATATAACTTTAATGTGACATGGTATAGCCAATCTTCGCGCAATGATCTCCATCTTGTGCGTGCCGGCATGATCTCCATCACTCCACCATGATTGCCTCCACCACGAATAGCAACTACAACTATTGCTAACTACTTAGCGATAAAGTGAAACTATTACATGGCGTATAAGAAGTTGACACACAGGTCATACACAATTATAAAGACAACCATATGGCTCCTGACGGTTGTGTACTCATCGACATGCAAGTCGTGAAACATTACAAAACATGATCATCGCATACATTATACACATCACATCTTGGGCCATACCATATCACAGAAAACACTCCCTGCAAAAACAAGTTAGACGCCTCTACTTTGTTGTTGCATGTTTTATGTGGCTTATGGGAGTAGATGCTAAGAACGATTCTTACCTACGGAAAGCCACAACGGTGATATTATGGTTGCCAAACTCCGGTGTTAATCCCATGACAAATATAGTGAGAGAAACATACATCCACCGGCCGCATGTGTGGAACAAGCCACACGTCAAGTGCGGAGCCGGTCTCGCGAATGACGTCGCATAAGGTTGGCCTGGACCACTTCAATCTCACTATCCCGCGTCATAAGAAGAACACAAACAAGAGTCTTGCAACAGAAAACATCAACGCCCGCAACAACCATGTTGCGTTCTACTCGTGAAACACATCTACGCATAGATCTAGCTCTGATACCACTGAAGGGTTTCAAAGCATAGTAAATCAAAATTTTCTACGGAAGCGAACAGAGGGAAAGCCAAGATCTAATCTAGGAGATGCAAACAACGAGAGAGATTGGATTAGATCTTCATACCCTTGAAGATTCAGACATGAACGCTCGTCGAACATGGGTGATGTAGTCGCATTTCGCTCCTCCTCGCGATCCGATCCGATCTAGCACCACAAGTGGCGGTGCCTCCGTGAGATGCACACGTGCAGCACCTCGACGTCTCCTCCTTCCTCGGACCAGCAAGTATGGTGGAGAGACGGATTGGATCTATAACACGACGGTGTGGTGTATATGGTGGAGAATTTCTGCAGCAGGGCTTCGCCTACAAACAGTCGGGAGGGAGAGAGAAAGGGCAGCAGGGCGGCTAGGGTTGGAGGGGAAGGTGTGGGGGGTGGTGCGCCCCCAGCCCTCTATATATAGAGGGGTGGGCGCAGCCCTAGCCCCTCCCCCAAGCCAAACCGGCGGCCCCAAAGGAGGAGGAGTGGGGGGCAAGGAAACCCCCCCTTCTAGAAGGTCTATCTCGAGTTTAAAACCCTCTTGGCCGGCTGGGCCCTATGGGGCCTTGTGCCCCTGGCCCAATGCGGCCAGGGCACTCCCTCATAGGCCCATGCCCCCTCCCGGAAGGTGGGGCCACGTTGGTCCCTTCCTAAGGTTCTAGAAGCTTCCTACAATACCGATTAACCCGAACAATTCAACTCCAAAAACTGCACCGCCTTATATGAATCTTATTCTCCTAACCTCTCGTGATGTCCCGTATCCCATCCGAGACTCAACAAAAACTCATAAACCAATTATCCAATCTATCCTAGCCGAGACACGTTAATCGTGTGACCTCGCAGTTCGAGAATATGCGCATGATCTTCTATCAATAATCAACGGGTCCGAAACCCATATTGACTCCACACATTCATCGATGATCATATCGGATGAACCACGATGCCAGGATTCAATAAATCCCATATATATATTCCCTTCGTCTCGATATTTTACTTGCCCGAGATTCGATCGCTTGCATCCATACCTAGTTCAATCTCGTTCACAGCAAGTACTTTACTCGTTCCGTAATCCGATATCACTTTGTGATTAACTCCTTAACCACATGCTTGCAAGCGGTGTTAATATTGATTACCGAGTGGGCCCGAAGTATATCTCTCCGACTTGGGAGGGACAAATCCCATCTCGATACATACAACCCAACAGGTACTTTCCGATCACCTGAGAGACACCTTTATGGTCACCCTCTCATAGGATGACGTTTGATGACCTCAAAGCTTTCTTCCGATACCAGGGAGTTGTATTATCTCATGGTCTAAGGAATACAATATTTGACATAAGAAAAGCTTCGCAAAGATGAACACGATGACACGATCTAATTGCTTCGCTTAGTTTGGTCATCCATCACATCATTCTCCCAATGATATGATCTCATTATTAATCGACAACTCATGTCCATGGTTAGGAAACCTTAACCATCATTAATCAATGAGCTAGTCCATAGAGGCGTACTAGGGACACGGTGTTGTTTACAAACCACACAAGTATTAAAGTTTCCACTTAATACAATTCTAGCATGGAATATAAACATTATCATGAACAAGAATTATAATAATAACATCTTTATTATTGCCTCTAGGGCATAATTCCAACAATTACAATGCAGTAGAAATAACTATAGCATGGGGTCCTTCATCTTCAAAGTGCCATAGGCAATCATGTTGGTTGTAGACTTGTAATCCTAATCAACACACTTCACTAACATCAAACAAACCTACAACATAAAAAGTTACATCCACAAGGGTCAATACATTTGAATTGTATTGGCAAGTGATACTATGGTAGTATAGTGGAGTCTATCTTCTATATGCTTTTGGCTAAGTGGAGTTGAGGCTTGCATTGCTCAAAATAGATTTTTCCTTATCATTTGAAAACACTAAGTTTTTGCTTGACAAAAATCACCCAAGGCATCTACCAATCAAAGATTGAAGATCCTTTCACCCTTGTTCAACCACAAGTTTTTAACTTAGAAATTTGGATGATGAGATTCTTGATAGCTTCCATGTCTTGATGCTCAAATTGTCCTTTGCCAGGGACATGGCTAAGTACTTAGATTTTACACTCTGCAGAGGTGGTGCACTTTCCCCACAAGACTTGGTTTCACCAAGACAAGATCTTCAAGCCTTCCCTTAGACCAGAATGGACGTTGCTCCAACCTATCATTCCCCTACCACCAACTGTCCATTTGGCTAAGTTCTTGCAACCTATATGATCCAGGCAGAGCCCATAATGCCAAGTGGCTGCACTTGAAGCTTCTCAACATTTGACATCTCAAATCTCTTTGTTCCTAGGTGGCATTCCACAAGTGAGATACACAAGGTAAACCATAGAAATGGGCCTTGTGTAACCACTCAACCAAAAACCACCAAGCAAGCCCCTTTCCACCCAGGTGATTCATTCACTTAGTTGTTTTATTAAACAAAACACAAGTCCTTGACTTACAAATATTCCATAGCATGAATATAATCCACCCTTGTTTTCTACTAGCTAAGCTAAGCATGATAGTAGTAGGAATCTTAACTTAGGAAAATTTTGCTAAGTTTTCATCTACTAGGATTTCCCATGACATAGTTTATACTTAGCAAAATTTCCATGCAAGTCCTACTTAGAAATATCACTAATGCATAGTGAAAATAATGGGACAAAAGTATGAAGCATAACTTGCCTTTTGGTAGAGAATTATAAGTTCACTCCTTGATCTTGCAATAGTCACACTCTTCAAATTCCACTACAATTCAATTAAGCAAGCAAATATTCAATCTACCATTCAAGCAATCATCACATAGAATAATAAAAACATAGCAATGCATGCAAGCATGCCAAAGATTGTTTTATTTGGAAAAGTGGTTTCTATTACGTTATAAACATTTTAAAACACATATTTGTCATTTATAAAATTGGCAAGGTCATTTATAAATGTGGCAAAACCATTTGATATTAAGTTAGTGAAAATGTTCACTTAAATCATTTTTGTTTTTGCTAGGAATGATTTAATCAAAGGAAGATTTTCTAGTGTTTGCAAAATATAATTCTAACACAAATGTTAGTGTTTTAAGGTCAAGTTTTTAATATCAAAACCATTTGCAAAAGGTTTTACCTATAAACCATTTTTATACCAAATCAATATTTTATGTTGTTGAAAATGCTTTTTAGCATAGTAATAATTTATAGGGTTCATCAAATACATTTTTAAATCCTAAAACTTTGGTGTTTAGGGTTAGAGAGTTTAAATCAAAACATTTCCCAAAGGTTTTTCTCCAATAGCATTTTTTACATATAAACAATATTTTTATTTGACTAGAAATGTTCTAAATCAAAGATTCATCCTTCAACTTCACAAAATACACTTTTAATTTCACAAGTTGTTTTATATGGTCAGTAGGTTCAAAATAATCTATTTTCCAAAGATTTTACCATAAAATATTTCTAGAATAAATTTTATATCCAAAATATGCCTACACAAGTTTCTGCAAAAGCAACCAATTTAACAGAAGAAATTTACTAAAAAGTGCATAGTTATAAAGTACTTGTTTTTATGATTCCATTGATATAAAATTTGCAAATTTTGGATGTGTGGATCAAAAGTTATGCAATTTACAAATTCAATCAACTTATAGAAATGTTTCTATCTATTTAAACAATTCAGTGCCACGCGTCATGTTCTTACTGGATGATACCGTTTCGCGTGGATCGCTCGATTCTAGCCATCAGATCTAAAGCGCATCGCACGGTGCAGAACCAATCTTACCTCTTCGTCTAGTGGATCTATCATAGCCGACAGATCTAAATCCTATGGTTCCTAGCAACTAGCCAAAGACGGGCGGCGCTGGCGTGGTGGCGAGCGGAGGAGGCGCTCTGACTATGGCGGTATGGCAAATCTAGGAAGCTAGAGGAGGTTCGGGAGGTCTCACCGGGTTCACAGGGTCACGGTGATGCTCGAGGTGGCCGCAGAAGGGGCAGGGGCACACGGAGATGATGGTGATTCCTCGCCGGAGCTAGTGTCGGTGTTGGGCACGTCCTGTTGTCGACGGGGACGGGGCTGCAGACCAAGAGAAGGTGATTGGGAGGGAGCGTTAGACTTGCATGAAACCGGAGAACATCTGAGGGTCCTCGAGAGAAAGAGGGGGGTCAGGGTTCACCTGGGGAGGTCGCCGGAGTTGGGGAGGTCCACGGTGGTGCTCCAACTTCGAAGTTGCCGAGCCTCTGGTGCCTGCGCGGGCAAGTGGGGGGTACTGGGAGGTGCGCAGGAGTCTGTGGAACACGCTCGTGTGGTCGAGGGGGCGAGGGGCGACGGTGGCTGGCCGGAATCTTCGCCGGAGGGCGTCAGAGGCAGTGGCGGTGTGTGGAAGAATTCGAGCAGCCTAGGGGCAGGGAGAAGCTGGGAACAGAGGGGAATGGTAGAGGAGAGAGGGGCGACTAAGTACACGCGGTCAAGGCGAGGTTTTAGCACGGGTTTGATGGAAATTTAACGCCGGAATTCATCATCTGAGAAACGGCCAGAGGGGCGTGGTCTTCGCACGGGTGAGAACGAAGGTGAGCTGGCGGTGGGGTCGCTTCGTCAGCGAGGTGCGGGGTTAGGAGTGGAGTCACCTCGTCAGTGGGGCTGCAGGTCGTTTCTCTCGTGCGAATCGTTTTGCCTGCGGGAGGGGGAAATGGGCTAGCTGGGCCAGTGGGCTGGGCTTGCTGGCTAGGCTGGTTGCTTTCATTTTTTTGTTCTGTTTCTTTTTCTTATTCCTTTCTATTATTCTATTTTGATTTTTATTCAAATATTTCAACCCCTATTTGAATTCAAACTTTTGCTAAACTTTGTGTATATTCTAGTACTGTTTATTAACATATTCCAAAGTCCATTTTAGAATAATTCTTTTATTCTTTTAGGGTCTATTACTAAATTTAGATATTTGTCTTTATTTCAAATAGGATTTAATTATGTTTTAAAACTCTAATTGAATTCTAAATTTTACCAAACCTTTTTCAGTAGGCTTTATTTATACAAAATAATTTCACTTTGAAATATTATTTTAAAACACTTTAATATGTTTTAATGTTTATTTAAAATGGAAAATGCCTCTACTTAAATAAAATTGGATATTAATAAATCCTCATGATTTTATTCAAATAATCTTTTACTCTTTTTATTAAACAAAACATTTTATTTTATTTGCTTGGCCAAATTTAATTTGGCTCTTAAAATAGTCCTTATTTAATATTTCTTCCTTTGCTTATAAAAACCATATCTTTTTAGTTAAAGATCCAAAAATGGTGATTCCAACTTGTAATTTTTTTATTTAATATTTGGTTATCCTTTTAAATCTCTTTAGGATTATTTACTCACCATTTAGTATGGATTTTTATATAGGTGCTTTATTAGCTTTGGAAAATCAATTTCCTGATCTTACTAAATTCCTAAGATTTTATCTATGGTTCCAAATTGAATGAAATCTCTTTCTATGGTTTTAAAATATTTCCATTTGTCATTCTTGATCATTTATAAATGTTTGTTGACAAATCTTTATATGGATCAAATCCATAATCTTAGGGATATCTTTGAAATGATTTTCCTCCAATAGGGTTTTAGAGTTTTGGTTTATTTTCCAAGTGTTTAAATTTCAAGATGCATTTATGAAGAATGCATTTCACTTGATTTGAATTTAGTTGGATTCATACATTATTCAAAGTTTGTTCAAGATGGGATTTTAAGTTTCCATTTAGAAACAAAAAGTTTCTTTTCACCCTAAATTTCAACAATTATTTATTTTGTTGATTTTTTTTCACATTCCAAAATTTGGAAAATTTTGGGATGTGACACATTTCAATTTTATCGTACAACAACAATGTAACATCCCATCATTAGAGCTTAGAAATAAACTGAACCCAGATGTGTGCACTGCATTCATGCATAGAAAATCCGAATAATTTTCGCGCTTTTAAACAAAACTTGTCAAAGTGATTGAAGTTTCTCTCAGCTTGATGGAATTGAAGTAGATCATCAAGTTGACTGCGATAAGTTTCAATATGACCTTTGCTAAAACCTTATTTTTTGTAAAGGAGATTTGATCTAAGGGTAGATCAAATGTAGTAGAAGTTAAGCCCTAATACATTACTAATGATTTATATTTGATCCTTAAGTAATCAATACTAGTATTCATTATACAACTCATGAATACCAAGTTATAAATATAACTTAAGTAATAGAAATGTAACAACTAAATCTTGATCTATCTTAATCTCAGCTACTTATACCATGAGTATCATGGTCATACCTAACCATAACTCTTTAGTGAGATTAAGCAGCAAGGGAATTAAGTTAAGATCATTTACCACATATCTTTCTTTCCATAAGAATCTTTATCATCCCTATTGAACCTTATGCTAATATCTACTGCTCATCAATGTTGAGTAATCAACTATTGATTCACCAATTCTTAACCTATCCATTCTTGATCTATTACTTCTTGTTCTTATCATAGTATTCACTTAAAACCCTTTAGAGAAGGAAGTAAGGAAAGGTAAGTGGTAATGTTAGATTTAAATATCATCTATAGGATGGGAGTGTTGGAAGTAAATAAGATCAATATAATAATTGATGGAGTTAACTCACTCCTAAAATGATAGAAGAGTAACTGGGGTAAAGATTACCTGGATAAATACTGAAGATATTTAATAGGAGTAATCTTATGGGATCAAGTATGCATAGTCAAAGAATAATCTTTCTTAACCCAAGAGAGATAATAAATACAACTATAGTGTTGTATTGATGAAGCCTTGACTAGCTCATTAGAAACCTAAACCATAAAGGATCAAAGAATTATAATGATCATGCCTTACTCACCAAGATTGAATGCTTATATCATGTATAAGTAACATTGGTGGATAAAACATGATTGAAACCTAGTATAGATATGATATTCTAGGTTAGCCATGACAAGTCATCATGATATGATGTAAAGTCTGTATATAAGATACTGGAGTTAAATAGATATAAGACAGTATAATTAAGTTGAAGCTAGAGTAGCATGGAGTTATTGAAGTAGTATTATTCCTCTTAAAGGATAGTAAGAATTTTAGGGAAGTAGAACTTGATATATACATTCATTGGAGTAATATTAGTGATGGTGATAAAGGAAGTATATGAGTGGAGTTAGAAGTAACTACTTAGTGGATTAGAGGTTATCATTACCAGAGTAGTTCGATATAACCCAATTATAGATGTGAGCAGATTATGAAAAGCTTTAGTAACAAGCTCATTGCATTTATAAATGGTTTAGAGGAATTAAAGGTGGATAGGAATATTTTTGCAAAGCAAAGCTCATCATGTTAGCACATGATGATGGATATGAAGGAGTAGAATATCTAGGAAAGGAATTCCTTAATCAGAAGTCCAGAGTTATGAATTACAGAAGATATGAATTCTTGGTAAATACTAAACCCTAAATCTATGATCAAGCTTAATATCCATCTCATCTGTTGAATAAATCATATTATTTCCACAATGCTTTATAGGAATATTTCTTATAGCAAATCACTTAAGCACATCCCTGTTAATCCCAATTATCATAACTAGATGTGCTTAGGAGTTATCTTCATCAATTCTTTTCCATCAGACACTCCAGTTAATAATTTCTATTTTAAAAGGGGGTATCATTCAAGATCACAAACAAAAATACAATATGCTTAGCCATAAACTTTTATCAACAAAAGAACATAAGTATATTAAAAACCCTAAACTCTAGGGTAAGCACTTACAATTCAAACCCTAACTTTTATATTAATTATAATAGAATATATACATTGTTATTTCCTAAATTGATGGGAGTAATATTAACCAACTAGTTTCCTTTGAATATCATGCATCAAATAATGATATAGGATCATTATATAAAAATTTCCATTCAAACTATGAGCTAACTAGAATTAATTTTTATAAAAAAATAAGGAAATATCATATAATAAAGCCATGGTTTATTATAGAAAGATAATTTATAAAAAAGACTTCTACAAAATATTAAAAGGGATTCATATAAAGAAAATAAAGAAATATAAAAACATTTATCATAAAGGTTCACAAAAGGAATCACAATAAATACAAATTGTTGCTGCAAGTATTCAGCAAATGAATTTTATAAAATAAAGCTCAAACCAAATGTTAAAATACAAATCTGAAAATAAAACAGGAAATTGAAGACAGAAGAGAATAAAAGAAGAGAACAGCAGACAATTCTGGCCCATGGCCTAGTTTCTCCTCGCCCTATCTGTCGCTCACCCGCGTCACATCACGGCCCACTTAGCCCAAGTCTGGCCCATACCGGTTCGTCGTCTGTCACCCCTTCGTCATCCTCACGCAGGCAGGCAGCTGCGTGGGCGACGCCGATGCCGTTCATTGTCGCCACTACGATTCCCGCCACCGCCGAGGTTGCTCTGCGAGGATAAGAACACCACGGCGAAGCCCTCGTCCTCATCCTATCACTCGCGCATCTCCACTCCTCCTTATCCTCTCTGTTTCGAAAAGGGCCGAAACCCTAGCTCACCGGAGCCACTCCTTGTCATCGGTAGAAACCACCCCTGAAGCCATGGGGTAGTCGGGGAGAAGCGCCTCGCCATCCTTGTCGCGTGAGTAGTAGCTGTGAAGCAAGGGGCGTTTGGAATCGAGGAAATTTTGCCGCTCCCTTCCGCCGGTGATCATCGGAGTTCATACAAATTAGTCTGTACTGGAGCACCATCGTCTTCACCGACCACTATACCAACATCAGGGTAAGCTTGCGCATCTCTAGACCCTAATTTCGCTTGCTAAATCTCGCTGTAGACCTATTTTCGTTGAGAACTGTCATTGGCCGCCGCAAAAGCTCGTCGCCGGCATATTTCCGGTGACCATTAAGTAGCAGCGTTACCACCAATAGGTTCGTCGTGATTCCCTCTGTCCAACAGCATCAACCGTGTTCACCGGAGCATAGTGGTTCACCGCTGGCGACCATTCTCTAGTGGTGGAGGCCGAGCTGATGTCAGCATGACATCATGCTAGTGGAATTCTTCCACCTCAGTGTGGTTTGACCTGGTCCTTGTCTCGTGTGGCAAGTGACATGGCCTAGGGCCCATCTGTCAATGACTGTGAGTAGGAATAGGCTCAATATCAAATGGATTTACGAAAATGGGGTATGTGAGGTGGCAATTGGCCCACTGGTCAGTGACCTTGGGTAGGCTTAGCTTCGGTACAAAAGGTTATTTTCTGTTTAGGAAATTAAGAAATGTGATAAACCCAAATATCAATATTCTAGAAATGAAATAAATGATTAAATCTTGTTAAATCAATAACTTTTGTTTTATAATTCAGAAAAATATGTGTAATATATGAAAATTTTCATAAAAATAAAATCTACAACTTAAAACTATCATCAAATATTATTGTTATCATTATTTAAATAAATATTATTTAATAAAGGTTTTATAAGTAATAATACTTTGAAAATTCATATTTTAATATTGGTAAATATTAAAAATATAATAAAATACCAAAAATCTTAGAAAAATAAGAACTATAACTTAAAACTATAATCATACATTATTATTTTATTTAATTAAATATCCATTATCTATTAAGTATTTATAAAGTAATAAATCTTATAAAAATCATATCTTAGTATTTATAAATCACAAAAATAAATGTAATATACCAAAATGTTCACAAAAATAATACCTACATGTTAAAAAAATATAATATTCCATTTTTGAGGTAAATAAAAAATTTAATACTTTAATTACTTGAATTTAAATCTATTTCCTTAGTGGTTAATTCATATAAGGGTAAGTAAAAAAATGTTAAAATTCTAAAATCAACCAATTAAAGTATAATAAGTAATACTAGTCTTAAATCTTAATAATATGAAGTTATAATGGTTCAAAACATTATAAATACAATTTTATTGAATTATCCTTCAACCATATGTGTAGTTTATTTTCTAAAAAGATCTTTAACAATTATAAAATCTTCAAGAATGATATTTTAATCAAATACAACCTTTAACCATTATTCCATTCACAAACTTATAATGGACTGGATCCAAAGATAATTCATGAGTAGTCACTAGTACTATTTACTTATCCACAAACTATAATCACACCTTTATAAGGGAAGAAATGATCTCGTTCCATTATAAAATTAAGAAACCACTACTCAAATAGGAGAATAAGCATTCTTAAGTAACTATAAGAAAACATTACAAGATCCACAAGGTACAAATATCATAAACATTACACTTTCAAACCATCCATATTTTTAAAGTTAACTTTAGTCCACAAGACTTTCCATATAAGACTAAAAACTTTGTTATATGTTTTATACTTAACTTTGGTCTGTTGTAGTTAAGTTCTAAAGCGTCTCAAGTCTAAGCTATTCAAGCAAACACAAACAACCTCAACCATGTTTAATTAACCACAAAGATTATGTAGATCTTAGAAAAGGAATCTTTTCTTCAAAAGTTATTCGTTTTGCCACTTTAGACAACATATAACAGTTAATCAGAATCACATTACTTTATCCTCTACTTGTATACTTAGGGTTGTTAACACTTAAGTTCCTTATAAATTCCATTACTTGCAAGGCTAAACTTGAAGATAAAATAATTCTTATATAAGCAATCCTGAGTAGCATTTCACATTTGTGTGTATCTC
Source organism: Avena insularis (assembly GCA_023614405.1). Taxonomy (NCBI): domain Eukaryota; kingdom Viridiplantae; phylum Streptophyta; class Magnoliopsida; order Poales; family Poaceae; genus Avena; species Avena insularis. The sequence goes on from CM042685.1 coordinate 306,014,790, forward strand.
ATTGTTTTATGATATTATAATTACATATTGTTTCACACACACTCACAAGCCTTAATAAGCAGCACAAGTATGAAACTTATCTAAAAGGTCCAACACATTCTAAAGTAACCATTTCCAGTATCCAAACCCTAGAACAACGTTATCCCCGGGATTCGAGTTTATAAAATTGCATTACATTACTTATGCATAAAAGCATCTTGCTTCTTTAAACATTAGTCCTTACCGGACCAATGATGCTGATTTCAGATATTGGATCTTATATTGACTTGAAGATCGTGAGTGCATAATCTTGCAATCACAAAAGGCAAGTCCACACTTGCTCATGTCCTTTGATTATTTTCTGTAAAGTATTTTACAAATCCAGTGTTGTCATCACCTGCATTTGAAAAAGACCAGAAAACACTATTTTCTTAATAATATGATTATAGGTTATTTACCATGAGGTAATAACCGATTATGAAAGTTCCGGTGGTAAAGGAACATATTATCTAGGACTTAACAACCAATATCGCCAGTGATTCTTACGTCGTATATTACGCGTTAACCATGAGATTTGGAATGGGACGGAGAAGTCAGCTGTATCCTTTTCCTCTTGTATAGAGGCAATACGACCTTAATGTGATGTTGTGATTCCTTGTGCGGATCCAACATATGGGTGGGCACCCTTACGCCCCACACTTTTGGTGTCTAGATTATCTATGAATGGTGTTTAGGGATATAGTCCATTTAAATGGTACTCGTCCGGGCATCACCAGGTCATAGAGTCTTCGGGAACTCATCAGGGTTTTAGCCTGCCCGAAAGGGGGCTTAACGGAGGTGAGCCAGCCCCGAAGGATCATGCAGACATACGAGGTCGCGGAGAGGGCAATGATTAGCTTGGATCATCTACTGGGCCCCGCAACATGGAATTGTGGATGGGTAAGTTGCCCGGTTGTGCAATAAGGAGTTGATCTCTCATGGGTAAAGTAACGCACCTCTGCAGAGTGTAAGAACTGTAACTTGTTACTCCATGTTCCGAGAAGGAGCTGCGAATGCTGCGGGGAAGGAACTCCATGAAAGTTCTGGTAAACCCGTGAAGGCTGACGGACATAGCTTTTCAGAATAAAAGCAACCTTTGAAGAAATGTTTATGAAAACATGCATTACCTACGACCTACGATCTGTGGCTGTAGTTATAGTGCATCAAACACTCCTTTTCTAGTGAACTTGCTGAGTACGCTTGTACTCAACGTATCTTCTTAACCCTTGCTAGATTCTGAAGCCAGTGCAGACAACATCTACATCAAGTTATGCTCCAGGAATCATCATCCAAAGCTAAAGCTCTTCAACGAAGACAAGGAAGCCAAAATATACATCAACTCAAGTGAAGACGAAGTTACTAATTAGATAGGAATATACTCTCTAACCAAAGAACCTACTTCTATAGTGCATTGCAATAGCAGCAATGTCAAACCCTTAGTTAAAAAACTAGTCTTAATAGTATAATGGTTTTTTGCAATGTTTATCTTTGATTCTTCTTAGTAAGAAGTTCTTCCTCTCTCTTTAACCTAGAGTGTTCTCTGGATCTGGTGTATAGAGTGAATTGTAACCTTTAGCCATGTATTGGACCGCTGTGTTTCTGTTGTACCACTCTGAGGGATGTAATACTAGTGAACAGGTGTTTCATTGGTGTTATGTCAATGACTATAGTATACTACATCATGCAGTGGTATGCTGGGTCACCGCAGTTGGTATCAGATCATATGCCTTGACCTTAGGTTGGAAACCTAGTAAATGGGCAGAACATGTAGGACACATATTTGCAATAATAAAGAGTTCTCTAGTGATATGAGGGATATTCATTTGAGAATAATCTTGTCATGTTACTAGTGCGATAATTCTTTAGTAGAATTGCAATCCCGATCATTACCAAGAGTTTTAACTCTATGTGACTGATGATAATTTCTTATCTACGGTTCCACATGGCACGTCGATATCCACCCCAGAATTCTCAAGCTTCATCTACCTTTCAAATTAAAAAGTATTTTATTATGTGAAAACTAGTTAGTAAAGCTCTCACGAACTTGATGGCACACTTTATTTTCTTGCCCCTAATAGACTTGAACCATTGTGCCATCAAAGTTGTATATGCTTGCATATATACATTGGAATTAGCAGAACCGTGCTGTCACGGGGAACATTTTCAACATTGCACATGTACTTTGTACTCGGTTGATATCATGCTCTTTTGTCTATGGATGTCAACGGTGTGAAATAAAGAGGGAACTTGTAAGTCCATGGAGTTTGTATTTTGTGTTAGAGAAACGCCTGGGCCGCTAGCCTAAGCCATGCCTAATCATGGTGGAAACTTGCAGCATCACCATAGTGAGCCATCTACGAGGCATCCTCAATAAAAAGCTATACATATAGTAAATAAAAAGATTGTTGAGATGCTCACTGTCTACTTGCCTTGTCATTTTGGTTATGGAATAGCTCCTGTACCATGTGTAAGGGGTACCCCGTTGGTGGTTCTCTATGATACGTATGTACTTACAATGACAAGAACTTACCGGTGACCAAAGTTGAGTAGCATGAGGAGTGGCCCTCATATTCAAGGGACATGAGATTGCCAAATTATATTTCGTCAAGCATATACTCCATCTTTGTGAACTTTAACCTTAATCATCCCAAGATGCCTATGATAGGGTCAATGAGGGCTCAAAGCTAGTAAGTACCATAATCTTTTGGAAGCTCTTTATGACTTGTAATCCCTGCTACCCTCTATGAAGGGACCTTTCTCCTATTTACCAAGTTGAGTCAGTAAACCTACCTCCTCTCTATCTCCAGCAAGCATTTGAGTTGTTGTGTTTCAAGCATTCATATGGTGATTTATTCAATCATGTTCTTTATCTTCCTTGTTTGCACAAGACTCTTACCTATTAAGTATTACTTTAAAAGCCTTCACTTGTGAAAAACCTTTTTGAGCAAAGAGTGCTCCATGTAAAACTTCTACAAAAAGCTTTTTGTGAAATTGTTTGCCAGGTATTCTCTGACCAAGAACAAGTTTGCCAATTCCAATTATGATTTATCTTTATGCATCTCCATTGTGACTGCTGTACTTGGTTGCAAGCTAAGTTATATAATGATGAGTTTATTTCTTCTATGAGTTGTGTAATGGTAAGTGTGATGCTTCTTGTTCGTATTCTTTTATCAACACTTCACTCCATAAACCTGTGGACATGTTTACTGAGCTCAGTTCTCGCTTGGGGACAAGCGAAGGTCTAAGCTTGGGGGAGTTGATACGCCCAATTTGCATCACCTTTCTATATCATAATCTACCTCTATTCATTGATATTTGTCTTAGTATGAGGTATTACTTATGTCTTTTCTACTGTTTATGCATGTTGGATGATTCTTGGAGGATGGACTGTCGGTGTCTGGATTCTGATGGAAAAGAGGGCGTTTTGATGCAATTTCGTGAAGATCAGAAAAATATGGAAAAATATTATTTTTCCAGAAGATTGAGGAAGCCAGAAGGAGGAGCGAAGAAGGGCCACAGGGGCCCACACACACCCTAGGTGCGGGCCCATCCCGGGTCGCGCCTAGGGTAGGTGTGGCCCACCTGCCTGGCTCCCGACTCCGTCCCTTCGGCTATATCTTCCTTACGGAACCCTAAGGCTAGGGGGCGACCACATATAGATTTCTGCCGCCTCTGGGGCGAAAAACACCGAGAGAGAAAGATCTCTTCAGCAGACAGATTTCTACCGGGGAATTCCTTCCTGGAGAGGAGAGATCATCGCCATCAACACCATCGTCAATCTAGGCATCATCGGGATCATCATCATCATCCACACCATCATCTCCATCAGCACCATCATCACCACTCCGTCCCACTGTAACAATTGTGTTGGATATTGCTTTAGTTCTTAGGGGAAACTTTCTCGGTGTTAATTACTATTGTAGTTGATGCTTGTGAGTGGAGCCATTGGATTATTGTTTATGTTCAGATTGTTATCCATTATCATATCATCTTTGATCTTGATCCATATGATGTCTTGTGAGTAGTTTGTTTAGTTCTTGAGGACATGGGAGAAGTCATGTTGTTATTAGTGGATTTGTGTTGAGTTATTATTCAATGGTTTAGTATTTAAGTTGTGGTGCTATTCTTCTAGTGGTGTCATGTGAACGTCGACTACATGATACTTCACCATTTATGTGCCTAGGGGAATGCATTGTGTATTTGGCTACTAATTGTGGGGTTGCCAGAGTGACAGAAACCTGAACCTCAGTTAGGACACCTTTGCACAAGGGAGCGTAGGATCTCAGAGTTTAAGGCTATGGTTAGATTTATATCTTAATTACTTTCCTGTAGTTACGGATGTTTGCAGGGGGTTTAATCACAAGTATGTATTAGTCCAAGTAAGGTTGGTACATTAGCACAGGTTCACCCACACAACACATACAACACCAAAGAAGAGTACTCAGTTATATGAAGCGAAAGCACTTGACAGAATTTCCATGTGTCCGCAAGAACGTTTGGTCCTTATAAGTATTTCCACCGGCTTGTCCTTTGCTAAGAAGGGATTGAGATACTTGTTGCATTTGTTCTTTATTACTTGCACTTCATTTTGTTGCCTTATCAGAAAACCACTAAAAATCCGTTTGCTAAGTATTTGCAGAGAGTTCCTGCTCCATACCACTAGTCAACACCTTCTGCTCCTCGTTGGGATCGACACTCCTATTTATCGAAAGTACTACGATACACCCTCTATACTTGTGGGTCATCACTGCACCCTCCCAGGCGCGGGGTGGGCCCACCCGCGCGGCCAGGGGGTGTGGCCCCCTTGTGGGTCTCCTCCGCCTTGTTGATACATCCAATTTGCATCACCATTCTATATCATAATTTGCCTCTATTTATTGATATATTTTATATTAAGAGGTGTTACTTATGTCATTTCATCTGTTTTTGCATGTTGGATGATTCTTGGAGGATGAACTGTCGGAGTCAGGATTCTGATGGAAAAAAGGTGTTTTAATGCAATTTCGCGAAGATCAGAAAAATACCATAAAAACTATGGAAAATCCTATTTTCCCAGAAGACGAAGAATGCCAAAAGGGGAGGCGGAGATGGTCCACAGGGGGCCCACACACCCCCAGGCGCGGGCCACCCCTAGGCCGCCTCAGGGTATGGCCCACTGCCACCTCTGCTCGCCTCTCGCCTATATCTTCTCCTCGAAACCCTAATACACAGGAGAGAGACCACATAAAGATTCCGCCGCCTCTGTGGGGCGGAAAACACCGAGAGAGAAAGAGCTCTCCGGTAGACAGATTTCTGCTAGGGAAGTTTCTTCCCGGAGAGGGGAGATCGTCGCCATCAACACCATCATCAAGTTAGACTTCTTCGGGATCATCATCATCATCATCCACGCCATCATCTCCACCAGCACCATCATCACCACTCCATCCCGCTGTAACAATTAGAGCCCCCAGAAATTAGAGTCGTTGGAACCACTTAACCCGGACAGTCCGGCCTGTATGAGCCGGATAGTCCAGTCCGGCCGGACATTCTGGTGAGCGTCAGCCGGACACTTCGGCCTGGCCAAGTTGCCGGCCAGAGTCCGGCCAGTGTTCGGGTAGTGTCCGAGGGGCCTCTCTGAGTGTCCACACCTGGGGAGAAAATCTGGCGAAATTCCACGGCCGGAAACTCCAGATGGGCCGGACAGTCCGGTGCACATCAGCCGGATAGTCCGACCAGATACTGATTTTTGCCCCCTCTTTTTGTTCCTGTCAAGCCCTTTTACCCAAGTGTATAAACTATCCAAAATGAACCTGATATTTCCTGAAACATTCAGCAATGCATTAAACCTATCCAAGTGTTGTCAACAAACATCAAAACAATATGAAAGACATAAATGCCCTTTCAGCATGTATGGGTCCGGCCCCCATACCCGTCCCATATAATTTGACGGGTCTAGCTTTTTAACAGACCCACCCCATTAAGGTGTACCCATCGGGTTTGCGGGTTTCAAGGCCCATTGCCATCCCTACCCGTGTGGGATGAGACAGTATGAACGCGTGGGACAGTTTATTCGATCGCGCGCTAGATGCAACACAACTTTGGGTTCGCGGTTGAGCGCCTTTTTTTGTGTGACGTGGTCGATAGCCAGACGTCGTTTAGGGCTCGCGGCTAGGACGCTCTTAACTTTGCAATTAGCCAATTAATCTCTCTGTTTCATAATATAAGATGTTTTAGCTTTATAAAAAGAGTGTATGTTGACTCTTTTAGTGTTTAGGTTTAAACTGATTCGGCACGAGCCTAAACACTAAAAAATATCTAAATACATTTTTTTTATAAAACTAAAACATCAAACATCATATATTATAAAACGGAGGGGGTATATAGTGGCAGCAATGCGGCATGGATTTAGTAGTGTGGCATGACGCCGTCGCTTTATTTTACTTTTCGAGCGAAGCATGGTACAGTTGATCACTTGGGTCGGCATCAGCAATAGAGACAGCCCAGGGGGCATGGTGGTCGGCATCTACAATGCCCTGGATGGGTCCCGACCAACTGCCAGCTCCACTGACGTCCAAGGAGGTTTTGCATCTGAATCATCTCTAAACTGCAATATTGGGTTTCCATTTTCTTTCTCCAGCTTAATCACACGAGGCGGCCTGTCCTTGAAAAGATCGGACGTGAAGCTCGGTCTTCATTTGCTACGCGGAGTGGACGCGGAAGGATCGGATTCCTCTTATTTAAGTATGAGAGTTTTGTTGCAAAAGGTGCCACTTGGAACAATACAATAGCGCTCAAGTTTGGACGATTGATTTTTCTTGCTGTAGAAACTTCTCGACGGGGACAATTGGGTCAGAGGGAATTTGGCAGCAAAGTATAAAGCAGCAAGATCTATCAGTTATTATATAGCAATATTATTAACATTGAAACAATATACTGTATATGGTTCCACATAGTGAAGGACATGTTCCATGCGAATTTTCGGACACAGCAAAGTTCAGCTCTTGCCTCGTGTTCTCTCCTCCTTGTTCCTTGATGAATTACTGTACTTTGCTATGTGTTGTCGGAACAAATCGCACGGAAAGATAAAGCACATTTTAAGTTCATGCGGGGATCCTATTGCGGCAATTCTTTTGTTTGTGGGATACAAATCACTTTATTTAATGTTGCTACTAGTCAGGTGCTACGGAATTTACACAACCCAATTATCACGGAAAAGCATAGTTTGTTGATGGTCGTCATAGTCTCGAAAACTCTTTTGATCACAAAAAATACATAGCACTTGAGTAGAAAAAACACAAATATGACACCAATGCAGACGCAGAACATATAAAAAAGTCGTTCTGGCATGGTCATCTGCTTTTGTAACACAAGCCACTGTTCCAAGATGTAAGAGAGTTTACACGATTTTCAATGCACGACTATAACTACTAATATATAACAAAATATATGGATTCAACATGTATAAATGGTGAGGTTCCTTGTGAGAAATATTTTTATGCCATGTACTACTTAGTAGACATATATAAGTGAAAAGCATATGAAGCTATGCATAGTTAATCGGAAAATGTCTACAATGTAATACATAATACCTATATCAATATGTTGCTTTTTGCTATATTTTCCGGGAGGTAATGTCTTGGCTCCCGCAAGCATGCTTGATGAACATTAAGTTGTCTAAAAAAAATCATTCAAAAGAAAAATCTGTTTTCTAACGTACTATACATGTTGTTTTTATGTGCATGTAAAATTTCATAAAAGGAGTGCCGTTTACAAATTTCTTTTGACCGATCACATTTGTTTTTTTTTGCACATGCGCATACAATGTACATTTAGACTTATGACATGGAACGTACATGTGCAACTTTTTCCCATTTTTTTAACATTAGTGAAATCATTTGTTTCACCCGAGCATATGCTTGTGAAGCATATTTGAATTCCCATAAATATACATAATGTCTCCGTTCATGGCTTGTCTGGAAACATAGTTTTTTTAACATTAGTGACATCATTTGTTTCACCCGAGCATATGAAGCAGGTTTGAAAACCCATAAATATACATAACATCTCTGTTTCATGGCCTGTTTGGCAACATAGTTTTTTTTAACATTAGCGACGTCGTTTGTTTCACCTGAGCATATGTTTGTGAATCAGATTTGGAAACCCATAAATATACATGAGGTCTCAGTTTCATGGCATGTTTGGCAACATAGTTTTTTCTTTGTATTTCAAATATATCACAATTTCTTAAAGTACTTTTAGTTGTTTAGCTACAATGGAATACCAAAGCAAGAAATCGTAGTATTTCGAAAACTGAGTTATTTCACACTATAATAGAAAGAGGTGTCAAACAAAGCCTCGTGTTTCTTATATCTTTATTGGAATATAATTACAATATATCAAAAATATCATTACAATATATGCACTTCCAAATAGTCAAAAAAATGCACTTCAACATTTTTTAAGGAATATAGGTGGGCAACAACTATAGAGTTTATGACTAGCTAATGCCATATATGAAATTAGAACCCCTACAAACAAAAGTTATATACCGGAATTAAGAAAGATATAGTAACCATAGTAATTCAGTTACATAATTTTAGACTTATAAATTAATATGGAACGAAGAAAAAATTGGGATGAAAAAAAGAAAAACTTTCAACTTGTGTTATAGAAAACCCATGTTACTCTCTCTCTTCAAATAAAATAGGAAAAGAACTCCTATGTTAAAAAAAAGGGAAAAGAACCATGGCAGGCCAAATCACGTGCCGTCGCTATTTTTAACTAGACCGTGCCAAAAGGCGGTTGGAAAACCCCACGAGACCACGACCTTCATCCATCCCCCACCTCCTTGCACTTTTCATAAACCACCTCCACTTCCCCACGTTTTCTCCAAAACATCGCCTCTCGTTTCCTTTGATCTCCCGAGTTCTCTGAACTCCCGTGTCGACTCCCAACTCCCCAGGTCCCAGGTCTCACGCCGCCGGTCGCCGCCCTCCGCCGCGTTGCTCCTCGCTGACCGCCTCAGCCGCCCGCGAGATCCCCAGGGAAACACCTTTCAGCCTCCCACCTCCCCCTCGCTCGAGGAGTGGAGCCAAATTGGTGGTCCTGTTCCGTGTTCCTCGTTCGCACCGTTCCCCCTTCTCTGCTCCGGGCAAGTAGCGATCCCGCCCGGTGATGCGGCAGACCGACGCGTGATGTGCGGATCGGAGCATGGACGTGATCGCGTCGCCCAGTAGAAGCTGCAGCGGTCGGTTAGGGAGAAGGGGTTTGCGCTTGCGCGTTCTGCGGTCATGACGATGTACATAGCTCGGGAGGCGTCCAAGGTCTCGCCTCAACTTGATTCGGCGATGCCTTCTACCACTACTACTTCGTGACCTTTTTTTGTGTATATCTCTGAGGATTTATGATCCTTTTTTGGGCCCTATCTGTAGGTATGGCGGAAGGTGACCGCGGAGATAACGGCCGAGCTGCCTCTCCTTCGAGAGAAGTGGCTGCTCCTCCTCGCCGGATTGGTGTTTCAGGTGAGACCCCTGGTTCAGTATCCCTGTCTCCAGTCATGTGCGTGGAGTTATTAATTTCGTGCGTGCTCTGGTAATGTTGGTGATGCGCGTTTCAGTATTTAATGACATGTTAATATGGCTACTTACCATATCAAATTACCCCCTTTGGTAACTTTCCTTGCATTATTGATGCTGCTTCTGTATTTATGTTTTTCCTGTTTTGTTTTTTTTGTTCTGAGATTAGGCACCTCAGGTTTGCAGGTTATTAAGTGGAGTATGTGTAGTAGTGTTTTCTGCTGTAGATTGTAGTGCATTCTGTTAGCATCATTGCTGATCAGCAGAGCATAAGAGAGGGAATTTTTCAGTGGCAACTGTTCTGTACCCTTTCAAAGATAGATGCCTAAGTCCCTTTTTACTGCGTAGTTCGAATCGGTAATAGATTGCTAGGATCTGAGACAACCCTGAGAATTTGTCGCTTGTGTGGCTTGAATAATCGATCGTCATCTTAAACTTGTGTGTTGAGAGCGGGTAAGCATCTCGTTCAAATGTTGGCCAAGCTGGAGCGGCACTGTTAGTTCGCCAACTTGTAGAGATGAATTGTCGCCTTGTGTGCTAATTTATTGTACCTGTTGACCTGTTGCCATTGCTGGATAACAAATATATCCTCGTTATCTTCAGTTTCAAAATTAATGTAGATTTGTGTTCCTTTTAGAAAGCCTAGCACAATGCCCACCAAGTTGCGTATAGGAGATCATTCTTTTGTGTGTTGTAAATGTTCCATTGGCCTTTATTTTCTTCCCTGTGACCCCAAACAATCCTTTAGTGTCGTTAAGTTTTGCTAGTGTGTTGACAAACAGCATTGGTGTGTGTGCCATAATCAGAATCTTATCTAACTTGCTTTGAACATTCTCGAACTAATATCTATGCAAATTATCAGAATCCTCTTTCTCTATGTCAACAGTGATATACCTCCAAAAAGGTACTTAATAATCTTTTTGAAATGCATAGCAAACACCAACATGCCTTTATTGGCACAATAAACTTGATCTGATATCATGAGTTTTCACTCTTGATAGTCTTTTGTACCGCGTCTTGTGTGATGCATCTAATCGCTGCTCCAATCTTTGATGACTATACATACCTTAACATTAGTTGTAATATTCACTGCCTCCCTCACGAACTATTTACCAGAATTTCCAGACATTCAAGCATCTATATTTGTGGTTTTTGCTCATTCAAAATCAAGTGATTGTCTCATTGACAATTTAAGTCTGACATCATGTATTTTCACTCTTGATAGTTTTGTACTTCCTCTTATGTGGTGCATCTACTTGCTGCTCCAATCTTTAATGACTACTATACAAGTATACTACCTTCATGTTAGTTGTCTGGGATAAATAATCTGCCTCTCTCATGAAGTATTTACCAGAAATATTCCAGACAGTCAAGCATTTTATATTTGTGTCTTTTGCTCATTCAAAATCGAGTGATTGTCTGATTGAAAATATAAGTCAAAAAGTCATGCATTCTTAGGGTTAATTATTTTATTCTATTCCGAGGTCACTACGATCATAAGCACAGAACACTGTTCTCATTGGTTAATATTATTTTTTACAACCCTTCTATAAAAATATGGTAAGCCTTGGCGTACTCACAAAAAAAAAAAATGTATGCTCTTCTGTTCAGTGTGATGAAGATTCCTGATTGTTCGCTTCGAAAATTTCTGTCTTCATTCAGTTATCTAGTATTACCTATTCTATTATGCTTTTCAGTTCATTAATGTAGTTTTACTCAAACATTCATTCACCAGTTTTCTTTATAATCAGTATATTCATGGGCTGGCTGCTCGAGGAGTACATTACTTGCATCGGCCAGGACCACTGCTCCAGGATCTGGGATTCATGGCCCTTCCAGTATGTGGATTTCTTATCTTTATAGTGCACACCACTATGCCTATCAAGTTGATATAATTTGTGCCTATTGGTATCTTTGAAATTTTAGGAGCTTGGGCAAGACAAAAGTTATCTTAGTGAGTGCACATTTGTGTTCATCTTCTTCTCCTTTTTTCTGGTAGGTAACTTCTATACTCTGCTACTTGTTTTGACTAGCTTCACGCTTTAAATTTTACCATGTGTTTTTCTTTATGTATGTTAAGCTAATAGTCGAAACAATTGACATGACCTGAAAAACTCTAGACTAGCATGCTATCTCGTGAGTTTTACATCTAGCATACCAACAAAAGGTAAACGTTTGATGCTGGTTATCATTATTTCCAAAAGAAAAAGGTGGTCAATATCCTTCTTGGTCATGTCATTAATAATCGTTCCTTTCTTTCAGGCATATCACCTTATTTTATGATGCTATAATCGTGCTAAGAAATGGTGACATTGTCTTTCTATGCAGTGGACCTTTCATCCTTTTATTTACCATAGCAAACGGTTCTACACCATCCTAATCTGGCGCAGGGTGCTCGCTTTCTTAGTTGTGAGTGCATCCTTCCTAACCATGTATAATACTGTGCATGCCCTGAGTAGTAACCAGATATTGCTTCTCCAGGCTTCACAGGTTTTAAGGATTATTACATTCTATTCAACCCAGCTTCCGGGTCCAAACTATCACTGTCGTGAGGTAGCCCTTGTTTCATCTTAGCCATATTTTTTTTTGCGTGTGCTCTTCCTGTCATTTAGTCAGATATATTGGAGTTATCTATAGCTTTGTATTTCTACTAGGGCTCAAGTATGGCCACCCTTCCACCACCCAATAACGTGCTTGAAGTACTCCTGATTAATTGTAAGTCTCTTCCTATCGGCTTGACGATTTGTGTAAAGAATTCTGACTGACCATCGGAAACTTTTCATTATTAATGACAGTTCCTCGTGGAGTAAACCTTGGCTGTGGCGATCTGATATTTTCATCCCACATGATTTTCACCCTTGTTTTCGTTCGAACATATCACAAATATGGCACGAAAAGGTTATCGCCGTAACCCACGTTTGCCTTGAAATTTGCAAAGCTCGGCCTAGTAAAGATCCCTGTGGGTACGCCTGAATTAGAATTGAACTAGTCCACCTTGCAATTGCAGGTTTATTAAGCTTCTTTCCTGGTTGATGGCTATAGTTCAGAGTCTTCTTATCATTGCCGCCCGCAAGCACTACACTGTGGATGTTGTTGTCGCTTGGTATGGTAGCTTTCCGTTTCACCTAGTTATCTGTTTTTTTGCTACTGCTGCCTAGTGTTTAACAGAGTCATTTCCTTGCAGGTATACCGTTAATTTAGTTGTATACTTCGTGGACAGCAAGCTCCCAGGTACTCCCTCCGACCCATATTAATTGACTTGGATTTGTCAAAATTTAGATGAATCTAGACACTATTTAGTATATAGGTTCATCCAAAATTTGACAAATCCAAGTCAATTAATATGGGTCGGAGGGAGTACTGTTTTTTGGTGTCAGGTTTATATGATTTACAGGTGGTGACAGTGTGGTTTTCTGTAGTAAGCACTTTGTTAACAGTCCCTGCGGACATTTTTGTGCAGAAATGCCGGACCGTACGAATGGGTCGCCTCTGCTCCCGTTGAGTACCAAGGAGAAAGATGGCAGGCTGAAGGACGAGAAAGACAGCAGGCTGAAGGACGAGTTCCACAAGCTGTTGAACGGGAACCATGGGGATCCTACTGATCGGGTATGGCAGTGGCGAACACTCTAGATTGGCGACCTGTTAACCGGCCTTGTTCTGTGAACTAGGTTTTTTCCTGCCACTTTCTTGAGCTGACGCGTCTGTCTCTGAACCGTTTCAGCGGCAGCGGGTGCAGATGAACGGGCGGCACGACGAGGACATGAACCACCACGGCGCGCTCCCGGACGCCACCACCAACAGCGCATGAGCCTTTTCCTTCCACCGGGAGTTTTGTCCTCGTGGGCGCCCAGGGAGAATCCTGTGGGCGATGGATGGCGAGCAAAACTGCCCAAGGCATTTGGATCCTTCATAATGCGATGGCCTTCCCTTCCTTCATCAGACAGACAGGCAGCGAAACATTGAATATGATTTGGGTGTAATGTGTATATATATCGATCATCAGCGGCTTATATAATCTTGATCTTATTGATGCAATCGTGGCTGATGGGTGGGTCTGGTTTCGCGTGTCCTCTGTCTCCTTGGCGTCGTGGTGGTGGTGCCAAACTGTCATTGACCTGCTCACGCACCGCGCGTGTGTGTTGCCGTGCCTGGTGGAGCTCACGCGGTGGGAGGACGCGCGACGCGAGCGAGGGGCACGTGCCTCCGCTGCGTCCCGTTTACGGCGACGACGGCGTATGCTTACCGTATGGGCGCGGGCGAGGCACGCGTGATGCGTACTGTACTGGTAGTAGTGTGTCGTAGAGGCGAAAGCCGCGATGCGCGTGCACCGTCCGAATGCCATCGAGTGCGCCGTGCATTGGGACAGCATCATCGGGCTTGCGTGTGATACTATTCAATATCGTCCTACGCTAACACGCTGCTGTTTCTAGTCTAGCTATGCCCAATTACTCCGGCGAGCGACCGCCGGCGGAGGCTCCGGCTCCGGCTACAGAGAGGATCAAAACGCATGCAAAGGGTATTCTGGCCCTGCATCCGTTTCAAAAAGAAAATCGTCCACCATTTAATTTGCATTTATAGCTGGCCGTACTAGCAGCACGGTACTGTACTACCACATCTTCAAGTACTACGCAGTACGCTCCAGATATATATCGTTACGATTTATTGCACCATTCTGCAGTCTCGTCTCAGCCAGATCCCTGTCGCATGCCTGCACTGCACACCCACGAGATGCGAGAGCCTGGACATCTTACCAGAACAGGCCCTCTGCCTGCACTTCACACAGACCAATCGATAGTACTAGCACTCGCATCATTTGCATAGCCAAGCATGTCTAGCAACAAAACATACTCTTGCACACCCCAAATATAAAGAAGACACAATTCATTTACTAGTGCGTACTATTTTCACATCTGCTTTATTTAATTTCCCGCAACATTCTTCGTATCTGAGCTGGAAGCAGATTTCTCTTGCTAAGTACTAGAAACACCACCCTCATCCTGCTTATCAGGATCATAAACATTCGTAACGAAGAAAAATTATGCAAAGGATCACACCAAAGCGGCAGACAAAATGACACAAAAAAAAAGAAGCTAAGAAACGACTAACCCCAACACAAACCCTGTTCTTCAAACCACGATAAACAACAACCGGCGTGAAACAACAAATCTTCTACGTATTTTTTTCGCTCTTATCTCCACCCGAATCTTCAAATCCTCATCAGTCAGGGGGTTCCATTGGCCGTTCTGAATCCCCCCGGTCCTTCAATGCCACACGCAAATTTAAGGCCATCACGCCGCTACTACCATATGTGTACCTCCTCACAACTTAACTTCACCTAAAGCCTCTTCTTCAGATTTGCTGAATCTAACCCACATAGCACTACATGTCTGCAGTAACTGCGCCGGGGCTTTTATTGAGGTCCCCTTGAACACATAAAACTCACCCCGGGACGTTGAAGTGAAACAGCCACGAGATGACGAAGGCGAAGACCATGCAAGCGAGGAGGAAGTTGAGGAACCGGTGCCCTTGCCAAAATCTCTGAGTTTCGGCTGGCAGCGCTTGCACAGCTGTTGCGCTGTTTGACTCGTTCCATTGCTCCGCGACCTCCGAATCGCCGAAACCTACCACGTTGCATGCGGTTGAGCTGCAGATCTCACAGGTCCTAGGCAAACAAAAGGAGAGACGGTTACTTTAGGTTTCATCATCCGCGTTCAATTATTTGTTTCAGCAGAGGGTAACATGATATGAGCATGGAACAGAAGATGCTAGCAACAATAAGAAACCTTAGGCAGATATCGAGTAACAAGACCTCTAAGAAACAAAACTATTTCAGATGCGCAAACAAGTACTCTAATCGAAGCAATCTTGATAATCATGGAGGGGAAAGCATATATGATCCATATTCATGCTTGTGTTGCCTAGTAAGGCTAGGCATTTTGCAGAACTTATGTTAAATTCTAGATGTTGTCTAAATCGCAAGTGGCACTAAGACACACCAAACTCTAAAGTTTGTTATGCAAGGATGCAAAATAAACACATTGTACATCATTGAGTAACATAGGAACAACATAAAAGCTGCTTAAATGTGTTACATGATCTGAACTTCTGAACATTGGAATGAAAAAAATCATCAAACTCATTAATGAGTTTTGATATAGTTCCAATCACATGATTAAATAATTTGCTTTATAAGAAATTCTTCCATCGTGATCTTTGCCTTTAAAAACTTGACTGTGAAATCTCGACTGTGAACGATGTTTTACCCTGTTCTTTTTGTGGAGGAACTGGGGAGTGAATGCCTTGTGATGGATTATGTAGCCGTGGTTTAAAATGAATTCTAAATTTGCCAACTCATACTGAAAAGTGCACTAAAATAAACTAAGGTGATGAAATGTTAGCTTCATTGAGTGACAGCAACATTCTAGAAGTATTGGGGGAAATGTGCTGCTATGTTGTGCCAATATACTCCTCAGCAGGTTACTCCAACTTCTTTTGTTAATGCTAATGTAATAAAGAATCCACTAGTAATGTTCATATCGCCAGTCGCCACTTTTGGTTCTTATTGATGGTCTAACTAACTTCAGTAGAACATTGTAGAGTGTGAACTTAAATAGCATAAACTGCATTGTCCATCAATAAACTACATTTTCAATAATAGTTTGTAATGCCAGGTGCCTTTCATTTCTCTTCAAACAGCCAGATCCTATGACAAACAAGCACGAACCATTCAATAAGTCATTTTTCACGATAGTTTGTATTCCCCAGTGCCTTCAACACTCTGATCTGTAACTGATTCAGTAATTCCTGAGCTAACAAAAACCTTGTTTTTCTAGAACCATCCTCCCTTTGTACCCCATTCCAGAATTGGAAGCTTATATCACCAAGGCTCGGCTCAAGACATTATGATTCTTGACTATAATTCCATCAAAAGAAACACTTCTGTAGTGGGAAGTGACAGAATGACACCTCTCCTACACTACCAAACAGAACGCATCACTCACAGACTTGTACCAGAGTATCAGACCAAGTCAATCTATTGAGAAACAAACTTGGTGTCTTGGTCAACACAGCAACGCCAAATAGCATACAGATGATTCTGTGAGAAAGACAGCCTGAATGAACGAATCCTAACTTTATCACCCTCCAACTCCAATGATCTCCACCTACAACCCTATAGCCCTACTAATTAATCAAATACTGCTTTACCCATCTGCCCCTTTGAACTTTACCCATCTAAAGAATGAAAGAAGTAAAGAAAACACCACCAATAAGATTCCTTAACCATGTGTTCATCCACCCAAATATCTTTCAGAAAAGCCTATATCTGAAAGAGATCTTCAGTTTTTCACTGTTACACTGGATACATAAATCCCTGAAAACCCTGCAACGTGTTCAAGCGTTCTGCCTAATCCAATTAACAGAAGTGAAGCGAAGTGAATTGGCAATTTATTCGAGTTAACGCACTGATTTGGCACATTTGTGCCTAATCGAATACAGTTCAGAATGAATTGGACCAAAAGAGTTAACTGAGTAGGAACTTACTTATTGCCTCTGATCTTGAACCATGTCTCGGCGCACTGCTTGTGGGAGTAGGACAGGTCGCCCTTGCAGGAGCAGCCTAGCGTGATACCGACGCCGGAGTCCGCCGCCGAGCTCTCGAGGCCCAGGTGGCAAATGCGGCAGTTCCTCTCGGCCTTCTCGGGGGTGCCCCTGATGATCTCGGCTAGCCCGGCCTCCAGGTCCACCTCATCCAGCGAGCACTCCGACACGCACGACGACTTCCTGCAGTGCTCCCCGCCGCCGGCCTCGATGTCCTCGTCGCTGTCGCCGCCGCCGCCGCAGGAGCTCGCGCGGGCGGACGCGCACCGCGAGATGCGGTCCTCGTAGGCGGCGGTGGACTCGTGGCGCGAGTGCGAGGGCCATGACCGGTCCTCCGCGTCCGTGAAGTACTGGCTGTCCTCCTCGTCGTCGTCCATGAACTCGTCCGCGCGCCGCCGCTCGCCGCACTCGATGTCCCCGGCCTCGGCGGCGACTGCCGACTGCACGCCGACGCCCACCATTGCTCCTCCTCCTCCTCCTCCTCCTCCTCAAGTGGAAGTATCTAGATAACCATCAATCTAACCAAAAACAAAATCCCAAGAAACGGGGAAACCATGTCAGCCAATCCCACCCAACAAGAAAATGAAAATAAAATCATTTCTGAAACAAAAATGCTGCCACTCCGAATCCTACCTCCAATAACGCAGCGGAAATCCGCGCCGAAGATCAGAGGCGCATGCAATGCGACCGCGAGAAACGACCGGGGAGGACTGACTGAGCCCCCTATCTACTAATACGGCAACAGACGGCTGAAGCGGCGGGGTTCTCGTGAGGTTTCTTGATCCATAACCGCAGGACACGCAAGAAGACAAGGGCAGTCGGAGGGGAGGGAATAAAGAGAACGGATTGTACTGGCAAGCGGCCACACACACAGCGAGGTGAGGGGAAAAGAGGGAAGGGGGAAGAAAAGAAAAGACGAGTTCTGTGCTTGTCGGGAGGAATGTGAGGACACAGAGTGTGGAGGGGTTGGTCACTCTCAGCTCATTGTCTTATGGCCATGGATGATGGGTCTCATGGAGAAGAGTGTACCTCAAGATTGCTTGCTCTGAATCTGTGGTGTACCGTGCTGGCTGGGTGCAGAGGGGTTAGGGCGTAATTCAAAGAATTTAATACTCCAGTGCAAGATATTTTACTAGAAGATTCAATCTTTAGGTATTTGCATTTCATCTATAAACCTTTCTCAGGTATATGTAGGATTGAAAATCATAATACTCCATACTCCTTTTGTCTCGAAATAGTTATCGGAGTTTTTTTTAAAATTATATCTAGACGTGTTTTACTGTATAGGTACGTGTGAATTTAGAAAAATCTCCAACGTCTATTCAAGACAGAGGGATACTACAATTTCTCTATGATCTACTTCCTCCGTTCCCATTGTCAAAACGTCTTAGTAAATGGGAACATAGGAAGTACTTCATAAGTAATTTCAAATGAAAATTCCCGTTGAGTTCAACCTCTGTTTTTTCTTTGTTTGCTATATGAAAACTATGTCATGGATTATATCTTTTAGAAAGTTTGATGTTCTTTTTTTTGGTTAGCACTTAGCATGGAGGGATTTGGATTTTTGCCTCATCCAACCATGAATGGGCCGGAACATGATTTTTTGTTAAAGTCATAAGGTTTCTTCATTTCAAAAGAATTTTAGATGATTTTGATTATTACTAGTTCCTTCCTATGTAGCTCGTCTGATTCGTTGGATTAAAAACCTTCAAAAATGTTTCCAAGGATTCCATTGCACTATGCTTGGAAGGAATACTTTCATGAAGTCACACATCTTGTTACAATTCATTGGTGCTTCATGTGTTGTCAAACTTTTTTGTGCAAATTCTTATAGCTTTATAATCATGTAAGACTCAAAAATACAAAACTATGTAATCATGCCTTTCCTATTCTTGTGTTTTGGAAATCATGCAAATCAAAAGAGCCCCTAATTTTAGTTTGCCTGATTTTAGTTGATATTACGAGTCCTTTTTTTGACATGGAATGACATAATCGCGATAAGTAAATAATAAAGAACGAAAACGAAATCATTGCAAGGGAACACATATTTAATATGGAAAAACCTCTTCAACAAAGAGAGGAAAAAACCACGGTCGCTGGCCAGCGAAACTTCACTATATCGGGAAGTGTTTACACAACGTCAGGGATTTTCACATATGCAACTTATCCCAGACGGCGGCTTACAAGAGGTTTATATAGCGGGGCACGGAGTGGGCCAACTTCAGACTTCGCTCCGCTCGGCCCAAGACTCCGGCGACGGGTCTCGCTCCGCTCGTCAGAAGTTGGTCTTTATTTTGTAGAATTTGGATCAACATACAACAAACTTTACCTTGAGACAAATTCCTTTTTGTATAGCAAATACTTTCGGTGATAATAGCCACTTGGGCTAATCAGTTAAACCAACTAAGTTCGAGCAAAGCTCAAACTTTGCAACATAACTAGGTTTAGTCATCATATCAGCAGTATTATCATGAGTGACAGTCTTGTATACCTTCAATTTACCTTGAGCAACAATGTCTCTAACAAAATGGTACTTGACATCAATATGCTTAGTTCTCTCATGGAATATCTGGTCTTTTGTAAGGTATATGACACTTTGACTGTCACGAAACAAAGTAATGGAAGAATTATCTCCACAAAGCTCAGCAAACAAACTTTTCAACTAAATAGATTCTTTGCAAGCTTCAGCAATAGTCATGTATTCAGCCTTGGTAGTAGATTGTGCAATAACACCCTGCAACGTAGCCTTCTAGCTAACAGCACAACCACCAACATATTCTCTTATCCAAATTGACAGCAAAGTCTGAATCCTCATAGCCAACAAGTCCCTCACCGGTCCTGCCAAACTTCAAACAAGTATTGAAAGTGCCAAGAAGGTATCTGAAAACCCACTGAACATCCTTCCAATGTTCTTTACCGGGATTAGCTATGTATCTACTTATCAAACTCATAGCATATGATAAATCAGGACGAGAATAAACCATGGCATACATCAAAGAACCAACAACACTAGAATATGGTATCTTTGACATGTACTCAAACTCTTCATCAGTAGGAGGACATTAGGAAAGTAACAATTTAAAATGAGGAGCAATATGAGTACTAATTGACTTGGCACCATCCATATTAAAACAATAAAGAACTATCTTAATGTAACTTTGCTGACTAAAAAATAACAAATCAGCTTTTCTATCTCGGGTAATCTCCATACCTAAGATTTTCTTAGGAGCACCAAGATCCTTCATCTCAAACTCACTACTTAGGTGTGCCTTCAAAGTAGTGATTTCTTTCATGCTCTTGGCAGCAACTAAAATATCATCAACATATGACAACAAGTATATAGGTAATCCATCAACAAACTTAATGTAAACATAACTATCATATGTAGACCTCTCAAAGACATGTGAGATCCTAAAGAAATCAAACCTTTTGTACCACTGTCTTGGAAATTACTTTAAGCCATAAAGAGATTTTTTTAATTTGCACATAAAATCATCTTTACCAGGCACTATGAACCCTTCTGGTTGTTCCATGTATATTTCCTTATCAATCTCTCCATGCAGAAAAGCAGTCTTGACATCTAACTGCTCAAGCTCAAGATCATGCATAGCCACAATACTAAAGAAAGTGTGAATGGAACTATGCTTTACAACTGGGGAGAACACATCATTGTAATCAATACCTAGAATCTGGCTGAACCCTTTTGCTACTAACCTTTCCTTATACCTTGAAGGCTCTTCAGGAGACAAACCTTCCTTTTTCTTGAAGGCTCTTCAGAAGCTATTTTCTAGCATCGTTACCGCTTGTATTTCACTATCTCTTCGCCGAACTAGTGCACCTATACACCTGACAAGTGTATTGGATGTGTTGGGGACACAAGAGACTTCTTGTATCTTGATTGCAGGATTGCTTGAGAGGGAATACCTTTGACCACTTCCTCCCTGAGTTTGATAAACCTTGGATAATCCACTTAAGGGAAACTTGCTGCTGTTCTACAAACCTCTGCACTTGGAGGCCCAACAACCGTCTACAAGAATAGAAGTGCGTAGACATCACTCCATAGACCCTAAGTCTGAAACAATCTCTTTAAAAATAGATAAGTGATTCATTATCGATCCCCCTTCTTGCAGCCTATGTGAGAACAACTTTATCTTTACATGCATCTTACTGGTTAGATCCTTTGACATATAGATCGTTTCCAACTTCGTCCAAAGGGCAACAGCAGATTTCTCCGCCAACACTTTCCGCAAAATAATATTGGACAAATGAAGTTGAATCAAAGACAAGGCCTTATGGTCCTTCCACTTCTCTTCATTGGACCAACCCTTAGCATCCTTTCCGCCGAATCTATCCAGCGCTTCATCAAAATCAAAAGTTTGGGGGAGAATCGCCCGCATCTTCACCTGCGACAAGCAGAATCTTGTGGTGTAGTCCAGCTGTGGTAGATCGAACTTCAATGACGATATGTCGCAAACCCTAGATTGGAACCTAGGGCTCTGATACCACTTGTTATAGCCGTGACAAGTAAATAACGAAAAACAAAAATGAAATCACAGCAAGGGACACAGATTTAACGTGGAAAAACCTCTCCAATAAAGAGAGAAAAAACCACAGACTCTATCCAGTGAAACTTCACTATGTCCCGAAGATTTTTACAGATATAACTTATCCCAGCCGGTGGCTTACAAGAGATTTATATAGCGAGGCACAAAGTGGACCAACTTCAGACTCCGCTCCACTCAGTCACGTCTCCAGCGACGGGCCTCGCTCCGCTAGTTAGAAGTTGATCTTTACTTTGTAAAGTTTTGATCAACATATAACATGGAATACTGCTATTTTATTAAGACACGGCTAAATCGCCGGTCACCAGACGGATTACAGATCCAGGGTAGTTCACCACACACATGCAATGTTCATCACGATCTACCCTAGTACCAAAAGCCGCTAATTCATGAGCAGGCTTGTTACATAACCGAGGTGCATAAGACCATGCACTATGTGTGCTTAAAGCGATTCATTGAGACATTTGAATCGGTTCCACACATAGCAAGACATCGGTTCATAGTCTCTGACAGAAAAAGCGACGCAACTTCTTGGTTCGAATCATTCGGATAAAACAATAACTTCTCTACCGATCGTGCATGGCAGAGGGAAGTTCTGTCTACGGGATTGGGAGGAAACAGAGTAAAGAAATCAGTTTTTATCTAAATTGGACCCATCGCTACAGCTCGGTGCGGTTTCATACATAGCAGGCAATGCCATCGATTCATCTCTGACAAGCTTTTAGATTGAACCGACGTCACATAGTGTATGGCCTAAACTACTCTTGCCCTCATAAAACTCACATGGAGTCTAAACTTTAAATCACTAATCAGGACATCCAACGATGATGAGATAATGGCTCTCTGCAGATAGGAGTCCCTCTTTTTTTCATGTCTTGGTCTCCGGGAATATATTTCTACAAGAGTTCGGTTACCCAAAATCCGTCTGTTGTTTGCCTCTGTTCCGAACGAATCATCTCATGCTGTGCAAACAGCCAAGGGTAAAGTGGAATCGGCCACGATAGAGACTAGTTAAATATAACACGTTAAAGAAAGATGTATCATCCTTCGACCTTCGTGGTCTCCCAGATTATTATCAATGATTCACCAATGTTAGGAGTAGTAGCAAATGTTGAGTATGGGCTACTCTACTTTCGATTAGCTATACTACTAGCGTATTGGCTACTCCACGCTAGATCACCAATGATTCGTCAATGTTAGGAGCAAGTTTAGTGTTTACGTATATGTTGACTCGAGGTGGGGTGGGTACGCACTCGACTAATTAATTCTACGGAGTACCGGTACATTAGATCAAGTACAATAAGTCTTAGTCAGCTGGCTATTAGGTTTAAACTATTATTATTTTGCTTAGTTGGATGAGAAAGAAGAGGTGAGAGAAAAGAGGTGGGCTCTCATGCAATAGCCAGCTCTTGCGCGTGCTCCTAGGCACTATGGGTGTGTTTGGTAGACTGGGCCACTTCGAATTTACTTTCCCACTAGAGATATCTGACCTCATACAAGCTGGCTTCAGATTTTGTGTTGTGTTTGTTAGACCGGGTGTGTTGAGAAAAACTGCACTAATACTTTGTTTGCTAGCCCGTATAAGGTGAGATTGGCCCAAAAACTGAGAAATTGCATAACAGACCAAAATTTTATACAAAGGCCCCTAAATAGAAACAAAAAAAGCAATTAGACCCTCTTCTTCCCTAAATCGTGTACTGGGGCCTGTTCGTCGCCGATGACGGGCGGTGGGGCGCCGGCGGTGGGTGCTGAGCAGTGGGGCGACACGGTGGTCGGTGGTTAACGCGGCGCTGGGCCGCGGCGTGGCCTGCTGCTGCTCACGACGGCGCAACCTGCGGCTCACGA
The DNA here is from genome assembly GCA_023614405.1 of Avena insularis. NCBI lineage: Eukaryota > Viridiplantae > Streptophyta > Magnoliopsida > Poales > Poaceae > Avena > Avena insularis. The sequence continues at coordinate 306,038,368 of CM042685.1, forward strand.
CGGGGCGACTGGGTGTTGCTTTAGCGGTGCAGGAGAGGAGAGACAGGAGGGCCGGCACGGGAGGATGAGCTTCGGCGGCGGCGGGGCACGACGTCCCTTGCTCCTGCTAAGCCGGCGCGAGGAAGAGGAAAGACAGGAGGCCGGCCGCCGTGGAGGGAATCGAGGAGGCGCTGGGTGGGCGGTTGTGATAGAGACGCTGTTCGGGGGGGAAATGGGGAGTGGGGCGATTGACCTCTGCTGGATTCGGTCCAGGGGCGGGGCACGAGGCCGATTTTTCGGGCAAGGTCAGCTCTGCCCACATGCGAAGCTCGTTTTCAGCTTCACAACCGGGCAGGGCTGAGGGAGCATTTTCGTGCGAGGTGGGCAATGCCGAGGAAGGAAAACCGGGCTAACAAATACCTAAATCTCGGTTGAGATGGGATTTTCTGGGTTGGACCGATCTACCAAACACACCCTATGAGAGTATGTGAGTGAGCCATTGACATATAAAGTATCAAAACTTTAAAAATAACTACTTGACTATAAGCTGACTATAGATTGCCTTAGAGCATCTCCAAGAGCATTGCTATATTTTGCTCCAATTGTTATTTTACCAATTGAGTCCAAAAAAACTGCTCCAACAGCCTTCCTATAAGTGGTTCCCCACTGAAATTTTTTAGCAAGCTTCCGTTGTGGCCAATTTTGTATATTTACCAATCCAATGCCAAATTGCTAATTTTTTTAGCAACCCTCTAAAGTGGTCCCCTGCCTCCCATTTCTCCCATTGACATGTGGGACCAATCTTTTTGGCAATTTGAAGTGTACTAGTGTGCTGTGTAGTATACGTGCCTGATGTAGTGTATGCGTGCATGTGTAAGTGTGTGTTGCGTGCATGCATATGTATACATGGCCGTGTAAACGCGTGTTGTGTGTGCCATGCATATGCGTACGTGTGTATATGATGTGTGGTGTTTATATGGCCTAGTATGTGCAGCAATGTATATGTATGTGCGACTGTGTATTTGTGCAGTCATGTACTTATATATGTGTATGCGATGTGTTTTAGTCTGTGTATAATAACAACCTCTACGGACCAATAACTGGTATATGACCGTGGCAGTCATGATGAACTGGACATACGCTGCCCTCCCTTCCTTTGTCATGAGCCTAGCCTTCCAGAAGGAGAGCTTCCTCGTCAGACTAAAAGGCGGATCATTGGCGGTGGCGCGTTCGGTGGCCTTATGCCATTACGATGCATCACTGATTGTTGTACACATTGTTGTACACCCCTCTCTTTTAAGCTTAATACAAAGGCACGCAGATCTCCTGCGCGTTCCTCAAAAAAAACTATATACATGTATCTATACTAAAAGAGAGACTCATTTGACAGATGGGTCCTACAATTTTGGCAATTGCTATTATAGGAAGTCTGGGAAAGCATATTTGTGTTTGGATTGCTAAACCTCCTCTCTCTTCTTTCTATACCCGATTTTTAGCAATCTAATATACAAATGCTCTTGGAGATGCTCTTATAGTCGGCTTTGCCGGCTGGAATTGCTCTTAGGTCAGGTCTATGATCGTCGTGTCAGAGAGTATAGTATGATGCGCTTGTACACCGGGAAACAATCATGGGAGCTGTGGTGTGCATGAGCGAATGAATGGGCGGCCGTTCTCATGATCTCAGCGAGGCACGCTAGCTCCGTCTGCAGTACTCGCTCGCTCACTGGGCAAGCAACCTCAAAGTAGCTCGACAGCTGTTCGTTTTGGAATAATAAGGCGCTGAAACCATCGCCTGCCTGCCTACTGACACGGTGTTGGAATCGGCGTCAGCTCGTGACTCGTGAGGGATCTTACCGTGTCGAGCTAAGTTTTGCTATTTCTATGTATGGAGGTCGTGCGTTTTATTCCCTCCGGAACCGCTGGCTGGAGCACCGGAAGTCCAGAACGCAGCAGCCATGATCTGTTCCCTTGCCATGCCTGAATCATGCAAGATGACATGTACAGTGTGTATACCTTGAACATAGATTTGGGGTACTCTCCTGCCGTTTAATTCTCGCCCTAAATTTTACTCCTATTGGGCGGCTGGGAGAGAGTGTGCCGAGAAATGCAGCGCGACCACAGATCGATGCAATGCGATACGATGCTCCTCTCGCTCTTTCGATCCCGCTAGGGAGAAGGTGTCAACACGGGGCAGGTCCGGAGGGAAGACGTGCGTCGGCACCATCATTTTACTCGATCTCGGGTCGGGGGCCATGGATCATTGTGTCTCCCCTACTCCCCTAGACTCACGTCAAGGAACAATGGGGCGGACGTGGAAAAGGCAGGCCGCCATGATTCACCTGGCTGCTACGTACGGCCTTCTCGTCGCACGGGAAGCAGAAAGATGGCGAAGGATCGCAACGGAACGTGGCGTGGTACCTGTTAGCCTTTGCTTGTCCGCTTAATCGTGTCTCGTAGTAGTACTAGCTCCTATGCGTGTACGTGAGCTGAGTATTGTGCCCGACGTTTGCTGGGTGGCGTAACCGGACCGTGGACGTGGTAGATGTTAGCCTCTGCTTGTCCGCTTAATCGTGGTCTCGTGGTCGCTCCTATGCGTGTACGTGAGCTGAGTATCGTGCCCGACGTTTTGCTGGTTGGCGTGTTGTTGACATCAATCGATCTAAGCGAGAATGACAGCGTGGCGTCTTTTGGTGGGGTTGTGTGATCCGAGTTCTAATCGTGGAAGCAGACATGGCACATGTGACATGTGTGTGCTCTTTGGGAGCTTTGCTTTTGTGGTCTTTATCGTACAGCAATCAGGTGATCAGGGCAGAAAGAGTTTCGGGTAGAGGACAAGTCCAAGATTGTACAGACAAGTGCTTTTCGGGGTCGATCTCGCCTTCACGGGTACGGTCGGTTTAATTAAGCAACGAACTACATGGTGAAAAACCTCTGTTTCCTGTTTCACTATGGTTCCGGCAAACAAGCAATGTTGACAGACCGGCGCCCCCGATAGCACTTGCCCGGCGTGGTTGCCGTAGGGTGTCCGTGGAGACGCCCTAAGGGCAACAACAACAACGCCACGCCATTGGGCGGGTCTAAACCTCTCCGAACGGATCGATGTCATCGAACTAACGACCATCCGCAAACGAAGCTGGACTCGCGGATTGTTCCATTTTGGCGTATATGTGGCTCAAGTTTGGACCGTGTTTACAAAGGGAGGATGGCTCGCGCTACCGACCAATGTCATCTCGCTTCCCATCCAAGTTCGCCAGTCAAACACACAATCTCCCCCCTCCTCCTACCCAGCCCCTCCTTCCACCAACTCTTCCCATGCCCCGGCACCGTCGTCGCTCGATCGGTCCTCGAAGAGGGCTGTCGCTGCACCTCTTTTTATGTCCCCTTGTCGCCGCCTTCCAGGCCTCTTGCTGGCCACTCTAGGCCTTGTTTTCACGGCTAGAGCCAACAGGTGCCCGCATTGTCGTCCCTTAGATTTCTCACCAGGTCGCGGTCTAGCCCTAGCAGGCATAGCCTCGCAGTCGATTTGGGATCTGGGACGACCGCTGTTGATACTAGCCACGACCAGGACTGGACGTTTTTGTCGGCTAGCTCCTAGAACTGGGCCTTGTTCTACGCCGTGGACCACCCGTTCGATTAATTGCTGATGTAGCCCAACCTACGGTCGTTACCATATCAAGATCTTCAACTTATGCCAAGTCGTCGTGGACTCCTAAGGTGAATCCTATCCTCTTTAAGATCCCACTTTGACGAGGGGTAACCTCGGTAATTCCCATTGTTATGGACTTAGGGTTTTGTGGAGAAGAGAGCGTTGGGAATTTAGTCGGCTGATCAGACAAACAAGAAAGTTAATATAGTCTGATTATTGAGAAAGCTCGGTTACAAAGTCGCAGGTTTGCTAGTTGCGATCTAGCTTATGGCGGATTGCTGGAAAACTACCGTTTTCTCTCCGTCGGGTCCTCCCAACCTTTATATGATAGGTTGGGTCCTAGATCCGTAGTCGGAGAGGTTACAAAAGTTAATATTTACAATAGGAGCTCTATGTCGGTTCCTGAATATTTCTTAGCGGTTAAGGAAAGTCTTTATTCCGTCGGGTGCTTCTTGGACTTCGTTGGACCTTTATGGGCCATAGGATTTTATACCTGCTAGGGTGACTAACCATAGGGACCCGATAGATCATACTCATGTCACACTTCCTACCCTTTTAAATGGTATACTACTTCATACTCCGTCCTATGACCATGATAGGTTCACACCGATAAGTACGGAGACAAGAGTGAAAGCCTGAGGACTCACGCCCGACAAGATGGAGGCTTAGAAGAGAAGACGGAAGAGGCAAAGCCAAACGTTCCCTGAATCGGCTTCTGTAAGCCATTTTGGCGCGCGACCGGAAGAACTGACGGCCGCCGAAAATCCCAGCACCAGATCCGGCACCGCCAGACTTACTACCGGAATCCCCCCGTCTGCGCACGGATCTGAGTTTGATGCCCTGGAATATTTCCTTTACTTACCCCCTTTTGCCTAGTTTATCCTCAAACTATCCCCTTGTTTAGTGGCTGGCCTATAAATAGAGCCCCCACCCCTCATGTATCTCTTAGGCTTAGATGATAGACTAAAGACAACCCCCATTGTAGAATCTCTAGTTTTTCTTCATTCCCTTTACCAAGGGGACCGATTATCGTCACCAACCTCGATTGGACTTTGCATCACGCCTCCATCTTTGTACAAGGCCTTGGAGTTGGTGTTCCTTCTCCAAGTTTTCAAGATCCTCCCATAGGTGTTGTTCCCTCTTCGATGTGGATTTGAGGGAGCATGTTGACCGATCTTTCCTTGCGAGGATTCTATCGGACCGGTGGCCGTCGTTCGAGAGCTATAGATCTTGTATTGTGTGAGTTTTGCGTGTGTTCATCATGTTCTTCGCGAGATGTGTGTTTGTTTCTGCTACCTTCTTTCCCTCCCCTCGCTTTTCCCATCGATTCCCACGGAGATTCGTGAAAGATCGGGCAACCTAAGGGGTCACCCCTAACAATTGCCTAGACGAGACGGTACTAGTTTTTTGGCCTCCTTTCTTGATTTCAGTACTCATTAGATGGCCGTGTTTGTGTCATTGATTTGATCCGCTCAATCATGCAGACCATGGACAACTCGAACGAGTACTACTACATGAACTTCATCGAGCCATCGTCAGTGAGTTTTTCATGGTCGTAGCCGCCCTTCTCTATTTCTTGTAATTCATTTGTGTAAACTATTTGTTATAATTTATTTATGTGAACTATTTGTTGTAAAGTGTGATGCCTAAATAATTTGTGTGTTGTGGGCAACTTGAGATGGCCACAAGCACGAGGTCGAACCGATGCGGGACACCTTCGGAGCAGCGACACAGACATCAAGGGGCTGTTTGGTTCCTAGCCACACTTTGCCAAACCTAAGTTTGGCAAGTGTGGCAGCCATAAAAGTGTTGCTATAAAATTGGAGGCCACAAAGTGTGGCAAAATATTTACTCTATGGCAAGTGGGCCATGAAAATAATAAAGTGTGACAACTTTAAAGTATGGCAAGAACCAAACATCTAGCAAATTGCCAAACTTTGGCTTGGCAAAATGTGGTTAGGAACCAAACACCCCATAAGAACCCGGGCCGGGCTCCTGTCCTCTCCGTCCCGCAAACGGACCAAAACGATCAAAAGGACCATCCGGGATGGAGGGCAGTTGGAGTTGTCCTAAGCACAACTGCCCAAGCGACTATTATTATTAAAGAAGAACAAAAGTAGCCCATAGCAGGAATCTAGGAAAATAATGTACTTAACCACCACAAAGCGCCACCAACTCTGCTAATATCCCCTCCCCAAAGTGCGCTGTATTTTAAGCTGCTTCCCCCTGTTTCCACTCGGCCCATCCATGCCCCATGGTCCCTGGAGGAGCAGAGAGATTTCTACAAAATCTGGAAATTTCCTACATTATCAACACCCACAGTTGGGGGTCCATGGACATAGGGCCTACATGGACACATGTCCCACCGGTCATTGTCCCTAAGCAGCAGCATGCATCATCAACACATAATTACTGATGTGACAGTAGTATTAAGGGTGTGTGACTTGTTGTCAAACTAAAGCAACATGGTGCTAGCATACCCATGAAAGAAATCATGATAGAGGATTAGGTGTCAGCCCTCCCAATCTGATACTACTAACAAAGTATCATGGCACATACTGTAGTGGTATGCTAGCATCAATTAATCCATGTAGTCTTTGAGCAAGTGCTTAAACTTTTCTTTCCGACAAAGTACTTTAGGAGGCTTGAGACCTACTCTTCACTCTTCAGCCTGGCTAGCTAGCTGCAACCATGTTCAGTTGTACTTGTACAAGCTGAAGGTGTTAGCTACTCTCCCGCGCAAAAAAAAAGAAGAAGGTGTAACTACTCTGACCAGTAGGGCGACCTGGTTACAATAATAATCTGCTGAGAAATTATACAGCTGATGGTGTAACTTAAATTGTATAAACTGACGGAAAAAATGGAGAGATGGTTCGCATACCAGCCTCAGACTTGGCAGGTTTTGGGTGCAAAAATAAGACCACGGCAGTTTCCAAAACCCTGCAGCAGTGCGGCGCGCATAAGCTGGAAACTCCTACTGATGAAATAATCCATGGCAAGATAGCCAAGAGGTTCCCATAATAACTAGTAATGACAATTGGCAAAGAAACAGAGGTGCCATGATGTAGCTCAGTGTTATATTGCTCAGGACCGTGCGATCTGCCATCCATGAAGTCAGATCAAATGCATGGCCAGAAGAGAAGAAGGCAATATAACTACGAAGAACTCGTGCATCTCCATAAATTCAGACAGCAGCCCACTGGACCAGACCAATTAACAAAAAAGACGCAGTGTACCATCACAGTGCATCTCGGTCTATAATGGCTAGAGATCTGCCTGTACGGCTGTACCGAAGATTGTCGTAGTAGTACTAGTATTAAACATTCTGCAGGTCGATCTTGAATTTAGAGCAAAATCATGCATGATGGAATGGTACCGCGGTGGTAGCAAGCGTACTGCTTCGGGGGTTTAATGTTCCGTGTCAGGTAATCGATGAACAGGATACGGTGTCGAGGCTGCAGAGTATGGCAGTAACAGTAACGAGAGGCCAGGAGGAGACAGTAGAATCGCGGGCAGGATTATGCTGGCTCGTACCATGATTTCGACGCAGGTTACGACGTGAGGATGGGCAGCACTGCAGACGCTATGGAGAAGAGACTAGCTGTGCTGACGGCGTATCCGTAGCTTGCAGGTGCCATGAAGCTAGTCCCGTCTGTATATGGGACAGACATGATTTCTGAAGGTTATCTTCATCCTCGAGGGTATGTCTGGAACATATGATTTCTGAATGAATGGTACTCCTTTTCTTTTCAGCATTGGTAGGGTACATGGTGTAAATCAATCAAGCATACTAGGAGGTGTGCAATATTATATACAGTAGCTTATGTTTTTGGGACAAGGCAAGATCATTTACTCTTTTTCTTTTCAAGAATCAGTTCAGTTTTTTTTTGCGGGGACAAGAATCAGTTCAGTTACTGTTCATTGTTTACTGGTGTCTACTTGTAGAGTTGTGGCCGCACATGTCTGTACGAAAGCTACGCTACGCTACAGGGTAGGCCAGTCTTGTACAGCTCCCACAGTTAAAGTTTGCTGCGATACTGAATGCTTTTTTTTTTCGGGCATCTATTCAAGATGTCAGGGCACCACTGACCTGCATATTATGCAGACACGACATCAGTCCCTGTGTAATTGCTCCCCGGTCAGGTAAGCATGGACATGACTCATGAGTGTGGTTGAAATTTGAAAAACAGAAATGCGATGATGAAACAGTGAGAACAAAAATAAACGCCGTTGCCGGGGATCGAACCCGGGTCACCCGCGTGACAGGCGGGAATACTTACCACTATACTACAACGACTTGGATGTTACCGTTCGTAATTAGATATTATTTGTAGGGAAGTCTAAAATTCAAAACACCCCAGGCTCGGCATAGCCACAGCAGGTAAACAACGTCTGAGGTGAGCTGAACATGATACGGCGCCCACGTCGCAGACTAACAGATCTCTTGGCAGTGACATTAACCAAGAACTGGAACAAGGGATGAGGAGACAGCAGAATCGCGGGCAGGATTAGGCTGCTTCGCACCATGATTTCGACACAGGTTACGGAGCGATAAATGACTTCTGAAGACGCTATGGAGAAGAAACTAGCTAGCCTGGGGCCTAACACTGAAACCAGTGGCGGCGCTAGGAACCAGGGGCTAGGTATTCATTTTGAAGAAAAAAAATCCCAATCCAATATATGAACCATAACAGTTAGTAGCTTCAGCTAGCACAAAACACTGCTTTTCAGTCGAGTAAAAATCTATAAGAGATGAGACGATAATTATATAATAATTACTCTTCTTTTTCATCTATATTATTCCTTTTCTCTAAGAATAATTGACTTAAGTTTGTCTAGATTCGATATATCTATACACTGAAATACGTCTAGATACATTTAAATATAGACAAACTCAACTCAACGGAGAGAGTAAAAAAAACAATGAAGAAAAAAGAAAACATTTCCAGGTTCCATGTATATATGCGACACATGAATTCTTAGAGCAAGCGCAGCGTGTAGAGACGAGTCTAGGAATAAAGGGTGCCACGTAACGCTGAGTCAAAAAATCCCCGCGGCGGTTAGCCATCTCGGAAGGACCCACGTACTCAGAAAAAAGTGTTTTTTTCTGCCAACAGTTCTGCCATCCATGTCAGGATAGTAGGAGGCTGACGGTGGACCCTTTTCAACTTTTTGCTTTCTTAACGTCGTGTCTAGTACTAGAAATAGGTCTTAGAATTTTGTTGCTAGACTCACCTACTCCACCGGTTAGACTCAAGCTAAGGATTGAAAAGATTTCCTTAGACACTGGTTTTCTCATACGCTGCACAGCCCTCTCTAGAACACATAATTTCTTCAATAATTTTAACATAGAGCAGCGATATAAGGAATTTTAACTTGATTTCTTTGCATCCACGAGGATTTGAACCGAGGTAGCATCCACTCTCCCATGGTTCGAATTCGATGGGTTGAAGCTGCCCCCCTCATCTATGCGGTGTCTAAGAGGAAGAAATGAAATGTCAAAAGTGCCTTGCATGAGGATGCTTGGATTGGAAAAGTGAAGCTCGATGAATCTTTCTCTATGGCTCATGCTCACCAATGTGTAGATCTTTGGGTAAGGCTAAGATATTTCCATCTCAATGATAATATTGAGGACGAGATTGTCTAGAAGTTTTCGACGGCTGGACAATACTCAGTTAACAAGGGATACAAAGCTCAGTTCCTAGGGGCAACGCTATCCACAATGAACTCCATGGTTTGAAATGATTGGGACCCCTTGAAGATCAAGTTTTTTTTTATTGTTTAGCCATCCAAAACATTCTTTGGATGGCCAGCCGTTTGACCAAGAGAGGGTGGCCTAATTGTGGGCTATAACCACCATGCAAGCAAGTGACGGAGTCGGCCTCGCACCTCTTCCACCAATGTCGTTACATTATCCATCTTTGGTGGCTCATAAGAGATTGTCTTGGTCTTCAACTGATTGCTACCCACCAATGGCATACCATATCCCTCAAAAGTTGGTGGTCAAGTTCGTTGTATGGATTCACCCATGTAGAAGTCGTCTGTCGTGGATGTGTCCATACAGTGAGGACGCCCCCTTTTAGGTTCAGCATAGGGGCACAACACGATCCATACAAACTCAACACGAACACACAGAACACGCGGGGCCTTTTTATCTAGGTTTAGAATGTCGCGAGGATAAAACCCTGGGTCTTGCTTGCCTAATTATATATGTTGTTCGATTCATATTTTAATGGCAATACGATGGCGTTCCTCACTCTCCTCGTCTATTGGGAGGTTAGGAACGAAAGAATGCTCGTGTATTCCACAACAAACATGTGTTGCCATTTGTTCCTCTTGCTAAAATTAAGGAGATTGGACTTTGGATTATTGCAGGTGCAAAAAATCAAGTGAAATAATGCTAGGAGAGTAGGCTTTTCTGGAATATGTGGTATGAACCTTTCATGTAAAGCTTCACCTTAATTAATCGATAGAGGCAAAGCTTTTGCCCCCCTTTTAAAAAACTAACGGATTTATTATTCATTGGATCTACTAATTAAATCGCCTTATTATTGAATAGAAATAGACACTCCTTTACCATGCATGGTAAGTTGATTTCCGAGGTCTCAGATTTTGTGAGACTAGCCCTAATGGGGGTATCATAGGTGGTATCATGCACCACATGCATGCAAAATGCTTATGTGTCATAGCAATTAATGATGAAAGAGATTGTGTTGGTATCATAGGTAGATACGGTATCATAACACGTAAAACTAGAAAAATTAATCACAAATAAATCTTGTCCACAATTTTACATTGAGATTCTATAAAACAATAAATACACCAAAACTATGATACTACAATATGATACTATGCATTGTGAAGACGGTATCATATACTAGTATCATATGCATGATACTACTATATGATACTTCTCATTGTGACTAGTCTGATACTATGTGGAATTTTTTTGGCATCAGTTCAAATGCTCAATTATTGTGCAGTATTTACTACCCCCTCCCTACCAGTTTATTAGGGCAACAATAGTTTAAGGAAAAAATTAGACCATAGATTCGGTCAACAAAACACGAAAAATATGTCACAAAATTTATCCGTTGGATTCATGTTCAAGAAACGTTTCAGTGAATCAGTGGTATATGACATACTACCTCCGTTTGAAAGCTTAAGAATTATATTTTTTCAAAAGTCAAACTATATAAAGTTTGACTAATTTTTTTACAAAATATTAATATTTATAATACAAAATTCATACCCTTTGACGCACCATGAAACATATTTTGACGTGATATCTATCTACTAATTTACATTGAGGTAGGTTCGTCATGCACAAATTTCCGTCCGCTTTTTTATTTCCGATTTTGCCCCTGGCTGTTTGACTAAATTACTTGTCCTGCCACCGCTAACAATCCTGAAAGGTTCGGCTCGGTTGTGTGTTTGGTCGCAAGGCCAGAGCAGCGCTGCTTGGCCACGTTCAGAGGCGGAGGAGAAAGAGCGAGGTGGCGATAATCCGTCCGATGGACCCCCTGCTCCATACCTGGTTTTCTCCAAAGAAAACATAATCCCCATGCCCAGATCCGGAGATCCCCACAATGGCCGAGGCTCCGGTGACAAGTTGCAGGGCGGAGGAAGCGGGGAGCCGGCGGAGTTCGAAGGAGGATATGGAGTCAGATGCGGAGGCCCAAGGTGAACGGAGGTTCCATCTTGCCTAAAGCTTGTTCCTCACCCAGTCTGTCCTATCTCTCTGTTCTACTTGTAACTTCTGCTCGATTTCGATCGGAAATTTGTGGCGCTGCCTTCCCCTCGATTTCGATCTGAAATTTACTAAGTTGGGCGCGCGCGTAGGGGCTCCTAGGGGCGGAATCGACCGCGGTGGCAGCGGCCTGTGGTCGGGGATGCAACGAGATGGGACGGAGCCATGGCGGCGGGGTGACGCAGGGGTGAGCGGAGCAGACGACAGCGAGGGAGGCCGAGGAGGCCGCGGGCGGAGCTCGCGGTGCCGAGCTAGGCGGCGGCCAGAGGTACACGGGGTCGGGACGGGGCTTGGCGGCGGCAGGCGCGGGTAGGCGCGAGGTGTGCACTTCGTTGGCCTCGGCGCATGCGCTGTGAGGTCGTCCCGGTTGGGCACTACATCGGGCCTGCGCTTCAGTGCTCTCGACGTGCACGGCGAGATCGTCCTGAGCGTGCACACGATGGGTCCTCACAGGGAGGCATGTATCCTTCTTCTGATTCCATCAGCTTTTTATGATTCCTTCTCCTGTTTCAGGGGCGTGCACCACGGCACCCTCTGATTCCTTCTCCTAAAGAGTTGCCAACAGCAATGTGATGATTTTTTTGGATCAATCCACTTACTGTTGTTGTTCTATAATTCAGATGCAAATGGTTTGAGAGAAGGAAACACAATTTTAAACTTTAAAAGTTATCTTCGTGTCATATCATTTGTTTGAGTTTTAGTACCGAGGTTCTGCAAAAAAAAAATAGACGTTTTCTGTGGTTCTTAATTAGTTACTTCTTTCCGTATCTTTCCATAGATTTGCTCGTGAATAGACTTTCTGTTTAAGATGTTAGGCAGTATCTTCTTGATCATGAATCTCCAAAAGTCCCAACAGTTTTACTTCCCACAATCAGATATATTGACAACCTCTACTAATTAATTGCAACCAGGAATCAGTAGAATAATATAAATTAAATTCCAACGCCTAGATTATATTAGACTTCATGCAATTTTTCTCTTGCATCCATTTGTTCTATTCATATGGACCATATTAATAATGGCGTATGCAGATTGATGGGTGCATTTAGTTCCTATGGGTCATAAATTCATTGCGTATCAATATAATATTTTGTTCCTTCTTTTCGACATACCTCGAAAGTTACATTTCACCATCTTTTCGTTCGCATACCGCGAAAATTTCATTATTCATAACTCTTAAAGTCATATTTATGTAACAAGGGATTAATTCTGGAATACACTATGTTTTGTCTTAGAATTGTGTTACTATTAATTTTTTTCATAATCACAGCAATCTGTGTTTAACAGGGATTTACTGTACCTACATCAACATCAGACAAAGTGTTGCCAGATTTACATCCAGAATTGAAGGGTGGAGGCGATGTTGAGATTGTGAATTGCAATATTTCTTAAATCAATGACTCTGTCAAATTTTATTGTTCCATAGCAACGCACGGGCATTCTACTAGTCTATCTACTAATTTACATTGAGGTAGGTTCGTCATGCACAAATTTCCGTCCGCTTTTTTATTTCCGATTTTGCCCCTGGCTGTTTGACTAAATTACTTGTCCTGCCACCGCTAACAATCCTGAAAGGTTCGGCTCGGTTGTGTGTTTGGTCGCATAAGGCGAGCAGCGCTTGGCCACGTTCAGAGGCGGAGGAGAAAGAGCGAGGCGGCGATAATCCGTCCGATGGACCCCCTGCTCCATACCTGGTTTTCTCCAAAGAAAACATAATCCCCATGCCCAGATCCGGAGATCCCCACAATGGCCGAGGCTCAGGTGACGAGTTGCAGGACGGAGGAAGCGGGGAGCCGGCGGAGTTCGAAGGAGGATATGGAGTCAGATGCGGAGGCCCAAGGTGAACGGAGGTTCCATCTTGCCTAAAGCTTGTTCCTCACCCAAATTCCTATCTCTCTGTTCTACTTGTAACTTCTGCTCGATTTCGATCGGAAATTTGTGGCGCTGCCTTCCCCTCGATTTCGATCTGAAATTTACTAAGTTGGGCGCGCGCGTAGGGGCTCCCAGGGGCGGAATCGACCGCGGTGGCAGCGGCCTGTGGTCGGGGATGCAACGAGATGGGACGGAGCCATGGTGCCGAGCTGGTGAGGCGCGAGGTACAGAGGTCGGGCGGGGCTTGGCGGCGGCAGGCGCGGGTAGGCGCGAGGTGTGCGCTTCGTTGGCCTCGGCGCATGCGCTGTGAGGTCGTCCCGGTTGGGCACTACATCGGGCCTGCGCTTCAGTGCTCCCGACGTGCACGGCGAGATCGTCCTGAGCGTGCACACGATGGGTCCTCACAGGGAGGCATGTATCTTTCTTCTGATTCCATCAGCTTTTTATGATTCCTTCTCCTGTTTCAGGGGCGTGCACCACGGCACCCTCTGATTCCTTCTCCTAAAGAGTTGCCAACAGCAATGTGATGATTTTTTTGAATCAATCCACTTACTGTTGTTGTTCTATAATTCAGATGCAAATGGTTTGAGAGAAGGAAACACAATTTTAAACTTTAAAAGTTATCTTCGTGTCATATCATTTGTTTGAGTTTCAGTACCGAGGTTCTGCAAAAAAAAAATAGACGTTTTCTGTGGTTCTTAATTAGTTACTTCTTTCCGTATCTTTCCATAGATTTGCTCGTAAATAGACTTTCTGTTTAAGATGTTAGGCAGTATCTTCTTGATCATGAATCTCCAAAAGTCCCAACAGTCTTACTTCCCACAATCAGATATATTGACAACCTCTACTAATTAATTGCAACCAGGAATCAGTAGAATAATATAAATTAAATTCCAACGCCTAGATTATATTAGACTTCATGCAATTTTTCTCTTGCATCCATTTGTTCTATTCATATGGACCATATTAATAATGGCGTATGCAGATTGATGGGTGCATTTAGTTCCTATGGGTCATAAATTCATTGCGTATCAATATAATATTTTGTTCCTTCTTTTCGACATACCCCGAAAGTTACATTTCACCATCTTTTCGTTCGCATACCGCGAAAATTTCATTATTCATAACTCTTAAAGTCATATTTATGTAACAAGGGATTAATTCTGGAATACACTATGTTTTGTCTTAGAATTGTGTTACTATTAATTTTTTTCATAATCACAGCAATCTGTGTTTAACAGGGATTTACTGTACCTACATCAACATCAGACAAAGTGTTGCCAGATTTACATCCAGAATTGAAGGGTGGAGGCGATGTTGAGATTGTGAATTGCAATATTGCTTAAATCAATGACTCTGTCAAATTTTATTGTTCCATAGCAACGCACGGGCATTCTACTAGTCTATCTACTAATTTACATTGAGGTAGGTTCGTCATGCACAAATTTCCGTCCGCTTTTTTATTTCCGATTTTGCCCCTGGCTGTTTGACTAAATTACTTGTCCTGCCACCGCTAACAATCCTGAAAGGTTCGGCTCGGTTGTGTGTTTGGTCGCAAGGGCAGAGCAGCGCTGCTTGGCCACGTTCAGAGGCGGAGGAGAAAGAGCGAGGCGGCGATAATCCGTCCGATGGACCCCCTGCTCCATACCTGGTTTTCTCCAAAGAAAACATAATCCCCATGCCCAGATCCGGAGATCCCCACAATGGCCGAGGCTCCGGTGACGAGTTGCAGGGCGGAGGAAGCGGGGAGCCGGCGGAGTTCGAAGGAGGATATGGAGTCAGATGCGGAGGCCCAAGGTGAACGGAGGTTCCATCTTGCCTAAAGCTTGTTCCTCACCCAGTCTGTCCTATCTCTCTGTTCTACTTGTAACTTCTGCTCGATTTCGATCGGAAATTTGTGGCGCTGCCTTCCCCTCGATTTCGATCTGAAATTTACTAAGTTGGGCGCGCGCGTAGGGGCTCCCAGGGGCGGAATCGACCGCGGTGGCAGCGGCCTGTGGTCGGGGATGCAGCGAGATGGGACGGAGCCATGGCGGCGGGGTGACGCAGGGGTGAGCGGAGCAGACGACAGCGAGGGAGGCCGAGGAGGCCACGGGCGGAGCTCGCGGTGCCGAGCTGGGCGGCGGCCAGAGGTACACGGGGTCGGGGCGGGGCTTGGCGGCGGCAGGCGCGGGTAGGCGCGAGGTGTGCGCTTTGTTGGCCTCGGCGCATGCGCTGTGAGGTCGTCCCGGTTGGGCACTACATCGGGCCTGCGCTTCAGTGCTCCCGACGTGCACAGCGAGATCGTCCTGAGCGTGCACACGATGGGTCCTCACAGGGAGGCATGTATCCTTCTTCTGATTCCATCAGCTTTTTATGATTCCTTCTCCTGTTTCAGGGGCGTGCACCACGGCACCCTCTGATTCCTTCTCCCAAAGAGTTGCCAACAGCAATGTGATGATTTTTTTGGGTCAATCCACTTACTGTTGTTGTTCTATAATTCAGATGCAAATGGTTTGAGAGAAGGAAACACAATTTTAAACTTTAAAAGTTATCTTCGTGTCATATCATTTGTTTGAGTTTCAGTACCGAGGTTCTGCAAAAAAATAATAGACGTTTTCTGTGGTTCTTAATTAGTTACTTCTTTCCGTATCTTTCCATAGATTTGCTCGTGAATAGACTTTCTGTTTAAGATGTTAGGCAGTATCTTCTTGATCATGAATCTCCAAAAGTCCCAACAGTCTTACTTCCTACAATCAGATATATTGACAACCTCTACTAATTAATTGCAACCAGGAATCAGTAGAATAATATAAATTAAATTCCAACGCCTAGATTATATTAGACTTCATGCAATTTTTCTCTTGCATCCATTTGTTCTATTCATATGGACCATATTAATAATGGCGTATGCAGATTGATGGGTGCATTTAGTTCCTATGGGTCATAAATTCATTGTGTATCAATATAATATTTTGTTCCTTCTTTTCGACATACCCTGAAAGTTACATTTCACCATCTTTTCGTTCGCATACCGCGAAAATTTCATTATTCATAACTCTTAAAGTCATATTTATGTACAAAGGGATTAATTCTGGAATACACTATGTTTTGTCTTAGAATTGTGTTACTATTAATTTTTTTCATAATCACAGCAATCTGTGTTTAACAGGGATTTACTGTACCTACATCAACATCAGACAAAGTGTTGCCAGATTTACATCCAGAATTGAAGGGTGGAGGCGATGTTGAGATTGTGAATTGCAATATTGCTTAGATCAATGACTCTGTCAAATTTTATTGTTCCGTAGCAACGCACGGGCATTCTACTAGTCTATATAATAGTTTTTCTAAAAGTTTGGTCAAACTTTTTATAGCTTGACTTTTCAAAATAATATAAGCATTAAGCTTTAAAACAGAGGTATTGCAATTTATTTTTTGTTGTTATGATCAATTGTATTCTTAAACTGTGTGTTAGTCTAATGAACCCGGATATGAGAGTAGGGTGTACTTGCAGTTGGAGTCGCAGGTGTTTGTATAAATAAAAGCTAGTACGCCACAGGGTAACCAGACTTGTACACCTCCTCCCGTCGTTAAAGTCTGGAATGGATATTTTCTTAGACATCAGTTCAAGATCTCAGGGTCAACTGTTTGAACTCATTATCACAAGATGGCCACTGTATAGTATTTAAATAAACGATATGAGATGCGTGTTGTGCACCCGGATATCCCTAGAGCTCAGATGAAATTAGTATGATCTTGAACTGGCTTTAGTTTCTTCCGAAACTGCCCCAAAACATCTTTCAGTTAGCAACTCACCTGTTGTTTCTTTCTGCTGGTATCTGTAGGAAAAACACGAACAGCACAACAATCTAGCATTGCGCTAGGCCGTGTTGCCGAACCACGTGGCATGGGTGAAGCAAGAGAATCCGAAATCCACCATTGGCCTGCATATTCTGCAGACACGACATCCATCACTGTATGTTTTTGCTCCCTAATCAAGGGAAGCATATACATGAGTGTGGTTGTCACAAAAAAGTATGAGTATTAAGGTGCTGCCGGAAAGGAGAGACCCAAAAATAATAAAAAAGCGCCGTTGCCGGGGATCGAACCCGGGTCACCCGCGTGACAGGCGGGAATACTTACCACTATACTACAACGACTTGGATGTTACCATTCGTAATTATTAAGTAATTATTCATTTAAACATGACGGAAATCGAAACAGCACGCCGTAGCAGGCTCGGCATAACCACGTCAGATAACAAAGCCCACCTACGAAGCCCACGTCAGATAACAAAGCCTACCTACGAAGCCCAGGGTCCGCACGCGTCAGAAATCGCCTACTGCAAACTGTGAATTCTGACTCGCTACATTGGGCTCACCTGATCAGTGCATGTCCAGGACTTTCTCGAAGCTGATGATTTGCAGGCACGAACAACCTACACGAATCAATGGGCTTATCTCGTAACACTGCTGAGACAATGAAAATGTTCTCCAGTATATCCTCGATTGATCGACTGGCTGTGTCCCGGACTCGCACAGAGATTCACGGACCATTATTCTGGTGAAGTGTGCCTCAGGCAGTCACGCGGAATGATCCGCTATTCAGCTTCGCATACTTCGTGCATTTGAAATTCCATTCTATCCTCTAATGCGGTACTTTTTATGTATTTTTTAGCACAATGGTGCAAAAGGGGGGGTGAGCAACATATGATCCAGGGCATATATATACAACGTAAAACATCCACAACACACAAAAACTAGTTGAAGAAAACGCTACAATTCAATCTCGGATTAAAAAAACTAATAAGCAACATGTCTTTTGATAAGACATTATTCAATAACATGTCGTATTCATAGGTTTAGATGTGAAAAAACTTAAAAGAAAAATGTGGTCGTAGTGGAAGCTATTTATGACTTTTCTCATTTCTCGCGCAAGCGATCATACTCCTTGTCCTTACTTCTCCTTCCTATTCTCCAACCAGATGAAGCAAGGGATGACAAAAAATACTGCCTAGACACACGCCGTCTTCGTTCCCCCCCTCTCAAGCTCGCTCGTCAAGACCACCACCGTCCCTCCCCTGCCTCCCAGCCACTACCGCCATTTTCTTGGATTTCATCATCATGTCATTGAGTTTTGATCTGTAATCCATGCATCGCGTATGGAGGCATGCATGGCTCATAGGTTCTGTGTTGCGCAGTTCTTCGGTGCTTGCCATTCTCCAGGGTTTATCTTTGTGAACGCAATGTACATCGTCGCTGGTGAATCCAAGACGATGTCGTTACTAGAATTAACCAAATCCTACCATCTACTTGGCGTCTCCTTTTAGGCCTTCAAGGATAGATGGCGTGTCCGCAAGGGGAGTTTAATTGGAACGGGTGATCTTCAGAGGTGATCGTCTATTCGTCATTGATTGAGATGCAACTTTATATTTTAGTTTCGGATATGCCCCTTTGTGGTATTTTTCTTCGGACTAGCCTTGTTGTGAAGTTCCTGTTGCCATCCTAGTTGTTCGTGGCAAGGAATAGTCATCTTAGAATTGTTTTCTATGTTATAAAAGTACACTTTGGCATACTCTCGAAAAAGAATTCAATGAGAAAATAATGAACCTAATAAAATTTACATTACAATCCAAATATATATAAGATATAATGATAATTAAAAATAGAAAAATCCACGTATGGAAGGATAGAAAAAGGCGGCAGTGAGGCGACTCTAGAACCCATCTAGGGTTTCGTCCCCCTCGCCATCGATGTCGCTGGTCCGTTTCGTCTCCAATGATCTTGAGGCATTGGAGGTGGTCCGCACCACGCCCCCTAGTCCATAGAGGAGGGTTTTCCTTTTTTTTTGCTTAGCCCGTTTTCAGTGTCTTCTTTGTGCTGGTGAGGGTCTGGCCATATCCTAAAGCTAGAATAAGAATAAGGTCCTCTCTGCCCTATCCTCGCTTCTGTAGTGTGTAGCACCGATGGAAGTGCGTATAGTCGTGTGTCGAGTGGACTTTCTAGGATTTGGTCAGTTTTTGTACTCATTGGTATGGTTCAGTTTAGTCTCTTTCAATCGACGGTTGTCATCATTAGCGATGATTGCTCCTTTGTTGCGCTGGTGCTTTGAGTCTTTAGCACAACAATGTCATGTCTGTTTAATACAGCAAGTTCTACTATGACAAGCGCTATCCGGTTCAGGTGATGGAGGGACGAGGACGGCAATGTGCTTTCGGTTTACACAAGTGTATGTAGCTGCTGCTTGGTGGTCTCAAAACTTATTTGTAATTTCTATTATTTTTAGTGTTCTTTGTGTTAGATGTATATATATGTATATTGTATTTCCCCCATATGTTAGGGGGCTTCTCATATTTGCCACTGCAGATTTATATATTGTGGCCTTTGGCCCCTAGAGGAATACAAGTTGCATATTCCTGACATGGTATCAGAGCCAGGTTAGCCTACTCCTTTTTGCAACTTCGTCGCTGCAGCCGCCACCGTCCCTGTCGCCGACGGTCTTATCGTCGTCGACACCGCCGGTTGCCGCCTTGTTCTTGGCCGTCGTTGCCCGTTTTTGTTTCCAGATCGGTCCGTTTCGTCTCTAGATCGGTTCATATCAGATCGATTCTCCCGTCGATCCGCTCGATCGCTTCCCCGACGATCCGCCGCTCCACTCGCCACCGCTGTCTCCCCGCCGACGCTGAAGCGCTCTACCCGCCGACGCGGGACACCACACGCGGGACCTGCCCGTCCCCGCCTCGACGCACACGCGGGACACCACCGCCCATCGCCCACCTGCTCCACGCGGGCCACCCACCTGCTCCACGCGGCGCTCGACGCGCGTCCAGCGGGTCCAATCCCGCGCGCGTCCCGACGCCATCGCCCGCTCCTGCTCCCTCCCGACGAACTACCTGCTCCCGACGCCATCAGGCGACGCGCGTCCAGCAGTCATCGGCCGCCTCGCTCTCGCCAGACGCTGCCCGCCCGCACTGCTCGGTTCGCTTCGTCCGCCCCGCCGAGTCGATCCGTCGCCGGCCGATTGGACCTGTTCTTCGTCGGTTTCGCCTGCTGTTCTTCGTCAGTCTGCGATTAGATCTGAGAGTTTAAAAAAAAGAGAGAGAAATATGTCTTCTTCATCGGGGTATGTTGCGATTCCTCGCTACCCGGTGATCTTCGACGACGCAAATTACCCTGATTTTGCTGCCTTTATGCGCGTTCACATGCGCGGTCTCCGTCTTTGGGGTGTGCTCTCTGGCGAGGTCTCCTGTCCGCCGTGCCCCCTGCTCCCGTGGCTCCTCTTCCGCCGACGCTGATTGTTCTCGGTGCTGATGCTTCTCAGGAGGCCAAGGATGCTGCTCAGAGTGCTGATGCTAGTGCTGTTGCTGCTTATGACCTGAAGTTCAAGCAGTACTCTGTTGATCTCGAGACCTATCGCCACGCTCTGACTGCCTACACTCAGTGGGTCGATGAGGATGCTCGTCTTCTTGCCCTCATCTCCAGTTCTTACGCCCAGATGTCAGCTGAGTTCATGAGTCTTCCTCTGTTGCGCCGGTGGGCACATCTTCGTCGCTACCACCGTCTGGGATGCTCTTTACTGTCCATGGTTCGCCAGAGCATGCTCTTCAAAGAGGTGATTTCACTATTGATGAGTTCTATACTCAGAGTGCTGCTATCTGGCGTCAGCTTGATTCTCTCCGTACTGCTGTTTGTGGCACATGCTCGTGTTGCCAGATTGTGCGCTCGGACTTGGAGTTTCACCGCATCTATGAGTTTCTGTCTCGGCTCCGCCAGGAGTTTGAGCCCCGGCGTGCTTAGCTGAATGCTCGTGGTCGTGTTCCGCTCTCTGAGGTGTTGTCCGAGCTTCGGGCTGAGGAGACCCGTCTCCGTGGTGCTGGTCTTCTTGCGGTTTCATCTGTGCTTGCTACTCGTGGTCCTCCTGTGCCGTCTGCTCCCTCGACTCAGCCGCGGTCCTCTATGCCGCCACCGATACTACCCACTCCTCCGTGGCGGTGGTCGAGTCAAGACCAGAAGCTCGTGGTCGGTCGCCGTGGTTCTCTTCACATCGCTTCTTCAGAATAAGGATGGTCACACTTGGGCCACTTGTTATACACGGGATCCCAGTTTATGTCAGCAGCACCAGATGACTCGTGGGCAGTCGGCTTCTTCCGGATCTTCAGCAGTTGCACTCTCCGATCAGGACATTATCAGGAGTCTTCGCGGTCTGCTTGCTGCTACAGGCTCTTCTTCGACAAGCACTGCTGGTTCTGTGACTTATTCTTTCGGCACTACGCGACCACCCCCTTCTACATAGTCAGGTATGTCCCCGTGGTATCTGGATTCTAGAGCTTCCTTTCATATGACCTCTGAGTCTTCTTTTTTGTCTGCCCTTCGTTCTCTCCCTTCTCCTGTCCGTGTCTTCACGGCTGATGGTACCTCTCTTCCTGTTTCTAGTCGAGGCACCCTTTCTACTTCTTCTTTTTCTGTTCCTGATATTTCACATGTCCCTTTCCTTACGATGAATCTGTTCTCTTCTAGCCAGCTTACTGACTCTGGTTGTCGCGTCATTCTTGATGCTAATTCTTGTGTTGTTCAGGACCATCGCACACAGGCCCTGGTTGGAGCTGGCCCTCGCAGCCGTGACTCTTCCGGACTTTGGGAGTTAGACTGGCTTCGTGTTCCTTCCGCTGCCACTTCATCTGCCAGTTTTTCTTCGGTTGTCGCATCTGCTACCAGTTCCTTTCAGCAGTGGCATCATCGTCTTGGTCACCTCTGTGACTCTCGCCTGTCGTCATTAGTTCATCGTGGTCTTCTGGGGTCTGTCTCAGGAGATGGGTCTTTGCATTGTCAGGGTTGTAGGTTGGGTAAACAGATTCAACTTCCCTATCCTACTAGCGCGCCTGTATCTCAGCGACCTTTTGATTTAGTTCATTCCGATGTTTGGGGTCCGTCTCCTTTCGCTTCGAAAGGGGGCCATCGCTACTACATTTTATTCATCGATGATTTTTCTCGGTACACTTGGTTGTATTTTATGCGCTCTCGCAGTGAAGTGCTTTCCATATATCAGCGTTTTGCGGCCATGGTCCATACTCAGTATTCTACCCCCATCCGTGTTTTTCGTGCTGATTCTGCTGGTGAGTATATCTCCCAGATGTTACGAGGTGTTCTTGCTGAGCAGGGCACCCTTGCTCAGTTCTCCTGTCCTGGCGCACATGCCCTGAATGACGTTGCTGAGCGTAAGCATCGCCATCTTCTTGAGACCACTCGTGCTATGATGATTGCTTCTTCTCTCCCGCCGCACTTTTGGGTTGAGGCTGTCGCTACGTTGGCTTACCTCATCAATATTCAGCCTTCTGCTGCCTTGCAGGGTGGTATCCCTCTTGAGCGCCTCTCTGGACAGTCTCCAGACTACTCCATGCTTCGCTTGTTTGGTTGTGTTTGCTATGTTCTCCTTGCTCCTCGCGAACGCACCAAACTGACCGCTCAGTCTGTTGAGTGTGTCTTCCTTGGATCTGATGATGAGCATAAGGGCTATTGCTGTTGGGACCACATTGGTCGTCGGATGCGTATCTCGTGATGTTACTTATGATGAGACGTCCTTTCTATCCTCGCCCCACCGGCACTTACCCGTGGAAGATATCTCTTTCTTCTTTTCCGACACACCTCCTTCTACACCTATTGTGTCTTCTTCAGATCTCCTTCCCCGATGTCTCTTCTTCGACGCCGCCCTCCTCTCGCCTGTCTAGTTCTCCTAGTTCTCCTCGTTCTCCGAGTCTTCCTCTACTCTTCCCTCTTCTTCATCGCCGTCTCTGCGTCTTCCTCCGATGATCTTCCATCTACTCGCCCGTCTGTCGTCGTCGTGCCCCATCACTACTCTCCTAGTCAGTATGGTCTTTCTGTTGCCTCCGAGCCGACTTCTTATCAGGATGCTGAGCATCATCCTGAATGGCAGCTGGCCATGGCTGAGGAGATCGCTGCGCTTAAGCGCACTGGCACCTGGGATCTTGTTTCTCCCCCTCCCGGTGTTCGTCCTATCACATGTAAGTGGGTCTATAAAATTAAGACTCGCTCTGATGGATCTCTTGAGCGCTATAAAGCGCGTCTTGTGGCTCGTGGTTTTCAGCAGGAGCATGGTCGTGACTATGATGAGACCTTTGCTCCTGTGGCTCATATGACCACCGTATGCATTTCTTCTTGTTGTTGCTTCTGTTCGTCACTGGTCTGTGTCCCAGCTTTATGTTCAGAATGCCTTTCTCAATGGTGAGTTGAGTGAGGAGGTTTATATGCAGCCTCCTCCTGGGTATTCTGTTCCCGAGGGGATGGTTTGTCGTCTTCGACGTTCTCTTTATGGCCTCAAACAGGCCCCTCGTGCTTGGTTTGAGCGTTTTGCTTCTGTAGTGACTGCTGTTGGTTTCTCCCCTAGTGCTCATGATTCAGCGCTGTTTGTTCACACTTCTCCTCGTGGACGCACTCTCCTTCTTCTCTATGTTGATGATATGATCATTACTGGTGATGATCCTGAGTATATCGCCTTTGTTAAGGCTCGTCTTTGTGATCAGTTTCTTACGACTGATCTTGGTCCTCTTCGATACTTTCTTGGGATTTAGGTCTCCTCTACTTCTGATGGCTTTTACATCTCTCAGGAAAAGTATATTCAGGATCTTCTTGCCCGCGCTGCTCTTGGGGATGAGCGCACTGTTGAGACCCCTATGGAGCTTAATGTTAAGCTTCAACTCACCGATGGTGATCCTCTTTCTGATCCGACGCGTTATCGTCATCTTGTTGGGAGTCTTGTTTATCTTGCTATCACTCGTCCTGACATCTCTTATCCTGTTCATATTCTGAGTCAGTTTGTTTCTGCTCCCACCACTATTCACTATAGTCATCTTCTCCGTGTTCTTCGTTATCTTCGTGGTACGATCACTCGTCGCCTTTTCTTTCCTCGTTCCAGCTCCCTCCAGCTCCAGTGCTATTCGGACGCTTCATTGGGAAAGTGATCCTTCGGATCGTCGTTCACTTTCTCGCCATGTGTGTTTCTTGGTGGTTCGCTCATTGCTTGGAAGACGAAGAAATGCGTTCCCGTTCGAGTGTTGAGGCTGAGTTGCGTGCTATGGACTTGTTGACTGCTGAGGTGACCTGGTTACGGTGGTTACTTGCTGATTTTGGGGTCTCCATTACCACACCCAGTCTGGTTTTGTCTGACAGTACAGGTGCTATTAGTGTTGCACGTGATCCGGTCAAGCATGAGCTTACCAAGCATATTGGTGTTGATGCTTTCTATACACGTGCTCAGGTGCAGGTTCAGGTTGTTGCGCTTCAGTATGTGCCTTCAGATTTACAGTTGGCGGACTTCTTTACGAAGGCACAGACAAGAGCGCAACATGATTTCTTACTCTCCAAACTCAGTGTTGTGGATCCACCATGAGTTTGAGGGGGATGTTAGATGTATATATATGTATATTGTATTTCCCCCATATGTTAGGGGGCTTCCTGCATATTTGCCCTGTACCTGTACTATATATTGTGGTCTTTGGCCCGGGAGGAATACAAGTTGTATATTCCTGACACTTTGTACTAATCAGATGATTATTATTAATACATCGGTAGACTTCTCAGAAAGGTATGCTGCCAAATTGTATGCTCTGTCAGATTTGGCGATGTAAACGGTGGCAGCCCTGAGTTCGCTCGACTCCTCTGACAAGCGCTGCTCGGCTGCTCGCCCATTTTCCGTTCGCGCGTACGCAGTACGCCTCCTCTAGTTTCGTCTTCATCGCTGCTCTTTTCGTTTCAAACTCCGGCCCACCCTGTCTTCTCCCCACCCAAAACCCTACAATCTCCTTGCCCTCTACCGACGCCATGGCGTCGCCTTGCTCCCATGTTCACTACAACGGTAAGCGCCTCTCTCCACAGCCCATCCCGAACCCTAACCCCAGCCCGAATCCTAATTCCGCCCCCTCCTGCGGCAGTCGGTGGCCCGATGCTGAACGTGATCTTCGAGGCGGCCTTCGAGGGCGACCTCCCCATCTTCAAGGGTACGCTGCCCCCTCCCCTGTCCCAGATTTTGGTCCTGATGCAGTTTTGGTGCCTCAGTGCTGAATTTGTTGGAGTCCAATCCGCTGCAGAGCTGGTGATGATGCTGGACATGGGCAGGGGCCGCCTCAAGGAAGTGATTGAGGCACTGAGGGTGGAAGATGTCGGAGAGCTGGAAGGTTTCAGTGCGCTGCACGCCGCCGCCAAAGGAGGGAAGATCGCTGTGTGCAGGTACCTGGTCGACGAGCTGCTAGTAGATGTGGATGTGGTCGACAAGAAAGGTCCCTCTCACTTTGGAACTCTAATTTTATTGCTTTAGGATAATGTAGGTTTGTCAAATTTTACAAAGTGCTATTTTACTTTTGTAGCGTGTTAATGCTGGAATTATGTTTTTCTTTTCACGCATCTCCTAATTTTTTTGTTTACATCGATTACTAGATCTGTAAGTCGACCAGTTATGATTTTCTTGGTATATGATTGTTTTGTGCTTGCTAAGATTATCCACGTTGGTATGAAACAATGTATCATAGGCATTAGTAGTTACCTCACAGAATAGAATTATGATTTATCACATTTTGTTGTGCTTACTCACAATTTTGTATCTTTATATGAAATCACCCGGTCTTAATTTTGATAGAACTATGATTTATCATATGAAAACACACAGGCTTAATATTATATATATGGTAATGCTCTGCGTAAGAATGTCTCATATAATTAGGCTACCCATTGAGGGCAAACTATTCTTCATTTCAGGACTGTTTGGTTATTTACTTAGCTGCACATCTGCATATGCTCCAGCTCCGACTATTCGTCCCGCTCTTCATATTTTGGGGTAGTCTTATATCTAAATTTGAAGTGTTGTTCTGACATCCCAGTCCATATTGTATCTAAATCTCATGGGTCTACTTTGTGTATTTAAGGGAGATAGTTCTAAATTTCGTGCTTTCAGAGCAGTGTTACCATACTACTGTGGTTGTATGGTTTTGGAGACAAGACATGCTTTGGCACTGAAAGGATCTTATTTCTTTGCTATGCCCAGAAGTGCTTTAATATAATCTCATTATATTGTTGTCTGCTTGATAGGTAGAACACCTCTGTTTTTTGCAATGCACAGTAAGGATGTGGGTACTGCCAAGTATCTTCTTGATCGTGGCGCTAATCCAGACAAAGCCAGTCATGATGGGCTTTCCCTGTTACATTCTGCTGCATTATCAGGTCTACCTCTATGAACACGCATCTCTGTCATGCATCAGTGCACTGCAATTTTTTTTAAATATCTTCTCAATTTGAGAACTATGTTATTGTGTGCTGTGGTATTTTTTATCTTACTTGCACCTATTTTCCTTTGTCTTGTACCATTTTTTCTTGTGCTAATAAATTATACTCAGTTAGTCAAGTTCCCTGATGAGTCCTTCCATTTGGAACTACATGTTGTTTTAGACTCATTGGCTTCTTCGAGAATGCATGACATGTTAGGTTTCCGAGTAGAACGTCTGGCGGTATTAAGATAATACCCTTAGCTGAAACAAAGAATCTACTTGCACATGCTTTTTTAGTCAAAAATCATCGATATATTTTTTGTGTAGCCATTGGCCAAGCATTACTGTGTGCATGCATGTATTTAGAGATGGAAGTTTGGACCTTTAGGGTACCCTCTATTTTAGTCTAGTTCAAACAAATGAACTAGTTTTGTCAAAAAGTGTTGATTTGTGAAAAAGTAGTTCATTTTTTTTGTACTAAAAAGGGTAGAGGGTACCCTAAAGGTTACCCACTTCCATCCTTACATGTATTGCAACATTAGGAACACATTTTTGAATAATTTAATATTGGTATAGTGGCATTCAAACATCGATTTATTTGCCCAGTGCCTTAAAACGTCACCTAATTGTGAATAGAGGAAATATCATTTGAATAACCTAATACATATCACCATGCATGGGAGGTGGATACGTGTAAAAGTTTTATTTGCCCAAAATCAATAGTTTATCAACAGATTAAATTTAGTAAACATATTTATGTCACCTGTTTTTTGGGTGTATTTTGGTTGTTTTCTCATTGACCCGAAAGTATGGGCACACATTCAAGATGTGTTGCCTTGTATACTTTTAATTTTCAACTGTTGTGGGTCCTATCATTGGCTGCCCAAGTGTAGATCATAGTTACTGAATTCGCTCACACCTCACTGGATCCTGACCTTGATCAAGTAATATAGATCGGTGTTAAAAACAACCTGGTTCGTCCTGATCCGGGGTACGATTGTTCCATCTAGTCAAACCATCGAAACTAAGTGGGGCAAAACGTTACGGATCTTGAGCTGCTGTCACAGTTTGCCACTCTTTCATGCTGCTGTCGTCTCCACCACCACAACACCAGTAATAAGGAAGGGGTGGAAGGGAAGATGCATCTTGACAAGGCTGTGGACATGCACACTCAGCGGTAGCATATCTGAACATACTAATTTCTTACGGAAGGTGGAATGAGGAGGGTTCTGCGATAGAAAAGTAGAGAGATCAGCTAGGAGAGACTGGAGACAGATTGAGAGGGATAAATGAGCTGAGAGGAAGACACGGCGTGGTCTGTGGAAGGGATTGAGAAGCGGCTTCTGGTGGAGCCATAACTCCCACTCCTAGGCACCATCCCAGACAGGCGTGCTATCCCATCTATTTTATTTTTACATTCTCTTCTTAGTCCACTTTGTCCATTTTCTTTCAGGTATCTTTTCCGCATTACACTCTGTTGTTTATTGTTGCAAGTATATTAGATCCATCAATTTGGAGTTGTAGGGTTTGCGCACTAATCTCCTATTACTGAACTGGAGCTTATATCCCTGAACCATTCTTTTGGGAAGTACTGAACTGTGAACCCGATGAACTGCTGATCAAGTAACTATGGTACTTGGCCCAGTCGCTTCAGATTGGTATTAAATGTTACCTTAATTCTCTAGCCACCGAAGGATTTGGCTTTAATTCCTTTCTACCCAAACAAGTACTTATTGGGTTTATTTGTACCACACAATCAAGGTAGACTTAGGTCCAGGAGACTCCACGAATGAAGAAGATTGTAAGAAAAATACCTACAGTATTATCTTATGTAATAAGTTTATGTACTCTTTTTTACAAAAGATTGCTGGGTTTTTTTTCGATCAACAGGGAGCAGCCTCCCTGGTTCCATTCATAGAACGAAACCAGAGTCATGCAGATGTTCAGAAACAGAATTTTAAACCTAGTACAAAAGTAAATTGAGCCAAGCTCAAAGCAAAAAATAGCAAGTCTTACATCACACCACAAACAAAAGCTGAAACTTGAGGAATTTGAGAGGGAAACTACCTCTTCTCTTATGTAATAAGTTTCGTGTTTTTTCCCAGACAATTGTGAAATGGTAGAACTACTACTTGCAAAAGGAGCTTATGTTGACCCGGTAGCTGATTGTGGGACACCACTTCATTTTGCTGCTAGTGAAGGGCATTATGGTACTATGAAGATTTTATTGGACCACAATGCAGATGTAAGTTGAAGTACATACCATTTTCTGCCTGCCCATCATACTGCTTAACTTACAGGGTTTTAACTTTAGTTTCATGTGTCCTGCAATTTTCCCTCTCAGCTGTCTTGTCATGTTCCATTTTGTTGATTGTTGTATGGTTGCTATCCTGTTTTGTTGTTTGTGCAGCATAGTTGACTCTTCAAATCCTCAGTACATTTTTCGTCGCTTCTTCATGCCCCTAGTTGTGTAGTAGTTCTAATGCTATTCTTCAACACAGTGTCTTGGTAATAAGTAAAGAAGTACTTCATGGAAATATGCGAGATTTTTTCTAAATTCATAGCACTATGCTACCAAATCTATATAAAAATTAATTCCATTGTTGGAATGCAAGCAACGTAATACTGCACTTCTTGTCATTCCTGGTTCCTTCAGTGTCAATTTCCATGTATGAAACTACTTGGTACAATTGCTCTTTTGCATATTTACTAGACCCATATGATGGTTAGCTACTAGGTTCTACAACAATATATTGACAATGTGCTTGTGTATTTTTGTAATGCCATGGGAGCTGTTTATTTTTTTCTGAAGAGGCTTGCTTTGGTACATCCCTTCTCAAAGGATTAACGACTTCCGATTCAGATCAGTAGTCAAAACTAAAACTCATACCTTTGGTTGTAAAGGCAGTATTGTCTATTTCACGCACCCAATTTGATCCTGCATATTCTTCTCCGTGGTTATCCCTCCCGTAATCTCTCCCTGCCGGCTCATCCATTTTCTCCAAATCAGCTGTGTTCTGTTGCCTCCATAATCGTTCTCGCTGCTGGAGCCATACATCGTCTTCTTCCTTGCTGTCTGGCCTTAGTTCCATATTTCACGTTGTAGTAATTTTTCTTGTTGATGGCTGCATTGTTTCTGTTGGAGTTCAAGATCCTAATGATTTTCCGGTGGTGATTGAATTATCAAATCTTCTTGAAGTGAAACATGCTGGATCTATAAGCTAGAATGGGATCTTATTCTCCATTATTATTGTCACTGTGTATTTCGCATCAGATTCATATGTGTAGGAAAGGTCAATAATCCAACGCTGCACGCTGCTTGTGGGTTCCATCTAAACAATCGCAAGAAATGCTATGTGGTGGTAATCATGGCATTCTCTTTAGGCTACAGGAGCACGTACATGGGCTTGATGGTGCTAGGTCCTAATTACACATATAATCTTAGGTAGCACTATAAAGTATGAAATTATCATTTTCATCTGATTTTAGAGGGGATGTATCGAAGCATTTTCTATGTATTGACCATTGGAGCTCATATCTTCATGTTTCCTACCAGTACAACAAGATGGTAAATGGTGAGACGCCTCTCATTGCTGCTACATGTGCTGACTCACACTCAATGAAATGTATCATGATCCTAGTTAAGGTATTGTACTTTCATCTTAGCTTGGTCAAATCCTTGAATTTTGTTGGCACCTTGTTTTCTATGTTTATTGTCCACACTGGAGTTCTTTTTCCTTCCTTTTTCGGCGTTCGGTCTGAATACTGTCCTCAGTTGTGGGACACTGTGGCCCTTTACTGGACACTTTCTTAACCATTTTTTCCAAAAAACTTGTGACCATCAATTTGGTTGCTATGAGCATGATGACAACAAGCCAATCCAAATAACGCTGTAGAGTATTCATAGGAAGTGGGCATTAAGGTCGTATTCATTCCTGAAATGCAACAATTATGAAATGTTACCCAGCCCATCTCTAATCATATCTGTGACTTTTTTTCTGTGATAGGCTGGTGCAGATTTGAAGGGAGCTTTATCATTTGCTGCAAAAAATCTCCATGAGGGAAAAGTTATTTCATATGACTTCTTCAAATGCTTGATGGAGGATGCTGGTGCCAACCATGATGTTTGTATTGATGTGAGATTTTTACCTCTTCACCACTACATGCAAGTGTAGTTCTCATGTTTTTGGTAAAGATGATATTCTGACGTTCCCATAGGTGGGTTGAGGCATTGAGGATGGGGAAGTCATCTTTACTTAGTGCCATGCTGATATTGATAGTTACCTTCGCATTATACTAGTTTATGATAGTTTGTTGGTAACTTTTCTTGTTGCAATTCTGAGCATGGATGTTACTAGATTATGGCAAGTACTCGAAATATCATGCTTGTGCAATGACAGAAGTATGAGAAAATAATAATTACAAAAATCTATATGTTTATGTAATTAAATCCTTCTTTCCGCATATCCTCACAGCATATTTTGAGGCGTTTAGATTTTGTGTATAATTCCATGTGTCCTGCATAGTATTGATTTAACTAGTACTCTACCCCTCAAAAAAAAATTAACTAGTACTCTATATGATTCAGGATGAGCCAATGGTTAAACAGGAAATTATAAGAGGAGGGCTTATGTCTCTAGGGAGTGACTCTTTAAGGAAAAAGGATTATCTTGGTGCAGCAGGATTCTTCGGTCAGGTATATTAAAGCACCATATATATTTCTTCTTGTGTTTAGCCTTTCTGACATTTCAGTTTTTGTTGCATGAGTTGTAGTGCCTTGCAGAGCTCTCAGACTGAAAATTTAAGTTTCATAATTTCATATATGATTTCAGAAGGATTGTGTCTTTATTTCACATATTCCAAACTATAAATTTGGGCAAAAATGTACCAAAATACCTAGAGTATCACATTGAGCTGGGTGTCTTTTATCATAGATTTCGAGTCACGGGAAGGTCCCTTCTGTCACGGCCCAGGGCCTAGACGTCAGCTGGGTTTGTTATTTTTAGTAACTTAATCGGAATTGTTCAGAATAGGGCTCAGCTGACTGTATGATGTGTCTTTTTTTCCTTGCTTTGGTCATGTCCATTTTCAGTTTTGTGGTGCTGAATACTCATTCTGTGATAATGGACAAGGAAAACGAGATATTCGTGTACTTCCCCTCATGTATAAACAGGAAATATTACTGGTATTTTCTTGATGACTGGTGCACTGATTTGAGGATACAATCAGGATTTCTGTGATTCCTTGTCATAGTACTGTTTTTTTTTCTAGTTGCTGCCTTGCTGCACTTGGATGAAAACATAGGAATGACTAGACTGAACAGATAGGCTGATAGAAAAGCAGGCCGTTTAATAGAAGTTATTTAGATCACAAGTTACTTTAACATTGTGCTATATTTAGTAAATGTTTCCCCCTTAAAAAAATGTTCAGTAGATGCATGATAGGCTGGCTTTGTTTTCGAGACTTGCTAATTCGTATTTTATGCAGACTAGTATTGATCTCTCTGCAGCAATGTGCAGTTATTTAGAGTTTTGATTAATTTCAAATGTCCAGTTAATTGATACTACAATTTAGTAAAAAAAATCTTAGCAAGCTTGCTTGTTAATTTTTCTTTTGATGTAGGCACTGGAGCTTGATCCTGGCGATGCCACCTTGTTCTCAAACAGGAGCCTTTGCTGGCTTCAAATGGGTGCTGGCGACAAGGCTTTGGAAGATGCTAATAAATGCAGAAAAATGCGGCCGGATTGGCCAATATCCTGTTATCGACAGGGCGCAGCTCTGATGTTACTGAAGGTTACATAGAGGATAGTGTTGACTGTTTTTTCTTGGTCCAGCAAATTGTTTATGATCGTTCCCTTGGTCTTGTATCATCAGGACTATAAAGGTGCAAGCCAACGGTTCTTGGATGGACTCAAGTTGGACCCAGTTAACGCTGAGATTGAGGATGCACTACGGTAAAGCCATCTGCCTCTTCGGTTACACTGTCTTTTGACGATGACCTTGCATTGGTAGCTGACTGGAAGTGTTTCATCACATCTCACACACACCATTAGCTATATACTAAACACTTCAGTATGCTGTAAGTATATTCGGAGCCTGGACAATACCTTCAGTACGAAGTGTTGATGAGTTTTTGCCTGACGAAGCTTTCACTTGACTCCTGGTTGTCCGCCCGGGCTCGCGGGGCTGTGACTCTGGCACTGAGTATATTCATGCTCTTGACACGATAAGGTGTCGAGAACTTGTGAAGATATTGATTATGGCTCCATTCTTGTTTTGGGTTTGTTAGGACTTTGGAAGGCCACTTTGTACTGGCAGAAAATTACGCAATTCTAAATCCTTGACTCTTCTCCTTGTAATATGCAGGGAAGCTATGGAGTCCTTGAAGAAGACATCTCGGAGCACTAAAGCTAAGTGAATGTTTGGGTGTTGCAGCGAAACCAGTTGAGGCTTTTTGGCAGGCGTTTTTTCCTTTGCGCAAAGACTGATTTCTTGACGTTGAGTAACTCCTTTGGGAAGTCAAAGTAGTAGTGTGTCTGGACTCTGGTGGAGTATTAATGTGGCATGTTTGGATGGACATTATTCATGCATGCAGTAATGCCTGGTGGAATCTCCTTTTTTTTTGGGCAGCGCTAGGAATCGGATGTCGATATAGGCTTCCCACCGGACTACTCTTTCTCCGCTGGATCGGAAGCTGCCTGACGGTACGATCATCAAAGAGAACTCGCGTGTCTAATTTCAGGAATTTGTGGAGGATTGATTGTTTCCATTTTAAATGTCCGGGTTGCATGCTTCCTCATTTACCGTTTCCTTAATGCACATATGCTGATTTGACTCCCCTCTTTCCTCTTAGGTGCTTCCACTAGCCTCCATGAGCTGCCGATTTTTAGAAAACTAATTCTGAATATTAAGGAATCAGTTTAGAAAACTATTTTTTTTAATCTCGCTTCGGCTATTAATGGAATTTGCTTCCAGCTTATCTTAATCTAATTCCATGTTTAATTTTTTTCTGGAGTACTAGTTTATTGAAAAATGGAAAAAGTATGTTTCCATTACCTAGATAATTTGTTTGCGTGCTAGAAAACTTTGTTTTTATTTAATAGCTATATTTTGCCTGTGAAACTTTGGTACTCCGTATTTCTTTCAAACATAAGTAACATCACAATACTATTTTAAGAATAGCTTCCTAGCGAATAGGGATTTTTTTTGCTGAGTGAGCAAATAGAGAGTATTTGCAAATGCTTCAAAGACTGTTCCTATCATTTTATCCTATCCAATCCAGAGTTTGCTTACATGCACACAATTTTCAACCGATACCACATGTGTTCCTATCATTTTGGATAGTTGCTTCGTACAAAGGAGATTGGAGCTTCCACTCATTATAATATATGCAACCACCAATGAACTATGCTTTCAACAAGATTAACAAACGCTCCCTATCAATTACATAAGTGCTTCATATTACTAGTATTTAAATTTAGTTCATAATTTTATATGCTTCCATTATTTCTTCTATTTGCTTCGTACACAACTGATCAGTGACATGTCAGACTCATGACTAAAAAGATGCTCCAAAGGAACACATTACATGGTTTCTACAAGGACTGTTGACGCTGGAGAACAAAGCGAGCATCTTCCCGTTGCTAGACGGGGATAATTGGCTCAGAGATCAACACATCGCTCGACCATGCGTCAACTACTCTATTGTTATTGTACTATTTTATGACCCGTGAGCGTTGCATCGATAAGGCGGTGCTTTGACTGCTCGTACCACACATCATTCAGCCGTCCTACTGCAAATGAACTCTTCAAACCGATACTCGGAATCAACTTCCTTCATGATGCCTACAAATAATGAGAGGCATAACACAAAAAGCAAAATGAACATCATGTGGAAGCAAAAAGAACAAGAATATGGAGCAAAGTGTATGTACAGAAGAAACGCTACTTTTCAATTTTGCTTCCAACAAGATTAATATATGTTCCCTGTCAATTACATAAGTGCTTCATATTAACAGTGCCTCGAGGCAGTAGAGGAAGCAAAACTAGGGAAGGCTGCCGATCAGTTTTGCCCCGGCGACACCTTGCCGTGGCAAAGCGTCATGCTGAACCGATTGTAAAATTTGGAAGAACAAAACAATAGAAGCATCACTTTATTTGTACGCAGCAGATTGCAATCTATGTACAAGAAAACAAATTTGAGATGTATATATTAATGATTCCGTCAACTTCATCATCATCCGTGCATAATTCTGGACAAATAAAGCATGAACAAGCAGTACATGGAAGCATAAAAATTACTAATATTATCCCATGAAGATCAAAAATCTAGAAGATGCAATGTATGACCACAAATTGGTTGTATGCTTCGTCTGAGAAAATTGATTTTACAATTCCAAACGCTAGAGGAGTACGAGGATTAATAAATTTCAGAAGAAAAAAGAAACACATAGAGAGTTAGGTCTAGATCTTACCTTTCTCCACGGATCGCGTTGTTGTTGAACAGAGAGAGCTGGTAACCATGTGCGGTGGAAGCAGCGATGGGATTGAATAGCCTCACACAACTACGGCTGGTCCATATGCGGGCAAAGTGACATGCGCACGTCGGCGCACGAGACAGACCAGTCGCCACCGTCGGTGCTCAAGTGGGATCGAGTAGCGTGGTTGGAGAATTGGGGTGAGGGGAGGAGGGTACGGGTCAACCGGGAGCAGGGAGAGGATGTGAGGGTCGCTCTGGGTTTCGAGGATCGATCTCTGAAGGCGTCGACATGGGAGGCATTACGGGAGCAGCCAGTTAACTAGCAATAATTGCTGTCATGATTATGGGGATTTCTGTCTGGTTTAACGGACATCCGTCTGATCAGGAAGTAGGTCGACGTTGCTGAGTGGGCTGACGAATCGATCCCCATCGGACTTCGTTGTATAGTATTTACCTTTTTTTTGTCATCTGTCGTGTATTTAGTCATAGCTTGTATCTGTGGTGGGCTTAACAGTTTAGGCTGGTCATAGTGGGGGTAACTTCACTAGTAACTAAGAGTCCAAGTCAATATTTCTGCCTATGTGGCAATGATTTAATGAAGAGAGAGATGTATCGAGTAACTAGCTATGTTACTGTAACATCACACATACCAAGGAAAAGTGTGTCAACAACTTAATTAATGTGATATTGCATGTTATCACACCTAAGACTAGCCCTAATGGGAGTATCATATGTGGTATCATGCACCACATGCATGCAAAATGCTTATGTGTCATAGCAATTAATGATGAAAGAGATTGTGTTGGTATCATAGATAGATACGGTATCATAGCACATAAAAATAGAAAAATTAATCCCAAACAAATCATGTCCACAATTTTACATTGAGATTCTACAAAACAATAAATACACCAAGACTATGATACTACTATATGATACTATGCATTGTGGAGATGATATCATATACTAGTATCATATGCATGATACTACTATATGATACTTCCCATTGTGACTAGTCTAAGTTATTTCTCACTAGTAACTTAGACTAGTAACATGCTACTCTAAGTTACTCCCACTATGACCAGCCTTATAGCGTATGCACTTTTGCTGCTCCGCAAGTCGAAAAGCGCAACACGGTCACCGAGATGAGTACTCCCTCTGTTTCAAAATATAAGATGTTTTAGGTTTATGAATAAAATGTATCTAGACTTGTTTTAGTGTCTAGATTCACTCCAAACCTTAGTGAACCTACATACTAAAAGTAGTCTAGATACATTTGCTTTATAAATCTAAAACGTCTTATATTTTGAAACGGAGGGAGTACATGCGTGTACGGATGTATACACATTATATTTTTAGAAAAAATTAGTATTCCCTCCGACCCATATTAGTTGACTTGGATTTGTCTAGATTCAGATGTATCTAGTCATGTTTTAGTGCTAGATACATCCGAATGTAGAAAACTTTGAGTCAACTAATATGGGTCGGAGGGAGTATGTATTTGCCTAATAAAAGTGGTACCCTGTAGGCTGAAATAAATAGAAAATGGAAAGTGTTACGCGTCCCCGGGGGATATTTGTCCCTTGATCCCCTGGGTCGACGTCGCTTTTGCTATAAAATAACTCGATTTTACTACATGTAGCAAAAAACGGTTCGGTCTAAAAAAAGAAAAATAGACCGGACCTCGCCGGAGACCCGCCGATGACCGTGTAGCAAAACAATTATGCTAATGTAGCATATCGGACCTCGCCGGAGACTCGCTAGAGGCTTTCACCGGTAGATCTCACCGGAGATGGTGTAGCAAAATCTTTATGCTATTATAGCGAAATCACAAAACGTATGTAGCAAATAAAATATCATATTGTAGCAAATCCGATTTCGTCGGGCACCTCGCCGAAGATCTCGCTGGAGACATTGTAGCAAAATCCAAGATGCACGTAGCAGCGCCGCCAAACCCATGTAGCAAACCTTGACGTCATAGGTAGCAGCGACGGTGGCAGTAGGCAGCAGCGTCACCAACCCCATGTAGCAAATTTCAAAGTCGTAGGTAGCGGTGTCGGTGACGGTAGGTATCAGTGTCAGTGGCCTTCGGTAGCAACACCGCCGATGGAGATGGGGCAACATCTCCATCTATTGCACAGATATAATCTTGTTACAAGTACTCTAGCAGTGTAAGTTGCAGCTTAACATGAGTACCATCTATTGCACCGATACAATCTTGTTACAGGTACTCAAGGATGAAATGAGAAAATAGGAACACATGGGACTCAATAGAAGGATGCAATGATAAAACAAGGGAACATAAGCTCACCTTGAAATATGGCATCCACCTCACGCTATTGCGTATATTTTCTGGTGTTTGACCCGTAGGCGACTTGATCATCTCCTCTCTCAGCTCACCGATTGCATACAACACTCGGTTGAAATAGCGTGATATTGTCTCCATGCTTCTCCTGGAAGTGTTGTGGATGAACCTAAACCTCTGGTTATGGCCAACCACATGAAGGACCATCACGACTTGTTCTTCCATTGAGGTGTGGAAGCTATCTACCAATGGTTCACCCGTCCTTAACCTTGTGACAAGTGCAAAGAAGAGGGCTCTTTTCATCCCGAGCATGTTCAAAGACTCTACATTGTTGTAGTTGTAGATGTAGTTCAGGTTGGCCATCCTCTCTTGAACCCGGGGCAACATAGGAGCGTACATCAGTCTAGGAAAAGCAGCCCGCCGAACAACTCTCTTGTGCAACAACAAGATCCAGGCTTGAAATCACTGCTACAAGCGCTGCTTCCTGATGGACAAACGCCATCCTGTCGGCCTAACAAACCGAAGCTACGGTGAGTTCTTTCTAAATCGGTGCTTCAGTCCTACTAGAAATAGTAGTGGAGAGATATTCACGGTGCTTACCTCACCCATGGTGATGCGTGGCCGGGGAGAAGGAGGGAGATGTGCCTCGATACTGCTGACCAACGCTCACCACACAGAGTTGGAGGAAGCGTAGGGTATGTAGATTTGCGCCGCCACCGCTGCCTCCGCCGCTCGTGCTGTGTAATCAAGAGGAGTGGGGTTTTCGGGAGGGCCAACCCGTAGGGTGAGCCATCCCAGCAGGTGCCCCTAGGCTTGAAATACGACCATCTCTTCTCTCCAATGGGTGATCTTACCCTTCTATCACACAACTGAAGGTATAAATCATAATCTGAGTAGGAAGTTCATCAATGAAAAAACCTAGCTACTATGAATATGCAGTTCATCAGTTCATCATCACACAACCCTAGCTAATACGAATGGAAGTTCACAAGCATAGTAGATCATGATTATTGTTCAAGAACCGGGGTAGGGAGGGGGTACTGCGACCTTATTCTCTTCATCATCATCATAATCTTCTTCTTATTCTCCTTCTTCACCTCCTTTTTATTGTTGTCATATGGTGGTGGGGCCTCTGTCATTCCACATTCCCGCTGCCCACTCCTTCCTCTTCTCCTTCCAAGCTTCATTGTCAGATGCTTCCACGCCATGGCCAGTGTCATTCTCATCAGGAATCACATCCTCCTCATCCGACACATATGAATCAAGACCATATCCCATGATCCAGTTGTGGAGTATGCAACTGTAACATCCCAGCATTTAGGCACTAACGAAGGGTAGATTTAGGAATATGGATTTTTGCATGCATTCATCTGTGAAAATGTGGGTAATTTTTTCGCCAAATAAAAACCTAAGTGATCAATGTTTCTTTCATACTTTGAGATTAGGTTTAGTCTTAAAGGATGATTGTTATAAACTTTGAGATGATCTTAAGGAGTTATGTGTTTTCAAATGAATTTGAAATATTAGATTTGAGTGTTTGAATTATAATTCAAATGAATTAGATATAAGTTTTGAATCTTAATTCAATTAAGAGATAAATATTACAACTTGAATTCTATCCAAAGAAAAAAACAATAATGAATATAAAGTTTATTTCTTATCATCAATATATATATAATCAAGTTATAAAATTATAACTTATTTGAATCATTCAAATAACTTACAAAAGTAAATATACAAAGAATAGGAATATTCTTTATTAATAATATAATATTTATTACAATTGAATAAAATAAAGATTACAAGAATAATAAAAGAAAATTACAAAAGAATAAGAAAATTACATTGGAATATTTACTAACTATCCTATATCTAAATCTAAACTAAATCTTCATCTTTATCTTTGTACCTGCAAAACAAAGACTAAATAAAAACAAAAGAAGATTAGTGTTAGTATTATTTCTCTTAGACATGTCAGTGAAATGCACTTGAAAAATTCATCATTGAGACATTTACAGAAGGGGCAAGTTTCACCAATATGAAAGAATTCATTTCTCATAAATTTAAAGCCAGAAGTCAAATGATAGCCAAGAGGGGAAAAATCAATAGACAGATGAAAGTAACCAGGTAAAAGTAAATATCCAGATTCTGAACATATCCACAAGTGCATAGCAGGCACACAAGCAGGACACACACCAACATACATATGGTGTGCTGTCGACCTCACAAGCACAACCCAAACTCACAAAACCACAAGCACAGCCGTGGGAGGTACTAGTGCATCACTCCACTACATAGCACACAAGAACAACCAGTGTAGACAGCAGCTAAACCAAGCACCACAGCTAGCAACCAAACCAACTAAAGATCAGTCAAACATCACCAGGATGGTGACATAAGGAGGGGGATGGATCAGGTGTATAGCAAGATCAAGCCTGGGGTCTAGGAGGAGCAGGATCATCTCCAGGTCAAGCACAAGGGTCCAGCAAAACCAGATCAAGATCATCATCACCAACTTACTACACCATCATCAGATTTTGTGGTGAGTTTCATAAAACCTTCACATGATCTAATCATCTTATTCAGAGAGAAACATGTGTTGTTTTATAGAACAAAACCTCAAAAAACACCCAAGTGGGGTGAATCCATCATAGGGATTTTTAAAACTCTAAAGGCAAACAGCTCAATACCAGGATCCAACCAGAGCTCAGAGCAACATCCTTGCTCTGGTTGTCCAACTATATTTTACAAATTCAATCATGCATATACCTATGATCTATTTCTAGGCACATCCCTAGAGGAAGGGTAGCACCTTAGGAACAAATCCTTAGGATTCATAACATGATCAAGCTCACTATCATTTTCCAAGCTTTGATTCAATCAAGAATAACTGGTACCACTACAAGGACTATCTAGATGAACCAATTAGATAAAATCTAAATCCCTAAGCCTCAGACCAACATCATTGGTCTTAGAGAATTTAGAAAAGAAACATCTAGGTTTATTCCTCAAAGCCAACTTTGTCATTAAGTATCAAACAACCCAATCAATGGATTAGAGTTATTCTTGTGTGCCATACCATGATGGTGACACAAGGACAGTCCAATATGAATCAGGAAAGACAATAAATCATCATAGATTCAGACAATCAACTAACTAATCATCTTCCTGTTAACACATGAATCATAACTAGGAGATTCCTATGATACACTTCACTGTTTGAGATCATGCCACGTGCTAATTCCCAAGCTAACAGCACTAAGACAGTAGCTGTATCTTACCATAATCATGACTATGAATCAAATAAGCAGTGGAAAGCTATCAGATCATTAGCTTAACTAAGCATGCTTCCCAAACACTTACATCATATGAATCAGATGCAATCTAAGCATCAAATCATCTAGTAAGCCACCAGAAACATCATATATCATTTTAAGCAACAAGCTTCATGCCAATAATCATTTAGCATGTATACAGATCAACCCAAACACGATTCAAAACATCCAGTACATGATCAATCACATAACAGGAACCCTAAATGGATAATCATCCTAACTCAGTCAGACAGTAGACATAGAGGACACTGCCAGCCTCTAGCATCAAATCAACAAGCACAGAAAGCACCAGTGGGAGGAATCAAACTCACCGTTGGTCCTTGCTAGAAAAATTGAAGAGGAAGCAGATTGGCCGACGAACCGCGGCGGCACAGGGAGCACCCAGGGGGCGCTGCAACCTGCACCGGCCACGATGGTGGCCACAGCAGCACACGAATCCACCACATCACCACAGGCGGGACCACGGCGGCGGTAGCACACTTGAACGCATGCCAAACCCCCAACCCTAGGGATTTGGTGTGGCATAGATCCATTGCAGGAGAGCCCCAGGCTCAAATCCAATTGGATGGAACGAAAGGGCATCATTGACAACCCCCTAGTACACCATGGCGGCGACCCGATCAACCTACATCGGTGGAAATCGCCGGTGGCGGCATCGCCGGCCACGGGGTTGGAGTTTGAGGAGGAGAGGATAAGCTCGAGGGAGAGAGAGAGGCAGTGAGGAGTGGGCCGAGCTGGGCCAGACCCTTCAGGGTGGTCCTTTTGTCTAAAAATAAATGGGCCACTAGGGCCCAATAAGAATAGCTA
The DNA here is from genome assembly GCA_023614405.1 of Avena insularis. Classification (NCBI taxonomy): domain Eukaryota; kingdom Viridiplantae; phylum Streptophyta; class Magnoliopsida; order Poales; family Poaceae; genus Avena; species Avena insularis. The sequence goes on from CM042685.1 coordinate 306,079,793, forward strand.
GACCAAAAACAATTCCAGGCCTGTTTAAATAAACAGGAAAAGACCAAAATACCCCTAGACTTAAATAAATTCTAGAAAATAAAATATAAGTCCAAAAATTATAAATAAAGTATTTTTGGATTCACAATAATCCACTCTATCCAAATAAAATAAGATATAAAATTTTGGACATTTAAATTTTTATAAGAATTTTGTAATTTATATATTCCTTATGGGATTTTACAAAATTATTGAAAGATGATAAAAATAAATAAAAATCACTTTCATTATATATTAATATTATAGTATTTCTGAAAAATACTAAATAAATATTTAATAACAATTTTTAATGTATAATTGATAATTCTTTAAAATAATTATTGAATCAATAAAAGTCAAATAAAAAGGAAATAAAATAAACTAATTCAATATATGTATAAATATTATAAAGTAATATTTATAAATGCTTTATTAAAAGGCATCTTATATAGGGAAAATGCATATAGAATTAAATAATGCATTACATTAATTGCATAATCATTTTGTTTCTTTAAATATTGTCTTTACCGGGCAATAATGATGTTTTTGTAGACATAGAGGCTCAAGGTACAGTGCAAGCATCAGACTTCACTACCTTGCCATCACAAGGCAAGTTCATCACTTGCTCATGTCCTTTGAAGAGTCTTTATCAAAGTATTTGCAAATTGTGTGTTATCATATATGCTATAAAAGGAAGAAAATATTATTTTCACAAATAAAGAAATCATTGATATCATCCTAAGTGATGATATAATAGAGCAATGGAACTTAGGGTTCTAATTGAAAAACAATGATGATCAATTAGGGACTTAATAACCCCTGACATCAGTGATTGTAGCGCCGTATATTACGCGTTAGCCATGAGATTTGGAATGGGACAGAGAAGTCAGCTGTATCTTCTTCCTCTCGCATGAAGCCGGATGTGCAGGTCGTGGCTGTTATCCTTGTAGCGTGCATATTAATTGGTAATTCGTAGAGGATATGCAGCATATGGGTGGGAACCCTCATCGTCCCACGATAGTTCCGGCATCTAACGGTTTGTACAAACCATTGCCGTAATTCAATATGTGGGCATGGTGTACACCAAGGAGGCATGCGGGGTCGCAAAGGGGGCAGTGATTGGCTTGGACCAACTACTGGGCCCCACATCATGGAATTGTGGACGGGAAAGTACGCCCGGTTGTGCAACAAGGAGTTGATCTCTCATGGGTAAAGTAACGCACCTCTGCAGAGTGTAAGAATTGTAACTTGTTACTCCCTGTTCCGGGAAGGATCTACGAACGCGGCAGGAAAGGAACTCCATGAAAGTTCTGGTCAACCTGTGAAGGCTGATGGTCATAGTTTTTCATAATAAAACCAATCTTTGAAGAAAGCTTTACAGAAATTGCATAGTGCCAAGGATTTATAATCTGAGGTGGTAGTTAGAGCATCAAACTTCCCACCTTGCATATAATGAACTTGTTGGGTAACGTTGTTACTCATTCTTTCCTTTGATCCCTTGCTTATACTCTGAGGATTCCGAAGAAGTGCCAATGTATGCAGCAGAATGCCAAGAAGAT